>CM057455.1:1169862500-1171112500 GCA_016271365.2 Neoceratodus forsteri | reverse complement strand
TAAACGATTTGCCTGAAAGTTTGCATGTGTGGTGTAGTAGACTAGATCTCTGGATCTGGTAAGTTTTGTTCCGGTCAGATATGCAGTTGTGGAGCAGTTTTTTTTTTGTTTGTTTTTTAATCAGGAGAGACACACTAAGCAGAAAGCTTGTTTACAGGTGCGACCTGGGAGCACAAGGAAGTTAAGTGACTTGCTCAGGGTCACACAGTATGCAAGTGGGGACTGTGGGATTCAAACCCAGGGCTCCATGTTTGCAGCTCTGTGCTTAAGCTTCCAAGGAAGAATTTGGTTGGTCCGAAAGCTTAAGCACTGTTTTCCTTTATTACATCTATGTTGGTCCAATAAAAGTTATAACATATTTGTTTCTGTATATGCTATAGGGTATTATACAATGGCAAGAAAGAATGCTGGCCTCTGATTGGTCAGTCTGGGACTAGATCAGGGATGTTATCCCAGCATAACATTCAGGCTCTTGTCTCAGCACTGTGAACCTGTTGACTGATCATTTGCATTTCTTGCATCTTCTCTTAAGAAACAAAAATATTTTTCCACACTAAGAAAAACAGTTTTTAAAATTAAACTTTTTTATTCTGTTTATAACAACAAGCCATTGTATAATAAGACTAATGCCCTCCAGGGTGGATATTATGCTGGGCTAACATCCCTTCTTGGGTATTGCACACCCTCAGCCTGAGGCTAGGGTTGCCACCTTTTAAGAAGCCCAAAGTGGGACATTTCTTACTGAAACATGATTTTTTGCAGGACAGTACATAACCTCGACCAATGCAACAGGCTTGTTTTCTCTATATAATCAGAATTAAGGCTAAGTATTATAGTGTCTTAGTTGCTTCTATTGTTTCTTACCATTTTAAGGTATTTTAGTTAAGGTATTGTAGTTTTCTGCAACATTTAGTGGAAAGTTGGAAAATATTTTTTTTACTATAAAATCAGGACATGTAATATTTTTCATGTTTTTTTTTGCAGGACAAAGCTGCCCAAATCAGGACTGTCCTGCGAAACTCAGGATAGGTGGTAACCCTACCTGCGGCTCAGGCCTAATCACCCCAGGCAGGATGTTATCCCAGCAGAACACACACCCTGTCAAGCAGTATAGTGTAGTGGTTATGAACACTGAGCTGCAAACCTGGAGACCTGGGTTTGAATCCCATCAGCTCCCACTTGCATATTGTGTGACCCTGAGCAAGTCACTTAACTTCCTTGAGCTCCCAGGTCACACCTGGAAATAAGCTCTGGCTTAGTGTTCCTTTCCTGGCTAAATAATTCCCCAATTTCCCCTTTCCATTCCAATACACACTAAACACTATGGAGAATACAGAAATTCTTCAGATAAAAAAACAAAAACATTTTTAAAAGATAGAGAACACAAAGAATAACCTTACTCAAAACTATCTAGATTCTAGCTAGAGTGGAATAAGCTTATCCCAACTGGGAACTTGGTGAGTTATTGCATACTTGAATCTGTGATGCTATTAGTTCAGAATCCCAAAACTTAACTGAACATCTAAGGACAAACACAAAGATATCTGCAGCTGGCTAGCCCACTACACCTTCATCTTCATACATGCCTCGCTGACATCGCAGCCTGGTCCATTTCTTTGATCTCTGAGGATAACCCTTTTTGAGAACGGGTCCAAGCTGAATTTATTTAGAGCTTAGCCCTTTTCTTCTCCCAGCTGGCTGAATCTGTGGGGTTCTGCAGCATGTGGCTTGAGCCCTGTTTACACCCAAGTCATGTGTTTTTCTTATGAAAGGGATCCAATCCATTGAATCTTAACCACAACCAAAGCCTTTTAGATGAAAATGGGGGGCTCAGCCCTTAATGTTTAATTAAAACAAAAGACCCATTTGCAACACAGGAACTGTTGCTGTCAGCACCCAGTTTGCGTGAGATCCCAGGACTACTCACACAACAAAAATATTTTTACAGGCAGCATAACTAGAAAGTTTAAAATATTCTTGGGCATTAAATCTGTTACATTTCAATCCCCTGAAAAAAATGAAAACACATTTTTAGTGACCCTAAATTATATTTTTCATGTTAGCAGGTTTGCTCTACCTGCTACACTCCAGTTCTCTCTCTCTCTCTGTTTTAACATTTCATTAATTCTTTAAAGAACTGCACATTATTTACTTGGCAACTGGTTAGTGCCTAGACAAACCAACTTTATTGTCATGCTGTTACCCACTACAGTGCCTCATGTCCTTGTTACAGGACTGCAGCACCAGGTTCCATATTAAACACTTGGGGATTTGCACACTGTTCCTATGGAGCCATGTGAGAGCACTGTGGTAAGTGACCACTGTGAATGCCCTCCCATACAAAGAGCCCAGATAACATCCAGACATTCTATCTCAATTGTGGCATATGCCTCCTCTCTGGACTGCAGTTTCCTGCTCAGGTACATGATGGGGTGTTCCTCTCCTGTATACATAACCTGACTCAAAACTGCCTCAGCCCATGATTGGATGCATCCACATGTGTAAAGAACTTCAGAGAATAGTTAAGGCGCAAGAGCACAGGTGCCCAACACAATGCCTTCTTCAGTGGGTGGAACGCTGTCTCACAATGATCTGTCCACTGAACTTTTTCCGGCAAATTCTTCCTTGTGAGATCAGACAGGGGTTTGGCCATGCTATTAAAGTTTGGCACAGTCTTTCTTTAGTACCCTGCCATCCCTAGGAAGGTCTGGAATTGTTGTTGTTGTTGTGGGCATGTCCCATCCCAGAATGGCTTCTATTTTTACTGGTTAAGGTCAGATGTACCCACTCCATACCATGTGCCCAAGGTATGATACCTCTGCCATCCCTATTTAGCACTTTTCCACCTTGACTGTCATTTCCACAACCTTCAGATAGTGAAGCACCTTGGCCATATGCCTGATGTGATCTTCCCATGTCTGGCTGTGTATGCCAATGTCATCCATGTACACCAGAACAAAGTCTCCTGCCCCAGACAGAATTTATAAAATTTGCAGAATGTTTGCAGGATACCAAAACCACTCCATACCATGTGCCCAATGTATGATACATTTCCACAACCTTCAGATAGTGGAGTACCTTGGTCATGTGCCTGATGTGATCCTCCCACGTCTGGCTGTGGATGCCAATATCCTCCATGTACACTAGGGCAAAGTCTCCTGCCCCATACACAATGTGGTCCATGAGCCATTGAAAGGTGGCCTCCCGACTGGCATTACTCAGAATTCAAATAGGTCAAATGGTGTGATGAATGCAGACATCTCTATGACTTTGGGGTCATGGGTATCTGTAAAAAGCACTTTGTCAGTTCTATGATGGTCAGGTACACGACTCCTCCTAACCTCTTTAGGGCCTCATCTGTCCTGGACTTTGGGTATGCATCTGACTCCATTCAGCTGTTGAGCTTCCGGTAGTTGACACAGAACCTCATGGTTCCAGCCTTCTTGAGGATCAGTACCACTGGGGAGGTCCAGGGACTACTGGACTCCTGGATTATCCTAAAAACCTGCATTCCCTTAATCTTCCCATCAATGGCATGTTTCATTCACTTGGGAATTCTGTAGGGTGGCTGTTCAGTGGGGCCTGGCACCCTGTATCCATGTGATGCTCTACCAGTGTGGTATACCCAGGTTTTTCCACAAACATTTCCCCAAATGTATGCCGCACTCCATGCATTTCTGCAACTTGACCCAATGCCAGCCACTACAAAAAGGTGACAGCATCTATTGAGGACTATCCCTTAACCTCTTCCAGGAGATCCATCAGCAGTTCTGCTTCTGCCTCCTCCTCTGGATAGTGGCACACAACCTGGACCATCTCATCCTGGTTATGGTAGGGATACATCATGTTTATGTGGTAGATTCATTGATTGCACCTCCTGCTGGGTAGCTACACCACATAATTAAAATCATTCACCCTCCTGACCACTGAGTAAGGACCCCCTTCCAAAGCTCTCTGTAATTTCTTTTGTTGGACAGGGATGAGTACCATCACCCATTACCCAATTTCCTAATCCTATTCTCTGACACCATGGTTATACCACATCTTCTGTCTCTGTTGTGCACTGACTAGGTGCTCGGGGGCAAATCCCACAAGCTCTTTGAACCATGACCTGAAATTCAGGACATACTTTACAAAGATTCCTCTTGGGGAGCAAGCTCAACTTCCTATTCATCTCTTACCAAATCATGGGGACCCCCTTACTCTATGGCCAAAGAGGATCTCAAAAAATGGGAACACTGTGGACTCCTGGGAACTTCCCTATACAATAATCCCTCATTATGACAAATGCCTCAGGATCCAACCACTTTGTTAGTTATGACAAGGGTTCATTTTAAGGAGGAACCAGCTTTTAAACTCAACTTAGTGCATCAGATGAACTGTGGTGAGTACTGTAGCATATAGCAGCAAGAAATCAATCACAAAATAACTGAATTTAAATAAAAAGTAGTTTCTTTTTATGACTACCTGGTAAATATTATGGCTTCATTATTCTGGCACAACTTCCCTCCTGGTTTCACCACAATTTCACTTTTGCTCAGCTTAGGACAGTCAGTGGTCGCAGATCTCTTTTCTCACCCCTGTACACGCTGGCTGATTGCCAGTGCAGTTATGCTGTTTGTGCTTACTTCTTTTTTTTTGAACTTGTAATTTTTATTGAAGATAAAAGACAGGTATTAAAAGATTACCAAGTCATAAAAAATTGATCATAATTTAGCACCAAGAAATTATGTATGCTCTTAACCACTTAAGTAAGTGCATAAGGTACCAGATCAGTGACCCATTAACCAAATGTCTCTTTTCCAGGATGAGATTCAGATCTTGGTGAAGTGGTTGAAGACTGGAGCTGTCAACTGGATCAACAGTCAGTGTCATCGATGAATACAATGTCCCAATAAAATATGTCTTCACACTTTGTGCTTATTGTATTGTGACCTGTCTCTTCATTTCTTTGCCAACAATGGTTTAAAGTAACAACAGTAAACAATGAACAAGAAACCATTAAAACATTTAACAATTAAGTTAAGTTAAGCCTCTGCATAGTGTCGTACCTCCAATCTGCTTATACAAGATTCATATAAACATAACTATTATAAAGTAAATAAAATGCAATTCCAGTTGATTAAACTGAGGATTCCTGCTTCTTACAACCCACTGATTCATGAAATTATTGAATAAGGAGCTGTTACAGAACAGGGGTACCCTCCCTATACTCTATAAATTAAAAATTGTGGAGTCACCTAGAATTAAGCTTGTCTGTCTGAAGATGCAGTTGTGCACTAATGGCCTCCATATTCTTAACTGTTACCAAATTAGATAACCAATGTCAAATTGTAATTCTGTTAGAAGTGAGCCAGTTCTGTGTTATGGCCTTCAAGGCCGCTGATATAAAAATATAAAATAAATATTTTTTCCCGTTAGTGTTAGCGAGAGACCCAATACCATATTTTCAATGGAAGAAATTGTCTACAAGAAAAGTATCAATGAGATGGGCTGAAACACTTATTCTTTTCCCACCTCTGTTTGTATGTATCCTTGAGGTGGCTTCAGTCACCTCCACCAAAAAACTCTGAAGATTGGGGCAGCTCCAAAAAATATGATAGCATGTACCTTTCTGGCCATAATCTCTCCAACATTGGTCCAAAGGATGTGAGGCGTAGTGTTTGGATATTACTGGGGTTATAAAATAGCAGGTACATGTTTTCCAATGGAACTCTCTCCAAGATGGAAAGTTGGTAGTTTTATAAATACCTTGCCAAATTTTGGACCAGTAACCATCTGGCAGAGTGGTGCCCACCTCTTCTTGCCATCTATCCTCAATTTTATGTATGATCAGGTCACCCACCCCTTCTTGTTGGATCTTATATATTTGGGAAATAAAATTTCTGCTGTCTCCCAAATGATTCTTGCCATATGTTAAAATTATGGTATGGGGGTGCAATTGTGATAGGGCTGATATGCCCAGGAGAGTTTGAATATAATGCCCACTTTGAAGAAATCTATAAAAATCCTGCCTGGGTAGATTAAACTCTCTTTGTGTTGTTACAAAATCCTTAATCACCTCTCCTTTTAGGAACTGTGGTAGAAGTTTTAAACCTAGTCTAGCCCAACAGGAGAAACAGGGGTCCTCCTTACTAGTTGGGAAATTAGGTAAGAAAGTTAGGGGAATATAATGCCAAACTAGGGTTGGAATGTCCCACCAATGTCAGGCATCCAACCATTCTGTTAAGGTATGTTTACTCCAACTATTAGAAATATGCTTCACATATTGTGGAAATATAAGCCAAGGAAGGACCTTTAAAGATATAAGGGGTTGGGGTTTTTCTTCTATGGTATAGCACCTTCCTCTCCTCTCTGGGGTAATCATCTTCTGAATTTGCAATAATTGGGCAGCTCTGTAATAATGCTGAAAGGTAGGAGGTCCTAATCCTCCTTTGTCTTTTAAGTCTGTCAATAAGGATCAATGGAGTGGAAGTCTTTTACATGCCCAAACAAACTGTGCTAGCTTCTTTTTAAAGTGATTTTGCGAGGTTTCACAGATGCCTTTTTCACATAGTATTTTATTGCTGCCCATGCTTCAGATGTTGAAGCTGTAATTTGTTTTGTAAAAACAAATCTGTCATAGACATTTTAATTGATGTTTTATCAGCACTGTGTCCTCCAGTTTTCTGTGTTCGACCAAAGTCCCAGAATGATGTCATACAAGGGAACTGTGAATGTTTTACATACGGCACCAAGGAACTATGGGTTAATTACAATGTTGATGAAAATGTTTGTTACTCAGATGTCAAGTCACTTATTTTGATAGATAGTCAGACAGTCATGGAACTTGCATCTCAGCTCATAAATAACTGCTGTCCACACTAAGGAGTATTGTATATGAAGTTCAGTAGTTTACTGGAATGCAAGGGAAATACAGACCACCTCCACTGGGGCTAAAAAGACACTGACATTTCACCCAATGGGCTTTGTCCCTTATTTTGGTGGTGGTGACTGCACCTAATACTGTATGTAGATGTACCTACAGTAGCAAGGCATTGTGGGTACAATAAAAAGTTGTTTTCCAATTCTCTTACTGTGGGGTGCAGTCTCATATTTCTGTAGTGACTTCAGCAACAAAAGCTCTCATACGTTTATTTTCAAAACAAGGCATTGTGCATATAGTATCTAGCTGACATGATTTCTTTACAGAGAGATGTAGTCTCCTGTGTTGGTAGTATAGATATCTACAATATCAAGACTGACCAACAGAGGTCTCTGTTTCAAAACAGTGCTTTAAAACTTCATTTCCCTTGCATAATATCATGCTGCGGGGTTGTAGCACTGATGAAAAAAAAGGGGAGGGCTATGCAAATGAAGCAGTGTACAGAAATAAAAGCATGTATTTCATGGAAAACAGCACTTTTTGGCAGCTTGAATGGTAGGAGATTGGAGATTGAATCACAACTCATACAAGTCACTACTACGATTTTGCTATGGCAAATCTCACAAAATCACTTTAAGATCTTTTCAGTCAGCTGCAGGGACAGGCAGTGGCAGTGTCGAAAATCAGAACAAATAGTTGGATAGTATATTCATTTTAATCGCTTCTGTACCATTCATAAAGGTAAGTGGTAGACCTTTCCATCTATTTAAGTCTCCATAAATTTGTTGTTTTAGAGTATCACAGTTATACTTATAAAGATTAGACAAGTGGCAAGGGATTTGTACTCCAAGGTATCGTATCCTATCTCTGACCCATTAAAAGGGGATCTTATTTCTAAAAGTCAAGGAAGGAGAGCCCCCAATGCATAAAACTCAGACTTTTCCATATTAACTTTGAAACCAGAGTTTTGCCGATAGGTCTTTAGTAGTTCAAGCAGAGGTGGAAGGGGATATTCAGGATCTTCTAGGTAGATGAGAGTGTTGTCAGTGTACAGAGAAATCTTATTCTACATGCTCTGAACTGACACACCCCTAATCTCTTTCATCTCTCTGATCTCCTGAGCAAAAGGCTCCATACTTAACATGAACAGCAGAGGAGACAGGGGGCATCCCTATCTTGTGCCCCTCTAGATATTAAAATATTTAAAAATTGTGCCATTAACACAAACCCTAGCTTTTGGTTTATGGTAGCAAGGAGAAACCCAAAGAAGGAAATTACCCCCTGTCCCCATGTGCTCCATTACAGCTGACAGATTTGTCCAGCTTTTTTTTGACATCTAAAAATATTGCCAGTTGTGCGGTTGAGGTGTGAGAATTGTATTTTAAAATATTTAGTAATTTTCTAATGTTGTCAAAAAGGTAATAATGGGGAATAAAGCCAGTTTGGTCTTGATGTACATGTAACTTAATATATTTTTGTAGATGCATTGATAAGACTTTGGTAAGGATTTTAAAGTATGGTTTAGTAAAGAGATAGGTCTGTATGCCTTGCAGACAGTCCTATTTTTCCCTGATTTGGAAATGACAGTAATCAAAGCCTCATTCCATGAGTCCAGCAATCTCCCCCTCCTCCAAACATGCATTGGACACTTTGACTAAACTAGGACAAAGAGTATCCTTAAGTTTTTTTATATAGTTCAGCACTGAACCCACCCGGGCCTGGGGCTGTACCTGTTGGAAGTTATACAATCACTGAGTAGACTTCTTATTCAGTGATAGAGGCTTCCAAGGAAGCTCTAGCCTCCCTGGTTAACACCAGAAGTTGGATTTTGTTTAGAAGTCTTTAGTACAGTGCAAAACCTCTTCATTATCCTTATCTTTGACATATAGGTCCTGATAAAAAAGTTTAAATTCAGAGGCTATGTCCTTTGATTGAACCCAGGTTTTATTCTGATCATGTTTATCTCATAGATAAGGGGCATTTCTCTCTTCCTTAGCTTTCCACAGTCTAATGGCCAATAGCTTAGAGTTATTTTCCCCCCCGCTTCATGAAATTTTTGGTTGGAAAATCATAAAAGACCTTCTGCTCTTTTGACTTCCAGAGCTTGGAGCTCAGCCTGAGCCCTGGAAAGTTCTTGAGTAGAGATGGGCGAAGTGGCCTCAGTTTGCTCTGTGGAGTGATTTGTGGAGTAAAGGTGAATTCACAGAGTGCTCCACAATGTGAAGAGGCGCACTTCATGTTATAATGGGTAACGCGAAGTCCATTGAAGACAATGACTTCATGTTACTTCACCTTCCCAAACCACTACTACACCAAATTTTAAGGTGAAGTACATTGAAAACAATGTACTTTGCTTTACTTCACCTTGTTTTTAAGCTCCAAAGGGGTATTTTGCAGTGATTCATGGGATTTCAGGTCACATGAGCTCTGGATTGTTCTGCACAGCCTCAATTCAGGGTAGTGTGAGTAGGAAGCTATAGGAGACAGTCTGCTCTGAGAGCTCTCTGTAATTCAAACCTTTTAAAAGCTTTTAAAAAAAAGCATTTTTGAGTCATGTTTTTTTACTGAAACTTTAGTTCATCAGTTGTAGGCAACCCTCCTGTGCTCATATCATCGAGCGTTTATTATTTGTGTGTGGATTTTGAATGTTAATGTACAACATTTAGTCTGTGTACTGAGAGACAGTGGAAGTGTGCTTTGGGAGAGGGGCATATCTGGTGTAGGTAGATTTAAGTTGGAAAAATAGGGAGTTATTTGTTTTTTGGTTATATTTTTGTTGTATAACTGACTGTGTTAATGTACACACAGTAATATTTTCAGTAATTGTTGACATTGTTTTGCTGATTGTGTGTATTGTGGTCTGGACCTGGTGCAGCAGTGAGGTTGTTTAAAATACATTGTATATTACTGAAGTTTTAAATTTGCTACACATTGCTTGTAGACAAATTGTGTGTGGTGTGAGTGTGTGTGCAGTACGTGACATGACATCAAATAATACCCCTGTTATTGTGCCACAGTGTAATTGCAGGTGCAGCAGTGTGAACCTGCTATCCATTGCAGCTGTGTGATTTTGTACTGCCATTGTGGGATCTTTTCTTGGTTTTGTACTGCCATACTCTGCAGCCAGTGCTCCACCCCCACCGGAAAAAGGTATTGTTTTCCAGATTGGATTGTTTGTGACCACTGGTTACTTAAGGTGTTGTTGAACTTGTTGTGACTTTGCTTCTGCATCTGTTGTTGAAGCCACAGTTGTTCTTTTGGCTTCACATCCATCGTCTTTCCCCCCCAGTCCCCACCCAGAGTGAACGTTCCAAAATCTAAATTTGTTTAGAATATTCCTGTTGATCCCTGAAATGCCCACAAAGAGATGTGCAAGCAATGCTGTTTCTCGCCATGGCTCTGCTGCCAATGGTAAGATTGTCTGTCAGCATGGTAGTAGTACGTTGTTGCAGAAGTGCATTTCTAATGTGAGGAAAGGTATTTCTCCTTCAATGTTTTTTTACAGTGCAATCGGTAGCTTCACTCATAGTTGGAGGAGATGATGTGGTCCCAGCTGGTAGTGTTAGTACAGTTGCTGGTGGTGGTATGAGTATTTCTGCCTCAAGTTCCACTTCTGACCAGTTTACCATATCCAAAAATATAGTGGAGTGTGAAGCAGTGACAGAGAGTGACAGTGTAGATGATGTCATACTCCCCAGTAACATCCCAGTAACTGAACATGAGGATTCTGATCATCATGTCAACGATAGCACACAAAGTGACATTTCTTCCACTGCGGTTCAGGTCATTAATTTGTTTATTTATTGAAATGTTTCACCAGGAGGGCACACTAAACAACAAGTTGCTCGTCTCACGGTGTGACCTGGGGAGAGGGGTTACATAGGGTTGTGAAGGATGATCAGTTACAATAGTATGTGGGTAGTACAAACAATACAACATTGTAAGATTGTGCAACAGTTGGAACACAAGGTATTGTACAATAAACAGTAGTGGAACATTGGGTAAATTACAATACATGTCCAAAATCATACAAAAGAACATGTAAACATACAAAACAGTAATAATGCAATAGAGCCATTTATAGTGCATGAGTGTACCAGGAGCAGGCTTGAGGTAGTACACAAGTGCTGTTGGGGTAAAAAGGATGGGGTTAGGTTGTGCACACTGGTGACCCAGAAGGGCAGGTGGAGAAGAGAGGAGGGAGAGGCAAGGACTGAATATGAGGAGAAGGGGTAGCCATTTCCTGATTTCCCCCTTCAGGATGTTGAGAACCCTGGCAGGGATGGGGATCATGGTAGGAAGGCAGAAACTGGGGATAGGTATTAAGGTGAGTTAAAGCAGGAACAGCTGAGGGAAAGGTAATTGTGTAGGGCAGAGGTAAGGGACTAGTTGGAGGAGGAGTGTCATATTTTAGAGGACAGGGAATTCCAGATTTTAGGGAAACGATGGGCGAAACTAATCTGACCAATGAGGGTGGAGCGGCGAGGGACCGTCAAGTTGCAGGTGTCATTTCATTGGACAGAGTGGGTGGGGGGGAGGTGGAGTGGAGAGAGAGGCTGAGAGATAGGAGGGGAGCCCCCCAAACCAGAATTTGGAGGTTAGTTTGGCACAGTGAGAGATGTGTCTGTGAGATAGTGGAAGGAATGTTAGAGAGCAATAGAGTTCACAGTGGTGGTAGTGAGAAGGAGAGTCAATAGCAAAGCGGCAGAAGGAGTTAAGAGAGCGTACAACTTGGTCAGGGAAGATTTGGGAGCAGCACCATAGACTATGTCAAAGTAGTCAAATATGGGGAGTATCATCTTCTGGACAATTTCACTCCTTGCAGTCAGTGGGATGCAACTGTGATTCCTGTACAGAGCACCAAGCTTGGGGCACAGTTTCTTCAGGATAGCATCAATATGCACAGAGAAGTTGAGGTACTGGTCCAGCCAAACTCCCAGATATCTAAATGAGGAGGTGTCCTCCAAGATGGTCCCATCAAGGGTGTGGAAGGTGGGTAGGGCTGGGAGCCTAGAGAGTCTCTGCCTGGTGCCAAAGGTCATTGAGACTGTCTTCTTGGCATTTAGAAAAAGCTGGTGAGAACCAAACTAGAGCTGAACTTGGTTGAAGTCATGCTGTAAGCTGGTTTGCACAGCAGCAGGGTTTTTGCCAGAACTGTACAAAACAGTATCATCAGCGTACATGTGGATAGAAGAGGATGAGCAGGCTGTGAGAAGATCATTAAGGAAAATGGAGAAGAGTGGAGGACCAAGCACTGAGTCCTGAGGGACACCAATGTTGATGGGAAGTGGAGGGGAGATGGAATCAAGGATTCTCACTGACTGGGTCTTGCCATTGAGGTAGGATTTAAACCAGTTGGTGGCTGACAGAACAAGGCCAGCTGAGAAGAGTGAATCAAGAAGCTGGGGATGTGAAACAGTGTTGAAAGCTTTGGCTAGGTCGACAAAGATGGCCAAGGTGATCAGGCCATCATCCATCCCTGAAGAATGGAGTCAGTAAGCCTGAGGAGGGAGGTGGTTGTTGAGTGGATCTTCCAAAAACCAGATTGAAGGGGTGAAGAAGGAGGAATAAGAGAGGAAGGGTGATAGTTGAGAGAGAACTAAATATTCTTGAAGTCTGGCAAGGGTAGAAAGGAGGGAAATGGGGCGATAGTTGCCAGGAGTGGATGTGTCACCACCCTTGGGGAGAGGAAGGACTACAGTGTGTTTCCAGGATGAGGGTACTTTGGCTGAAATAAAGGACAGGTTAAGGATTAGCTAGATAGGATAAGTGATTGCAGAAGCAGAAAGGTAGAGAACTTTAGGATCGAGCTCATCTGGTGAGGAGCCTTTAGAGGGGTTGTGGGATAGGACAGCATTAAGAGCTTTGTCAGAAGAGATAGTAGAAAAGGAAAATTGGGGAGGGATAGGCACTGGGTGAGGTGAAGGGCTGAAGTTAGTAGGTGGCAATGGGGAGAGGGAATTTAGAAGAGACGTGGTGCACGAGGTGTAGTAGGCATTAAATTCATTGGCCGAAGAACCAGGGACAGAAACTAGGGAGTTATTTATTTTGAGAACTGGAGGGGGAGGGTGAGAGGGAGGAGAGAATAGGACATGAACTACCCTCCAGAATTTAGATGGAGAGTTAGTGTTAGTCAGGAATGAGGAGTTGAAATAATCAGACTTAGCCAGTCTAGTAGCTTTAGTACATGAATTGCATAGCATTCTGTACTTGGCATAGTCATTTGGATGTTTAGTAGATTTGTGTTTTTTCCAGGCCCAATCACGCTTCCTGAAGCAGGCCAGTAGTTTGGGGGTGATCCAGGGGAGGTGAAGCCCACGGACTCTGGTCCATCTGAAAGAAGCAAAGGCATTCCAGGTGGCAATGAATTTATCCTTAAAATAGTCAAGTGCTTGGTCAACAGAAATAGCAGTGGAGAGGGGGGCCCAGTTATTGGAAGCGAGTGCAGAACTGATTGGGGTAAGGTCTAAGGATTTAAAGGACTGGAACTCTATGATTTTAGGGGGAGGTTTGGGGTGATGAACTTTACGTACAATGAAAATGGGGTTGTGATCACTAAGGGCATCGGGAAAGAGACCAGATTTAATGATGCAGTGTGGGTGGGTTGTGAGTCCCCAGTCAAGCAGGGTGTGGTTTTGTGTTTTGGGATGTGGGTGTGTGGGCTCATGTGTAAGTTGAGTGAGGTTTAGAGCAGCGACGTCATTGCATAGCTTGTTTAACTTGGGAAACAACCAATTTAGATTCACGTCACCGATTATGAAAAGTTCACCAGATTGTGAGAGGGAAGTGATATTGGCTAAGAGTTCAGTTGTGACAGAGGGTTGAATGCTTGGGCAGCAATAGATGCCAGCCATAAAGATTGGGATTGAGAAAGGAATGGTAATGCAGGTGACAAGGGCTTTACAGGTAGCTGGGATGGAGGTAGATAGGGTGGTAGTAAACTGCAGTGAGGGCAGGATATACATGACCACTCCCCCTCCACGACCCGATCGATCTTGTCTGGAGATAGAATACACAGGGATAGCAATGGCACTGTCAGGGGGTACTTTTTTTGAGACATGTCTCAGCAATAATTAAGATGTCAGGAGTGTGTGAAGTCATAAGAGTTTGTAGGAGGCCGATTTTAGGTAGCAGGCTGCAGATGATCAGGTGGAGGCGCTTCAATCTGTTAGGGAGGGTTGTAGTGGAAGTGGGGTTTGGAGACATGTTATTTGGGTAAGGAGCCAGGGTAGGAGAAGAAATAGGGCCAGGGTTGGAGCGGATGTTCCCTGATGAAAGAAGTAGGATGGCAAGGATGAAATAGTGAAGTTTAGGACTTTTGTAATTGGAGTAGGAAATACGTGAGGGAGGGGAAGAGGGAGGGAGGGGTGGAGAGAAGAAAGGAAATAAGGAAAGGAAGAAAGGCAAAGTGACTAGGAAGGGAAAACAGAGATGCTGGAGGGTAGTAGGGAAAGTGGGGTCTGCTTACAAGGGGGAGCTGTGGGGGTGATTGACAGAATGATTGACAGGATGAAGGAGGTATCTGAAAGGGAAGGGGAGAGAGAAGTGACAATAGGTATAGAGGGGGAGACTGGGATAAGGGTAAGAACCAGGAAGGGTGTGAATAGGAGGGAGATGGAAAGTATTCTGGGTAGGGTCGTAGAGGCTTTGTACAGGCTTACAGATTCAGATCACACCACTTAATGTTAGGACATTGATAATTTGCTTTAGGTATGAATGACCCAGGACTAGAAGTGTTAGGGGAGAGCAGTGGGTAGAGCATTGCAACCTACATGTGTTGTTGCCCTCTAGTGGCTTTACAGTATAATTTGCAAATGGAAAAGTAGACAAAAAAAAAGCAACAAATCACTGACAGGCCAGTGCAGGTTATGCAAATGCTGCTCTGCACTGAACTGCTCACTGAAGTGTGCAACTGAGTGAAATGGCAAGCAAAAAGATCAGGACTTCACTACACAGTTTCTAAAGGAAGAAACGTCAAAGATCAGTGTTCCTCTGCATTTGCCATGCAGTGATTCACAGTGTGATGAAAACATTTTGGGTGATGGTGGTGCTGATGATGATGATGTTGTTGTGGTTGCAACATGCAGGCCATATGCCCACATTGAAGCAGAAGATGTGGACGATGTTGATGAATATGATGATGATGTCAGTGACCCCATTGGGAACCGGAGAAAAAGAAACTCAAGGTGGCTGTGTCTGGGTCTGTTTGCATCCCCACCCCTGTAAAAAGTTATGATTTACCAGTTTCAGTTGATGATGATGTAAGAGGTCTAAACCTCACCTTCAGGTTCTTGGCAATATTGGAGATGCAAATACTCACAGACAAGTTGCATTCGAGTAATAAACAAGTTTATTACTACAAAAAGGGATAAATCACAGTTGCCCTAAGCAGTTCTTACCAATACGAACCGGGAGCCAGTGCTAAGCATTCCCTACACCTCGAGGTTTCTCTGTAGTCTCTTGGGATCTCTCGGGTCTCCAAGGTGTAAAGCCTGTGCATAACATTATATACCTGTGATAATTACTATGGTTACTAAAAGATAGAAACATTTCTAGTTACAGAGATGAGCCCTATTGGCTAAATTAGAGGTGGCTCCACGGTCCAAGATAACATTATATAATTCTGTAAAGTCATCAGTTTTAGAACAAAGACATTCTTATACAAAGTCTTACATAACAAGGTGAAGTGGTGTCCATCACCGAAAGATGGCAATGTTGCCTTACACATTATAATTATTTCAAGGACAGGTGTCTTGGCATCTGACAAGTAAGAAATAGACAGAAAATACATGGTATAATGTGTGTGCATTAGCAAGCAAAGTGAGTTACAATAATATGTATTCATCTCCTGACATCTACTCTATATCGGTAGATGCCCTTAGCCCTATGTATTAGTATGGCTTATGCCTAAACATTGGCTGTCTCACGGTGTACCCTGAGGGGTATCCAATTGAGGTGCAGGGGCCTCGTGTAACAATTCCCCTTGTTGCCTCAAAGGGCAACACAGGCAAATACAAGGTGTGGACAGGAGCAGTGGTTTACAATCCGAGGCGTGAGCCTTGTAAGGAACTCGCTACTCAATGTGTTGGCGAGAGTACGGCGTAGGCAGCAAAGCATAATAATCAAAGTAAATATCAAAAATGCTTGTATTATAACAAACCCTTTAAAAGTGATTTCTAACCAGGTGTTAGTCAATGTGTTATTCATATCTCCATCATTCATTAGGTCAAGAATTGCTTCATTGGCTTTGGTTATATTATTGCTGATGTGGATGAGGTGTGTGTCCTTTCTATCTAAAAGTGATTTCAATGTAAGTGTAAGTGGATCTATGTGTACATTAAAGTAGGGTAGGTATTCTGAAAGTGTGAGTAAATAATCTGGATTACCATCAATGATGTCTGCTTCCATAAGGGGAACGGGGGTTATGACAGTATGTCCAATAATAGTTTTTTGATGGGGAACAAAACAGAAGTTGGGGTAATCAATAGAACAAGTAACAGAACCATATGAATAAGATTTCACATTTGTCACTATACAGTATTCTCCATCAGAGTTATACTGTGAACGTACTGTAGGCAGTCTCCATTTTTGCAGCTGGACAGGGCATGTGTAGGTCGTTTTGGAAATCCGTGTTGACAGGCGTATGAGCTTCCTCATGATAGGACTGGTAGAGCTGATCTGGTGAGGCGTTAATTCAAAAGAGTTGGTGCCATTATCAGTGATGTCATCATCCATAGTGAAAGTCCAATCAATGCTGTCTGGAGAGTAGCCACAAACAGGGCTGTATAACATCAAACACATCACATCGGCACAGGTAGATGTATTGCTTTTTCGCACAACAGTCTGTGTGCGGTGCCACCCAGGCATCCAGGAAGGAGTGGTAGACCAGTAGAGGTGGTAGATCCAGGCGTTCTCGGTAGATGTCATCATCCAAATGCCCAATAGAATGTGCCAGTGCCAGCTTGTTGAACAAGGCTGTAGTGGGATCAAAACGTGGTAAGGAGACAGTAAAGGAGACAAACATAGTATCTGTTATAGAACATTTCTTACTAGAAAACAAGGACCAGTATTAGGATGTCTGGTCACAAACCCCAAATTTCGAGCTGTGGAGAGGAATAGACAGTGTCTGTTGCATACATAGGGAAATACAAGATGGAAGTTTACATTTAGGACAATACCATTTAGAGATGCGTCTGTCATGTAATATATCAGGGATTCTTCCAGTTTCTAGGTCTCTGAAGAGATTGTTAATGGTAGTGAGTATATATGAACCATATGCAGAACAAAGTATTTCTCTACCAATATATTGTTTATCAGCTTCTCTATTGTTCTGTTGTATAAGTGCGTTAATCTTATCTTTGGAATCAGTGAATGCTTTTATATGTCGCATGTTGTATACAGTGTATCTTTCTTCCTGACTAAGACCATCCACACCATGCAATAAAGGTGGTAAAACATTATTAACCAAACCAGTAGAGAATTTTGCAGAATGACTTTTGATAGCAGCGATGTCTGCTTTGTTCCAAATGGACATAGCAGTACCAAAAAGACCTGTGACAGTACCTGTGGCACCTGTAACATCAGAACTGTCAACTTCACGTCTAGTACATTTTTGGGAAAGTACTAGAAGGAGGTTCTCCTAAAATTACCTCTGTGTTCGGTAGAATAAACCCCAGTAAAGGATCCTGGTGCGAATCTGAAATGCAGCTAAACTATCAAGCAATAAAGTACTATAGAATGCAGATGTATTGGTATTGTGACACATACCAAATTCTTTCATATTCCAGTAAGTAAGGTTAAATAAAACAGGTATATGCATAAACTGTAAATTGTTAATCAAAGAACCTGGGAGGGCAGTGGCTGTGAGACCACTACGGGGACCAGGGGTATGTTTTGGACATTCCAAAAGCTGTTTTTCGGTAGGAGGCAGTACAGAGAGATACATGGCTGCCGAGGCCATGTGGTGTACAGCACAGAATCTGCGGGCAGAATCTTGAGAAAGAGAATTACAATAGGAAGGATCAATCAAAGCAGTTATGTTATACAAACCAGAGTGTCTTAATGCAGTTTGTAACAAGGACAGTGAACCATTTGGGGATAATTTAGCGTTGGGCCAACCCTGGAAAGTTCCCTTAGGGAGCTTGGCCACAGGGAGAACTTGTTCTTGTGATGTGGTTTGCCACTCAATTTGAAGGGTGGATTTGTCAGGAGCAACGACCGAGGCAGTGAGGTATGCATCGGAACCTTCCTGGACAGTAATCATAGTATCTGGAATTTTGATGGAAACTCCCTCTGTAGGAGGTGCTGGAGGATCAAGGTTTCGAAGGAGGTCCATTACCGTGCCTTGGGCCAAAGAGATTACTCCTGCAAGGAGGAGAGATAGGAACAAGATAGCCATCTTGTCAATGTATCTGAAAAGGAAGATGAAAGATTAGTACATTAGTACAGTTCCCGCCCAGTGGGGTTAGGAAGAGTAATTTTTAAGTTCCTTTGTACAGTTTCAACTGGTTTGCATGTAACCATTTTTCAGTCAATTTATTGTTGTGGAGGAGTCTAACTTGATAGACTGCTGGACTGAGCTTGTTGACAATGGGGTAAGGGCCTTCCCACTTGTTGGAGAAGGAGTGGGTGGGTGGGATGTGCAAATCGAAGTACCATTACCTGATCTCCAACCTGCCAATCCACTTCTTGTGCGTGTTTGTCAAATTGTATTTTGGACTGTTGCTGGGCCTTGCCCATGCAGTTTGCAGCATACAAGTGTGTGTGTATGAGGTCTTTTCTGAGTTTCTCCACATACTGATCTACAGACACACGGTCTGCAGTGGGGGTATGCAGGTCAAAGAGCAAGTGTTCAGGTAATCTCATTTGTCTTCCAGTCATTACCTCGAAAGGTGTAAGCTGGGTGGTGGCTGAGGGTGTACCCCTAATTGCCATAAGGAGTAAAGGCAATAGGGAATCCCAGGTCTTGGGATTGTCCTCAATGAATTTGGAAAGCATTTGCTTAATCCGTCTATTGGCTCTTTCCACTTGACCTGAGGATTGAGGGTGATAAGGTATGTGGAACTTTTGCTGGACTCCAAGGAGTTCAAGGGACTTTTCATCAACTCACCTGTAAAACTGGTTCCTTTATCGGAGTCTACCTTGAGAGGCAGGCCCCACCTGGAGAAAATCTGTTCTACCAGGATCTTGGCAGTTGTCTTTGCGGTGCATGTCTTAGTGGGGAAAGCCTCAACTCACTTAGAGAATAAATCGGTCACTACAAGAGCATACTTGTGGTTTCTACTGGTGTTGGTCAAAGGACCAATAAAATCAATCTGAATGGCATGCCAAGGGCCAGTGTGTCTCTGTGGTAAAAGTTTGGCATTTCGTTTTGTAGGTATTGGATTGTTTTGTGCACAAACAAGGCAATTATCAATGTATTGTTTAATGTCTTTGGTTATCCCAGGCCACCAAGCAGTGGTTTTGAGACGTGTGTCATGTACATGGTGCAAAAATTCAGATCTCAAATGTCTGGGGACTACCCACAGTTTGGTGGTAGTATCCTCTGGCTGGAATCAAATAAGTTTATCATCAGGGGATAAGTGCAATTTACCTTCATGCCTGCGATATGGGTTGTGTGTAGGGAGTCTTTCTTCAGTACCCTTGTCTAGGAATCTGAACACTTCTTTGAGTTTAGTGCCCAAATGCTGAGCTGCTGAGAGAGCCAAGGGGGAAAAAGATTCAGATTTCTTTTTGAGAGCTGCAACCTGTACAGCTGCATTGGCCTCTGGATGATCCATCATCCAGACATCCCCCCCTCGGGCCCCTTCCTTAGCAAGGGTGTCTGCTGTGTCATTAAATGCATGATAGGGATCATGTGGGGTGAGCTTTCAACCTTGTGCACATAAAGTTTGTGTGGGTATTTCTGTGCTAATGCATGTATGTAGATCACCAATTCTTTGTATTTCACTGGGCTTCCATCAGAGGAGAGGAAGGAGTTCTTCTGCCAGAAAGGGAGAAATTCTGTAAGGGAACAGCAAACCCAATTAGAGTCTGTGAAAATGATGGTATCCTGAGTTCCATGTTGGATAAACTCTAGTGCACAGGCCACCGCTGCCATCTCTGTGTATTGTGATGAAGCTACACTACAGCGTGTAGATATTCTGACAGTGTTCCCATAAGGATACACCACCATAATACCCATCCCTGCAATCTGTTCTCCCTGATAGTATGATGCTGAACCATCGGTGAAAACACGGCACAAAGAGGTATTTTCCAGTATCTCAGGGGTAGCAGGGAAGAATGGACCCGGATCTGGGAGATCAGGTGACTGCAAGGCACAGTCATGGGGTTCCCCCTGGAAAAGGAGGCCATGAGCTAATAGAGATGGAACTTTGGTTTGATGGACCTGAATATCCCTATTCTGGAGGAGGAGTGACCAATGTGTCAGCCTGGTGTTGGAGACTGACCCATCCTTCACTCTATCTGAGAGCAGAAAAGTAGTAGGTGTGTGATTGGTGTTAAGAATCAGCGGAGAGTACCCAATGATATACAGGAAGTGCTTGACCACCCAATAAGTGGCCAGAAGGTTCCTTTCACAAAGGCCATACTTCTGTTCCACTGGGGTCAAGAGCTGCGATGCATATGCAATAGGTCTCAAGGTGCCATGCACCTTTTGGGCTAATATTGCTGACATAGCAATGTCAGAGGTGGCACACTCCAGATGGAATGGTAATGCTGGGTTGGGGTTTACCAGTGCTGGGAGGAGGCCAAGGCCTGCTTCAGTGACGTCACAGCCAGAGTATGGACAGGGCTCCAACTCCATGGAATGTCCTTTTTGAGTAGATCGTACAAGGGAGCGGCTTTCTGAGCAAAATCACAAATAAAATCTCTGGAATAGTTTACCATACCTAGAAACCTCCGAAGAGTTGCCACACTGGTAGGTAATGGCAAGTCTTGTAATCCTTGAATCTTTTTCCAAGTAGGGCTCCGGCCTTGGTCAGTGATTTTCAAACCCAGAAAGAGTACTTCTTTCTGACATAGTTGTGCTTTTGCAGGGTTACACTTCATGCCTGTTCTCTGAATACGAGTCAATAATTCATCCAAGAGATCCAGATGTTGTTCCTGTGTGGCAGTAGCCAACAACAGGTCTTCTACGTACTGTAAGAGACATTGGGGGGCTGAGAAACCTTGTAGGGCATCCATCATATGGAGATGGAAGAGGGATGGGCTATTATGGACTCCCTGTGGCAAGCAAGTCCACATGTATTGTAGCCATTCAAAGGTGAAGGCAGACTTATATTGACTCTTGAGGGCCAATGGTAATGACCAGAAACCATTGGAGATATCCAGGGCACTGAACCATTTCTGATCTGGTGTTAAAAGTCGAAGCACATCTGGTGCAGACGCCACAGTTGGAGAACAACTGGGAGTAACCTGATTCAGTTTCCTGTAGTCAATAGTAAGTCTCCAGGTACCTGTGGGTTTCTTCACAGGCCAAACAGGAGAGTTGGCAGTGGAGACACAGGTTCTGATTACTCCTTGTTTAAGGAGTGACTTGATTGTTTCTCGAAGAGAGGGTAAGGCTTCAGTGGGAAACGGATATTGTCTTTGTTTCTCATGTGCCGGGCCTGGCAACTCAATAACGGTATGAATTCTGCCGCAATCATGTTTGTTCACTGCAAACGCTTCCAAATGTCGTTGCAGAATAGGTAGAAGTTTCGGGAAAATGGATATCGTTGCTACAGCATGTGAGTCAGGAATTAAGACAGTATGTATTGACCCTGAATTTGTATCAGCAACATGTTTGCTAGATCCATCACACAGCCGCGTGGTGCAAGGAAGTCAATCCCGATGATACTAGGATGATCGTGCAACACCATCAGTTGGAAAGCATGTGAGGCCTTTAAATGGCCTAGTTCTACCGGTAAAGGCAGAGAACGGTATGCAGGTAACCTAGCACCATCAACTCCTGACATATTGGTCTTCCGTCAGGGTGGTCATCATGTAACACAGATACAGCTGCACCTGTATCTAACAAGACAATTAGTTGGCGGCCCCCGACCTCGGCCTCGGTGCAGGGCCTTCTGTTTGTATCCAAGACCAGCTTGTTTACAATGCGGACTGGGGCCTGTAATTGTCAATCCATATTGTTGGAGGCATGCAGAGGTTGGGTTTGGCTTGCATGAATGACTTCACCGTGTTGCACTGATGCTATGTAGGGAGGAGCTTCTGGGTTCAGGCTTGTATGGATCTGAGAGCCCATACTTCCAGTGTCTCCGTGGCCAGCAGTGTCATGGGCCGCCGACTGTACTGCTGCAAGTGTTTGTGCAGGAACAGCATCCGCTACGGAACGCACTTGCCCCAGGAGCTCCCGAAATTTTCGATTTTCTTCAGGTATCTCTTTATACGAGGGACCCAATCTTTGTAATGGCTTTCCTTTGCCTTTGTGCCTTCTGTTTTTGGGCCAATTCCGGTTCCCACCCCACTGTTGTTGTTGTTGTTGTTGTTGGGGGTTTTGCTGGGTGCCAGCTGGAGGGGCCGATGGATGTTTAGGCTGTTGTTGCTGGGCCTGCCCTTCCACAGTGTAATGTGTTGTGGTCCCAGAAGCGGGTTCTACGGCAGCAACCTTTTTGGATCCGGAACCCAAATCACGGATGTACAGTTGATACACTCTCTCAGTTTTCTGAAGAATATCGGCAAACCTATCCGTATTTGGGTATGTGGTTGGCTCTACTTTATCTCTTATGGCTGGGATCATATTTCTAAGGGACAGGGTCTTATATTCGATAAGATCTACATCCGCGGCTTCTTGTGCCAGATGTTTCCCTGCTCGATAGGCCATCCAGAGTCTCTGGTGGTAGGTAGCTGGGCTTTCTTTAGCATTTTGCTTCACGGGGTATGCTAGCATTACTCCAACCACACCAGGGCTGTGAGCAGAAATGAGCTCAGCTGCGACTTCGTCAAAGGTGGTGTTCCCATCCTGGCGAACTAATTCAGGGAGTTTGGCCCATAAACCAGGATCGATGGTCTGGCGTATATTTGGACCTGATATTCTGCGGCGAGGCTGAGCATCTCGCACTTGGAGTGCACCTTTTCCAAATGGCAGCTGAGATTGTCAGACAGGTTCATCCGACCAATGCTGTCAGCAATTTGCTGAACAGAGTAGGCCATTTGTAGGGGATTAGTTGGTGGTCGATCAGGCAAAGGTAATGCATCTCGCGCACCATCCAATGCTGTGTGAGCTGCAGCTTCAGCCGCAGTATGAACAACACCTTCCTGAGTGCCAGCTTCTTGAAAAATTTGTTGAATCTGACTTTTAATGGCTTTCATACTTCTTTCAGGAAGAGGAACATTTTCCAATGCTATATCAATCATGGTTTCAATTTCTTGCCTGTCTTCCACACTAATAACGGCTACCGGAGGTGCCGTCAGGACCAGGCTTGGGCCTGCTCCCCCCCCCATCATGGGCGCCGCCATGATGGCGTTTCC
The DNA here is from genome assembly GCA_016271365.2 of Neoceratodus forsteri. Lineage (NCBI taxonomy): Eukaryota > Metazoa > Chordata > Ceratodontiformes > Ceratodontidae > Neoceratodus > Neoceratodus forsteri. Next base: position 1,171,089,165 of record CM057455.1, on the reverse strand, counting down.
CATGATGAGCATCACGACGTCATCTACGTGTGACCTGAGGACTAGTGGGCGGGGACCCGCCATACTGTGCATGGCTGGGTGGGGAATCTGGGCCATAGTAGGGGCGTGACTGGGCGTTGTACTGTGAGATGTCATCGTCGGATGGTTCCCCCTCCGATGACGAGTGAAAGGGCAGGGGCTACTCCTCCCATTGCCTTAACATGGCCAGTCAAAACCTCTCGCTGATGGCGCAGTTTATCCATCTTAGCTTTACATTCATCATGATTCACACTTGCAACATCCATATCAACCTGATCCTGTTTCTGCTTCTGCAAAACATGGTACACGGTGCTCAATTTGTGATTGTCCCTATAAGCTGTTTCTAAATCGTTACGTACCTGGTTGATCTCGTCCTGAAGTTCACCCATTTCATCACTCAACTGAGCATTCGCAGCACTCAACAAATCATTCATTTGCACCACCTGACTCTTATCCTGTCTTTAAAATTTCACACTCCTGTTTTAAAGTACACATTTCTTGTTCACCAGCCTGTGCGGAATGATGCAATAGTGAATCCTTTTCATTACGCAGAGATTGGAGTTCTGACTCCAAATTCTGCTGTATCTGAATACATTCTGTTTCCTGCAAACCCATCTCCTGCTTAAGAGATGCGATCTGCAGGTCAAGGGAACGAAACCTCACTTCGGAGGCTTCCAAAGCAGTGTAGAGAGAGCAGCGACCATCAACCCTTTAGCACAGCGCTTATTGGTTGACTGTCGCATCTCTGTGTACTGGGTTGAAATCCCCAGTACAGGGTTTTCGGATTGACTCGCGTCCCGCGTGAAGTCAGCCCATCCTCCATGGGAGGTAAGAAAGTTAGAGACATCGAGTCTCAGTTCTGCGCAGATATCTGATATGGTGGCCATAGTGTGGGAGGGAACGAAAATTCAAACTGTGAAAAAGACCGCGTGTTGCGTATCGATCCACAACACGAGTACCTTAAACACAGCCGGGCTACTGTTTAAGTTGTAGGCTTGCAATTCAAAGCTGCTATAGAGTGGGTCGAGACGGCATTGACCACACCCAAAAAGTCAGCTAGACTTTGCAAGTATCTACAAACTAGTAGGAAAGACGGGAGAGGTGGTACGGGAGTGTACACCTACAGTCCCTGTGGGAAAAGGGAAATGTATAGCAACAAGTGAAAACTTACAACACCCAATATCGCCCCTGCACACGGTCGCCAATTGTAAGAGGTCTAAACCCCACCTTCAGGTTCTTGGCAATATTGGAGATGCAATACTACAGACAAGTTGCATTCGAGTAATAATGCTTATTACTACAAAAGGATAAATCACAGTTGCCCTAAGCAGTTCTTACCAATACGAACCGGGAGCCAGTGCTAAGCGTTCCCTACACCTCGAGGTTTCTCTGTAGTCTCTTGGGATCTCTCGGGTCTCCAAGGTGTAAAGCCTGTGCATAACATTATATACCTGTGATAATTAGTATAGTTACTAAAAGATAGAAACATTTCTAGTTACAGAGATGAGCCCTATTGGCTAAATTAGAGGTGGCTCCACGGTCCAAGATAACATTATGTAATTCTGTAAAGTCATCAGTTTTAGAACAAAGACATTCTTATACAAAGTCTTACATAACAAGGTGAAGTGGTGTCCATCACCGAAAGATGGCAATGTTGCCTTACACATTATAATTACTTCAAGGACAGGTGTCTTGGCATCTGACAAGTAAGAAATAGACAGAAAATACATGGTATAATGTGTGTGCATTAGCAAGCAAGGTGAGTTACAATAATATGTATTCATCTCCTGACATCTACTCTTATACGGTAGATGCCCTTAGCCCTATGTATTAGTATAGCCTATGCCTAAACATTAGCTGTCTACGGTGTACCCCTGAGGGTATCAATTAGGGTGCAGGGGCCTCATGTAACAATGATGACCCAGTAATAATGATAGGTAATTGGATTAGTGGTGGTCAGTTACAGACCAAGTGTATCTTGCCTGAAAAATCATGTAGCACACCCTCCCACACTTCATGGCTTAAAAAAACAGAGTCCAATAAGCAGCATCGGGGGGACATGTTAAAACTAGAGCATCAAAATCCCTTGCTTGGGATTTTTTTGTGGAAGATGCAAATGATGAGTCAGTTTCAATCTGCCAGGTTTGCTAGGTGCGTGTGAGTCAAGGTAAAAAGAGGAGCCATCTGGGCCCAGGGGGACAGCATACACGTAATAACAATAGGTACATGGCACTGTGAACGCAGGACAAGATGGAAGCTAATATGTGTACCACAGTGGGGCATTCACCCTCATCATCAACCATAATGAGCATGTTATCCCCTTCCATGACTGTAACATCAAGCAGAAAATTAAATGCATGCAGTAGTGATGAAAAAACAGCAGAGGATTACTACAGGCATGATGAGGTGGAAGAGCAGAATGATTATGAAGTCTTGTCCAGTGGTGGTGAGAGTAGCAGTTTTGGTGGTGGTAGTGGTCAATGCAGTATGTCTAGTGCAAGTGGTACATCAACCCCTGTTGGTAAATCTGGGAAAATAACTGAAATTCTGGGTTTGTCATCACCTGTACAACCATCTTCATCACACATCCACACTCCACAACAACCTGCGATTCGCAGAGCAGAAGCATTTGTCACCAAACCCTGTGTAAAATGTTTAAGTCAGTCCACGTTACAGAGTGTTTTTGTGCATGAGCTGAAGTACCCACCCAATCATACAGTGTCATGTGAACTTAATGCTGCTGTAGCTGAAATGCTGGCAATTGATATTTTTACCTTCTCCTTTGTGGAGATTGCTGGGTTTCTGCAGTTTGCTACACGTGCCTATCCAAAATGGAAAGTCCCATCCAGGACATACTTTGTTCTGTCCCCAAGTTGTACCGTACTGTGTCCAACTCAGTAAGACATGCCCTTCAACATTCCTCCTCTCCATTCATCCATTTAAGTATGGATATGTGGACAAGTGGCAAAACAGTGGGGCATTCATATTCGTGTATAACTGCACACTGGGCGCAGGTGCAAGGGGTTGTTTGTGTTGTTGGTAGTGTGAATAATCAGTGTAGTAAGGTGAAGTGTCATGGTAGCAATCTTCCAGGAATTCGATAGCATGCAACGATTGCTATGTGCAATGTAACCTGTTCACACACTGGTGAAAACATGTTGGACCTGGTACTGACTGAAACTGACAAGTGGCTGATCCCCCAGTTCCTGAGAGCTGGGTTCATAGCAAGTGGCAATTGGTCAAATGTGGTGAACTTCATCATGAATGGTGGCTTTTTTTGGGTTCCATGCATGGCCCACTGTTTAAATCTTGTGGTGCAGGAGTTTCTGCAGCACTCTGATATAAAAGAAATGCTGACAGTTGCACGCCATATCTGTTCTCACTTTTCGCGCTCTGCAAAGGCCCATGACCAACTTCAGCAGTTGCAGATCTGAAACAGCCTCCGGAAGCATCGCTTGAAGCTGGAAGTTGTCACCCGGTGGAACTCCACTTTTTACATGGCAGAGAGGTTGCATGAACAATACAAAGCCATCTCAGAATATCTTGTCATGCACACTAGCCATGACACTTCCCAGGCCTCCATGTCTATGATGACTGAACAGTGGTATCTCATGGACTCTGTAATAACAATCTTGAGGCCTTTTGAACATGCCACACAGGCAGTGAGTGGTGAGTCAGCCTCCATAAGCCAGTCAATTCCACTGCTGAGGGTCTGAGGCAGACATTGGTGACTGTACAGCATAGCCTTGATGGTGCTGGAGACAGTGCTAGCAGTGCATTGCTGAAACACATGCTGACAGTATTTGACCAGAATTATCACATCCTGAGCATTCAGCATAGTGACAACTTTGTAATAGCAATAATGCTGGACCCACGATGCAGATGTGGAATTGCTTCAGTACTGGAGGGTGGGCCTGAACAGGTAAAAACTGTCAGTGGGCAACTGGTGAGCTTGGTTCATGGCGCACAGAAATCATGTGCCAAGGTCCGGAAACCTGAGCAGCATAATCAGGCTGAAGGTGAACCTGGAGGAGTAGTATCAAGCATATCCTGTAAGGGGAAGGGGACTGCAGTTTCAGGTGGTCTGTCATCAAAAGCAGCTAGCATTAACCCACTTTAGGAGGCTTTGTCCCAAGTGTGTATTTGTGACATAAATGATTCCAGAGAAGTGGATGATGCATCAACCACTGAACTTAAAGCAGCACAGCGAATGGTTGAGTCATATGTGTCTGAAAACAGGTATCTGTCAATCACTGATGATCCCCTTTTATACTGGGTTGAAAGGTCAATGAATGGCCAGAGCTGACCGCTGTGGCACTAAAGTACCTGACATGCCCACCCTCCAATGTGAGTGTCAAGAGGGTATTCAGCTCAGGAGGTGCAATAGCTTGGGATTGTCATACAGACCTCTCTCCTGCAAATATCAGTTTGCAGACATTCATAAAAATGAATGAGAGGCACATACCAGCTCAGACTGCAACCTCAGTATTCGTACCCTGGCATACTCATGGTTTTGCTGATGTTGAAGAAAGGGATCATCTTGATGGCAGTGACAGCATGAAGCAGCCTACCACTGACGTAGATGATAACACAATGGAGAAAGAATTTCCCTGTGGTCAGAATTCAGACATAGAAGACTGCGAGAGCAGCTTTCTTTCTGAGGATGATGATGATGAATGATGATGAGGTTAATGTTGCCAGGTTTTAACTTAAGTGGTTAAAAGGCTATCACGTGTCTTGTATGATGTATGTTTTCTTTTTCATAAAGTTAAATCACTGTCCCACTCATAGTGACTCAAATTCCATATTTCACATCACATTTATAACACAGGGCACAGTATATCCTGGCCCCTGGACTACCCCCACCATAGGACCGCTGTTTGCCACCACCACCATAAGGAATGTGACCATGTGTTCCCCCCAGACTACCACCACCATAAGACCACTGTTCACAACTGCCATCATAGGGAATGTGACTGTGTGCTCCTCTGGACTACCACCACCATAAGACCACTGTTTGCCACTGCCACTATAGGGAATGTGACCGTGTGTCCCCCCAGACTACCACCACCTTAAGACTGCTGTTTGCCACTGCCACCATAGGGAATATAACCGTGTGTCCCCCTGGAGTACCACCACCATAAGACCACTGTTTGCCACTGCCACCATAGGGAATGTGACCGTGTGTCCCCCGGAGTACCACCACCATAAGATCACTGTTCACCACTGCCACCATAGGGAATGTGACCATGTGTCCCCTTGGAGTACCACCACAAGACTGCGGTTTGCCACTGCCACCACCACCAGATGCAGGAATATGTGAGAGGAAATGTCATCATGTGCTGCAGCTATGACCACCACCACCCACTACCAGTGTCATTGTGACAATGTTTTTCCATTACATTCCATTAACCATGCCAAGGCAGAGGGCGTTGAACAGGAGACCACATCCATCAGCCACAGGCACAAGGCTTCTCACTATTAAAACTATAAAGTGAGTATGTGTACTAATATTTTTCATGCTATTTAACTTCCTTTAGCTGTATGTGTTGTTTTGTGTTGCTTTTCTGAGCTTCAGTGGTCAAACACATATGGTCAACTTATTTTGTGTTTTTACAGGTTAACAACAAACAACTCTCCTTTGCTGAAGGTCTGTATCAATGGTACAGCAGCAATACTGACTTCAGAAACCTATGGGATATCCATTTCCAATCCATACCGGTAAGTGTATCAATTTTATTTCATCTGTTCCTTTTTTTTTTATAACAGTGCAACAAATCTGACTGATGATTCATAAACTAGGTGACATGTACGTCACAAAAATATTTCTGCAATATATCATGCACTGTATTCCAAATTTGCAGCTGTGCAGCCATGACAGTGTTGAAAAAGTTGGACCCAGGTTGTGTTACTTGACAAGATGTGGTTTTAAAATGTAACTTGAGCTGAGATGCAGGGACACTGACACAGTGTAATTGTTACGCAGCCTGGTACTAAATTAAATTGTGATCTGATGATTGCAGTGGGACAGCTTGCTTTCTTTGTTAATCCAGATACCTGTGGTGGAACAGCCATGGCTTAAACATAATGTCTTACTGCTGCAATCAAGTTGTAATAAGTCCTTCATTTCTTTTTTTTAGGAAACTTGCAGATGCTTTGTTGAGTCATAGTTGCCTTATCCAAAGAACTTCTTCAACATCATGCCCCCCTGTGCTGGGGCAGACATGCAACAAGCAGAAGTCATTTCAGTCAATGACAATGACCATCATTGCCAGACTGGAGAAGGATGCAGATGAAATCTGCGAAGAAGTAACTAAATAATAAACCATTAATGAGACCTACTTTCAAATATGCCCCCCCAAAACAAAATACTTTCCTTCATTGGCTTGAGAGTATTCCATTTTCAATTTCAATGCCAACATTTCTCATCAAGCACAGGAATGTGCACACCATCAGTATGTGAGCTGTGATAGAAACAAATACAATGAGTACATGTATATATATGTCAACCCCACAGCTAGAAAATACACACACACACATATATATATATATATATATCGACTCACCAAGGCTACTATTAGTGTACACACAAAGGGCACCCTTCCATCTGGCTGAGGTGATCACATCGCATTCACAGGAATCGAAGCACACTTTGTACCAGTAACAGCTCTCTCACAGTCATCATATCTGATGGAACACTGAATGGATTCATGTCATATTATCCCTCCTTCACATGGTTTGGCAAGACACTGTGCATCACATCATCATCACAGAGTATATAAATTTTCTGGACACAAGACAGTTTCATTTTGGGGATGCAGAAAAATTCTGGTGACTCTGTGTGACCACTGTGCACATGAGTGACGGTGCAATCAATTCTGGGGGACTGTGCATGTGGTGTAATGCTCCCATTTCACTTTGTCAGCACTTGGGAATTTTCTGGACACAAGACAGTTGCATTTTGGGGATGCAGAAAATTCTGAGGACTCTGAGTGACCACTGCCCACATGAGTGGCTGAGCAATAAATTCTGGTGGACTTTGCATGTGGTGTAATGCTCCCATTTCCCTTTGTCAGCACTTGGGAATTTTCTGGACACAAGACAGTTGCATTTTGGGGATGCAGAAAAATTCTGGGGACTCTGTGTGACCACTGCACGCATGAGTGACTGCACAATACATTCTAGGGGAATTTGCACGTGGTGTAATGCTCCCATTTCACTTCATCAGCACTTGTGGAATTTTCTGGACACAGACCTAGGTATACTGGTCGATAATAGGTTGTCTTTTTCAAACCACTTTAATAAGGTTGCTAATAATGCTAATGCCCTATTACGTAGGATTAATAATACTTTCATTCTTAAAACAGAGGAATGCATTATGACTCTATATAAAACTCATGTTAGACCCCACTTAGACTATGGTTCATCCCTGTGGAGTCCCTATTTAGCCAAGGACATCACAAAAATGGAAAAAGTTCAAAGGGCCACTAAAATCATACCTCACCTTTCTCATTTCAATTATGAAACTAGGCTCCATAAAATAAAGCTATATCCGCTGTAATTTAGAAGGCTACGGGGAGATCTCCTTCAATTATTTAAAATCGTACAATCTGCTACATTAATGAGATCATGTGGATTGTCTTTTGCATCCAGAAAAATAGTAGCTAGAATACATAACAAACAAATTGAAATTGAGAAATCAAGAACAAATAGAAGACAGCAATTTTTTACTATTAGAACTCCAAGAGTTTGGAATTCCCTGCCACAGGAAATAGTTGACTGCCAGAATATTAATACATTTAAGCTTAAACTTGATAAATGGCTTCTGGACAGAACATAATCTATCAATGATCCACATTGTGTGGAGGACATTCTCGATGGGCTTTGGCCTTCTTTTGTCCAAATTACCAAGTTACCAAGACAGTTGCATTTTGTGTGTTGTGATTGTGAGCACATAATGTCATACTTAAATTATAAATTAAAGCAGCAGTGCAACAATATGGTGAAAATTTTGACCTATAATGTTTTATACTATTTTAGATCGCCAGCCTCTAGTTACCTCCTGACTTGTATGATACCCTTCTTTTCACTATTTGTGTCTGCTTTACTACTTTTTCTCATGTCTGAAAAAATTAAAGGAGCTCACCTTTTAATATGGCTCTGACCAGGTTTTCATTACTATTTGCAACTGTTTTTGAACACATATTGTTCTGTGAGGTCATAAAACACTGCCTGCTACATAATTGTTAATTTTACAACAGAAGTAATATATAAACAACTGATGGAGAAAAACAGCAGAAAATACTGACAAAGACCTGGTCCGCACCATGTTAAAAGGAGTGTTCCTTTTATTATTTCAGACATGAAAAAAGTACTAAAGCAGACTCAAATACTGGAAAGAATGGTATCATACAAGTCAGGAGGTAAGTAAAGTGGCATTGTGGCAATGTAAAATAGCATAAAAAAGTATAGGTCACAATTTTCACCAGATTGTTGCACTGCTGCTTTGCTGTCTATTTCAAAAAAGAAATATTTCTGGAGCCTCAGTAATGTTTACTTTGTGTTGGGACTCGTGAAGTGTATCGCAAAAAGCAGGACTGAGCAGTGCAAGTATGTTGTGCTGAACTGCATGTGTGCCATCAGTGTTCTTTCCTGTGTGTGCAGACATTGTCCAGCTTCATGCAAACATATATATGGTGTGACTTGTTGCAGTATGTAAAGAATAAAGATAAGAAAGAATATATGACGTATATTTTATTTGTACCATCAGCACTGGTGAAGTAAGTGATATGATATTTTTTCAGTGGTATAGGGTCACTGTGCACGTCAGTCACTCACAGTGCACACATGACTTTGCGGAGATCATAGCACAAAAAACACATGCTCTCCTAAAAGTCATGTGAGCAGTATATGACTAAGGTGCACTCTGGCCAGACACCGCTGAAAAAATATCATATCACTTAGTCCACTGATGATGATGGTGACAATAAAATATATGTTATTCTTATCTCTATTCTTTATACCATGAACACTGCAACAAGTCAGCATATATATGTTTGCAAGAAGCTAGACAATGTCTGACATCGCACACACACACACACACACACACACACACACAGAGACAGACACACACACACAAAACAACACTGACTGCACACATGCAATTTAGCACATGAAACTTGCACTGCTCATACCTGCTTTTCCACAACCACGCCACAACAGAAAATAAATATTACTGAGGCACTGGATTATAATAACAGGGCAATAAGGAGCATGTATGTCTGTATGTGTATGTATATATTTAAAGGGAAGCAGTCAGCAACAAGAGCTCCCACCCCCTGCAAGGCTTACCCTCTGGTTAAGCCTTTTAAATATGTTGCAGCATTTTTCTCATGCCATAACATACTTTATTTTAATAAAGAAAAGTGTGCAACCCGGAGGTATGGCTGACACTGGGGGCTCCATTATGTGTTGTGGTGGTGATGCAGGCACTTCAATACTTTTATGTTAAAATTGCCTGGTACTATGTCTTACCTTTACACATAATGGAGCCCCATAGCATCTGCCATACTCCGGGTCGCTGACTTCTCTTTAGTAAAATAAAGTATGTTGTGGCACGAGAAAAACGCCGCAACATACTTAAAAGGCTTAACTGGAGGGTAAGCTGCTTCCCTTTAAACTAATACTGTGGCCTTCCCTCTGTCTGTTGTTAAACATAAACACAAGGCAAAACACTACAGTGGGGGGGGGGGAGGTGTGCTGAAAAAACAGCAAATGGGGATCCCTTGATGTTCCAGCAGCAGATGGAGCACTGACACAATCTGTAACTGGTGTTGCTCTATCTGCTCCACCTGCTGCTGGACAGCACCCACCCTCTCATTATTTTCCTCCACCACAGCCCACAAAAGTGCTATATCTACCTGAGTTGCAGGCATTGTGGGGTCCACTGGTGGAAGAGGGAACCAGGTAGTTGTGGTGGTGAGGGTGGTGCTGGTGGCAGTGGTGGGGCTGGTGGTGGAGCAGCTGCTGCGGCCCTCCTCCTGCTGTGGTGACACAAAACAGCAGCACCCTCTGCCATTGCCACAGAAGGACCAGTAGGTGGAGGCCTGGCCTGTTCAGTGTCAGCCTGCCACTCCACCATGTGGTGGTTCAACATATGTGTGCACTGGCCACCAGTCCCCGGATGTGTCCCCCTGGAGCCACGGGGCAACTGCACACCACAAAGCAGACACAGCACAAGGCTGCTGTCTCCCCAATACAGTTGAAAAACGGCCAAACTGGGGTGCTGCGGGGGGGTACCAGGCATAGGAGGGGCAGATGCAGTGCTAGCAGCATGGTCATGCACCTGGAACTCCACCTGCTGCTGTGGAGTTGGTGCTGCTGGAGCTCCTGCAGCTGCTACTGGTGGTGGTGGTGGTGGTGGTGGACTTGGTGGGCATGGAGGTGGTACTGGTGGTGCAGCTGCTTCTGGAGGGGGGAGGCAGGACCAAGGAGTCTGGAGCAGTCCAATGCCACCCGGTTACAACCCCCATATGTGTGCACTCCCCTCCTGCCAATGGCTACATACTGTCCCTGGTCAATTGCACAAAAAAACACTCTTTCCCTCTCCAACACGACGAGTGACTTAACACACACTCACACAACACAGGCACACACACACACACAAAAACTTAAAAAATAAAGAAATCAGTCACCAAAAAGAACTGACAGAACAGTACAAAAAAAAACTAAAAAATTAGCTTTTAAAAAGGCTTTTGGGTTTTTGGAATTTGCACAAGAAAGAAACTTGTTAACACGAACTCTCCTCACCTACACAAAATGCTCCCTCTCTCTACCTCTGCAAAGGAGAAAGTTAAAGTATCTGCTTGTATGACTCACTTCCTTCCTGCCTGGCTAAAGCATGTCACTTACAGTACTGTAAGGCATGTGATGTGTGGGGTGCTGCCTATATTGTTGTCATTCCGCTTTACTTCGCATTAAGGCTAAATAACAATGCAAAGTCATAATAACAAAGTGAAGTGAGCACTTTCCAATGGCCACTTTGTGTTTTTAGGATTGAGCTTATGCATCTTTTCTAAATTCAACATTTTTTCCCTCAGAAAAGTATGTGTTTGTTGAGCTAATTTATTTTTTTTGCTGAGGCATAACTAATTTGTGCCCCACATCAATAAAGGGGTGCATTCTTCAGAGGGGTAGGTGATGTCAAATCCAACATGGTTTCAGTAAGTTTCTCTACAATAGGTGTATCATTTAGTAAAGAGACATTAAGTATCCAAATTGTTTGCCTATCCTGATGTGGCAAAATCAATTGAATCGAAACAGGGGCAGGATCCGAGAGTGTTGCATTATGTATTTCTGTGTTTGAGGTAAGGTAAAAATACATCTGCTATTTAAAAAACAAGTCAATACTGGAATATGATTGTTGAGCAGGAGAGAAAAAGGAATAGTCTCTTTCCTCCGGATTATGAGCCATCCAAACATCTATCAGACCAAGCTTTTCAGTTAAGTATTCAAAACTTTTGTAGCTTTTTTATTTGTAGCGACTTGACCCAAAGAACAGTCTTTTTGTGGATGGGGGGTCATATTAAAATCCTTACCTAAAATAATTTGTCCCTTGGGCAGATCTATTATTTTAGTGAAAATCTCTGTCAGAAAAGTGGAGGTATCCACATTAGGGGCATAGATATTAATAAAATGCACTTTCTTCCCCTGAAGGAGGACAGAAATCCAGACATATCTACCCGTAAAGCATGTTTGTGCTTTCTTCTGTGGTGGAAAAAAGTACAGACTTGGCAAAATCGGATACACTGCAGCAGCAGGAGCATGACATGAGTCAGTTCACTTTTTACTTTTGTACGTAACCTGTGATGACTGTTAAGGGAGAAGACTTTAAGGCTGAAAGCTGAGAAAGAAACTTTACTGATTTTGTATGGTCTTGGTAATCATTCATTAAAGATTCGGCAAACAGGCACATTATAGCAGCAGGAGTGAGAGAGCAACAGGATTGCATTAGCTTTTTTTTTTTAAATACTGTGACTCAGTCAAATCGGGACTGTCAGGGAAAGGACATTAAGGCTGAATGGGAAAGAGTGGCAGTGACAGAAAGAGCAAGGAAGAGCTGTGATGAATCATTTTGTTTTCACCCATTATCACCTACCAAGTATTAAGCTAAAAACAATGGGAGCCATCAGAGCTGTTTACTCTAACTAGGATTCATTATAATGAGACATGTTTTGCAGACCTAGGGTGAAGGAGGCCTCTTCCTAGCAGTCTCCAGGGTCCCCTGTGATGAAATACTACTTACACATGCATTAAAAGCATGGCCGCCAGGTTGGGCGAGCCATAACAACATGTTCGGAGCAGTGGTTTAGTGATATATATTGTTATATAGCGGCAGTATTTTTAGAACTGTTTGCTTCATTTTGCTACTTTTGTAACTTGGGCGTGTGAGTTGTAGTTAGGGGAAAAAAAGTGAGTCAGGGTTCTGAGCGATCTCGGAATTTTCTCCAAAACACCCCATAAGTGTGCACTAGGGATGTTTGGCAGCACCCGATACAGCCCAGAAGTGTTGAGACTATGAGTATTGAGGATCTAGGTGACCTGAGCATTTTTATAAGATTTGAACCCACTTTTTGGAATACCATCAAAAATGCCTTCATTTACCTGGTTTAATTTTCAGTGTCAACCTTTCTTCAACTTCTCTGAACTGTCGGAGAGGTTCTGTGAGTAGCCGTGGATTGGAGGAACTGTGGAGACAACTACATCCGCAAGTTGTACTGCTGGTGGTCAATGAAAAACAAGTGAGGGAATTTGGCTGTTGGTGGAGGTGGTTTCTGACCAAGGTGAGAGGTCGGTTGGAGCACGCACCTGAGGAATCAGAAAGCCACAATCTGACTCCCAAGGAAAGGTTTTCACCGAAGAAGGATTGGCGCAGCTAGTGCTAAATTGTTGGAGAAGCAAGAGTCGCATAAGGGAGGGCATTTCTGGGGAGCTCCCTCGAGCCAGACTGGAGGTGGGGATGGGTGCTCCTAAAGGGGGGCTCTTTGTCCTGATCCTCGAGAGGAGCCAGGAGCAGGTTGGAGGACTGGCTACCTGGGTCCTCAAAAGGGAAGGCTTGGGTGGGTTTTCTCAGAATTGAAGAAGTGTGACTCCAGGTAGCCAGCCATAAGAACTGGTGAGAAGGTTGGTGGTCCTGACTGTTATCTGCAAGATGGTACTGTGAAATTGGCATTTATATAGCTCACATTTTGATGTTTTTGGAGAAGAACTTTACTGGCAAGTTTGAAGTAGGACATTGGATTACATACTGTTTCAAATTCTAACTGTGATCCAGGGTGGACTGGTGAAAGGAATCTGCTCTGTGTGTATAATTTTAAATGCAGAGGTGGGAGCTCTGTTATGCAAAATCATTGAAGTGACTTTTAAGGACTCTCTCTCTGTTGCATTTTAAATCTCTACTGATGCTGCTCAGACTGAGAGAGGGTTTACAGTTACTGTCTGTGTGGTGTGTGTGTGTGTGTGTGTGTGTGTGTGTGTATGGTTGTGAGTTGGAGGGGAGTAAAACTGTTGTTTATTAATAATGGGTAAGGTGGAATAGGAATTTGGAATAGACTGGGGAGGGTAGTGTGACATACTGTGAAAAAGGTGTGGGTGGTGTTAACATGAGTTGGGGGAACATTAATGCGGTCAGGCAGTACTCCCCCACCAGACTTAGGGACCTCCATCTGTTTGTGATTCCTCCACTTCCCTCAGAACATAGAAACATAGAAACATAGACTTTGATGGCAGATAAGGGCCGCTTGGCCCACTTAGTCTGCCCATTTCCCTACCTACTGGATAAGCTGCAGATCCTAGTTAACCAAGAGCTTATTTCTTTCTACCCCCCACAAGAATTGCCTTGTGTCTGTCCCATGCATTCTTCAATTCTTCCACAGTTTTAGACCCTACAACCTCCTCAGGAAGGCTGTTCCATGCTTTCACCACCCTTTCTGTGAAAATAATACTTCCTCACATCGCTTCCGAACTGTCCTCCCCATCTCCAAATTGTGTCCCCTTGTTCTTGCATTCTCTTTTTCTGAAAGATGCTACCCTCCTGGACATTGTTGATTCCACTGAGGTACTTAAAAGTTTCTTTCATGTGCCCCCTCTCCCTCCTTTCCTCAAGGGTATACATATTAAGCTCCATTAGTCTCTCCTTGTATGGCTTCTCTTGCAGACCCGGCACCATTTTAGTTGCCCTCCTCTGGACTGCCTCCATCCTGTCTATGTCCTTGCGGAGTTGGGGTCTCCAGAACTGGACACAGTACTCCAGATGGGGTCTCACCAACTGTCTGTACAGAGGCATAACAGCTTCCTGTTTTCTGCTGGTGATGCCTCTCCCTTTACATCCCAGTATCCCCCCAGCCCTCCCTCACATTGCTTGCCAACCTTAAGGCCATCTGATATCACTACCCCAGGTCCCTTTCCATTTTTGTTGTTGTTACTACCTCCCCCCCATTGTGTACTCTTCCCCTGGGTTTTTGTTTCCCAGGTGCATTATTTTGCACTTCTCTGAAGTTAATCCAAGCTGACATACTTCTGACCATTCCTCCAACCTTGCCAAATCCCTTCTCATACTTTCCATACCTCCTTGTGTATCAACCCTGTTGCAGATCTTTGTGTCATCTGCAAAGAGGCATACTTTTCCTTCCAGTCCCTCTGCAATAACACTTATAAAGACATTAAAAAGGAACGGACCCAGTACTGAACCCTGCGGTACCCCACTAGTAACCCCCCTTTCTTCAGAGTGGACTCCATTTACTATTACTCTCTGTGTCCTGTTCTCCAGCCAATTCTTTACCCAGGCTATTATCTTGGGACCCACTCCCAGGCTGGCTAACTTGTATTTTAATCCTTTGTGTGGGACTGTGTCAAATGCCTTGCTAAAGTCTAGGCAGGCCATGTCCAGAGCCCCTCCCTGGTCTACTACATTGGTCACCCAGTCAAAGAAATCAATTAGATTTATCTGACATGACCTTCCAGCTGTGAACCCATGCTGCCTTGGGTCCTGTGCCCCACTGGCCTCTAGGCACTCAACAATTCTTTCCTTCAGAAGTGATTCCATCACTTTTCCTACCACAAAGGTCAAACTGACAGGTCTGTAGTTTCCTGCTTCTGTCTTGCTCCCACTTTTGAGAAGGAGAATCACATCCACCCTCCTCCAGTCCTCAGGTACCACACCATCCTCCCATGATTTGTCAAAAAGAGTAGTCAGTGGTGTCACTAGTTCTCCTCTTAATTCTTTTAGAATTCTGGGGTGAATCCCGTCAGGCCCCATTGCTTTGTCCACCTTCAGTTTTAGGAGTTCTTTCAGAACATTTTCTTCTGTGAAAGGGCTGGGATTGACCCCCCCTATGCATAGTGCTTCTGTTAATTGGATTAGGTACCTCCCTCTTCTCCTCTTTTGTGGATACTGAGCAGAAGCATTCATTCGGTATCCCTGTTTTTTCACTGTCCCTCTCTGTCCACCCACTGTTCATTCTATTAAGCCTCACTATCCCTCCCTTTGTCTTTCTACGCTCCCTAATGTACCTATAAAAGGTTTTATCCCCCCTTTTCTTAACCTAGTTGGCTATCTTTTCCTCAGTTTGGGCCTTTGCTATTCTGACTGCCTTCCCTGCTTCCTTCTGCCTTAACTGGTACAGTTCTCTGTCCTGCTCCTTCTGTGTTTCCTTATACTTCTTAAATGTTATCTTTTTCTCCCTAACCTTCCCTGCCACCTCTTTTGAGAACCATAGTGGCTTTTTCTTTTGTTTTGATTTGTTTATTTGCTTCACACAAAGGCTTGTTGCCTCTGTGATGGCAATTTTGATGTTTCCCCATTGTTACTCCACCCCTCATTCTTGCCTGTTTGCTAGTGCTTTTCTAAGGCACTCTCCCATCTTGCTCAAGTCATCCCTCCTGAAGTCTAGTACCATCACTTTTGTATGGCTTGACTCTGCAGCTGAGTTTATTGTGAACCACACTGTTTGGTGGTCACTTGTTCCCAGACGGCTACCCACTTTTAGATCTGAGATCCTCTCACTGTCTCCATTTGAGAGTATGAGGTCTAAGATTGCTCCCACCAAGTGGGTTCCAACACTAGCTGTCTGAAGCATGCCTCCTGTAGGGCATTGAGAATGGCCCTGCTCTTGGATGTGGCTGCAACAAAGGTGCTCCAGTTAAAATCTGGCATGTTCAGGTCCCCCATCAACAGTATATCCCATTTCTCTGCCATCCTAAGAATGCCTTCCATCATATTCTTGTCCATTCCCTCCCCCTGAAGTGGGGTTCTCTACACAACCCCAGTGTGTATTGTGGTGCCATGTCCAGTCTCTAAGGTGACCCATAGTGTCTCCTCTCCTCTCCTCCCTGTTTACTCTTTTGTTCCATTGCTTTTATCCCTTCCCTTACATAGAGAGCTACTCCTCCCCTTCTTCTACCCTCCCTGTCTCTCCTGTAGGTTGTGTACCCTGGTATGTTAACATCCCAGTCATGGTTCTCTGTGTACCATGTTTCTGTGACTACCACGATATCCAGGCATCCCTCTTCCATCAAGGCCACCAGTTCAGGGAGCTTGTTGCCCAGACTATGGGCATTGGTACTCATTACCCTCCATTTCTTGAAGGCCTTAACTCTTTTTGCCCCATCCCTGTCATTATTATTTTGGTTGTTTTCTCCATTTACCCCTGCCCTTCTCCCTATCAAGGTCTCTATCTTGATGTTTACCTCACTTACTACCTTGATTTTTTTGGGGGGGCTAGGAGTTCCCTGCTCCTTTCCAGTGCCTCCCCTCTTGGCTAGTTTAAATGCTTGCCAATGAAGCATTTAAACCCATCAACTAAGATCCTGGTTCCCCTCCTAGACAGATGCAGACAATCATGGCAGTATAGGCCTGCATCACTCCAGGTGGACCCCCAGTCCTCAATGAAGCCAAACCCCTGAGCTCTGCACCAGTTTTTCAACCACTGATTGAGTCCTATGGTGTGGAGCACCCTAGCCTCACCCATGCCATAGACAGGCAGCACCTCTGAGAAGGTTACTGTGCATGCTACTTGTCTAAGGCCACTCCCCTACTCCACAAACTCTTCCTGCATTGCTCTGATCCCTTTCCCAGCCAGGTAATTTGTCCCTAGGTGGACAATGACATCCAGCTCCCTTCCCGTTCAGCTGCACCCACAATCCTGAGGATTCGTTCCTTGTCCCTCCAAGCCATGGCATCAGGCAGGCACCCTACCTGCCTCTCCCCTTCCCCCCAGTTCTTCCCTCCTAACAATGGAGTCCCCCACCAGGAGTTGTTTTCTTCCCCTGTGGGGTCCCATGCCACCCTCCTGTGGGTCTCCTTTGTGAAGGTTCCCAGCATCCTCCTTGGTCTCCACTGTGGGCGCCTCCATAGAGGAACCACACTTGGACAAAATGGCATATGAATTGTGGAGAGGTACAACTGGAGGGATGCACCTCTGTTCCACCACCCTTAGCCTTTCTGAGCCCACTGTAGTCCAACCGATCCTCTTTCTTGGCAACCTCTGAGGCAATGGCAGTGGTGGTCCCTGAGTGGAAGAGGAGGTCCCCCAAATCCTTGCCAACTCAGCTTGGAGAAGAGCAACCTACTCTCTCAGCCCAGAGAGGTGCCCACAGATGGGACATCACCACATCCTCCAGAACATCTTCCAGAAGACTGCTGCTCCACAGCCACTGCACTGCACCACTCCCATCATGTCTTATTTGTGGCCCCTTAACTGTTGTTTTGAATACTTACTCTTTCCTCTTTTTATTTATTTATTTTAATTTTTTTATTATTTTTTTCTCCCTACTTACTGCCTCTGTGCTCTTTCATGCTCCTGATCTTCCTGTTCTGAAAAAAGAAGTTCCTATATTTCTCAGTAGTCTCCTTACTTGCTCAGAGTCAGACCTCGAGCTGCTGGGGGGACGGGGGGATGGAGAGCTACTCTTTTCCTTCTAGGATGGTGAGTCTTTTGTGGCTCTGTGATCACTCACTTCCTGCTCCCGAACAGGAAGTTCCTGTTGTCAGTCAAATCCTGTGCCTATAAAAGTAGAACTGGCTAAGGGTGGGGGGTGGAGGGGAGGGATGAAAGGCACTATAGTCCCAGTAGAGAAGTATAGTTATAACAGCAGCTCCTTCCTATTGCTGTTCTCTGCCTAGTCTCTGCCAGAAGCTATCTAGGGCAGTTTTTAAATCTAAAACACCTTGCTTCCTTCTAGCTAAGCCACTCCCCCCCTAATGTACAGCTCTTTCTACACCTAGTTAATTGCACAGATAACAATTCTCTTCAGCCAATTCAGACAAACACCTAGATAACTGCAAAGATAACAATTCACTTCAGTCAACTGAGACAAACACACTAACTCTTTTTTTTTTACCCTAAATTGAAGGTCCCAGTAGTAGAGTTCTAGTTCTTTCATCCCAGTAGAGAAGTATAGTTATAACAGCAGCTCCTTCCTCTTGCTGTTCTCTGCCTGGTCTCTGCCAGAAGCTATTTAGGGCAGTTTTTAAATCTAAAACACCTGACTTCCTTCTAACTAAGCCACTCCCCCTAATTTACAGCTCTTTTTACACCTAGTTAATTGCACAGATAAAAATGTTCTTCAGCCAACTCAAACACCTAGATAACTGCAACAATAACAATTCACTTCAGCCAACTCAGACAAACACACTAACTCTTTTTTTACCCTAAATTAAAGGTCCCAGTAGTAGAGTTCTAGTTCTTTAGTCCCAGTAGAGAATTATAGTTATAACAGTAGGTCCTTCCTCTTGCTGTTCTCTGCCTGGTCTTAGGTATAGTGAGGAGACGAGGGGGGTCCTGCAGCCTAGGAGGAGGTGGGAGAAGAGTGGATGGATAGAGACAGTGGGAGCCAGGAGGTGCCCTGAGGTGAAATGGGTACAGGACAGGGGCCCCCCTTGCCTTGTGCCCATACCCAAGGGCTCTGACTTGTGCAGGCAGGTAGTGTGGCCATCCATGGGTTATCGTCCTTCTAGGTCAGTGTTGTGCAATGCCAGGACAATTAAAAATAAGACTGCATTGGTGGCCGATTTGGTAGCCTCTGCTGATCTGGTTTGTATTACCGAGATCTGGCTAGATAAAAAAGCAGGACCTATTTTGGCGTCTGCTATTCTGGCTGGGTTCTCAGTTTTACACTGCCTTAGAATGGACCATTGGGGCGGGGGAGTTGCAATCTGTTTTAGATCAGAACTGGATCTCAGGGAGATCCCAGTAAGACCTACCAATTCCTTTGAGTGTATTGTGGGGGCTGGTGCAGGCTGCAGGATTCTTCTTATCTACTGTCCACCAGGTGATGAAAGGAGTTTCCTGCAGGAGGTAGCAGAGCTTGTCAACGGACTGGTTTTGGAGTCCCCCATGTGGTTGATCCTGGGGGACTTCAATGCCTTGGTGGACGATGAGCTCTCATCTTTTGGTCAAAACCTCCTCCAGCTGATAAAATAACTGGGCCTGACTTAGGTAGTTACTGCAGCCACCCACAGTGGGGGACACTCATTGGACTTGGTGTTTCTCCTGGGGATGGAGATCACCGACATGATGGTGGGTCCTATCGGATGGTCTGACAATCATGCCCTGAGATTCAGTTTTGCAACTCCCCTTATTAGGCCTGCCCCAAAGGAAATGGTTCGGTACCACCCATTAAGACGAATTACCTTAGTGGTCCTAAAAGCGGTGCTGGACCTTCCCAGAATCCCAACTGATAGTGAGGATCCAGGCTCCCTTGTTCTTGCCTATAACAAGGCAATAGAGGGAACTCGGATATCATCACTTCGGTTCGTGTTCGTCCCTTGACTCTTCGACCTGGGTCCCATGGTATGATGGGTCTCTTAGGGAGTTAAAGAGACAAGGATGAAGATTGGAGAGACACTGGTGGAAAATTCACCTGGAGGAGGACAGGCTTAGATTGCTAGATCATTATAGAATCTACCAATCAGCAATCTCCAATAAGAAGGCAGAGTTCCTGTCCAAGGAGATTGCTGCAGCCAAAAAAAGGTCAGCTCAGCTCTTCTGCACTGTAGACAGACTGTGCAATCCAGTCTGTCTGCAGTCTGGTCGAGCTTTGTCACAAGGAAAGTGTGATGAGTTTGCACAGTTTTTCGCTAATAAGGTGGCCTCCACCAGGGGCGAGATCACCCAGTGCCTCCCCATTGGTCCTTACTGTAATCAACAGACTGGTACAGTTACCCAGGTGACCTGGTCTACCTTCGGCCTACCAGCAGTCATTGATATCATGAGGATCATCCAGACTTTGCGATCAACTTGCTGTAGTCTGGACCCGGGCCCAACTCACCTTCTTGTAGGGTGTGTTGAGGTCATTGTCCCAGTCCTGACCTGGATATTGAGGAGTTCTCTGGAGAGGGTGATCTTCTCAGACCCCTCAAAGGAGGCAGTCATTCAACCCTTCCTGAAAAAAACCTCCTTAGACCCTGATTCCCCGGCCAACTACAGACCCGTCTCTAACTTGCCTATTACAGGTAAAGTTTTATTTATTTTATTTTATTTATTTGTATTTCGGATGACACCTTTGAGCCAAGGGCTCTTTTACAAAGGTTCCACGTCAAGGCAATAAGGACAATAAGGTACAAAACATAACATGATCATTACAATGTAGCTTACAAAAAAAAAAGACAAATAAGGTTACAATAATAGCAGCCAAAGGCATTGTCAAGGAAAAGTTATTGTCAAGTTATTGAGAAGGTGGTTGCCCTGCAGCTGGAAGACCATTTAACAAGCCATGATATCTATGACCCTCTCCAGTTGGGTTTCGGGAAAATCCATAGCACTGAGACAGCCCTGGTTAGGGTACTAAATGATCTCCTGATGGCCAGAGATTGGAGATCTCATACTATTCTGGTTCTCCTTGATCTCTCAGCAGCATTTGATACTGTAGACCATGGGGTACTCCTCAAGCACTTGGGGCTCTTCTGTGGACTGGGGGAAGTCCTCAGTTGGTTTTGGTCATTCCTCGAGGGCAGGTTTCAGAGGATGGTGTCAGGGATATATTTCTCGTCTCCCCATGAACTGCCCTGTGGGGTGCCGCAGGGCTCGGTGTTGTCCCCCATGTTGTTTGCAGTATATATGCTACCATTGGGAAACATCATAAGATGGTATGGTCTGAGTTTTCACTGCTATGCAGATGATTCTCAGCTGTACATGTCTTTTGTACCCAGCCAGGAGGAAATTACTGTTTCAGTGTTTAATAGATGTCTGGCTGAGATTCAGGACTGGATGAGTACCAGTTGGCTGAGGCTAAACCCAGAAAAAACAGAGGTATTGTTCGTGGACCCCGATCGTAGGTCTGCTGGGATGTTGGCGGGACAGCCCTCTGGTGTGGAGCTGGGAAGGGGGTACTTCTAACTGTCTCAGACCAGGTGTGTAACCTTGGTGTAACTTTGATGAAGGCCTGACCTTGAAGGCTCAGGTGTCAGCCGTAGTCAATTCTTGCTTTTACCCTCTTTGGAATATAGCCAGGGTGAGGCACCTGGTTCCTACTGAAGATCTTCCCACTCTGGTCCACGCCTTTGTCACCACCCATCTTGATTACTGTAATGTTCTCTACCTAGGGCTACTGGGGGTTGATATTCATCACTTTTGGCTAGTGCAGAATGCGACAGCAAGGTTGGTAACTGGTCCCCTAGATCCAGGCATATAACACCTGTGCTGTGTGAACTGCACTGGCTGCTTGTACAGTGGAGGATAACCTTCAACATCTCATTGCTGACCTACAAAGCCCTACATGACCAGGGACCAAAGTACCTGCAAGATCTCCTAGTCTCCTACTGCCCCTCCCTCCCACTCTGATCCTCCAACGAAGGATTGCTGGAAATTCCCAGGGTCCGTTTGAAGACATCAGGAGGAAGAGCTTTTGCTTTCATGGCTCCGACCCTATGTAACTCTCTACCTCGTCGGATATGAGATAGCCTGACTGTAGAGAGCTTTAATTGTTGGGGCCGTATAGCATGGTCTGTAGCCTCCTTTCCCCCAGCGAGTAAGATGTGTGCAAGTGCCACCTTACCTGTCTATACTTATACACTTTTGCAGTGTGGCATCATTACTTACGAAGTTTCTAGAACTAGCATGTGCTCAGAGGAAAAGTGGAAGGTGCCTAGTTAGACCAGCCAAAACCTTTTTTTTCTTACCCTAGAAATCACAAACTGTCTGATAGTAATCCTCTCCTGACCCTTTTTTCACCCTTAGGCTGCCTCATATAGACGAGACAGAAATGATGTCTTTTTGCAAAACTGTACTACAGAAGTCATATTGTATAGGCCCATGCTGCATGCATCTGGCTCGTATGCTCATATCACATCAAAGAGACACATTAAATTGCACTGCCAGACAGCTATTATTACCTATAATAACATCAATGGTGGGGTTATGTGGAGGTCCTGAGCTGCTACACCCCACACTTTTCCCAAAGACTAGTCATTAGGGCAGACATGAAATTAGTGCCCTGGTCCAACAGAATCTCCTTGAGAAAGCCCACCTGGCTGTATATCCAAAGCAGTTCACTGGCTAGTTTTTTGTCCTCAACGGAAGACAAGGACATGGCCTCTGGGTACCTAATGGCATAATCAACAGCCCACAAAATGTATATCTTGCCTAAGGTTCTAACTGGCCCCATAATGTCCACAGCAACTTGCCAAAATGGTTGTTCAGTTGTATGCAGGGGAATCAAAGATGCCTTAGCCTTGAACCCAATCTTTTCCACCCTCTGGCACTGCAGATAAGTCCATCAGTAGTTTTTCAGCTCCTTAAAGATACTGGGTCAGTAAAAATTGTTAGTTAGCTGCTTTTGTGCATGGATGATTCCTAAATGTCTGGAAAAGGGTGGATTTATGTGGTAATGGTGATCGCCAATGGGCCACCACCATTAGGGAGATGGCACATTGGCGAAAAAATATTTTGGCAATGTACTATCCAGTGCACAGCAAAATCGTACCAGGGAGTTGGAAATTTCCACTTTATGTGGGGTTTCACTGCACCCCTTACAGGATTCTCAACTCCAGGAGGGTGCATGTTGGGGGGGTGCAAACATGGAAAAAAAAATTGGGGTGGGCGCAACAAAACATACCTGCACCCAGACACAAACCCAGCACCATTCCCACCCCAGTCATAAAGTCACCCACCATGCCATGGAAGCAGCTTGGCAGCATGCCTTTGTGCCACCCCTTACAACCCCTCCATCCCGTCCCACCCCACGCTCGGAGTGCTTGATCCGGCTCTGTGCATGTAGGCATGTAGCGACAGGATGTCACTATTTCACCCACCCTCCCATCCGGTCACCCACCTTTCCCAGTCGCCCCGATGACAGGTGCTGAGATTGAATCGCCCTTTTGGTAGGTACCCAATCGCGGTCGCCAATGTCAAGGGATACCGAAAAGGGTATACTGTAGGCTAAGGTCAAAATCGCTTCCTATATTCCCTGCTTCCTAAACTCTCTAGGGACTACTATCTTCTGAAGTACCCCTTCCTCCAAGCCTCCCTTTTGAGCCTACTCATGATATAGGAGTCCATTCTCTCAGTATATCTTTTTTTTTTTGTCTGAGCCCTAATAGTCAACTTCCAACCTGGTGGCTTACTCAATTTATTTATGTAGGGATGGGTCAGCTTGCTGAACTCTCCCCCAGATCCACATGCCTAACCTTCCCTAAAACATACTGTTGGAATGCCACACATGGCTAGGTTCTCCCCAGTCTGTAGCTGTGACTCAGATCTACTGCTCCCAGATCATTCCTCAGCTACAACTTTCCCTGCTGCTGAGGGAGGAGTTGCTTTCTCCTGCACTGCCCCCTGTGTCCTCAGGATTTGGTTTCTAGTCTTACTATGGGTAATGACACACACGATTTTGGCTTGACTGTCAAACTCATTACCTATAATTACATAAATGGGTAGGTCAAGTTCAACACCCACCTCCTGTATGCTCTGGCCACTTTTCCAGCTTAGAATGACCTAGGCCATTGGCACTGAGACTGCAGGACCTGTCACACCTCTAATTCTGGAAAACTGGCTTGACAGGATCTGTTTCTCAATTAATCGAAGCCTGCTTTATCATTGAAATGGAGTCCCCAGTATCTTTCAATCCCTAGGCTACCATCCCATTTACCAGCACAGGATGCATACTATATGTGTAGCATAGTGAGTGAGAATGACACTCTGGGTACAGGCCACTAGCTGCTGAGAGCTTCCAGAGCTACCTCCACCAGTTGCACTCACCCCTTTTGCTATATTTTTCAGACTGTCTTATTACAGGTGTCTCAGTTCTTGATAGATATAGCACCTGCCTCCCCTGATGCCTTTCTTTTGAAACCATTTGATTTCAGGCCCAGGATGGCTTTCCCTGGGTTGCCACCCCACTGAGGTTTCCTTAAAATCACCTGATGTCCCTAACCAATGTTTTTGCACTGAATGTTTGGCCAGCTGGATACAAACTGATCAGCCTCCTCGGCTGCCTCATTCATGGAGCTCTGAGTCCTATCCAGCAACCATATTCTCAGCTCCTCTTTCACAATTTTTGAAAACTGCTCCATGAGAAACAAGTCTTTTATCTGTTCTACAGAGCTAGCCTTTCCACTCCCTAACCATTGCTCTAACAGATCCCCTAGTTGTAAGCACATTTCAGAATAGCTATCTCCCAGTGCCTTCCATAAACCTCTGAATTGTGTCTATAGGCCTTGGGAGTCAGTTCAAAGCATTTTAACAAAGCATCCTTCACTTTGTTATAGTCCATACAGTCCTCATTGTTCATCCTGGAGAAAGCTTCTAATGTCTTGCCCATATGGGGTGACATAAGGTGAGTTTCCCAAGGAGCCCTGTCCAGTTCAAATTGTCTGCAAATTCTCTCAAAAATTTTTAAAAACAAATCAAGGTCATCCCCTCCTGATATTCGGGAAACATTTTGGAAATAATTTTAGCTTCTTGGGTCAAACTCCTGATGCTAGTACTTATGGTTCGGGGTACCATCTTCTGGTACAGAATCCCCATCTCCCTTTCATGTTCACACTCTTCTCAGTCATCTTGCTCATTCTCTCTCATCAGGCTCTTGTGCTGGTGCTGCCTTTCTTGTTCTTCAGCTTCCAGCTTAGCCCTCTGCAGCTCTGCATCTTCCCTCTCCTTAACCAGGGTGAGCTTCAGCTGTATCATTTGTATCCAGGTCTGCTTGCACAGCTGCCGCAGTTATAGGCTCTGATTCATCTGCACTCTCTCTACCCTCTGTCTCATGACGTTGGCTAGCAGTGACCACTTTTGCACCACTTTCTTGGTCACTTTTTTAAGGAGGTCTGTGAGGTCTGCCCATTGCTGTTCTCCCTCAAAGACAAGCCCTCTCCTCTTCCATAGCTCCTCAAGTTATGACAATCCGCATTTCTCATATGTTCCAGGCATTGTGGCTTCCGTCAATCTACTCTTACAAAAAATATAAAAATAGTAGAATATACAGTATCCCCTTTTGTATATCCTGTTCTCTGATTGAACAGAGATAACCTTTTTATTGACAATCCTTATCAGATCCCAACTGCTGCCAACCAGTTTGTCATAGACTGGTTCTCTCCCAGAACTCAGTCTGTGACTGTTGCCAGTTTTTACAACCCTCCAGATGCCAGAAATGGTTACCTTGGTATGCTACCACCACTCAGCTGCAGCCTCACTCAAGGCATCTCTAGGTCCGCATCCCGCAAGAGTCACTGCTCTCACACTACAGTGCTCCTTACCTAAGGGCAAATGACCCACCCATTAGTTACAATCTAGAACACTTTGCCTTAGTATGGTAACTGTATCCTGTCCATTCAAAAATGGATCACAGACCTGCTAATCTTGCATGCTTATCTATACCTGAAATGACTCGGTCACAGAAAGCATGAAGTATATAAAAATAACATGTAATACTCAATAACATGTACATATATTACAGGATAATACACACTAAAGACTATGGGGAATACACTAGTTCTACTGTGTTAAAAACAAAATATTTTTTAAAATTTTGAAATGAGCTGGGAATCTTGGATCAAGGTCATAGGGGCACATAAGGACAAGGCTAGATGGCCATCTGACCACATATTCTAAACTCATACCCACCTCAGTATAATGAGTAAGGGGAGTAAAACATATGCTGAGTCACCTGGCTATCCACATCGACATTCGTAGCAATTTCTTTTGCATGCCTATTTTATTTTATTTTATTTTACAATTTTTTGGCTAGGAAAGAAAAACTTAACTGAGACTTTGTTTCCAACTGTGTCCTGGGAGCAGAGGGAAGTTAAGTGACTTGCTCATGGTCACATAGTATGTAAGCGGTGGCTGTTGGATTAAACCCCAGTTCTCCAGGGTTTGCAGCTCATGTTTGCTGCTTAGTGCACTTGACCACTACACTATACTGCCTTCTAATTAAGAATCATAAAAGATGGTCTAAAATGTAGTTTGCAGGCTGCATGTATGTCTGCATGAATCACTGTAAGACAGTTAACATAAATGATTTTTTTTGTAACCCACAATAGATAAGGGTATACCCTCCTCCAGTTTGTACTGGAATGGTTTATAGTTATTGTCTGAGAGTGAGGGCACTGTCGAATGAACTCATGCAGTAGACACTGGACAGGATGTTTATTAGTACTCAAGCAGATTTCTGCCTTAATTCAACTTTTATTCTGCTGCATAGGTTTATAAAACAATAGAAACATAGACAATGATGGCAGAAAAAGACCAGTGGTCCATCCAGTCTGCCCAGGTTCCTTATAAGCCCTGGAATCTACTGTTCCATCAGGATACTGACCCTCCTGCCCTCCCCCATTCTCTTTCCTGATTCTGTTGCCAGAGCAACCACTATACCCATTATTCAATCCCAAACCTTCTTGAAACTCTTGTTTTCACACTCACCACCTCAGCTTGTAGACTGTTCCATGGCTCCACCACCTTTTCCATAAAATAGTACTTCCTCACAGCCCTCCTGAACCTCTCTCCTGTTAGTTTTTACTCATGTCTAAGTGACCGCGAGTTGGTGTTCGAGCTAAATAGCTCCACACAGTTCACTTTGTTAATTCCTTTAAGCAACTTGACGGTCTCTATCAATGCTGCCCTCCCCTCTCCCTTCTGGTCTCCAGTGAATGCATGTTCAGTGCCTTGAGGTGCTCCTCATAAGATCTGCCCTGCTGGTCCTGAATCAGTTTTGTTACTCTGCACTGCACTGTCTCCAACCTATCTTTATCCTTTCTGAGGTGAGGACTCCAGAACTGGGTGCAGTACTCTAGGTCAGGCCTTACCAGGGATCTATACAGGGAAAGTATTACCTCTTCCATCTGCTATCAATACCCCTCCCCATAGATCTCACCATACTATTAGCCTTGCTATAAGCCTTGTTGTACTGACTTGATTGCTTCATTGAGTAGCTGATGATAACTCCAAGGTCCTATTCCTTAGCCCATAGTGCTGAGTCTCACTCCTCCATTCCAGTACTCTGTCTTGTGGTTCTTGTTCCTTAGGTGCATTACCTTGCACTTTTTGGCATTGAATTTCAACTGCCAAACCCTTGACCACCCCTCTAGCTTTTGTAAGTCTCTCTACATTTCCTTATTCCCTCAACACTATCCACCCTCCCACAGAGCTTCATGTCATCTATGAAGAGACAGTGCCTACCATGGATTTCCTCTCCAATGTCACTGATGAACATCTTAAAGAGGACCAGACCCTGTGAAACTGTACTTGTAACCTCCTGTCTTCTGATTTAACCCCATTAACTAAAACCCTCTATTCTCTCTCCTTTGGCCAGTTACCCACCCTGTTTATTATGACTTTAGCTGCACCCAGGTCCTCCATCTTCTTCAGTAGTCATCTGTGAGGTGCCAAGTCAAAAGCCTTGCTGAAGATTTGGTGCAGTAAATCCACATTGTGGCCCCTATCTAATTCCTTCATCACCCAGTCAAAGAAAACTATCAGGTTAGTCTGACAAGGCCTCTCTGCCACAATACCATGCTGTTTACTATCCTGGAGCCTGTTGCTCTTCAGGTGGTTCATGAAGTCCTCTTTGACTAGTGACTCCATCAGCTTCCCTACAATAGAGGTGAGACTGACAGGTCTGTAGTTCCATGTTTGCTCCTTGTCCCCTCACCTTATGGAGCAGAACCATGTCAACCACCTTCTAATCCTTTGGAGCTTCCCCTGTCCTAAGTGAGCTCTTGAATAGACCTACCAGGGGTTCAGCTAGTTCCATTGCAAATTCCTGGAGTATCCTCTTATGCAACACATCTGGTCCTAGGGCCTTGTCTATCTTTAGAGCTGCCAGCCCTTTCAACGCCCTTTCACTGTTAAATATTGGCTACCTCATTTCCAGGACCCCCTTAGTGGATGCTTTGATGCCACTCTCCAGCAAGGACCCACCATTCTCTCTAGTGATAACTCAGCAAAAGTAATCATTAAGGACAGCAGCATTTTGCCTGTCCTCCTCTATTACTCTACCCCCCAACTAGCCTTATGATTCCCCCACCTTTTTTTCCTTTGTGTATCACTTATAGAATTATCTTTTAATTAAAGGGAGACTGTCAACCAGTTTTGCATAATATTATTTCTAATTAAAAAAAACATTTTATGATTGCTTATCTTCTCCAACCTTTATTGATGTTTCTGGATGTTTTATCTGTCTCCTTGTTTAGCAGAACTGAAATGCATGCAAATGTATAGTTATACCCAATCTTGTTTTGTTTTAAATCCTAGACAAACTCCTACTGCATACTTCCTGAACATTAGAAACACCTCTAACTGTGCAGACACTCATGATGCAATAGTCTCATGTACTCTCAGTTCAAAAATAGTGGCTATACTGCATTGCCAGTGTTCCCAAGTCCAGGAAAGATGTAGTTTGAGTTGATCAAGGAACATAAACAAACATGTTTTTGTGTGGTAATACCAATATGGTGAGCATCCTGTTTTTCACTGTTTGAAAGAAAAAAAATATAATTAGAATTAAACTACCAGCTAGATCAACCATCCATACAGAATGTGAACAATCATAACATGTTTTTAAAATTAGGGACACTTTCAGGCCTAAGGTGTTTGACAGTGTCACTTTAAATAGTAGAGTAATCAGCTACAGAAGGAAAGCATTTTTAACTAGGAACTGCAAGACCACAGACAGTTGACTTTGATGTATTAGTTATAGAAACAATGTCATGAGTCCACACTGTTGTACTTCCAAGGAGCTATCCCAGGCTATGCATGGAATTATACACGTGATATTTGAGCTATATTGTGACGAATTGATGCAATAACATTTTTATACAAAATAAAACTTTAGAAAAAGATAAAGAATGCACAGAATAACTTAACTCAAAGCTATTTAGATTCCAACTAGAGAAGAAGAAGCTCATCCCCTACTGGGAACTCAGCTTAGTGAGTTATGGCACCTGTGATGTTGCTACTTCAGAATCCCAAAACATAATTGAACTTCTAAGTGCAAACAAATGTAGATATGTCTATAACATAACTGAACTTCTAAAAGCATACAAACACATAGATATCACTGGCTGGCCATCACAATATGCTTGCATCATCATACATGCCTGTATAACATAACAGCCTGAGTCATTTATCTGACACCACAGCCTGGACCATTTTTTTCATCTCTGGGGGCCATCCTTTTAGAGAACATGTCCAAACTGGATTTGTTATTTAGAGCTCTGACCGTTTGTTCCCCTGGCTGGCTGAATCCATGGGGTTCTGAGTCATTCTGCCTTGGCCCTGTTTTCACTCAAAGCATGTCTTACTGCTATGAAAGGGATTCAGCCCCTTGATGATTAACCAAAACAAGAATCTTTTAGATGAAAAAGGGGGCTTAGCCCTTGATGGTTTTTGTCAATCAATATTTTGTTTCCTTAGTTTACAGGCCTGCCCTGATCTGGTCTGCCTCCCCAGCCCCATCACCCAGCTTCTCTGGCTCTTACCTTGTCTCCAATGATTCTCTGCTGCAGGAGCCATTTGTTGGCACCCTGTTGCCAATGTGGGGCCTCCGAAGGATCAGGCTGTCATCCCACCATGACCAGAGTTTTTCAGCCATTTTTCTTCCCAGAAGGATCGCACCATGTGTAACGATGCTTTGTGCAAGCTTCACCCAATGAAGACATCCTTGGCATTTGCTGGTGGGAGCCCTTGCCACTGGAATCCCATTGCACTGCCACCAAGATTCCTTTAGGTGGCAGCTGCTGATAGGTATACACATACTCCCTCTCTTAGGGAGGAAAGTTGTCCTAAGGACACTCAGACCTCACTCTCCTGGCCAGCCCCCAAGTGACTAGTTCCCATTTCCAAACCTGGATCACCAGAGTGGCAGGAGATGAGGCAATCAGTGCCTCAGCCCTCTATGCCACTGGACCAGTTTAGCCCTTGATGTTTAAGTAAAACAAAAAAAGCCTTTGCAAGACAAGAACTGTTGCTGTCTACACCCTACCTTTGTGAGAACACAGGACTGCTCACACAACTAAAATATTTTACAAGCAACAACTAGTAAGACAAAAATAAAGTTTTCAGGGTGTTACAACTTTTGCAATTGTCAACAACTCCTCACGGAGGGACTTCTCAAGGGGAGGGAGGATGGAGCAGCAAGATGGCCATGCTGCTGCTCTACTTTGTTCTGACCTCTGTGGTATTGCATTAGGTAGTGAAAGAGGGCAGACTAGGTGTGCCACACAGTCCTTATCTACCATCACCTTCAATGTTTCTATGTTTATGTTTCTATGTTCTTTTTGGAAGTTTTCTTTCTACTATTTCATTATCTCATCTTAAAATATAAACAACCATTTAATTTGGGAACATTTTAAAAAGCTTTCTGAGTTCTAGTGTTTTAAATAACTGTACGATCTGGTTATCAAGACAGTGCCTGAGTTTGGCTAAAAGCATCTGGAGCCACAAACGCTCTTGCTTCCTAATGCTACATAGTTCAGCTGATTTTACCATTCTTACATGTGCAAATTTAGTGGTTGTTTGTTTTGTAGGTACAAGGTATTGATCTACTAGCCTAAGCCCTACTTTTGGGGACTGCTTACAGACAGAATGAGAGCAGCACGTGCAACTGTGCAATGGAGTGAAGTTTGGTTTTCATATGAACAAAGAATGTTGAGATGTTGGTGAGTTCTGTGCCAGCTGACTCCAGCATTATCTCCCCTGCAGGGGAGAGCTGAAAGGGACTAAAGAGAGACTGACATTGAAGAAACTGATATTGCACTATGTGTGCTGATATGCTTATTTTGCCTCAGCTAAAGATATGCCACCATTGCCGGGGACTGGGGGGGTTTCTGCATTCCCACTGGTATGAAATTTACTGTGCTCAAGGGAGCATTTATTTTTATTTTTATAGGTATTCTCACAGGTATTTTGAGGATGAAGAACCGTAGTGGAAGAAAATCTGAATACAAGGAGATTGGGAAATCAGGAGAGAATCTTTTGGAGACTGGACTTCCAGGTTCCCAGCCTAAGAGAAGGGACATAAGTTTGTTTATGTTCTAGATGTGGTGATCTCCCTTTGCTTATTTTCATGAAGATGTTGTTACAGGGACAGAAGGAGGCTGGTCATGGGGTAATCTCACCTAAGTGGTATTGATTTTTATTTGGTTTTTAGCCAGTCACTCAATATCCAGACTAATTAATGAACTAAGATAACTGGGTTCGAACACCTCAGCATAGTTGCAATGGGCACTATGCACGATGCCAACACACCACGTAAACCGGGTGAGCTGACATTGCTACATCCAAATGCTGTGGAGTGGTGTCCACATGGCATTCATCAAGGGGGCATGCACATGTTACATGTCTGAACCCCCAGCCATGTGGACAGCAATGCACCAGGGTGGGGGCATGCCATCACTACCGGGCATGCATAAAGCCACAATGTGCTGTGCACAGCGGGTGCAGTAGGGTGCAGGTTATGCCAGGGTAGAACCTGCCATAAGCTACTGTGCACCCCATGGACATCACCCATCATGAGCAGTGGGACCTGGAATAAACCCCCCCATGTTGCCCGGGCCCACTGGACAAAACAGAAGGGCTGCGGCTGCCTATCAGGTGGGTGGCCATATGTCCCATAGTACCATGCCCCCAACCCAGGTCAGCCCCATCCATGGGGTAGCAGGGAACCACTGCCCCACAACACCACACTGCCCTGTCCTGGACTGCCAGAGGCAGACCCCACCCCATCACAGACCCGACCCCGTTGTTGCTCAGGATGGTCCCCCCACACACACAGGCAACCCACAGTGTGCAAACAAGACCCCCACCTGGTACCCTGCCAAAACTGTGCTGTCCAGTGCCTGGTGGTCCCCCCACCCACTGACCCCCCATGGCAACATACCTACCCAGTGGTGCTACAGAAATGGATGGCCAGTGGCACAGCCCTCACCACACCACCTCATCCACCGGCTGTCTAACTTTTGCCGGGAGTGCTCTTCCTATTGCTGCCTGTTGTGGAGTACTGTGCACTAGGAGGTGGTACCATGGACATGTGGTGGATGAAGGTGAATGCCGGCCATGCACACCTGTCTGCAGTTGCACCCCTACACAGGTGGGATACATGCCTTCAGCACATAACTCCTGCCCAATAGTGCATAGGGTCCATTATTATTATTATTATGGAGCCGGAACTACTGCTACACACACTTACACCTTTTAAAATCTCAACAGCTGGATTCCCTTATATTGTGATGTCCTGTTGTTAATTTTACAAAGATGCTGTCCCAGTGACTTGTGGAGACAGGCAGTGGGGCAAATTTCCCCTAAGAGATGTTGCTTTTTATATTCCTATTGTGCTGACTATACTTTCAGTGACTTTCTCTTTGAGAAATATTTAGGACCACATGGAAATGAATTACATGGCATTGAACCTCAGATGAGCATTAGTCTCAAAGAAATCCAAGCTTAAATCCCAAACTCAGTCTGAATCTGATTGTAGTATCTAAACTTGTATTGAGTGGGATTGAGTGGGATTGGTCTTCATTGAACTTGTTTTACAAGAAACTTTAAGAATGATTTTTTTATTGGTGGCCATGAGCTGTTTCCAAGTGTTAGCTCATAGAAAATAGTTTGTCTTTTTAAATGTATGTGTTATTTTTAAACTGCTCTTTTAGCTAATGTTTCCCATGGTATGTATCCTTTTGTGTCAAACTTTATCATTCCACAATGATTAACTTTATTTATTGAAATGTTTCACCAGGAAGGGCATGTTGAACAACACGTTGCTCATCTCCCAGTGCATTCTGGGGGAAAAGGTACTAGGGAATAACATAATCAAATACAGATATACATATCACACAGAATATTAGGAGTAAAACCTACACTTCATATAGGTAACAAATGATAACAGTATCTAAGTGCTCGGTTACAGATGTTGTGACATGATAAGTTCATCAAATGTAAGAAAGGAGAACTACAATTAATATAAGACTGTCCTGAGAGGGAACGTACATTAAACAGGTTAAAAAGCAGAAATGGGGGGAATAGGAGGTAAGGTAGAATGGGAGTGGTGCAACGGGGAGGTGGTAGGGAGAGAGGTGATGGGAAGGTAAGTGAGGATGTAAGAGGTAAAAGCAAGGTGTGTAAATTATTTGGTATTAGGATGAAATTGAAATTACTTGTTAGTACAGGTACAGTTTACCAAAAGGAAATTATGTAGGGTGGAGAAGATGGAGAATGGTGAGGATGAGAGATGGATCTGAGGAGGGAGTGCGTTCCACAGTTTAGGGAAGAGGTAAGAGAAGGCTGCCTGACCAACAGCAGTGGATCATCGGGGGACCACCAATAAGCATGAGTTGTAGGATCTGAGGGAATGGGCAGGAGGTGGGAGGGTGGCTAGTAGTGTGGTAAGATCGGGGAGTGTACTAAACCAAAATTTGGACACAAATTTAGGGCAGTTGAGGTGTCATAAATTTTCTAGTGAGGTAAAAGCCAGAGAGTAGTAGAGATCACAGTGATATGTGAGAGGGGGCAGTCGGGGGGGGGCGAAGAAACAGAAGGCATTAAAAAGGGTGTCCAGTCTGATTAAGAAAGACTTGGGAGCAGCACTGTAGACTAAATCGCAGTATTCAAAAATAGGTAGGATCATCTTCTGGAATAGTGCACGCCTAGCTGGTAGCAGGAGGCAGCTAAGATTCCAGAATAGGGTGGCAAGTTTTGGTCAAAGTTTTTTCAGGATAGCGTCCACATGTCCAGAGAATGTGAGGTGTTGGTCCAGCCACACCCCTAGGTACCTAAAGGAAGTAAAGTCTGCAAGGACTGTCCCATCAAGGGTTTGGAAGGTGGGCAGGGAGCGGAGCCAAGACAGCCTCTGCCTAGTGCCAAAGGTCATTGAGAATGTCTTCTTGACATTAAGGGAGAGATGGTGGGACCTAAACCAGTGCTGAACATTATTGAAGTCAAGCTGAAGCCTGGTGCTACATCAACTGGGGAGTGACCAGATGTGAAGATGACAGTGTCATCAGCATACATATGGATAGATGTGGAAGAGTAAATGGAGGGGAGGTCATTTAGGAATATAGAGAACAAAATGGGGCCCAATACAGAACTCTGCGGGATGCCAGTGAAGATGGGGAGAGGGGAGGAAGTAGAGACAGCTATTCTGACTGACTGTGTCCTTCCTACCAAATAGGCACAGAACCAGTTGGTGGCAGATTTGGACAGGTCTGCTGAGGAGAGGGAATTTAAAAGTAGGGAATGGGAGACTGTGTTGAAGGCCTTTGCTAGGTTGACAAAGATAGTGTGGGTGATATGGCCACAGTCCATCCCTGTGATAATGGAGTTGGTGAGCCTAATTAGGGAGGTGGTGTTGGACTGAAGAAGTTAGAGTCAGACAGTAAGGTGGAGAGCTGAGAGAGAACCAAATGTTCTTGATGTTTAGCAAGGGTAGGAAGGAGGGATATAGGGCAATTGTTGGCAGGAGAGGAAGAGTCTCCACCTTTAGATAAGGGCAGGATGGTGGCATGTTTCTAAACAGAAGGAATAGTCGAAGTCGTAAAGGAATGGTTAAGAAGGGCAGAAAGCAGAGCTGAGATGGCAGAAGCTGTCAAATACAGAAGCTTTTGGTCCAAGCCGTCAGGCAAGCAGCCCTTGGAGGGGTTAAAAGCATGTAATGCTTGAAGGATGTCAGCAGGAGAGATATTTAGGAAGGATAAGGGGCTTGGAGTAGAAGGTAAGCAGGGTGTGGAGAAAGTGGAGATGAACTGGGTAGGAGATAAGGAGGCAAGAAGAGGGGAGGTGCAGGAGGTAAAATATGAGTTAAATTCTGATGCTGCACTAAGGTGGTCTGTTATTAGTGAGTTGTTTATTTTGTGGAGGGGGTGGGGGGGAGGAAGGAGGGGAGAAGTGGGAGTTAATAACCTTCCAGAATCTGGAGGGGGTATTTATGTTAGACTGGAAGGTAGTGGTAAAGTAATCGGCTTTTGCTAGCTGGGTAACTTTCATGCAATGGTTATGTAGGGTGCCTTATGTGTTATAATCCTTAAGCAGTTTAGTGGTTTTATGTAATTTCCATGCTTGGTCTCTGGCTCTTTGGCAGGCCAAGACCTCTGGGGTAATCCATGGGAGGTGGTTCCCCCTAACTCTGGAGTGACATAGGGGGTGTGTTTGTTCCAGGTATCTAGGAATTTATCATGGAAATAGTTATAGGTGTCATCAATGGAGTCTAAGGAAATTATAGGATCCCAGTTTGTGTAGGCCAGGTCATGGAGGAAGGGAGCAAGGTTTAAGGATTTGTATGACAAGAATTGCAGGCTTTGGATTTGTAGATTTTTCAAACTAGGAAGGCCATGTGGTGGTCACTTAGGGCATCAGGGAGTAGCCAGGATTTAATGACCCTATGTGGGTGTGATGTGAGTGCCCAATCTATTAACGAGTGACTCCCAGTTTTGAGGTTCAGCCTGGTTGGCTCAGGGATGAGCTGGGTTAAATTTTGAGCATTAATGTCAGTATGGACTTTATGTAACAAGGGGGCTAACCACTTATGGTTTAAGTCACCCATTAAGTATAGTTTACCGGCCGTGGTGAGGGAGACAGTAGTACTGATGAGGTCTGTGATTTCTGAGGAGAGGAGGTTGGAGCAGTAGTAAGCACCTGCGATATATATGAGAATGGAGAAAGGGAGGGAGAGTTTAAGGAGGATAGCCTTGTAAGCTTTGGGAACTGCCGAGGAGAAAATGGTAGTAAACTGGATGGAAGAAGAAACATATATTGCTACACCTCCACATTTCCCAGTCCAGTCTTGTCTAGTGATAGCATAACCAGGGATGGAGAGAGAGGTGTTACCAATATTTTTATTTAGCCATATTTCTGATAGTATTATAATATCTGGGGCAAGTGAGATGACTTGGAGCTGTAGCAGATCTAATTTGGGGAGCAGACTACAGATGTTTAGGTGAAGAATTTTTAAACCACATGGCAGGCAAGGACTGATAAACACGGAGATTAGATACAGGAAAAAATTGGATCTACTGAGATTCCAGTACATAAGAATCTTCCATTGTGTATTAAGTATCTACCTATTATGGATGGCAGATGTGGCTGCAGGTGGTGTTGAGGGCATAGCACACAGCCCTGGTTAGGATTAATATCACCAGAGGATAGCAGCAGGAGAATGATGATTAGGAAGTAAATTATTTTATTTTCGAGCCAAGAGGTGTAATGTAGAGGGCATCTTGCATGAGGGGGAGTAACAGTATGATGGTTGAGATTTTATTAGATGCAGTATGGTGAAAATGGGAGGCATCAGTAGGAGCGTAAAACCTTTGTAAAAGAGCCTTGACTCAAAGGTACTTGTAATCCTAGGCTCTAAATAAAGGAGCGAAGTGATGGGAAGGATAGAGAAGTGGGTCCACGTTATGTGGGCAGGGGCGGTAGTTACTGTGAGGCTGTGCATGGAAGAGAAGGCCAAAGGGAGGCAGGGGGTGGCTGTCATATTAGACAAGGGAGCAGGAGTGATGGTATAAATTGGGAGTACAGTTATCAGGAGGAGTATGAAGGTTTGACTGCAGTATGTCAGAGCCATGGCATGAGAATTAGGTAACTGAGTGAGTTAACAAATTGACAGTAGTGGCTAGAAGGAAGTGGGGGGGAGCTTGGGTGCTACTTGTACTGTAGAGGTCAGAGTGGAAACTTTGCAGACCAAAAAGATAGGTGGAGTTTCTAGAATTCGAGCCAAGTGTGGATTAAGACTGGGCTGTATTGGCTTGTTGACTGCAGATGGGTGGGGGCTGCCTGAAGATTGTGTATTTAAAGAGTGCCATGGTGGGGATGGGAGGGCGAGAGAAAATTCAAGTCCTATAGAGTCGGCAGCAGCAGAGAATACAGGGCTGCACCTAGCATCGGAACTGCAGTTCCTGAGGTAACCAATGAGGAGAGTAGAGTTCTGTTGGAGCAGCCAATCATAGGATGCATGCCAAAACTTAAAGACAAAAAAGCTTCTCGGTGGACTATACCTGAAGGTGCTTCCCAAGGCTGTGGAGCAGGTAGGCGGCCAAGTTCAGGAGGAGCTGCACCACTGGGATAGGTGGAGTGCCCATTCTGAAGACTCAGCTGTGAGGGGAGAAAACAGAAGGTTAAAAATAAAGCAGCAAAATTTAGATCATGGGGCGGGGGTTCAGTAGACAAGATTTAAGCAGGGAGCACTTAACGAGCAGGGAGCAATTAACTTAAGCAGGGGATGGGTTCCACAAAAGAAAGGACAGACAAGCTATCAGGGGGCAGGGAGG
This sequence comes from Neoceratodus forsteri, assembly GCA_016271365.2. Lineage (NCBI taxonomy): Eukaryota > Metazoa > Chordata > Ceratodontiformes > Ceratodontidae > Neoceratodus > Neoceratodus forsteri. The sequence continues at coordinate 1,171,051,397 of CM057455.1, read as the reverse complement.
GTCAGCGCCAAGCTGGGGGGGGGTGATGAAAATAATTCAGAACACCAGAGAAATGCAAGAAAGAGAATTAGGATCACACAACAGACAGAGAAATAAATAATTAAGCACTCTTAACAGCACAGTCAGCAGTAATTACTCCAGCAATTATATATTTCTGGCAGCTAACTTATCTATAGCTAAGCAGATAAAGCATTAAGTAAAAGCTGGATTCATAGAAAGGAAAAAAGAGAAAAGCCCTTTAGTAACCCAGTCCATGCAGTATAACGCTCTTATGACTTCCTAGCAGCTAAACACTTTTGAACACAATCTAGCATAGTTTTGCTGCACTTATGAATTACTAGCAGCTGAGATATTATCTATAGCTACACAGCTGAAATTCTATCTTTAGCTAAGCAGATAAATAGACTAAAAAACAGTAGCATTGTGCTTCTGCACATCTGAATTAAAATTCAAGTCCTATAAAGTTGGCAGCAGCAGACAGTACAGGGCTGCAGCTTGCATCAGAGCTGCAGTTCCTGAGGTAACCAATGAGGAGAGTAGAGTTCAGTGGGAGCAGCCAATCCTAGGATGCATGCCAAAGCTTAAGGACAAAAAAACTTCTCCATGGACCGTACCTGAAGGTGCTTCCCGGGGCTGTGGAGCCGGCAGTCGGCTGAGTTCAGGAGGAGCCACTCAGCCAGGATAGTGGGAGCGCCCATTCAGGGAACTCAGCTGAAGGTGCTTCCTGGGGCTGTGGAGCAGGTGGGTGGCCAAGTTCAGGAGGAGCCATGCCACTGGGATAGGTGGAGCACCTGTTCAGAGGCCTCAGCTGTGGACTGTGAAACTGAAGTAACTGCTGGACACATGATTGCATTTAAACTGTAGTAGGACTGATAAAACACAGAAATTAGATAAAGGAAAGAATCGCATCCGCTGAGATTCCAGTACACAAGAATCTTCTATTGTTTGTTAAGTATCTACCTATTAGTTGATAAATACATTTATATTATTTAATGAAACTTAGATAAGTTCTAGGTAGCTTTGTATCAATGGGATCCTATGGCATCTTGGGCAAATTATTATTATAATGATGGTGAATGAATATGCAGTTATTAATGAAGTCTTGCAAGGAAATGTTGTACTGTTTCTGGGTTAAAACAATTAATGTGCCTTAATTTAAATAGATAACTGGACAACTGATTGTGATTTTTGTTATTAAACATGGTCTTAATGGGAATATAATATATAGATTGTGGTTAAGCTACTGGCATTGCAAAGGAAAAATTTACCTGCATCTAGCCTACATTATACAGAATGGATTACTTAAGCAATAAGCCACGAGGGGGGTGTGGATTATCAGGGGATTTACCATGGCTGTGGTGATTTGTCCACGAGGTCCAGCCAAGTGGGTAAATCTGCCCCAGCTGTGGTAAATCCCCCAATTAACCCAGATCCCCCGAGTGGCTTATTGAGATTATACCAAGTACTGCTTATTATTTTAAAAAAAGCAGTACTTGGTATAATGCATAATAAGTCAGTCACTATTACAGCACTGTTTTTATTTTGTTTGGTTTTTACTGATATACGGAGCTGCTCTTTTACAGTCTCCGCTTAGTGGGGAAACAAGATGGTGGTCAGAGTTTCGCGATTTCTCCCTCAGATTGTTTTTTTTAAAAGATGCGGCTGGCTGGCAAGTGTTGCAGTGATTATCAGTAGATAATCAACGAAGGTAAGGTGCCAGCCTGCCTATCTCATTGGTCAGTGTCCGAGGTCCATGGTATAATGTTTGATATTAACTAGCTTAACAGATCAAATAAGGATGTATAGTATTCAACTGCTGTCGATATTAAATGCTCTGCCTGTTGTTATGTGCTGTTTTTATAGCAAAACTTATTTTTACTGTATATTTTTGGTGCTTTCTGTTAAAGTGTAGTGACATAATGATCAAATAATAAATAAATTAAAAAAATATCAAAAAAATTGAAATACAATTGCCAACTTTAAAAACAATGCAGAACCAATTCATTGGTATGACAGTTTATGCAGATTGCGCAGTAATTATTACTTCTCCAAAAATCACTGATGTTAGGCACAACACTCCCAAACTTCAACCCCTTAAGCAATGCATTTTCCAAAGCCAGTCCTATGACTCTCTACCACTAGACTAAGTCAGAATGTCACCTAGCATCAAAAAGTACTGCAGTACCTTCTATGCTTACACAACCATGAAGGGACATAATGTGCCTCTGCTTTCGACTAATTTCTCAATAATTTCATTCCATACTACCTTTCAACTCTTCTGCACTAAATGACCACAATCATTATCATCACCAGCTCTCTTTAATATTTTAATTGACCTTTTATAGAGCATTTACTCACTTTAGTTAAATAGGCAATTGGCAATTCCATCAATTTCATTTAAATGTGTGAATAAAAAATGTTCTACTTTCACAATAACTGTGTTATTTCTGCAATTAAATTATTACATTTTCAGCTTTATTTTCCATGTTGCTAGAAAGAATTCAGCTGCATGAGGTATTGTGATGTCACAAAATGCTAGCTGCAGTATTAAGGAACCCAAGGAATCTCAATAGTAACTGTAGATTTACTTTTATTTTTTCCCAAAAGAACTAGACATCTTTCAAAAACTAATTTCAACCTTTGTATGTTATAAAATTATGTTATGTTAGGTAATTATGTTAAATTAAGTTACATCTTTTTTATGTTGGGAAATTATGTTAAGTTATGTTATGTAATTGTGTTAAATTATTTTATGTTAGGAAATTATGTTATTTAATTATATGAAATTAAGTTACGCTAGGAGGTTGTATAGTGTAGTGGTTAAAGGCACTGAGCTGCAAACCTAGAGACCTGAGTTTGACTCCCATCAGCCCTCACTTGCATACTGTGGGACCCTAAGCAAGTCACTTAACTTCCTTGCGCTCCCAGGTCATGCATGGAAACAAGCATTGGCTTAGTGTGCCTTTCCTGGTTAAATAATTTCCCCTTTCATTTCCCTATATGTTTTTAATGTTATTGACCATCTGTAGAATTGCAATTATGAAAACAGAATTATCCTAAGAAAAATCTGATTAGGAAGAAATAATCACCAAATAGATCAAAAGAAAAGCTCACAGATTATAAAACATAACATAGTTTTATAAATCATTATTTCTTTCTAAAAAGCTATAAACAGATTAACAGTTTCCTATAAAATTACATTACTGTACAGTACCTGTCTTGCTACTAAGAAGTTGCTGACATCGCAAGACTATCACTCAGTAGAATTGTTTTCTTACTAGTTCTGTGCCTGACAAAACAAAAATAAAAGAATGAAATGTAGAAAATAAATAAATAAATAAATGTATAAAAGGTACAGTACTACTAAGGCATCTAAAACCATAAAAAAGCACAACACCTCCATTCTTAAAATATGCACCCTTACTATGGATTTGCTCTTTAAAACTGCAGCTGAATCCTCTTCCTCAAAAAACCTTCTATCAGTCTTGACTCCCTAACTATTATACTACCTACTACCTTTCTTTAATGATAGTCATTGAAAATGGCTGCTTTTGCAGTTAATGGACAACACACATGTTTTTGAAACATCACTGAAAAAGTCATTGCAGTCCTCTGTGCTGCTAATGACTTTTTCTAGGGACTGCAGCTGCCTCTCTCTGCTTGTCCTGTTTGACCTTGCTCATGTCACTGATCATTAAAAATATCTTCTTCTGCCTTGAATAATTCACTGGCATCTCAGCCGCTCACCCATGTTCAAATCCCAACACTGCTACAGTATCATGTAATGGCTAGGTGACCCTGACCAAATCATGTAACTTTAAAGTATTTCTTTCTTTCTTTCTTTCTTTCTTTCTTTCTTTCTTTACCTCCAAGATGCAGATCTCCAGCACAGCCAGCCTCAAAAAATATAAACAGATAACTAAGGGGAGAGACCAGTTCCAGTCAAGGCTACAATACATATAAAAGGATTGGAAAAGCAGCACACTCACCCCATACGAAGTGTTTCAATTAATGTATTTTATTCACATAATGGCAACACCAGATAAATCTCCAACATTTCAGAGAAATTATTCTCCTTCCTCAGGGAAACTGGTATTAAATCTGTAAAAATCATTTAAAATATAAAATATGAATATTTTCATGAATTTGTATTTGGCAAGACATAATAGGCAGCAGTGAGTATATTAATCAAGATATATATAAGCCACTTGCTGGCTTCCCCACAAGGCTAGGGCCTCATATCACACAGGCCTACTTGCAAAAAAGATCTGTCTAGGCCTCATGCCCCCCTGAGGCCCTAATTGTACCAATGCAAAAAAACATGTGTATGTGGAGCTCCTCTAGGCCATCCTACCTTGTCCCTTTCTTCAGGACCTCCCATGAACAGCGTACCTTTGAATATAAGACTCCCACTCTATGTAACTGTCTCCCCCCCAATATTGCAGCTGGATCTAAACTAAGCACCTTCAAACTTAAGCTTTGTCTGCACCTTCTCACCCTAAGTCAATGTGACTGTGCAACCTAGCTCACATACTCCATGCTCTGCCCCCCTTTCTCCACAATTCCCCTCCATAACTCCCTTTCCCACTCTCACCTCCCCTCCCCCATTTACCCTCTTCCCCACTGGTCTTTCCTCCCTGCTGCTCATCCTATCATCATACTCACCCTTTCCTCCTCCTTCCCTGTCATATCCCACAAGACTCCCCTTTTTCCACTGTGACTCTCCTCTCTCTCTCTCTCTCTCTCTGTCTCTGTCTCTCTCTTTCCCCATGTCCACCTCACAGAATTTCTCTCTCACTCTCCTCTCTCCTCTCTCCTCTCTCCTGCCCTCATCTCCTCCATCCTAACCCCCACTGCCTTGTTGTTCCCTAGCTGTTGTTTCTCCCCAACCAGCTGCTCATCCCTACCACTCCCTTCTGCCCACCTCTGTCCCTCTCATCCCTACACTTCCCTTTCTCCCCTTAATCCGCCTTCCCTTGTAAATGACCTCCACTCTCCCCCTACTCCATTTAAATCTCGCTTTTGTTTGTAAATCAGTTATCATTGCAATTTTAACCTACTTGGGGGACCACTGGACTAACAGGGGGATTTTTATTATGCTATGGACATGGCAATCAGGGATCATGGGAGAGGACACTAGACTGTTGGAGAACAGTTTTTAAACTGTTGGGATGGTGATCGGAGAATGGAGTGGGGCAGGGAACTATTAGACTACCAGGGAAACTTTTTAAAACCTAGGAGATGGCAATTGGACAACGGGGAGGGGAGAGGGACCATTAGACTACAAGGGTAGTTATTTTTTTTATATGGGAATGGGGATCAATGACAGGGGAGGGACCACTAGACCACCAGTGACTACAGCTGTGTCAGGAAGAGGCTGGAGGGACAGTGCAAAGACTCCTGCAGCCCATGTAAATGAGCCCATAATGGACATGCAAATGGCCAGCTAGCACCTCGCATGACCAATGGGCTCATTTGTATGACTGCTTTTGTGAATATTAAATACTGCACCAGCGCTATTCATTGCAGGTCCACTTCAGGGAATGCAGGTCAGGACAGCACTAGTGGGGTTAGAGGTAGCGGTATTGGGGTTATGGCTGCTTTTACCTACCCCTATTCACAGTTGGATAGTTCCCTACACTATCTGTCTGTGAATAGCATTTTTTACCACCTGGGCAATGGCAAAATGCAATGCAAACTTTTGTGCAGCTCCTTGTGCTTTTTTATAATCCTGCCCCAAATGTCTAAGTATCACTTTAACCTTTTATATTTTTAGTGTACTTTAGGAAAGGGGTGGTTATATAAGGGAAATCTAACATATATAAAGGTATGGGTATGCAGAAATAATGCCACTGTTTGTAAAAGTTTACTAAGACTATATACTGTGTCTGGTTACTTCTGTTTGTTTTTCTTGAACATTCTATTATTTTGTATTTATTCTGCTTGCACAATATTATAAGACTTTCCTTAGTTCATAATGTTCAGGAATAATAAAATCCATTTTTATATCATTCTGAGTTCACCTCTTGCCACGTTTGTTTATAAATGATAAGCATCTTTATATGCAGAAGGTTGTGAAGGAAAAGTTGAGCCATTTTCCATTGTTTTGCATGATCCATGAAGCAAATTTGAACCTGAGCTGAGTGGATATAGTAAATAACTGATAGTCCAGCTTATTGTTCTGACATATGATTTTGACCTTTGCCAGAGTCAAAAGTTGGAACTGAGCCTGTAGTTACAGTATTTCTTGCCTATAGATGAGGAAGCATCAGTGATGCTGTTAAGTGATAAGGAGAAATCTGGGTATACAAACAACAGTGTCCTTGATAAGTTAAGGTGCTTTCTTTCATGACACTCATAATCAGATTGCAATTGGATTCACAGGCAAATGCTATTAAGATTGCAGCTTTAGCATCAGACATGTTCTGTTCTGCAGTAGAGACAGTTGCAAGCCTAGTATCTGTGTCACATTTGATTTTCTTTTCTTTTGTACTCTGAAGACTTTTGTCAGAATGGAGGGTTGTCCTCAGGAAGCTCGTACACTTATATAAATATGTATTTTTTACCATGACTCTAACAGACTGGAATCCAGACTCCAGATTATTAGTTAAACCTGGATTTCAGCAAGGCCTTTGACACATTGTCCCACACAGGAAATTGCTAAATAAATTGGGGCACCTGGGAGTGGATCCTACAGTGGTAAAATGGGTTGGAAACTGGCTAAGGGATAGGACTCAGAGGGTGGTGGTAAATGGCATGAAATCTGAGGAGAGGGAGGTGACCAGCAGGGTGTCACAGGGGTCGGTGCTGGGGCCAGTCCTTTTTAATGTCTTCATTAGCGACATTGCAGAGCAACTAGATGGAAAGGTGTGCCTCTTCGCAGATGACACCAAGATCTACAACAGAGTGGACACACTGGAGGGGATGGAAAGAATTAGAAAGGACCTAAGCCTATTTGAGGAGTGGTCGTGTGTCTGGCAGTTGAGTTTCAATACTAAAAAGTGCGAGATCATGCACCTGGATCACATAAACCCAAGGAAGTAGTACAGGATAGGTGGGGAACTTCTGGCCACCACAAGTCAGGAGAGAGACCTGAGGGTTATTATATCTGATGACATGAAGGTGACCAAACAATGTAAAGAAGTGTTGGGGAGAGCAAACAGAATGTTGGGGTGCGTAGGGAGGGGCATAACAAGCAGGAGGAAAGAGGTGGCGATGCCACTGTACAGACCACTGGTGAGGCCTCAGCTGGAGTACTATGTCCAGTTCTGGAGACCATATCTCTCGAAGGATATTGACAAACTAGAGGCAGTCCAGAGAAGGGCAATGAAGATGGTACATGGACTGCACAGGAAGCCCTACAAGGAAAGACTTAAGGACCTTAATATCTATTCACTGGAGGAAAGAAGGGAGAGGGAAGATATGATAGAGACTTTCAAATACCTTAGGCCCTAGATTCTAGACAAACATGTACGTGTATCTAAACATAGTTTAAGATAGCTACATTCCACATGTAATATAGGACTCCACCCATGAGCATTACTGAACTTGATTCAGGGACAAGACCAGGAGATGAGTAAATATATTTTTCACTACGTGCACGGGAACTCAGTGAAGGCACTGGGGACATCATATGAAAGCTTCAGTACTGGTTTAATTGGTCTTTCTGAACAGCTCAGTGGCAAATTCATTCCTTTCTCAGCACTCAGGCATGCATTCCCTTCCCCCTCCTCCTCCAGCAAGATAGGGTCATTAGTAGGGATGGTTTGTCCTATTTCCTCAGATGCATTGACCTCCTCCACATCAGCAGGCCAAACATCCTCTTCAATTTCTGATCTTGCTTCCTTAGGCACAATTACCTCAACATCAGAGTTTGCTGAAGAGTTGTTTTTACTGGGTGATTACATGGCAGCAACCTCCCCCAGAAGGTCGGGAATGTCCTCTGTGGAGTAGTACTGTGCAGGTTACATTTTATCATCCAAGAAGTCCTCTGGCACTACTTACGGGACTACAGGTCGCTGTGTACTTGTGGATTCTCGTTGTTTGGAGTCACCACTAGGATGAGGTTTATTTGGTTTCTTGTGGGTTTCAGATCTGGTTTGGCTTCTTTGGGGTAGTACAGGTACCTTCTAGCTTGCATGTATCTCTGTCTATCCAGTTGGCAACAGGTGATTTCTGTAGATCATCCTGTATCTTCCTGTCTCTCTGTTAAGCTATATTTTATACACTGGCATGTCACTCAGCTGTTCCACAACTACATAAGAAATGTCTCCCCATTGATCAGTAATCTTGTGTTTTCCAGGCAAACCAAGATTCCACACCAAGACCCTTTCTCCTGGAAACAGTCCTTGGGATCTCACATTGTTATCATATCTTGCTTTGTTAACTCGGTTCCTCATTCCAGAGGTTTCGGAGGCTAGTTTGTATGCACAGTCCAACTGATTCTTGAGCCATTGCACATACTGCAGATATGTTTCAGGGCATGCTCAATCTACAGAAACTCCAGAACAAATCTTCACTGGTAGTGTAGCCTCTCTTCTGAATATAAGGTACAGTAGTAGGGCAAATAGACAGTTGCATCACTTTTTGTACAATTGCAGGCATGCACAAAGGTGCTTACTTGTTAGCTCTGCTTTAACCTTTGTTTAGGATCTAGAGTACCAATCATATTTAACAAAATCCTGTCAAATTGTTCAGGTTATGGGCCACTTTGTGGATGACGCAGAGTTGTTCTTGATTTAAGAATGCCCCACAGGGAAAAATATTTCACCAGTCTACTTTTAAAGTGTTTGCCTTGATCCAAATAGATTCTGTCAGATGCACCATAGTGAACAATGAATTTCACCATCAGGACATTAACTGCTGTTGGTGTTTTTTGGTTTTTGGTCAGAAAGGGCTGTGCACATCGTGACAAATGATACATCATAATTAATACATAGGTTCCATTTTTATTGTGTTCAAGACTGAAAAAACTATACAAATGAGTTCCATTGAAGCATTAATTATGATATTAACAGGTGGTGCTGCACCCTTGGGTAATGACTTTCTTTCAATTCAGTGGATACACTGTTGACAGTAATTTTCAATCCCTACCACCATCCTGGGCCAATAGAACCTGTGTCAAATCAGATCTAGTGTGCAGTCTAGACCTAAATGTCCCATTTCATCATGCAATGCTCTTTGGATGTGTTTGCAGAACCTGGCAGGCAACAATGATTGTTATTTCTTATGTCCATCAGCACCTTTGAATTTTCTGTATACAATTCCATTGCATAGTTTCAATTTTTGCCATTCTCTGAATAACACAGGAGTATCTTCATGCACGGCTGTTACTTGTTCTGCTGATTTTCCTCTGTGAAGTACTAATATAATGTCTTTGAAACATGGGTCTTGATACTGTTTTCTCTGTCTAGGTTTTTCTTGTTCAAGGGTAGCAGGAAAGATCTGTCAAGAGCTATGAAAATAAAATAGGTTGCAGGCTGTTCAAAGTAAGGGAGGGGAGGGACACCAGGGGCCATGATATGAGACTGGAGGGAGGAAGGTTCAGAAGGGAGATGAGGAGACCCTTTTTACAGAGAGGGTGGTAGCTGGGTGGAATGCGTTACCTGCAGAAGTGGTATCCAGCAGAACAGTGGACTGCTTCAAAAGGGGATGGGACAGGACAAGGAGGAGGGTCAATGCAGGGGAAGGGAGGAATGGAGGGGCAGCTGAAGAATAAGGGGTGCTAGCTGCACATTTGAGCAGACTTGATAGACCTCTAGGCCTTTATCTGCTGGAAAATGTCGTATGTTTGTATGTTAGGTAAACATCGAGCAGTGTAACCCAAACTGTTAACAAAGTGATTTGGATTTGGAGGGGATTTTTGCTGAGCAGTGTCATACTTTTTTACTCAAGGCTTGCACAGTTGCTTCAGGAATTCTGATCCAGTCTCTAGTTTGAGTGTCACCAGGTGGTATGCCATTCGAACAATGACAATTCCAGATTAAACAACATTGCAGGGACAATTCGCTGTTGCCGCTGTAATGTCACTGCGGGACCCAGCATTGCTGTCTGGGGGGGTCTTGCATTCCCTTCCAGAATCAACTCAGACTCAGAGTTGATTATCTATATTATGGGGGGGTGCAGAGGGCAGAGACCCCCGCATGGGGGTTTTGGGGGGGTGAAGCCCCACTTGCCCATTTCAGTTCAGGAGTACTTATCATTTGTGTAATAATGCCCTCAAAGGCTTGTCAAGAGAGGTTTGTCAAGAGCTATGAAGCTACAATAGGCTGCAGGTAAACCTTGAGCAGTGGAACCCAAACTGTCAACAAAGTGATTTGGATTTGGAAGGGATTTTTGCTCATCAGTGTCATACTTTTTTACTCAAGGCTTGCACAGTTGCTTCAGGAATTCTGATCCAGTCTCTAGTTTAAGTGTCACCAGATGGTATGCCATTCGAACAATGACAATTCCAGATTAAATAACATTACAGTGACAATTTGCTGTTGCCGCTGTAATGTCACTGAGGGACCTGGCACTGCTGTCTGGGGGGTCTTGCATTCCCTTCCAGAATCAACTCAGACTCAGAGTTGATTATCTATATCATGGGGGGGTGCAGGGGTAGAGCCCCCCCGCATGGAGGTTTTGAGGAGGGTGAAGCCCCCCTTAAGAAAAGTAACTTTCTTTGGATGGGTTTATGCTGACCGTAATTGCAGTCGACATAAATCCATCACTGTAACATTGGTCTGCAACTTTGTTGTTGCACTGGTGTCATGGATCCTCACCAGGTAAGCATCTTGATAGGGCATTAGCATCAATGTGTTTCAGTCCAGGATGATACTCTACACAGTAGTCATATGTGGATATTGCTAAAAACCAACGGTGCCCAGCAGCATTAAGCTTGGCTGTTGTTTTCATACAAGTTAACAGATTGCTATTGGTTCTTACTGTGATAAGGGCATCTTACAGGTATTCATGAAATTGATCCACAATTGCCCATTTCAGTGCAAATAATTCTAACTTGTGAACTGGATAGTTAGATTCAGATGGTGTCAAACTTCTGCTTGCATATGCCATGGGCCTCAGTCCCTCTGGATAGGCTCAATACAGCACTACTCCAAATCCTTGAAAACTTGCATTCTCATGCAAAGTGTATGGTTTGTTTGTGTCTTGAGACGCTAAGACAGGTGTACTTATCATTTGTGTAATAATGCCCGCAAAGGCTTTGTCTTACTTGACATTCTACCTGGATCCAAAGGGTTCACTGATTCAGAAGTAACTTTTAAGAGCAGGCTTGTTCCCAGGTGCTTTGTGTTTTTGGTTTGCTTGTGGATACCCTTGTGTCTGGTTTACTAGGGGTCTAAAACTATGGTTTAATCTTTAATGACACTGTAGGAGATTAATTAAAGACTATACCCTTGTGTCAGGTTTATTAGTGGTTGAACAATTCTGGTATAGTCTTTAATGAATCTCCTTTAGTATCCACAGACATGCAAAGTTCTTTGCAGTTCTTTCAACTGAGATGGTTTTGGCCAAGTAGAGCTTGTATGCATGAAGAAATGGAGAAAACAGCACTCACCTCCCTGAAGAAATAAGGCACTTGAGACTGAAATTTGTTTTTTTACATAAGTACTATTTTTATTGAAATGCAAATGTGTGCAGGTGCTTAGTTGCCATGATAACCACAGGGCTGATTTCCTGACAGTCTGTACAAAAGTGCTTAATGCATTCAAATATGTGTTAAAGTGCAGACCAATATTAAAAATCCACAGCTCAGGAGGGGCAATCTGCATCACTGTGAAGTGCTGTATCTCATTTCACACTAAACCCCCCCATCCGTGAACATATAAAAAAACACGTTAGAACTCAAAACAAACATTAAAAGCATTTGTACAAATACAACAAGAAATGTTGTTCATGAAAATACCAGAAAGAGGTGGGGGGTGTAGAAAAGATGATTGGGGAGGGGTGGAAAGTGAAGGACAGGGTTGGTAAAGAATTGAAGAAGTCTCTGGAAGGGGAAGGGGAAGGATGGGGAATAGGGTGCAGGAAAAGAAGACATGATGAGGGTAAGAGACAAAGAAAGGAACTTGCATAAACATATCATTAGATTAGGAAATCAGTATATATTAAAAATCATAAAAGCAACAGTGATATGACCCACATGCTATAGTGACCCAACAGTGATCCACAGTCTATACCAAAAATGAGAAGTGGAGACAAAATTAATGATTTGAGGAATAGGTTTTTAGAGAGGAGGTATTCTATACAGCTTCTGGATGAAACTATGGAAAATCAAAATTTTAATACCTGTACATTTTCTTTCTCTGACTGCTGGTTGCTGGGCTCAACACAGTTGAGATCTCCATCCTATCCTGATTGAATAGGCAGGAAGTCAAAGTTGCAGCAGCATGACATCATTTACTCCCCTTGAGGACCGAGCCAATCAGTTCCAAAGCAAGTAGAGAAATCACCTGACCAGACCAAACAAGAGAAATCTCCTATAAAGATAAAAACTTAACAAAATGTTAGAGGCAAACAAATACATTCAGTAAGAGAAGCAGCTCTGCAACCAGAAGTCAGAGAAAGAAAATTTACAGAGGTTTAAATTTAGATTTCTCCCTCCTTGTGCTGGTCACAGGACTCAGTACAGGCGGGATATACAGTAGCAGTAAGATAGAGGAGTCCCCAGGGTGGGAAAAATGTAGAAAGAAAGGAAGTTATGAGTCCAGAAAATGTAGTAATAAAGGAAGTTATGAGTCCACAATGGCCTGTAGAACCTCAAAAGAAGCCACAGCCGAGGCAGCCACATCAAGCTTGTAGAATTCTGTGAAGGTGTACAGAGAGGGCCAGGTAGGTGCTCAGCAAATGTCAGCCATGAAGGCATCTCAGAATTCTGCACACAAAGTAGCCATGGCCCTAGTGGAGTGGGCTTTGATCAGGTGTGGGAGAAGAACTCCAGCTTGTTCGTAGGACAGGCTGATGGTTGATTGGAGCCATCTGTTGATCGAGTCTTTAGAAGACTTTTTGCCCAAATTAGACCCTGCCATGAGAGCAAAAAGGTTTGATGTCTTTCGTAGTGACTTAGTTCATTTGAGGTGTGGTTTCAAGGCTCACCTAGAATCCAGAGTATGCAAATCTCTTTCCTTGTTATTGCTGGGCTTGGGGTAGAAGGAAGGGAGTTTCAGTTACTGATTACAGTGGAATGGAGACATTACCTTAGGTAAGAATCCTGGGTCTGTTCAGAGAACTACAAAAGCCTAATGAAAAACAGTATAGGGTCCTTGGTAGACAGCTTGCCAAGCTCACTGATTTGTCTTACTGATGTGATAGCAATGAGGAAAGCAACCATCACTGTGAGATGAATCAGGGATGCCTCCCAAAGAGTTTTGAAGGGAGCCCTGGTGAGAGCCTTGAGAACCAAACTGAGGCACCATGGAGGAACAATGGACTTCACTGGTGGATGCTTGAGGGTGGCTGCTCTCAGAAAGCACTTGGCATGAGGATAAGACCCCAGGGACACCCCCATTTCCACCAGAAGCAGGTCTCCCAAGGTGAAGACATGGACTCTGAATATCACCGGTATCCATATCAAAGACCCATATCAAAGCTCTCCTGAAAGGGCTGATGGAGGATTGGTAAGGAAACTGTATGATCAGCCAGCTGCTTGGGTTGGAGCCAGAATAAAAACTTTTAACAAATTCTGTAGTACACCTTAGATGAAGACTGACGTCTAGAGTGTAGCATCCTCTCAATCACTGCTGTTAAATACTCTAGGTCCTTAAGAGTCTACTGCTCAATCTCCAAGCCAAGCTGGACGGATTGTGGAGATTCAGGTGCATTATATGCCCTTGATGAAGAAGATCTGGGCTTATCTGAAAGATGAGTAGCAGATCTCTTGCCATGTGGACAAGATGTGGGAACCACGGGTGCCGAGGCCAACAGGGGCACATTAAGATCAGTTCAGCCTGGTATTGAGCCATAGTACTCTGAATAGAAGGGGAATGGGAGGGAAGGCATACAGTAGACTGTATCAACCCCAATGTAGGGAGAAGGCATCTTGAGCCACTGTCAGCTCCTCCTTGGTGAGGGAGCAAAACTGTCAAACTTTGGCATTTCATCTGGAAGTAAAGAGAGCCACCTGAGGAGAGCCCCAGTGAAGGGTGAGGGGTTGAAAAGCACTGTTCTTCAGTTCCCATTCCCCTTGCAGAATGTCCTTGTGACTGAGTCAGTCCACCACAATGTTTTCCTGACCTGGGATGTAAGCAGTGGCTAGACTGGAAAGATGATGTTCGGCCCAGTGAAGCAAAAGGAGGGTCACTTTAAGCATGCGGGTGCTTCAAGTTCCCTCTTCTCGGTTGATGTATGTCACCATGGTCCTGTTTTCTGTAAGGATCAGAACATCTTGTTTGAGAACATTGCCTTTGAATTTTTGGAGACTCAGCTAGACTGCTCGCATTTCTAATTCATTGATGCTGAGGTGGGACTCTAGCAGGGACCACTTCTCTTGAACAGATAGAAGATTCAGAAGGGCACCCCATCCTCTGAGGCTGGCATCAGTGATGATTCTCACTTTATGTGGATGGCCCAGCTTGCAGATCCTCATGATATTCGACCTCACCACTCACCATTGAAAACTTACCTTTATTTGGTGTGGAATTGCCACTTTGTGGTTCCAGTTGTGTTTGAGCGGGGCTCATTGTTTGAGGAGGGTTGCTTGCATTGGTCTCATGTAAATCAAGGACCATGGAGTCATAATTGCCACACAAACCATTGTTCCTATGAGTTGCATTAACATCTGGTCTGGAAGCTGAGGAGCATGCTGAAACTTCTGAAGAGGGATTGTAAGTCCCAAAATTTCATGGAGGTTGGAAAAACCTTGCCGTGGCAAATGATTCAGTGTCTGTGCCAGAAACAGGGAGCTCTTTAGCTTGTTAATGACAAATCCATGTGCATAAAGGCAATGAACAACCTCTGTCACTGCTCGCAAGGCCTGCTCAAATCAAGGAGCTCGGATCAGAATGTTGTCCAAATACAAGATGAGTTGGATCCCCTGGCTGTGCAGTCACTGCAACTAGGACACTGGAGAAGAGTCTTGGGCCAGAGTAAAGCCCGAATGGCAGGGTTCTGAGTTGGAAGTGGCTGCCCTGGACCTTGAATCTGAGAGGTAGAGCCCCCCGCATGGGGGTTTCAGGGGCAATTCCACCCGAAGAAAACAATGTTTCCTGTGAGTCCCTTTATGCCAACTGCAGATGCGGTCAACATTAAGGAGTTGCTTTAACGTCGGTTGACAACTAAGTTGTCAACTGATTGTCATGGATCCAATCTGAGATATTGTCTATGAGAATCCTAATTGGTATTCTTGTCAGTCAGTGGAGGCCAGGAAGTTTGCCTGATGGATTTCTCTGAGGATGGACAACAGTGTCTCCATCTTGAAAGATCTGCTGCAGACAAAGTGATTCAGGAACTTATGGTCTAACACTGGACTGAAACCACCCATGCATTTTGGGATGATAAATAAGGGGGAGTAAATGCTCCTATTGTGCTCTGGGAGGGGAACAGGTTCTATGGCCCCTTTCTGTACTAAATCTGTTATCGCCTAGAGCAGCGCTTGTCTTTTGATGGAGTCAGTCAAAAGAGGAGAGTGAACGACATGAGGTAATGGAGGCTTTGTGTCAAATTTGATTAGTTACCCCTTGTTGAAAATGGCCAGGATCCATTTAAAATTTGTCTGTTGTAGTATGGACCAATTCCCTGAAGTAATTGGAAAGTCTGCCCTCTATGCGGGGATTGGTCCCAACTGTTTCATTGTGGAAATTTCCTTGAAGAAGTATTATTGTTAAGCTCCAATGTCATGGATGCCGCTTCCTCCACTTCTGTTGTTGCGTAGGTTATGAGATAAAAGCAGGATCATCCGTTTAAAAAACTTCTGTTCTGTCCTTTGTTGTATGATTGGCAACTAAAAAGCCGCTGGATTCTGCCAGACCAAGATTTATCCCTAGATTTTGATTGGGGCATGCATACCTTAACTGTTTCTCTGGATTATTTCACTGCCTCTTTAAGAGCAGAACCAAAGAAAAGGTTGCCTTCATATGGGGCATTTATCAGATGAACTTTTGAGGAGGTGTCTACCTGCCAGGCCCACAACCAGAGGTTACATCTAGCTGAGGTCTGGTAGAACATAGTCCTGGCAGCACAACAAACTGCATCCTCTGAGATGTCTGCCGCATAAGTGGAGGCAAGACCAACTAGCTGGAGTTGCTGAACATTGCCATATTCTTTTCTGAATCTTTCATCAGCAGAAGAGCCAATTCCATGGCCCAGGAGAGAGCGTTCCTACCTGAAAAGAGATTAGCTGTCACTACCTTTAGGGAAGCTGATGAGACTTGAAAGACTTTCTTTAATGATGAATCCACCTTGTGGTCTACTGGATCCACTGTCTGCAGGAATGAACTCCTTCTTCATTGAGGATGATATCAGAGAGTCAATTTTGAGCAAGTTCAGCCATGTTTTCTATTGTTTCTTGTTGAATTTCAGCAGTTTGTTAACCTGTCATGGTACAGAGCAGGTTTTCTCCGGGCCCTGCCACTCTTCTTTAAGCAGGTCCTCAATTGCCACTGGAAAAGGGAATGCTGTTGATAGTTTAGATGAAGTTGACAATTTGAAGGCCAGTTTGTTTGGCCTAGCAGTAGCAGGTGAGGTGCTTAGGTGTATCTGTGCCATGACATTCTTATTGAAGAAGTCCAGGTCATCCAGATCAAAGTGCCTGGCAGACTCCATGTCTGAATCTGAGGAACTCCTCTGAAGCTCTCCTTCCTCTGGTGAGGAAGAACTGGAGTCTGATGAAAAAGGTGATCTAGCCAGGTGCTTCTTCCATTTCTAATGATGAGATGGTCATTTATCATTTATAGTGTCCCTAGAATAAAGGGGAGTTGGCTCGTTTCTTTTTCTTGCTTTGGTGATGTCACATTAAACTATTCCTCCAGCTCACTGCTCTGGCATGTTTTTTTGTGCTGACAATGCAGTGGCAACCCTAAATGCTTAAAATGCAAACTCTTTTTCAACTAATCATCAACTCACATGAAATCCACATGCAGTGCACTTTCAGCCACTGTAAACTCCCTTCAGCTCCCATCCAATGGCCATGCAATGCATGTTTAAATGCATTTGCAGTGCAGTGGTTACTGGCACTCAGTTTATACTGTAAATGGCACTACAACTGTCTAATCAGTTCCTACAGTGCTGTAGTGTACAGTATTTGCCGTTTTATATTGGAAAAAATTAATTCCAGTACCCGTTTGTACATTGTGGATGTTTTCCTCACTTTCTTTACTTTTTGTCCTGAATACAGCAAGTACTGTAGCAGCGGTTTTCTTCAGCTGCTGCAGTACCAAATCACAGTGATCTCAGAGTAGAGTCTCAAAGTGGTTTTCTGTGCTTCCTGTTTAGTTTAACCCCCCCCCATCAACAGTATGCTCTACTTTTTTGGCTCACTTTGTGTTATATTTTACTGTATTTAAATCAGTTGTGAAGGATTTAATACACAGCACTCCAGCAGTTAGCTACTCAAACTCTCAGCTGTCTCACATTATTGTAGGGTCTCACAGCAGTATCTTGGCTTCCTATCTGCTTTAATGCACACAGCGCTCCAGCAGTCATGTAACTGTTTTCTAAAGTATTATCAATTTTAAAGCCTTATTATCTGTAGCAAGCACAGTTCATGGCAGGTAAAAAAGTTTGGGCTACTGTAAAAGGAGGTACACAACTGAAAAAGACTACAACTACAGTACACATGGCAAGGACTGCAGGACAGATTTATTGGGCAATGGAGGGAGCAATACAGTACATTCGACAGTAAATTAAGTCTCCCTGCAGCATGTCATCATGTGTCATGGGCATTGGTACTGTTTCTATAGGGCAGGTCATTAAAATCTGGACATGGAATTTTTTTAACTTACTGAAAGAAATGGCAGCAAGTGGAGTCCTCCGAGGTGGGGAAAGTAACATGGCAGTGGAAGCGGGATTTTCAGTCTGAATGCAGGATCGCTGTTGGGTAGAACTGGGTTGGAGCTTCTTCGTGGATTGGGTAGAATGAAATGTCAATCAAGTTGTACTGCACACCTCATTACTGAAATCGGGCTCCAACTCAGGGGTTAGCAATTTTTATGGGTTGCTGAATGTGTTGCACTGCATTAATAAAAGTTTCTACAGAGCTGCAAAGCAAGCTGAAGCTGAATAATAACCAGAGATTAACTATTAGGAAACTTGTATTAATTCATTGCAATAAGAAGTGCATACATTAAGCAACAAACCAGTGAGTTGGATGAACAGTTTAATGTGACTTGTACTGTACAGGAGGTTCCTCTTCATCCGATGAGGGAGACTGAGCGCATTTCCATATGACTTTCTTGTGGGTATGGGCTGTAGAGGATGCAGGGGGCTGCAGACTGAAACAGACTGGATCTAAGGCAAAAGCTCTGTTTAACTTTTTGATTAAGTCAGGAGCCAGTTGTAGCATGGGCTGCTGTTGGACCTCCAGTGGGCAAGAGGATGAGGTGGCCACCTCTACTGTGGTGGCAGAGTCCCGACTGGCAGCAGCCTCACACTTTAAACATGGTGACCAAGCAAATGTAGCCAAAAGAGAGATTTGCATTTGTTCCATTTTCAGCCCCTGGAAGACTTGGAGGACTTGCCAGGTGCCTTTTCATGATGACATTCTTGCTTCTGAATAGTAGGGCACGCTGAAGAAAGGTGTTCTGGCACAAGAAGCTTAGTGCACTGCTGAAGGTGGCACCTGCAGGGGTCTGAAGCTAACATAGGCTTCACAGCTGTCAACCCTTAACAGATGGTGGTCGATGTCAAAGAAAGGGGTCAATTACAGAACTCCCCTTGGGACAGCTTCCTTTGGAATGACAGTCAGCAAATCCCTGAAGCATCAGAAGCTGGAAAAACAGTCTAAATTTCCAGGTTGGTAGGATAAGCTCCCTGAAGTGTGTGGAGCTAAGAAAAGTCTTGCAAAAGCCCTGAGTGGCTGTTTATGAAGGCTGGAGAAGTCCTGCAGGAGCCCTGAGTGGCTGGATATTAGGGGGAAGAAAAGCATGGGAAGCAAACAGGAGCACAGTTCCAAGATGGTTGCCAGAGCACTTTTCTTGCACATTTGGAGTTTTGGTGGCAGTATTTACTCCCCCAATGTCGTCTGTGCCACCCACCAATATTGGCCACATATCCAGTACTCACTGTTGCCTTTTTGGCTCCCAGGATTTTCTGATAGTCTCAGTAAGAACAACTGGGTGACAGCCACCACTGTAGGAGTGGCGAACACTGACCACAGCTTCTGTCATTAATCTGTTGGTAAGGAATCAGGTCCCCTTGTGTACTGCTGGCTGATATAACTGTTGTGGGTGTCCACTTCTTTGAACAATAAAAAGCAATTAGGTGGAATATTCCTCTGGTCCTTCTGCTGCTGGTCCTGTTGCTGGAACTGCAGTTGGTGGGTGAGGGGGTGCAGTCTGTACAGCAGCACAGCTGAGCCTGGGAGCCCTAATGACTCAGAAGAAAAAACACAGAGCGATGCAGAAAGGTTGACTGGAGTTGTTCTGCCCCTGCACCTGAAATTGATGTCTGCAGTCCACTAAAACAAATAGACTTCGGAAACTTCTGACTGAAATCAAAGACCTGTTGCTCTGCCATGGAGTGACAGAGCACTGCTGTGAGGTGCCTGCCACTTAATAGGCAAGAAGTATACAGGCTCAGTCCCCGAGGGTGAGAAGATGATGTCACACTGCTGCAACTTGGACTTCCTGACTATTCAGTCAGGACAAGATGCAGATCCCAGTTGTATTGAGCCCTGTGTGCAGCACAAGGAGAGAGAAAGACTAGATCCATGAACAGACAGGCCCTACTGGTGCCAAAACCCAGAATGGAGTCAGAAGATAACCCTGTTAATTTAGTTACTGAATGCAACTGGTAGCCTGTGATTATGGCGACCGCGATTGAGTGCTTTCAAAAAGGGCGACTCAATTGTGGTGCCTGTGCACAGGGCTACTGGGCAGGGAGGGCAACCGGATGGGGAGGGGTCCACGAATATAGTGACAGGATGTCACTATATGTACATGTTCTTGGAGGGGGGGAGTGAGCACACCGTGTGATGGGTGGAAGGGGAGGGAGGGTTTGTGAAGTGTACTCGCGCAGGGCTGCTGAGCCAGCCTCAGGCACGGTGGGTTGCTGGGTGGCAGGCTAGGGCTGCTGGTGGGTGCTGGGTCCGGTTCTGGGTGCATGTTTGTTTTGTTGTGCCAGGCTGTGATTTTTTTTTCTGCTTTTGCACCCCCCTGAAATGCACCCTCCTGGAGTTGAGAATCCTTTAGTAGGGAGGTGCGGGGGGTGAAGTCCCCTGTGGAGAGGTGTAAGGGGTACAGCCACCTGCATTAAAAAAAAAAAAGTACCTGGTGCCCTTTTACTGTGCACTGGGAGTGTACATTGCCAAAACTGATTTTCGGCGCTGTACACTCACCCTAGCGGCAATCGGCTTTCTACGATCACCATTATCATATGGAACCCATGCAACTGTATTTCACATCAAATGTCAGATATAATACATAAACATTGGCATGTTTTTAATAGTGATCTCCTTTCAAAACTATCAGTTTTGAGACAAACAAAATTTCCCATAGACGTGGTAACAATGTAGGTGATTACATGACCCACAGTCTATACAAAGAAACAGAAGTGGAAACAAGGTTACAGTGGCTCCCCATTAGACCTGTAGGTTGTCACAAATCTTGTTGATGCAATATTTGACATTTTTGCATTCAAGGAAAAGCTTTTAAACATCCCTTACTTGCCGGCCCGCCAGTGCAGTGGTTGGATTTCTGCTTGCGATGCCGGCAACCCGGGTTCAGGATTGGACCCAGGAAGCAGGAGGGCCAGCTGGGGGAGAAGGATTGAGCTCCACTAGGGCTGCTCTCCTTCTCTAGGGGGAGAGTTGAGTGCATGTTCAGCGCATGAATGACACCTGGCGAAGACTGGGGGGAAACGCAAGTGCCAGTGCCTAGTTTAAGAAGGGTGGGGTGGATGCAGGACGTCATTGCATGTCCCCGCCCCTGGGACAGTCCAGAAAAACCTCGTTGGCCACCATAGATGATGCACGTTCCTGGCACCATGGCCTTCATGGCTCTAGCATCCCCACTGACTGATCATGGCTCTGATGCACTGTCCAAGCCCAGAACCCCGTTCTGGGGGGTTGGGGAGCCAGGGAGGTAACGCCTGTCATTACCGGCACCTTTCCTGTCAGAGACAGGCTGGATCCGGGCATCAGCCCCATCCTGAAGGAGTAAGTCAGGGGGTATAAGTTGAGGGTAGGAGTGAGGTAGTGGTGTGCAGGATCGAGCCGAGGGCTAGGTGACTGGCGGCAACAAGAAGCAAATAATGAAAAAAAAAATCCCTTACTTACTAAAGCTGTGGCTATAAGATAATTAATTAGTTGCCAGACATCCTTTCTTCTTTATGTTTTAATTTGGCGCATCCCAAAATCTATGTGGGTTGCACTATTAGAGTCTTGAAGGAGCAAATTCAAGAGCATGTATGTTTCATTTCCAAAGTTACCTCTAATACACCTTTGGGGATGCATTTTGCAGAATATCATGATAGTGACACAAGTGGGTTAACATTCATGGGTATATTGGTATAGAACTTGTTCCCAGAAGTTTAAGGGGAGGGGACCAGAAAATAATTACTCATACAGAAAGAGTCAAGATGGATCTATACATTAAAAGCATTGTTTGCTAGTGGACTAAATGATGCACTTGACATTTTGTCATTTCTATAGGTCTGTCGCCACTACTCTAGGACCAATGGGGCATTTCTCTGATCATCTGAGTTATGTATTTTTGGATAGTTAGATGCTTTTTAGTCAGAATCCTTAAAATAGTTGAAATTTGAATATTATATAGGATATGCAAGACTTTTCTTCACATTGTTGTTTCTCCCATTTTTCCTCGCTCTCTTCCCCCTTCCTCCCTCACTTTTACATGTTTTTCTTCCCTTCTTGTTTTTTTTTGTTTTGTTTTGTTTGTCTGTAACATTTTTTTGTAACTGGCAAATTCATGCCGTTTATATATTTATTTTTTAAAATGTGAGCACTTTTGATAGCGAACTCTGTCTCTATAATTAGGGTTGCAGTGGGTGGAGCCCTGCAGACTTCTTGCTTTCAAAAAAGGACTCCTGCATTTCTTGCATTCTTTGTAACTGTAATACATGCTGTACTTACACCACAGTCACTTCCTCATCTGTGGTGCAATCCATTCGCACAGCACTATTTTTTTTTTTCTTTATTTTATTTATTTATTTATTTTTATTTATTTGTACATCAGTTTACAACCTTTGAGCCAGAGGCTCACTTCCAAAGGTACCTCGTCACAAAGAGGACAACTACATTACAACATATAGTTACATCATTGCGGTTACAGTTTTTACATCATTGCGGTTACAGCTTTGGTAGACACAAGCAGTTATTTCTTTGTTACAATATGTGTGTTACAGGTTTGGCATTCACAAGCTATTACAATTATTTGGATACAGAGTGAACAGATAAAGCATACATTGGTAAGGCAGACACGTAGTCTTGAGCAGAGACTGCCGGAGGTAAAAAATTCAAAGGGCTATGGGACATGGTTGGTGATTAGTTTGGGTGAGGAGCCACTCAGAGAGTTTTGTCAGGGCATAGTGAGCTAGATCACCTATAGACAAGCACAGCTATGCATGTTAAATAGCTGACTCTGAAGTGAGATTTTGAAGCGGGAGATTGTAGGGATATCAGAGATGTAGGTGGGGAGAGTATTGTACCAGGAGGGAGCTCTGTAACAGAAGGACCTTTGTCCATGTGTAGTCCTGGACCTAGGGACTAGCAGGGTGGCCTTGGAGGAGGTACAAGTTTGGACTACGGGTTGTGCTAGGTGAATAGAGGCTGTCAGCCCATGCGGGGATAGTCCAAGGAGGGTTTTTTTTCATTATGAGGCAGGTTTGGCATCTGAGCTGTTCATCCAGGTTAAGCAGCCTAGCCATGTTATATAGCTGGCAGGTATGAGTTAGCCTAGGGGCTCCCGTAATTAACCTACAGGCCTTATTCAAGGTGAGTCAGATTTTATTGAGGGCGGTCGTGTCCGCAGCACCATAGACTGGCAGGCCATAGTCCACAAGGGACATTATTGAGGAAGTGATTGCTAGTCGGAGGGCATCAGGGGGGAGACAGTGCTTGTAGCGGTATAGGATACCTAGCCGAGCATTTGTAGCTGAGGCTAGAGTATCAATGTGGTCGTGGAATGTGAGGGCTGAGTCAAAGGAGACCCTGAGGTACTTGTACAAGTGGACTTGATTGAGAGGATGCTTGGAACCAGGGAGGATGTGGAGTGGGAAATTGCTGGCTTTGTTTTGGGGATGGGCAAAGAGCATAGTTTTTTTTTTTTTTAGAATTCTTTAAAATTAGAGTTATCCCCCACCTGACCCTCCCTCTCAGCACCCACCACTCTACAGCCCCCACAACATAAGAGTGACACTGGAGTGCCCAATCCCCAGTGTCTCAATGTGGAACTCAAGTTTTTTTCGGTTTCAAGCGACCCCTACCACAAGCATGCATGGTTACTCAGTTTGTTTTTTTCTAAAATTGAAGTTATCACCCACCCAGCCCTCCCTCCTCAGCACCCACCCCCCAGCATAAGAGTGACAAGGGGTGCACAATCCCCAGTGTCCTGATGTGGAATGCTCAGTTGATTTTTGCTTAAACTCCCACACCCCACTGAGCATGAAAGGTTATTTTTTTCTTTTTAAAATATATATATATTGATATCCCCCACCGGACCCTCCCTTTAGCACCCACCTCCACCCACCCAGAAGCATAATAGTGGCGCTTGGGGTGCTTAATCAGCTAGTGTCCCAACAAGGAATCTTAGGTGCATTGTTTTTTTGTTTAAAACCCTGCAAAAAAAAAATCCATCGATGTCTTTGTGGCTGTAACTGCCCCCACCCGACCCTCCCACTCAGCACCCACCACCCTGCATCCCTGAAGCCCTCATTTACCCATCAGGGATCCAATGCTGTAATCCTCTCTGGACTGCAGTCATATCTTCACATCTTGTATTCTTCGAGTACTTAATGATCTCCTGGTGGCGAGAGATCAGAGATCCCATTCTATCTTGGTTCTCCTTGATTTCTTGGCAGCTTTTGACACTGTGGACCATGGGTTATTGCTGGAATGCATGCGGTTCCTTTGCGAACTGCATGGGGCAGTCCTCAATTGGTTTCGAACCTTTCTGGAGGGCAGATCACAGAAGGTGATTTTGGAGATTTATTCCTCATCCCCTCGAAGTCTGAACTATGGGGTACTGCAGGGCTCTGTGCTCTCCCCCATGTTGTTTGCAGTGTACATGCTACCACTGGGAGTTATCATTAGGTGGTATGGGTTGAGTTTTCACTGCTATGCAGATGATACTCAACTGTGCATGCCTTTTGTACCCGCCCAGGTGTACGATATTTTCTCGATGTTTAACAACTGCCTGCAGGAGATACAGAACTGGATGAGTGCTAGCTGGATGAGCCTAAACCCAGAGAAAACTGAGGTGTTGGTCATGGACCCAGATCTGAGAACAGTTGGGTCATGGGCTGGAAAACCATCCGGTATACAACTCGGAGGTAGCCTGCTCAGGGCCTCAAACCAGGTGCATAACCTAGGGGTGGTGCTTGATGAAGGTCTGACTCTGAAAGCTCAGGTGTCAGCTGTAATCAAGTCCTACTTTTATCATCTTAGAAATATCGCTAGGGTAAAGCATCTGGTTCCATCCGTGGATCTACCAACATTGGTCCACGCCTTTGTCACCACTCGGTTAGACTACCGCAATGCCCTTTACCTGGGGCTACCGGGAGTGGATAGTCACCAATTGCAGCTAGTGCAGAACACGGAGGCCAGGTTGTCAACCGGAAGCCCCAGATCCAGTCACATAACACCTGTGCTGCTCGAACTGCACTGGCTGCCCATACAATGGTGAATCCCTTTCAAGGTCATGTTACTACACGAACCGGGACCCCAATATCTGAAAGACCTCTTACCTCCCTGTCATCCATCCCGCTCACTTTGATCCTCTGATGAGGGATTGCTAGAGGTTCCCAGGGTACATTTGAAGACCTTTGGAGGAAGAACCTTTGCCTTTATGGCTCCTACCCTGTGGAACTCTCTATCTCGTCAAATACGTGAAAGCCAGACCATAGAGGGATCTAAAAACCCCCTCAAAACATATTTTTTTGGAAAAGCTTTTTTGGGGACATAACAGTTTTATATTGCATGTTTTTAAGTAATTATGAGCTGTTTTAGATATTTTTATTGTTGTATTGTATTGTACAAGCACTCTGAACTTGGGAAGAGCATCTTTTAAAAATAAAAATTTACTTACTTTACTTACTTTCTTCACAGCTGGACCACAAACTGAGGAAACAGGTATGCGGTTTAATGTATTTCAATGGGGTTTTGAACTTAGTGGCATAACTTGGGCATTTTTGCATATTTTTGGCCCATATTTTCAGCATGCCTTATTTGTGACTCTACCTCTTGAACAATTGCACTGCCATTAGTCAGATATGTCCCGAAAGGTGATTTTGCGGTCCCTGCACAAATCACCTTTTGGACAGGAGTTGAAATTTTTCTCTGCACTTGTTCATGAGGTGGGGTCACAAGAAGGCTATGTTGAAAATTTGGTATAAAAATATTTAAAAATGATAAAGTTATGAACCTATGCTGAATTTTGTGAACATAGGCGCATAACTTTGGTAATTTTCAATATTTTTACCTCGGGCCCAGATATTCAAACTGCACCACAAAAGTGTGTAATAGCAGGAGCAAGCGCAAGTCCACTGCGCCCATACACAACATGCGTGAAATTCAAACATTGCGCAGGTCAAGATGCGCCTGAGGTACATGACTGAATATCATGCCAACTGCACCATAGCGCAACCAGGGATGTGCAGTGGCACAGGTCAGATGTGCAATAGCAAAACCAGGGATGCCTAATGGAGCAGGGCAGCAGTGCAACAGCACAACCAGGGATGCGCAGGGACAGGAAGCAGGGGCCCACCACCCATGGTAGGGATGGGCAGAGGAGCACACTGCAGGACAGATATCACCCCCCACACCCCATGCACTGCACAACTGGAGGATAGCAGGAAGAACCACTGGCCCAGGGACACCAGCAAGAAACCCACCACCGTGGCATGGTGCACCAGCACACCCTCTTGCAAGCTGGGACCATCACACATGGATGCCTGTCCACCCCATGCCACACCATCCCACCAATGCAGAGCACACCCTGCACCATGATCCCCATACAACCTGCCCACGAGTAGTGCCCAACAGTGCAGGACACCCCAAGCATGCCACCACCCCCACTGTGACAATACAACCCTGTGCACCACAGAACCATGCAAGGCAGCCCCACCATGAGCACCCAACAGTGGGCAGTAGCAGACAGTGAAGCAATGTCTGCATACACAGTGCCACCACGCACGGCCCCCCCCACAGGTATAGCTGTGAGGCTGACCATGCATTGGCACACGAGGTACCACACACGTGACAGGGCATGCCCCGGACCCCACCACCAGTGTTACAGCACCCTGCATACCCTCCCAAGGACACCTCCCATCCCAGCACTGGCCACAACAGCCAGCGCAGACATCCACAGTGTTGCATGGAAGCATGCACCACATAGGATGCAACACAGTGCACAGACAAACAACAACCCATACCCAAGGGCACGCCAACACAGGGACACAGTAGCAGGTCAACCAAGCCCCCAGTGCATGGCCATGGCAGCCGTGTACACACAGCCAGAACCACTCCACGGTACAGGTGTGCCAGCAACCCTGTGCAGGCACCACGACACTGTACGCCACCAGCATGCAGCCGGAGCACAAGTGACAGACAGTGGAGCACATCCCCTGCAACAGACACAAGTGACAGCATCGAGGTGGGACAACAACAGTGGAGGCAACAATGCCACCTGAGGCAGATGTGCACCACACCAGTGACAGGAGGCAACCCGGCATCGCGCTGGGTACAGTGGCAGTCCAGCATGGACAGCCACCACTGACATGCCAGTGGACTGTGCAGGTCACAGACATGCAGGGCTGGGTGAGCGCAGGCCATGGATGGTCTGACAGGTATGCCATGGACACAGCGCATGCACCATGTACCACTGCACACAGTCATCCAGTGCACAGAGAACAACACACAAACCACAGACAGTGACTGAGAGCTACACCCACACCAAACTTGCCTCCCCTACAGACACACACACACACCCATGATAGCACCACCCCTGACACCATGCACACCACTGCAGCTGAGCACCATTAGCCCACTGCAAATTAGAGACCACCACAGTAGGCATAACTAAACAAATGTATTAGAAGTATTAACAAAACTATGTACATATTTACAGTAAAAAGGGGTGAGGACCACAAACTAGGTGGAGGTGGGTAAGGGGCAGGGGTGAACAAATGGGAGAGGGAAGGAGGGAGGGGTGTGAGGGTGGGTCCAGGGGGGTTGTCGTAGTCCATGGGTGGACTGTCTTCAGCGGGAGCCCTGCTCCCCACCCCTATGGCACCTCCTGCCATGTCTTCGCCACACGCCATGCTGATCCATCCTCTCTAGTAAGGCCAGAGAGGCCCTGGCCACCTGGAGCAGCTCCTGCAGTGCCCTCTTGATACAGACCATCCTCTGTCCACCTAGGACAAGGGAGCAGAGTCAATAGGTGTGAATGCACAGCCCCCTGCAGCCCACCCATTGTGCATGGCATACAGCCATGGGACACGCCCCTGTGATGGTGTGCGACCACCCACAGTGATCATGTCCACAAGACCTGCCCATCCAGGCACACACAGCCATGCGGACTGCTGCACACACCCACCGCCCAAGTCCTGCACAGCACCACCATGGCTGTACAGTGACTTGGCTTTGCGGTGTGAAGGCAGTGGCACAGCCATGTACCCGGTGCACGCATGGACCACCAGTGATGCACTCCCAGACATGCAGTGCCACTGGAGAGTGCTGACTGTACTATGTGGCATGCACAGCAGTGGTGTCAGTGGATGGTGGCCATGCCCCACCACCCACCCTGCTACACAGCATGCACAGAAAATCCTGGATGTAAGGCACTCACCATCATCAGGCTGGTCCTGGCGCTGAGCCGGTATGGGTACTCTGGCATTGGGATGTGCCTCATGCCGCTGCCTCTCCTCCCTTGCACGGAGGTGCTCCTCAGGGCCTAGGGAGAGGAACATCAGTACAATCCAGTAGCAAAGGCCCCCCACCCCAGGGTGTGTGCAATCCCACACAGCCAAACCCTTCTGCCCCCCACCCCTATGCCACCACCACCACTGCCCACACTGGACGGACCACCCCCATGTGGTGGACACATGCCCACCACTATACCCGTACAGATGTAACCAGTGTATGGATGGGGCACCTACCTGGCCGTGGGACAGCGCCTCTCCTGGCGCGTGCCCGCAGGCAGGCAAGCCTGTCTGGGTCCCTCTGCTGGAGGTCCCCGTACTGGTGCCTGCACTGCTCTGCTGTTCTCTGGAGCCCTGTCACCTCCTCCAGAGCCGCCACCACCTCCTCCCACACAGCACTCCTGGCCCTGTCAAGGGGTGCCTCACCAAAGAGAGCACCAGCATGGGGCTCAACTAAGAAGACAAGGTTAGCCAGTTCAACCTGGCTCCAGATAGGTGCCCGTCTCCATGCCATCTTTCCACTGAGTCAGAATTAAAATGGCTCACCCTAGTGCATGTCTGCCACATGCGGATGCTGTGCGGTACTGCACTGCCATTCCCCATTGCGCTGTCACTGAACAGCTTGATAGGGGTGCACCCATGTGGATGCATGGCGCCTAGGGGGCAAAGGTCGGGCACAGGGTCAAGGGTCCCTCGCGCATGGATCCCCACAGTGCAATTGGTACTTACCACGTGTAGTGCAGTAGGGCACCTGTGTGACACTTCCTGTAGTGGCCTACCATGCTGTGGCACCATGGTGCCTATGGCACCCCAAGGCAAGAGCGCTATACATGTGAACAGCGCACTAGCACCACTGGCACAGTGGTGGATGTGCCCTGTACTGCCTCCCGCACTCAGCACATCAGCAGCATGGCAGGTGTCGGCATCAGCACCCTGGGCATGTGCCATGTGGTGTCTACTGCACACATCACAGAGATGCACCCTTGCCTGAGCACGTTCAACACAATTGCGCAAGATGCAACAGCACAATATTCAGCTGGCATATGCAAATCAGCTCATCAGCAATTCCATGGTGCAGCTACTGCATTAGCATCCACTTAAAACTGAGTCTCACCTCATTTGCATGCGTTGTGCTATATAAATGTGACATGGGGCTGCAGGGGCCATAGTCTGGTATTGCAGTCTATTGTGGTGGGTTGCATGCTGTTTGCCAGTGTGGACTGTGGTGTGTGGGGGACGCATGGGACTGCACATTCAGAGGTAACACCTGTCATTCCCACAGGATCAAAAATGACTGAACGTGAGGAGGAGGAGGAGGAGGAACAGACACGTGGTAGACGGAGGAGGCCCAACTTCACCCAGGCAGAATTGGATGCCCTGTATGAAGCCTACCTTGACCAGGAACTGCTGCTCAGTGGACAGCGGGGAATACCACAGGCCCATGCTGTGGCATGGGATGAGGTGGCACATGCTGTCAACCAGCATGGCAGCCACCAGCAGTCCGTGAGTGAGTGCAAGAAGAAGGTGGGCACGGACAGGAGGAGAGTGAAAGGTAAGGTGGTTGCCATCAGGGCAGCACGTGCTGTGACTGGTGGTGGACAGCCAGCCGTGCCTCACCTGATGCCACAGGAAGAGTGGGTGGCTAGCAGCATGAGGCATTGTGCCCTAGAGGGCGTTTCAGGTGGTGGATTCCTGACGGGTGGCATCCCGTCACTGCATGGTAGGTCCTGAACTGTCACTGTGTGGGGGGTGGGGGGAATGCCACAGGGTAGGGCAGAGACATTAATGCTACTGTGTTCCCTTACAGCTCCCGAGCATCTACATGGGTCAGCGGTGGTGGGCTCGTCCACTGAGGGCGATACCCTGGACACAGAGGACAACCCATCCACCTCCACAGGTGTCCGGGGGTCAGAACAACTGTGTACCTGCCTGTTTGTCCGGACTGAAGTTGGTGGAGCTGGTGCGGAGGATGCCCTGCCCATGTCACAGAATGACAACGTCCATGGATGCCAGCATGCTGAGGCTCGGACTGGTGCTGGATCCATCACCGATGATGATGGAGCTCACATCATGGACAGTGATACATGTGGGCCACAGGATGGCCCCACAGCAGGTAACAGCATGGGCATGGCTGTGGGTGGTGCCACCGTGGAGGCCTGCATGACATCACAGTCCCAGCCTGTGCCTGTCTGCACCAGTGGGGCAGCACTGGTGTGCATCCAGGCTGGTGGGGCTGTTGTGGCCACTACAGTGGCACCGTTGAGCCCTGGTGAGCGGCAGCTGGAGGGGCAGTGTCAGCAGTCGGCCAATGGCGATGGGGGACAGTGTCAGGGGGCGGTGTCAGTGCACCATGTGTGGCCATTCCCCAGCATGGCTGTGGTGTGCAGCGCCCATCATCAAGGGGTGATGACCAGCAGGGCCAGGAACACCTTGAGGGATGTCATGCCAATCTGGCGGATGACCTCTTTGATGAGCACAGCCGACTACTCCAGGCTTTCATGGATCAGCAGTCGCAGCTTGTCAGGGTGGTGGATGCACTCAGTGTGGTTCTGCACCAGGCAGAGGAGCGGCGCAGCAGAGACCATGCTCTGCTCCTGGCAGAGATGGCCCAGCAGCGGGAGGATGTGACCGCTGCCATTGACAGGCAGACACGTGCATTCACAGCTGTCATGGCCACATTGGGCACACAGTCTGTTGCCCATGTGCTGCAGACACCGTGCAGTGTCATGTCCACCCCCCCATTCCCGGCATCGTGTGACAACCTCCATGTCAACACTGGGTTCAGCTGTGGGCATCCCGAGCACGCCTGCCTCAGGCATGTTCGGTGAGCTGCAGACCCCTGCGCGAACATGATCACATTCCTGCAGAGTCACCCCTGGGGCACCATCAGTGCCACCCCATGAGGCCAATGGTCAGCCTTTCACAGCTGGCAGGTCTCAGCGGGGCCGCCCATGCATCTGTGGTGGCCGTGGCACTGTGCCGCATGACTGACCTGGCTACTGTCTGATGCTGCCCTGTGTGCAGTGTGTTGTTCAACGTGCAATGCATGGCTGGAGTACCCGGCCCTGCACACACACACACATGGTCCATGTGCACACCCTCCCAGCTGCTGGCTGCTGTGGCGTGTGCATGATGATGCCTGCATTGCACTGTCCACCACGGTGCAATAGTGCCCAGCATCTGAGACACGCACAATGACTGGCACTGGGCGTGGTTGTCTGTGGATCTGTGTGTGGCTAGGGGTAGCGGTCGGGGTCGGTGTGCCTCCTACCCCTTGTGCATGTCTAGTGGTGTGTGTGTGTGTGTGTGTGCGTGTTCACGTGTCGTGTTAGGCCTTGCCCATCCCTCACTGTGTGTGCGGTTCCACACTCATCCAAGTCCCATTCCACCATGCGCCACTGTTGTTTGTCCATGCGGGTTTGTGGGTTGTGCCCTTGCCATTGGTAGTTGCACATGGCCCCATGACTTACCTGGGTTGGTTGAAGTGCTCCTCTGTGATGGTGTCCCTGTGCAGCTGCGACATCCGGATCAGGCAGGGGTCCCTTCGCCCAAGGGGGGGCTGCCCATCACCATCTGCACTGGCGTCCTCATCGTCCCCATCGCTGTCCCCCTCTTCGACCCCTACAGCTATCCCACTGTCATTGGCCATGTAGTGCAGGATGCAACAGGCCAGGAATAGCCCGCAGGCCTTTGAGGAGCTGTACTGTAAGGCACCGCCTGATGTGTCCAGGCAATGGAAACGTGCCTTCAGCATCATGAACACCTGCTCTTTGACATTGCATGTGGAGGCATGTGCCTCATTGTACTGTTGCTGCGATGGGGTTGTGGGCCACTGGTATGATGTGAGCAGCCAGGGACAGAGTGGATAACCACTGTCACCTGTGTGTAGAGGGTGGACATTAGTATGGTGGTCAGCAGCGCTCTGCCATGGGCCGTCAAGTCCAGTACCCATGGCACCTCTGACTATGCCCCCCCAAGATCCATGTCATCCTGCGTGATTTGCATACTCACCCACTAGGTGGCCAGTGGGGATGTCCCCACTCTGGAACCTGTGGCACAGTGCAGGCTGGTGCCAGATGAAGGCATCATGTGCTCCCTCAGGGTGCATGGCACAGACATTGCTTATGCGCCCCCTAGCATCGCACACCACCTGGCAGTTGATGCTGGCATAGCCCTTCCGGTTGATGTAAGCGGCACCTTCTGGGCCAGGTGGTGTGTGGATGGCCACATGGGTGCAGTCAATGGCCCCGAGCATGCCAGGCATACGTGCTACCCTGTGGAACTCTTGTATGTGTGCTGAGCGCTCCGCTGATGTGGTGGGGAAATGGATGTACTCCGCAGTATGTGGCAGCAGTGCGCTGAGGAATTGTATGAGTAGGCATGACGCGGCTGACTGGGTTATACCTGTTGTATCCCCTGTTGGTCTCGGGAAGGTGCCCGTGGTGAGCAGGCACATGACAGCTGTTACCTTTGTCTCCATTGACAGAGCATGGCTCCATCATGTGGGTGCCTGCATCTCATCACTGCACAGCTCACAGAGCCGCCTCAGGATTGCCCGGTTCAGGTGGTACCGGCCCACAATCTCTGTGTCACTGTAGTGCTCAAAGCTGGTGCGGGCTTGGTACCGCCTGTTGGGGGCATACCACCGACAGGCACTTCCATGGCCATGCCCCCCTGCTGCCTGCCTTCTCACACCCCTCATTACCGCCTCCATCTGAAAGGTGGCACTGGCCATGTCCCTGGCTGGTGTTCCCCCCCTGGCAGCTGTTATCCCCTTCCCCCTGTTGTCCTTTGTGATGCCCCCCCTGCACTGGGTACACCTCCAACCTTTGGCTGTCCTGCCCACTGCCACTGCCCTCAGTCCACTGTGGCACCTCCCCGTCTCTCCTGCATAGTGGCACAAGCTCCCCACTCCTGTCCTATTGCTCTTTGTTCCCAGGTGTGCCCAGTCCTGCTCCTTTCCAGTCCCACTCACTGCTTCCCTCTCTTCTGTTGCTGTCACCTTGATCCCGCCTCTGGTTTCTCTATAGCGTTCTTGCACCTCTCTCTTGTTCCTTTTTATTTTGGATCATTTCCACTATTGTGCAACTTCCACTTGCTCCCCTATTGCGCATGGCGCATGCTGTTGAATATCGCACTGTGCCATTTATTCATGGTTCCTCCCCCTACGGTTGTGCATGCATTCATTACCAGTGCACTCTTGTGCATTGCAATTTGGGGGGTGCAGCTGTCTCCCACTGAATATCGCAGAATGGTGCATTTTTGGACTTGTGCTGGCACATCTCTGTTGTGCATGGCGCAACCCTTTTGAATGTCTGGGCCCTAATGTACAAAACAGCCAAAACTTTACAGCATCTCATGAATGTGACTGCTGTCATTTTTCAAATCCTGCCCAAAATGTTTTTTTACATCCCAAAAGGTGATATAATGTATGGACAGCCCATATTACCCACTGAAAGTAAGCTGTTTACAACCTTGTAATCCCACTGTTGTGATGTCAGAACTTTATAAACCCCTCTCATCTATGTCATAGCAGTAAGTTTACAATATGGTTGGCAGTGTTATTCAGTATTCTACACACCAAGAATGTGATTGTTAGTTTCAGTACAGTATTCAAATAATATTCCAATTGTCACAGTTTACTGTTATTGAGTCTAGCAAACTCTCCATGTCTGATAGAGATTTTAACTCTGGTGCTGTTTTGGCCCACTGCCATTCAGTCCATGTATCCTAATACACTGTTTTCCTACATAATCATATGCAGTAGTGCAGATTCATTAATAAGGTAAGGCTAAATTACTTGTGTTCGGGGGGGGGTGTAACTTCTAATGTCAAGTCTCATACATTATAAATGACAATGCCTGATGTACAGGTGATAACCATAATGTGGTCACCTTTCATGGTTGCTAGGGCAATGGTAAACCTCTCAAGCTGCACTCTCAAGGTTTACTGATGCCCTAGCAACCACTTGAGGTGATTACACCATGGTTATCACCTGTACATCAGGCATTATCCTCTATTTTGTAGGCACTGTGCAAAATCCCCTTTCAGGCAGGAGTTGAGAATGTTCTCTGCCCTTGTTCATGAGGTGGGGTCATAAGAAGGCTATGTTGAAAATTTGGTGTAAAAATATTGAAAAAAGTTATGAGCCTACATTGAATTTTGTGAACGCAGGCTCGTAACTTTGGTAATTTTCAATATTTTAACCCAAATTTACAACATAGCCATATCTTTGCAGCACGTCATGAATGTGACCATACCTCTCAACCTCCTGCCTCATAAATCAGGGACAAGGCTTAAAGAAATCAGGGACAAAGGACCAAAATCAGGGACACATCTTCAAAATTAGAGATGTCCACCCAGAAAGCTGGTAGAATATGGGACTTAGTGAAAAATGCATTTTCTAAAGAAGAACAAGTCTGTATCTTTAATGCTTGACATTGCTTTGTGCTTAGAGTCCCCACTGCTTAGCCACAAAAACACAAATTTTAGGAGGGATAGAGTAAACTTTTGAGGCAAAATCAGGGACGTCCCTGAAAATCAGGGATACTTGAGAGGTATGAATGTGGCAGCTGTCATTTTTCAACTCCTACCCAAAATGTGTTTCTGCATCCCGAAAGCTGATTTCCCAGTCCCTGTGCAAAATCACCTTTAGGCCAGGAGTTGAACATTTTCTCTGCCCTTCTTCATGAGGCAGCATCATAACAAGGCCATGTTGAATATTTGGTGTAAAAATATTACAAAACAAACTTTCAATATTTTTACCCTATTGGCTCTGGCCAGAACTTGTTATTAGGCATAACCTAATCCCCCCCCCACCACCACCCTTTTTTCATCTCAGTTTTTTCCTCCTTGTTTATTTCTTGCTGCTGTACCACTATTATTTAATGACACGCTTATATTATATAATATTGAATTATATCATTATAGTGTACGGTAGAACGCTGTTAACCTTAGGAAATCATCATTTCCTAAGGTTGTTAACCATCATCTGTCCATTCCAATGTTGTTAACCTATCGGTGCTACGTCACATCGATAGGTTAACAAGAGGGATCGCTTTGCGCATGTGCCACTACAAGACCGAGCCTTCCAGAAACGGCCATGGTGGTGAAAGCATAACCCGGAATGGCTGCGGTGGTGCCTAAATGTAAACAGTAAGGAGCCTGTTTAATTTTCAAAATTGAAATGTATGGTCATACACTATAAAATATAATGTATGGTCATACATCGGCAACCAATGTGAATAACCAGCTCGAGGTTGCCATGGCGACATAAACCTCGAGAGCCTCGCTCTTGAGGTTGACATGGTCGCCATGGCAACCTCTCGCTGGTTAACACACCAGTTACTGATGCATGTCCATACATTATCCTCTGTGTTATCTTTGATTTGCGGTCCATGTTTTCTCTTCCTCTGTTAAGTAACTACTTTTAAGTTTGCAGTGCAAGTTCTATTTGCACTGGATTGGTAGTTGAAAATGGATTGAATTAACTGTGTTGGGTATTTCAAGTTTATGAGTCACTGTTGTTTGGTGAGCTTGTACTTTTTAAATATCAGCTGTTTAAAAACTGATGTGATTTCACAGCCTCAGCTTCATTTTAGGTCACTATACCTTTAAGGATTCACTTTATAATCAGTTCAGCTCTTGTTGTGCAGCCACACCACTTGATGAAGCCTCACACATATGAGGCGAAACACTGTGTCCAAGTACCGTGGATTTAATAAAAGTCGGATAACTACTTTTGTGCCTGGTATTTTCTTGTTGGTTTGTATTTTTTGGCATCTAGCTGGAACACCTTTGTATGCCTACTATTTATTGTCTTTTGCTGCTGTTTGAAAATCTATAGTGAGAAAGCACCTGCACATGCTTGCACTTCAATAAAGGAAGTACTTAGAAACATAAACAACGACAGCAGATAAGGGCCTCTTGGTCCATCCAGTGTGCCTTTTTTCACTGTGATTGCTTTTGCTACAGACTTTCTAGGTCCACAGCACTTTCTCTTCCACCCCTTTCCTATCCCTTGTGATTCCCATATGCCTATCCCAGGCTTTTTTGAATCTCACCAGTTTTCACTCCTACTACTTCCACTGGAAGACTGTTCCAGGCATCCTCCACCCTTTCTGTGAAGACATATTTCCTCACATATCTACTGAACCTACCCCCCTCCAGCTTCATATTGTGGCCCCTTGCTCTAGAGCACCCTTTTCTCTGAAAAATGCCTCCCACCTGTACCTTATTCGCCCCATGAAGTATTTAAAGGTCTTGTTCATATCCCCTCTCTCCCTCCTCTCCTCCAGGGTGAACGTGTAGTTCTTTTAGCCTCTCCTTATAGGGATTTTGATGCAGACCCTGTACCATCTTGGTAGCCCTCTTCTGGACTGCCTCTACTCTGTCTATGTCTTTCCTGAGATGTGGTCTCCAAAAGAGGACACAGTATTCAAGGTGGGTCTTACCAATGACCTATGTAAGGGCAACACACTTCCCTCTTCCTGCTGGTGATACCCTTTCTATACATCCAGCATCCCACTAGTTCTCCTGATTGCTTTATCACATTGTCTGGCCATCTTCAGATTATCTGATATGATTACCCCTAGTCCCTTTCCTGCTTGGTTGTTTTGGCATAACGTCCCCTCTGTGAAGCCATGCTGCCTCGGGTTCTGCTGTGCATTGGATTCCAAGTGTTCCATTATCCTTTCCTTTAATAGTTTTTCCAATAATTTTGCTACTACAATAGTCAGGCTGACAGGCCTATAATTTCCCACCTCCTCCTTGCTACCATTTTTGTGAAGTGGGACTACATTCGCTCCTCCGCAGTCCTCCTGAACCTCACCAGTCTCCAGTGAATTGTTAAACAAGTCTCTCTGAGTTCCTTCAGCACTCTTGGATGCACCCCCATCTGGCCCCATGGCTTTGTACACCCTCAGATTAGTGAATGCTTTCCCAACCCTTTCCTCAGAAAAGAGACTTGTGTCCACTTCCCACCCCTCAAAGCTCTTGGTGCTTATTTGTGGTCCCTCCCCTTCCCCTTCTACCGTGAACACTGAGAAGTATTTCTTTAAGATGCTTGCCTTTTCTTGGTTCTTCTCTGTAAACCCCCTCCTTTTTTACCATACAATCCCTCCTTTTGTCTTCCTTTTCCTGCTAACATACCTTAAAAATGTCTTGTCCCTCTTCAATGCTGTCTGGGCTATTCTTTCCTCAGCTTGTGCCTTTGTGCTCCTTACTGATTTGCCTGCCTCATTCTATTTCCCCAGATACACTTCCCTGTCCTCCTCTCTCCTGGTCTCCTTATACCTTCTGAATCCTATTGATTTTGCCCTTACCTTTTCCACCACCTCCCTCAAGAACCATAACAGTCTCCTCTTCCTTCAGTTTTTGATTACTTGCTTGACATACAAATGTATTGCCTTTACTATGCCCTCTTTCAGTCTGCCCCATTTGCCCACTAGAAAGCCTGCTGATTTAGTTAGATATTTTATTTTATTTAAATGTTGATAACTGGGATAGGCACACTGAGCCAAGGCTTCTTTCCAGGTGTGACCAAGGGGAAGGGGTAAGAGGAGAGGAGTCCTGTGATAAAGGACAAGCAGTCTGAAACATGTCAGGTGGGAATGTGTATGGCACTGTATTATAATAAAAACTTTCAAACTTATTAATATAAATAAAATAAGGGGAGGGCAAAGGTGGAAGGAGATATAGAAAGAGCCATGGTCCTGAATAAATACTTTGCATCACTCTTCAGGTGGAGGAAGGGAAGGGACAGAAGTTGGATAGTAGGGGTAGAATGGGAAGGGAGATGGACTCAAGTCCCTTCACGGAGGCTAGGGTACTGGAAGAATTAGTAAAGCTGCAGACAGACAAGGCGATGGGTTTCGGTTGGGGATTCACCCGAGGGTAATCAAAGAATTAAGACAGAAATTGGCAACACCACTCATGAGGTTATTTAAACTGTCACTGCACAAGGGAAGGGTGCCTGGGAACTGGAAGAGGGCTGTGGTAATACCCCTACATAAGGGGGGAGGAAGGGAGGAGCCAGAAAACTACTGCCCAGTTAGCCTAACCACTGTGATCGGAAAATTAATGGAGGTGCTCATTAAGGAAAGGCTGATAAAATATCTAGAGGGGGAGGGCCTCCTAAATGACAATCAGCATGGATTCACAGGTGGTAGGTCATGCCAGACCAGCTTGAATGAATTCTTTGACAGGATGATGGAGGTATGGGACCAAGGGAGAGCAGTGGACATGGCCTACCTGGACTTCAGGAAGGCATTTGACACCGTCCCCCACAGGAGGCTGATAAGCAAGATAGAAGGCTTAGGAGTGGGGAACAAGCTCACAATCTGGTTAGAACACTGGTTGGAGGGAAGGACACAGAGGGTTGTAGTAAATGGGGTGCACTCAAAGGAAGAAAAGGTAATGAGTGGGGTTCCCCAGGGATCAGTGTTGGGACCCATGATTTTCAACATATACATTGGGGACATCATGGAGTGTCTCTGGGGGAAGGTGTGTCTGTTTGCTGATGAGGTGAAGATATGCAGTAATAGGGTTGATGCAGCAGAAGGGGGGGTGGAAGCTATGAGGGAGGATTTGGTTAGCCTGGAGAAGTTGTCAGAAAGGTGGCAGATGTAGTTCAATATAAAAAAGTGGAAAATTATGCATATAGGGCAAAATAACCTAAAGGCGAAGTACTGGCTTGTGGGGGGGGGGAGAGGAGCTGGAGGTAACAGAACAAGAAAGAGACCTGGGGATCACTATTTCAGACAACCTGAAAGTTGGGAGTCAGTGTGATACAGCTGCGGGAAAGGCATGCAGAATGCTGGCATACATAGGGAGGGGATTCACAAGCAGGAAGAGTGAGGTGATCCTGCCACTATACAAAACCATGGTCAGGCCATACATGGACTATGGTGTCCAGTTCTGGAGGCCATACCTACAAGGGGATAAGGACAGGCTGGAAAGGGTTCAGAGAAGAGCAACAAAAATGTTGAAGGGGCTGCAGGGAAAGTCTTATGAGGAAAGACTGGGAGAACTGGGCCTGTACACACTGGAGGAGAGGAGGAAGGGGGGGAATATGGTGGAGACATTCAAATATTTGAATGGCATAGACAAGGTGACGGTCAGCAACATCTTCAGAATGAGTATGAATAATTCCACCAGAGGGCATACCTACAAACTGGAAGGGGGAAGATTCAGAGGGGACATCAGGGGGAGGTTCTTTACTGAGAGGGTGGTAAGGCCATGGAACAGTCTTCCAGAATGGGTGGTGGGGAGGATATGGTAGACAACTTCAAAAGAACCTGGGATAGGTACATGGGCCTAATGGGCAGGGGGCAGGCTGGTGATGGAGGGAGGGGGCCTTCCTTGGGGGGGTTATGAGCAGACTGGATCAGCTGTAGGGTCCTTTTCTATGGACAGTTTCTATGATTCTATGATTTTATGGTGTCTTTATTACAAGAAGGTGGTGAGCACTGAAAAATTTTGAGTTTGGTTATTCAGACAGTTACCAGTAGTGTTACAGGCAGGTTACACTGGAGCCTGGGTTAGCAGGTGAGTACATAAAATACAAAGATGCAAGCAGATTACAAAGATGCCTATGGGGGTAGCAAATACAAGCAATGAACCAGCAAAAAATACAAAAATACAAGAATGGGTAGTAAATGACATATTAGAGTGCAAGAGATACAGGGTGCACACAGGCATTCAATTTCATATCTCAGACAAAGTATATACAAAGCTTGAAAAGCTTGACTTGAAAAATGACTTAAAAGTTACAAGTACCTGTACTTTAAAAGAAGAATTTGTCAGGTTGAAGTCAAGAGCAGGGAGGAGAGGAGGAACAGTAGCATGTCCATTTAATGAGATTTAGTGAAGGTAGCAGATGGAATGAAGTGGGAAGGGAGTTCCATGAATGGGGGAAGAAGAAGGAGAAAGCAGCCTTACCTGAATTTCAGTGTGGATGGGGGAGGGCAAATGATCGAGGATCACATGTGTGGAGGTGATAGGATGTGTGGGGGAAGAGGGACAAGAGGGAAGCAAGGTAGGGGGAAGCAAAGTGAACCAGGATTTGGCAGAGATGATGGCAGTGTGCTGGTTTCAGTGGGAGGACCGGGAGGGGAGTAATAGTGAAGAGTAGAGGGAACAGTGATGAGTCCTGAGGGGGACACTTAAGGTGAAATGACAGAAAGCATTGAAAAGGACATCCAGTCTTAAGAGAGTGGATGCGAGGTGGACCCATAGATGATGTCAACGTAGTCAAATAATGGTAGTACAGTTTTGGTAAGAAGTATCCATCAAACTGAGAAGGAGAGGGCTTCTTTGTTTCTGTAGAGAGCACCAAGTTTTGGTCAGAGCTTGGAATACATGTAACTAACATGTGTTATGAAATTGAGATGGCTGTCTAGCCAGACTCCTAAATACTTATAAGACTGGACAGTATCCAAGGGGGTTCCATCGAGGGTGAAGAAATAAGGGGTGTGGTGAGCTTGGCTAGTTTTTGGTGGCTGCTGAAAATCATGGATACTGTTTTAGTGGTATTTACCTTGAGTTGGTTGGTTTGGAACCAATTCAAGATGCGAGTGAAATTGTTTTGTAACTAGTGGTCACCACAGAGATGGAGGGGCCAGACATAAAGAGGATAGTGTCATTAGCATAGAGGTGTATTAGGGAAGAGCAAACAGAAAGGAGATCATTGAGAAAGATGGAGAATAGGATGGGACCAAGAATAGAGCCATGAGGTACGCCTGTTAGAACTGGGGGGGAGGAGAGTACATCACCCACTTAAACATATTGGAAGCAACCAGAGAGATTGGATTTTAACCATTTGACAGATAGAGGGGAGAGTCCAGCAAGTTCAAGTTTAGTGAGTAGGAGAGGGTGGGAGACAGAATCAAAGACCTTAGCTAGGTCTATGAATATAGCTGCAGTAAGATGGCCTTGATCCATGGCTGAAAGAATGGCATCGGTGACACAGAGAAGGGAAGAGACAGTTGAATGATTTTTTTTCAAAAGTCAGCCTGGTAATGTGACAGGAAATCAGAAGAGATGAGAAAGTGGGTGATTCTGGTAAGGACTAGGGACTCTTGGAGTTTAGCTGGAATAGGGAGAAGGGAAATTGGGCAGTAGTTTCCAAGGGAGGAGTGATCACCACCTTTATGGAGGGGGATCACTTTTGTGGGATTTCCAAGCCTGAGGCTCAGTGCCAAAGGTGAAAGAGAGATTAAGCAGATGAGACATGAGGTGAGCAATAACTGGAGCCGAGCTCAGAAGAAGGAGAGGATCAAGTCCATTAGGGCTGGATTTATGAGGTTTCAGTGATTTAAGGGCACAAAACACCTTGTGTGTAGTGATAGGGAAGAAATTAAATGAGTTTGGAGTAGGAGTTGTTTGCAGAGCCATGGAGGTTATCTCAGAGGTATCTGGGGTTGTAGGAGTGAGAGGAGGGGTAGTGGAGTTGATGTCTGAGGAGGGGAGGGCACATGTGAAAAATGTGTTTAGGGTGGAGGCAATGGTAAGAGGGTCAGAGACCAGTTTGTTGTCAAGCAGGAGGGAGGGAGGGAGGAAGAGTAGGAATTAGATGGGGGGTTAAGGACTGAAGAGAGTGTTTGCCAAAATTTAAATGAAGAGTTTAGGTTTTCTTGTAATGCCTGCTTAAAATAATGGGATTTAGCAGACCAAATTGCTTTGGTGAAAATATTTCTTAGCGTTCTATAGGTGGATAGGTCTTTGAGGTTTGATGATGTTTTGTAATGAGCCCAAGCATGGTCACACGTGTTACAGAGTCTGATGATGTCAACTGATAGCCAACGATGGTGGAAGTGTCTCATCCTGCAGAGATGTGACGGGGCATGGGTGTTCCATATTTTGTTGAATATGTGACAGAAGAGGGAGAGGGCAGTGTTAACATCATTTGATGAGTAGAAAAGGCAAGATCATGCAGGAGTTTTGAGGTGTTTATGAAGCATAACAAACAAATCCAATGGTATGAAGGTGGTGAGCAAGAAAGGTGTAGTTTAAGTGTGCAGTGTATCATTAGGTGATTGTTGAAAATATCAGGGAGTTACCAGTACAGGAAATCTGGTGGGGGTGTAAGGCCAGTAGTCAGTCAAGGAGTGTGTGGTTATGGGAGTGGGAGTTTGGTCTCGTGGGTTCAGTTATAAGTTGGTGGAGGTTTAAAGACTCTATGTGTTGTGTGGTAGATTTTAGGGCAAAGGAGGCCAAGTCCAGATTGAAATCACAGAGCAAGATGAGTTCACCGGAGCTGGCAGTAGATGTAAGGGAGGAGATGGTGTGAACCACAGAGACGGCAAGTTTTGGGGAAGAGTATAATACACCAGTGAAAATGGGGAGTGAGGAGGGGAGTAACAGCTTGATGAGAAGTTCATGAACCTTTGGGACTTCCTCACTTGAAATGAGGGAGACCGGTATGTTTTAATGAAGGTATATTGCTACTCCACCACCACTCTTGGAGCGGTCTTACCAGAGAAGATGGTAGCTCGGGGGGGAGAGTAAGTGGTCAGATATTCCTCATGAAAGCCACAATTCCATGATACAAAGGATGTCTGGGGAGTGTTGTGATGCCCAAATGCTTAGGAGTTCAGTCTTAGGGAGTAGACTCCTAGCATTGAGGTGGTATATTTAAAGGCCTTTCGGGGGTGAAGAAGGTGTAGGAGTAGTGCCAGGGTTTAGTTGGATATCACCAACTAAATACAAGCAGAAGGTAGAGGAAGAGAAAATTATTAGCAGATTTGCATGGATTTAATGGATTATGGTGTATCCTTTTGTGGGTGGGTGAGTTTATTTATATATTTAAATTTTTTATTGATTGATTGCTTGATTATTGATTGATTGAAAGAGATTTACCAGGAAATACATAGTGAGCCATAAAGCTCATTTCCAGATGTGTCCTGGGGGAACGGGGGGGTGGGAATAAATACATAGTATAGGCAAAGTGCAGTAATCTGATAAGCAAAAGGCATAGCTATGTACAATATATACAGTAAAGTAAATGGCAAATTGCTAAACAAGAAAGATAGATAAAGAGGAGAAAAAAGGAGCGGTAGGGAGCTGGGTGGAGGGAAAGGATGAAAGAGTGCAAATAGATTGCAGGTAGTAGTGAAGGGGAGAGGGGGAGATAGGGAGGAAAAGTGATGAAGGGAGGAAGGTAGTGGAAGGAAGGGAGTGAAAAGGAGGGGGAAAGGGAAGAGGAAGAGTGTGGAGGTTGAAACATTTAGTAGTAGTTTAGTAGCTTTGGGACTGGCAGTGGATGGGGAAAGAGAAAGGTGGACAAGACATTAGACTAACAGCAATTGCAGTTGGGAGATGTATGGGTTTGGAGTGACAAGGAAAGCGAGCATTTGGAGGAGGCAGAGTGAACTGTAAGGGGAAGAGGGCTCCATATTTTCGGAAAGCAGTAACAAGGGAGCATTAGGGAGCGATAACTTGAGTTATGGAAAGAGAGTAAGAGGAAGGAGGCATAGGGGAGAGAAGAGAACTGAGATAAGGGGGAGGTAGGATAGCCAGAATTTAGAGATGAAGTAAGCACAGTGGGTTAGGTGGCGATTTACCAAGGGGGAGAGAGAGAGAGAGAGATCAGAGTACAGAGAACAGTGGTGAGTACTGGAAGGACAGGACAAGGCAAACCGGCAGTAGGAGTGGAAGAGGGAATCCAGTCTGGCCAATGTGGACTTGGGTGCGGCACCATAAACTATATCACCATAATCAAATCTGGTAAATATCATCTTTGAAATGATTTCCCGGTGAGCAGGTAAAGGGATACTGCTTTTGTTCCTATAAAGGGCACCAAGCATGGGGTGGAATTTTTTATGAACAGCATCTATGTACTGAGAGAAACCAAGGTGCCTGTGAAGCCAGACGCCAAGGTATTTAAAGGAGGGTACATCAACAATTGTACCCCCATCAAGGATGTGGAAGGTGTGGAGGAAGGATAGCCTAAAAGGCCTCTGCAAGAAGAAGAAGAAGAAGAATTGGAGCCTGGGAGTGAGTTCCATAATGAGAGAGAGGAGCTGTACTCTGCCATATGGAGGGAGGGGGAATGGGGGGGTGGAAGTGGGTATTGTTGGGAGAAGGTGAGCTGGTAAAGTATAGAAATATATGGTAACAGTTAAAGGCATAGGGAGAGAGGCAGGATAATGGTTGAACAGGAAGCATGAAGATTGGATATGGGGAGTACAGGAAGGAGGGGTAATTGAAAGGGGAAGGAGAGCAGAGGGGGTAGGAGGCAAGTGCAAGCATTCAGGCGTGAATAGTAGGCATTTTGTGGTCTGGGAGTATTTAGCTGCTAGGGTTAGTGCTGGGGAGTGGTACAGAGTAGGAGTATCCAAAATAAGAGGATGAAAGTGTAGTGTCTAAGTAAATGAAGCACGGAGATTAATAAGTTGTTTTCCAGAGTGAGAACAAAAATGCTGATGTTTAGG
Source organism: Neoceratodus forsteri (assembly GCA_016271365.2). NCBI lineage: Eukaryota > Metazoa > Chordata > Ceratodontiformes > Ceratodontidae > Neoceratodus > Neoceratodus forsteri. The sequence continues at coordinate 1,171,006,716 of CM057455.1, read as the reverse complement.
AGTATGTACTTGTGAGATGGAACCGGGGATGCCAGCTCTTGTGACAGAGGCAACAACTGTATCACCCTGATATTGTGCCAGAGTATTGTATAAAAAGTTAGAAGGTGCACAAACCAGGGAGAAAGACTGATAAACCAGTTACTAGACCTCGGGGGTAGGGAGGTACCAAACTTTTGAAGGGGGTCCTAGTGAAAAGAGGACAGGGTCAGGCCCAACCAATTTCAGGCAAAAGAGGGGGTGTAAAAGTTGACTGGTTCTGGCAGGGATAGTGGCAAATAAAGGAAGCACCACCCCTGGGTGGGAGGGTGGTTGGGGTGGGCAGGAGGGCAGAAGCAAATGGTGCCACAAGAAGCATGGCACATTGCTAGTCCAAAATGCTGTTGCTCAAAATGGCAACACACTCCTGCCCTCGTTTAGCTGCACCACAAATTGCAGTACCTGCTTTGAAAGGAGAAGATGAGCAGAGGATGTCCAGGGGCTAGGAATGGGGAGGGAGGGATCTGGTGCTGCTGCTGCCCAAGACAACCACTTGTAAGGTCTGGATGTACTGCTGCAAGTAGCAGGAGAGGGGAGAGAGCTGGGGAGGAAGGGGGAGAGAAAGAACAGTAAGGGAGTAAACTGCAAGTGTACAGAATGACAAGCACTCTCTGAGAGCACCAGGGATTCCTGAATACTGTTAAAATACTCAGTTAGGCTGCAGGCTACGGGTTGACGGGGGAAAGTCCCACATTATGCACTGAAACATTAAGCACTGAAACACAGCTCTGTGTAGTGATGGCTGAAACAGTGGAAGACAGTATAATTGATTTGTACACACTAACTGCCATAAGCCCACAACACAAAATAATTTAAAGCACACTGGGTAGCAACCAGAATACATTAGCATTTACAGGGATAGAGAGCAGGAAATAAATCTATCACTACAGGTATGCCAACACTAAAGTTCAACCTGGCAGCCACGTGGGCCCAAAATGCAACTGCTCAAAATGATGCTGCATGCCTGCCTCAGTTAGCTGCACCACAGATTGTTATACCTTATGTGAAAGGATGTGAGCATAGGATGTCCAGGGGCTAGGAATGGGGAGGGAGGGCTCCGGTGCTGCTGCTGCCGATGATGATTACTTTGAAAGTCTGGATGTGCTGCTGCAAGTGGCCAGAGCAGGGGAGAGAGCTGCTGTGAAAGGAGAAGGTGAGCAGAGGATGACCAGGGACTAGGAACAGGGAGGGAGGGAGGAGGGCTCTGGTGCTTCTGCTGCCAATAATGGCCACTTCTAAGGTCTGGATGCACTGCTACAAGTAACCAGAGGAGGGGAGAGAGCTGCTGTGAAAGGAGAAGATGAGCAGAGGATGTCCAGGAGCTAGGAATGGGGAGGGAGGGCTCCGCTGCTGCTGCTGCTGCTGATGACAACCACTTTGAAGGTCTGGGTGCACTGCTGCTAGTGGCTGGAGAAGGGCAGACAGCTGCTGTGAAAGGAGAAGGTGAGCGGAGGATATCCAGCGGCTAGGAATGGAGAGGGAGGGCTCTGGTGCTGCTGCCCATGACAACCACTTCTAAGGTCTGGATGCACTGCTGAAAGTGGCTGGAGCAGAGAAGAGAGCTGCTGTGAAAGGAGAAGGTGAGCGGAGGATGTCTAAGGGTTAAGAATGGGGAGGGTGGACTCCAGTGCTGCTGCTACCCATGATGACCAATTCTAAGGTCTGGATGAACTGCTGCAAGTGGCTGGAGCAGGGGAGAGAGTTGCTGTGAAAGGAGAAGGTGATTAGAGGATAACCAGGAGCTAGGAACAGGAGAGAGGGAGGGTTCTGGTGCTGCCGCTGCTGACGATGACCACTTCTAATGGCTGGATGTACTGCTACAAGTGGCTGGAGCAGGGGAGAGAGCTGCTGTGAAAGGAGAAGGTGAGCGGAAGATGATGTCCAGGGGCAAAGAATGGGGAAGGAGGGCTCCGGTGCTGCCCGCTACAACCACTTCTAAGGTCTGGGTGCTCTACTGCAAGATATGGTACCTTATATTACACATAAAGCTTCATGACATATATTACTTAAAGACATTGGGCCCTATGCTCCAAAGGGTGGGCAATACATGGATGAGGCACGTACCCCACCTTCATACCTACGCAGTCCTGGACAGGCGCTGAGTAAGCGGTATTCACTACCACTAGCATCCATGGGGATCCTGTCCACGGCCACAGCCCCACAATGTGCATGGTCATGTGGGCCATTGGGGTGGAGCCTTGAACCTGGGCAGGCATTCAATCAGGCTCAGGGTGTAGGAGGAGAGCCACGTATAGCAGTATTGCTGCACACCAATGAGCAGGTGCCTGAACCACTGCCCCAGCCCTCCCCTGCAGCATAGTGGGCTGGGGCAGCACAGAGGTCCAATCTATGGTGCCACTGCACCCAGTGGCCAGAGAACACAGTGATGCATACCAGGCTACGCCTGGTCTCAGCAGGTTTACCTGGTGCCCCCTGAGCCTGGCACTAGGAGGCTTTGTGAATGCCGCATAGTGCAGGCATGCCTCCAACACGCCTCCTGTGCGGGCATCCCTGAGGGGCTTTGGAGGCAGGTGCATAAGTGTCTTGCACTGCACTTATGTGCCCTTGGTGAATGCCGCTGGGGGTCCGCGGGTCCCCAGATGCATGGCATTCACCCATGAGGTTGCCTACATGCCTCGGATCTGCGATGCATAGATAACACATTTGTTTGTGTATAGGGCCCAATGCCCCTTAAACTTATCCATTGCCTAAGTAAGTGTGCCCAGCATCAATTTACCATCAGTCATTGAAAATAGTATATGATAGAACTGAAATATGTAATGTTTCATTAGAAATACATCCCTTTTATCCCCCTTTTAAATTTTTTCCAATTAATGATCCCCCCCTTCAGATTCATCATCTTGCAGTAATACTAGTTAACCAATTGGATTATCTACTGTGCTAGTGGAGTTCCTGCTGGTTTCTGCTGTTTGTAACAGTCAGTAGCACATATAAATACTTTTCACTAAACATAAATTACACCATAGTGTGGTTTAGGGTGTCATTCTTAAACTAAGATTAAGACTAAGTGCGTAATTTAAACTAAGATTATGTTCCAAATACAGATTAAATCAAATCGGATATAACAAGAACTGTGCCCTTTACATAAATGTTGTTGGTGGGATTCATTTGGAATTAGTAACTAAATAATAAATACCTGGGTTATTGACTGGATCCTCTTCTCCGTTCTGGGAACACCCATGTAGTGATGTTACTGAGAAAACTAGGACCCAGAGTTGGATTGCTCTATAAAAATGAGTATTTACTATATCCTCCAGAAAGTAAGATAAAGACTAGTAGGGCAGTGAGATTATGGTGACTTTCTTTATGGAAATGCCCATCAAACAATATCTTGATAGATTAAATGTATTATAAAATAAACTTTTCAGGTTAGTCTTGGAGCTCACTATAATGTTCACCACTGTGACCGCTATAGGAAATTCAATTGGACTTCTCTAAATGACAAAAGAAAATAAAAATGTGCTTATCATAAACTGTGTGCAGGTGAAAGTCCCATATTACCTGCAGGAGAGAATTTCCAAGACAGAACAGTTGTGAAATCTGCAGCTCACCTCTGTTATTGCATACGTGATCTAAATCAGTTCAGGGAAGGCCACCATTTAGTTTTTAATAGTCCACAAAGCTGGAATTCATTGTCAACACATTTTCATACAGTGAACCACAAACCACCAACTAAATATACTACGAACATGGTTTACTGACTAACTGCCAGTTTTTAAGCTTTATTGTGTTACTGAGGGTGTTACAGAATTTGTACAACATACACACTGCCTATCTAGCCAAACCCTCATGGCTATTATAGGTATCAATCTGTATATATCCTTTTGTATATATATGTTACCTTTATGTATATTTTTGTCACATACCTACCTCATGTGTTTATAACCCTAATACTCCTGTCCCCAGGTTGCACCTGGAAACGAGCCTTGTCTCAGTGGCTCAGTGTGCCTTTTCCAGTTACCAAATGTTTAAATAAAAAATAATAATTAAATAAAAATTATATAAGTTAATCATTGTTTTTCTTTTATATTTATGGTTACAATAGTACAGTTTTATCATGAACCTAAACTAGTCTGCTTATCCTACAGTACACCATGAATTATGCAAACAGTTTTATATATTATATAATATGTATGCAATGCCTGATGGCAGATAATTGAAAATGAGCTCTGCCCAACTGTTTCATCCCCAAAAAAATAAAATTGAGAATCAAGCATTTGAAACCCACTTCATTTCCTAACACAACACAGAGCCTTGAGAATAAGCACAGTATAACTGCAAAAATATTGTATCTGTAAATTGCTTTTTTAAAGCCCATTTAACTTCTGTCTCACTTACAATTACACATAGGAGCAGTCTAAACAAAAACTATCAACAAATTGCTTCTCTAAATCAAGTATTCTTTTTGTCTGATATTTTTCACAGCACAACAGTTGTTTTTAAACCAGTGCTGAATTTGTATTTAATTTTAAATTGTAATGATATTCTTTGTATCTGCAGTGCTTTGAAATATGAATTGCGCTATATAACTAAAAATATTATTATTATTATTATTACAACTGAGACACAGGCTACTCCTCATTATAACAGTATAGGATTGCACACTGAGATGGGGTAACATGGTTACATTTCTGAACTTCTTACATGTGAATGATTAGCCTTTTGCACATCATGTGACCTGCTTAGCAATTCATCCTTTGCAAAGTATAGCTGAGGCAACTGGCAAAGCACCCCATGTCATTTGTTGAAGTGCACTATTCCCCCAGTTTGGTGAAGTGGGGACACTTTGTGAGTTCTTCACAACGGGCAATGTCCATGACTTCACCACACATTCGCTGGTGATGGAAAACTTAGGATCATCTCTACCATTCATTGTCTTCATTATGTTATTGCACTGTCCATCACAAACGGGCCTACATGGACATTGTGAGAGTATATCTAGATGTCTAGCAGTGATCAGATGAACAACAGAATATTTTCCTCATTGTGTTTCTAATATTACCTCAGTCACAATGGTAGAGGTGGCAGGACAGGCATGGTAGTGGCTGTGCTTTATTTGGAGATAATCCAATGTGCATTTAGACTCAGAAAGGCTTGGTTTGCACTACTGGTCCAAACATCACTAATGAAATACACATAACATCCCTCTGTCTATTCAGAAGTTTGAATACAGTATCTCCGTACACACAAAATCATACAAATTGGAATAAACATGCCAGGGAAAATGTGAATTATGATGGATTGCTGTGTTGTGGCTTATGTTCCTCCAAGAGTCTTCTAAAGTTGATGCCTTCCACAATGAAGACTAGTTGCAGATAAAGGGACAACATATCACTAATGAGTTGTGCTATTTCTGCAGAACATGGGTAATCTTGTGGAAGTATAGAGCAGGCCTGGAATTACTATGGCAGTGTAGTTTGCTTTGTTATAATACCACTGCTGGTTGGTGGTGTTTGGACTCCTTGTGAAGCACCAGTAGCTGTTATGATATTGGTTGGGTTGTGTGTCTAGAACTGAAAAAAATTACCATGTCCCAGTTATCATCTTTGACTGTACCTGACCTGTATTGGGCATAACTGTTGTCACAGTAACAGAATGCCATGTTCATCGGGGGCCACTCCTAAAGCAGCTGCATCATCACACATATTGCAAGTGACCAGCAGTGGACTTCATGAATGGCCCATCATCACACGCATAGCACAGAAACTATAACAGACATCCCGAGTAGTGCATCATCAAGCACATTGCACTGGACCTGTAGCAGACAGCATGTGGAGTGATCTACTTGCAAATCAGCTTCATCACAACACATTGTGCTGGACTGGTTGTGACTTTGGACATCTTCAAATGGCCACAACATGGTCAGTTATTAACATTTTGACCCAATGTTGGAAAATTGCTTAGGTAAGACCCCTTCTCATGATCACGTTAGTGGTGAGAGTTAAATAACTTGTGAATGCTGTTTGGATTGTAGCAACAAACAAACAAAAAAATATTTTGGGGAATATAGGTTCCACCCTTTACAGTATGTGTTCATGGTGAGGGAGCATATCTAAGTAATCCTCCAAGTCTGGGCTAAAAATATTGAAAATTTACCCCATTGTGAACATTTTAAAATCCCTAATGGGAAAAAAATGAAATCCATGCATAGTTTGCCAGGATTCAGACTTTTTTGTGTGTCCTTTGAAAAATGCAAATAAATAAATAAAAAAAAAACTCTGCCCAAGACAAGGCTCCTTTCTCTTACTCCTGGGCTTTTTATTCCTACAGTTTCTTTTTAAATGGCTGTAACTTGGCCAAAACTTCACATTGTGTCCCCAAACCTGGGAACTTAGTTCAGGAGGTTACATTCTGGTGACCATGTAAGTGGTCACCCTCAACTCCAACTAAATGTGTTTTTGGGGTGGCACTAGATTCTGCCATTTTTGTGACCATGGTGAGTCACAAAAACAGTGAACATCCCTTACAAAAATAATGTAAGTTGACCATGAAATTGGTGTAGAGTGCTTATGTATTTTTTGTAAAAATCCACTTATGAGAAATTAATAAAAAAATGAACTAAGTTTGTGCAAACATGACCTTTTATATTATAAAATCAATATTCATTTCCCTAAAGCCACCTATTAAAAATCATTAGTGGGCTAAACTCTAATGAAATAGAAAGTTGTAGGTTTCAACTAACAGCCATTTGTGTTATCAGGACAGAAAAAAAAATGTCTTACAAATCATATTTTCCCGTATTTTCAACCATCTAAAAGTTTGAAACCACCCAGCCAATTGTCAAAAAATTCCCAGAATACAGAGATCATCAACTATGTGTATGTTGAATTTCAGGTTATTCTGTCCAGTGGTGGATGTGCTATTAAAGTGCAAACAAGGGTTTAACATGCAATAGAATGGTCTACCTAACCCTTATATATTGGTGCTACCATTTTATTATTTCTTTATTTATTTGTTTAACAGGTAAGTGCACTGATCCTGGGGACAATTTTCAGGCATGACCAGGGCCATGAAGATGGCACACAGTGGAGTACAGGTACAGCAACAAGAATTTCAATACAGCGTAGTCCAGCAGAGAATGTACAAAACAAACAATTGGGTGAAAGCATGACACAGAAGCAAGTACAAGAATAACTAATGACAGCTTTACACAGTGCCATCTAAAAAGGGAAGTGCACATACAGTAATAACATTAGATAATTGCAGACATGTTAGCAACTACAAGTAAAACTAAATGAGTAGTGGAGTAGTAGATATTTGGCTTGGCTGTCACCCAGGGGTGTACTAGTACAGGTACAAGTAGCAGCTGCCATTAGGGCAGCTTTGGGCTCGGAATATAGGGTGAGAGTCAAGAGACCGCAGTGGGGCGGGTAGGCAGTTCCATAGTTTAGGGGCAGCTGAAGAGAAAGCTTTATTGCCCAGGTAGGTGGTGGCTTGGGGGTATCTAACAGGAGGCAGGAGGATTTCTGAAGGTCAAAAGGGTATGTTTTAGGTCTTAACAATGAGAAAAGAGGAGATAACTCTCCATCTCTGATTACCTTATTGATAGTGCCACCTAGAGGGTAGTCACAGCAGGCCAGAGGGAGGAGCCAACCAAGTGCCTGTAGAGGGAACATTGCAAGTTGTATTTACTTGTGAAAAAGAAAATCACCCACCGGCTGAGGCTGTATATGGTCAAATATCAGAAATATGCAAACAAAAGAACTTTGCAGCCCTGCCTAAAGTGCACTATATAAACAGAGCCCAAACAGAAGTGTGTCTTGAACAAACAAGTAAATTTATTTGATATCTAGCACAAGCACAACAGAATTCATTTTAAAAAGAGTAAAGTGCAACCCCAGCAAAAATGCCGAATGTCATTTTGCTCCCTCCCTTGGAAGGATCTTGTGCAATTAAACTGTCTAATACATTAATTTCTTATCTAAGCCATCCTGATCACATAAGGTGATCTGTGAATATGGATGTGTATGTTTATACTGTATATGTGTATGTGGGGATATAAAAGATGTGTTGTAGATCTGTAACATTAGCCCTTGATAAAGCTCCGAGGGAGGGCGTGAAATGCCACCTGGCATTTTTGCTGGGGTTGCACTTTATTCTTTTTAAAATAAATTTTAGTTTTTGTGTGCTTGATAGTGAATAAATGTACTTGTTTGTTCAAGACACACTTCTGTTTGGGCTCCATCATATAGTGCACTTTAGGGAGGACTGCAAGGTTTCTCTGTTGGCATAACTTGTAATTAGTCTAGAGAGACAATTGGCGGAGGTTTGCAAGTAGATAGGGGAACAGTAGTCCAGAAGGGGAAGGAGGTTTCCTTGGGCTATAGCAAGTCTGGATTCCAGAGTAAGGTACAATATCAGTTGCTATTCTATGGCAATTCTATGGTTGATACATCGGATAGTGAGTCCTATATGATCCAAAAAGGTCAGAGCAGGGTCGAGGGTGATGCCAAGGCATTTAAAAGAGGTTACTGTTTGTGAATGGGGGTGTCAGGGGATAGTAAGCTGAAGGAGGTTATGGTGCTAGCTAGTCTGGATAACCTAGGTTTTGATCCAAAGAGCATGACCTTGTTTTTTTGGGCATTAACCAAAAGCATGTTGTTTAGGAACCAGGAAGAGACAGCACCATAATTGGCTGTAAATGTGGATGAGAGATTATCCAGGGACTTGTCGCTATGGAATAACACAAGGTCATCTGCATACAGGAGGGAATTGCAGACAAGGCTGTCCTTAGGGATCGAGTTCATGAAAAGTGAAAAAAGGATGGGTTGGAGGATGGGGTATGCCGACCCGACGGCGACACCAACACAGTAACATACCTTGTTGTCAGCAAAATCGATACTTTGCTGACAGGTTGCTGTGTTGGCGCACCCAAGACAGGGGCACACTGTCTGCTGGTCCTGTACCCCCTTCCTGAATAAACTCTGACTGGAGTTGATAATCCAAAGTACAGGGGGTGTGGGGGATTTGGAGTGTGAAGTCCCCCTATAGAAAAACAGGACTGGGAGACATACGGGATTTATGTCTATCGCAAATTGTGGTCAACATAAATCCCGCCACTGAGATGCCAGTTGACAAAAGTGTTGTCTAACTGGCATTGTAGAATCAGAGGATGGAACCCTGGGGGACCCCTGTTGACACTGCCCTAGTGGAGGAGAAGAAGGAGCATCCCCAATAGTAATCATTTGGGAGAAATCAGTGAGGAAGTCCTGGAACAAAGTGGTGGTATCTAGGGAAAAAATAAGGCCTGTAAGCTTACTTAGAAGGATGTTGTGATCCACCAGGTAGAAGGCTTTGGTCAGGTCTACAAATATGGCAACCGTGAGGTTACCTACATCCATATTTCTGAACACATGGTTTGTAAAGTTGGCAAGGGCAGAGGAGGTGCTATGGCATTTCCTAAAGCCATGCTACTGGGAACAGAGAAGGTTATACTTAGCAATATGGTCAGTGATCTGGCAGTGGACAATTTTTAGAGGAGTTTGCTAAGGTGGAATAGAATAGGTATGGGTTGGTAGTTGTCCATGGACTGGGGATCACCAGATTTGAAGATAGAGACCACCCTGGCTTGCTTCCACACTGGGGGTACTATGGATGTAGTGGGGGAGAGATTAAGGACCATCGTCAGAGGTTTGGCGATGAGATGGGACACAATTTTCATGAAGCAGGGGCAGAGACCATCACTTCCAGAACTGCCCCAATTTGGAAGGCTCCTAAGTAGTCTAAGGGTATCTTGTTGGGATATAGCTTTGAAGTGGAATGGTGGCACATTAGAGTCTTCAGGAGGGGTGGTGGAAAGTTGGCACCCAGGACTGAGCAGGGCAATTTGGCTTGGTGGTTGGGCAGGTCAGTGATTTTTTTTTGTTGAGAGCATTGGCCATGTCAGTTGCATCAGTTATGGAGCCTGCTGGGGTGGTAAGATGTAACACGGCCTGATGGGAACCAGGGACAATCAGGGAGCTTATGGCTGACCAGAAACATCTGGGGTTGCCAAAGCAGTGGCACTGGAGTTTCTGAAGGTACTTCGATTTACATGATTTAATGTCTCTTTTGCACCAGTTATGCAGGTGCCTATATTTGCTCCAGAGTGAGGGAGAGGGGGAGGCTATTAGGGTACACCATTTGGCATCCCTCTCCTTCATCAGTTTGAAGAGGTCCTTAGTGAGTCATTGAGTACTCCCGCCACATACTCTATGAGTGGTTTGTGAGAAATGTTTATCTTGGATGCCCAAGAGGGCAGCGGTGAAGAAATCCAAAGTGGATGTGTCATCCTTTATGGTGTTTAGTGCTATCCAGTTTATGGCCCTGATATCTGTGAACAGGTGGATGGTGCTGTTCTGTTTGTCACAGTGTCAATGGCTCAGTAGGTAGCACACTCGCCTCTGAGGCCGGGAGATCAGAGGGCTGTGGGTTCAGTTCCCACAACTGGCACTTGGGTTAGTATCCCAGTACTGACACTGTAGTGCAGCATGAGAGGGGTGCTGCACTTCTGAGGTGCCGTCTTTCGGATGAGACGTTAAACCGAGGTCCCATCTGCCTGGATTGGTGGTAGTTCAGGTGGATGTTAAAGATCCCATGGCACTTATCGAAAAGAGTAGGGGTGTTTTTATTGACATAAAAAAACATAAACAGCAACACTTTAAAGTAGGATAATCGATAGAACAACACTTTTCCATAACATATAACATAACAAAATCAAAGAGATGTGCAAGTATTACATTGTAAACGCTACGAGAACACAAAAATCATGAGAAGTAAACTATTAACAAATATCCAGTCCACTTTTAACTCTTATTATTTGAACTTAATAAAGTGAAGAAAACCTTTCCACCATTTACGTAAAGTTTCTGGGGTCACTCTTGATCGTCCTGTGTATAAATCAGTATAAGCTCCTTGATGACTAACCGACTTACACAAGAGTAAGGCATTCTCTTTTGATAAAGAACCCATTGAACCCTGGCTTGCCATAAATAATATCTTAGACATCCCAAAAATAAGGATAATGTTTCTTCGTGAAATTCAGACAAATTCTTGGGATAACATCCTAGAATCAAAAATTCATAAGACATATTACATAACCATTTAAATCCCCAAAGCTTTTCTAGGTATGACCATAAACCCGTCGCATATGAACATCTAAGAAAAAATGTTCCATCGATTCTTCTACATTAATACAATCCAAGTATGGGCACAATCTTTCCTGTAAAACCTTGTACTTCGCATTTCCTCTGACATTCAGTTTCCTGTAAAAGATCAGCCACTCGTCTCCCATTGTTTTGAGGCATCCTCTTACAGTTTAATTCAGCTAATACACTAGAATTTAAAGTCATAGGACAATTTTTAAATCCTGGTTCTGAGGGAAGAGTCAACGACATTAGAAAATGATAAAGCCCCTTCATGTTGTTATTCAGAATTACCTGTTTCTGTGTTTTCCATTTGAACAATTTCTGCCGTTGGCCTAAAATATGATAGTATATATATACATGCATTCAGTTTAGGGGCTATAATGTACCAATTCTTAAAGTATTTACCCATTGTTTTCAAGTTCCATGACTCTACTGCCTCTAGTTCTACTTTTAACCCTTCTTTAATTGAGTTTGATAAAACAAAGCATGCACAAAATCACTGGGTCTACCATTCCTAAACCACCCTTATTTTCATTAAATCGTATAGCTCCTTTTAACAGGATTTAGCGATTTCCCATAACATTTGAAAAAACACACTATATATTCTAGTCTCAAGAAACACAGGAGCGGAAAAATCATCGCCACATACTGTATCGTTGGAAGAAGAAATTGCTTGATTACCTGAACCTTTTAATTTGGTCATTTTCCACTGTTTCCATCTATTAACCTTTCTCTATTTTAATAATGACATCTTCCCAATTTTCAACAGGCATGTTCTGGGAACCGAACAATATCCCTAATATTTTAAGAGGTTTACGGGAGATGTTAATACCCTCCTGACACACTTCCTCAGCACCAGTAGCTCCAATAAATAATCCCTTTGTTTTATTTAAATTTATTTTTGCATTTGATACCTTTGCAAAGGCCTCAAATGCAGTCACAAAATAATTACTGAGGCCTTATCTTCCAAGTATACTACTAAATCATCAGCATAGGCTGTATCCTTAAATGCAAATCCCTCTGCCCATTCACTGTAACACCCTTCCAAATCTGTCTCAAACTATCGTTTGCAAAAGGGGTCTAGAGCGAAAATATAAAGAAGAGGGCTTAGAGGGCAACCCTGTCTAACTCCTGTAGTTAACTTAAAACCTTCCGCTTCTGATCTTTTAAATATGGAATTACTGTATAATTATCATATAATTTCTCAATTATTTTCACTAATTGCTTTGGAACCCCATAATGCTTAAGGGTAAGGAAAAGGAGCGCAAATGAACTCTATCAGAGGCTTTTTCTAAGTCAGCTGCTATTAAGCATCTAGTTGACCCTAACTCAGTAAAATACTCAGTTACATCTGTCTCGAATCAACATCAGAGCAGACTGGACTCTTCTATCTGGTAACCCACAATATTGAAAGGGTGAAATAACTTCTTTAGCTAAATTCTTCAGCCTATTATTTAAAATACCAGTAAAGATTTTATAATCAGAGTTTAAAAGAGTGATTGGTCTCCAGTTAGTAATGTTTTGCTTATCCCTGACTTAAATATATAAATCAATAACCCTTCTGTAAAGAGGGATAGATTGTAGCTTTGTCTAAAAAACCTAAATAAGAGACATAGGCACTGACTAAGTTCGTCTGAAAATAATTTATAAAAGTTATTGGAAATCCCATCTATTCCGGGAAATATTTAGTTTCAATAACCTAATGGAGCTTGAAATCTCTGTTGGAGTGATAGGTTCCCATACCTCCGATCTCCCAACTAGGTTAACTGGAATTAAAATATCTTTTAAATAGGCGCCATAGCTGAATTGGGGATTGTTTCAAGAGGCTTCAAAGCGGTAATGTTCTACAATCACTTCTTGGTTTGGGCCTGAGAGATACCAAATTACCATCTGAATCTTTGAGTTCCTCCATTTTCATAGAATCTCTTACCTGTTTACACATTTGAATGGATCCCCAATGGGTGATTTTTAATTCCATTAGTTAAAATGGCCTGCATGGTTTTCCTCTATCATACTGAAACTCTTTCATTTTTCTTTAAGATTAGCAATTTGTTCTGAGTAATCCATCCTAGAAGAATAAGCTATAGTCATAAGCCTCTGTAATTGTTGTCTTAAACCTAAATAGTGCAGGAATTTGTCATTCTTTGCTCTAACTCCTTGCAATTTAAACCATTTCCTTAAGTCCGATTTAGTCTCTAACCACCAATCTCCCAAATCTGAATATAAAAAGGCTACTGATAACCTGGCTCTTAATAGGTATCTCACCCCAGCTTGTATATAAGGGAGTTCTAATGAGGAGTTATTGAGTTTCCATCTAACTAGCCTTTTCTTGCCTGTCTGAAAAGCTAAAAGAACTTAATAGAAAGGAACGTCCGAGAATTCACTAGGAAATATTTTAAAAGATTCTATTTGCATATTAGGTGACACAAACATATGATCTATTAGAGAAATCTCTTCCTCTTTTAAACGAAAACCTTCTCCAACCTGTAAAGCATTATGACAGTTCAAGAGTCCAGCACTTTTATAATTTTACATAAAGCATTAGAGTCACAGTATGTTTTTTATTTTTTTTACTAGCATGGGTGAAATGGGACAATTAAAGTCCCCCATAATACTCTAACTGTTGTTAATAAAAAGGCTGTACTGATTTAAGACAATTAACTCTACCTGCTTTTGTTTGGGGGTTATAAATAGAGGATATGTATGGTCCTCTATCGTTAACGGTCAGTTAACAGTCGAGAGAGGTTGCCAGGGCGACCATGTAAACCTCGAGGCGAAGCTCGAGAGGTTTACGTCGCCATGGCAACCTCGACGTGTTCACTGGACCAGCGTTGCTAGAGGGACCATACATTATTTTTTATAGTGTATGGTCTCACTATCAAAATTGCCGCTTACATTTTTAAAAGTCACCGCCCTGACCCTTCAATTCTTCCCGTCGGTTTCCCTTCAGTTGGTTCCCGTCGAAAAAAAAGCGCGCACATTCGCAGACCACTCGCTGTTGTTAACCTATCGATGTGACGTAGGATCGATAGGTTAACAACATATCTACGTCACATCGATAGGTTAACAACCTTAGGAAATGATGATTTCCTAAGGTTAACAGCGTTCTAACATACATTATATGTTGATAAACCTATAGCTTAGCCCTTGCCACTTCCCATCGATAATCAGGACCCTTCCTGGTATTAGATCTATCAAATTGTGTAACTGGAAGTCATATGAATTAAACACTATTCCTATACCATCTGCAGAATCTTCCCCAAATGACCAAAATGAAGGGCCCCAAAACCAATCTCTTTTAAATGCCACCAACTGATCTATGGAATACATCCATGTCTCTTGTAAAAACAAACAGAAACAGGAAATTCATGTATATAATGAAAGGAGCTTGTCGCTTACCATATTCAATAAGCTATGAACATTCAAAGAACCCCAAACCAACCTCATTAACCTTTTAAGTATTTAAATCATTGTTTTTTCCTCTTTTCTTTTTTTATCCTTGTAATTATCCGTGATTTGTGACCTGGTTGAAAGTGAGGATTTTTGAGAGTCTGAATCTTCAACCTCTATCTCAGTGTTACCCCAAGAGGAAAACAGAGCCGCATATGAGTTACTGGTATCAATCTGTTCCACTGGGGCGAGAGTTTTGATAGTGAATTCCGTAAAGATCTTCTTTGGGCAGTACAGTCACTGGTTTATCACGCCGGCTGCCACCGCCACACATCTGTGACCCCTTCCGTATAACACACTGGAGGAAATCTGAGAGGTTAGGGGACCCATGTTGCCTTTAACTATCTTAACCATTTCTGAGGATATCTCACGCTGATCCTCCCACTTGGTGAGTTTAACTTTTTTGTTCAACACCTTCCTTTAAACCCCTTCTTTTCCAATTTCTCTCTTGCCTAGAGGAGTTTCATCTGATTTGTTGCAGGGAGGGGGCACGTATCCTGGAGAGTAGCTTTAACCATGGATTCTTGGGCTTTTGAATAAAAACCTCAGAATTAGAACAAAAGATTTTTTGGGCAGCCCAAGGACATAGTTTGAACACATGGCCTTTAGTTTCGCACAAATCGCAACTTGATAGATTGCTGCAAAACATGGTTAAATGTCCTACCTCCCCACAATTATCTAGCAGGGCTGATCGCATACAC
This sequence comes from Neoceratodus forsteri, assembly GCA_016271365.2. Classification (NCBI taxonomy): domain Eukaryota; kingdom Metazoa; phylum Chordata; order Ceratodontiformes; family Ceratodontidae; genus Neoceratodus; species Neoceratodus forsteri. The sequence continues at coordinate 1,170,991,382 of CM057455.1, read as the reverse complement.
TTGAAAGGTGCGTTCTAGCCCCACACCTGTTATATGCAGGGCTGCCCGCTGTAAAACATACCCCTCTATCTTTTCCTAACAAAAAGGAGTTAGGTATATGTTCAATTCCAGCCTCTGTTTGCCTTAATTTAACTTTATACTTCCATCCTCCAGTCCAGAACCCCTCTGTATCTAAAATAGGCTCTGGCTCACTTAGTACTTCACATTTTTTTTTTAACCAAAAGGTTATGTCTTCCACCCATACCCCTTCATTTCGGAACATAACTGTAACAAACTTAATCAGGGGTTTTGAGAGTGGTATAACAATAAAGGGTGTCCACATAGGAGAATACTTAACTTGACCATACCTAACCCAGAACAACTCTAAAGCCTGTTGAGAACGAAACTTACGTCATAATTGTCCTCCCTGAAATATTAATGAAAGCATAAACATCCTGAGGGTGAAATGCAGTGAGTCTTTCAACAAGGTTTTCCCCACATAATGCCTATCTGGCCTAGTTTCTAACCCTCCTTTATACCTCAGCCTCACAGCATTATGCCTAGGGCTGCTTCCCTATGGAATTTGAGAAAAGTTCGGACATCAATGGCTTCTGTGAAGAGGGAGGGGGAGGTTGACAGTGACCTCATCTGTACTAAACCGAATGGGCTCCTGCAAGAGAATTTCCTCCCCTTTCTGCTGCTGGCCACCTGGAATCCACTCAGGAGAATGCTGAGATAAAGATAAGTTCGAGTCCCAAGCAGGATCAGGCTTCCATACACCAGCTACTGTCTGTTTCCACCCTGCTTCACTTAAAGCTTTATGAGGTGACCAAGAATCTTGTGAGCCTTTTTTATGTAAAGAAAAGGGGTCTGCCATCTGTATATCAGCTGTAGACTTTTTTTGGTTCATTTTGTCAGAAAAAAAGAAATCTGTAGCCCCACTTTGGGAACCGTCAGTCTTTTGATATGTAACAGCTGAGTCAGTTGCTGAAATCTCTTGACTCTGCTGTTTGAACACAAACCCAGCTACCTTGTTCAACTGTGCTGTTTTATTTTCACAAAAGTAGATGGCAATATATTCTGTGCAGATAAATCATTTATCTTCACTTCGTTACTTCCTTGACATTATCAGAGACCGAAACTGGCAGTAAGCACTCACTTTTAGCAGCAGAGATAATACCAGCCTGTACTGAATTCAGAGAGATTATTTGTTCTTGGAAATGGAGCTCAAGCCTTGCTGCTCTAAGCTCTCTTCCACAGAGCTGTTGACAATCTTGGGATCAGCCTTAACTCTGCCTTTGTGCTCTTCATTACAATCAGGCTGACACCTGCTGTAGTCAGGAGTTCAACACACTGCAGTGAAGCTTCATTAAACAAGGACAGAGCATTCTTTTTAACACCAGAGGCAAACTCTTTTGCTGGCAACTCTATCCTGCCAGAACTATAACTTAAATAAGACACAGTATTTTTTGCTCCATATTTTGCGCCACTGTCCTGCAGTCTGTTTGCTGTGTTTTAATATCTTGGCTTTCTCTGTCAGCCTGCAGTTTTAAATTCATCTGCTTCCTTTGGAGCTATCTGATGAAATTGGTTCTTCCATTTCTGCAGAAAACATTATCAAGCATTTTCCTGTTTCAGACCCACATTTAGAGGTTTAATAAGTGACTTTTCTGTAGAGGTTGCAGGTTCAAATACCGACAATACCTTTTCTCTTCCTGTTGTTGCAATTTCCAACTGTCCAGTTTCTTTCTTTGTTTTATCCAAAACCGATTGCTCCCAGCTCACAAAAGCATCCTGAAGTTCAATATCTGATTCAATTTCAGCCAAATCCACGGCTGGAGCCTCCACAACACCTGGAGCAAGAGTGGGGCTAGCTCTCCTGCTCCACAGACTTCCTTCTCCTTCCCTTGTCCACTTGGAGTGGCCATCTTGAAATGGCCTGTCCCCCTACTGGCCACAATGCAGAAACATCAGCACAGCAGCATCAGAGTAGGGGAATTTCCCCGGTGTCCTGGCCAAATTTCCCTCATTCACTAAAAATACCACCAACAGCTTAGTCTGGTTCAAGGTCAGTTGGCAGTCATCTGTATCCCCGTCCCCCAGGTCATGCCTGAAAATAGGCAGGATTTGTCTAGTGCACTTACCCAGTCAACAAAAGCTAAATAAATAAATAAATAAAGTTCTTAGAAAAGTCCCTGAATGTGAGCTATTTTGAGGTGGGGGAGAGGGGGGAAGGAATTTGGCTGATCAAATGCAATAGGTAGGTGAGTGGGCACTGATAGAGTCAGATAAGATACCCACATGAAGGATCCTGTCCTCTCAGTTGGTTAAGATCCAATCCAATAGGGGGTGGTTTGGAGATCTGTTGTTACTGCATGTGGGTGAGGTTATGATCTGGGTGAGGCTGAGTTGCCTTAGGCAGTAACAACACTCTGTTTGGGCCTTACTCTGCCAGTTGAGGTTGAAGTCACCTAACACAATGACTTCCCTGGAAGGGAGACTCCCTAGACCAGACAGCAGGTGTGTTAACCCTGTTGTGCTCCCCTTTGGGGGGATTATAGCAGCAGCAGATGTAGATCTTCTTAGAGGACCCTACTGAGACTTCTGTGATAAGCCACTTGCTAAGAAAGCTAGTATTTGAGTGGCTGGATGGGATGGCCCTAACAGGGTCTTTGAAATGTAGGAGCACCCCTCCTCCCTTCTTGGTACCGACTTGGTCATGACTGAGCGAGGTGTAACTTGACAAGTTGCCGCTAGCATCTGGGGTCATAGGCTTAAGCCAGGATTTGGTAATGCTGAGGATATCAGGATTGCAAAGGGAGTCCCATGCCTCTAATTCCTTGAATTTTGAGATGAGGCTACAGACTCTGAGATGTGCAATTTTTAGTCCACTTGTATTTATCCAGGTTGCAGTTAGAGTGAGTAACATAGAGATGTCCATGACCCGGGTTGCTCTCTATGTTACCTGCCATCAACAGAAGCAGGGAGAGGCATGGATAGTAGGGACAGCAGAGGGGGTGGTGGGCTGGTGTGAGAAATGTTAGTGAGTAGATGAAAGTGCCAAGGAGGTGACAGTCCCTTTTGCAGAGGAGGGTCAGGAGTAGCAAGGGGTGTGTGTAGAGCATCAGCCTCCCTATTGGGGGCAGGTGGGAGGCTGGGTTGGAGGTTGGCTGGAAGTGGGATAAGGCCACCTGGTCCATGGCCAAAATATGTGCACAGAACACAGTACCCAGAGAAAGTCCTGTAAGGAGGCGCCTAGTAACCGGGATACCATTATTAGATTCATACTGGGGGGAGTGGGTCCAGACAACAGGGGAATCAGTGAAGTTGAGGTACTATGCTGCAGAAAACTAGCTGAGGTAACATGGGCAGAAGAGCTGATAACTTGCAACAAGAGCTGATTGAATTACTAATTTGCAACTCACCCAGGGCCTGAAAAGAGGTTAGGGACAACCAGAAATGTTAGGAAGAAGGAGTTGAAATAAGGCAGTCACACTATATTAAGTAAGGCCACCAGAGGGTGAGAGGAACTAAGCACTGTCTGAGGAGCTAGCTGCAGGACCCGGTATTTGCCCCAAGGGGTAGCAGGGAGCTGACAGGAGCAGCTAGGTTGGAGATGGCAACAGATAACAAGGGGTTGCAGCCAAATTGAAGACAGATGTGACTGAGTGGGAATGGATGTAATCAGGTGTACCAAAGTGTATACAAGCATATGACAACCTGGGCATGAGGGTGGGGATGGGTGGTAGGGTAGAACTATGTGGCACAATCACAAAGCTAACAAGAGGAGTTGGGCAAAGGCAGTAATAACAGGCTCTGCTAAGTTCGGTACCTCAGTCCTCTCTACTGGGATCTGGCGTCTCCTTAGGGGGAGGGCTGCGGATGCCTTCATAATCCAACTGTGGTCCATGATGTGTCTGAGCTGAATGCAGCAACTGAATTGGGGCATCTCAGTCCTCTGCTGCTAGGATCTGGTGTCTCCATGGGGGGGGGAGTCTGGGGAAGGAGAGAAAAATACAAATGGGCAGGGTGAAATTTGATCAGGGGAAGGCGAGAGTAGAGTGTGAAGCACTTACAGCAGAAACCTGAGCATGAATATAAAAACTATCAGTAATGTTGTGCCAACTTAAAATGGCAAAAACAATACAAAAATAATAAATAACTATAAAAGATAACATTTTTTGAAAGTAATAGGTTAGTTACTAGTTACTTTCAAATAAATGTAATCAGTTACAGTTACGTATTTCTTTTGTATAAAAAGACGTAAGTAATTATAACTGTAAGGTGTATTACATTTTCCAGTACTTCTCCATCTTTGCTAGTGACCACACAGAGCTTTCTGGAACAAGTTTCCAAAAGTAATAGAAAGTAATAGAAAAAGTAACTTACCCAACACTGCATTCTTGATAATGACTGCCCAGTCCCTGCAAGTGAAACAGAGGGAATACATCCCCATACTGAAAGCCCTCAGAGTGCAAAACCTCACATTTCGCACCACCTGCTCAGCAAAGCTCATGGTGGATTTCCTAGAGGGTAAAAATAGTTACACTACAGCAGAAGCTGCTCAGTTGAATCTGGAGACCCAAGCAATTGAGATGGCACAGGCTAGAGGGATGACACAATGACAGTCGGTGGTGGAGAACTTGGTCTGTTTGGCTTGTCCACAAAAAACAGTGTCAGAGGTGAAAAAGCACACAGGAGATATTATGAAAACCATCATAGATCACCTTTGTGCTTCACAGGAGCAGCGATCCTCACAGTCCCCAATTGAAATTTGTCTGTTCCTGCTGGGTACCTGTGAACAAGGCGACGACAATTGGGTACCAACAAAAATGGTGACTCAGCTACAGTGCCTGTGTTCAGGGCTACCTGGCAGGGGGGCGACCGGATACCAGGGTGGGCAACATACAGAGAAGGGATGTACATGCATATATGCATGCTCGCACATGCACAGGGGGAGAAGCAGGACAGGGATGATATGTGGGAGGGGGTGTGGTGGGCAGCTGCTGAGCCGGTCTGCTGCATGGTGGGGAGGGTGGTCAGTTGGGAGGTAGAGGGTGCAGGGTTCAGGTCCGGCACATTTTTTTTTTTTTAGCCAGCAGTCAGCATTCACTTTTTTAAAGTTTTTCACACACACCCAACATGCACCCCCCTAGAGTTGAGAATCCATAAGTAGGAGGGTGCGGGAGGCACAGCCCCAGATTAAGAAAACAATCTGTAGGTCTCGGGCTCCCTATTTCTCCTCACTGCAAGTGTGCATCAATGAAATTCATTTTTGGTGATGTACACTCACCATAACGGTGATCGCTAGTCTGAAGTGGAACCATCTCTGCCACTTCGATGAGACTGAAATTAGACTGAGGTCCCTTCTGCCCATCTCCAGTTTGAGACTGAAATTAGACTGAGGTCCCTTCTGCCCATCTCCAGTTACAGTTCAGGTGGACTTAAAAGATCCCATGGCACTTATCAGTGAAGAGTAGGGGAATTTTATCTAAAAGAACCCTAATGCTCACCCCAACCCATAGCCTCCTGTCTGAAGCACAAGGTACAGCTCCAAGGCAGTGACTCATAGTGATACACTCTACAAATATAGAGAAGTATATCTTGCCACATGTTGCCAACAGAATCTGTTGTTTCTTTCTTAATGTAGGGCCATGCATGAAGAAAAGAGATCATGTTTGACATTTTCTGCTCAGAGGAGGGGGTGGGCATTAGGGTTGACAACACCAAGGAAGACCCCACTACTGATCTGCCAAAACTCTGGGGACCCAAAACCCTAATTTTTTCCCCTTTTTCTGCTTGGGGGTTGGAGTAGGGAGTTAGGGTTAGAAACCCTAACACCACATTTTCCTACTTTTGTGGCATTAAGTTGAACCTTATATGGCACCTTATCATGTTTTTTTCAAATAATTTCCTTTCTTTTTGGGATAGTGGAATTGTTTCCTCATTTACATGGGTCCCTTTGAGACCTACGCAAACAGATGCAGTCATGCAGTGCTCTGTGGGCCCTACACCAAGGGATAACTCCATCCACCTATGGGAGTGTAGCAATGGATGTCAAGAATACATGGGGCTCACAGGTGGACTGCAGAAGCCCTGCACTTCCATGTGGCTGCAGATACAGATAGAGCAATAGATCCATATCTCAGCCAAAACAATGTTCCTTCTGGCAGCCATGGGTGCAGTGGTGCAGGGTCCTATGTCATAAGAAGAGTTCTCTTCCCTAAATGTTATCTGGGCCCATGCGGCAACTCTGCACCTACCCTTCCAAGTCTGGGGGTGGTGTCACATGACAGCGCCATCCCCCAACCTTTGGCCCATTCAGCTGCATCACTGAGCTCACCAGGTGTCAGGGTGGCTCAATTGGCAGCACATCCACCTCTGGACCAGAAGATCATGAGTTCTTGTCCCACACTGGGATTGGATTTGTACCTAAACTCTGGCACCTAAATACAGTATTAGAGGGGTGCTGTACTGTTGGGTGTGCAATCCTTCAGATGAGATGTTAAACCAAGGTTCCTTCTACCCATCCTGGTGCTGTTTATTGTATTATTAAAAGCAGAAATCTTCAACTGGATTTATAGAATATTTACATGTAGATTTCCTGTGTCTTATGAGTTGAGGCGCTATGAAGACCTTCTTCTCAAGTCCTTTCTGTGTCAGACCTGGTCGGCATCACTTTGCAGTTCTTGCACCCAAAGAACTCAAGAATGCACTCTTATAACCATAAGAGACACAGTAACTGTACTTATAAAAATATAAAATACATAATTTTTAGGTGTACTCTGTCAATATGCCATGTGGATTATAGCATAGTATAATCTGCACAGCAAAAATAGCATCTGACAGAACAGCTAAAGGAAGAGTGTAGCACAAGTAAATTACCACTATCCCTGTTGCTGTCATCACTCGGGAGGCAGAAGACAATATGCTGGCTGTGTGCCACTTTGCTGAGCTGCTGCCATGGTGCAGAGGTTAGGGCCACAAGCAGTGAAGGATGGCCGAATGTCCCGGAGACCAAGGTTCTATTTCCGGTCTCGCATCTTTTGTGTTTTTTTTTCTCCCCCCACTGAGTTTTATTTTCCATTTGTTCTCCCACTACCCTGTAGTTTTGCCCCACCCTCACAAATACAATTCCCCTGCAAGTTCCTCTCCACCCTTGAGTTGCCACCCCCATAGAGGTGATTATTAATAGTTTGGGGATTGCAGGGTGTGAAGTGCCCCACCAAGGGGGGTTGGGGGCAGAGCCTCCCTCAAACACTCATTTCAAAGTTTTTTTAGCCATGGTAGCATTCAGTGTTTTTCCTGAGTGTTGCCATTGGCTTTGTTGTTTTCCATGCATGTTTTTTAACTGCACTACCTTTGTTTACAGTGTGATGACACAGCGCCATTTCTAGGTATTTTTAGGGTTCCCAGTTTTCTGTTTTAACCGATTATAACCAATAAAACACCACCGAGGTAAAAATTATAGAAGCCAGTTTTAACCTGTAATAACCAAAAACTGAGAACCCTTACTTTTGCCTTTTGCTTCATAAAATCTGAATTCTTTCCTGCTTTTACAGAACAGCATGTCCATATTTTGTAATGTTATTTTAAAAAAGCAAGTTGCACAACTATAATACACGCCAAGGGAGTGAGCTGCGAGCACAGGATGGAATCCAGTGCTGCTCCACAGAGGCAGCTAACCCTTACAATGACACAAACCAAGATAGTGGAGTGCGCACTGAAGACGTTAATTGGAGACACAGTGGACTTTTCAAAACCTCCAGGTTTATTTACAAATCTCCAAATGGTTCTCTTCAGCAATATGGGGGTCTTTGAAGACTCTGCTTGAGTTGAGGTGCTAGGAGCACGCATTGCTCCACTGCATATTGCTAGAGAGAACCATTTGAAGATTTGTAAATAAACCAGGAGGTTTTGAGAAGTCCACTGTGTCTCCAACTAACGTCTTCAGTGTGCACTCCACTATCTTGTTTTGTGCACAACTAGATTCTTCCACTGACACGGTATGTTTGATTCAAATAACATAGAACAAATATGCATATATTCGCACTGCGAGTCTCGCAGTATACTCAGGGCTGCCTGTAGGATGTAGTCTTCACTTCAGTTTAGTGGTGTTGCATTTCCCTGGGGATGGTGACAAATGTACAATTAAATGAGGCACTTGTAAGGAATAGGAGTGATTGCAGTAACCTACCAAAGAGTTCTTACCTTTTTAGCAAAGCTTTCTGCCTCAAAGCCAAATCCTAGTCAAGTGGGGTAATTACTTTTTGGTATATGAATTTAACTTGCATGAGTCATGCTGATTGTGCCAGAGCTGTGCCTGGGACCCTATTATTATGCATAATATTGCCTTTGATTTTTAGAGGGTGGAGTCTCCATTTCTGCCGTTATACTCTATCTTTTCAGGTGGCCGGGGTCTTTAGAGTGATGGATTTACATTGATAAATTATGGAATTTGATGTTGAAAGTCCTATCTATAAATGTATTCCACCGAAAATCACTGATTCAATGTGTTCCCCAAAATGTTGAAAATTTAGCAAAAATAAACACTTTTAAAAGACAAAACACAGAAAACCCAGAACCCTATGTATTTTTCATGTTTATTAATTAAGAAAAACAAGATGGCAGCCTTCATGATCTGAAAACTCTTTTTTGGGCCATAACAACTAAGTGATGCAAACCAAAAATGGTCTCACGACCCCATAAAATGTTCAGTTCATATCATTGGGTTAACTCAAAACCCTACTGCGCATGCTCAGAAAAAGCTTTAAATGCTTATAAACTCTGGAACTGTTTAATAGTTTTTTTCATGAAACCATTAAAAGACACTTACTTGGCACAAAATGCTTATATTCAAAAGTTTTGAAAAAAAATTCCATACTGTCTATGCTGTACATGAGAGCAAAATATACGGATATAACAGGAAAAAACACTGCACTTCAGTAAAAATCAACATTCCATATCTCGAAAACAGCACGGGATGCCATCACAAAACTTTTCAAGTCTTGAGAACCTGCCTAGCAGAATGTACATGCCAAATGTTGGTCTGTTTCATCAAATACTGCCAAAGTTATTAAGGTGCATAAATTGGGGTTTAACATTAAACATCTTACTCAACCCTAACTATGCTGACACTACCACACCAGGATAATAGAAATATAATATATTTCTATAAATAGATAGGTAGAAAGACAGAGAGACAGATACTGTATAGATAGATAGATAGATAGATAGATAGATAGATAGATAGATAGATAGATAGATAGATAGATAGATAGGCAGGCAGATGGACAGACAGATAGACATTCAGGGAGAGTTCAGGGACCAGGGGTGGAACCAAAAACAGTTAGTGCACAAGGTGGCCTTCACGGATGTGCTATCTTTATATGGCCAAGGGGAGGACAGGGAACTCCACAAGCCATAGTTGAAGGAATGATGCAGAGAGGAGGGATTCTGCTACATTGGGGACTGGTGACAAACCTGGGAGGATGTGGGCATGGACAAAGGTGATGGCAGCATCCATCTAGGGGAGGAACTGCAGTCCTCAGTGGATGGTTTAACTGCTTCTTTAATGAACATTTAACCTAAGTAGAAGGACAGAGAGAGGTATATACTGCCCCCCCCCCACACACACACACAAAATGAAGCAGGGGGAAAGCAGAACCTCAGGAAAGAAAACTCCCCCATGGAACAGATTCAAGGCAAAAGAAGGGGAACTGGAGACAATGTAGCAAGGAGTAAACAGTAATATGAAAGGGGAAAATGAAGAAGGGGGACATTGCAAGTAGGGTGGGAGAATGGTGTAGAAATCCATTTGTACAAATGCAAGAAGTCTTGGATATAAAATTGCAACTATTGAGGCTATCATGGTGGAGGTAGACCTGGACATAGTGGCCATTACTGAGTCATGGTGCACAGGAAATTATGACTGGGGCATGTCTATATCAGGATACACAGAGTTTAGGAAGGATGAGAGGGGAGGAAAGTGGGGGGTTGTGTTATGTGTCAGGGAAGATAGCAAGGAAACAGAAATGCAGCAGAGTAAGGAGAGACTGGAGGCACTGTGGATCACCCTAGAGACAGCAGCTGTAGCCGCCTTTTGCATTGGGGTTATTTACACATCTCCAGCACTGGGGAAGGACCTAGACAAGAAAATGGGGGAAGTCATTAGTAAGATGGTAGATAGGGGACTATTCTGCTAATGGGGGACTTCAGTCTATCAAATATTGATTGGAGCCTCTTGGCTGTGGCATCAGCAGGGTTATCCTAGACTCCCTGCAGAGGACATTTCTGATGCAACTAGTCAAAGAATCCACTTGTGATGGAGCAATACATGACCTGATGCTTATGAACGGGGACAGTGTTGGGTATATCAGGGTGGGATGCCACCTGGAGACAAGTGATTACTGGACAGTTTGGCTTAACATTTGGATGGCATCAGAGGCAAATCACACCTGGATGAGAGTCCTGGATTTCAGGTGGGCAGATTAAAAAAAAAAATGGGTGAATGTCTCAGAAATGCTTTGGTGGGGGGGGGGTTATCTGATGGTATGAAGGGACAGTGGGCCAGATTAACATATGGAAAAGTGAAGTTAATAAGCCTCTGTGCAAACTAGGTGAACAAAAGCAGAAGGAGAAAAAGATCAGTATGGTTCTCAAGGAAGGTGGTGGCAAGGGTAGGGACAAACAGGGCAGCATTCAGGAGATACAAGGAGATGCAGAGCAAAGAGGACTGAGAGGAGTACCAGCAAAAACAGAGGGAATCAGGGAAGGCAGTGAGAAGCGCTAAGGCACAAACTGAGGAAAGAATAACCAGGAGGTAACAAAGAGGGGTGGAGATCACATGATGCAGAGTGCTGAGTAGAAGCTCCTCTGCTAAGCTCCTGCCTCCCGAATATAAATTCACCTTTTTTAATCACTTAAACTTATCTATTTCCTCTGCTTATGAATTCTTCCATTGCTTAAGCATCCTGTGCTCCAGTTTTGGGTGTCAGTGTGGTAGATGGAGGCTTATATGAAGAAAGCCCCACAGAAAGATACCCCCCTGCCACTCCTGAAAAGGCCTAAAAAAAAACCTGAGCCTCGAGTGGCCCAGACAAGCCGGATCCTTCATGTCAAGCTGGGGAACAAAAGCCTTTAACACTCAGTAAGTTCTTGGAAGAATTTAAACCATTTCGAGAAGAGATGAAAGATGTGGCGACTGATTTGAAATCTCTCTCCAGAAAACTGGATGAAGTTTCTCTCATGGTCTCTGACAATACTGCTCAAATAGTCTCGATGGAGAGGAAACTGGAAAGCCTAGATCCTGAACTGCTGTCAATGAGACAGAAATTATCTCGGTTAGAAGCTAAACTTGAAGATTTGGAGGGCCATAGCCGCAGAAATAATGTCATAATACTCGGGCTCCCAGAAGGGGAAGAGGGCCAGCACGCTGTAGTTTTTGTACAGAAGCTGGTGGACCGGGTTGCTGGTCCCTCTCCCTTCGGTCCAGTGTTCATGATAGAGCGTGCTCATCGGTCCCTGCGACCAAAGCTCCCACCAAATGCTCCCCCCCACCCCATTATCTGCCGCTTTCTGAACTATTTGGAAAAGCAGCATTTTCTGCAGAAAGTCAAGGCCTTATGATACGTTCATTGGGAGAAGGCAAAGTTGAGAATTGCACAAGACCTCCCTGGTTCGGTCCGTCTGAAGCGGAAAGCGTTTCACCCTATTGTATCTAAGATTATTGCGGCAGGTTTAAAATTCAGGATGGGGTACCCAGCCAGGTTACAAGTCTCAGTAAACGGTTCCTGGTTTAATTTTGAAGATCCTGAAGCTGCATTGTCAAGCCTTAAATCTATGCTGCCTGATTTGTTCCGGATGACCTGAGAGTGCCTCTGGAGTATCGGGATTTATTGAGAGCTGCTGTTGGAGCTGTTATTTGTTTTCTTTATGGAGAAAGCATTTTCCACTAACTGAGAACAGACTTGTTTGTTTTCTCATCTGGAACTGGGCTACTCGTATATGGCCTAATTGTTACCATTTCCATGCCCTGGCTTCCTGGTGTTAAATTTGTTTCAGGGTGAAACCCTTCAGGGTTCTGATGATGGCTCATTCAGGAGTGCAATTTGGAGATTATTACACATTTAGTTTTTGGGAGTTGCATATAGGGGGAAAGCTTTGGGTTGTTGGCTTTTTGACTAGTCCCTTGGATTAGTTTGTTTGGCTCCAGAGCAGTTTCGGGCTTCCATTGCCTTTTTGACATACTTGTTGGACTGGGAGATAACCACAAGAGGGCGCGGCTCGCCTAGCTAATATATGCCTGGGTGGTCTTGAATTTGAGAAGGACCTCTCTCACTTTTTGTGCTACTCCAGCTTTTTCAGGGGGTATTTTGGAATTAGGGGCTGGCAACCCCTGGGTGGTCACATTTTGTAGTCTTCTCTTTTCAAGATTTTGTTTCAGTTGTCATCTCATTTCTCGCTCTCAGCTCGCGATTAGGGCTATCTCTCATTATTAGTTTTCCCACTGGTTCTGGTCTTGGTGCAGTTCTCTATTGGGGACAGGCAACTTCTAATTTTCACTTTGGTGTTATGTGGCTACCTGTCATATTCACATTTTTGATAGCTTGTTTCATTTTCCCTAGCCCTATTGGAATCACTACCACGTGTCCATAGGCTCTGGAAGCTTGAGACCGCTCTTCTGGTATTAAGGGCCTGCCAAATCTGTTCACATTTTACATTTGTATCTAGAGATGTAAGTGGGTTCTCATCAGCAGAGGATAATTTCGGGGGGCGGGAGAGGGAGGAAATGACCCAGTGCTGTGCTAAACGTTGCTTGTGACAGATTGGGGGGTTGGGAGGGGGGTTGGAGGTCCGGGCTCTTGTTGGCGGGGTGGGGGTGTACAGGGGGGTTTAAAACTGGGTTATTGATGGGGGGCTAGGGTGGCAGGAGGGCCTTACAGCAGCAACTGGTAGGGTCAGATCACACGCATTACATACCCTGAGCGCAGGGCCGAATCTATTAAACCTAGTAGTTATTATCAGGTGGCCAAGGAGGTGACTTTTGCAAAGTGGAACGTTAAGGGGATCAGGAAGAAATCTAAACAATATCAGGTCCTTAAACATTTAAGCCTATTACGCTCACAGATAACTTTTCTACAGGAATCACACTTTTTAGAAGTGGAAGCTTCACAGTTGAGGAGATAACAGGTGGGGATGGTGTACGAGGCTCAAGGCTCCACAAATAGTTGCGGGGCCATGCTTATTATTTACAGGGGCATTCCCTTTGTTTCCACACAAGTTATCAAGAACCCTGAGGGTAGGTTTGTTTTAGTTAAAGGTACTCTCTGGTCAGTCCCACTGCTACTTGGCAGTATATACGGTCCTAATGTGGATGATACTGGGTACTTTATGAGACTTATAAACATAATCCTGCCTTTGCTTCCTATAAGGATTATTTTGGGAGGTGATTTTAATCAAGTTATAGATTCTAATCTCGACAGGTCAGGTAGTGGATCGGGGGGGATTTCTCCAGGCCAGAGGGCTCTTAGAGACCTATTGGATCAATGCGGGCTCTGTGATGACTGGCGAGTCTTATATCCGGATTCCAAGGATTTTACCTACAGGTCATTGGCACATGGCTTGCAGTCCTGCATCGATTACAATTTTATTTCTCAGGCTCTCTTGCCTGGGGTTAGGACTTCTTCGATCCAACCTGGTCCTGTCTCCGACCACTCATTGGTGCTATGTAAACTGGCATTCCAGGAGGGAAACAACATGGAAACTTAATGACCAACTGCTTAAAGATTCCAAATACTGTAAGCTCATAAGGGAACAAATCAAGGCTTTTTTCTTGTCCAAACCTTTAGATAGTGCAAAACCAGATATCATATGGGGGGCCTTTAAGACCTACATGAGAGGGATTCTTATTAGTATGGCGGTGACTAGGAAAAGGGCTAGGGAGAAGGAACTATTATCATTACTATCCCAAATTCGGTCACTTGAAATTAACATTTCAGCTAACACTCCAGAAGAAGACAGGAGGAAGCTCCTATTGCTGAGAGATAGATATTTAGAGTTGCTCCAGGAAAAGGCAGAATTAGCTATCATATGTACCAGAGCTAGTTACACTGATCAGGGAGAGAAGGCGGGGCACCTGTTGGCACTCCGTATCAAGCAACAAGAATCTGCGAGATTCATCCCTCCAATTAGGGTGTCAGCTGATGGGTCTCTGAAAATATCTCCTACCGAGATAGTTCAAGAATTTGCTTTATACTATAAAACGCTGTACAGTGACATGGAGCACCCCCCCAGTCATGAGAGTGTGGAGAAATATCTGATGGACTCCCATTTGCCCTCCCTCTCAGCACATCACAAAGACTCTCTAGTCTCTCTTATATCACAGGAGGAAATTGCTGAGGTCATTAACGGATTACCTTCAGATAAAGCTCCTGGTCCTGATGGATTCTCTTCCCTTTTTTATAAGACGTTTTGAGATCTTTTACTACCAGTACTTAATTGATTATTCCAACACATTCTTTCTGGGACAGAGGTTGATTCTCACCTCTTTGAGGCCTTGATTGTACTTCTCCCCAAACCAGACAAAGATCCAGAGCTTGTCCAAAGTTATAGACCTATATCTCTCCTAAATCAAGCCATCAAAATTCTTTCTAAGATTTTAGCTAATAGGCTAACTGCTGTACTCCCTGAGTTAATAGGCACGAATCAGGTAGGATTTATGAAAGGACGCTCATCAGCTGACCACCTGCGTACATTATTTCATGTCTTCTCGGCTACCAGAGATGCCAAGTTCCTCACAGGCCTGGTCTCTCTGGATGCCGAGAAGGTGTTCAATCGGGTAAACTGGAGCTTTTTGTTCAAGGTTTTGGGTGCCTTCAAATTCCCTCCTGTATTTATATCATGGGTTGTTGCACTATATAAAACCCCTACAGCAAGAATTTCGGCAAACAGGTCTTTCTCTAATTCCTTCCCACTCCATTCTGGGACTAGTCAGGGCTGCCCCCTATCGCCTTTGTTATTCAATTTATATTTGGAATCCCTCATCCAAAATATTCTCAAAAGTATCTCTATACAAGGCATTTGGGTTGGGCGCCATGAAATTAAAGTCACTGCGTATGCGGATGATTTGTTGATACATCTATCCCACCCGGTATCACCTGTACCGGCCCTATTAAATGAGATAGCTAGATTTAGTGAGCTATCTAATTATAAGCTGAATGCCAATAAATCCCTATTTTTTCCATTAAACCACAAGGTATTCAAGAATGATATTAGTCCTTTAGGTTTATGTTGGACTCCCAGATCATTTAGGTATTTGGGTATTAAGCTATCCTGTAACCCCTTAACATGGTTTAAGGATAATCTTGACTCCCTCTCACAGCTTATTATTCATGACCTTGACAGATGGTCTAAACTTCCCATATCATTATAGGGCAGGATTAATATAATCAAGATGAATGTTTTCCCTAGAATTTTTACCCCTTATCTCTTCTCAATACTTTTATCCCTCTACGCTGGTTTAAAAAATTACATGGTATATTCACTAGATTTATCTGGGCTGATAAATATCCCTGTCTGGCCTATTACAAACTAGCTGCTCCAAAATTTGAGGGGGGCTGTGGATTCCCCACATGGCTATATACTACTGGGCCAGTCACTTAGTAAAATGCTTGAGATGGGTATCCCTTGGCCCTGAAAAGGAACAACCTCGAGGAAAGGAAGGAGAGGGGGGACATGATAGAAACTTTCAAGTACCTCAAGGGAATCAACAAAGTCCAAAAGGGTAGCATCTTTCAAAAAAAGAGGTGTGCAAGAACAAGGGGGCACAATTTGAAGATAGAAGGGGGGCAGCTCAGAGGTAATTTAAGGAAGTATTTTTTCACAGAGAGGGTTGTGGATGCATGGAGCAGCCTTCCAGAGGAGGTTGTGGAGTCAAAAACAGTGGTGGAATTCAAGCATGCATGGGACAGTCATAAGGCAATTCTAGGGGGTGGGGGTAGGAAGAAGTAGGCTGCTGGTTAACTGGGATCTGCAGCTTATCCATCAGGTAGGGAAATGGAGTGACTGGTGGCCCAAGCGGTCCTTATCTGCCGTCAAATTCTATGTTTCTACGTCTAACCGGTGTGGCTTAGGATCGAGTTAGATGCAATTAAAGCTATGATCCTAGACCCCTTAACCCTATTTTACCTTAAAATATCACAGGTACGTATAGTTGATTGTCCCACAATAGGTATCTCATTAAGAGTATACGCACAGTTATGTTCATTTCTACATTATTCCCCCCAGACTGACTTAGCTCAGTCCATTTGGAACTCCCCATCCTTCACTATCAATAAGAAGCAGATTTCCAGCAAATGGTTGCCCAATTGGGAGATGGAAAACTGTACTCTTTGGTTGATGATGAGGGGCACTGGTTGTCCCCAGGTGATATTACTAAAAAATTCCTCATCCCAGTTTCCTCTCACTTCAAAGTTATGCAGTTAAGACATCTACTCACAATAGCCTTGGGGAATATTTCCCCTTCTCAGACAGTTTCAGCCCTGATACCTGAGATCTCCTCACTTACTGGATCTTCAGGCACTGTATCTAAATTATACAGAGTGTTGTTTCATAAAAGATATGGGGACTGTTTTGGACCTACTAGATTCTGGAACTAGCTTCTTCCTCAGTGCCAGTTGGATTGGCAATCTCTATGGAGATCTTGTCATAAGTACATTTCCCAAGACAGACTGCGCCTCATGCAATATCATATACTACATAATATGTATTGTACTCCTGTTAAATTAAAGAAATGTTTGTTTTCAGATTCTAGTACCTGTATTAAGTGTATGCGGGAAGAAGGAACACTTCTTCATATGTTCTGGTCCTGTCCCAAAGTTTCCCTTTTATGGAATTCAATCAGGATGTCTCTGGATCCCCTACTGGGCCTTCAGGAGTACTTCATTCCTGATATATGTCTTTAGGGATATGTCCTCTGTCAGGTAGTTAGGAAATTTTATATTTCCATGATTGCTCTATCTGTTAAAAACTCATCTTACGTCATTGAAAGACAAATCCACCCCATCTTTCCAAGAGTGGTTGCACGAAATTCTTCTAATCTTGAACAGAAAGGTGATTGCAAGTCTTCATAACAGACTTGCAGCTTATAATAAAATATGGGATCCCTCCACTCCTAATTTCATTGTCTCATTTGTGATTATGTCATACCTCAAATTCTCTCACAGGCCCTCTGGGAATGAGCATTGCACTTAGGGGTTATATGGAGTAGTTGCTGCTGTAAGGGGAGATGGGTGAGGGTGGCTGGGCAGTTTTATTCTCACAAGTGGTTGTGTTACATCTGCTTCGCTGTAACTGCCCTTTATATGGGGAAATGTACTAATAAAGTTTAAACTGAAAAAAAAAACAAAGAAGAGTAAGACCTTTTTTCAGTATATAAGTGAAAATAATTAAGACAATGAGAGAAACTGTGAGGCTGAGGAGTTCGGGGGGAGACAATGTAGAGGATGATCAGATAAAAAAAAGCATAAATCTTTAACAAATAGTTTTATTCTGTCTTCAAAGTGGACTGGGAAGGGGCTGGTCCACATACAGGTTACAGAACCACTGAAGGGAGAGAAGGAGACAAGTCCATTCAAAGAGGAAAGATTCCTGATGGGGCATGCAAATATGTGAGTGAACAAGACTATGGGGCTGGATGGGATATATCCAAGGGTATTGAAGGAGCTCAGGGAAGTACTGGCTACACCTCTGATAGCCCTGTTCAACAACTCACTACATATAGGGGTGGTCCCAGAGGACTGCAGAAGGGAAGATGTAGTCCTGTTCCATAAAAGTGACAGCAGGGAAGAGGTTGGCAACTACAGGCCAGTCAGTCTGGCACCAGTAGTGAGGAAAGTAATGGAGTCACTTCTGAAGGGCAGACTGGTAGATTACCTTGCATCTGGCAGGTTACAAGACCCATGACAGCAGAGATTCATGGTAGGAAGATCACATCAGACAAACCTGATAGATTTCTTTCACTTGCTGACCAGATAAACATCAGGGGGGCAGTGGATGTGGTCTACTTAGACTTCAGCAAGGCCTTCAGCACCATGCCACATAGGTGGCTCATAAAAAAAACTCAGAGCTGGGGGGCTGAACCAAGGTGGTATGCTGGCTACATAATTGACTGACAGATAGGTGACAGAGGGTGGTGGTTAATGGCACTCACTTGGGGGAATGAAGAGTGAGCAGCAGGGCTCCTCAGGGCTCAGTACCAGGTCCAGTACTCTTTAATGACTTTGTAAATGGCATTGCAGAAGAACTGGAAGGGAAGGTGTGCCTCTTTGCAGATGACACCAAGATCTGTAATAGGGTGAACACTCCCGAGAGGGTGGAGAGAATGACTAGAAATCTGAAAAAGCTCAAGGAATGGTCAAGGACATGGCAGTTGGAGTTCAATGCAAAAAAGTGCAAAATCATGCACCTTGGGTGCAGAAACACAGAGGCAAAGTACAGAACAATAGGGGAGGTACTGATGGTCGCTAAACAGGAAAAGGACTTAGGGATAATCATTTTTTTTTGTAATTATAATTTTTATTCAATTTTTCAACTTGGGGGAAGGGATACAAAAGAAAAAAAGGGGGGTAAGGGAAAAGGAAAAGGGCAGTCACAATTCATTATGTACATAAATTGCTTGTGGATACAAAATAAAATCAGTCAACATAGCATTATAATTATACTTCATTCAGTATCCTAAAAAAAAGGATAGAAAAAAACCACACAAGGAAGAAATCTAAATATCCAATAACAAATAAGGCACAGCAACAATAACTTATAGAATGTAGACTACAGTTTCTAGCTGTAAATAATTAATACGATTGAATTATACAATTAAACAAGACCCATACCCAATTACCTGGGTGTCTAGTACTCCTAGTTAGGTTGTACATGGTCAAAAATTAGGGGGTTCTCCTCCTCTGGTTAACCCTTCTTTCCATGACACTCCTTTAAGGGACAAAGAAGGGATCCCTAGACATAATATAGAGTACCCATCTGGACCATTTCAATGTGCATAGGTCAGTTTTGTCATTTAGGTGGTAGGAAATTCTTTCTGATCTATAGATCCGAATAACAATCTCTCTCCACTCTGACATGGTAGGGGCACTGGGGGTAAGCCATTGTTGGGTCAGAGCCTTCTTGGCCACTAGCAGCAGGGCTCCCAGGAGATATCGTGTGTGTGAGTCCTTGAGCTCTGGGGGGGAAGATGTGAAGGATAAATAAATCTACAGTTAGAATGTGGGGTATCGAAGAGAGATCTCAATTCCAATTGTAATGAAGTCAAAGAACACTGTATCAGGGGACATGCCCAAAGTATGTGGGTATGATGTGCCCCTGATTCACTGCACTGCCACCAGCAGACCCCCGATCGTGCCAGAGAAAAAATGTGCTGTCGCTACAGGAGTATGGAAGAACTTAGTCAATATCTGCCAGGAGAAAAGCCTCCAGCTATGAGAATATGTAAGTTTAGCTATCGAGAGACAGCCCTTATACCAGTTATCCTTTCGAATGTCAAACCCAAATTCTTCCATCCATTTAGCACATATGCTTTCAGTATTCACTCCTAGGGTATCCCCAAGTGCCCTGTACAGGACAGAGACAATATGGAGCGTATAGCCAGCTTGTACGAGTTGTTGAATACAGGGAATCAACAGGGAGGAGCATTCAAATTGTCGTATCCAGACTGGAAGGGAAGGGATAATCATAATGCATGACTTTAATGTGGCAAGGCAAGGCTACAAAGCAGTGGGATATGCCAGCTGGATGCCGGGGTGCATAGGGAGGGGTATCACCAGACAAAGGAGGGCAATGGTGTTAATACTGTATTGGTCATTGGTGAGACCAACCTTTAGTACTGTGTCCAGTTCTGGAGACCACACCTCAGACAGGTCATAGATAGGGTAGAGGCCATAAAAAGTTTAACAAATATGGTGTATGGGCTGCACCAAATGTCCTATAAGAGAGACTGCAAGATCTAAACATGTACACCCTGGAAGAGAGGAGGAAGTAGCAAGATAGAGACATCTAAATACCTCACAGGAGTGAAGAACGTACAGGAATGGAGTTTTTTTTCAGAAAAGCAGTTGTACAAGAACTGGGGCATGCAATGAAGCTGTAGAAATGAAAGTTTAGGAGGGATGTGAGGAAGTATTTCTTCACTGAAAGGATGGTGGATGCCTGGACCAATCTTCCAGAGGGGGTGGTGAGGTGAAAAACAGCGGTGAGCTTTAAACATGCATGGGATAGGTATAAAAGAAACTGGTATTAAAGCAGGAGGAGGCTGGAGACCAGGTAGAGTCTATGGTGGCAGAATTGGCAGGGAAACAGAGTATGTATATATATATATATATATATATATATATATATATATATATATATATATATATTATATATGTATATATACACAGTGGTAGATTACCTTGCATCTGGCAGGTTACAAGACCCACGGCAGCACAGATTCATGGGAGGAAGATCATGTCAGACAAACCTGATAGATTTCTTTCACTTGGTGATCAGAGAAACATCAGGGTGGTGGTGGAGGTGACATACTTGTACTTCAGCAAGGCCTTCGACACCATGCCACATAGGTGGCTCATAAATAAAACTCAGAGCTTGGGGGGGCTGAACTAAGGTGGTATGCTGGCTACATAATTGGCTGACAGATAGGTGACAGAGGGTGGTGGTTAATGGCACTCACTTTGGGGAATGGAGAGTGATCAGCAGGGCTCCTCAGGGCTCAGTAAAATATATATACATATACATTATGGTAGCACGGTAGTGCTACCATAGTTAGGGTTGAGGAGCCATTTCCATGTTAAACCCAAAATTTTGCACCTTAATAACTTTGCAACCGTTTGATGGATTTGCCTGAAATTTGGAATGTGTGATCAATACCCATAGGCCTTAGGATCTTCCAAGTTTCGTACTGATTGGATATACAGTTGCGGAGTTATTAAGTGTGATCTGTGCGCGCATTTACGCTTTTCTGGAATTCTGTGGTCGCGCCTACAGGTCGACGGTTTATGATTGGCCCGAAATCTTCAGGAACGTGCACAGGGTCCCCGATCGTTTTGAAGATTTCAGAAAAAATATTAAACGGTTCAAAAGTTATTCAAAAACAGTTTCCATTATAAGTCAATGGGAAAAGTTAACAAAAGTTCAACACTTCATAAATGCATTTTTACTTTCGCAAATGGGCCTGTTACTTTTGCAATCGGCCATTTTGTTTTCAGTTGGTGATCAGAAAAATGGTTGGCATTTAAATTTGGGACCCTCTAGCAACCTAATTTTTTTGTATTCACCTAGTCGGGCCCTGAGGATGCTTGCCATGTCTTTATTTGTGGTAAAACACCCCAGAAATATGTTTTCAAATTTCTGGAAAAAGTACTTCATAAGTTACTTTGTTCACGAAAGTATCCGTAGCTTTTATGACTGTCATAAATTGCGACAGTAGTTTTCTAGTCTGTGGAAAATGACAGCAATTCTTGGCACTGCGCTGCAAAAGAACCTTGGGAGGTTTGAGCTAAATTTGAGGAATGGAGTCGACATCTCACAGATGTGCCTTTCAGTGTTGTATTGAAAAATATTACATGGCAGCAAAGTTACGGCACTCCAAAGTTGACGGTTTTCCCATAGGATAACATTACAGCGCCTCGACGCATTGCAGAAATCCTTTGGCACCCTGCTGCAAAATAACGGTTTGGTCTTTTTCCTGAAATTTGGAGGGAAGACAGCCAACAGCCCACAGATGTGCCTTTCAGTGGTTTGGTGAAAAACATCACAGGGAGGCAAAGTTATGGTGCTCTGAACTTTTCTTTTTTCCATAGGATAACATTACGGTCGCTCGCTGCTTTTCAGGGCCCGTATGTTGAAAGTGCGAGATACGGACTTTTCGTCGGAAAATTTCTTAGCCCCCTAATAGGGCTAAGATCCAAATTAGCCAGGACAGTTGTAAATAACATGACTTTTAAATTTTTTTTCTACATCGTACGGTTCCTGAGGTATAATGTATTTAGTATTCCAAGATCTCATTTTCTGCTCCGATACTCATTATTTTGCATACATTATTTGTACTCACTGTCTTTCTCAATGCAGATTTTGGGGAAAACCAGCCTGTGCGCTTACATTACTGTTACTGTTGCCCTTTCCGCTTGCGATTCCGTACCCGTTTCACTTACCGTTGACGTCTGCGCCACCATGTGCATTATCCTTTGTGTTTTCATTTGCGCTTGCGTTTCTGTTATTTTTTGCCATTTTCTGTCTACAGTACTGTTTATCTTTCTGTTTCACTTACATCACCATGCCCATTGACATTTCTGTTTGCAGGCACCATGTTACTATGTGACAACACATCACGTGCAGACCATTCCGTCAGCCACCATAGTGCGTTACCCTTTCTGTTCTCATTCGGTGCTTGTGTTACCATGTGCGCCACTATTAACTTCTGTTTGTGCGTTGTCCCAGTATGCCACAAGACATTATGTGGCGGGAGCACGGGCCCAGAGGGCACCGACTCCGCCTGCTGCATTACATTCACTATTTCTTGTTATCATTCTCAAAAGAAGGAAATTAGAGGCAAAAACTCAGTTTAATGCATTAGTTAGAGTTGTTCCACAGTGACAAAAGTGAGGAAATTCGCTGTTAGGGTTGAAAACCCCTTACACCCCACCCAGCCCCCAACCGGCATTGGGGTGTGCATTGGGATCATGAGTCCTAACTCTCACCCCATTCTCCTATACTTCTGCTGCTTTACACAGGTCATGGGGTGAGAGTTAGGGCTGATGATCCCAATGCACACCCCAATGCCACCACGCTGCGCATCCTTTATGCTTATTTGCGCTATGCTTGTTACTTTTTGCCATTTGTGTACCGTGACTGTTTCTCTTTCTGTTTCACTTTCGTCACCATGCCCATTGACATTCCATTTACAGGCACCATGTTACTATGTGACCAGACATCACGTGGCACACCGTTCCCGTCTACGCCACCGTGTGCGTTACCCTTTCTGTTATCATTCGCGCTTGTGTTACCATGTGTGCCACTGTTAGCATTTCTGTTTGCATTGCTGCTCCTGTTACTATGCCACAAGACATCATGTGGCGGGAGCAGGGGCCCAAAGGGC
Source organism: Neoceratodus forsteri (assembly GCA_016271365.2). Lineage (NCBI taxonomy): Eukaryota > Metazoa > Chordata > Ceratodontiformes > Ceratodontidae > Neoceratodus > Neoceratodus forsteri. Next base: position 1,170,968,242 of record CM057455.1, on the reverse strand, counting down.
CCTGCACACCCACCACCACATTACATTCACTATTTCTCAATATCATTCTCAAAAAAAAGGGAAATTAGAGGCAAAAAACTCCATTTAATGCATTAGTTAGGGTTGTTCCACAGCGACAAAAGTGAGGAAATTTGCTGTTAGGGTTGAAAACCCTAACTCGAGTCACCCCCAGCACCACACACACACAGACACACACACATTCAAGTATGGGGAGGACCAAGTCAACACAACCAATGACAGACATCCAGCAGCAGGTGACAGAAATAACAAACAATTGTCTAAATGTACTACGAGACATCCCCACCCACCTGATCAGGTACTGCATGCTAGTGGAGATCAACAGCAAAACTGAGGCCATGTACACCAAACGTACACATCCTGATTGCAGCTGCACACAACGCATCACACTTAGTAGTTGCATGGCCTTACCTACCATGCCCCACACCACACCACACCACTTGTGGTGGGCCACCTGAGCAATAGAGTTAAGCAAAACCAAGGAGTTGTACAGGTATAATATCTCTGATTTAACAAGGGTTTGAGAAATGCAGCTTTCTAATTGACTGTAAACATTGTAACAGCCTTATGTTTAGTTTTATTAACATACATGTAGAGCCTAACCATATGATGGACATGGTTTAATGTTGTTTAAAAACAGTTTTATTATGATAGCAATAAGCTACTCCCAGGTATTATGTTAATGGTCAGTTTATCACTGTCTAGTGACATGTGGCACTCGGATATGCCTCATTCAACATTAAACCCCTACAGGGTGATTAACAGACCATTTAACATAACTGTTGGTCATGCCTTATAGCTTAATTGTCTTTTTGAGTAGATACTGTCCCTCTGCTAGGCACTGCAGCAGCTTTGCAACACAGTGTCCCACCCAGTTACACCATACACTGTCTAGCTGCTGGAGAATGGCTGTGCATATGAACTCATGAAGATGAACAGTGTAACTTGATCATTACAGTCATTGAAACCCTAGTGTGATTATAACTGACAGACTCGGTGATAGAGGATAACCCCTGCTGTCCTAGTACATTTACCCCATTATGAGTTAAATCAATACTAAAAGACATTCTGTTTATATCTACACCATACCTACTTGATTCCTGTTGTAGCAGAATTAACATAGTTATCACTTTGATAACATCAGTGACAGAAGTGGTATAAACCCAAACAGTAGGCATACAACCTGAGTATGAAATAACTGTTAAAAAAATCACACTGTGTCCATAAGTGGCATAGATCACTCATTGCAACAATAGCAAATGTATTACTATTTGAAGAAGTTAGTCATCACAGATGCAATGAGATTGTCTTTATTAGGTACAACATACTCAGTAAGTGCCTACAGGAAAATCTATCCTATATACACGTCCGATACAGGTACATCATTGTTGGCTCAGTAGTGCTATGATATTTAGAAGTTGCTTGGCCTGATTCATGCAATTACAATATTTCTTACAAAGAATACTTACTGCATCTTTAATATTGAAACACACTGAAGGTCTATGTATGTACATCAGCAGTACACCTTCATCAGTAAGAATGCATGTGATACTGGCAGTACCAATTTCACAGCGTTGAACAGGCAATGCTTTTCCATATGTTTACATCAGCCTCTCTATGTTGAGTAAACCATTGCAGTAAATGTACTACTATGTAAATCACCTACTAAATGTATCACTACTTTTATCTTGAGTGTGCTAGTGTCTTGTAGTTAATTTATGTGCTTCTCTTAATTAATGTATACTCAGTAGTGTTAAACCCTTTCTACAACTGTCATCATGCACCTTCAGCATTTATATTGAATAACGGCACAGTACCAGTTGTGGTGTGGTGGGCATCGTAGGTAAGGCCATGCAACTACTAAGGTGATGCGTTGTGTGCAGCTGCAATCAGGGATGTGTACGTTTGGTGTACATGGCCTCAGTTTTGCTGTTGATCTCCACTGAGCATGCAGTACCTGGTCAGGTGGGTGGGGATGTCTCGTAGTACATTTAGACAATTGTTTGTTATTTCTGTCACCTGCTGCTGGATGTCTGTCATTGGTTGTGTTGACTTGGTCCTCCCCCATACTTGAATGTGTGTGTGTGTCTGTGTGTGTGTGGTGCGGGGGGGGTGAATTCGGAGTTAGGGTTTTCAACCCTAACAGCGAATTTCCTCACTTTTGTCGCTGTGGAACAACCCTAACTAATGCATTAAATGGAGTTTTTTGCCTCTAATATCTATATACATACATACATTTATATATTTGTTTTTTGAGCAGGCACTTTAATGTTAAACCCCAAATTTTGCACATTAATAACTGCAATTTGTATGGAATTTGGCATAGATGGTGTCAGGTGGTAGATCTCTTGATTTGCTGAGTTTTGGTTTGATTGAATTTGTGGATTATGTGCAGCGAATCATCAAAAAATGCATTTTTCACTCATTTTTGTCTGTTTTTCCCTGTTTATTCCTCATTCCACTGTGTCCACACAGTTTGGAATTTTAGCCTGAAATTTTCAGGGCAGAAAGAGGTTATCATAAGGAAGAATTCTGCTTTAGTTTGGTGAACACATATTAATTAATTCCAAAGTTATTAAATTTTGAAATTTTGGGTTCTGAGCATGCTCAGTTCAGTCTTTGGGATAGATGCATAGTTTTGAACAAGGATCCCTTGTCATGAACGGCTGGCTAAGAGGGATTGCGAAGAGGGTTTCAGAAATCTCACAAAATCCCTCTTTGTGAGAAAAGTCCGTTTTTGTCAGCCACCATTGTTTTCTCACTTAGGAAGGGGAGAAGACAAAATGTTGTCATGCCTCCCATTTTGTTTTAATTTTTGTAGCTGAAAAAAAGAAAACAGTCCCTGATGTCTTTTTTCCAATGCAGTCTGCATCTAAATCTTCGATGCAAAATTCTGCATCGAACTGCCCCTCGATGGTCCGCCGACATCAGGGTGCTCAATCCCTGTATTGGCATGTATCCCCCTCCACTACTGTGGCACACTGGGAGCCCACCCTAGTGTGTTAAAATATTTAATTTATGTTTTTGACACTGGGATGCCCACTCCTGGCATCAGATGCCCCTCCCAAGCCAATATCCTTGCATTGCCAACATCAGGGTGCCCAGTCCCCGTGTTAGCATGTATTCCCCCCTCCATTACTGTGGCATACTGGGAGCCCACCCCAGGGTGCTGAAATATTTCATTTATATTTCTGACACTGGGATGCCCACTCCCAGTGTCAGATGCCCCCCCAACCTGTATCCTTTCATTGCCGACATCGGGGTGCCCAGTCCCATATTGGCATGTATCCCTCCCCTGCTAATGTGACTCACTGTGAGCTCACCCCAGTGTGCCCAAATGTGCTTTAAAAAAACTGTTAAATAAAGAAAACTGTCCCCCAACGTTTTTTTAACCTGAAAAAAAGAAAATGGTCCCGTGTCATCTCCACCGCTACCCTCCCCCATCCTGAATCTGCCTCTGCACATCCACCTCCCCTTACCCTATACTTACCTCTAGAGGTCAGGCGCTGTCATCTTCTGAGGACCGGAACATGTCTGCACTATTCAAAGCTGAACCGCAAACTGAGGCATCAAGGTTAGCTCTGTATAATGGTAGTCAAAGAAGTTTTCAACTTATGTTGCTATCCCAGTCATTTTTAGGAATTTTGACCCCAAATTTTCAACATGGGGTTCTTGGGACCCCACCTCATGAACACTAGCACTGTCATTTTGCTACTTCATCCTGAAAGGTGATTTTGTGTTCGCTGTACGGAATCACCTTTCAGGACAGATTAAAGAAACGACAGTGCCACTGTTCATGAGGTGGGTTCCCAAAAAGCCCATGTTGCAAATTTGGTGAAATCATTCCCAAAAATGACTGTTTTACAAGCGTGTGCTACACAGTTTATATGCATGCTTCTAACTCCACCAGTTTTTAATATTTTCACTACAGATTTCAACATTGCCATTTTTTCACATCTCTTCATGAAGAGTATAGCTGTCATTTTTCACATCCTGCCCAAAATGTGTTTTTGCACCTGTGGTGCAGAATGGCATGGTTGCTGTGTGAAAACAACTTTCAGGATGAATTAACAAAATCACAGTGTCACTGTTCATGAGGAGAGGTCCCAAAAAGCTCATGTTGAAAATTTGGTGAAAAAATTCCCAATAGCGACAGCGTTATGAGCGTGGGTTGTGCAGTTTCTACTCACACTTGTAACATCACCAATTTTTCATATTTTCACTCTGGATTTTCAACATTACCAGTTCTTTACACCACCTCATGAATAGTGCAGCTCTGATTTTTCAAATCCTGCCAGAAATGTTTTTCTGTACCTGTGGAGCAAAACTGCATTACAGTTGCTTAGAATTACATTTCAACAGTGATTTGAAAGTTTTCTCTACTGGGTGCATGTGATGAGGTGATAAGAAGGTTATGTTGAACATTTGGGGTGAAAAATTATTTAAGATGGCACAGTTATGACTATTTGTTGCACTTTCACTGTACCTGCTCATAACTTACCGTGTAGAAGCACAGGGGCCAGAGACTCCTGTGTTTCCACAGCTAGAAACATATGTGCATCTGTGGATGGATGCACTCCCACAGTGAAATAAAGATACTATCTGCACTCCCACAGTAAAATAAAGATACTATTATACTAGCTCAAAAAGTGAGGAAATAAATTGCCAAAAACTTTGTTAATGCATCAGTTAGGGTTGAAGCAACAAAAAGTAGGGAAATGAGACATTAGGATTGAGCCCTAACACCCCCATCCAACCTCACCAGCCCACCCCACACCCACCCTCCACAGACTAACAGGCATCAAGGTGTGCCTTTGGGTTGTTGGGCCTAACTTTCACCCTATTCTCCTATTCTGTACTATGTCAAATTTCTTACACATGGAATGGGTTGAGAGTTTCCGATAACCCCAAGGCACACCGATACCCTGTTGGTATGAGGGTGGTAATGGTGAGTTGGTGGGGTTAGATGGGGGTTTTGAGCTCAACCCCAATATCTAATTTCCTAATTTTTGTCACTTCAACCCTAACTGATTCATTAATGAAGTTTTTTGCAATATATAGTGTGTGTAGTGTATATATATATATATATATATATATATATATACAGTATACTGTATATGTAATAGATATACCACTCTGAGGTGTGCAGTGCACTCTGATATCACTGCACTTGTGTGTGTGTTGCATGCACGAGGCTGCAAGGCCGAGTGCGTCAACCGCCCAAGGCGTGCGTATATCAGAGCGTGACCGCACACCTCAGAGTGGTTTATCTATCTTATAAAATGTCAAAATTGTTTTGGAGGGGGTAAAAGTGCAGGTGTGTGGTCGCGCTCTGATATACGCACGGTCATGTTATGCTCAGGATCCAATAGAGCAACAACAATGTCCCTATCCATTTTATAAATACATATATATAATATGTGTGCGTGTGCATGTATATATATATATATGTGTGTGTGTGCACATGTATATATCTATATTATATATATATATATATATATATATGTGTGTGTGTATATATATATATATATATATACACATATACATATACTGTATATGTGTATAAAATAGAGGTGAAGGAATAATCATCAAAATAACTACTGTTATTTTAACAGGCATTGAATATCAGGGAGCTGACATGTACTGTGATATAGTCACACAGATATACCAGCAGTGACTACGTCAGTACCTGATACTCCAACACTGATTATGTCAACCAAGCACCACATGCAGGAAAGAACCTCACAGAACTTCTTTCAAATAATTAGAAACCAAAGTAATTTATAGCACCTGATAAAACAGCACTAGAAATCCTGAGAAGTCAATGAGACTTCTTGTGGCTCAGACACAGCTAGGTGCATGACTGTCGAATACATTCCTGCACCGATACTAGAAGACAAAACTAAAACAAAAAATATTCATTTAAAAATAGAACAAAAAGCCTGCACTGCTACAAAACTTAAGAACAAAAGTACCACTGCCAAAACCAACACAAGCTGTGGATAAGCAAAATGACGCAGAAGAGACTGAGACCTGAAATAAACATTGCTGAAGAAATAGAGCTAAGCTGTTCATAAAAATACCAACATATTCCACAAAACTCACCAAGAAGGCAAAAGTGAAACTACATATCGCACACGGTCTCCCCAGAAACGGATGAGTGCTGTCACCAGTGACGCCCAATATCACAGAGAACACATAACAAAAATCAAATAACCTGATAAATAAAATAAAACTGACCCCCAATACATGCAAAAAACACTCTGTAAAAAACAAAATTTGAGGAAACGCTAGCTCTTAGCTCTGAGAATAACCCCACCCCCCGGATAGTTCTAAACCAATGATGCCCCATGCAATACACACAAACAACAACAATCAATCACATGCTCACACACACATCCATTCAAACAAACCAACCAATCAAATGCTACACACTTCCCATTCATGACACAGCAGCACCAAGTTCATTCATAAAAAGACCACACAACTGAGGAAGCACACTGCAACAAAAAAAGTACCACAATGCCAGGTAAAGAAAAAAAAAACTATAAACCAAGACCCTATTGTATAAATTGCACACATGGTGTGCGACTTGTGGAATATAACAAATATTAGCACTCATGCAGAGTAAACTGTGATCATACCACTCGTGGCTTCACCATTGCTGATATCACAGTTCACTCTGCACTCATGTTAATATTTTTCATATTCCACAGTCGCCCATCGTCTATCCCACACATACAGTATATATATATATATATATATACACACATACATAGTGTATGTTGGAACGTTGTTCACACTCACATTTTAGCTTCTCAAAAAAGCTGTTCTACCACTGTAGAAAACATTCAGAACGTTGTTCAGCCCTTCTGGGGTAAACAGCGTTCCATATAATGTGCAGCGCGAGATAGGTTTTGAAGTCAGAGTGAACCACTGTATGACCATCAAATAGTTAACAGCATCTGTCATTGAAGATGGCCGTGGCATTTTTTTTCTAAACAAATCTCTGAGCGGGAGAAGTTCATTCTTGACAATGAAAGCAAACAAACAAAAAAATGCAAATGATCACCGATTACTCACTTCATTTTTAAACGATATTGAAGAGCACAGAGCAGTAACTTAAATCCCACACACAGAGTTGGACAAGTTAGTAGCAGAATTTATATTCAAAATACAAAGAACTGATGGCTCAGAATTCGAGCCCAGAAGCCTATGAGGTTTCCTGAAGAGTATCGATAGGTATCTGATAAAACATAGCTATAGGCACTATATTTTCCATGGAAACACAACAGAGTTTCAGGAAATACTAAAAACACTGTAGGCCAAGCAAAACCATTTAAAATGTCAGGGTAAGGGGAACAAATCTAACAAGGCTGAAGTCCTGACTGAGGAGGATATAGACTGACAGTATTCAACTGGCACCATAGGGATGCATACCCTCACATCTTTGCTAAACATACTGTTTTTCAATATCAGTCTATACTTTGCCCTACAGACTAATGAGCACTACTGCCTTAAGTGGGGAGATCTAGAGCTATGTATTGATTCAGCAGGGGAGCACCACATCCAGTACAAGTGCCAGACCAAAACCAGGACTGGTGAAAACACCCAGGGGTGTTGCCAGGGATCTCAGATCTGCACACCAAGTGGACTCACTGCTACCCCACCCCCCCTTGTTAAGGTGAGTTACCCCCCCCATGTAGCCAGACAATACAAAATGTACACTAGGACCATATTCGCTGCCTCATTTGGCACAATAAATACAACTTTTGTATCTCATGACAATGGTTGTTGCCATGCATGGGTAAATACAAGTGTCATGCTTTGTTCCCTAAGACACCCACATACCAGCCCAGAGCCTGTAAAGTTGCATTGTCTTTGGGATGCAAAGAGAGTATTAGTGACCATTCCTTTTAGTTTCAAGTCCTATGAATAAAATTACAGAAAGGTTCAGTATTTTGTTTGTTAGTTTTAATGGAAAAAGGAAGCAGTTCAGAGCCTATTTGCTACCCCCCTTAAATAAAATTGCACACCATGGAGTGCTTGGAGTATGCCTGCCTACACCCATGAAAACACCTCTGATGTCTGTCCCATAAAGCCACGGATGTATGAGAACAAAGTAAATCTAGACAGAGATCCTAGTGTTGCCTATTTAAAATATGCCACACAGAGACCAGCAAAGATGCAAACCTCTGATGCCCCATTTTACCTGCCACCCAATATAAACTACATGCCAGGTAACCAAGAATCTTTCTGGTTCCGCAGCATGACAGTTGGACATAACAAAATATGCTCTCTGATGAAAGAAATAAAGGTTGCAGCAGGTCTTCCAGAACATAAAAAATGACAAATCACTCCACCAGAAAAACCTGCATACAGCATCTGATCGATGGCAATGTATCACCAACAGAATTGGCACAAGTATCTGCCCACAAAAATCTGGCATCTATCAATAACTACTCAGTGATGAGTGAGGGAAAGCAGTGCAGAAACTCAGCACTAGGTGCTGGAACTCGTTCTGCTCACAAAAGCAACGCAGGCCTCACCCCTTCCCAGTCTGTGTCAGTTTTACAGTCATTAAATTCTTGCTCAGTCTCCTCTGCTCACCCCACCCTGCTAACACCTCAATCCAGTGTTCCTGATATCTTGAAGGGACTAACCTTATTTGGCAGCAAGTGTGTATTTCATCAGGCCGTGAACATCAACTTCAAAACTGACATGCCCTCAAAAAGATGCCATATACATGTTTAGGATTCTTCCTCCAATAGTGAGTAAGGTGAGTAAGGTGAGTCTTGCTCATAAATAATAAAAAGTTCAAAAGGGAAAGGCTTTTCTTATTCATGACCTCCACCCTCATATGTGATGACCAAAGATAAATAGTAAACCAGTCAAAGAGCAGGGGGAGGGTTGTAATGTAAATCGTGCTGCGCGTTGCCAAACTTGCAGGATTAAAAATGTCTTAGTAGTGTTCTACTAGAAGTGCTATAAATTGGAACAAAAGAAATCAGATGGTGAATCTCAGCTTAAAATGTAATGTGTATTTTTTCTATCTGTTCTTCTCATTCTGTAGGTGTCTGTAGCTTGATGTTTTGGAGCCACACCTGGCACCAGCGAGAGAGCGTATTCAACCACTACTAGTCTACTGTTTATTTAATTTTTTATGTTCTTCTCTAGTTATTGTCTGTGTTAATAAACTGATCTTTTAAAACGATCAATGTTAGTGGTACATTTCTTGCTGGGTTTTTTTTGTATGTGAAGCAACATACAATATAAAATACTATTTAAGCGGTGTGCTGAACCTAGTGCATTCAGTACCTCGGGTTCTGATTCTCAACACCTCTCAAGCTTTGCTCTCAAGGTCTGTGGGAATCAGAACCCCTCTGTGGCAGAATGCACTGGTTCTGCAAAATTGCTTAGCCAGTATATACTGTGCAGCTATAGTTAGGGTTGGCAGGGAAAGGTTTGCACTTTAATAACTTTGCAACTCTTTGTACAATTTCCATGACATTCTGCAAGCACAGTGTCCAACCATAGATCTCTGGATATGGAAAGTTTAATTCTGGTCGGATGTACAGTTACTGATCTTTGGAGTGTCAAAAATGTGAAAAATCCCCAGCTTTTGCACAATACTTTTTCAGGCTACAGGGACCAAATGGTGCATCTGTCTGGCTTCAAATGTGCATTTGTATATGTGGCCTGAGTCAAGGAAGGGCCTTTTGATGATCTGCTGAAAAAATTTGAATCTGTTCAAAAGTTATGCATGTTTTCCATGTCCCTTTTTAGCCTATGGGAAAATGTATATGGGCGACATGAAAACTTTCAGGAAAACATTTTTTCTTTTCATGCTCTGCACTTTTCTTTTCATGCTACTGCCATCTTTTTTTTCAGTTGGTGCTTTGTTTTAGTGAAAACATTTTTTGTGTGCCAGCAATGACCATGGACCAAAAAAAAAAAATGTGCACGAAAACAGATTTTTTCCAGTAACAAAAAAAATGTGCATGAAAAATATTTTTTTTTTTGCACTGAAAGGTTTAATTATAAGGTAAAGGGGTGCCGTGAAAATGTTATGTTTTCGTGAAAACAATGCTCGAAAGCATTGTCGAAACTGCACCCAAAAACAGCAGTTCTTTGTCATGCCACTGCATCAATATGGTTGAGGCTTTTGGGCTGAAATTTTCAGGGTGGCAAGCCTTGGTCCCACACATGTGCCTTTTCATGGTTTGGTTCCAAAACATTCATCGGGACCATAGTTACAGTGCTCTGAAGTTCAGAAACTTCCCATAGGCTAACATTGAGGTGCCCACAGCAACTTTCGATGCCTGTATCTCAGAAACAATTTGAGATACAGATTTTTCACTACCTGCAGCTTAGGTGGACTAAGCCCGAGTGGAGGTTTTCAAAGTCATGATTACAACTGCAGTGGAATTTTTTTCCTAGTTGCTATGGTTACTGAGATATTGCCAAATAAGTGTTACAAGGGTTTCTTTTTAGTACTATGGGGCTGCTGTATGACTCCGTAATTATGTATAAGTGCGAGCACAGGGCCGAGAGTAACCACTCTCCCTCATACACATACCATTACACAAAAACTGGGCAACGTGAAGGAAGAGCAGGGCCCATAGGACCCGCATTCCCACAAACACATACCAGTTACCAGTTACATTACACTTTCTCAAAAAGAAGGGAAATTCATTGCCAAAATCTTCATTAATGCATCAGTTAGGGTTGATAGTACAGTGACAAAAGTATGAAAATGTGATGCCAGGGTTACGCCTTACCACCCCACCCCCAACCCCCACCCTCCACACACCAACAGACATTGTGGTGTGCCAAGGGGTCATCAGATCTATCTGTCACTCCATTCTCCTATACTGTAGCATGTCAGCTTGCTTACACATGGAATGGGATGAGAGTTGGGCCTGATGACTCCATGTCACACACCAGTGTCTGATGGTGTGTGTGGAGGGAGGGGGGCATTAAGGGGTAACCCTAACATCAAATTTCCATACTTTTGTCACTGTGCTATCAACCCTAACTGATGCATTAATGAAGTTTTTTTGCAATGAATATATCTATCTATCTATATATATATATATATATAACAACTCAGATCAGTGCAGGAAGGTGGAAGCAAAAGCCAATAGGATGCTGGGGTGCATAGCAAGGAGAATCTCCACCAGGAATAGGGAAGTGATTCTGCCCCTCTACAGATTGCTGGTCAGGCCACATTTGGAATACTGCATGCAGTACTGGTGCCCTTACCTGAAGAAGGACATCAGATTGCTGGTGGGTGTACAGCAGAGGGAAACGAAGATGATCCAGGGATTAGCGGGATACTCCAATGAGGAGAGGCTGGGCTAGCTGAACATGTATTCCCTGGAGGAGAGGAGGGATGGGGGGACATGACTGAAACCTTTAAATACTTAAAGGGGATTAACAAGATTAGTACAGAAGGGATTTTCCAGATTAGAAGGGGGAGGGTCATGAGGGGGCACCAGATGAGACTGGGGGCTGGGGGAGATTCAGGATGGAGGTTAGAAAACATTATTTAACTGAGTGGATGGTGGATAAGTGGAATACTCTGCCAGAGGAGGTAGTAGCCTGTAGTACAGTAGATGGTTTTAAGAGGGGATTGGACAGAATGAGGTGGGTAATTATGAGGAGGGGAGGTGGGTGGGTGGGGCAGCTGCAAGTTAAGGGCTAACTGCACAATTGAGCAAACTCGATAGACCATGAGGCCTGTGTCTGCCTGCATTTCCATATGTTCGCATGTGTGTATGTGTGTGCATATATATGTGTGTATGTATATATATATATATATATGTGTGTGTGTATGCATGCTGTATATATATATAAATATATATATATATATGTGTGTGTGTGTATATCTATATGTATATATATATATATATATATATATACACAGTACAAGTCACATTAACTGTTCCTCCAATGAGTTGCTTAAGCATTTCTGACTGAGTTGCATAAGTGTTGCTGGATCCAGCACAAAGCCCTGCACAAACTGTTTCTTAAAAGTTAAAACTCAGTTTTGCAATGCATTGTGATTGGACTGCAGATGCAATCCAAATGAGTTGCAAAATATTTTACAAACTTTGCTCTTGAGCTGGTTAAGCATTACAAAATAATGCAAAATGAGTTGCCAGTGCATTGCCAACTGTAAAAAACAATGCTAAACCAACTCATTGGTGGAACAGTTTAATGCGATTTGTACTGTACACACACACACACACACACACACACACACACACACACACACACACACATATTTATATTTGTACAATGGGGGTGAGACATAGTCCAGTGAAATAAACCATGTTATTTTCACTGTAGTGAAATAAATCCTGATGACATCAGCAGAGTTAAAATAAATACCGTGTATTATACCCCCGAAACCTGCGCTAAACCCACGCAAAGCCACGCAAAGTCATGCTAAACCCGCACTAATCCCGGGCAAATTGTAGATTTTGCAACAGTGCCCCATTGTATAAATAGGACACATGATAGGCACATCATGGAATATGATAAATATTTTCACTCCTGCCTCGTGAGCACTGTATATTCCACTTATGCCTTCGGCACTCATGAAATATCCAGGGTCACTCTGCAGGAGTGAAAATATTTTCCATATTCCACTTATGCCCATCATGTATCCCCTATTTATATAGATATATATATAGATAGATAGATGTGCACACACACACACACACACAATATATATATATATATATATATATATATATATATATATATATATACACACACACACACACACACATATATATATATATTGTTATATATATATATTATAGGCACGGTCATGCCCCTATAGTTAGGGTTGAGTAGGCACTTCAATGTTAGACTCAAAATTTTACACTTTAATAACTTTGCAACTGTTTAACAGATTTGCACAAAATTTGGCATGCACCTTCCTGTGATGTGGATCTCTTGATCTGGCAAGTTTTGTTCCAGTTGGATGTGCAGTCACTGAGTTACAGTGAGGTGAAAAAACATGTTTTTACCCTTTGACTTTGCTGGGATTTTTATTTGAACTTGCCTACAGCCTAGAGGGTTTGTTTGTTTGGTATGACATTTTCAGGACAGAAGGGGACTACCCTACAGATGTACCTTTTGCTATTCTTGAGAAAAAACACTAAGCAGTTTTTAAGGTATTGCAGTTAAAAAATTTATAAAAAAATTTCTGAGCATGCTCAGTAGGCACTTCAATATCGCTGTATGATACGAAAGAGGAATCCTGCATTGTATGATAAAATTCCTCTTTTGTATGGCCGCCATCTTGTTTCCAGTTTGCCTGAAATTCAAATATGGAAACCTCCCAAAATGATACTCTGGGGAGGAACCAACACACGTACAGTAGCTTGATTATTGTGTTCCCCTAGGTGCATTCTGCACTTTTCTGTTCAGAAAATGCCCTTAAAATGTGTGTTATTTAACATTTAAATTCTTTGTTCATATTGGTGTCACACGAAGTAGGATCTTAGTTCATATGACAAGATACGAACTAGGATCCTACTTCATGAGTCATACGACATACAGTAGGATCTTAGTTTGTATCTCATCATACAAACTAAGATCCTACTTTGTATGACTCGAATCAAAAAAAATTTAAATGTGGATATCTCAGACAATTTTTGTTAATTTCTCACCAAATTTTCAACATAGGCATTTTGGGACCCCACCTCATGAACACAGTCACTGTCATTTTGTTACTCAGTCCTGAAAGGTGATTTTGGGGTCACTACATGGAATCACCTTTTGGGACTGATTAATGAAATGCCAGTCCCAGTGTTCAGGAAGGGAGGGAGGTCTCATAAATCCCATGTTGAAAATTTGGTGCAAAAAATCAAAAAAGTCTGTGTTACAGGCGTGCGCTGCACAGTTTCTATGCACGCTAGTAAATTCACCAATTTTTCAATATTTTCACTTCAGATTTTCAACATTGCAATTTTTTCACACCTCCTCATGAACAGTACAGCTGTCATTTCTCACATCCTGCCCAAAATGTGTTTTCGCACCTATGGCACAGAATGACACGGTCACTGTGCAAAATCAACTTTCAGGATGGATTAACAAAATCACAGTGCCAGTGTTCATGATGGAATTTCCCAAAAAGCCCATGTTAAAAATGTGGTTAATAAATTCCCAAAAATGGCCACTTTACAAGCATGCATTGTGCAGTTTCTATGCAAGCTCGTAACTTCGCCAGTTTTTCATATTTCCCTTCTAATTTTCAACATTACCCTTTTCCACACCTCCTCATGAACTGTTTACAGTCATCATTTTTCACATCCTGCCCAAAATGTGATTTCACACCTGTGGCACAGAATGGCACATTTGCTGTGCGAACTCAACTTTCAGGACAGATTAATGAAATGACAGTGACATTGTTCATGAGGTAGGGTCCCCAAAATACCATGTTGAAAATTTGGTTAAAAAAATCTTGAAAATGCCACCATTACATGCGTCCATTGAATTGTGGCACCAGCAGCACATTTCAGTGCCCGTATCTCAAAAACAATCTGAGATATGGATTTTTCGCTGTCCGCAGCTTAGTCTGCCTTTAGGTGAACTAAGCACCCATGGCGGTTTTAAAGTCATGATTACAAATGCATTGAAGTTTTTTCCATAGTTGTTATGGTTACTGAGATATTGCCAAATTAGTGTTACAAGGGTTACATTTCATAACTATAGGGCTGCAGTATCTCCGTACTTATGTGTAAGAGGGAGCTCGGGCCCTCTACATATACATATCATTATGCAACAATGGGTAGTGTGAGGGGTGCACAGGGCCCAGAGGGCCCGCGCTCTCACAACCACTTACCAGTTATATTACACTTTCTCAAAAAGAAGGGACATTCATTGCAAAACACTACATTAATGCATCAGTTATGGTTTTTATTAAAGCATAAAAAGCTGGGAAATTTGATGTTAGGTTTACCAACCCTACCCCGACCCACACTATCCCCACCCTCCACATACCAACAGGTGTCGGGGTGTGCCTTGGAATCACTGGGCTTAATTCTCACCCTATTCTCCTATACCATACTATCTCAACATGTTTACACATGGATTGGGGTGAGAGTTAGGCCGATGTCTCCAAGGCACACCTAATGCCTTATGGTGTGTGGAGGGTCGGGGTGGTGGGGTAGGGCTGGTAGCCATAATGTCGAATATCCGAGCTTTTTACACTTAAATAAAAACCCTAAGTGATGCATTAACATAGTTTTTTTGCAATGAATATCTATCTATCTATCTATCTATCTATCTATCTATATATATATATATATATTGGGCCAGATATTCAAAGGTTGCGCGATGTGCAATAGGTGCGTAAGTCTGAACTTGCTCCATTCTGCGATATTCAGCAGGAGGCAGTTGCGCCACAGAAAATATGCTGAGCAACAGTGCAATGCAAATGAATGCATGCTGAACTGGAGGGGGAGGAACCATGCAAAAAATGCACAGCCCGATATTCAGCCGGGCTGTGCAGAGTTGTGTAGCGCAACCCCAACCTGCACCTGCACAACTTTGGAGCCAAAAAAGGCTTAAGTTGAGGGCCACCCACAGGTGGGCTGCTGCATTGCAGGGCGCAACACAGCAGCTGCCACCTGTGGCTGGCCCTCAACCCACTCTGTGCCCCTCACCAGCCCGATCGCGGGCAGCAATGTGTCCCCACCAACACATCCCTGGTGGTCCAGTGGACCGATAAGCCCAATCGCGGGCTGAAGTAATGAAACACCCCCCTCCCACCTCCTGAATATATCCCTGGTGGTCCAGTGGACTGCTAAGCCCGATCGCGGGATGTAGTTGTCAACCCCCCCAAATTCATTCACAAAACTGGACTGTCTGGTACAGTATGGGCTGCATGCCCATTGGCTCTTGTTCTGCACCAATGGGCGGCAGGCCACCGGCAGTCAGTCAGTCAGCTGGTGGTGGGGTGGCAGGCGGTGGATGCTGCCGCCCGCCAGCTGCAGGGGAGCGGGATGGTGGGGTCATGGGTGGGTGGGGTGGGGACACTAGGTCACCAGGGATGTGTTCGGGGGTGGAAAACCACATCCCACGATCAGGATTTTCGGTCCACTGGACCACCAGGGATATGTTCGGGAGGTGGGGGGGTGTTTAATTACTTCAGCCCGCGATCGGGCTTATCGGTCCAGTGGACCACAAGGGATGTGTTGGGGGGGAGACACATTGCTGCCCACGATCGGACTGGTGAGGCAGGGGTATTTAAGCTATGCCCGTGATCGGGCCAGTGGGGGGTGCTGGTGGGATTTTTACACTCTTTTGCCCACGATTGGGCTGCAGGGGGTGTCATTCCCCGATGGCTGCTGCCTGGCAGGGCGCCAGGCGCAAGTCCTCAGGGATCAGCGCACCTGCATGCTAATGGCATGCAAATGGGGCCATAATCAGATGCAAATGGCCCCCCCTGCACCTTGCATGAATTATAGCCCCATTTGCATGTCACCTTTGAATATCGGGATTTTGGCGCGGCAATGATACTTCGCGCCACTGCAAGTTGAATGCTCCACTTTGTCAACTTGTGGTAGCGCAAGTTCCATCGCGCCATGCACAGTGGTTGGGAGTTGGGTGATATTCAGCGGAGTTGCTCAACAGTGCAAGTCCTTGAATATCACCCCAGCACACCCCTGCACAACTATTTTGCGCAAGAGGCTTGCGCCTTGAATGGCGTAGTTTGAATATCCAGCCCCTTATATATATATATATAGATGAGGCACATTATTTGACAGGGTGGCGGTATTGGCTATACCAGACCACCTGTTGCATGAGGCCCGATGCCACAGGCGGAGGGCCTTATAGCTCCTGGAAGGTCCGGTATAGCCCATGCCACCCACCCTGGAGGGTATTATTGCACTTAGAAAATGGGCACTGTAAAGATAAATAAGTTTAATAAAAACATTTAAAGTGTGTTTTTGTGATAAAATAGTTCCTCCGCCTGCATCAGAATATATATATTTTTTTTAAACTGTGGACTTTTGTGTTAGTTGAGACACACACACACACACACACACACACACACACACACACACACACACACACACACACACACACACACACACACACACACACACACACTGTCTCCTAACTTTTGGAAATAACGTACTTGTTTAGACATATGGCAGAGTGAACGCAAATCAGGGGACTTTCTGTCTTTTGTTTTTCCTTCCGTATACTGGACTGCAGTAAAAGCACGATCGCAAGTGAGGGGATTCTGGGCAGCAGGAGCGTGATAAGCTGGCAGGGGGCTTTCTGTTTTTTTTTCCCCAAAGCGGCTGTCAGTGCGATCACAAGTGAGGGGATTAGATTTTTTTTCTTCATCTGAGCAGCAGGAGTGCGATAAGCAGGCGAGGGGCTTTCTTTTTCTTTTTTTCACCAAACGGCTGTCAGTGCAATTGCTAGTGAAGGGATTTGATTTTTTTTTCTTCATCTGGGCAGCAGGAGCGCGATAAGCAGGCAGGGGGCTTTTTGTTTTTTTTCCCCGACGGCTGTGAGGGATCCTCTGCTGACACTCAGGAGACCTGAAAGCTCACTCTGGTGCCACAAAAGCCGTAGGATGCAGTGAGGAGTTATGAGCATGGTCCATTATAGACAGAGTGGCAGATTTGTGAGTATGCTAACATGTGGCGACAGACTTAAAAAGAGCTGTAATTTAAAATAGAAAGCAGCTTTTTTCTACAGGGACATACTAGTGCAATTGAGGACTATTGAAACTGTCACACTCTACGCTCAGTCCGCATGTGAAGAAAAGCAAAAGTAAACAAGTAAAAAAAAAATTGTTTTTATTTGTTTTTGTAGGTGCAGTGCCAAGATTTTGTTTTAAATTACAGGGTGTTGTATCGTTTAAGGATTGTGTTTGTTTGTGTGTGTGGGGGTGGGAGGTAGGGCTCTCACTTTCTGTCTCGGTAACAGGTTCAGAAAAATGGCGGCAGTTTGAAATTGTGTGCCCAGTGCTACAGCCAATGGTGAAGCATGCTGGGCACAAGAATATCTGAGTTGGCATTAGGCACATTTGGGTTGGGTCTTTTTATTTGGTGGGCATCTATTAAAAGTTAATGTACCCCTGTGGAATGGGTACCAGCCAATCAGATGCCTCCAAATAAAAAGCCCATTTTCTAAGTAATAGATAACTCACTCTAGGGTGTACAGTCACGCTCTGATATATGCATGCATTGGTGTGCGTTGTTACGCACGAGGCAACAGGCTGAGTGTGTCAACCACCCAAGGCTTGTGTATATCAGAGCATGACAGCACACCCTAGAGTGGGTTATCTATCTTATAAAATGGTCAAATTGATTTGGAGGGGGGTGAAAGTGCAGGTGTGCAGTCACACTGTGATATACACATGGTCATCTGATGTGTTTCAATCAAATATGTCTTTGATCGGTAGAGAGGATCTCAAACCTGGGACCTCTTCAGTTGCATGAGAGGGTGTGGGGGTGTCAAGGGGGTGTGGGGAGGTGGGTGCATGGGTGCACAGTGGGAGGTTGGGTGGGGGTGAGGGGGTGATCGGCGATGGAAATTTTTTATTTTTACAGGCAAAAAAGAAATGCAACAGACATCGAGGGATGGTTTTCTTCTTTTCAGTAACAAAGAACATAGGTGGGTGGGGGATGCTATAATCTGCCAATGAAGAGGAATTGGTGAGGGAGGGCCACTAGACCACCAGAAAGTAAGAAACATATGTGGTCAGGCATCAGGGATTGGGGAGGGAGGGCCACTAGACCACCAGGTAATAAAAATATTTAAAAAGTAACAACTTGACTTGGGATCCAAGACATTGCATTGTGGGGTCAGTTCAGTGGCCAGAAGAGGAGACTGAGCAGGAGGAGGTCAACAGCCATGTTTTAGTTATTTTGTGGCTGTACATCAGGCATTGGGTATCAGGGAGGGAGGACCACTAGACAACCAGGTAATAAAAATATTCAAAGAAAAAAAACTTGAATCGGGGGGGGATGAGGCATCATATTGTGGGGTCAGTTCAATGGCTAGAAGAGGGCACTGAGCAGGAGGAGCTTAATGACCATATTTTATTTATTTATACAATTAATTTCTCATGCCTTATCCTCCTTCCCCCTGGAAGATTTTAAAACATAAAGAAATACCTGAATTACGTAAACACCAACAGGTGGGCTGAGAAATCTGATTCTGGTGTCAGTTTGCCCCCAAATACCCACAAATATGTTATTTTTGTCAATGGACATATTTGTTCTGCAAATTGCGGCAGCTGTTTTGGGAAACAAGGAATGGTGTTCTGCGAAGCACTGACTCCTTTTGCTGCAATTTGCAGGACAGACTACCCTTGTTTCATGAAACAGCTGCAGCATTTGAGGCACAAATACATCTGTAGACAAAAATATCATATTTATGGGCATTTGGGGGGCAAACTGACCCCAGAATCTGATTCCCCTGGGCCCTGATTAGGTGAACACAACTGTTGGTGCATACCAATACCATTACTTTTTAAATTATATAAGTTTTTCTCTCTCACTAACTCTCAACTCTCAAAAGAGGATTCTGTATTTGTGAAAGAGAATGGCACTTTTGTGAAATGTACCTTTGCACAGGACATCTAATTTTTCCCATAGGAAATAATGGGAAACGTTAAAACTTAATACGTTTTGAAAGGATTAATATTTTTTGCCAAACTTCCAAAAGACACATCTGTGGCTAAAGCCCAAAATACGCTAAACATTTCAGCCCAAACCATTTCTGAGAAATGGTGTGACAAAGGATTTGCATAGAAATGGTAATGTTCAAATTGTTTGACAATCCATACCTCTGCACCCACACATTTGACTGGAATGAAACTTACCACATCAAAGAGATCTTTGGTCCCTGATGGTGCATGCGAAATTTAATGTGAATCAGTCAAACAGCTGCAAAGTTATTAAAGTGCAAATTATGGATTTATCATAGAAGTGACCTTTGAACCCTAACTACAGTGGCACTACTGCACCACTATAATACATATGTAAGGGGGGAGGGGGGTCTCTCAAATATTATAGATGGTTGGGAGCAGGGCCCTGCCTTTGATTACAATTTCTCACAAAGTAAGGAAATTCTCTGCAAAAAACTTGAATGCAATATTAGTGTTCCCTATAATTATACTTTCTCAAAAAGTAAGGAAATTCTCTGCAAAAAACTTTGTTAATGGACCATTAGGATTCCACTGTCAAAAGAAGGAAGATGCCATTTTAGGGTTCCCAACACTAAGACCCCACACCCACCCTTGGTTTCCAAGCCTAAGACTCCACCCACAACCCTGCATGTAGGAACAGCCATCAGGGGTGTGTCTTGGGGTTGTGAACCCTAATGCTCACCCCATTCTCTTATACTGAACCCATCTTAGCTGACTTTCTCATGAAATTGGGTGAGCATTAAGGTTTGCAACCCTAAGGCACTCCTCAGATGCCTGTTCCTGCATGCAGGGTGAGGTGGAGTCTTAGGATCTGAAACAGAGGGGGAGAGGTGGGGTCTTAGGGTTGGGAACCCTAAGATGGCATTTCCCTACTTTTGACTCTGGAACCCTAATAGTCCATTAGTAATGTTTTTTGCTGAGAATTTCCTTACTTTTTGAGAAAGTATAATTGTAGGAAACTCTAAAATTGCATTAATGACTTTTTTTTGCAGATAATATATATTATAGTGGCATGGTAGCATCACTGTAGTTAGGGTTAAGTGGGGGTTTCTATGTTAAACCTCAAATTTTGCACTTTAATAACTTCACTACTCTTCAAAAGTTTTGTATGAACCTTTGCATGCACAGTCTTGTGTGATAGATCTGTTGATGTGCCAAGTTTCATTTTGGTCAGATTTGCAGATTCTGAGCTGCACATAATGCTAAAACATTAAAAAAGCACTGTTCTTTGCACTTTTTTTGTCATTGCACTTAGCCCAGATGGGTTGGAATTTTGGTCAGACATTTTCAGGGTAGAAAGGGCTTGCCTCACAGAAGTGCATTTCACTGATTTGGTGAAAAAATATTAATCCATTCCAAAGTTATTTAGTTTCAGGTTCTGAGCATGCTCAGTTTAGTCTTTTTAATAGCTTCCTGTTACACCAAAAGAATTTGGTCTCACAAAAAAGGATTCTTAGTGGTGAGGTGCCAGTCCTTTCTCCTGAGAAAAAAAACCTTTTCTGTGAGACACCATCTTGTTTTCTTTTGTTTTGGGAAACAAAATTCTCAATCTGGCAAAAATGACATATGTCACACACACCAAAATATGTATATTACTCATCAGGACTTCATTATGTGGATTATTTACTTGTTTACTGCTAAAATGCTTCTGTAATGGGTTTTTTAAAATTATTTAAATGCTTTTTCGTGACTTGCTAACATCCTTTATCAAAAGTCTTTTATCGTTCTCGCCAAAACAATAAATGGGTTCGAAACCCCCTGGGACAGGCACAAAGGTATCATTTCACATAAAGGATAGAAGGAGGGAGTAGTTACTCATATCAGGCAGACTAGATGGATCTCGTGGTCCCCTTCTGCTGTCAAAGTATTTGTTTCTATGAAAAAGGATAACAGCTTGTGAAAAAGGATTTTGGAAAAAACAAAGCCCGAAATCCTTTTTCATGACACAGGATCATTTTTCATGAGAACAAAAAATAATTTACAATAAAGGATCCTACATTATCTTGCAAAAAAGGATTTAAAAAAAAACCACAAAGTCCAAAATCCTTTTTTGAGAGAATAAATCCTTGTTTGAGGGGTATTAAAAAAAACTGGCAAAAAAGGATTTACTGGCACGAAAAATGATTTGGGACTTAGTTTTCTGAGTTCCTTTGTTGTGGCACCAAATTCTTTTTCGTTTCATGGAGCACAGGATTTTATCTCAAGAAAAATTATTTATTGCCTCTTTCCCTCTTTCCCTACATGTTTAATTGATGTTTCCTGATGTCTAGTGGCATCACCCACTCTCTGATTTTAATATATACCCTATTACAGTATATTCGAAAATATTTTCCTTGGTGTCCAGTGGTACCCACCCCCATCCTCCCATGCCTGACCCCATCTATTTTTCCCTGGTGTCTAGTGGCACTACCCACGGTCCTATGCCCAATGGCACCTTCTTTTCTGGTTGTTCTGGTGTCTAGTGGTACCCGCTCACGCCCTCCTATGTCCCAAGAATACTGAAAATAAGTAAGCTGTCCCTCAATGTCTTTATTTCTTTTTGAATCTGAAAAAAATCTACCAGTGATGCTCACCTGCCCCCACCCAACCTCGAACTGTGCACCCCCCACCCGGCACCTCCTAAGACCCCCACGCACATGCTCACTCACCAGAACTGATCTCACTGTGAAGATCCTCGCTCTGTTCAAAGACATGTCTTGCTGCTGGAACCAGTGACTGCTGTATGAGAAGTAAGGTAACTGGGTTGAAAATCCCATTGAAATACATTGAACCACAGTTACCTAATTTTTCATACAGCAGTTGCCAGTTCCAGTAGCAAAATGTGTCTTCAATCAAAGACTGGGTCTTCACACTGGGACCAGTTGAGGTGAATGGGGAAGTGTGGAAGAGTCTGGGGGTGGGTGGGTACACAGTGGGAGATCGAGTGGGGGTGCAGGTAGAGATTAGCAGTGGACTTTTTTTAAACAGATATAAAAAAAAGACATTAAGAGACCGTTTTCTTATTGTTCAGGGTACAAGAGACATGGTATGGTGGGCGGTACCACTCAACACCAGGGCAATGCTAAACATAATGCCAATGGCCATCAGAGGGTGGGGGGCACCACTAGACACCAGGGAGAAAATAGAGGTTGCTTGGGTCAGACATGGGAGGGTGGAGGGCACCACTGGACACCAATGAAAATATATAAGAAACTATAAATGAAAATTGGAGGGTGGGGTGCCACTGGAGTCAGGCATGGTACTACAGGACTGAATAACAGCACATGTGGTATCCCTCCACAAAAGCAGTTCCAAGGATGACCCAGGGAATTACAGACCAGTCAGTCCGACCTCAGTCATGTGCAAGCTCATGGAGACCATACTTAAGGAAAGGTTAGTAGAATATCTAGAGGAGCATGGTCTCCAGGATGTGAGGCAGCATGGGTTCATGGGATGGGGTCATGTCAAACAAATCTGATTTGACTTCTTTGACTGAGACACAAAGACAGTAGATGGGCCAAGCATCAGGCATTCTCTATCTGGATTTAAGCAAGACCTTTGATTCTATGCCCCTCAAAAGGTTGATCAAGAAGGTGGTGGATCTCAGGATTGAGGGTAAGATGGCCAGATGAGTGGAAAACTGGCTGAGGGAGAGAACCCAGAGAACGGTTATGGGTGGAGGGGAGTTATCTGGCACCAGAGAGGTCACCAGTGGGATGCTGCAGGGCTCAGTGATGGGACCTGTGTTGTTCAATGTTTTCATCAATGATGTTGTGGATGGCATTAAGGGCAAAATGTGCCTATTCATGGATGATACCAAGCTCTGCTGGAGAGTGGATGCAGCTGAAGGGATACAGGACCTACATGATGTTCTGGAAAAGCTTTAGAGGTGGTTCAGGATCTGGCAGCTTGACTTCAATGCCAAGAAATGCAAAGTTGTACACATTGGAGCCAAGAATCCCAGGATGGAGTGCTACCTGGATGGAGTCCAGGTATCTGCATCAGAAGAGGAGAAGGACCTATGACTGATGATCACTAGTGACTCGAAGCACTCCACACAGTGCAGGAAAGGAGCAGCAAGGGCAAACAAGATGCTGGGATGCATAGCTAGGGGGATCATTAGTAGGAGAGAGGAGGTTATACTGCCCTTGTACAGGCCACTGGTGAGGTCACATCCAGAGTATAGAGTTCAGTACTGGTACCCACACCTCAAAAGGACATTAACCTGCTGGAGAAGTCCAGAGTAGGGCTACAAATATAATAGTGGGTCAGCAGGGTAAGGAATACATATGAACATACAAACATACAAAGCTGCAAGAAGATACAGGCCTTATTGTCTATCAAGTCTGCTCAGTGTGCAGCTAGCAAGTGATACACCCACACCCCTCCCTCCCTCCCTCCCCAACCCCATAACTGTCACCTCCCTTCACTTTGTCTCATCCCTTTAAAACTTCCTACTGACTTACAAGATACCACCTTCTCAGGCAGTGCATTACACTTAGACTCCACCCTCTCAGTGAAGAAGTGCCTCCTCATTTCTTTCCGGAGTCTTCCACCCTCTGATCTCAGACCATGCCCCCTCTTGTCCCTCCCACCCCGTAATCTGACAATCCACTCTGTGCCAGTTTTGTTTATATCCTTCATGTATTTAAAGGTCTCTATCATATCCCCATATCCCTCCTCTCCTCCATGGAATACATGTTAAGCTCCCTAAGCCTCTCCTCATAGGGTTTGTCTTCTAATCCCAGGATTATCCTTGTTGTTCTGCACTCGACCCCTTCCAATAGCTTCACATTCTTTTTCAAGTATAGGCACTAGTACTACATGCAGTACTCCAGGTACAGCCTCACCAATGACCTGTACAGTGGCAGGATAACCTCCCCTCTCCTGGATGTGATTCCTCTAGCAATGCACCGCAGCATTTTATTGGCTTTAGCTACTGCTTTTCTGCACTGTGCTGAGTGGTTTATTTGCCCTGTTATTATCACGTCCAGATCTTTCTCCTCCTCTGTAGTGGCTAGCTGTTCCCCTACCAACTGATAACATCTCCTTGGGTTCCTTGCTCCCAAGTGCATGACTTTGCATTTCTTGGCATTGAACTCCAGCTGCCTTGTGCCTGACCAGTGTTCGAGTTTAGCCAGATCATCCAACAGCCCCTGCCACCCAGCTGTGTCATCTACCACTGCACCAATCTTCATGTCAACTGCAAAGAGACTAATGTTGTTCTTAATGCCATGCGAGATGTCAGCGATGAAAATGCCAAACAACACTGGGCCCAGTAACGAGCACTGTGGTACCCCACTAGTTACAGCCCTTGAAAATGAACATTCCCCTTCCATCTCTAAGCTCTGTTATCTGCCTTGCATCCAGTTCTTGATCCAATTCACCATTTTTGTCCCTACCCCCTGGTATCCTAACTTACCAATCAGCCTACCATGTGGCACTGAATGAAATGCCTTGCTGAAGTCTAGATACATGACATCAGATGAGACATTAAACCGAGGTCCCAACTGCCTGGATTGGTGGTAGTTCAGGTGGATGTTAACGATCCCATGGCACTTATCAAAAGGAATAGGGGAATTTCCTCGGTGTCCCGGCAAAATTTCCCTCATTCACTGAAAATACCACCAACAGCTTAATCTTGTTCAAGGTCAGTTGGCATTCATCTGTATCCCCCTTCCCTGGGTTGTGCTTGAAAATAGGCAGAATTTGTCTAGTGCACTTACCCGGTCAACAAAAAATAAATAAATAAATACCACATGGCCCTTGTCTAGTGTCCTTGTCACTCAGCCATAATAGTCCACCAGGATGGTCTGGCAGGATCTGCCAGAGACAAACACATATTGCTTTTTGTCCAGGTGACCATTACCTTCTAGAAAGGTTAGCAACCTCACCTTAAGGATGGTCTCCATTAACTTTCCCACAATGGATGTAAGGCTTACAGGTCTATAACTGCCAAGTTCATACTTGGATCTGCTTTTCTGGAGGTCACCATGTGAGCCAACCTCCAATCCTGGTGTAAGCAACCTGTTCTCAGAGAGGTGTTGAACGAGTCTGCTAATGGCCAGTTCCTTCAGTACCCGGGGGTGTACACTGTTCAGACCTGACCTCTTATCCACCCTCAGTGCCCTTAAACCATTTAGTACCCTACCAGCTGATATTTCCCCATCTGTCACCCCCTGCCCATGTGCCTACCCTCCCTACCCCCTGAGTCAGTGCCCCATCCTTCTCCTTAGTAAATACTTAACAGAAGTCTTCATTAAGTGCTTCCGCCTGCTCTGCCCCTTTCTCTGCCCACCCAACATCCTTCTTGATCCCTATGTTTGATCTTTGCAGATCCTTTTTTCTCTTATGTACCTGTAGAAGTCCTTTTCCCTTCCCCTTCCCCTTCCTTGATACCCTGTGCCAGCCTAATCTCTTTTGAAGCCTTGGCTGCCCTGACTGATCTAGTCACCTCTCGTGATATCTTCAGGTAATCCTCTCTATCCTCTCCTGGACTAGATCTCTTGAAACTTCTGAAGGCTGTTTTTTTTTGCCCTCACTTTTTCCAACACCTCCACACTTAACCAACTTGTTTTTTGAACCTAGCCTTTCTGCTTTAAGTTTTAGAGCAGGCACCTGTGGCCTCCATGAGCTCTAGCTTGACAACATACCATTTCTGCCTAGCATCCATGTGTGGGTGTATGCTGGCTAGGTGTCTGCCACTATTTCCCCCATCCTACCAAAGTCAGCTCACCTGAAGCCCAACACTGTGGTCCCTGTCCCCAATGCCTCCATGCCCATGTTGAGCAAGAAACACACTATGTGGTGGTCACTCCCTACCAGCAGTTCCTCTACCCACAGCTCTCTGACAAACTCCCCATTAGACAGCATGAGGTGCAGAGTGTTGCCACTCTTGTTAGCTTGCTTACCATCTGTACCAAGAAGCTGTGCTGGAAAGCCTCAAGGTGGACCTGCTGCTTTGCACTTGAGGTGGCTGAGGTGCTCCAATCTACCCCAGGCAGATTGAGGTCCCCCACTATCACAGGGTTACCCTTCCTGCTGACCCTCCTTATCTGCTCCACTAGTTCTCTGTCCAAGTACTCTGCCTGCAATGCTGGCCTATACACCACCCCCATCCTAAGTGTCCTTTTTTTGAACCCAGGAATTGTATCCATAATGCCTCTAATCTACCCTCATCCCCCTCCACCAAGATACACCTTATCCCCTTCCTCACAAAAATCACCACCCCATCCTCTTTTCCCTTTTCCATGTCCCTGCAGTATAGACTCTACCCCAGGATCACAAGATCCCAGTCCTGGTATCGGGTGGCCCATGTTTCAGTGATCACAAAGTAGATGGAAGGCTCGGCTTCACTGTCACTGCCTTGGGCAATAAAACCTCTTACTGCAGCAGCATAAACATATGAAAAACTTATTCCACAAACGAACAAACAACTAGCAGCAAAATGCAGATGGCCCTCCCCACGAGAAAACAGCTGAACGTTTTCATGCATGACTAGCACATTTTCAAGGCTGAGGTGGATTGACATTGCAGTCCTTTATAAGAATTAATTTAAAGTGATAGTGCTCATATGCAGATCAATAAGGTGCAGGTTAAAGAGCAGGATGCATAATACAAGCTGCAGGAAATTAACATAACATTCAACAGTCTCTGAATATAAATATAAATACCACATGCCAAAAAAAACACACCAAATTAACTGGTTAAATACAGTTAAAAACAACAACAGAACTATGTCTGTAAATAACCACCAAGTGGATAAGAAAATTAAAATTACCTTCCTATCTCATTGGTTGTTTATCCTAAGTTTTGTTTTTTATTATTCATTAGTGGATTCAAAAATGTTTTATTTCTAGATATCTAGCTCTATTACAGAGGTCATGAACCTTCTTACTGAGTACCAAATTCCTATATTGTACAATATGGGCCTGAGATCCCCAACGCACACCCCACACCTGCTATGCTGCTTGGGAAGTGGCTGGGGTGTTAGGGTTGTAAGGCTTGCAAACCTTAATGCCACATTTCCCTACCTTTGTTGCTTTAACCCTAACTAGCGATTAACAAAGTTATTTGCAATTTATATATATATATATTTTATATATATCTCTATTATAGGGATGTGGTAATGCCCGATATTTAGAGTTGAGTAAGGCTTTCTACTGTATGTTAAACCTCAAATTTTGCACTTCAATGTCGTTGCAACTGTTCAACAGATTTGCATTAAAATTTGCATGTGCTGTATCATGGGGTAAATCTCTTGACGGGCAAAGTTTGTTCAGGTTTGATGTGCAGACTCCAAGATGCAGATAGCACAAAAATGTAAAAAAATCAATGTTTTTGCTATTCTTTTTTGTCATCACCTTGCCCCTAGACAGTTTGGAATGTTTGTCTAAAATTTACAAGGTAGTAAGGGTGTGGACCACAGATGTGCCTTTTGCCTGTTTGGTAAAACAATATGAATCCATTCCAAAGTTATTACAATTTAAAGTTCCCATTATTTTCAATAGGAATTTCACTCTTCTGGATGGCTTCCTGGAATGAAAAAATAATTTGGTCAAATGAAAAAGGATTTTTTTTTCGTTAGTGCCAATCCTTTTTCATGAGAAAAAATTCCTTTTTTATTTTACACCATCTTGTTTCCCATTTATATTCCCCCCAAAAATGTCAAAACCCTCAAAAATGACATTCAGCAGAGGTAGCAAAACTTACCTCGTGTATCAGGACTCCATTTAGTGGATTCTGTACCTTGCTGCTGGAAAAATTACCCTGAAGTGTTTTTTTATATATATTTTAAATAATATTTTGTAACTTGCTGAGATCCTTTTTCATGAGTCCTTTTTCATTCAAAGGAAAAAGGATCATGACTGATGAAAAAGGATTTCTGACTTAGTTTTTTACTTATTCTTTTTTCATGCCAAGGGATCCTTTTTCATTTGATACTTTCGTTTGAAACAAACAAAAAAAAAGAATCTTTTGGCACGAAAAATTATTTTAGACTGTTTTTTTTCCCAAATCCTTGAGTTTCAAGGAATCCTTTTTCATTTCATACGAGAAAGGATTCTTTAAGAAGTAAAATGTTATTTTTTTTCTCCTTCCAATTACTTTTCTTAATTTTCTCCGGTATCTAGTGGTACCCCCATCCTCTGATTGACATGCCTTTTATTATATGATTTATCCCTGGTGTTTAGTGGTGCCACCCCACCCTCCAATCATTGTCCCCATATTTTTAATATATATTTGAATTATAAAATTGTTCCCCCATTTCTAGTGCTTCCCCCCTCCCTCCGATCATTATCCCCATATTTTTATTTTATATTTTTATAAAAAAAAATCTCCTCATATCTAGTGGCACCCCCAACCTTCCATCATGCTCCGCACCCTCTGATCATTGTCTCCATATTTTTTTTTTAATTTTATACTTTTATTAAAGTAATTTTCCCTGGTGTCCAGTGTTGTCCCCAACCCTTCGATAACCATCCCAGTAATTATAATATGTATCCCTGGTGTCTAGTGGTGTCACCACCCTCTGTTCCCCAGGTATCATTAATCCCTTGTGTCCAGTGGGACCCCCCTCATGCTCTGATGGATGTCCCTGTTAATGCATTGGGTATCCCTGGTGTCAAGTGGCTCCACTCTTCTCCAGTTTCATTCTGTCCCTGCAAAAAAGAAAATGGTCCCTCAATGTTATTTTTTTACCTGAAAAAAGGTCCTTCACTGATAAAACTCCCTCCCCACCTGGACCTCCCACTCAGCACCCACTGCCCTGCACCCTCCAGACCTCCCCTACAAACCCTCACTCATCTGAACAGGTCCCAGAGTGAAGATCAAAGCTTGTACAGGAGACAGATCTTGCTGCTGGAACTGTCAACTATTATAAGACAAAGTAAGGTAATCCCCTCCCTATCCTTCAGCTCACTGCCACCACTCCCTACATCTACACACCCTTCCTGATGCATTTGTCCCCTCCCACCACTACTACCATTTGTTTCTCCATCCCCTCCACTCATCTAATCTCCCCAGTTCCCCTATCCTGAACTGGACTTCTCTACCTACTTCTGTCCCCCCCTTCCCATCTCAAATCAGTGGGTGTCATCTATTCCACACTGGCACCACACTAGGTGCTCCCACTCCAGCCCCATCCCTCCTGACCTTCTCCCATCCTCCCACCACTCTCCATCCTTCCCAGGTTTCATCACACTCTGAGGTAGAGATGCCCAAGCCATCTGGGTCAACCCTTACTCAATGCTACCCTGCCTGCCTGTATTGCTCAATTTGGCCATCCCCATGACCCTCTCTCACCCCACTTATCTCCCCCTCACTAGCCTGTCTAATTCACATCTAAGTTGCCTCATCTCCACCAACAAGTGATTCAAAGTTCTGCACACTGGGCAGCCACCTACCTCCCACAATGTACTCAGGAACACCACAGCCCACACTGCCTACAACACACAACCCTACTCCTGTCCTCCTGCTGCCTGTACATGTTCCAATGTTCTCTTCCCACCACATGCTACCTAACTGAGTCTTTGTCTTATCATCACAGCATATGAAAACTTCTCCCCTCCTGTACCTAACAGCTGCCCCCTACCACACTCTTTCTGGGCCTACCCTAGATAGGTTATAGTTTCAACCCCTCTAATTCCTTTGTTGGCCTACCCTAGATAAGCTTTAGCTACAAACCCTCTGTTTCCTTACTTTGTAGGACTACCCCAGATATGAAGTACTACAGACTCCTACATACCCTCCATTGGCCTACACTAGATAGAGTGTAGTAGAACTCCTTTGTATCATTGCCTCTTAGGTCTACCCTAGATAGGGCAGGCTCCACTATACATGGCCTCTATAAGCCTTTCCTAGTTCTGTCATAGGTATTTTCCTCTCTTACTTGCTCCTTTTTCCATACTTGCCTTCCATTGAGCAGAGTGACATGTGGCCCGTGGTCCTTCCCTGTGGATGCCCTGCCAACTGCCCCAGATGCCACTTAGTTGGATGCCACACTCCTGCTTTGTGGCACTTACACTTCAGAGTTGCTCATGCGAGTGGTCGCTCTTTCTTCTAGGTCTGAAACACTGGCTACAGCCATGCTAGTGGCTGGCTACAGCCATGTAGTTCAAGCTCACACTAGTGGCCACCATGTCCAGTGTCCTATTGTCCCTCTTTGGGTCCCTCCTTGCAGTACACCTCCAACTACCCCCTTCCAAATTACCAGACCTATAAGGAATCAAGCAGAAAAACATATAAAATGTCAGCCAAAAATAGTGTTTGACCTTACATTTTCAGTTTCACTTTTCAGCAAAAACACAGTGTTTAGACCTTGCATTTTCAGTCACTTACCCAGTCAATGCCCAGTTTTGCTCTAAGCCATTGGATCCCACCCTCATAGTCTCCCTACCACCACCCCCTTGCCAAATCAAACAGTGTTATGACCTTGCATTTGCAGCTTTACTTCTCACAAAAATTAAACCATGTTTGGACCTTGTAGTTTCTGTGACTTCCTTACTCAAAGCCCTGTATTGCTCTAAGCCACCTTATCCCATCACCACAGTCTCCCTCCCACAACCCCCCTTCCTGAATCACTGTTCCACTCTGTATCAGGCAACAAACATTGTATGCTGATTAGTTATTAAGTAATAAGCCTGCTTTTTACTTCCCTGCTAGTCAATTTCCTCCAGACCCGAACAGCACACAGAGAGGACAATCGATCTAAACTCTGGACAATTCAAAATCAGTTTAATGAATAACATGAACAAAATGGGAATAAGTATGGATCCTGGGGGGGGGAACCATGAGAAACAGATTTCTCATTGGAGAAATAACCATGAAATTTTACAAATTGATCCCTATTCACCAAGTAGTCAGAGCGCCAACCCAAGGCTGTCTACCCCATACCAAAGTGTTTTACCTGTAGCTTGTTAATGGAAATTGACAAGATCAAAGCACTGGTCAGGACCACAAGTATGCACCAGTTACAGTACTTAACTAGTATCCCTGGAATGATATATGTCTCCGTAAGCACAACCAAGACAGTGTCTGTAGCATGTCCTTTCAGAAAACCATGTTGTTTTGTCACTCAAGTATTTTGTGTTTGTCTCTATATTGTACTTGTGGAGAGTATATAATCTTTTCCTGAACCTTTGCTAAAGCTGAGAGGATCAGGATTGGCCTATAATTATGTATGATGGATGTTGAACGCCCTTTTTGGATGGGTACAACATATGATTTTCTTTCCATAAGTCTTGAATCTGACTGCTGCAAACAAAAATGACACAATTTAGAAAGTGGCCTGGGAATACAAGCAGCCACACAGAAAATTAGTTCTGGGACCATGTCCTCAATCCCTGCTAATTTGTCTTTATCCACCACTTTAAACAACTCATAGACTTCACTAGGCACAGTATACAGTAACAGCTTTAAGAAAAAAAAAACTGAGGTCTAGAGGCATGGCCAGGAGACTATCCTATAATTAACGTAGTGTTTTAAACTGTTGGTAGAAAAAACATATACCCTCCTAAATGGTTCAAGGTTAGTAAATTTATTATTTAAAGCATTAAGTAAGGCTTATCCAATAGAGATGTAAGGTTGTCTTCTTTAAAGGTTATGCTAATGGACTGCACAACTTTTGCAGATGCCTATAACACTACTAAATTTGCGGGGAACCATTTTCATGAAAATTTGGCCCACACCTTATCTCATTTGTTTATGAGCTCAAACCAATTTTGAGTAATCCATTTTGAGTGAAAACCACTAAAATTTCTCTTGTCCAGAGGGGCATGCTTTAGACATCTCTCCTAGAAAATAATATAAGGCTGGGTCAAAGCCAAGTGTAACATAAAAGTATGTTAAGTCAGTCAAGGACAAATCGTGACATGGGAAGAGGGACTGTAGCCAGTAAAATACAGGATCAATCAATACTAATCTACTATACTCTGGTTTCCAGGTTATGGAGCTGATGCACTGTAGCCCGTCCATTGAGTCTATGACATAAGTTAACACCACTATGGGTTGTAAAAATATATCAAGGAATTTTAAAGATTTTCAGTAGACGAACCCTATGCCTGAGACTATGGGCATGCAAAGTGGATTGACAACATTTTTATGTACCATAGAAACATAATAAAAGGTGGGCATTTTCAGGTGTTTTACATTTTGGGAATTAACTTCTTGTTGAGAAATGTTCCCCTTATTAAGTGCCTCATTCAAAAATTGAAACAAAGTGGTGGCAAACCCAACTGTAGGATATATTTTTTTTAATTTCATAAGGTTCCCGGTACCCAAGTAGCCTATTAGTCTCCTAATGTAGTCCTTTTCATTGAGAATCACTACATTTCCCCTTTATCTGCTTCTCTAAGGATAAAATGTTCCTTCTTTTAACTGTCTAGTGCATCTCTATCCTCAGTGCTTAGAAGATGATGGCCCAAATTCCAGTTATTGTTAAGTAAAAGAGTCACCTCACTATGTACTATTTTATGAAATATTAATTGCAGTATCTAATATCCTTGGTCAAGAGTGCAAAACTGTTTGATATTTTTGATTACATATCATTGGTAAATTGCACTTTAATGTGTAGCCACCATTTGCCAAATCATCTCCACAATCTTCAAAAGAAGTAAAAATTATATATATAAAAAAGTTAAAATGATTAAATAAAGCAGATTGAGCACATTTTCTTGGTACCTTTATGGGGTTCCAAGGATTTCATGAGAGATTACCAATATGCTTCTTTTCATAGAAATCATGACTTTCCATGAGAACATGATTTTTGACTGGGCCCTTCTTACAGGTGGCAGCAGAATAATGTGTAAAAGGCTTTGCAGTGAGCATGACAATAACAGTGGTATTCATAAAATACTGCTTATAGTACATATGCAAACTACAGTATTATAAACCCAGCTTTGCATGCTGAGTCCTACTGTCCCCAAGGGCATTCACTGGTATACACTTCTTCGTAAGTTCATCTACATCCAGGTCTCCACCATTTTTACATCCCTTTTCCTTAAACCTCTACCCCTTACTCCACAGGGTCTCTGGAGACACCTAGCTGGGTAGTACTTATATTTCAGAAGAACTGTAACAAATGGGCCTTCTATTACACAAGCCCAACTGATTGGAGGAAACTAACCATCTCCTTGGACACATTCCTGCACTTCTTCCTTTCATAAAGCTGCTGCTGTGGCAGTTCAATGAGCTCTGCAGCTGTTCAGGAAGCACTAACCTACCCTAGCTCCCCCTTACCAAAGGACTTGTAGGAGACAATGTTCCCTGTACCCCACTTAGCCCACCCAATAACTTATGTACCTGCTATCTAGAGAATCAAGAGAACCACGATTCTCCTCTAGAACCTCTGTATGCATGCAGTATGTATTCAATACTCTGATGTTTAAACATATACCGTACTCTATTGCATCACAATCTGGACACTCTGTGCCCTAATCAATCTTGAAATAAGATATTACATTGACTGGGGAAATTCACCCATCTGTGTGAGGCTAATTGCACATGAATCGATCAATAAATAATTTTATATTGAGACCATCTAATAGCCTTCCACTCTACCACCTTGGAGACTGATTCTATCAAATCTTAGGAGCTAAGTAGGGTCATTTATGGTCAGTAGCAGGATGGGGAATCTTCACTGGATGTTAGGTGCTTCAGGAAGTGGTGTTGGTAGCTCTAAAGGGCGACACCCCCCTTGGTTTAAAGTAAACGTACCATTGCCCCAGCATGGGGTTTGGGAGACACTGTACTGTCAGAGGTATCATCTTTCAGATGACAGGTTTAACTGGGATCCCATCTGCCTGTTCTGGTGGTCATTCACATGGACATTGAAGATCCCATGGCACTTCTTTAAAAGATTAGGGTACTTTCCCCAGTGTCCTGCCAAAATTTCCTCCATTCACTATAAAAACCACCAACAGCTTAACCTGGTTTAATATCATCAGTCTGTATTTGTATCCCACACCCACATGACAAGACTGAAAATGGGAAGTATTTCATAGCTCTCCATTTTGGTCAAGAAATAAAATAAATGCATTAAACTAGAATAATGAACTATAGAAATCCTTGGTTAGGCCCTATCAAGATTATAGTGTGCAGCTCTGGTCATCATACTATATAAAATATATAGGTATGGTACTGTAGAAACAGTTGAGAAAACTGCAACAACATTCTAGCTGTTATGGAGGACTTAAGCTATGAGAATACACCACCTAAATTGTGGTTGTTCAAATGGAATACTAACAGAAGGTACAATAACTGCTTTCAAATTGATGAAAG
Organism: Neoceratodus forsteri; assembly: GCA_016271365.2. NCBI lineage: Eukaryota > Metazoa > Chordata > Ceratodontiformes > Ceratodontidae > Neoceratodus > Neoceratodus forsteri. The sequence goes on along the minus strand of CM057455.1, from coordinate 1,170,933,270 downwards.
AACTATAGTAACTTCATCTAAACATATGAAGCTACTAAATATATCAAAAGATAAGAGAATCTGAGAACATAATTATACTTTTGCACAGAATATTCAGAATATTTGACAGAAAGTGGTGTATTTATGGAATAGATTTCCATCAAAAGTAGTATCAGGGGAAACATTCAATGTCTTCAAATTAATGTTTGATAATTACCTAAAGAAAAAGGATTAACTGGTTTTATGAAACAGATTTTAAGAATCCTAAAAAAGCTTCAGTGTTCTAAACCCATTGGCTAACCAGTCATTAATTATCAACAGTTGGGGGGTTACTGAACTACATTCCCAAGGTACTGTAGTAGTGACCTCATGACAAAATATAAAATTTATACACTGCAGATTCTTTAGCAGGTCACTATGTTCCCTAACTACTGAGCTGGATACAACCTGCACAAACAGCATTCAGACTGCAGTCTATCACCCTGACAACAGCTGCAAACTACTAAGCTGCAAACCATCCGAGATCAGGCATTTCAATAGCAAGTGGGAGGGGAGGGACTCTGCACTGAGCTGGAAGTTGGATTCACCGACAGAACTGGGTTCTGAACTAATGCAGAGAGTTTGAGAACACTACAGGCTGATACATACAGTAGCAAAGAAAGCAGTACAGGATATCTACTGTATTTGCAGCTTGAACACGTTCTCCTAAAATGCACACTGTCAACCTTTTTGGCAACATATTATTTCTAGTCAAAAACCTACATTTTATGATTGCTTACCATTTCTAAAATTAATTGATGTTGCTGCTTGTGTTACCTGCCTCCTTCTTAGTAGAACTGAAATGCATGCTAATGCAAAGTTGTAACCAACCTTTTTTGTTTCAAATCATGGATCTGATCTTATTGCATACTTCCTGAACATTAGAAACACCCCAAACAGTTCAGCCACTCACAATGCAATAGTCTCCTTTACTTTCACTATATCATAAGAGGCTGGGTTCCTAAGTCCAGGAAAGATGCAATGGGAGTTGATCAAGGAATATAAGCAAACATGTTTTTGTGTGGTAGTAACAGTGTGGTGGGCAGTCTGTTTTTTGCTTTTTAAAGGAAAATAAATCATAATCAAACAACCAACTACATCAGCAGTCTTTATGGAATGTAAACAATAATATCATGTGTTTTTTTAAATGAGGTGTACATTGATGCATAAGGGGGTTGACAGAAAGTAAAAATCAGAACTCTACAGACACAAGCTAGGAGAGAACAATTAACCCAGGAACAAAGGGGGAAAATAAATGCCAGACTAAGCAAAGACAGAACTACTGTAAGCCATATTTCATTTTCTCTGAAATAAATGCCATGCCTTTTAATTACTGTAATGGTTCAATAGTTTGAAAATGTAAAAACTGCTAACACTGTATCAAATACTTTAGCAAGTGAATGCACTTGAGTCAATTCCTTCAGGTTTCCAGCAGTTTAAAATGTTACTGTCTTTATTTCATGACTTTATCAACATATACCTATTTTATAAGTGCAAGAAGCCACTCCAGGGCATGGGTGTATGCTGAATTAATGCAAGCCCCAGCTGCATAAGGTAGTTGGCCATTAACCAAGTGCTTTTTTGTGCAGCTGGAACATGCATTAATTCACAATACACCAGTGACCTGTTGTGGCTTATTGCCAACATATCCGTCAATCTAGTGGGGGAAATAACATGATGAAACAAAGCTCTTTTTTATGTCTACTTTGTTACATGATTGAATGGTCATAGTCATCTGTATACTGATCTGCAACTGGTAATAGTGGACTAGGTTTAAATGTAATTCTAAATGTTTATAACTGCACTACTGTAGCAATAAAGTCAAATCAGGCTGAATTCATTAACACTGTTACTCTGAAGACAACTGCCAATCAATATAACTTTCATGCATTGAGCTCTTTATCCTTTCAAGGGTTAAACTTGCAACACTGAAACCATTATACTCTGCTGGATTTCAACCTAGGTATCCTGAGGTGAAATGACAGAACACTAATCCATCATCATATCCTGCAAGGCCTTCTTTTGAAGAGTATTTTCATGTTTTTCTTTCAGTGTCAATAATATAACATAATATCCTTAATGTATGGTTAAAAACAGTATTATATAGCTTTTGAAAAAGTTCTCAAAAGAACAAAACTCACATGAAATAAATCATTTTAGTTTCAAAACAAATCACCAAGACAAGTCATATTTTTCTAAAGCTGTTGGTGTTCTTGAGTTGTCTTGAGAAATGTAATGTGGTCATAAATCAGTCCTATGCGGAAAAGAGGGGTGTAGTATCATTTTAACATAAGAAATATTATTCAACCATAGGGTGATTTATTTCATCAGTCTATGGTGTTTTACCAAGAGACTTTTTTCCTGAGAAGTGAACAAACTCCTGTTAAAAAGAAGACATAATGTTATAAAATATCTATATTTCATTAAGATCCTAGTACATTTTTAATGAAGTATTGACTGGATGTTAAAGATATAATGGAACATAAAGGCTCTAAAACATTTTTGAAATGTGCAGCAACTGCGCATTGAATTGGCTGTGAAGCTGTTAAAGCATTAATTATTTTCTTAGCCGAGGTACAGTAGCATTTTCATATTATGATCAATTAATCCAGGTATAAAATAACTAGTTCTACATTTAATTTGTAAAGTTATATGAAAATTTCAATGTTATTTTCCCTGGTGAGTGTTATAATCCTGTAGTGACTCAACTTCCAAATTTCCAAAGATAAAACTCCAGTGCCACACAGGCAAAACACACTCCCTCTCAACAAAAGGTCCCTGGGGAAGCGTGCATGCACAAAACTGGTCAGCCCTTTAGTTGAGAGGGAGTGTGTTTTACCTGCATGACACTGAGGGCTGGATATTCAAACTGCGCCATTCATAGGCGCAAGCCCTTGCGCTGCACAAACTAGTTGCGCAGGGGTGTGTCCAGGGTGATATTCAAAGGAGTTGCGCTATTGAGCAACTCCTCTGAATATCACCCCCCAGCCACAGCCACTGTGCATGGTGCAGTGGAACTTGCGCCACCGCAAGTTGACAAAGTGGAGCATTCAACTTGCGGTGGCGCAAGTACCATTGCGCCATGCGCAAAACCCCGATATTCAAAAGGTGACATGCAAATGGGACTATAATTCATGCAAAGCACAGGGGGGGCCATTTGCATCTGATTATGGCCGCATTTGCATGCCATTAGCATGCAGATGCGCCGATCCCCGAGGACTTGCACCTGGCGCCCTGCCAGGCAGCAGCCGTTGGGGAAGGACGCCCCCTGCAGCCCAATCACGGGCAAAAGAGTGTAAAAACCCCCCCACCACCCCCCCACTGGCCTGATCGCAGACATAGTGTAAATACTCCCCTCACCAGCCTGATCACGGGCAGCAATGTGTCTCCCCAACACAGCCCTGGTGGTCCAGTGGACTGATAAGCCCAATCACAGGCTGGCGTAATGAAACACCCACCTCCCGAATATATCCCTGGTGGTCCAGTGGACTGATAAGCCCGATCGCGGGCTGGGTATTCAAACACACACCCCACCTCCTGATCCATATCCCTGGTGGTCCAGTGGACCGAAAATCCCGATCGCTGGATGTAGTTGGCAACCCCCAAACACATCCCTGGTGACCTAGTGTCCCCCACCCCACCCACCCAGAAGCCCCACCACCCGCCCCCTGCGGCGGCGGCGGCAGCATCCACCCACCTGCCGCCCGCACCCACCGACTGACTGCCGGTAGAGCTGCACGCCCATTGGTGCAGAGCAAGAGCCAATGGGCATGCAGCTATACCGTACCAGACAGTCCAGTTTTGTGAATGAATTTCATTCACAAAACTGAACTGTCTTATACGGTATGGGCTGCATGCCCATTGGCTCTGCTCGCACCAATGGCGTGCAAGCCCCTACCGGGGTCAGTGGTGGGCGGCGGGTGGCTGGGATGCTGCCACCCATCGGCCGCGGGGGAGGGTGGTGGGGCTCGTGGGTGGGTGGGGTAGGGGACACTAGGTCACCAGGGTGTGTTTGGGGTTGCCAACTACATCCCGCAATCAGGATTTTCAGTCCACTGGACCACCAGGGATATGATCGGGAGGTGGGGGTGTGTGTTTGAATACTCCAGCCCACGATCGGGCTTATCGGTCCACTGGACCACCAGGGATGTGTTGGGGGACACATTGCTGCCCACGATCGGGCTGGTGAGGGGGGGCACAGAGAGAGCATACCTCTCAACTGTACCACATTACGAGGAACGTTCCTCATTTTACTTAACAAAAGCTCCCTGTTCCACATTGTGAGGACTTGTCCCACATTCAGTGTTAACATTTTAAAGCAAAACTCCATAGTAAATGATGCAAAATACATAATTTTAATTAATAGCAGACTTTCTGAACATAAATGCAAACATTTTCACAGTGTTGTGAGCTTCTAATGTAAAGATTTGATTAAGTGTTCCACATTTTGCCCATTCTTTCCACATTTTTAGAGGCAATGTTCCACATTTGGGGGACAAAAGGTTGAGAGGTATGAGAGAGTGGGTTGAGGGCCAGCCACAGGTGGCAGCTGCTGTGTTGCACCCTGCAATGCAGCAGCTCACCTGTGGGTGGCCCTCAACTTGATCTTTTTTTTTGGCTCAAAGTTGTGCAGGCGCAGGTTGGGGGTTGCGACTGCACAACTCTGCACAGCCCGGCTGAATATCGGGCTGTGCAGTTTATGCATGGTTCCTCCCCCTCCAGTTCAGCATGCATTCATTTGCATTGCGCTGTTGCTCAGCATGTTTTCTGTGGCGCAACTGCCTCCTGCTGAATATCGCAGAATGGAGCAAGTTCAAACTTGCGCAGGCGCAACCCTATTGCGCATGGCGCAACCCTTTTGAATATCTGGCCCTGGAGTTTTATCTTTGAAAATTCACCACATTGTGAGTAATAAAACATCTGCAATTACTTTCTGGTGGATGGTGCAGTGTATTCTTTTGGAGTTGATACTGCTGTTTTCAACTGGCATGTCAGTACCGGAGCTGTATTTCTTCTTCAGACTATCATCCTGTAGGGCCCAACAAAGGCCATAGGATCCAAATGCAATCTCCTAAAACCATTACATTACCCAAGAATATTGTTGCCCATATCAACAGGACTAACAACAAGCATGTTTAAATTATTGAGAATCAATTATATGAATATCTTCACATTACTAGTTCTAATAAATCATGAAATGTATAAGCCTGAGTAATTTCAGCTTCTAGTATAAAGATACTAGCCTCTAAATTAGTGGTAACAGCTAGGATGGTACACTTTGCTTTCTTGTAAATCATGTTGGAAACGGTGTATGTAAACTATATTGGACCTTATGTATATGCCTCCCATGGCCTACATCTGTTCACTATCACCACATTAATGTCTACCATATCTGTACTATGTCATGTTTTTGTTTTTTACCTTCTGTTTACTGTATTCTCTCTATTGTATCGAATTTATGTCAAGGACCACCTTGAAAATGAGCTTACTCAATGGTGTTATATGCCTGTTTAAATAAAGTTGATTGATTGATTGATTGATTGATTTCATTAAAATATTTAGCATGAATTTCTTGATTGGTTACAACTGTAGCATGGCAGGCCATGGGCTGTGAGAGCTTTCTTTTATCCAGTCCTAGAATACCCACCACATCCTGGTGATCCCTTGATCAATACAGAATTGGTAAAATACATTTAAGTGGTCTCACTGTCATTTTATTATTTTATTATGTATTATGAGAAGAAAAAAGTGCCAAAATTACAGGTTGCTTCCTGTTTTGCAGCAGTTTAGTTATACCACTGCAAGGCAGGCCTAGTAAAAGTCAATTACAGTAAGATGGAGAGGAACTATGCTTGCAGCTATGAGATGGAAATATTGTAAAATGATAAACTTATTAGTCCATGGGCTAACACTACCCCCCATAAGGAATTTTCAAGGCATTGCTTTCTTAGAAGGTTACCCTGTAATAGTTTATAATTTAATTTGTTGCCATCTGGCAATGGTAGCTTTTGTTTGCAACAGGCAAACATGTGTGACCACTCTATATCAGGAAAGAAAAAACAACAAAGATGGAGTAGAGATAGTTTTTGTTGATTTAAATCTATATATGTACAGTAAGTCAAATAATGACAAAATGGGTATCAATAAAAAGGTTACATACTAATCTATGACTTTATTATAAATAGAAAAGATTCAGCTCAATGGTAATATCAGTAATGATGTCATATTGATGTACACATGAGTACTTTGTAATGCCATTGAAACTATGGAAATTGGTGGCATCAGAATATAGAGTTATAACAATACTTGTTATATAAGTGTATGATTAAACTGACACACTGTAACAGTAATATTGCTTCCATTATAATTTAGTTGTCATCTTCATCCCACTATTTTCATCCTCAGCATCAAAGATCTCATCTGCCAGGCTGGCAGAAAGAACGTCATTGTCATCTTCCTCATCTGACTGATTCAGGGTCTCCTCCTGGGACAAAATGTCCACCAGTTCCTGTGATATAATGTCACCATCACACCAGTCATACTCCAGGATTCCTGTTTCATCAAGGTTCCTCCAATGTGTTCCAGGACTTGGGATGTAAGGCTGTGACACATGGACATTTTTCAGACAAGGCCCTGGTAATTCACTCTCAGTATATGCATTCTCAATGTTGGCCTACATGGAGGCAGTAGACTCAGATCAATGCCATCATAATTTGACAATAGCAGGCTGCTTCCTGTGTGAAATGTCTGCCTTGCAATGCCATAGCAAAGTTTGTTGATATCAGTATATGGCAGCTGTCCCTACAAGCAGCAGACAAATCCTTCAAGGTCAGCATGGATGGCATCCGATACATGTTCTGTGTCTCCAAGTGTTTGGAAAGTTGCCATATACTCATTTTGTTTTCACAGGATGTTGTAAGGTTTGATTTTCCCTTTCCTAACAAATACAACTGTGCTCTTGCACACTGAAAATGCATGAAGTGCAATCAGTGCACTACACATCTCAGCACCACGAATCTGGATTAGACTTTTGGTGTTCAGAGCTGAAGTTTGCCACTCCTGTGTCAAAGCAGATGTTCTGTATTTGATTGCCATAGTACAGCAGCAGCAAAAATACATCTGTGCCTGGTGATCTGATGATGATGTCAGTTGAGGATGTTGACACCGCTGCATGAAAGCAGTGAAGCAATATTCGCGTATCTGCTTCTTCCTGAGATGAAGAAAGTGCTGGTATAAGGTGGATTTGTGTTGTGATTTCATCAAGGCTTGTCAAAGAGATACAGTTTTCCTCACAGATAAAAAAGATTTGATGACCCATTAGTCTTGGCGCATATGTTTCTTTTTGCCACTCATTGAGAAGAAGCTCAATCAAATTTGTCTTGTCATTGTTTGTGAGAAAGGATTTCCAATCTCTTAGCACCTTTGCTAATGGATCTTTCACCAAATAAGAATCTGATGATCCTCATCTTCTGCGTTCAGCCACCTTTATGGAATTATATTTGTAGGTGTCTGTTACAAAGTCCAATCTTTGTACTTTTGGTAATGCACTGAAGTCCTTTTCAGCTAGCTCTCCAAATGTCTGCAGTAGACCAGTCATTGACTGGAGAAGTGCATTGTCATCACAGATGTAAACTTTGTCTTCATCCCAATTCATTGTACTGAGTGCTGCCTCATGTTCAAGTTTGTGAAGAAGGGTGGATTTCTATATCTTCACTGGTAGGCCATCTGAAGTTGCCAATGACCATGGCAGTGGACTCAATGGATATGAGAGAGCCTTTTCCATTCTAAGGTTGTTCTGTTCTGAAAGCATTAGCAGTTGCCCAAAGAGGTTTCTTTATGCAGTCTTTCAAAAAAGGAACTTGTTTTGCAGGGAGCTAATTCCTCTTATTCTGAAAGGATTAACTTGACCGGATGTAAAAACTTCATTTTTCTTTCTATGTTGTAATTTCCCCTATGTTTCGCTCCTCAGAGCTTGTTCACGGGGATTAACTCTCTGTTTAAACATAAAATACATGTTTTTAGTCTCATTTATTTTTTACTAACTATATCAACGTGTTTTTGTTAACATTTTTTATGGAACTGTATTTGATTTACCATAAATACTTCTGTTGTCTGCTGTGTTTAAACAATTTTTCAAAACTTCTCCTGTGGCATTACGCCCTCTGTAAATATACAAAACAGACAACACCTTTCATGAAATGGCAGCATAGATGCCTGCTCTGGCAAAGTACGATATTTTAAACTTCTGTATACAACATGAAACCCCATAGCTGCTCACATACCTCATTGGCAAAAGGATCTTGTGCTTGAATCCCTTTTCTTCAGTTTTGAAAAATTGTTTAAACACTGCAGATTATGTTACTATTTACTTCATGAACCTCTACTATAGTCATATGATAGAAGCATTAAAAACCTTTTTATTGATACCCAATTTGCCATTATTTTTAGTCACATACTTAAATTTACAACATGAAAAGCTATCCATACCCCTTCATCAGTGTCCTTCAGTTCCTACGAAAATTGATGACACATACAGTATGACTCTGTACCAAACAGAAGCTACCATCAGCAAATTGCAAACAAGTACGTTCCAAAGTGTTATGATACAAACTTTTCAAAAATCATAGTCTTGAAAATTCCCTGGGGGGGGGGATGGTTTCATTATCTAGCCCACTGACTATATGATCAAAAGGAACTCTAGGTCCATCAAGCTTTATCCCTACTTCATAAGCAGGTATGACTACTTATGCTGTCCAACATGTATTAATTAAAGCAATTTCCTACCTACTTGGCTACCCAGGGTATCCCGTGATTCCCTTGATAAGCATAAACATGTCTAGACTCACCCTGAATACCTGAACTCTCTTCATGCCCAATGTCTCCACTGGTAGGTTTTTCTATGAGTTCACTACCATCTGGCAGGGGAATTCCTTTCTAACATTACTGCACATTTAACACCTCTGAGCATCAAGCCATGTCCCTGTGTTCTGCTGGAGGAGACCAGAACACATACAATCAATAAGTGCCGCACTCACCACCAAGTAAACATGCTGCTTACAAAGCTGTAGAATCATACTGTAATTTTATTGAGGTGCCAGTTAAAATGCACGTCTTAACATGTTTCAAAAGTCAGTTCCGTTATCAAAAGACTTTTGAAAAAGCATCAGAGAAATGTGAAATTATCACTTTTTTGAGGGGTGCTACTCTGCAACACATGTACAGTATTCTGTTAATGGTTTGAAGTATATTTAAAATAAAATACTTTTTTATCGTTATGTAAGACTGGTGCTCTTCTGATTCTGGATGTTCAGCCAAGTTTCCTCTGTTGCTCTGAAATGAGGAAAGCCTATGTCAATTCCAGTATAATTGTTGTATTAGATTAAGAAAAAAGAAGAATGATGTCCTGCTTGCACATAGGCAATGGACTAGTGTAAGTAAAAGCTAGGGGCTAAGCAACTGCCTTAAGCATATTACATCTCCCTCTCCACCAAAAAGGCTTCACAAGTGTCCCAAGTCTTTACTGAGTCTGGTTGTGCAATTAAGGTTTTTTTTTTGGACCACAAAAGAAAATATTTCTTGATTCCTGCTTGCATGAGAAAAAGCTACCAACACTGTAGATACAAGCTACTCAACTGCCAAAGGCTGCACCTTCACCCCAGAAGGCTTTACACATGATGCAAGTCTGTACCAGGTCCGGATGTGTACTTTATATTCTATTTGAATACAAAAGAAAAATATTCCATTTCCTTCCTGCTTGCATGGGAAATACTTAATGACACTGCAGAAAGGGGATGCTCAACTTCCAAGGCTGCCCCTTCACACATGACATACGTCTGTACCAGGTCTGGTTGTGCACTTTATTTTTTATTTGACTACAAAATGATATTCTATTTCCTTCCTGCTTTTGTGTGAAATGGGTATGACACTGCAAAGAGAGGCTGCTCAACTGCCAAGTACTGCCCCCTCACCCCAAAAAGACTTCACACATGATGCAGGTCTGTTCCAGATCTGGTTGTGTACTTTATTTTTTATCTGACCACAAAAGAAAAATATTCTATTTCCTACCTTCTTGCATGGCAAATGGCTAGAGACATTGCAGAAAGGGGATACTCAACTGCCAAGGGAGACATTGTTCTGGTGCATTGCAGTGTAAATTAGGCTAAGGAGTGGTTCACAGAGCAATGAAGCAAACTGAGACAAGTTGCAGATATAGTTGCTTTCCTGGAGGTACTTCAAATGCCATGTGCAGGAAAGAATAGACAGAACAGGATTCTGGAGTATAACAGGTGGATAAAGGGTTGGTGTGGACAAGACTGGCTCTGTTTTGTGGCAGACTGGGGCTTCTTCTGGGATAATGACAGGCTTCTCAGAAATGACCATCTGCATCTGAGAGAAGGGGGCACCAGTGTTCTGGAGCATTAGTTAGATACTTGCATTGGAAGGGTGAAACAGAACAAAAAGCTACAGTCCAAGCAGGGAATCTCAGAAAATTGGGGGAAGAAACCTAAATGTATTCTTCATATTAGACCTGAGGTATCTCAGTATTTCAGTCTAATGTCTCATATTTATATAGTAGCAATTATTGCCTTAGAAAAATAATTCAAAGGAACTACACTAACTTAATTCAAACCATAGCTTGGAGTATAGTTTTTTTTGTTCTGTTTCACTGTTACATAAAGTGGTTAGTAATTTTACTCTATATATGTAATTTATTAGTTATGGAATACTTTGTGGAATATAAAAGGTTTTAACTACTGAGAGAATATTGTGTGAGATTTAAAGGGCTTTAACTAATAGACAGCTCAATTTGTATTCAATTTATAGTAATTGATGTGATGGATTACATCTGTTTAGGCAATCTACTATTAGATAAATACTGTGTTCTCTGGGCTTTCCTTCATTACCTTTGATAAAGGACTGGGGGATCAGTCCAAAACATGTCAGGAAATTTGTCTTGTTTTATGTCTTTTTAAATAAATTGTTTTTATTTACGCGTTTCTCTTATGAGTTGTATGTGCCCAAAACCTTTTGTGTTACAAGTGATTCGTTTGGTTTTGGTGCACTACTTCCCAGTGCGCACTCATTTGGAACAAAATTACTTGCTGTCCCCTAATAAGCAGTACAGAAGGTACTAGAGAGGGGCAGAAATTAAGGGGAAAGGCATGGAATAAAGCTGAGGTGACTAAAGTAAGGAATCATAGATGCTCAAGGACAAAGAGAAGGTGTTGTACACAAATGCCAGAAACATGGGCAACAAGACAGCTGAAGTGCAGACAGTGATGGCAACAGAGGAAATATATTGGCCATTACCAAACTTTGGCTAATTTGAACAACTGCTGGGACGCACATGTTCCTGGGTACAAGCTCTTTAGGAAGGGCAGGGAAAACTGGAGGGGAAGGGGCCATGTATGTGATAGAAGATATTAGGTTATCAGAATACGGCAATCAAGTATGGGGTGGGGTAGACTCAACTGTGGATACATGTGCTGCAAGGGTGGAAGGACAGGACAAGTGTAGTGTACAAGCTACCAGATCAAACAGATGAGATCAGTAACACTCTGGAGAAGGTTATAAGAAAAGCAGCAGTATTGGGAGAAACAGTGTTAATGGGTAATTTCAACCCTTCAGATATCGATTGTCCAGACATAGACTGGGGATACCTTTAGTTAGGAGTCAGAAGGAGCAAAGATTTGTGGATGCCAAATCAGATTTGCGTCCTCTCACAGTGGATGAGTGAGGCTGCAAGGGAAGGCAGTATTAGACCTGGTTATCACTAATTGGTCTGGAAGATCTCTAAACAGGACATTATTAGGGACATTAAAATGAAGGCAACATTTGGCCACAATGACCATTACATGGTGAAATTCAGAAGGAAGCTGGGGACACAATAAATTACTACTGACACACAGGTAATGGATTCAGGAAAGCAGATTTCGGAAAAGTGAAGGTGGGGGAGGCGAAGGAAGGCAGAAAAGACCCAAAACTTCCATAAGATCAATGGAGAGAAGAAGTGGCCAGCATTAAGAAGCTATTGCAGAAGCTACCCCAGATTGTACAAGCACTATATAAAAAATAAAAACTATAGGAAACCCATGCTGTAAGATGAGCAGGTAAGGCTGTACTGCATCTGGAACATAAAAAGTCTAAAAACTATAGGAAACCCATGTGGTAAGATGAGCAGGTAAGGCTGTACTGCATCTGGAACATAAAAAGTCTAAAAACTATAGGAAACCCATATGGCTACATGAGCAGGTAAGGCAGCCTATTATGGACAAAAAGAGGGCATTTAAGACTTAGAAGAACGCAGAGCGAGGCAAACAGAGAGAGGTATAAAGAGAAACTGGTTATAAGTAAAAAGCTCATGAAGGAGACAAATAAAGAATTGTGGCTAGCAGAAAGGGGGTAGCCAGTGTTGATAGCGATAATAGATGAGTGACCATATAAACAGCGACTCATTTATATCACTATCATGAACTGCTACCCTGCTAGGGTAGCGGCCCTATAGCTAGGAGAGCCAATGGGAAATGGAGGGATAGGGAGGTGGAAGGGAGGGATAGGAAGAAGGGTTTGTATGGGTGGTGGGATCATGCTGCAGCCAAGCCATCCCTGTGGTGTGGTGGTGAGGGTGGCTGTCTATGGTGCAGTAGGAACTGGGTTCAGGACGTGCTGTTGTTTTGCCGCTGCTTGCGGCTATGTATTTTTTTTATTTATTCCGTGTTTCACCCCCTCAACATGCAACCCCTGGAGTGGACAATCTTTATTCAGGGTGGTGCGGGGGTCAAAGACCCCTGCAAAGGGGCACTGCCCCCCTGCATAATGCTTTTGTTTTTTCCAGAAGTCTGGTCGTTCTTAGTTGTATGTCGCCAAAATGTTTTTCGGTGATATACATTTGCAATGATGGTGATCACTGTTTTTCAATCACTATCATCACACGTAACCCAGAAAGGGTCAAAGAGAATGACAGATCCTCTTTAGAAACATTAGTGAAAGGAAAAAGACAAGGAATAATAAGGAAAGGATAAGGAAGGATGGAGCCAGTGCAGGGGATGAATGGCAGAAGGTATATACTAAATGAGTCCTTTTTTCAGTTTTTATGACCAAAGAGGTAGGTCCAGTCCCTGACAACAAGGGAAAATTTAAGGGTGATACAGGGGACAGCGTATCCCATGAATAGGACAACTAAATTTCAGTGAGTCAATTTAGGCCACATGAAAACTTTGATTGTCAAATGGGCTATGTGTTCTTCATAGCACATTGTAAGTTCAGTGAGTTCCTTTCAGTAAGGAGTACAGTACTTCTTTTGAGCAGCATATAGGGATTTGTTCTTTGAGCCAGTTCTGAGCTGGCTGGCTGGTGCAGTGGTGAGAGTCACCACCTTTGTTGCTGGCAGACCCTGGTTCAGGGCTGGCTGTGGGACATAGGGACATACTGTTAATTTATTTTGTTTTTTGCCTTTGTTAAACACCTGTTTCCCTGCCCTCCCAACTTTGTCCCCCCCACCTGTAGGTTGTTCCCACCCAATGTTCTCCCCCTGCTAACCTTTGTTCCCCTGGGGAGTAGCCCCCCTTACTGAGTTTTCCACTATTCCTCAATGTATTCCACCACCCCACCCCCGCCGGTGATACATATTTTAAAGATGGGGGTGCAGGGATGAAGTCCACCTCATAAAATGTCAGAGCATGTCACTCCCCCTTAGAAAAAATGGCCACCCGTTGTTGTTTCTCCACCGCACTGTAGTACTCATTTCCATTTTTATTTTTGGCAATGTGCACTCACTGATTTTGGCAGCACTGTTTTTTAATTGCTATTATCATATAGAACCAGGGGACATATTTGAGATGGGGAAGATTGCCAGGTAAATGTTACTAAAGAGACTCTAGAACCTAAAAGCCAATATATCACATGGGTCAGAAGGGACTCACTCTAGAGTGCTGAAGAAAACATGGATAATGAATGTGGAGATGCTATTAGTCCTCTATGGGAAATCAATAGCAACAAGCATATTACCTGAGGATTGAATGGTAGCAAGTGTGCTTCCCTTACACAAAGAAAGCAATAAGGAAAATCTGGGTAACTCAGAAGCCTGACATAAATCCTTGGACATCTTTTGGAGACATACATCAAGGAGGGAATAGTTACATTCTTGGAGGAAAACATTCAGTGCAAGGTAAGTCTATTTGCAGATGATACAAAGCTCTAGTGGAGGGTAGACAGTGAAGGAGTTAACATCATGAGACAATATTTGAAAAGACTAGAAAAGAAGTTCTGTATTAGGTTCTGTAAAGTGCAAGGTGGTGCATGTGTGAAGAATCTTGGAATGGTTTACTGCACTATATTGATGGGACACCAGTAGAGAGCATGCAGCATGAGAGAGACTGACCTGGTTGATTATAAGAAATAAATTAAAACTTTTTTCCTAGTACTAAAAAGCATACTTGAGGACTAACATCATTTGGTTAGAGGCATATAGAGGGTAATGGCGGTGCAAGAAAGTGGAAGGGGTAGTCAGATGCCTGTCTAGAGCATCAGCCATCTGGGATTGGGAGAGGATAGGGATGACAGTAGAGGAGGAGGGGAGGGGAAGGAGCAGGGAGTGCTGGTGCATACGCCTTGGTACCAGTGATCTATGAACCAGCCTGTGGAGACAGTGAAATGGGACTTCCAGAGACTGGGGAACAGACTGAAGAAGTACTCAGCTTCCATGGCCTTTTATGAGGTCATCCCTGTGTGGGGTAGAGAGAAGAGGAGGATAGAGTGAGAAAGGAGGAGATAGAGAAGCTCAATGAGTAGTTAAAAGGGTGGTGTCAGAAAATGGGGTACCACTTTCTGGGGGGACTGTGGGGCTTCTGGAACAGGAAGCTCTTCAAAGGTGATGGCCTTCACCTGACAAGAAAATGGACTAGTGCGCTAAGGCAGAAGTGTGATGTTTACTTTGGCAGAGAGGTAAACTAATGGTGAAGTAGGTTGGAGCTAGGGATTCCACAGCTAAGGTAGTTGAAGTGAGAAACCTAGACAGCACTGTCCAGGGATGGAGGTAAGGTGTGCAAGAACTAGTAGCAGAGTGGAACAAGTTCAGGGGACTGGGGAGTAAAGACCAAATACAGCAGCAAAAATGGATAAACACAAGACATCTAGGAGTTCAGGGAACTGTGATGGGGAAGTCACTCAAGAAAAAAGAAGGGTGGCCGGCCCAGTGGCATAGAGGGTTGAGGCACTGACACCTTACCTCAAACCACGCCGGTGACTCAAGTTCGGAAATGGACTCAGGGCACCAGGGGTCAGCAGGGGAAAGATAGGATTGAGCATCCAAAGGACTGCTTTCCTATCCTGGGGTGGGATTGGGGTTTGACTCACTTGGCAGTGGCCCCCAATGGAGACTGGAGGCACTACATGAGTGATGCACTGGGGACAAAATAGAAAAAACTGAAAAAAATGGCTCTGGTATCCACCGGATGACAACTCCCCCTCTCCACAATACCATCAGAACCACCAAGGGGCCTTCTCCACCTCAGCAGCGCTGCCAGGGGACCTAATAGTTAGTGCACTGCTATGCCCCTTCTGGCGCCTTTCCCCTCATAAGAGAGGGACTCATCCAGTGAATGGATAAAGCAGGATACCCCCCAAGGAGTCGGCTGCAATGTGAGGAAGGAGGAGGGTGCAGAAAGAAGATGGCTGATGAATCGGAAGAACATAAAGAAGTCTGAAGGAGTGGGGGACCACCAGTGTGGGAGGCAGGATAAAGAGATCATGCAAAAAAAAAAGAATATAGAGGGGTGGAAGTGTAAGATGGGGGTTGATGTGCCCCAATGCCAGGAGTCTGGGTAATAAAATTAGCAATTAGTTTGACATTTAACTAGAAACACAAAGAACTACTCTTGGTATGGCAGAGCACTTGTACAAAAACATCCAGACTATGTAAGCCTAAGCTTAGGCACCACTATTAAAAAGTGGAGTCTACTAGGAAATACTAGACTTCCAAAAAAGTAAACTTTATTACCAAAAATAAAATAAAAGCAACTTAGAGATTTTCATGTGGTAGTGCACCACAGATCCCTGCCTCTGAAGTTTCGAGCCAAAAATAGAGCTTTTTCAAAGAAATTGCAGCACTACCCATATCTCCTTTCATACCGACTGACCACAAGTCAGATAACAATCACCAGGCGTATTGCTTTTAGCCAATATGTGCAAACTACTCATGGATAAAAATATACATTAATACATTAAAAATTATTTAAAATCCAATAACTTAATTTAAACGGTGCCCTAATAAGCTACATTAAATATTACCTCCATTCTAAAGTGCTGTAAATCTTCATTTTGAGTGGTAAGGGAATTATCCAATGATAAGAACAGCTACTTTACAAAACTGGGAGCTGCAGTACATATGTACTAAGGTGCAAAGCCCACCTGAGCCACTGAAAATCAGAGGACTAGGAGCACATATATAGCATTAATATGCAGTAGCTAACTTGAATATAGTACTCTATAGTGCTGTAAAACTTTGTTTTAAATAAAAGGGAAACTAACCTGTATCTGTTAGTATAAACAGCACCTTCTATAAATTGGAGTTACAATATTAATTCCTTAAGTTCAAAGCCTGCCAGGGCATCCAACATACACGACAATACAAGAAGGTGTCCAGGCTCACTTCAAGCCAAAACATACAGATACATGCAATACATAGGTACTAAGATGCAAAGCCTGCCAGAACCACTGTAAAATTCAGGCACACATATGACATTAATATGTATATTAACAACTATGTAACCTGTTTTTTTGTTATCTCATGTCACTATGTAATGTACTGTTAGTATGACGTAGAACCTTTGTAAATGAGTCTCTGACTCAATGGTCTTTCTGAATATTCAAATAAATAAATAAATAATATGCAGTACCTAACTTGAATAAAATGCTCCATAGTGCTGTGAAACTTCATTTTAGCTAATAGTGGAACCAACCCATCTAATAGTATAAACATCAACTTATATGAATATGAGCTAGGATATGAAGTCCTTAGGTTCAAAGCCTCAGTTTAAACTATCAGGGCTACTCTTACAGAAATAATTACATGAAATGTTTTCATGGCTGCACACATAAAACTACCCAAGTGATATGCTTGCTGCAAGTTTGATTTAAATGTTAAATTGGAACCGATTGTATGCATATGGCATGTGTGCAGCAAGCAAGTGTGGAAACCATAATTTTTATGTTAAATTGGGAAAGACTGCATGTATGTGGCATGTGTGCAAAAAGCAAGTGATCGCTAATAACTGCACACATAAAAGTTAAGTGACTTCCTCAGAATCACACCATACACAACTGAAGGTTGATGAGATTCAAACTCAGGTCTTTATGCCTCCAGATCTCCTGGCTTGAAGTTCAGTGCCTTTAACCACCAAGCCATACTGTCTGCACACGTATGGCTCACTTGTACTTCTAAACATACTGTATCTGAATACATCTGCATGCATGCCGCATGCTTGTAACCACTTTTATGCTTTTCAGTTTTCTTCTCCTCTCCCTTATCTCATTTTCACAATTGAACTGTAGCGCACATACCACTGGAAACACATGTGTTTTTTGCCTCCCCAATACACAAACATTCACACAAAACCACTTAATTACTTCTGTCTGGCCTGTACTTCTACTATTTTCTCTCCAAAGTTTTGAATGTGTCCACCCAAACAGACTTTAAGGTGCAAACACAAAAGTAGCAATAACTACATACACACACACACACACACACACACACGGCCAGTCCCCCCCATGCACACACACAGTAGTGGGTACAGCCATGCTGCTACAGACAATCTACCAAGTATAGATATAAGTAAAAAGTCTCTTACTTGAGTACTAAGGAGCCAGAGGCAGGAGTCTTTAAGTGATGATGTCCAGGGGTCAGAGTGCTGGGGCGTATCCCCTTGAAATGAGTGGAGTTATTTTCTATTGCTATTTTATACATTATGATTGTGAGCTGGAGAATAATGAATGCCACTCTTCTACTAACAAGGCCCGAGTTAGTCATGCAGTGGCCTTCATTAATCTCCAACTCTCCATCAATACTGTATAAAATAGTAATAAAAAAATACCCCATTCATTTCAATGGTGCACACCCCTGCAGTTTCTTTTGCCCTTTGTCATAATGTGCCTGAGCATGAGGATGTGAAAGTCAGCTTCACTGGGGGGGGGGGCATGAGCCTGACTATAGTGGGGCTCCAATAGTTTGTGCATACCATACCGCTCAACTGTTTGTGAATGCAAGGGACAGCTCTAGTATGTCTGTAACATCTCTGAAATGTACAACTTATTTGTTGTGACTGAAAAGTTAAATGCAAATCAGGAAGAATTCAAATATATGAGATTCATCTGTATATACACTGAAGCAGTGCATCAGATTTGGGCTTAAACCCGCCCAGTTATTAACCAACTTTTTTCCTGGCTGAAGTTCTGCCCCCCCCCCCAAAAAGAACCTTGTCCCAATTTTTCTCCCCAACTCCATTCCATTCAATACCCATCCCATATGGGTCATGAATCCACCCAAAAGTAAAGAAGCGTAAAAAGCACATCAATATTACAGTCCTTCCTCCTTCCCCAATCTCCCTGTAAAAAAATTATTTACTTTTACTTACCCGGCCATGTGGCCAGAACCTGCAGCCTGGCATAGTGTGCCACCAGCCCAGTTTTTAGTAAGCTCCCCCTCTGTCCTTCTGCTAGAAGCTGGATGCTAGAACCACCCATCACAGGTCCCCAGCATGGTCCGCAACCAAGTCACCTCACCAACCGAACCCACACAACCTGAGTTGTTTGCTTCTTGCTTGGTTGCTGCCACACTGCACTGATCAAGGCCTATGAAGGCCACCCACACTGCTGTCACCACTGCTGCTAAGCCTAGCTTGTTGCCGTGGGGGTCAGTCCTGTTTTGTATACAAGGCAAGCCTAGTAGAGTAAGTAGGCAGCCTAGTCCAGAGTTAGCTTCTAGCACACCCTCTGGCCCTTCAGCCACCAGGGGAGACAGAGACTCACTAAGAGTAGAATAACAAAAATATGTTGCCACAACACTGCTATTGAGAGTTCCGTGCTCACTGACTCCTCCAAGCTGTAGTGTGCAGTCTGTCTACTCTGTGGTGGGAAAGACAGTGCCGCACTTGCAAGGCTCCTGTGCTCTTTCTTGGCTGGTGCTCATCCACATCACATGTGATTGTGCCACCGCTAACAGGTGGAGAGAGTGGACAACACAACATAGACACAGTCAGATCTGGAGAGTACCTGCAGTGTGAGCATACACAGGCCAGGTGGGCACTTATTGTGCAAAAGATTAAATCAAAATTTAAAGCCATTATTGCTACATCATAAGAACAACCTGGACACAAATATGGTGGGAGGCAACTGCCCCCCTCTGCCCTACCTAAATAGCACCCCTGCTTAATGCTAGAAATTCATTCTCAAGTGCTAATGCAATGGTTTCCACTGTGTTTGGAAGTACTATATCTCCATGTTTCATGATATGTCCTGATCACCATGTGGGTTAGTTTCCCTTACTGTACCTCAGTTTGAGTGTCCATGTCCCTCATTTCAGTGACAAAATGTGAGGTATGGTGCACGTTTCAAAGACCCTACTCAGCAGAAAGAGTGCTGAACATGGCCATAATGTATATGCTCAGTAGAAAATGGCAAAGGGAAAGTAACTGAAATGAAACAGTCATGGAGAAACACATTTGTAGCACTAAATATGCATAAGGGATTTTCACAGTCCAAAGCAAAACAGATAGGCTTCACAACACAGAGGTCCCTCTTCGTACATCTAGAATGGGGGCTGTTGACTGGCTATATCCTAGACATTTAATGTATTAAGCAAGCAATACTTTACAAATTAATGGTGATTTAATGACAAAAATCAAAAGCCATTAAACAACTTACAAAAGGATCAGAATTAATGAGTTTACCTAATTTTTATGAGAATCCAAATAAAAATGTATTTAAATGACTCTGATTGCTAGCAGTAGTATAAGAAATGGAAATTGATGTGTTTTTTTAGATGAGATTTGCACCAGCTTAGCTGCTGCACACATGGCAAACGTGCAATATGTGAATCTGATGTGATATTTAAATGATGTTCACACCAACTTAACTGCTGCACTCATGTCATGCGTGCAACACGTGAACCTGATGTAATTTTTAGAAGATGTTGACACCAGCTTATCTGCTGTGCACATGTCAAGCTTGCAGCATGCAAACCTGATTTGCTTTTTAGACCTGGTTCACTTAGGATCACTTTGTATATGCAAACCACATGCAAACATTGCACACTTAAGCATGTGGCATGCATTCTGCATGTACACAGTACACCTATATTTCTGTAAGGGTACTGTACTTACAGGAAAATAAAAAGAAGTGCATGTGCACATTTACAACAAAAATATATAGACACCTGCCTATCCAAAATATAACAAAACCCCACTGTTCAGTAACTTGCATCTCACCAAAGGCAAATGCTGAAAAAGTCCTTAAAGAGTAAAACTTTAATTCATACAGCCAAGCATTCTTTTCTGAAAAGGGGGAGATGTTCAGAGAATGGCTTCTAAAAACATAGGGGTCAATTCACAAACCTCCCCAAGAATGCCACAAGCCCACAGTGCACTTAACATATGGCACACAGAGCTTTTAGCATTCCCCAGCTGGCAATCAGGATTCTCAGTCCCATGCGCTGACTATTGCAAAGTAGACATGGTTCTTCTGGTCTAGCTTGCTGCAATCTTGAGGTGTCCATTTTATGGGGCTTGTGGCAGGTATTTGACACAAGCTGCCATAAAGTGTGTAAAGTGTTGTATATGCATCCAGTCTTCTTGAATTGGGCGCATTCTGCAGTGAACTATGTGACACAGCTATGCTGGCTGCTTGGTTTAACACAGGGCTTAACACAAGCCCTGCATCAACCTTGTGAATCCAAGCCATAATTCTGAACTATCTTCTCCTTATGATGAGATGCTTCTTTTGATGGTTTATAATTTTAGAAGATTTTTCAAAAGATTTTGACAGCATAAAAGTCATGCTCTATAGTCGTTGAACATAGGGAAGAAAAAACATACATCAATAAAAGATTATACATTTATATTTATCCTATGTGGTCTAGAGCAAAGTTATTGATGTCTAAATAATAGCGGGAACTTTACATACAATTAACTATCCCAGAAAGGGCATACACATTTTTTATTAAGACCTTCCCTTTCTTGGGTGCCCCCATTTTGTATATCCAAAGATTTTCTCATTGTAATACCTTTTTTTTTTTCCAAATCCCCTCCCCTGGCTCCTAGTGTGACCTTTTCCAGCCAGCTTTTCATTCTTAGTATGTGTGTCAAGGGAGGCAGTGAAGTCAAAAAGAAGGCCTTTATAAGGTACAAAGAAGGCAGGGGGATAAGGAATGAGATGAGTATTAGATAAAAACTAGAGAGGCCAAGACAGCAGTCAAGTTCACAAAGGCAGACACAAAACTGCACATTGCAGAGAGGGTTAAGGCAGGGGAAATCAATTTTTTTAGATGTACAGTATGAGGGAAAGGAGAAAAATGAGAGGAGGATTGTCAGGCTAAAGGAGGGAGGTCGGGTAATACAGGAAGATGGACAGAAAGCAAGTGTGCTGAATGACTACTTCTGCTTGGAATTCACTACAGGGAACAGCAGGCCCTTGCCAGTGAATGAAATGAAGGCAGCTGATAGAGAGATCCAAGAAATGATGTTGCAGAAGTATACTACAGAATGTGTCTGAAAAGGGTTAGCAGCCCTGAAGATAACCCAGGCCCTGGGACTGGATGGGATGCATTCAAGGGTACTAAGGGAACTGGCATCAGTGTTATTGTAGATGAACCTTTTGGTAGGGCTATTCAATAGCTACTGTATTTGCAACAAGGAGTGGTTCCTGAGGACTGGAGGATGGCAGACATAGTTCTGCTTCACAAGGGAGGGACAACTACAGACCTGTCAACCTTACCTCTGTGGTAGGGAAACTGAAAGAGAAACTAGTCAAAGAGGACCTAGTGGAATACCTGTTGACCAATGGGGTTTAGGATTGTAAGCAGCACAAGTCTGTGGCAGGGAGGTCGTCAGACCTACCTGATGGTATTCTTTGATGGGGTAAACAGGGTAGTTAACAGGGGGCACACAGTGGAATTACTATACAGTGTATGCCACTTAGGGTGAACTGATCCATGTTATAATATTCTGTCAGCTGAAACCATTGGCCATCGTTGCCGGCAGTAAGAAAAACAGGAGATCACACCTATATTTCAAGGTTGCGCTATTGCATAGAGATTGTTAAGTGATTGGCAGCCGTTTATACTGTGCACACTGTAATGTTGCTTTTGTTTAGATTTGGTTCTGTGGTTCTGTAGTGCTTCAGTGCTTTATTGCTGTACTTTGTGTAGTGGTCGCCTTTATTTTTTGATTCCAAGACACTGAGCAATGTTCCTCACACTACTCTTAGGCAGTGTTTCAATCTTTTCTTGAAAGGGGGATCTCTGGACAATGATAAAAAGCCATTACATAACTCAGGCTACAGCTACAGTGATAGTAAACAGACAAGGTGGTAAGAGTGTAAAAACAGTGTTAATCATCTCTATCACATTTGTAATGTGCATGCTTCACATATACTTAATTGCACATGCCCCCACAATGCAAAGCATCATGGGCTGCATATGCAAATCACCACAGAATGTTATGCTGGTCCAACTTTAAGCAGAATTGCATGGTGCCGGAAGGCCTCTCACACAGTTTGCAAAGGGTGCTAACAGAAGACATAGACACGTGTTTCGTCCTACCAGGACTCATCAGTATGCCTCGTCTGTTTGACACCCCAGTGGAATGGACCAGCTACCTCTAAGGCAGAGTGCCTGGGATATATTGTGGTGAACCCACTAAAATAAAAAAACATTTAAAAGACAAAGAACCTCTGTGCATAAACACTGAGGCAAGGGTTACCCCAAAGGGCATTTGGCTGGGAAGCCAAGTTTCAAGAAAATACAAAATCACATGCCCCACAATGCAAAGCATCATGGGCTGCATATACAAATCACCACAGAATGTTATGCTGGTCCAACTTTAAGCAGAATTGCATGGTGCGAAAGGCCTCTCACACAGTTTGCAAAGGGTGCTAACAGAAGACATAGACACGTGTTTCATCCTACAGGACTCATCAGTATGCCTCGTCTGTTTGACACCCCAGTGGAATGGACCAGCTACCCTAAGGCAGAGTGCCTAGGATATATTGTGGTGAACCCATTAAAATAAAAACATTTAAAGACAAGAACCTCTGTGCATAAACACTGAGGCAGGGTTACCCAAAAGGGCATTTGGCTGGAAGCCAAGTTTCAAGAAAATACAAATCACATGTCTCCTGTGTAGCAGCCTTTGCAAACTGTGTGAGGCCTTTCGGCACCATGCAATTCTGCTTAAAGTTGGACCAGCATAACATTCTGTGGTGATTTGCATATGCAGCCCATGATGCTTTGCATTGTGGGGGCATGTGTGATTTTGTATTTTCTTGAAACTTGGCTTCCCAGCCAAATGCCCTTTGGGGTAACCCTTGCCTCAGTGTTTATGCACAGAGGTTCCTTGTCTTTTAAATGTTTTTTTATTTTAATGGGTTCACCACAATATATCCCAGGCACACTGCCTTAGGGTAGCTGGTCCATTCCACTGGGGTGTCAAACAGACGAGGCATACTGATGAGTCCTGGTAGGACGAAACACGTGTCTATGTCTTCTGTTAGCACCCTTTGCAAACTGTGTGAGAGGCCTTTCGGCACCATGCAATTCTGCTTAAAGTTGGACCAGCATAACATTCTGTGGTGATTTGCATATGCAGCCCATGATGCTTTGCATTGTGGTGGCATGTGTGATTTTGTATTTTCTTGAAACTTGGCTTCCCAGCCAAATGCCCTTTGAGGTAACCCTTGCCTCAGTGTTTATGCACAGAGGTTCTTTGTCTTTTAAATGTTTTTTTATTTTAATGGGTTCACCACAATATATCCCAGGCACTCTGCCTTAGGGGTAGCTGGTCCATTCCACTGGGGTGTCAAACAGATGAGGCATACTGATGAGTCCTGGTAGACAAACACGTGTCTATGTCTTCTGTTAGCACCCTTTGCAAACTGTGTGAGAGGCCTTTCGGCACCATGCAATTCTGCTTAAAGTTGGACCAGCATAACATTCTGTGGTGATTTGCATATGCAGCCCATGATGCTTTGCATTGTGGGGGCATGTGTGATTTTGTATTTTCTTGAAACTTGGCTTCCCAGCCAAATGCCCTTTGGGGTAACCCTTGCCTCAGTGTTTATGCACAGAGGTTCTTTGTCTTTTAAATATACTTAATTGTACCACCAGCAAGCTGTCAAGTCATGTGTGAAATGACTGTGTGGAAAAAAAAAAGCTGCTGTTGCTCCATTTCTGTGTCTGCGGTACGTGGCATACATAGTCTGCTTTAGGCATGTGTTTTAACATAGCAGCTATGATAATTGGTTTCAGCACATGGATTTTGTCCACAGAAAGTGATTGTCCATGGTAACTGTGTCTGCCTAATGTGGCGGCAACTGTACTTCACCTTCAGCAAGGCATTCTACTTGGTGCCACGCCAAAGGCTGTTGGAGAAGATGGGGAATCTGGGTGCATTTAGGGAAATAGAAAAGTGGGTAGGGAGTTGGTTGGAGGGGAGGCAGAAGAGAGTTGTAGAGAATGGGGTCAGATCAATGGAAAGAGAGGTCACCAGCAGAGTACCACAAAAATCTGTCCAGGGCTGAGTCATATTCAATTTGTACATCAGCAACATAGATGGGGGGATCCTGGACAGGTTGTGTCTCTTTGCAGATGACACTAAACTCTGTGGTAGAGTTGACAACATGTAGGGGATTCTAGAATTGCAGAGAAACTTGCAAAGGGCTTGAAAATTGGTCCAAAATCTGGCAACTGAAGTTCAGTGCCAAGAAGCACAAAGTGATGCACTTAGGTAACAAAAATCCAAGAACAGAATATTGGATAGGAGTGGTTCAGCTGGACTCACCATCAGAGGAAAGGGATCTAGGAGTCATCATCAGTTGCTCCTTCCAACAAACCATCCAGTGTAACAAGGCCTTCAGCAAGGCTAACAGGATGCTAGCATGCACTGGGAGAGTGTTTGAAAGTAGGAAGCAGGAGGTACTGTCAGAGGCTTCTGAAAGGGAGGCACAAGGTAGAGAAACTGTTTCTATAGCAACACTTGCTCTAGCATACATCTGCCTTTCTAAAGCCGACTCCCTTGCTCTGTGCTGGCTCTTCACTCCCTCTCCCATACATTCAGTCGGCAGCTTCTTTTTATACAAGTTTAACAGAAGACAGCACTTTTCATTACTTTTGAACTAAGAGGGACTTTATTTAAAGATTTGCCTGTGTCTCACTTGTTGTTACTGACCCTGCTCGGTCACGCTACAGTTTTGTTATAAAAGTGAAAGTAGCAATCCACACAAGGCTCATTCCCCTTTCTAAACAGACAGAGGACTCTTTCTTCAAGAAATAAATGAAATTAACAGAAAAACAGAAGGTATTTTTACTAGATAAATAGAATGAGGCTTCTTGAAAAGTTCTAGCAGCAAGTCATTTTCCAGTACTGACTGCACTCGGTCAAGCTACTTTATAACACTAAAAGTGAAAGTCTCTGTACAGTAATACCCTCTGTAAATGGGAGGATCAATCAGATAGTACTTTTAAATTTTATTCAAAAAGGCATGGCAGGATCAACCACATGTTGCATAGGCTGGGGGGCTTGTGCATTAATTTACTTGTGTCTGTTGGTAGTAGTCTGGGTGTGGCTGGTGTATGTATGTTACTGCCTATCTATGCTAGATGTGGAGTTATCTCACTACTGGTGAGAAAGTTTTGAGGGCTACAAAGTATTTCAGGTGTGCGGTTGTACTGAGAGGCATGCGGTGGTTGTAAAATAATGCACAGTTATGTGACATGATTTGGCCAATCAGGATAGTAGATTTTCACTGATTTTTCATACATATATATATATATATACACATATATGTCCAAAATTCCTATACATTCTAATTCTGTTGTCAACCTAAGGGTAAAAAAGGAAATATTTGGAGTGTCACAAGCTTTTTCATCATATCTTTAACAATATGTTTAAAAACACTTAGAAGCCCATCTATAGGTCAAGCAGGCCAACACTAAACGGTAAAATACTACCATCACACATTCCAATCAGAAGTTACATAAATTGAAATAATAAACTAAAGATATTGCAAAGGAGATCAGACTTTTGAATGGAAATTAGACCATTCATCCAGAATGTATAATGTGGTACTCAGTTAAGTCAGCTTCACCTTTCTCAAAGTTTAACCCCATTTTACTGAGAAGCTGGATGTTTGTTTCAAAGAAGACTCTAGCATGATCTGGGTCTTCAAAAATTTATCTCAGCTCTGAAATGTGACTTTCAATTTAGCTGTAGCATTAAATACATCAGGAATTCCTTCTTCCTTAATTCAGATATTATGGTTAAAAAATTCCCATTTCTTTGTTGGTTTTTGAGGGAGAAATCAGGGTAAATGTGGAATGAAAAATACCAGAAAAGAAAAAAAAATATTTTGCCTAATCAGCTACAGGATTTGTGTTTTCTTGGGGGTGTAGAGTGAAACTATATAATTACATATCTCACCACTTTAACTGAGCCAGCGAGAGATTCCACCACAGCATTTCCAGTCTCTCCAGCTAAACAGAGATAATGTATGTCATTATACAGTTTTTATAGACATAAACAAGATTAAAATAGTTAAAACCTGAGTTGTAACACATTTTCTAATAGTGCAAATAATCCTACTAAATTCAAAAGATCATGCTGGAGGTTAAATGTGTTACAAGTATAATGTAATTGGCTGCAGTATTTAATATAGGTGACATGAAGTATATTGTTAATTTATGTCTAGTAAGTTTTGATAATATGGCTTTTATGTTTTGATTTTTTTGTATAGGTTACTCAGGCTACATAATGGGGCTTGTGAATTAAGGGAGCTAGCAAACATCAGAATACCAAAAATTCCATTACCGAGAATAAGCAAATCAGATAGTGAAGTGGGGGCTGTTCTGTTTGCTATCCAGATGACTTAGGTGACTTACTTCATGGCTGTTAGAAGTATCCTTGGCAAAGCAGGTAAAGAATTTGGGTGATGGGGGGAGAAAGAAAGAAAGAAAGAAAGAAAGAAAGAAAGAAAGAAAGAAAGAAAGAAAGAAAGAAAGAAAGAAGGAGAGTGTCCAGCCATAAAAGTACTTCTGTGTACCCCTCCATACACACAAGTGGAGGAATGAATGGGTGAAACTGACTGGACTTTTTTTTATTACAGTTTGTTTACCCAGAATGGCCTTGCTGAAATGCAATACCTCATTTTTCATTGGGGTTCTGCCACAGTAATACCCATTTTTACAGCTGGGTGGACAGAAGAACTGAGAAGTTACATGACTTGCTCAGGGACACCCAGTGTATAATTGGTGGCAATGATGGGATTCAACCATGTATGAAGACATGCTGATGTATTGCGATGGGAAGGAGAGAGAAGGAACTGTGGAAGCATATGATCAGATACTTCTCCTAAGTGCTTCCAAAGTGTTGCAGTCAGTGGTGTAGTGCTGGTTCTCTGCCACCCCTTCCCGCTGTGGGTCACACACACACACACACACACACACACACACTCCAGGGATACTATTTTGTTTCTGACCCTCACTTCTGCATTTGCGGGTGAAACAAAAGAACCCTGTCATGCCCAACATGGCCAACATGAGCTCAATGTGCATGCAAACTTCTGTCATAGCATCCATACTGGGCACAGCAGGCCCTTTCTTGCACATGTGCAGTGATTATTGGTCACTGTGCATGTGCAAGTATCGTGCAAGTATGGCATCAGCCATAGCGGGAGCTTCGAATACATTTCACTAGGACTCATCCCTCTGAAGCAACTGTGTCAGCTCTGACCAGAGTTTGTTATGTGTACTGTTTAATTTTAGGCTTTATTTCATTAGCATCAATGTACTATTAGATACCTTTCTGCTCCTACTTTAATTTGTAATAAGTTATACTCCACTTCTGGGATTCATTTTTGCCCATATCTTTATGCAGTTGGCTTATACTCTGAGTTTGGGTACCTGTTAACTCCTAACATATTAAAATAGGTTGTACTCTGCTTCTGGGATCCCTGTTTGCACTTAATATATTTTAGACAGCTAAATATACTGTGCATCGGGGGACCTGTTGGTTCCTGTGATATTTCAATAGGTTATAATCTGCTTCTGGGGTACCTGTTGATTTCTATTTTAACTAACCATGGAGATGGTGTTGAACTCACAGTTGGGTAACTGTATGCTCCTAGTCTACTGTTACCCCAGTGGAAGGTGTACATTTTCTCTTCTGGGGAATTTGTGTACTTAGAGGCTCACAGCTGCTCTATGAGGTAGCATTTTACTCTGTTTCAAAGTTATTCTGCCAGCTTACATCCACTACAGTATTAGCAGTATAGCTGACTTTGAAACAGAGTCAAGTGATTCAACTGGGACACAGGTTGATTTTTTTTAGAGGTAGTCAAAACAGCAGACAAAACAGTAAACAAATCAGAAAAAGCCAAATGAGGACAAGGAGGGGGAACAAATGGTGGAGAAAAAGATCAAAGAGAGAGGGTGACATGCCTAAAAGTGAAAAACCAGCAGACAAACAAGTAGTCAGTATCTCCAGTGTGACTCTAACTTGAACCCCAGATAAACATATTGGCTAAAGGACTATCATTATAGACTCTGAGCAAGGATATCCTATATTCAGTTTTAAACTGTCTCAGTAAGGGCCACCTGTAACTATATAAAAAAGGTGCTAGGAAAAAACAGAATCAGGAGGATTCAAATGATGTGAGGTAATTTGCTCTGGTTGTTGAAGAACTCTCCTATCCCAGTTACAAAATGTTTAATTTCTTTCTGCACTACTCCCAGTTTTCCATAGAGTGGAAATCTGCACTGATAATATCAGTTATTAAAAGTGGAGGCCATTCTAACCTTACTAATTACAGGTGAATTCCCATACTCTCCCCCCCACCCGTCCAAATGCTCTTGAGAGAACAGTGTTTGATCAACTTGTCTCATACCATGACAAAAAGTGAAATATAGTGCCCCAACAGCATGAATTTTAGACAAAATAGCCCATTACAACACTAATAGAGTATTCCCAACTTCCTTGAGGCCCTTGACAATGGAGACAAGGTTGACACCATCTACATCGACTTGACAAAAGCCTTTCACTTGGTCAGTCATACGCTCCTTCTCAGCCAACTCCATGGCCTAGGCCTGTCACCAGACATAATTACCTGGCACCACATTTTTCTCACTAACTACACTCAATGCGTGAAGAAGGCTCCTTGTCAGACATTAGGAATGTATCTACTGGCATTCCCCAGGGCTCCATTCTGGGCCCCCTACTATTTGTCTTATTCATAAACCACCGACCTGATGACTGTCAGTGTGCAAATGTACTACTCTATGAAGATGATGTTGTAATTCATTCCAGGGGTACCATGTAATAAGAGCAAAGTGAAAACGGCGCTGGCTTATAAAAGCAAACACAAAATCATGACTACAACTACAGCAACCAGCACTACAGCTACTACTATATCAGCAAATTACTTTACTATATTTTCACAGGGGGGTACTGCTCCCTGCACCCCACCTTGCAGGAAACTTTGCCCTCCACACCCCCTAACTAAAATAACCATCTCTGGGGGGGGGCAACTCAGGGAGTGGGAGAAACTCATGCGGGGATATATTACCTGGGGGAGAAATAAAATAAAAAGCCTACCAGCTAGGAACCGAACCCAGCTCTGTCTGCATGACCCAGCTACTCAAAGGTGGTGACTCTAACCACCAGGCTAAGATGGCAGCACAGTTTGCAGCCCACAGTGGCTGCACCATGTCCAATATCTCCTCACTCCCTCACTACCCCTGTATTCCTCACTCTTTTTCCCCCTTACTCCCTTTACACTCTTGCTGTTCTCTATACCTCGTTATTCTTTCAGGCACTCAAACTGAGTCACTCAAATTGAGTTGCTTAATTTGTGTCACCCATATCACGTGTTACCCTGATCATGGCAGCCTCACCTCTGTCCTCCTGGCTAATTATGAGGCCCTTGAAAGATGGTTCTCCCATAATGAACAGGTTTTTAATTAAAATAAACTAAGACTGTGCTCTTCACAAGCCCACAGATGAAGAAAAGTGTACCTCCTTTGTCATCTGCAATGACCTGGGACATGTACTAGAACAGGTGAAAATCTTTAAATACTTCAGGTTGATCCTGGATGATACCTAATGTTTCACTCCCCATGTTGACTGCCTTGTCTCCACAGTATACAGAAGACTGGGTGCTTTCTACCGTACCCAGATCAACCTCACTGCAGATGCTAGATGCCTCATTGTGGCAGGCTCAGTACTGTCGCTAGTTGACTATGACCTCCCTGTCCACACAACTGCATGGAATTCGGTTCTCTGCAGAGTAAATTATACCTGTAATAAGGCTTGTCGCTGTGTGCTTGGGGCACACAAGTGCACCCATAGCTGCACCCTCTACACCCAAACTAACTGGCTACCCTTACCTAGAAGAATGAAGTTACAAACATGTCTGCTAGCTAAGAAGGCACTAGTGGGCCTAACCCATCCAGCCTTAACTCACTCCTTCCGCCCTGTCACTAATCTTTACAACATCAGGAATATGACTCAGACTGCCCTTGAACTGTCTATTCATCGTACTGAGCTGGGCAAGTGCTCATTCACTGTTAGGGTCACTGGCTGGTTAAATGAATTGCCTAAAATCTTGCTAAATCTACCTAAGTTTGAGCAGTTTTAACAGAGCACTATTTAACTATAACAGATCAATGCAACTGTAACCGCTAATCATACTAACTACATTCCTCTGGTGTACAATTTGAACTGTGTCAGACTCTGGCTCTGAGGCCATGCACCATTACTATGCTTGTTTAACACTGACTCTGTCTTCATGTCTTATAAAATTGTATGCAGTTGATCTAGCCTTTTTATTATCTACTTGTCTGACCATTCTGTACCTGTATGACAATATTCTAATTTTTGTATTTGTTATGTGAACCCGTAATCTCTGTCGCTGACATGGAACCGTTGTAAAAGAGCTCATGTGCTCAAAGGTATTCTCCAGAATTTCAGTAAATAAATAAGTACAGCTGTACCAGATAACCAATCAGATCTTATTAATGTACAAATAGACTTTACCCCAAACTGGACTTAAGAGTACATTTTGGCAGTGGTACACAAAAGACAGACAACATGGATGGAGGAATAAGGCAAGATATTGTACAGCAAGAAGAGGATGTTAAAGAATTATTGACATTGTCCATTAATCATATCCAAGGAGAACTGATGAATGGAACACAGGATGAGGATAGAAATTAGGACCTCAGTGAAAATGAAGAACTTGATATATTAATTTGAGTAGCAGAGTTTGGAGAATGTAGCACATTTACCGAGCCAAGAACAGGGTGTGGACAATTTAAAATAAAATGGATGTTTTAGTGCAATGGTTTTCAACCTGGGGTCCACGGCCCACAGGGGGCCCATGAGTGACTGCCAGGGGGTCTGTGGAACACCCCAAGAAATTGCAACCGCAGTAAAATATTTTTTTTTAGGTCTGCTGTTTGACCGTGATATCCCTAATTACAAACCAACACTGGATATTCGCTTTAATTGTGACAGATTACTTGTGCTGTTCAGGGGTGTTGTCAGCTCGTCAACTTTCATTAACATTTCACTATTCCAGTTGGTTACTGTGAATTACTAAGATTAGTGTCTAATTACTGCCGATCACTCCCCCAATTGGTATCATCTGTTCCCTCAGAGAACACGTTTCAGTGATCCAAGTTTGATCACTTGCCTTACTTCATTGCTTCCATCTTCTCGCTGGTCCGCTCTGAAAGTTAGCCCGATACAGAGAAAAACCCTTTGGCCCAGATATTCAAACTGCGCCAGTCTGAGGCGCAAGCCCCTGCGCTGCTCAAAATAGTTGCGCAGGGGTGTGGCCTGGGTGATATTCAAAGGAGTTGCGCTGTTGAGCAACCTTTGAATATCACCCCCAGCCACAGCACTTAAGAGATGGCTCAGTGGGAACTTGCGCCACCGCAAGTTGCCAGAGTTGACATTAAACCGCGGTGGCGCTATACCATTACGCCATGCGAAATTTCCGATATTCAAAAGGTGACATGCAAATGGGGCCATAATTTGCAAGGCGCAGGGGGGCCATTTGCATCTATTTATGGCCCCATTTGCATGCCATTTGCATGTAGGTGCGCCGATCCCCGAGGACTTGCTCCTGGCCACCCTGCCAGGCAGCAGCCGCCGGGGACCGATGACAATTGGGTGCAGCCCCACCGGACAGTCAGTCCGGCGGGCGGGCGGGCGCAGGCGGGTGGATGCTGTCGCCCGCCAGCCGCGGGGAGCGGGGTGAGGGCTGGTGGGGGGTGGGGGGACACTAGACACCAGGGAGATGTTTGGGGGTTGAGTTGTGACATTCTGCCCGCGATCGGGCTTTACGGTCCACTGGACCACCAGGGAGTTATTCGGGTTGGGGAGGGTTACATTCTTGCCCAAGTGATCGGGCACTGGGGGCTTACAGGTTCCTGCCTGCGATCGGGCTGTGGGAGACGGTGTGGGGGGTATGGACGTTCTGCCCGCGATCGGGCTGTGGGAGATGTGTGGGGGACATGTATTGTTCCTGCCCGCGATCGGCTGTGGGAGATGTGTGGGGGGGTTCTATGTACTCGTACTGCCCGGGCGATCGGGCTGGTGGGGGGCACAGGGACCGAGTTGGGGGCCAGCCAGGTGGCAGCTGCTGTGTTGCGCCCTGCAATGCAGCAGCTCACCTGTGGGTGGCCCTCAACTTAAGCTTTTTTTTTGGCTCAAGCTTGTGCGGGCACAGGTTGGGGGTTGCGCATGCACAACTCTGCGCAATCCGACTGAATATCGGGTTGCGCAGGTTATGCATGGATCCTCCCCCTCCTGTTGAGCATGCATTCATTTGCATTGCTCTCTTGCGCAACCTGTTGCCAGTGGCGTAACTGCCTCCTGCTGAATATCGCAGAATGGCGCATTTTGGACTTGCGCATGGCGCAACCCTTTTGAATATCTGGGCCTTTGTGCTCATTGCCAATGTCTCTCCTCTCTCTGCTCCTCGCTCACCGCTGGTGCTTTCTAAGTATTTTTTTGCTGGCTTTAAAACAAAAAACAAACCCAATGCTGCTGCCCACTCCTCTGTTCAGTTTGCTAAGCACCGCTTCCATTCTGGACAGTGACAGCGCAATCTCAGAATCACGGAGTCATGTATTCACGGAGGCATAGCTGACTGGGTAAGACAGACAAAAAAAATGTCACCGCCAGTGTTTTAAATTATGTGTTAACTTGGCACAGTAGCTCAGTCAGTAAGCAGGGTACATACAATGAATGAATTATAGCTGTTGCCCCTGCACCCCCGCAGGAGTATATCAGTGACAGCAGTCATACAGAAAAGCATTAATGACTACAGTGTCAATGAATTATGGAGACAGAAACAATTGCAGTTATCACAAGTTCTTAGAAGTGGAATGCTGAGCCGCCCCCAAACAGTACATCAGTGACTACAGTCACACAGAAAGCACTAATGATTTGCATGAGAGCATGAGACTTACATTACGAATGTCTGGACCATCCAGGATGTCAAAATAAAAATTTGAAACCATGCAAGACTGTACTGCTTGTGTACCATTTGGCGCAGTTAGATGTGGCAATACAGGCCATATCCATATGCCTATGATGTTGCAATAATTAATGATCCTAGAATCACGCAAGGATGTACCCAATCTGTAACCTGTTTGTAGGGGGTCCCCGACATGGCAGACAGCTGGCCAGGGGGGCCCCGGACAAAAAAAGGTTGACAACCGCTGTTTTAGTGGATGTTATGAACAATGGTTAGAAATTTAAACCTACATCATTTAATCCAAAACCAGCTTTCAGTCCTCCTAGTGGTTTAACAACTGAACTAAGAGTGTTTCAAAAATTGGTAAACAGGGACATGGAAAGGTTTTTTAGCAGGCCACACCACCACATTACGATAATCTTAGTAACACAGAATGACATGCCTTGTCTGAGTTTAAAGCCATGCATGAAATAACAACAAAGCCATCTGATAAAGGAGGTGATGTTGCAGTGGTGGTGGACACTTGCAAATATAAAGCCAAGGTACTGTACTACACCAGCTGGGGGACCTTGAGTAACATCAGCAGCTGACATTCAATCCCACAGCACCATTTAAATTGATAACAGATGGGATTACTGATAATGCTTTGTTTTTGAAAATACTAACAAAACATGAAGCTGAATTTTTGAGATGTCATACTCAAGAATGCCCCAGTCTACATTATCCCCAAACTGCACAAATCACTCACTGGTTACTGGGATGGCCTTGGGCATAGTCTTGGGCATAGGGTCAGTGAGTGAAAACTTGCCCAGGTATATAGATCATTATCTCAAACCTATGGTCAGAGATATACACTCATATCTCCAGGACAGCATGGATATCATAAGCAAGCTAGAGGGATTACAGTAGCAACCAACTGGAGATGGATCACTATTGATGTAACTGTCTTATACCTAAGCTTTTAACATAATGTAGGGGAAAGGGCAGTTAACAATGTTCTGTTAGCAAGAGAAGAAGTTGAGGAAATACCAATAAGCCTTATTTTGGAATTTTTGTATTTTTTTTTATACTTTTTTTTTGTGCCGGCTCGCTAAGCCCCTATGGGCTCACCGGGCTCCGGCAGCCACCCCCCTCATACTCAAGCTTACCCCCCCAAGTGGGGACACGAATAGGCAAACTCTGGTGGCCAGAGGGGATGGCAATGGAGCTGGCTCATTAGTGGGGGCCAGCATTTTGTAGGCTGTAAACCTCATGGGGGTGGGGATGTGCAATGATGACCGATGTCCACCCCGCACCTTGAACGTGCAGGCGCCAACCACCGCAGAACTCCTGGCCTCTGCCAGGGATTCATCGTGCATCAGACACTCAACCCCACCTCCCCCCAGAGTAGGAGAGAAGTCCACAAGATCCTCAATCCTACTCTCCCCTGCCGGCCCTCGGATTCCCGAGTCCGTTCCTGAACCCGGGTCATCAGCACCACAGACGGCAACCGTGCCTCTGTGCCAGTGGGCCGGCCTTTTGTATTTTGTTTTACATCACAATTATTTTCACATTTGACAGGAAGTTCTTTTTGCAGAATTGAGAGACAACAATGATGGCTACTTAGCCCCCTCTATGCTAACATCTTTGTACGTGATTGAGGGAAAAAATGATGTCTTTTTTGACCTGAACACCCATCTCAGACAGATTAGACACTGGTTTTGTTTTACTGATGACATCCTATGTGTCTGGAATGGGGATGAAGAGTCAGCATCAGACTTCAATATGGGGCTCAGTGATAAGGTGATACATTTACAGTCTACATACCAGACAAGCAGAACCAGGGTGAAATTCCTTGAGCTCATGGTGGAAATCAATGAGGAAAACAAGGTACAAACTGTTATGTATCTCAGGTTCACAGCACACAATAGTCTGCTGAGAGCAGACAGCTGTCACTCATCCCACTTGATCAATAACATTCCCGATAGACAGTTCCTCACAGCACAGAGGAACTGCTCCACAGAGTAAGCTTTTAGTACTGCAGCCAAAGAATTCACTGGAAGATTTAGTCAAGAGAGTACTCCAACAAAGTAGCAGCCAGAGCGAAAACAGTCACTCCAGGTACAAAGGCCAATTCTGTTAGTACCTAAAGTAAAACCACACAGAAAAACCAGTGTGTAAACTTTTATTTATTTATTTTTTTAACATTTCAGTAACCAGGGAAGGCAAACTAAACCAGGCTTGTTTCCGGGTGCGACCCAAGGGAGGGGGAATGGGACTACAGACATAAAAGCATTACAAACATCTGAAGTGCAAAAAATGCAACTTTAATATTGATTACAGTGATAGGGCACTTGAGATTAAAAATATTATAAGGAAACACTGGGATGACCGTATGGTCCGTAAGGTGCTCTCAGAAACAGTATGAGATCAGCCTAGAGTGTGCTTCTATAGAGGAAAAAACACTGAAGGATACATTAGTCAATAGCAACTTCACAGAAAAACCCAGCTCATGTTTGTCCACTACGAAGGGATTTTTCAGATGTTTCCGTTGCAACATCTGTAAATTTGTGAGCCAAGGCCAAGAATTCACAAATCCCGTCACTGAAGAAAAGTACTTTTTAAACAGTTATGCAGATTGTAGAACTGATTTGGTGGTATGTATATTTTGGTGCATTTGTGATCTGCAGTATGTAGGGAGAACACTTAGGCCTATAAAACACAGATTGCAAGAATACATACAGTAAGGGCCACATATAACAACAAAAAAGAAAGTTCAGTGGGACATTTTTATCAGCATCACTCAGGTACACCAGATAGTCTCCAGTTTAGTGTCTGTTCCCAAGAGGATGCAACAGGATCAGGACATTACTCCAAAGGGAGTCAAAGTGGGTCATGCATTTACAAACACTGTGACACAGGGGCCTGAATGAAGAACTAGATTTCAAGCCATTGCTATGAACTATAATTGGAGTTTAAAGTCAAAATGAAGTTTCTGATCATTTTCTATTTCTATGTGTTTTTGGTTTTTAGGAGTCCATTATAGCTACACTGCCAGGATTCAGAAAAGCTGGTTCTCTTATCTTTGTGTGTTCCTCCCTGCTCTCTGCATCTATACATCTATGAGCTGGGTGAGGATGTTCACTAGTGACCAGTCTCTTAAATCTAGTGTGGTGACACTTATTAGTAAGCCTGTTTAGTCTCTATTGTTTGTTTTATGTAATTCACTATTATCCTTGATGCAATTCTGAATAACCAGTAACATAAATGGACCAGCAACCACTACATGTACAGTATAAAAATTTAATGCTAAGAGCCACTGTTCATTTGGGACCTAGTGGCAAAACTGTTTTACAAAACAAAGTTTAGGAAGGATTATTGTGCCACACCTTTCCCACTGCTGGTCAGTGCCTTTTTGATTTTTGATTTGAATTTGTTTTTATTTGGATGCTCTCAGTTTATTTTTCGTATCATGGAATATAACCCATATACTTTTTTGAAATAAGAGCCCATATTTTCATAACTATAACTTGCTATAACATTCTAAGAAGTAGTACTCTAGCTCTTTCCCTGTATTAAAGTCAGTCTTACCTGAACAAATAAGACTATAAGGTTGAAAATAGGATTTTCTACTTTAGTCATAAAATTGCTAGTCGAACATTTCATATTCATTAATGAATTAAATTAAATATAAGACACACACACATATATATATGTGTATATATATATATATATATATATATATATATACATATATATAGATGAGGTAGGCTTTGAATATCAGTCTGATGTGCTTAGTATGTAACAGAACTTTCGTACATACAGGGGAGCCAGCCATGATGAGATGCAATAACTTGTAGTAAATGACATGTCACAAAATACTGCATTACAAAAGGGCTTAACTGCCATTGAATTATACTGTTCCCAGTAATCTACTGCAGCATTTTGTGATATACTGTGGCATTACTGCATTACATCCTGTCTGGCACTGCTGCAATTATATTTTTGTATGTTATTGTTCTTATTTCTTTAGATGGCTTTAATTAATTCCTGTATGTAAATTGGGTATTTGGGGCTCAATTCACAAAACTTTGCTTTGCAAACTGGGTTGTGGGCCAAGCTGGTATTCACAAAAGCCTGATTTGCACCCACAAACCTGGTTGGCACTGGGGCAAAGTGTGGAGGGGGCTGTAGTACAAATGTGGGGGAGAGGACATGAATATCAGCACTGCCCGATTCACAAAGCATGTGACATGTGCAAGAGCCTCTTGCATGGTCCCCTTGTGTGGAGCAGATACCACTGACTGAGACCTGGTGGTATCACATGCAACCCTAGTGGCTGGTGGAGGTACTGCATCCTCCTGCTACCGCTGATTGCCAGCCCAAGTAAAAAAACAATAAAGAAATCCCTGTGGTGGTCTAGTGGCCCCCCTCCCCTGATTGCCATCCCATTATAGTAAAAAAAGTGTTCTTGGTGGTCTAGTGGTCCCTTCCCACTGTTCGCTGATTGCCAGCCTGAAAAAAACAAGAGTAGACCCTGGTGGCCTGTGTCCTCCGACTCCCCCCCCCCACCACGATTGCCGAAAGTCAGCAGGATTACAAAATAAAAAAGATAAATCCCTGGTGGTCTAGCAGACCATTCCCCCACCTGATCCCTCTCCTGTTATACTAAAACAAGATTCCCTGGTGGTCAAGTGGTCCCTCCCCCCAGCCAGTCCCTTATCCGTTATAAAAATAAAAGATTCCCTGGTGATCTAGTGGTTCATCCCCCAACTGATCCTTCATCTGTTGTAAGAAAACAAGATTCCCTGGTGGTCTAGTGGTTCCTCCCCCCACCCGATCACATGCCCGATATAAAACAGAATGGCCCCTGGTTTCCAGTGAACCCCCCCATCCTGACCCACTGTATAGTAAGTAAAACATTTCCCTGGAGGTGTAGTGACCCCCCATCTGCAATCCCTGTAAACCCCTGTAAAGTGAATGGAACCCTGTCCTTGGTGATTTAGTGTACTCCCCAACTCCCCCACCCTGGAAGGTACTGCCTCACCACCCTTCTCCCATCATCCCAACATCAAGCCAGTAACCAGCACAGCCTTCCTCTCTCCACCACAACTGGCCACCTACTGAGCTCTCAATGAGAGCATACTGTATACAGTACACGCTCAGTAAAACTGACTGACAGCTCAGAGTGAGCTATCATTCACTGATTGCATACTGTATACAGTATGCAGTCATTGAGAGTACAGTCAGCAGCAAGCCATGATAGAGAGAGGAGAGCTGCGCTGGTCACCAGCTCGGTTTTGAGATAGGAAGATCCATTTCATGTCCTCTTCCCATTAGCTCACGTGTCCCTCAAGGGTCTGTTCTGAGGCCTGTTCTCTTTTCCATCTTCCAAAGTGACCTTCCCAGTGTCTGTTTCAGGAGGCAGTATAGCGCAGTGGTTTAGGGCTCTGAGCTGCAAATCTGGAGACCAGGGTTTGAATCCCACAGCCCCCACTTGCATACTGTGTGATTCTGAGCAAGTCACTTAACTTGTGCTCCCAGGTCGCACCTGGAAACAAGCTTCTGCTTAGTGTGCCTTTCCTGGTTAATCTGTTTCCCTGCATCCATTCACGTGTACGCTGATGACACAGTTCTTTTTGCATCTGGCTCCTCTCCCTATGACCTTGCCTTCCAGATTCAATTGGATTTTGACAACATTCAAGGCTGGTTCAAGTCGAACCATTTGTCCCTCAATGCCAAAAAAAAACAGTCTCCATGACATCTGGCACTCGACAAAGGCTTGCCAGACTGACTTCTTGCCCATTATTTAGTACTCTTGATGGTGCTAAGATTGACAATATTTCCTCCTTTAAGTACCCAGGGGTCTGCCTTGACCAGCATCTTGATTTATCAGTACATATTGATACTAGACACCTTTAGCTTTACCCTAAGCTTGGTGTGTTGTACAAGATTAAAGTGAGCATTCTGCTTCCTGCCTGCTGAGAAAATATATTAAAAATGATTCTTCCTATCTTTGTCTATGATGACCTAGTCTACAGTGATGCCCCAAAATCCTCTCTTGCCAGACTGGACCCCCATGTTTCACTCCTTTTGTCATTTTGCTTTAGACTGCCCCCCTCATACTCACCACTGCCCACTTTACTCAGCCCTTTCTTGATGCTAGGAAGGAGTCTTTCCCACTGTGTCTCTTTCTTATCCAAATTCTGGTTTTGTTCCCTTCCCTCTTATCTCACTTCCCTTATATCCTCTCCTTCTTCTTCCTCCTCCTACCCTTTTCATAACATTACTTGCCACTATTTCTCTATTCCTTCTAGAAAATCTACTGCTGGTCAATCTGCTTTTTCTTACACCTTTCCTAAACTTGGGTCCTACCTTTCCTTTTCTATTCGATCTGCCTCTTCTCATTCTTCACTTAATTCTTTTCTCTATGACTTTTCTTATCCTACTTGTAACTTTCTATGATACTCTTCTTACTCCCCCTTCTTTATCCTTGCCCTATTCCCATGTCCTTCTTTTTCCTTTCTATGCTTATAAGAATGTGTTATATTTTTCTAACTGCACTCATTTACTCATTTACTATTTTTGCCTCTAATATTTATGATTCAGCCAGTAATATTCTACCATTATATTTTTTGTGGTTAATAAGTTTTATTGATTTGACTTATTAAGACGATACAAACATTAAAACAGTCAGATACATTGCAAAGATCTTACAGACTGTTACATATGTCTGTAGAAGCAGAGAATGGAACATGCTGATACCATTATATTTGATTACTTGTATTTTCTCCCTTCCCCCCCAGGACACATCTGGAAATGAGCTGCTATCAGCTAAGTATGCATTTCCTGGTTAAACTCTTAAATAATAAATAAATAATTTATTTATTGTCTAGCTGCACTGTAATAAAACTCACATGGCAACTAAGATACATCATTTTACTGCCCGTCTTGGGTTCCCTCTGCTCACTGAGGTGCAATTAAACATTCCCTTGCCTATATTATAATGCAAAACCTGTGTTTAGCTGGGAATGTAGAACTAAACCCCATTGCTCTGTGCTCATCCTTCACCTTCCCA
Organism: Neoceratodus forsteri; assembly: GCA_016271365.2. NCBI lineage: Eukaryota > Metazoa > Chordata > Ceratodontiformes > Ceratodontidae > Neoceratodus > Neoceratodus forsteri. The sequence continues at coordinate 1,170,892,451 of CM057455.1, read as the reverse complement.
CTATGCTGGCCTAATATGAAGGTTGTGAAACTGTAAGACCTAAATATCTGTAGTTTCTTGACAAGTAAGGTTTAGCTAGAAGCTTGAGTCACTCATTTTTCACTGGACATCCTTAGTGTCTATGAGGCTTAGCTTAAGATCTTTTGCCTACAGGGTGCTCAGCTGGCTAAATGGTCTAAACAGTTACATCTCCTCCACTCCTACCCTTGATGCATTTAAATCAAGGCTATGCCTTTCTCTCACTGTCTCTAGCTCCTGTGACTGCCTCAACTAGCTGACCCCATGAATATTTCCCCTAACCTTATGCAGTTCTCTTTCCTATTAGCACTTTGTTACCCCTTAGTACGCACTTCCCCATTTTAAGTCTACGACAATGCCTCTGGCTGCGCTCCTCATCTATAGTGCTCCTCCTCTATAGCTCTCCGCCCCCTCTACTCTTCCTCTCTCTTGTCCTCATCCTCTGTGCTCCTCATCCGCTATTGCCTTGTAACCTAGCCTCCAAAACTTGTTTTGTTTCTCAAATGCTTTTTAACTTCGTTTAGCTTACACTTTTGTAACCTTGTCCTATGTATTTAATTTGTAATCTGACTTACATGTCTTATGTTTTGAATTGTAACCTGACATGGAACCTTTGTAAAAGAGCCCTGGCTCAAAGGTATTGTAATCCTAGACCTAATAAATAAAAATAAAATAAATAAACCGTCCATTACAGACTCATCCTGCTTCCTTCCAAATTACAGCCTTCTCAGAGCTTATCCTCCTCCTCCCTTGCAGGGGGGTGTTTTTTTAAACATCACCTGACTATATCTGCCATGTAGTCTGTCCCTAATAATATACCTCCTTGTGAATTCCTGCATGTGACTCTCCTACTCATGAAAGCAAAAAATATTTATTTAGTCTATGCCTACAGTGCCCAAAAGGGGTATCCCTGGATTCACTTCCCTTATTGATATGGTTGGCCCCAAATTTGTTAATAATTTATTTGTGTATGTATTTATTTATTCATGGACATTTCAGACAGTACTTTTGAACACAAGTGTTCTTTTACAAAGGTTCCACATCGATAAAAGAGATTACAATGCAACATTATGCAAGTTCTAGTGGAATGAAGTCAAACAAGTATAGTCAAACACATACAAATAAATAGGCAAGATCAATTGCATACAATTTTACAATAATCAGTGTAAAACAAGCAGAGTCTAACACAGTTCAAAGTGTATACTGGGAGGGACATAAGTTAGGATAATTAACAGTTACAGTTGCATTGAACTGTTAGAGTTGCCCATAGTGCTTCCTTAAACAGGTCAAACTTAAGTATACTGAGCAAGGAATCCGGCAGCTCATTTAACCAGCCAATGGCGTTAACTGGGAATGAATGCTTGCCCAGCTGAGTATGGCAGAAAGGCTGCCCAAGAGCATTGCGAGTCATGCTCCTGGTGTTGTAGAGAGTGATTTGATTTATTTATTTATTTAATCTGGTTAGTCTACAGGCCAAAGACCCATTTTCATGGTCGACCAGAGTGCAAATCATATAATACAAATAATACAGTCAATAAACATACAGATGAATATAAAAAGCACAGGGTACAAACAATAACAAACAGTATACCAATTTACAATAATACCAATAGTACACCAAGACTGGCAACAGGAAGGAAGCAGTGGGTTAGGGCCAGGGGAGTTAGACCCAGTAACTCCTCCTTGGCTAGCAGATATGTCTGAAACCATGGTTTCTGAGGTCATTTGGAAACTTACTGTCCTGCTTAAAGCCTAGCCAGCCTTAACTCCTTTATGTTGACTTGAATATCTTTTTACTTTTTCCTTTCATTACGTGGCTGACACCAATAAATGCTGTATATTTCCTTTCCAAATATTTCTGATGACAATGCTGAGAGCTTCGATAAGTTTTTGACTGTGATTTCAGTTTGAAGCTTCAAAATGTCATTAAAATTAACCCAGATGAAACTGGCATCCTTTTTATTTTCCTGTTGTCAGTCACACTATACTCCTGCTTAGCCATGAGTACAAACCTTAAATAGTTTCCTCTAAGCAGCTCTCTTTGAAAACTGTTAAGAACTTGGGAATCTAAATGGATTCTGATTTTTTCTTACAGTTCATGAACCTCAGCTGAATATAACTGATTTTATTGAATTAATATCATACACATGAGGAAATATTTCACATTGTAGGCTACCAAAGCAATCGTAAACAGCCTATTTTTTCTAGGCTTGATTATTGTAACAGACTATTAATTGGTTTAACTGCCTTGAAATTGGTCCATTTGCAGCACATTCATAATCCAGCTGCCCTACTGATATTTGACACCTCTTGTTATGCACATATTTTTCACGCTTTTAAATCTTTGCACTGGCTTCCACTTCACCTCAGCATTCCATATAAAATTCTTGTTTTAGGTTTGATTTTTTTTTGGCTCTCCAGACTGGGAAGCTGGCATACCTTGTGGTCTGCTTTCAGTGATAATATCCTCCCACTTGCTTTGCTCCACTGATGTGGGTTAATTGCTGGTCCTAAAATCAAATTTATGTTGGCTTCAGCAGGCAGCATGCTTTTTCATTGTTTGGACCGATTCGCTTGAATTTCCTAGCCCTCTATTTTCACAAATCTCCCAGTGTTTTGAGCTTTTGCTGTGCTGTTAAAACTACTTTATTTTATTGTTATTAATTTGTATTGCTTTCATTTGTGGTTTGTATTTTTTTTTACTTTCATTGACAAGTTTACATTTTTGTGATGCACAGCATGTTAAACCATGCTTAATAAATATCAATGCAAAAAATAATACTTTGACAATGATGCCTCACATTATGGACATACTGTATGTATAAGTCTGTGCATCTGATGAGATGCCCATAAAGAACCTTTTTTTTGTTAGAAATGTAAAGATACAGTACATGGTTCAGATAAGTCATGGTAAGCATTCTGTAGAGGCCTGAGATCAGCAGCTTCATTGCATAGGGTTTGCAGGCCTGCAAATTGAATTTTTTGCTTCATGTGCCCTTTTGTTGCAGGTGACTATTTTAGGGGACCAGTCCCCCTTTAACCATGTCCTCTGCCCTGTTAATCATGGTGCTAGGCCCATACCTAATCCACTCCCTCAAAGGCTGGTGAAATAGCTGAATCTACAGCCAATGACAGTGCCCTTCAAGGTCAGCTGGTGGGAGTGAGAGGATAAATGGAACATAGGAACATAGGAATTGTGTCTGCGGATGAGGACCGCAAGATCCATCTAGTCTGCCTGTGTTTCTGCCCCTCTTCCTAGTTAGACTGCACCCTGATGTGTCCTCAATGTCTGTTACATGCAAGTTTGAACTCTTGTATTGTCTTGGATTCAACTACCTCCTGAGGTAGGCTGTTCCATGGGTCTATGACCCTTTCTGTAAATAAGTATTTCCTTAGGTTGCTTTTGAACCTACCTCCCACCAGACGCAAGTTGTGCCCCCTTGTACACACATCCCTGTTTTTCTGGAAGAGGTTTCCTGCTTGTGTTGTGTTGATTCCCATAACGTACTTAAAAGTTTTGATCATGTTCCTCTGTTTCTTCTCTGCTCAAGGGTGTACAAATTTGAATCCCTGAGTCTTGCCTCATATGGCTCTTGATGCAGTCCATGCACCATTTTTGTAGCCCTTCTCTGTACTGTCTCTAGGTGGTCTCTGTCTTTTTTTGAGATGGGGCCTCCAAAACTGACTGCAGTACTCTAAATGTGGCCTCACCAAGGACCTGTAGAGAGGAATGATAACCTCACTCTTTCTACTTATAGTTTCCCTACCAATACCTCCAAGGATGCCACTCACCCTCTGTGCTGCCTTTTCACACTGTTTTCCAACCTTTAAGTCATCTGCGATGACTACTCCGAGGTCTCTTTCTGTCTTTGTCTCTTCTAACTGATGCCCTCCCAGTGTGTACTTTATCCCTGAGTTTCTTTTTCCTATATGCATAACCTTGCACTTTTTGGCATTAAATTTCAACTGCCAATCCCTGGACCATTCCTCAAGTTTTTTCAGGTCTGCTTCCATACCTTTCGCACCTTCCTGTGGCGTCTACTCTGTTATAGAGTTTTGTGTCAACTACAAGCAGGCAAACCTTCCCCTTCAAGTCATTTGCAATATCCTCTATAAATATGTTAAATAGGATAGGTCTCAGCACAGACCCCTGTGGAACACCACTGGTCACTTTGCCTTCCCTTGATAGTGATCCATTGACAAGCACTCTGCATCCTGTCTTGCAGCCAGTTGGTGATCCAGTTCACTATCTTAAGACTGACACCTGTATGCTCTAATTTGTTAGCTAGCCTTCTGTGGGGGACAATGTTGAAGGTTTTGCTGAAGTCTAGGAACACAATGTCCACTGCTCCTCCCTGGTCAACTGCTCTGGTGACGCAGTCGAAAAAGTCAATCATATTGGTTTGGCAAGAGCATCCTCCTGTGAAGCCATGTTGCCTGGGGGGTCAATCTTTTTGCTATCCTTCAGATACTTCACTATCCTCTCCTTTAGCAATGACTCCAAAATGTTTCCCACCACCGAGGTCAAACTGACCGGTCGGTAGTTTCCTGCCTCTTCCCTGCTTCTGCTCATGGTAAAGGTACTACTGTTGCCCTTTTCCAGTCCTGAGGTATTATTCCACTTTCCAATGACTTGCTGAAGAGCTCAGCCAATGGTGTGGTGAGTTCTTCCCCAAGCTCCTTCAGTACTCTAGGGTGGATGCCATCTGGCCCGTTGCTTTATCTACTTTGAGTCTATTCAGTTTTTCTAGGACCCTTTCTCTTGTGAAGGGCCTTGTGTCTACTCCTGTAGTGTTGTGTACTGACCTACTTAGTGTAGGACCCTTTCTGCTGTCTTCTATGGTGAAGACCGAGCAAAAGAAATAATTTAGTAGCTCTGCTTTGTCTTCGTCTGTCTCTGCCATCTTGTGTTCCTTTGTTGCTAACCTGACTATTCTCCTTTACTCTTTCTTTTTTCCCGTATATATCTGAAGAAGGTTTTATCTCCCTTCTTGGCCCTCTGCGCTGTTTTCTCCTCTGTCTGCACTTTTGATCTCCTAACTGCCTTTCCTGCTTCAGTCAGCTTGTTATTGTATTCTTCTCTATCTAATTCACTTTTAGTTTGTTTATATTTTGCAAAAGCCCTCCTTTTTCCCTTGATTTTGATTGCAACTTCCTTGATGAACCAGAGTGGATTTTTCTTTCTTTTGGATCTGGTGATCTGCTTAGTGCATGTAGCAGTATTTAAAGAAGTTTTTAAGGCCTCCCAACAGTCTTCTACATCTTCTGAGTTTCTGCCATCTAGCATGGATGTGACTAAATGCTTCATTTCAGGAAAGTTAGCTCTCCTGAAATCTAGAACCTTGGTTTTAGTGTGACTAGTATATTCTACGTTATTTACAGTTAACTGGATTGTCTTGCTGTCACTGGTCCCCAGACTGACCCCTACTTTCATATCTGAGACATTTGTGCCATTTGTGAGCACCAGTTTCAGTAATGCTTTGTCTCGGGGGAGGGGGATTCACCAGCTGTTGTAAACCTGCTCCTTGCAGTGCAAACAGGAAAGCTTTGCTTCATTCTTAGGATGCTGTGTATGAGGACCAATCCACATCTGTCAGATTGAAGTCCCCTACCAGCAGCAGCTCTCCCCTGTCTGCCATCATCAAGATGGTTTCCATGAGCTCTTTATCTATACCAGCTGCCTGGAATGGGGTCTGTATATAACTCAGATCCAGATGGGTCCTTCTCTCCAGCCCGAGGGTAATCCAAAGTGCCTCTGTCTTGCTTTGCTTCCTTTGGATTTGTGTTGCATTGATGTCCTCTTTTATATACAATGTTACCCCCCCCTCCCTTTTTACCTTCTCAATCCTTCCGGAAGAGCATGTATCCTGGGATGGTGACATCTCATGTGGGGTTCCCGATGAACCATGATTACATAATGGAACCAAGTCTAACTGTGCTTCTGCCATCATGACCATGAGATTGGAAATTTGTTCATCAGGCTATGAACAGTGATGCACATTGCCTTCCAACACTACTTATTCTGGTTAGTTGAAGGCTTACCCTGGCTCTGTTGCATATGTGTTTTGTGTTGCTTGTTGAGCATATGATAGGAGTATATGCATGCTGAACTAGTTGGTGCTGGGGGAGGGGCACATGGGAACCCTTGTGGTGTAAGGGGTGCCTGTACCACCCCCTCGTCCATTAGTTTAACTAATATAGATGTCAACCTTTTGACCAAGCACTCGTGTACCTTTTTTAGAGAGGTGAAAGCCATTGCATTTAAAAAACTCCCATTCCCAGAAGTCCTGCCAATTACCGATATACTGGTGACCTTTTTCCTGGCACCAGTTCCTCAGCCAGGTGTTAAATTTGGTGATGTCCTTTTCCCTGATCTTCTGCCTGCTGTCTCCCTTATTCCAGACAGGCAGAATCTCTGAGAAGGTAAGACCAGTTGCAAGAGAACAAAGTTTGTCACCCAGCCTGGAGATATTTTGTTTAGTTTCCTCCACTGACCTACTGGCTAGGTCATTTGTACCTATGTGGAGAATGACATGAGTGTTGTGATCCACTGCGCATACGATCCCTCAATGCAGATTGTGTCCCTCCATGCTGATGTTCCCGCTTGATGGCTTACGTTCTTATGACCTGTTTGTGGAACACATCACATCCAGCTCTATGATGCACCTGGGCCTTATTTTTCATAGGTTGGAATTCCAAGATTTGCATGTGAACTTGGGACTTTAATAACCTTAATAACACTGAGCCAGTCCAGGGGACTACTTATAATATACATTTCTAGCTTATGACTATTGTTTTAGACATAATGTATGTTCCCAGTAGTGTTTTATAAAATTGGTTACACTGCAAATATAAATTTATAGCTATTAAAGATACTATGTCAAAATGTAGTATTGGGAGAAAATGTTTTCTTAAATTTTCCATTCCTAGTGGGGTAAACAATATACCACAAAAGTTTCAACTGCAAAACACTAACACCACTATTATGTCATATGCTGTGCATATAACAAAAGTCATGTAGTTGATACCCTGTAGTGGGTAGAGGCTATATTAATGTAATGTTGAATGTGTTGCTGCAGTTCAGCTGTAGAGGCTTTTCCTTTTTCCTGACTGCTAAATTCACTACCTTTGGAAATCAAGGTTCATAGTTCTAATCTCACCTGATGTGCTTTCTTTGTTCTGTCTACATCGCAAAGTGTAAATCTGCCAACAAAGTTAAGTTGAATTTGCCAAATTTGCCTTTGTGAACAAATTCACACAGTTTTGCTTTTCTCCAACTGCAACTCTATGTTGCTCAAATTGTTAACCAATGTCTTGTCATTTCTGTATTATTTTTGTTCTGTGTACTTATGAGTCTAACATTGTTTTACTTATTGTTTGTATGCCTCCTGGGTCGTGCCTGAAAATAGATGTTGTATTTGTCTAGTGCACCTACTCAGTAAACCAAAACTAAATAAATAAATTCAATAGCACATTCATCTTTGGCCACTTCACCTGTAAATTCTTCCTTGGGGTACACCAAGGTGAAGTTTGGTCAGAATTAGGGCACTGGTAAATGAAAGTCTCAAAGTGACATTGAAGACATTCTGCAGGTTACATGGTACATCTCTGTATGAAGTAAGACAGCTTCACTTTTAGTTTTGCATTGTTAGTTAATTAGTGGAGGAGATGGGAGCCTCACAGCTTTTACAGCACTGAGATTTATAAAATCAAACCTTATTTGTCAACTTTCACCACTTTCTGAGCATTTTTGTTATTCTTTTCTCATTATTATTCAATTCTTGTCTCATTATTAATTTAGTTTCTGCTTTTTATAAATGTTCCTATATTTGTTTAGTTATTAGAGAAATCTTCATCCCTTTTAACCATTTACTTTTCTCTCAGTATTCTTTTCTGTCTCTAGCTTTCTCTATCTCTTACCCTCTCTCTCTGTGATGGAGTCTCATGGATGAGCATGGACTCATGGGTGGTGCCTTATGCCTGTGCCATCCAGGGCCTATGGGTCATCCAAAAAATCAGACAGAAAACTGCTGCACTCTGGAAAAAAAGATCAACTGTCCACACACAAAAAACTTATTGCTTCACTTTTATTTTGTATCTGTGCACAAACACATATTCTCTCCAGAATATTAGATTTGATGTAGATAGTGTTGCCATTCACCCTTAGATGATTAAAGAGCTAGTAGACTGAAATTGTTATTTAAGGTCCAAAATAGGATGTGAATACGTAAGAAATAACCTGAGATGCAATTCCTCTCTTCTATATGAGTATTTGAATTGTGGTTTTTTACATTGTCATAGTTTTGTATATTGCTGGCATGTGGAGCTGTGGAGAATGCCATCAGCCACTGAAGAAACCAGAAGTGAGATCCTGAAAGAAAAGGATCCTGTATCTGTATTTACTTAGGTACCTGAGTGGCCTTTCCTGTGCAAAGTGAACCCTGTCCAACTTTATCTCTTATTTGTTTGTTTGGAATTTTATTCTGCATTTTTTGTCTTTCAGAGGTTAATATTGAAAGGGAGACTAGTTTAGTCAAGTTGGCTCCTGAGGTCACATGCCGATGCAACCTCTCCCCCCTCATTTTTTTTCTCCTGCCTGCCCATAGTCCCAATGAAAAACACAGCAGTTATACAAGCATTCCCTCCCCATTCACAGCAAATGGCTTTTCTCAGCAGGTCCCCAGGTAGTTACTTGTGTATGTTCCCAGATTGCAGCCAGCAGTGCTCTCATTGGCAGTCACAAGAGTTTAGCAGCTTCCATAATAGTGTGTGATCCTGGGTCCCAACAGCAGTAGCTAGCAGTAGTGAGAGTGGTTTATCAAGTAGCAAAGATGCTACAGAGTACACACAAAAGCGGTATCCCGTGACATGAGTGACCGCAATTGGGCACATACAAAAACGGCTACTCAATCACAGTGCATGTCATCGGGGCTACCTAACAGGGAGGGCAACTGAATGGGGGGAGGTTCGAGCATATAGCGACAGGATGTCACTATATGTACATGTGTGTGGGGATTGTGAGCATGCTCAGCGAGGGGCAGGAGGGGAGGGAGGGTTTCTGAGGGGTGGTGCCACACTGAGCTGCCGAGCTGGCCCCATGATGTGGTGGGTGGGTTCAGGGCTGGGGCTCTGATGGTGCTGGGTTTGAGTCTGGGCACAGGTACATTTTGTTGTGCCAGGCCTGAATTTGTTTTTTATGGTTTTGCCCCCTCTGACATGTACCCCTGGAGTTGAGAATCCTATAGTAGGGGAGGTGGGGTACAGCTTCCCCATAAAATTGAAATTGTAAGTCCCCGTGCCCTTTTGTTGCACCGGTGGGGGTGGTGTCTAATGCTGAAACTGATTTTCAGTGATGTACAGTCACCCTAATGGCGATCGCTTTGGCAGTTGCCATTGTGACATACAGTGGCGTGAAAAAGTATTTGCCCCCTTTCTGATTTTCTCTATTATTGCATATTTGTCACACTGGATGTTTTCAGGTCTTTAGACAAAATATAATATTAGATAAAGGGAACCTGAGTGAACAAATAACACTTTTTTTTTTTACTTATTTCATTTATTTAATGAAAAAAGTTAACCAACACCAACTGGCACTGTGTGAAAAAGTAATTGCCCCCTAGTTAAATCAACCCAATTAAAGGGATAATTAGAGTCAGCTGATTGAACACAGCCAGGCTTGATTACAGCCAGCCCTGCTCAATATAAACCTCACTTATTTTGACCCTTACCATCAGAGTTACGTTACCAGCACAAAGATTCAACAAGCACATTATGCCATGATCAAAGGAAGTTCCTGAAAAGATCAGAAAAAAATGTGTTGCCCTCTATCAGTCTGGAAAGGGTTACAAAGCTATTTCTAAGGCTCTGGGACTCCATCGAAGCACAGTGAGAGCCATAGTCTCCAAATGGCGAACACTTGGAACAGTAGTGAATCTTCCCAGGAGTGGGGGCCTGCCAAAATTACTCCAAGGGCACAGCGTAAAATCATCCAGGAAGTCTCAAAGGATCCTAAAACAACATCTAAAGAACTGCAGGCTTCCCTTGCCTCAGCTAAGGTCAGTGTTCATGACTCCACAATCAGAAAGAGACTGGGCAAAAATGGGCTTCATGTGAGAGTAGCAAGGCGGAAACCACTGCTAACCAAGAAGAACATAAAAGCTCGTCTTTCATTTGCCAAGAAGCACCTGGATGATCCACAAGCCTTTTGGGAAAATGCTCTATGGACAGATGAGTCCAAAGTGGAACTTTTTGGACGACATGGCTCCCATAATGTCTCGCGTAAAGCAAACACAGCATTCCACAGTAAGAACACCATACCAACAGTCAAATATGGTGGTGGTAGTGTGATGTGTGGGGATGCTTGCTGCCTAAGGACCTGGATGACTTGCCATAATTAAAGGAACCATGAATTCTGCTCTGTACCAGAAAATTCTTAAGGGAATGTCCGTCATCCTTCCGTCAGCTGAAGCTGAAGCGTAGTTGGGTCATGCAGCAGACAATGATCCAAAACACAAAAGCAAGTCCACATCAGAATGGCTAAAAGAAGTAAAATTAAAGTTTTGGGTAGGCCTAGTCAAAGTCCAGACTTAAACCCAATAGAGATGCTGTGGTAGGACCTGAAACGAGCAGTTCATGCTCGAAAACCTACCAAATGTTACTGAATTAAAGCAGTTCTGCGAGGAAGAGTGGGTTAAAATTCCTCCACAGCAATGTGAAAGACTGATATTGAATTATAGGAAGTGTTTGGTTGCAGTCATTGCAGCTAAATGTGGTGTAACCAGTTATTAAGTGTAAGGGCAATTACTTTTCACACAGCGCCAGTTGGTGTTGGTTAACTTTTTCATTAAATAAGTGAAATTAAAAAAAAAACAAGTGTTATTTGTTCACTCAGGTTCCCTTTATCTAATATTACATTTTCTCTAAAGACCTGAAAACATCCAGCGTGACAAATATGCAATAATTGAGAAAATCAGGAAGGGGGCAAATACTTTTTCACGCCACTGTAGAACCAACAAAAGCTGCTGCAGTGTGTGTGTGGGGGGCTGCCGATAGAAACTGCAGATTTCTGAGAAAATGGAAAAAGGGCACACTACAGAATGTGAATAGCTCACTTTCAGCTAAAGATGAAATGCTGTGCAGGTTTATTTGAAAAAAAGTGAGGGTACACATTCCAAACACTCATTTGTTTGAAATAATTCTGCACAACATTAACTGACTTGTATTTGCATGGTGATGTTTTCCCCAAGTAGTATCTGCATCACAATCTGTGTGTTCTTATTTATTATATTTTTAAAATGCAGATCACAACTGCTGCTGCCTGGCATCACAGTCAAAAAAGCAGTCTGTCTCAAAACCTTGAAACAAATCCTCATCTGCAGTTCCCTATCCACACTGCTCTGGTGAAGAGGAGAGAATCAGCCATTCCTCATGTGGCTAATTATGTCAGGAAAGCAGTTTCACTCTCAAACCCACTACTTACGTGTGTTCTTGGTGAACAGAGATAGGGAGAAAGAGAGAGAGAGACCAAGCGCTGATGCTGCTAAGACAAGCATGAGAAGAAAGCAGCTTCTCATTTCAAACCACTTCAGGGAAGAGGAACCCTGATGTCCTGGTACACATTTAACATTTGTGGGCCAGTTAGCACCAATACATCAGTGGGACTAAAGAGTGCTGTGCTCACTCTATACAGATGCCACAATAGCACAACCAACTTGCACAGGAGTGGGTTTGATCCAGTGTTTGGGGAGAATGTGGGTTGTGCTCCACCAGACTGTTGGAAGGACAGTGGCATGGACATACACGTTCCAAGTCACTATGTGCAGGCATTCAAAAATACCAGGCAGCTTCCCACCCATGACATCACTTCCTGTCTAGCAGGCTAGCGCTCGAGACCATCAGTCCTTGCCAGAGCCAAGACAAATATCTGTAGCTCAGGGGTTGGCTCCTATGTTAAAAACTAAAATATCAAAATACAAGAAAATGAAAAAATAATGAAAACTGAAGAAATTCAGCACTCCAGTCAGCTAAAAGAGGCTAGAAAGGCTTGATACATTAGTTCTTTAATAACCCTAGCACTTTACCATGAAGGCTTCATCAGGGTACAGAGACCTGCAAAAATGACAGTGAATTTAAAGACCTCTTGTGACATCATGAACTCTGTGACCAATCACAGTGTAAAGTGCATATTTAAAAAAAGTGCAGGCTATTCAGTAGAAACAAAGCTGCAGATTTTGGATCGTTTATCTGGTTTGGTGTCTTCCGGAGATGAAGTCCTTGGGGCACAGAAAAGGGTGCAGGATATTTTTAAAAAAAAGAATGTCAGATGCCAACATTGTGAGCAGTGCATCAACAGATGCACAGGTTGCTAAAAGGTACAGATTTTTTTTACACCAAACCAGTTGTCAAGTAACTGGGTGAATAGCAGTCAAGCACTACAGCGCTCAGTACACTCTACTTCATTGGTGCTTGATGTGAATTTTTTTTTATTTTAATATTTTGGGATGTTTCTTTTGTTTGTTTAAGATTTAATAAATGAATTAATAAATGAATTCAGTATCAATGAAATATAGCCCTACGATGTCTGGTTAATGCTGGTTACTGTTACTGTTGCCATTTTTTTTTTTTTTTCATTTTTGTTATCCCTTGATATAATGAGTTTCCTACTATAATAAATGACAAGTGTGGCTCCCAAATCATTTGTTATATCGAGGGAAGACTGTATTTAAAAAATCTTTTAGTGTAATATACAGAGTTAACTTGTGAAAATCCGGTCATACTAAACATTTCATGTCAACATCAACAATCACAGGCTGCCTGGCGACAGACAAGTAGCAAAAATTGCTATACAGAAATAAAGGTACTGGTAACACCACGCTACAGTAGCCCTTGTGCTTTGCTCTGTGGAGCTTCTCTAAGGAAGCTCCACAGAGTGATGCACAGGAGCTACTGAAGCATGGTGTTACCGGTACCTTTATTTCTATATAGCAATTTCTGCTAATTGCTACTTGCTGCAAATAAACTACCAGTGGTTTGAGAATTGGACTCGGAGTGCTTGTTTGAAGTAGCAGCATTCATTACCTTCTCCTGTGTGTGGTTGATTCTGGTCGACAGCTTATCCAGAGTTGCAAGCCTTTATCCTGCACCACACTCTATGATCTGGCACAATTTTCTAGTGGAATTGTTGCCTTGTGACAGAGTTTACCTTATCTCACATCCTTTTTTTGTACATTTCATTAATTTCTTTTGTCTTTTATATAATATTGAATAGACAGAAGCAATACCACCAATAAAGGTGCCTTCTCTCAGTCTTGTGATCATCCTGGCTTACTTGGAAATTCCTTGAAATTTGGTGATGTACAGGAACTGCATTCTAGCTTATAGTGGTAGTGAAATGCAGGAGAGACAGAGGTCCAGATCTGGGAAGATCCTGTGAAAAAAATCTACAAAAAATAGTTTGTATAAACTGTCTGATTCATTTCCCCAGACTTTCAATTTATGCAGAAAAAATCTTTTGGTATACAGACTTACACTGTTTATGGGGGGGGGGGGTTATTTAATATTTATATGGGGTACCCAGACGCTCAAGAGCCCTGCACCACCGTCTTTCAGGGCAGCATTTGGGGGGATCTTGAAGGTGGAGACTGGGGCCAATGCTGCCCTGGTGGTTCCATGAGGGGCAAGGGTGCACAGCAGTAGTGGGAGTGACATGATGAGGCACCCAGTAGAGGTGTTCTGTGACTTGCCACACAGCCGATTGGACCAGGTAGGGGGGTGGCACAGCCAGACCATTATGACACAGAACCCAGTTGACAGTAGCCCTGGTATCTGCCCCACAGGATCTACAGTCCTCTAAATGCAATATGTAGCAATGAGTGCCACTTGTGGGGTGAATTTGGTGTCTGGGGATATGCCCTTGGCATCACAACATTCCCCAGGTAGACAGCACCCATGTGGTGTCCACTGGATGGCCGACTACTCTGCCTGGGACTGTGGATCCTGTGAGAGTGGTGCCATGGCTGCTGTCAGCTGGGGTCCATGTCATGATGGTCAAGCCATGCCCCCCCAATCAGCTGTGTGGCAATATGCAGGGCACTTCTGCCGGGAGCCTCCTTGCATGCTCCCTACTGCTGCTGTGCCCCCCTCACCCCCCATGGCACTACCAAGGCTACATCAGCCCCTGATCCTCACCTTCCAGGCATAGTTACCCCCCCCAACCTCCATGGGTCATCTAGGGTTGCACCAAGTGGGTGGGGGATAATGGATCCCTCCATTAAACCCCACAGCTGCACCCAATGTGTGGTGCAACCCTACAGCTGCAGCACCTCCTGGGTCTTTGGCGCAGTGACCACCTGTTTTAGAATATGATTGTATGGGATGATTTTTTTCAGGGCAGTTGGATGTGAGCTGCCATATCTAAGGAAGCTGTTGGAAAATGTTTCCTTTCTATAGCCCTTAGTTTTAAACCTGTTACCTTCCATGTCACCAATCAGTGTTAAGTCCAAGAAATTAAAAGATACCGGGACGCTAGTTGCAGTGAACCTCAAATTCAAGCTGTTGTTATTCAGCCGTTTCACAAATTCATGTGCCTCTGCCTCTGCCCCTACCTGTTACAAATACAATCATCTATGTAGCAATACCAACATTTCAGAGTCTTTGTGAATGGGTTTCTTCCCTCATCATAGAATGTTAATTCCTCCCATAAGCCTAGGAAAATGTTTGCATATGTTGGGGCCATTGAGGCCCCTATTTGCTGGCCCTCATGTCGGACGGTAATACTCATCATAAAATTCAAACATATTGTGACTCAGTGAAAACTCTAAAACTTTTTGAATACATTCTATAAGTATCTAGTCCTTCACTGGACTCTTTTTCAACAAGAGATAAGAGCAGTGCAGAAGGACTTTGTAGAACTGGGGAGGGGCCTAAGACAAGTAGCACACACAGTATCCTTCTCAGAGGTGCTGCCTGTAAATGGCATGAGTGAGGCAAGGGTACTTTGCACCATGCAGTTTAATGAATGGTTGAGAAAATGGTGTTGAGCACAGGGGTTTGGCTTCATTGGGGACTGGGGTTCCACCTGGAGGGACACCAGCCTATACTGGCAGGATGGTCTGCATCTGTCCAGGAAGGAACAAGTCTTTTGAGCAATCAGTTTAAATGCTTCATTGGCAAGCTTTTAAACTAGTCAAGGGGGGAGGCACTGATAAGCAGCAGGAAAATCCCAGCCTCTCCCTACAAAACAGGGTACTAAATGAGAAAAAGACTGAGGTAGAAAGGTCAGTGGGGGATGCTGCTACAGAAGGTAAAGCCATCAAAAAATGGAAAGCAATGAGTACCAATGCCCATAGTCTGATCAATCAATCAATCAATCAAAATCTTTATTTATTCAGGCGAACATCATTGAGCATAGCTCATTTACAAGATGGACCTGAGTGGTCATAACAAAAAAGGTTACAGAGTGTATACAAAAACATGATATTGAAATAGCACAAATACAAACATTTATGAGTGAGATAGATGTACAATTATTTACATATATACAAGGCAAAGGACAGTAAACCAAAAACCTATTAAAGGTGAGAAACAAACAGTCTGGTGGGATAAGGCTTGGATAATGGTACATGGGTGGGCATATATGTTTGAGGTTTGATGTAGAAGGACCAGAGCAATGATAGAAGAATAGGGAGGAGATTTAGAAGGGGTGAGGGTGAGGAGGGTGTGGGGGTGGGGATGTGGGAGGACTAGGCCTTGTGGAAGCAATTGCATGAATCTGGGATTGAGCTGGTGTACAGCTTTTTGAAGGATGTAAGGGGATCAGTGTTTCCATTTTCAGGGTCTTTTGGATAGAATTCCAGATAAGTGCCAGGGAATAACTGATTGCAGCTCTTCCATACTGGGTGCAGGTGATAGGAATCTTCAGCAGGATCAGTTTGTTGATCCTCAAGGTGTAGGCCTGGATGTGATCTGGTTGAAGCAATCTGAGATGTAGGAAGGGAGTTTGTTTGTCAGAGCTTTGTAGATCCAGATAGCAGCATTTTTCTTCTTCTATGTTGCAGGGATGTCCAGCTGACTGCATTGTAGAGAGAGCAATGATGGGTGCTAGAGGGAAGGTCAGTAATGAATCTAATAGCTCTATGATACAGGGTGTCTAGTTTGTTTAGATGGGAGAGGAGCAATGACCATAGAGGAAGTCAGCATAATCAATGAGGGACATGAATGATGCAAGGATTAATCTTTGTTTGGAATCTTTGGTCAGGTAGTGTTTGATTCTATGGAATAGACCAAGTCTTTGTCTTAGCTTTTTCAGGAGCTCTTCAACGTGGGTAGTATAGTCTAGTTTATTGTCTATCCATACTCCTAGGTATTTGAATTTGTCAACATATTCCAGATTTTCACCAAGGATGGTAGAGAGTTGTGGGAGGGTGAATGATGGGATAGTGGAAGAACAGTTCTTGTGGGCAAAGAACATAGCTTTGGTTTTCTTAGCATTTAGTAATAATTTCTTTTTAATAGGTTATGCTGGAGGAGGAGAGTGAGACTGTAGGAGCTCACAGGCTTTTGATGGTGAGGATCGCTCATATAAAGTACAGTGTCATCTGCAAAAGGTGGATATTAGAAAGAGAGATTGGAGTCAATATTGTTGATGTAGATGGCAAAAGGATGGGACCAGGATGGAACCTTGTGGTACACCTCTTAGGAGTGGCTTAGGGGTAGATAGATCACCATCATTCTTTACCAGTTGTAGCCTTCCAGAGAGATAGCATCTGAACCATTTAATGGAGAGTGAGTCAAGGCCTATGGAGTTTAGTGAGGTGATTAGGAGATCATGATCCACAGTGTCAAAGGCTTTGCTTAGATCCAGAAACACAGCACAGGTATTATTCTTTTTGTCTAGGGCAGTCTGCCAGTCATTTGTGACTTTGCTAGAGCAGAGATGGTGCTATGCATAGATCTAAACCAGATTGAGCTGGATTTAGGAGATTGTTGGTATCAAGGTAGGCAGTTAACTGAGAGTTTACCAGCTTCTCAAGCATCTTGGATAGTATTGGTAAGATGGAGATGGGCCTATAATTATTGAGGTCCATGGGATCACCTGCCTTAAGTAGTGGAAACACTTGAGCTGTTTTCCATATTGAGGATAGTACCAGTGACAAGTGATAGATTGAAGAGATGGGTGAGGGGCGGTTAAGGCATACAGTGCTACTTTTAGAAAGTAGGGATCCAGGAGTCTGCACCTGCGCTTTTGGTGGTATCTAGTTGGAGTAGGAGGTCTTCTACATCTTTGAACAATATTGGTTTGAATGAGAATGTGGAAGCAACCTTTTGATTCTCAGTAGATTGTAGGTTTAGAGATGATCTTAATAGGTTTGCAGGAGAGGTGAAAGCCAGGCCAGCTGTAGTGAAATGGTCATTGAAGGCATTCAAGATATTTTGCTTGTCGGTGATTTCAATATTATTTAATTGAATTTTGGATGGTAAGACAGGGTAGAGGTTTGACCTAGGATGCCCTTTATGGTACCCCAGAACCTGGAAGGGTTGTTATAGGAGGCATCTAGTTCAGCTGTGTAGAAGGTTGCCTTGGCTTTTCTTACTTGTTTTGTGCAGGAGTTTCTGGATTTTCTGAATTGGAGCCAGTCATTTTGGGTTCTTTGTCTTTCTTGCCCTTTTCAGAGTTTGTCTCTGGCAAGCAGTCTTGGATTAAGGTCGACAGAGAACCAGCGACAGGATTTGAGTTTGGTTCTGACACTGGTGAGGGTGCATGTGAATTGAGGGCACTTATGATTATATCATTTAAGATTTGAAGAGCTGACTCAATTGAGGCTGTGAGATAGAATTCTTGCCAACGTGTGGTGTGGCACAGATCATGGAGATATCCTGTAATATTAAGTTCTTTTGACCTTCGTGGGAGAATTTTTGCAGGATTGGGTGGCTTGATTGTTGATCTAATGGCAGCTATGGGACAGTGGTCACTTATGTCACTGAGAAGTACTCCTGCATAGGGATAATGATGAGGTTTATTTACCAATATAATATCCAGGAGTGTGCTGTTGAGAGTATTCTTTGGGTTGATCCTTGTTGGTTCTTTGATTAATTTAGAGAAACCATAGGTGTCACAGAAGGTTACCAGGGGTGCAGATGCATTAGTCAGCCAATTTAAGTTCATGTCTCCTAAGATGATGGTGTCTTCAGGACCCAGATTAAGTATGGATCCTAAATGGGATAGGAGTTTGAGGCCTGCAGAGGGGCCTAGCAACCAACCAGTTGAAAGAAGATGTGTGGAAGGGTTATTTTAATAGACAAGCATTCAATTCCTTTGGTTGAGATGTAGAATTGAGGCAGGATGCAGAGATATTTGCTTTGACATAGATGGCTACCCACACCCCTGGATGACGGTCAGATCTGAAGAGCTGATAGTTGGGAAGGTTTATTTCACTATCTTTTGTTGCAGATTTGAGCCATGTTTCAGATATAACCAGACAGTCCGGTAGGGTGTGTACAGCAGGCCTGTATTGATGAGAACTTTTTAGGAGGCTGCAGGCATTGAAGTGAAGAAAACTCAATCCATTTATGGACGTTAGGTCAGTTGGAGAGATGGAGCTTTCAGTGGGTCCAGGGTTGATTTCCACAGTGCCAACACAGACCAGCAGAAAGAAGATTAACTTGATGAGGGCACCAAGTGATAGGAGTAGTGAGCAGTCAGGCAGTTTTTCTTCTTTCTTGGGATCCAATATATAGTGGCTGATGATCCTGCTGCATGGTTATCGAGATTATCATAGATTGCCAGCTTAATGGACAGGCGTAGGGGGTAATTGTAGTGCCAGTATGGTAGCAGGGGGATAAAGGAGTTCCAAACTGGTTGTGAGCCTTTTTTTGGGATTCCCCAAGGATTATTGTGCAGAAGCGGTATTATAAGTATGTATAGTTTAGGGGTATCCACTGGGGACAGTAGAGGGGGGCAGTGTTGAGTGGTCACCCTAAGCATCTTAGTATGGGTTCCAACAGTTATCTCATCTGGATCTAAGGAAGGTGAGAAGCAAAGCAGCAGTAGTAGGTGCAGTAGCATGGTGGAGGGTAGGAGAGGGTTAAAGAAAGTAAGATGATGTGAAGAAAATGAGCTCGGGAATTGGCTGGGAGAATAGCTATGGGCGGGGATGAGATTTGGGAAGGTGTGTATAAAGAAACACCCTGAAGGGGTGGGGGCGGGCAAAAATTTTGCGGCTTTCCCGTACCTTTCTGGCTTTCTCCCCGGCCTCCTAGTTCCCATACCATTGTTGGTAGCGCCACCCGCTGGCAGCTCGAGCCCCTCTGAGAGTGTCCCCGAGGGCAGGCCAGCTAGAAGGGGGGACAGAGGAGGGCAGTGAGAAGAAGCACCTGCAGGCAGTGGCTTGCTGGAGGTGCTAAATTTTGAGATTTGCACAACAAAGACTGGGAGGGTGGGGGGTTAGGCGCCTGCGCCTAGCCCAACACAAATTAACCAAAAGACTGTAATTGCTAGCTAGACAGTTAGGCATTACACAGAATTACACAGTAAAACAGCAAAAACAGCCCTTTTTAGATAAGTTAAATCTTTTCAGATAAAAGGCAAGTAAACTCGAGCAGTTTTGGTGGTGCAAAGATACAGCAAAGTCAATGGGAGAAGGCGCACCAATCAGAGGCAGGCAAAAGTCAGCGGTCGCCTTCCGATTGGCTGTGCGGCTTTCCCGTACCTTTCTGGCTTTCTCCCCCGGCCTCCTGGTTCCCTTTTCGGCTATTTGGTGGCCGCCCGCCCGCTGGCGGCTCGGAGCCCCTCTGGAGAGTGTGTCCTGAGGGCAGGTCAGCTTTCTGGCTTTCTCCCCCGGCCTCCTGGTTCCCTTTTTGCTATTTGGTGGCCGCCCGCCCGCTGGTGGCTCGGAGCCCCTCTGGAGAGTGTGTCCTCGAGGGCAGGCCAGCTTTCTGGCTTTCTCCCCCGGCCTCCTGGTTCCCTTTTCGGCTATTTGGTGGCCGGCCGCCCGCTGGCGGCTCGGAGCCCCTCTGGAGAGTGTGTCCTCGAGGGCAGGCCAGCTTTCTGGCTTTCTCCCCCGGCCTCCTGGTTCCCTTTTCGGCTATTTGGTGGCCGCCCGGCCGCTGGCGGCTCGGAGCCCCTCTGGAGAGTGTGTCCTCGAGGGCAGGCCAGCTTTCTGGCTTTCTCCCGGCCTCCTGGTTCCTTTTCGGCTATTGGTGGTCGCCCGCCCACTGCGGCTCGGAGCCTCTGGAGTGTGTCTCGAGGCAGGCCAGCTTTCTGGCTTTCTCCCCGGCCTCCTGGTTCCCTTTTGGCTAGTTGGTGGCCGCCCGCCCGCTGTCGGCTCGAGCCCTCTGGAGAGTGTCCTCGAGGGCAGGCCAGCTTTCTGGCTTCTCCCCGGCCTCCTGGTTCCTTTTCGGCTATTTGGTGCTCGCCCGCCCACTGGCGCTCAGACCCTCTGGAGATGTGTCCTCGAGGGCAGGCCAGCTTTCTGGCTTTCTCCCCGGCCTCCTGGTTCCCTTTACAGGCTGTTGGTGGCCGCCCGCCCGCTGGCGGCTGGAGCCCTCTGGAGTGTGTCCTCGAGGGCAGGCCAGCTTTCTGGCTTTCTCCCCAGCCTCCTGGTTCCCTTTTTGGCTATTTGGTGGCCGCCCGCCCGCTGGCGGCTCGGAGCCCCTCTGGAGAGTGTGTCCTCGAGGGCAGGCCAGCTTTCTGGCTTTCTCCCCCGGCCTCCTGGTTCCCTTTTTGGCTATTTGGTGGCCGCCCGCCCGCTGGTGGCTCAGAGCCCCTCTGGAGAGTGTGTCCTCGAGGGCAGGCCAGCTTTCTGGCTTTCTCCCCCGGCCTCCTGGTTCCCTTTTCGGCTATTTGGTGGCCGCCCGCCCGCTGGTGGCTCGGAGCCCCTCTGGAGAGTGTGTCCTCGAGGGCAGGCCAGCTTTCTGGCTTTCTCCCCCGGCCTCCTGGTTCCCTTTTCGGCTAGTTGGTGGCCGCCCGCCCACTGGCGGCTCGGAGCCCCTCTGGAGAGTGTGTCCTCGAGGGCAGGCCAGCTTTCTGGCTTTCTCCCCCGGCCTCCTGGTTCCCTTTTCGGCTAGTTGGTGGCCGCCCGCCCGCTGGCGGCTCGGAGCCCCTCTGGAGAGTGTGTCCTCGAGGGCAGGCCAGCTTTCTGGCTTTCTCCCCCGGCCTCCTGGTTCCCTTTTCGGCTATTTGGTGGCCGCCCGCCCACTGGTGGCTCAGAGCCCCTCTGGAGAGTGTGTCCTCGAGGGCAGGCCAGCTTTCTGGCTTTCTCCCCCGGCCTCCTGGTTCCCTTTTCGGCTATTTGGTGGCCGCCCGCCCGCTGGCGGCTCAGAGCCCCTCTGGAGAGTGTGTCCTCGAGGGCAGGCCAGCTTTCTGGCTTTCTCCCCCGGCCTCCTGGTTCCCTTTTCGGCTATTTGGTGGCCGCCCGCCCACTGGCGGCTCGGAGCCCCTCTGGAGAGTGTGTCCTCGAGGGCAGGCCAGCTTTCTGGCTTTCTCCCCGCCTCCTGGTTCCTTTGGCTGTTGGTGGCTGCCGCCGCTGGCAGCTCGGACCCCTCTGGAGAGTGTGTCCTCGAGGGCAGGCCAGCTTTCTGGCTTTCTCCCGGCCTCCTGGTTCCTTTTCGGCTGTTGGTGGCGCCCGCCCGCTGGTGGCTCGGGCCCCTCTGGAAGTGTGTCCTCGAGGCAGGCCAGCTTTCTGGCTTTCTCCCCCGGCCTCCTGGTTCCCTTTTCGGCTATTTGGTGGCTGCCCGCCCGCTGGTGGCTCGGAGCCCCTCTGGAGAGTGTGTCCTCGAGGGCAGGCCAGCTTTCTGGCTTTCTCCCCCGGCCTCCTGGTTCCCTTTTCGGCTAGTTGGTGGCCGTCCGCCCGCTGGCGGCTCGGAGCCCTCTGGAGTGTGTCCTCGAGGGCAGGCCAGCTTTCTGGCTTCTCCCCGGCCTCCTGGTTCCCTTTTCGGCTATTGGTGGCCGCCGCCCGCTGGCGCTCGGAGCCCTCTGGAGGTGTGTCCTCGAGGGCAGGCCAGCAATCAGAGGCAGGCAAGAGTAGTCGTCTTCCGATTGGCTGTGCGGCTTTCCCGTACCTTTCTCGCTTTCTCCCCCGGCCTCCTGGTTCCCTTTTCCGCTATTTGGTGGCCGCCCACCTGCTGGCGGCTCAGAGCCCCTCTGGCACCTCTGAGTAACAAGCTTCCTGAATTAGTGGCCTTGATGGATAAGGAACATCTGGATATTGTGGCAGTCACAGAAACATGGTTCACACAAAACCATGACTGGGATGTAAACATACCAGGATACACTATCTACAGGAGGGACAGAGAGGGTAAAAGAGGAGGAGGAGTAGCTCTTTACATAAGGGAAGGAATCAAATTAACAGAACAAAAGGGAAAACAGGGAGGAGAAGAAGCACTGTGAGTAAATTTGGAGACCGGCAATGGCACCACAATCCACACAGGGGTTGTATACAGACCCCCTTCTCATGGGGAGGAAATGGACAAGGAAATGATAGAAAGTATACTTAGTATGGCAGAAAAAGGGGAGATATTGCTGATGGGCGATCTGAATATGCTAGATGTTAACTGGAGTGCAGTTGCAGCAGCCACTTCGAAGAGTGGGGTTATTCTAGATGCCCTACAGGGGGCATGCCTTAGACAACTAGTATTGGAGCCCACTCGAGAGGAGCAATCTTAGACCTGGTTCTCTCAAATGGAGATGAAGAGAGGATCACAGATGTAGAAGTGGATAGCCATCTGGAACTAGCAACCATCGAACAGTATGGTTCACAATAAACACAGCAATAGAGTTAAGCATACAAAGGCAAAGGTACTGGACTTTAGGAGGGCTGACTTTGCCAAAATGGGAGAGTGCCTAAGGAATGCACTAGCAATTGGGAAGGAAGGAGGGGTGGAAGAACAATGGGGAATAATAAAAACTGCCATCACAGAGGTAACAAGCCTCTGTGTGAAGCAAATAAACAAAACTAAACGATGTAAGAAACCACTATGGTTCTCAAAGGAAGTGGCAGTGAAGGTTCAAGAAAAGAAGCTTTCAGGAAGTACAAGGAATCACAGAAGGAGCAGGACAGAGAACTGTATCAGTTAAAGCAAAAGGAAGCTGGGAAGGCAGTCAGAACAGCAAAGGCCCAAACCAAGGAAAAGATAGCCAACTCGGTTAAGAAGGGGATAAAACCTTTTATAGGTACATCAGGGAGCGAAGGAAGACCAAGAGAGGATAGTGAGGCTTAATAAAGGGGAGGGTGGGCAGAGGTGACTATGAAAAGGCAGAGATACTAAACAAATATTTTTGCTCAGTATTTACAAAGGAAGAGGAGTAGGTACCTAAAACAAACAGTAGAAACACTCTGGATACTGAAGTTGATACCAGCCCATTTACAGAAGAAAGGGTTCTGAAAGAACTCTTAAAACTGAAGGTGGACAAAGCAATGGGGCCTGATGAGATTCGTCCCAGAATTCTAAAAGAACTAAAGGTAGAATTAGTGACACCACTGACTACCCTGTTTAACAAATCATGGGAGGATGGGGTGGTACCCGAGGACTGGAGGAGGGCAGATGTGATTCCCATTCACAAAAGTGGGAGCAAGGCAGAGGCAGGAAACTACAGACCTGTTAGTTTAACCTCAGTGGTAGGGAAAACGATGGAATCACTTCTGAAGGAAGGAATTGTCGAGTATCTAGAGGCCAGCGGGGTACAGGACCCAAGGCAGCATGGATTCACAGCAGGAAGGTCATGCCAGACAAATCTGATAGATTTCTTTGACTGGGTGACCAAAGTAGTAGATCAGGGAGGGCTGTGGACATGGCCTACCCAGACTTTAGCAAGGCATTTGACACAGTCCCTACACAAGATTAATATACAAGTTAGCTAGCCTGGGAGTGGGTCCCAAGATGACAGCCTGGGTAAAAATTGGCTGGAGAATAGGACACAGAGAGTAATAGTAAAGGAGTCCACTCTGAAGAAGGGGGGTTACTAGTCGGGTACCGCAGGGTTCAGTATTAGATCGGTCCTCTTCAATGTCTTTATGTTTACATTGCAGAGGGACTGGAAGGAAAGTATGTCTCTTTGCAGATGACACAAAGATCTGCAACAGAGTTGATGCACAAGGTGGGTGGAAAGGATGAAAAGGGACTTGGCAAGGTTAGAGGAATGATCAAATGTATGGCAGCTTAGATTCAATGCTAAGAAGTGCAAGGTAATGCACCTGAGAAACAAAAACCCAGGGGAAGAGTACACAATGGGGGGTGAGATACTAACAACAACAAAAATAGAAAGGGACCTGGGGGTAGTCATATCAGATGACCTAAAGGTGGGCAAGCAATGTGAGAGGGCAGCAAGGTGGGCTGGGGGGATACTTGGATGCATAGGGAGAGGCATCACCAGTAGAAAACAGGAAGTTATTATCCCTCTGTACAGACAGCTGGTCAGACCCCACCTGGAGTACTGCGTGCAGTTCTGGAGACCCAGTCTTCGCAAAGACATAGACAGGATGGAAGCTGTCCAGAGGAGATCAACTAAAATGGTGCAGGGTCTGCACCAAAAGACATATAAAGAGAGACTTAAGGAGCTTAATATGTATAGCCTCGAGGAAAGGAGGGAGAGGGGGGACATGATAGAAACTTTCAAGTACCTCAACGGAATCAACAAAGTCCAAGAGGGTAGCATCTTTCAAAAAAAGAGGTGTGCAAGAACAAGGGAGCACAATTTGAAGATGGGGGGGTGGCTCAGAGGTAATTTAAGGAAGTATTTTTCACAGAGAGGGTTGTGGATGCATGGAACGGCCTTCCGGAGGAGGTTGTGGAGTCAAAAACAGTGGTGGAATTCAAGCATGCATGGGACAGTCATAAGGCAATTCTAGGGAGTGGGAGTAGGAAGAAGTAGGCTGCTGGTTAACTAAGATCTGCAGCTTATCCAGTAGGCAGGGAAATGAGCAGATTGGGTGGGCCAAGCGGTCCTTATCTGCCGTCAAATTCTATGTTTCTATGTTTCTAAGTGCATACATGCCTCAATACCATCGCTGTAATGAGTGGACGTATATAAAGATTCCATGTCCTCAGTCAACCAGAAGTAACCTTGGGCCTAGGAATCATTCAGCAGAAGCCCCCCCACATAGTACCATAGCAGCCACCCCAAGTTCAGAAGCAGCAAGTACCACTCCCTGCCCCAGCACTGTAGCAGCCCACAGTTCCCTATCTCTGCAGTAGCAGCCAGAACCGTTGGCCCCAGCTCAGGAGCAGCGCCTTCTTTCTGACAAAGAAACAGAAAAGTGGATCTCACATTGAAAAGTTCAGATGCTCAGTAATATGCCAAAGGTAAGTTTATTTAGAACACTATGAAGATGCTGCTCCCACTGCCCTAATGCTTCAACCACGTGGATGTTCCTCAGGGGGGATGTCCATGCAGACAGACAAACAGACAACACTTACAAAGCTCAAATTTAAAGGCACAATCATCAAATACCTCAAACCTCACATATGTATCTGAAAAGCTAGAAAATACAACACTGATCACTCATAACAAGAAAAAAAACAATGCAATTTCATATCTAACATTATCATATATAAAAATATATTTCTATCATTTTTATTTTTTATGTTTTTATAAATATTTATTTTTAAAAGACTATTAATAGTTACACTCAATCATTAGGGAGGTAGAAGTGGGGGAGGAAGCGGAGAGGGAGGTAAGGTGCCTGCCTGGCACCAGGGCTTGGAGGGACAGGAAGTGAATCCTCAGGATCGTGGGAGCAGCTGCATGAGGGAGGGAGCTGGATGTCATTGTCCACCTAGGGACAAATGACCTGGCTAGGAATGGGATCAGAGCAGTGCAAGAGGAGTTTGTAGAGTTGAAGAGGGGCCTTAGACAAGTAGCGCATCACGGTAACCTTCTCGGAGGTGCTGCCTGTCTATGGCAAGGGTGATGCTAAGTACCCTCACTAGATTCAATGAATGGTTGAAAAACTGGTGTGGAGCTCAGGGTTTTGGCTTCATTGGGGACTGGGGAGCCACCTGAAGGGATGCAGACCTACACTGGCGTGATGGTCTGCATCTGTCCAGGGTGGGAACCAGGATCCTAGGTGAGAGGTTTAAATGCTTCATTGGCAAGCATTTAAACTAGCTAAGGGGGGAGGCACTGAAAAGGAGCAGGGAAATCCCAGCCTCCCCCCAAAAAACACTGTAATTAGTGAGGTAAACACCAAGGTAGAGAAGTCATTAGGGAGCAGAACAGAGGTTAATGTAAAAAAAGGCAAAGGCAGTAAGGACAGGGATGGGGCTAAAAGGGGTAAGGCCATCAGAAAGTGGAGGGTGAAGAGTACCAATGCCCATAGTCTGTGTAACAAGTTCCCTGAACTAGTGGCCTTGATGGAAGAGGGGTTGCCTGGATATTGTGGCAGTCATAGAAACATGGTACACAGAGAACCATGACTGGGATGTCAACATACCAGGATACACAATCTACAGGAGGGACAGGGAGGGTAAAAGAGGAGGAGGAATAGCTCTCTATGTAAAGGAAGGGATCAAAGCCACAGAAATAAAGAGTAAACAGGGAGCAAATGAGGCACTCTGGGTCACCCTGGAGACAGAAAATGGCACCACAATCTGTATGGGGGTTGTATACAGACCCCCATCTCAGGGTGAGGGAATGGACAAGGAAATGATAGAAGGCATCCTTAGCATGGCAGAAAAAGGGGAGATATTGTTGATGGGGGGACCTGAATATGCCAGATGTTAACTGGAGCACCTTTGCTGCAGGCACATCCAAGAGCAGGGTCATTCTTGATGCCCTACAAGGCGCATGCCTCAGACAGCTAGTATTGGAACCCACTCAGGAGGGAGCAATCTTAGACCTGGTACTCTCAAATGGGGATGGAAAAAGAATCTCAGATTTAGAAGTGGATAGCCATCTGGGAACAAGTGACCACCAAACAGTGTGGTTCACTATAAACACAGCCATACAATTAAGCCATACAAAAGCAAGAGTATTAGACTTTAGGAAAATGAGAGAGTGCCTCAGAAAAGCACTGGCAAACAGGCAAGAAGGAGGGGTGGAGGAACAATGGGGAGTAATCAAAACAGCCATCACAGAGGCAACAAGACTTTGTGTAAAGCAAATCAACAAAACACAACAAAGGAAAAAAATGCTATGGTTCTCAAAAGAGGTGGCAGGGAAGGTTCAGGAGTAAAGGATAGCATTCAGGAAATATAAGGAAACACAGAAGGAGCAGGACAGAGAACTTTATCAGTTAAAGCAGAAAGAGGCAGGGAAGGCAGTCAGAATTGCAAAGGCCCAAACTGAGGAAAGGATAGCCAACTCTGTTAAGAAGGGGGATAAGACCTTTTATAAGTACATTAGGAGCGAAGAAATACCAAGGAGGATACTGAGGCTTAATAAAGGGAGGAATGTGGGCAGAGGGGACAGTGAGAAAGCAGGATACTGAACGAATATTTCTGCTCAGTATTCACAAAGGAAGAGGAGAGGGAGGTACCTAAACCAAACAAGAGAAACACTATGAAGATGGGGGTCGATACCAGTCCATTTACAAAAGAAAGGGTTCTGAAAGAACTAATAAAATTGAAGGTGGACAAAGCAATGGGTCCTGATGGGATTCACCCAAGAATTCTAAAATAACTAAGGGTAGAACTAGTGACACCACTGACTACTCTCTTTAACAAATCATGGAAGGATGGGGTGGTACCTGAGGTCTGGAGGAGGGCAGATGTGATTCCTCTTCACAAAAGTGGGAGCAGGACAGAGGCAGGAAATGACAGACCAGTTAGTTTGACCTCAGTGGTAGGGAAAATGATGGAATCACTTCTGAAGGAAAGAACTGTTGAGTACCTAGAGGCCAGTGGGGCACAGGACCCAAGGCAGCTTGGATTCATGATGGGAAGGTCGTGTCAGATGAATCTAATAGATTTCTTTGACTGGGTGACCAAAGTAGTAGACCAGGGAGGGGCTGAGGACATGGCCTACCTAGATTTTAGCAAGGCATTTGATACAGTCCCACACAAAAGATTAATACACAAGTTAGCCAGCCTTGGAGTGGGTCCCAAGGTGGTAGCCTGGATAAAAAATTGGCTAGACAACAGGACACAAAGGGTAGTAGTAAACGGAGTCCACAGTGAAGAAAGGAGGGTTACTACCGGGGTACTGCAGGGTTCAGTACTGGGACCGTTCGTTTTTAATGTCTTTATAAGTGACATTGTAGAGGAACTGGAAGGAAAAGTATGTCTCTTTGCAGATGACACAAAGATCTGCAATAGGGTTGATACACAAGAGTGGAAAGGATGAGAAGGGACTTGGCAAGGCTGGAGGAATGGGCAAATGTACAGTAGCTCTGATTCAATGCAAAGAAGTGCAAGGTAATGCACCTGGGAAACAAAAACCCAGGGGAAGAGTACACAATGGGGGGTGAGATACTGACAACAGTAAAATTGGAAAGGGACCTGGGGGTAATTATATCAGATGACCTAAAGGTGGGCAAGCAATGTGAGATGGCAGTAAGGAAGGCTGGGGGGATACTGGAATGCATAGGGAGAGGCATCAATAGTAGAAAACAGGAAGTTGTTATCCCTCTGTACAGACAGTTGGTGAGACCCCATCTGGAGTACTGTGTGCAGTTCTGGAGACCCCATCTCCACAAAGACATTGACAGAGTGGAGGCTGTCCAGAGGAGGGCAACCAAAATGGTGCAGGGTCTGCACCAAAAGACATATGAAGAAAGACTAAAGGAGCTTAATATGTATACCCTTGAGGAAAGAAGGAGAGAGGGACATGATAGAAACTGTCAAGTACCTCAAGGGAATCAACAAAGTCCAAGAGGGTAGCATCTTTCAGAAAAGAGATGTGCAAGAACAAGGAGCACAATTTGAAGATACAGGGGGGACGGCTCAGAGGTAATGTGAGGAAGTATTTTTTCACAGAGAGGGTTGTGGATGCATGGAACAGCCTTCCTGAGAAGGTCATGGAGTCAAGAACAGTGGGGGAATTCAAGAATGCATGGGACAGACATAAGGCAGTCCTAGTGGGGGGTAGGAGGAAGTGAGCTGTTGGTTAACTAGGATCTGCAGCTTATCTGTTAGGTAGGAAAATGGACAGACTAGGTCGGTCAAGCGATCCTTATCTGCCATCAAATTCTATGTTTCTATGTTTCTATGTTACACTGCAGATGGACAGACTAATGGGCAGACTAGATGGACATGGGGTCCCCTTCTGCCAACTTTTTTCTATGTTTTCTATGTTTTTCCTTCCAGGCTTTAAAACATCAGAGAACAAGTACTAAAAATGAGATACCCTGTACTAGTAGTGTACAGGGTGGACACCATGGGCACAAAGTGACAGTTGGGCAGTGAATATCCATTTGATTTATATATTATCATTTGAAAACTATATTAATTCCTTCCACTGATGAAACCTATGTTCCCTTCTAAAATGTCCATCACAGAAACATGATTCCATGTGAGAAGGGTTAAAGCGCAATTGGGAGCACTGACAGGGTGCCCACAGGATGGGGAAAACCTGAACGGTGCCAAGGCAGCAGTGTGAACGGCAGCCAGGCAAGATGGGTCACACAAGAAAGGACACAGGCACAAGATGGAGGCCAGGGACGGCATGCAGGAAAGGGCATGAGTGACAGAAAGGCAAACAGGGTGGTATAAAAAAACAAACACTGCCACCACCAAAGGACGCAGATGGGGGAACGCACCAACAGAGTGTGAATGACATGTGTGGGGGGGGACAAAGCAACACCCATGGGAGGGGTGACACAGGGGATGCCGACTGCCTGCCAGGGCCAGGGCAGGGGGATGCCACCATGACACAACAGGATGGGGGCACAGCAGGGGCCAGGACAGTGTGGGTGCAGAGGAGGATGGCCACCAGAGACACCCGGAGGTGCGGCAGCAGGATGGGCAATGACAGGTGCAGCAAGGGTGCAGATGGGGCACAAGATGGGATGCGGGGGTGGAGGGTTGTGTCACATGGTGACCCTGGAGCAGGGGTGGCATACAGGTACACGCCTCACCCCACTACACCTACAGCTGGAAGTTATAGGTGAGCCCACAAAGGTAGTCAGGTGTGGCCCTCTTGCTGTAGTCCTTGATGAGCACATCGAGCTGCAGTGTGAGGTCATGGTACGGCTGCTTCGGGCATGCTGGGCCAGCGCCATACAGCAGCTGCTCTATCCGGATCCCCATCAGTCATTACTCCTCCAGCAGGCAGTCCAGAAACCGCCATAGGCTCAGGTGGCTGGCACCCACCCTGGTAGCAAAGCCCTGGTGCCAGCCCTCCACTGAGTTGTTTCTCCTGCACAGCCATCAAGTGTTGCCTGATACATGTTCCAGGTTGGATCCGGGAAGAGGGGTCTGTGGCATGCCATCCTGCCTACTGCCCATCTGACCCATGTTGCCTCCATATACTCTAGGAGGGGATGCAGTAGCTCCTCCTGGGATCTGTAAAATGGGATGTCCAGCAGCTCACCATAGGCACCCTCCACATCTTCCACAGGCACGTACACCAGGGCAAGGAGCATGTTGATGTTCAGGGTGAACCCATCCTCCCCGACATAACTGTCATGCAGCTCCGGGGTCTGCTGGACCCTTTCACCAGACAGCCTGGCAAAAGTGGATTAAGCAGCCCCTGACCATAGTCCCCTCGAAGGTTGACGAGAACACATGCCAGGCAGCATGCTCTAAATCCATGAGGACCATCTCTGGATGAACACCCCCCACGAGCCTGCTGACTTTGCCAAACACTTGAGCGTATGCCCTCTCTGACCGGCCAGGTATGAGGACATAGACCACCAGTAGCACAATGCCCTCATGCATGCCATGCACCATGTAGACCTGCCCAAACAGTGGTGGAAAGCAGTGAAATGTTCCATCCAGGAACCAGTCGGTGCTGCCTGACAGGTATTGCAACACCCGCTGTGTCATGAACAACAGTATGCAGTCCTCGGAGGGACCACTGTCATGCTGCAGGAATGTGTCCCCTGCCCTGGTGATGGCATATTCTGGGGGGATCACTAGTTCTAGCAGCATAGTGCATGTAGCATGGCCACCCCTACTTGCCTACTGGAACGCTGCACCATTTGCCTCATGTGCTGCAGTGCTGGCAGCCTGCCAGCCATGCGTCGGGCATGCCAGTGGTACACCTTGCTATGACCTGCGAAGTGCTCTCACTGCTGGCGTGTGCTTGCTCTCGCATCTTTGTCAGGACCTCATGGACATCCACCTCCCCTGCATTGAGCACATGGTTGTGGAGCCGTCCTGTAAACACCACAGCATCTGCCATGTTGTGCACGCATGCATGACAGCTGGAGTGGTGGTTCTGCATGCAACTCCAATATATCTTTCCCCTGACCTCCTTGTCCCTCCGGTACAGGTATCCCCAGTGGGACAAGAATGGCTTCCCTTTCTGGCTCACTATGTACCAAGTCTCGCCTATCTCTCCAGTTCACCGTAGTAGCGGAAGGCTGACCTTTCCGCCTGACACTGTTTCATTGGCCGGGGGGCAGGTCATGTGGCCACACACCTGTGTGCTTGTGTAGGCCAGCCCTCTGCAGCCCTGGAGCATTAAATATGTTGCTGTGGGCGGGACCTGCACTAAGGCAGTGGTGGTAGCAGTCCAGCATCCTGCAGTGGTGTGTCCTTGGCCCAGGCCCTGCAGTGCCATCTATGGTGGTAAGTAGATGACTCCTCCATTGTCCGCTCTGCGTTGTGTTGACATCTGATGCTCCTACTGGTTTTGGCTTTGTGGGTATAGAGGCTGTGTGTGGCATTATCCGGTACTGGGATTTGATACCCCAGCAGGCAGATACCCAGGTAAGTTGGCTGCAAGGACTGACTGCGTGTGCTATAGCAGCAGTTCAGGGGGTGTTGCCACTGTACTGCACCTTCACTGTGTGGGGGGGGCTGTGCACCTTGCACATCCACTGGCATTGTGGGGGAGCACATGCCCATGCAATACTATGGGGCAGTGGGTGCAGCACCTGTGATCCTCCCATGCTGGAGGAGTGTGCATCTGGCGCATCCACTGGCACTGGCATGTTCCTCTTCCACCCTTGTCTGCTGTCACCATTCCCTTTGCTGCCTTTTTTCCTCCGTCGCCGTACATGTTGTCACTGTCATTCCCATTTACCTTAATCACATTCGCCCTGCATGCCAGTCGTGGTTCTGTCACCTGTGTACTGGGCATTGACCCACCTGCACTTTGTGCTGCCATACCCTTCGCACATGCCCCAGTCACTGTTATACCATTGCTGTCTTGCAAATAGCCCTTGCACTAATGCCTTTATCACAGGATGCCCAGAAACATCATGACATTACACTACCTAATTAAACTTTGAAACCTAATAAATATATAAATGATAGACAAATATAGAAAGGAACTATAGATTTAAACTATAAATATGGGCTATAATTTATCTCTTCATTAAGTCCTATGGGGATCACCATATTTAAAGCAACGATCCATTTAGTCTCTTTCTGCAAGAGTAATTATTTATGGTCCCTCCCCCATTTCAAAGGGGGTACATTTTCAATCCCCATAAATTGCATATCATTCACATTTGACCTATGACAATTTTTAAAGTGAAAGCCTAATGCATTTTTTCATCTTGATTTGCTATTACCCTTGCATGTTCTTGGATTTGATTTTTCAGCGGTTGGACCGTGCATGCAACATGATATTTCTTACAAAGGCATCAAGCCACATAGAAAACAAACTGAGTACTGCATGTCATTAACTCTTTGACCTCAACAATTTGAACATTCTTGATGAATTTCTTGCTCTCCTGTGCATGCCTGCAAATACTACATTTTTTTTGCACAAAAAATCCTTTGGGGGGGTACAGGTAACCAGTCCCTTGAAACTGTGGGAGGTAATGTTTTTTGGATTCCACAAAGTGGCTCAATCTCAGCATATCTCCAATGTTCTTACCCTTCCTAAAGGTCACATGGGGAATACTTTGGATATTTAAATTCACTGCATTTGCTGCCTTTAAAATTGGACACAGTTTTTGAACCAACCCCTAACTTGTCCAGCTATTGGATTAAATTGAGTTGAGAAAGTGATAAGCCTTTTAGAGTCATTATCACTGTTCTGAGTCATTCTCTCTTTGTTTTTGGGTACCAGCAAGGTAACTCTATCAATGGCCCTAACCC
Source organism: Neoceratodus forsteri (assembly GCA_016271365.2). Lineage (NCBI taxonomy): Eukaryota > Metazoa > Chordata > Ceratodontiformes > Ceratodontidae > Neoceratodus > Neoceratodus forsteri. Next base: position 1,170,859,286 of record CM057455.1, on the reverse strand, counting down.
TGTGTAATGCATCAGATAGGATTTCCATGTCATACCCTCGCTGCAAAAAACAGTTTGTCAATTCCTCTGCTTGCTCTTCAAAGACCACATCCTCCATACAATTCCTGTACATTTTTAGATATTGTCCATAAGGAATTGAATGTTTTAACTTTCTGGGATGGTGACTGTTGAAGTGCAGCAGAGTTACCTGCTGTCAGTTTCCTATAGCACATTGATGTAACCCTGCTGTCTGGGAGTGCTTTCAGTGTCAGATCCCAAAAATATATATTGCTTTCACTCTTGGCACACGTAAATTTTAAGTCCATTGTGTTATTATTAATAGAATCAGTGAACTGTTCCATCTGTTGCTCCGTGCCCTCCCAGACACATAGGATGTCATCGATAAAGTGACCCCAAAATTTGATGTTAGATGAAAACATGTTGTGAGAGAAAATATATTTGTGTTTCCAAAATACCATGAACAGATTCACATATGAGAGTGCAACTGCTGCCCCATAGCAGTCCTGCATTTCTGAAAGTAAAAGACCCCCTCAAACATGAAGAAATTATGATGTAAAATGAACTCAAGTGCTAAAAGAACAAATTCAGCATTGGTACGAGCATTAACTGATTTTTGCAAATAATAATGGACTGCATCAGTTCCCAGCTGAGGAGGGATACTAGTATACAAACTAGTGACATCAGTCATAACCCAAAGGTAACCATCACTCCAAACAAAATCATTCAGTTCATGTAAAACATGCATGCTATCATGTAAATAAAATGGCAATGAACATGCTAAAGGCTACACATATAAATCAACCAGTTTACAAAGATTATATGATACAGAATTAATGCCAGATAAAATGGGTCTTAATGGAGGATCCCAAGTATCCTTTTGCACTTTGGTAGTGCATAAAATGTCAGAATTACTGGATACTCAACCTTGATTTCAATGGTCAATGCAACCATTATAGTGCTATGCTTGTGCAACTGTGTTATTATGTTGTGGCTGTTCGCACTCTCCATTCCATGAGGAATTACCACCCTGTAGGGGCACCAAAAGTGAGGAACCCTCAAAGGAGGTTCCACCACTAGAAGTGCCACAGGAAGGTTCCCTTGGCTAAAGGTACCTTAGGAAGAACCCCCCCCCCGAGGAGAGGTGAGCGGCTGGAGGAGGAGGAGGAGAGGATGAGGGGGCAAAGAAAAAGTGCTTCAGAAGGAGGCTGGGAGGAACTGCATATATAGCTTAGGATGGGGGCATGGCTGGTTGCTCACCCATTGAACTACAGGTTTAGCCTTTCAATTCAATGGCCTATGCAACCAGTATAGTGTTATGCTTGTGCAACTGAGTTACTATGTTGTGGCTGTTCACACTCTCTATTCCATGAGGAATTATGACCCTGTAGGAGTACCACAGGCAAGGAACCCTTGAAGAGGGTTCCACCCCTAGAGGTGTAGCAGGAAGGTTCCCTTGGCTAAAGGTACCAAAGGAAGAACCCTCAAAAAGAACGTTAGCAGTGATAGTTGACTATGAGGTAGAGAAGCAAACTGAAGCAACAGGCTGCTTGATGAAAAATAGATGAGAAGAACAAGTTAGCAGAAAGCACTTTTTATTCCTTTTAGTAGTTAACAACTTCCAGCAGTAAATATTACAGCTTCCAGCAGTAGCTGAGCTGAACAATTGAATGAACATAGGAATTGTAGGCATAGGCAATAATGCACTGAAAAACAACGGTAATAATTGCTTGGTACAATTGCATTTCAGAAGGTTTGAATCCCATGGAGAAAGTAATATGGAATTGCAGTAGACTTGGGTTTGATTCCCACTGAGTACAAATAAACACATTTGAGCAGATTTAAATCCCCAAAAGGGCTGTATGACAACCGAGGGCTTACAGAATGAAAAACATAGTAAACAATGAAATGCTGAGATAAGGCAGCTAGTGTTGGAACCCACTAAGGAGGGAGCAGTCTTAGAGCTGGTACTCTCAAACGGGGAAGGTGAAAGGATCTCAGATTTAGAATGGATTGTCATCTGGGAACAAGTGACCACCAGACAGTGTGGTTCACAATAAACACAGCCATAGAGTCAAGCCATACAAAAGCAAGGGTACTGGACTTTCGGAGGACTGAAATTTGGCAGAATGTGAGAGTGCCTAAGAAATGCACTACCAAAAGAGCAGGAAGGAGGGGAAGAGGAACAATGGGGGAAAATCAAAACCACCATCACAGAGGCAACAAGCCTTTGTGTGATGCAAATAAACAAAACAAAATGAAGGAAAAAAAACACTATGGTTCTCAAAACAGGTGGCAGGGAAGGTAAGGGAGAAAAAGATAGCATTCAGAAAGTATAAGGAATCACAGAAGGAGCAGGACAGAGAACTGTACCAGTTAAAGCAGAAGGAAGCAGGCAATGCAGTCAGAATAGCAAAGGCCCAAATCAAGGAAAAGATAGCCAACTCAGTTAAGAAGGGGGATAAAACCTTTTATAGGTACATTAGTGAGTGAAGAAAGACATAGGGAGGGATAGTGAGGCTTAATAAAGGGGAGGAGGAGGAGGTGGGCAGAGGATGACAATGTAAAGGCAGAGATACTGAACGAATACTTTTGTTCAGTATTCACAAAAGAAGAGGAGGAGGGGGATGTACCTAAACCAAACAATGGAAGCACTCTGAACGGGGGGGTCAATACCAGTCCATTCACAGAGGAAAGGGTCCTGAAATAACTCCTAAAACTCAAGGTGGACAAGGCAATGGGGCTTGACAGGATTCACCCCAGAATTCTAAAAGAACTAAGAGGGAACTAGTGACACCACCGACTATTCTTTTTAACAAATCATGGGAGGATGTTGTGGTACCTGAGGACTGGACAAAAGCGGATGTGATTCCCTTTCACAAAAGTGGGAGCAAGGCAGAGGCAGGAAACTACAGATCTGTTAGTTTAACCTCAGTGGTAGGGAAAATGATGGAATCACTTCTGAAAGAAAGAATAGTTCAGTACCTAGAGGCCAGCGGGGCCCAGGACCCAAGGCAGCATGGATTCACAGTGGAAAGGTCATGTTAGATGAATCTAATAGATTTCTTTGACTGGGTGACCAAAGTAGTAAACCAGGGAGGGGCTGTGGACATGGTCTACCTAGACTTTAACAAGGCATTTGACAAACTCCCACACAAAAGATTAATAAACAAGTTAGCCAGCTTGGGAGTGTGTCCCAGGGTGGTAGTCTAGGGCAAACAATTGGCTGGACAACAGGATGCAGAGCGTAATAGTAAACGGAGTCCACTCTGAAGAAAGGGGGGTTACCAGCAGGGTACTGCTGAGTTCAGTACTGGAGCCCGTCCTCTTTAATGTCTTTATAAGTGACATTGCAGAGGGACTGGAAGGAAAAGTATGCCTCTTTGCAGATGACACAAAGATCTGCAATAGGATTGATACACAAGGGGGTGGAAAGGATGAGAAGGGACTTGGCAAGGCTGGAGGAATGATCAAAAGTATGGCAGCTTAGATTCCAATGCAAAGAAATAAAAAGTAATTCACCTGAGAAACAAAAACCCAGGGGAAAAGTACACAATGGGGGGGTAACAAACAACAAGAAAAATGCAAAGGGACCTGGGGGTAGTCATATTAGATGATCTAAAGGTAGGCAGACAATGTGAAAAGGCAGTAAGGAGGGCTGAGGGGATACTGGGATGCAAAGTCAGAAGCATCACCAGTAGAAAACAAGAAGTTGTCATCCTTCTGTACAGACAGTTGGTGACACCCCATCTGGAATACTGCTTGCAGTTCTGGAGACCCCATCTCCACAAGGACATAGACAGGATGGAGGCAGTCTACAGGAGGGTAACTAAAATGGTGCAAGATCTGCACCAGAAACCATATGAAAAGAGACTAAAGAAGCTTAATATGTATACCCTTGAGGAAAGGAGGGAGAGGAGGGACATGATAGAAACGTTCAAGTACCTTAAGGGAATCAACAAAGTCCAAGAGGGTAGCATCTTTCAGAAAAAGAGATGTGCAAGAATAAGGGGGCACAATCTGAAGATAGAGGAGGGATGGCTCAGGGGCACCGTGAGGAAGTATTTTTTCACAGAGAGGGTGGTGGCTGCACAGAACAGCCTCTCTGAAGAGGTTGTGGGGCCAAAAACAGTGGGGGAGTTCAAGAATGCATGTGACAGACATAAGGCAATTATAGTGGGGGTAGGAGGAAGTAGGCTGTTGGTTAACTAGGATCTCCTGCTTATCCAATAGGTAGGGAAATGGACAGACTGGGTGGGCCAAGCGGTCCTTATCTGCTATCAAAGTCTATATTTCTATGTTTCTAAATAAACCTTACTAGAATGCAAAGCTGCTGAGGTAAAATAGATCTTGCACAAAATTGAGCAAGTTAGATTTTGAGAAGCTTAGAAGAGCCAGCCAGGTGTAAACAATTAGGAACTTGAGAGTGCTGAAAGGAATGGCAACAACAGCAGACAGCATGAAAATAACAATGAAACTAATAAAAGAGCACAGGACAACAATGCGGAAGGTGGATAACTGAAGTTGCATAGAGGAGCTAAATGCATACTGAGAAAGCACATACAAACAAGAGAAACACAGGAGGCTGTGAACTAGGTGGAAGCAGCAGCAACAGAAAAGTTGGAATAGGAGCTAAAACATACAAGCACTGCAGGAAAATTGAGATTAGAAGGCAGCTGGGGAGAAAAGCAGCCTGAGCACAGGCACAGGCGTAACACAGTGCACACAAGGGCAACTAGAAACCCCAAAATGAAAGACAAAATTAAAAACACAAACACAGGAAAACTGAAAAACAAGCACAGGAGGAAGCACACAGTCGTCGAAGGCCAAACAAATACAAACCAAAGCAGGAGAAACACAAAGAAAATCCAGCAAGCTGGGGGGGGGGGGCAAGGCCCCAAGCGGGAAGCCAGACCAACAGAGCTGTCGGACAGCAAAGAAAAAAATATATAGCTCAGAAAGGGGGCATGGCTTGTTGCTCACCCATTGAACTACAGGCATACCCTTTTTAAAAAGTCTGCTTCTTTCTGTGTTAACCAACCTCTGTGTAATGCAAAATAAATAAAATCAAATAATTCCCTTAAAACAGAACTTCTTTGGTCCCCAAGCACTTTTTCAGACTTATTAGGGTTACTTAGTATGTTCACTATTTTATTTCTATACAGTTCTTCAGACATCAAAACCAAATACAGGGATCCCCGTAGCACTCAATAAACAGATAGATTATAGTCCGTATTTCTAAATTTAATCTATAGTTCCTTTCTATATTTGCCTATCCTTTCTATATTTATTAGGTGTAAAAGTTTAATTATGTACTATAATATCATGATGTTTCTGAGATGAGCAATTTGGAATGGACTGCAGGTTTCATCAGTGGTAGGCATTAATATGGTTTTCAAAGGATAAGATATAAATCATGTCGACATTGACTGCCCTACTGACACGCTGCACCCATGGTGTCCACCCTGCACACTACTAGTACAGGGTACCTCATTATAAGCACTTGTCTTTTATGTTTTGAATCCTGCAGTTTAACTATTAATAGTATTTTAGAAATAAATATTTATAAAAAACATAAAAAAAATGTTAGCAATATGTTTTTTATATATAATAATGTTAGATATGAAATAGTGTTTTTTTCTAGTTATGAGTGATTAGTGTTGTATTTTCTAGCTTTTTATGTATATGTGGTATTTGTGGTATTTGTTAATTGTGTCTTTAAATCTGAGCTTTATAAGTGTTGTCTGTTTGTCTGTCTGCACTGACACACACACCCTGAGGAAGACTCATGGTGTCAAAGCACCGGGGCAATGGCAGCAGCATCTTCATGGGGTTTTGAATAAAATCACCTTTGCCATATTACTGAGCATCTGAACTTTTCAGTTTGAGTGCCACTTTTCTATTTCTTTGTCTGTATATTTGGGATCTGTTGATCCATAGTGTGCACCAGCACAGCTGTCCGATGGTGCCCCTTTGTTTGTGGATTTGGTTGGAGACCCTTATTCACCCCACTCTGCAGAACAAGCAGCCAGAACCACCGGCACCGGCTCCACTGCAATCCCTCATTAAACCAGCTCGGCAGCATCCTGAAATCCCTGTTCCTCCTGTGGTACCACCACCACCACCAGCTGTACCCTCTGAAGAGCCTCACTCATCATCATTATTGGGCTTCTTAGTGCCATGCCCACCTAGAGCCAAGCAGCCATGGTCTTCCCTTGTATGGGAGTGGACCCTCAGGATGATAGTGTTGTCTCATGTAATATCTGTGACACACTGGTCAGTTGGGGGAAAAGGGGACCAACCTAGGTACTGGAGGCTGGAGGACACATCGAAAGATTCAACACCCATCATAGTGGGAGGCGAGACAGTGAGAGGTGGCAAGCAGTGGTGGTGGTGGCGGTGGTCGACAATCTGTTTTTCACTCTGGGGACCACCCACCCACAGGGGAGTGCAGTCAATCACCACTGTTCTCAATGTGGCAATGGGTGTGGTACTTCACCAGGGGCTTCATGACCTGCATCCGCACCAGCACTGGCACCAGCACCAGCACTTGCACCGCTGCCAAACACCATGGAAGAACTTTCTGGCTGCAGTTGGAGACGGGAGACCTCTGTTGGTATGTTTGTTCAGTTGAACAAAATGTGTTGAAACTATTGGAGGACAAGCAGCTTCTTCTTGAGGAAATGTCAGTGGGACACCAGGGTCCATAATTTGAAAGTTTGAGTCCATCATTCCCTTTTCAGTGTTTCCTCAATCCTCCCTCTTTTACACCATGTGGTCAAATGTATGGCAGCTTAGATTCAATGAAACGTAAACCCAGGGGAAGTGTACACAATGGGGGGGGTTACTAACAACAACAAAAATGGAAATGAGAACTGGGGGTAGTCATATCAGATGATCTAAAGGTGGGCAAGCAATGTCAGAAGGCAGTAAGGAGGGCTGGGGGGATACTGGGATGCACAGGGAGAGGCATCACCAGTAGAAAACAAGAAGTTGTTATCCCTCTGTCCAGACAGTTGGTGAGACCCCATCTGGAGTACTGCATGTAGTTCTGGAGACCCCATCTCCGCAAGGACATAGACAGGATGGAGGCAGTCCAAAGGAGGGCTACTAAAATGGTGCAAGGGCTGCACCAGAAGCCATATGAAGAGATAGACTAAAGGACCTTAATATGTATACCCTTGAGGAAAGGAGGTAAAGGAGGGATATGATAGAAACATTCAAGTACCTCAAGGGAATCAACAAAGTCCAAGAGGGTAGCATCTTTCAGAAAAAGAGATGTGCAAGAACAAGGGGGCACAATTTGAAGATAAGGGGGGACTGCTCAGTGGCAACGTGAGGAAGTATTTTTTCACAGAGAAGATGGTGGATGCATGGAATGGCCTTCCTGAGGAGGTAGTGGGATCAAAAACAGTGGGGGAATTCAAGAATGCATGGGACAGATATAAGGCAGTTCTAGTGGGAGGGGGGTAGGAGGAAGTAATCTGTTGGTTAACTAGGATCTGCAGCTTATCCAATAGGTAGAGAATTGGGCAGACTGGGTGAGCCAAGCGGTCTTTCTCTGTCATCAAAGTCTATGTTTCTATGTTTTCTCTAACTATCATATACTCCTTTCTGTGTCCTCTTAGTCTTTCTTCACCCTCTCTGTTTACTCCCCTCCAAAAATAATACAAAACATTTTAAAATACAAAAAAAGGCCAGCCTGCCAGCACAGCGGCAAGGTGTCTGCTTGCCGTGCCAACATGCTGGACTCAGTGACGGACTAAGGATTCGAAGGGCTGGCTGGGGAAAGAAGAATTGAGAGTCCAAGGGACTGCTCTCCTTCTCTGGGGGGAGGAGGAAAGAGTGTCTAGCACTATGTAGACCTCTAGCAGAGGTTTGGGGTACCATCGCAGCTGGCTCATATGAACATCCCTACCCCCAGGAAAAAACTCTGCAAAAAATGCCAGCTCACTAATTACAGCCCCCATCTCTGCCTCCGTTTCTGCTGCAGACCAAGGTCCACTGGGGGGGTCCCGCTCCTGTGGCCCCACCCTGGGGGGCAAACCAGGTCTTAGAGACCAAGGTACTGCAGAGAAGGTATCCGCCCAGCAGTCCCGCCCAGGGGGTTAAACCTAGGAATGGGAGGGGCAGCAAGCTGTGCAGGGAGACATGAACTTCCAGGAAAAAGGAGCCAGTAAAAAAAAATACCAAAACAAATTAACTTGCTTTTACTGTTTCATTACATTCATTCTCATCTTTATTTCTGTCTGAGCTCTCTCTCTCTCTCTCTCTCTCTCTCCTTAAAAAGCACACACACAACATTTTATTTTCTAGCTATATTTTTTTTAGTGGTGATGTTTATGCACAATACTATTCTCTTCTCTCTCACTGAGTTTTTGTTGTAAGGTAATTTTCTCCCAAAAAAGAAATTATTTAATGGTGGTAGCTACTGCTGCGTTGTTCAAGTCTCCCCTTGTACAGTATATGTAAATCACAGAGAGTTGACACAAGTGCTCAAGCACAACACATACATTTCTCATTTCTTGAAATTTTCCCCATAACAAGAAATTATAAAATGTTGTTAATGTACTAGTGTTGATCCCCACTCCACAGTTCTTGTAATGCATTTTATAAGAAATTATGAGAAAAGCAGCATATACATGAACTTTGTGCTTCCAGAATGTTTCTGAACTACCAGAAAAAATACTTCAGCCTGCTGGATGCCACTGCAAGGTGTTGTGCTGTCTCAGTCCCCATGTCACAGTTCTTGTAGTACCTTTTATGGGAAATTATAAGAAAAGTACAACATACATAAATTCTGTACTCCCAGAATTTTTCCTAACTACCAGCATAAATACTTCAAAGCTACTGGATGCTGCTACATGGTATCAGTCCTCATGGCACAGTATGTGTAATGCACTTTATGGGAAATTGTGAGAAAAGCACCATAAAGTATAAATGAATTGTGTGCCCTCTGAATTGTTCTCAACTACCAAAATAAATACTTCAAACTACTAGATGTTGCTCCAAGGCCACAGAGTTCGTGCTTCGGTGGTGCCACCAATCCGACACCACCAAACTACAGACTGTGCAGCTTGCTATAATTACAGCCCACACTACTTTATTGTATTTAGTGCTGGCAGTCTTCATGCTGCCTCTGCATGGCAGCTCCCCACCTCCCCCACCACTCCCACCTTTCCTGGCCTTGCTTATATAGTAATATAAATCATGATACATGTGTACTCGATAGCAGGAAATTTCCTATCGCCCCTCTTCTCTACCTGCACGTTATATGGCTCTGCCACAAGAGGGTAGTGTTTCATTTACTGATTAACATTTCAGTTGCAGGGCTTAAGACAGCAAAAATAAAAGCCAAAGCATCCCGACAAAAACATCCTGTTCTCCTCCTCAGCTAAACTTTGTCCCCTCGCTACTTCTTCCCTGCATACCTGATAGACCAATAACACCTGTCTACCCACTCACCCGACCCCTCTAAGGACCACTGTAAACTTACAATAATGTTCCTCTCCCAGACCAAAGGGTTACTCATTTTGTGTTCCTTCCTGGCCTGTCTACATCTTGAAGTATCTTATACAGTTAGGGTACCCATGTTACCCCTTACACATGAATTCCCTTTGACTCCACCCCTTTATTACTTGCCTCATACTCCAAACACATCCACCCCTCACCTTGGAGCTCTTGCAGTCACCCATCATGATAAAACAATTATGTCTGCATCCCGGACCAAGAATATACATAGATCTCCTTTTCTCCATCTGCCTGTTATATGATTGTAACTGTGCCTACTTCTTTTGTCAGGTAACAGCAAGTTGAATTTCAGCCCCTGCAAGAAGGCTAAGCATAACATCCTAACCTCATGTCCTACTTGATCAAACATAAAAGGACTCAAGATAGCCCAGATGAACATACAAAGTGTTAGGCATAAAATGGGGATCTAGAAACATTTTATTTATTATTTATTTGTATTTCAGATGACATCTTTGAGCCAAGGGCTCTTTTACAAAGGTTCCATTTCAAGGAAATATGGACAAGAAGGTATAAAACATAACAAGATCATCACAATGGAACTTACAAAACAGGCAATAATAGCAGCCAAAGGCATGGTCAGGGAATTGTGGTGTGAGTTATTTATACAGTACAAATAGTAGGTGGCTTAGAGAGCTTTGTCAGGAGAGGGTTAAAGGGAAAGGAGAAAGAAGGGTGATGAAGAGGGAGGTAAGGGAAAAGACAGGGAGGTGCATGCTCGTAGATGTCACATGTGTGAGAAAGGTGGGCAGCTCAAATAAGGAGCATAAATGCCTTATTAAGGGCTATGGCTATGCACCAGAGAGCAGTGTCAGTAGCAGATCCGTAGATCACAAGCCTGTAGTCAATAGTTAAGACAACAGAGCTCTGGATAGTGAGGTTCAAGGCTTCAGCTGTTAGGCAGTGCTTATTCTTGTATAGTAGCCCTATTCAGGAGTTCACAGTTTTAATGATATTGTCAATGTGTTTGGTATATGAGAGGGAGCAGTCAAGAGTCACGCCCAAGTATTTAAACAGGTCCACCTGCTCGAGGGCTTCGTCGTCTTGATTTTATTACTAGCTCATGGTCCTTGTACTTTTTGTGGGTTCCATGGAACAACATTGTTTTAGATTTTTTGTGGTTAAGTATGAGTTTGTGTGAGCAAAACCAGTCTTCCACTTCCGAGAAACTTTTCTGCAGTTGATACTGAAGGGAGGTGGGGTCAGTGTGGCATGTGAAGATTACTGTATCATCTGCATAGTGGTCTGAGCTACAAATCTGGAGACCTGGGTTTGAATCTCACAGCCCCCACTTGCATATACTGTGTGACTTTGAGCAAGTCACTAAAGCCTACTGTCTCTGTAGCCCAATGTTTTATCCACAGCCTGTTCTGAATTGACCTGCGTTGTATTGTACTTATTCTGATGTGGAACCTTTGTAAAAGAGCCTCAGCTCAAAGGTACTTGTAATCCTAGATTCAAATAAACAAAATAAACAAAACTTAACTTCCCAGTGCTCCCAGGTCGCATCTGTAAACAAGCTTTCAGCTTAGTGTGTCTCTCCTGGTTAAACAATTGGGGAAAAAAATACAGCAGCATTCTGTCACAACAGGAGGCAGGGAGATTGTCCAGGAATATGCTGAATAACAAGGGACCCAGGATTGATTCTTGGGGTACTCCAGAGTGGATGGGAAGGGATGATGGAAGGAATTCACCAATCCTGACCTGTTGGGTCCAGTTACTGAGGTAGCTTTGAAACCAGCGGGTAGTTTCACTTGAAAGACCAAGTAGGGATAATTGTTCGAGGAGAATGGAGTGATTGATGGTGTCAAACACCTTCGTCACATCAATAAAAGAGGTGTCGACCAGCTGACCCCGATCAAGTGCATGATGGATATATGTGGTGAATTCGAGGAGTGCTGTGGTAGTGCTGTGCCCTTTATGGAAGCCATGCTGCTGGTAACATTGCAGGCTGTATTTTTCAAGGTACTCCATGAGCTGATCAGTCACTATCCATTCCAATTGTTTGGATGGGGTGGGAGAATGGAAATAGGTCTGTAGTTGTTAGTAAGAGTTTTGTCACTGCTTTTATGGATTGGAGTCACCACTGCCAGTTTCCACTTTTGAGGGAACTGGGAGAACGTGAGGAAATGGTTGAGGATTTTGGTTAGTGGGCGCAGGACTTCATCAATGGTGAAGGTGAGAAGTTTCAAATCCAGTGAATCGCCACTGACCCTAGACTTCCCAAGCACTTTAAGAATATGTTTTTTAGCTAGGCTTGCCGGGATTGCTTTGAAATGGAAAGGTGGGTGCCCTGGTGGTAATCCTGAGTTAACAGGAGCTAAGTTGACTGGTGTGGGGTCGACAAAGTTATGGGGTAGCATGTGACAGGTCAGTGAAAGTGGCATTAAATGCACTAGCAATGGTTACATGTCAAGAGTGATGGTACCGTCTATGTTCAGCATTGCGGGCATTGTTTCGGGATCCTTTCCAGTCACTTCGGCAAGGTTGCACCAGAATTTACTCCCATCATTTCAGGTGCTGGCTAAGGTGTTTCTGTAGTATTTTGCCTTCTCATGGCAGATTGCTCTGATGCAGGCATTCCTCACTGTTTTGTAGGCCTGAACCTTGGTCTGGGTGCCAGTCACCTTAGATCAATACCATAGCTGGTCTCAAGATTTCATTTGTGCAAGGAGGCCTAGTGTAATCCATGGATTATTGACACCCTTGGTCTTACGCTTCTTAAATGGAGCATGAATGTCACAGACTGAGTTGAAACTGATGATAAAGTATTCAAGTGCTGTGTCCACATCTGGGGCTGTATCAACTGTTGACCAGTCATATTCACGAAGAAGTGTTTTAAGTGACTCAAATGACGCAAGATGACTGGGGGCCACCATTCTCCTGCTAGTAATTTTTGGGGTGGGTTTGGTGTATTTGTTGGTGCAGATGCACAGGATAGGGGAATGAGCACTTAAGGAGTCTGGGAGACATGAAGTGTTAGAGATATGTTCCGGACGATTGATTAGCACCCAGTCCAGAAGTGTACAGGTCCCCGTTCTGTAGTTTGTTCTAGCCATTTGCAAAAAGTTAGTGGCAGCCAGGGCATCCTTGCAACTAACTGTTTAAGCTGGGGGCCAGCCAGTTGAGGTTGAAATTGCCAAGCAGAATAACTTCTGTATTCTGGTCTAGGGAGTTGATACAGTCAAGTAGGGAGTGAAGGCACAGATTGGTCAGCTTGGGTGGTATATAGACAGAGGCAACAGTCAGGATCTTGTTATGAGTTCCGAGAAGTACCTTGGCAGCAAAGACTTTGATGTCATTTCCAGAGATGGACATGGGCAGGACATGACCCATGAGGTACTCTTTAATGTAGAGAACATAGCCTCCTCCTTTCTTGGTAAGTCTGTCCTGTCTGAAAACTGCATATCCAGAAATTGCAGAGTCCGGTATCTTTGGAGACAGCTACGTTTTGAGCACTGATAGGATGTCTGGGTTGTGCTGGGAAACCTAGACGGAAAGGGTATCAAGTTTGGAGAGGAGGCTGCAAATGTTAATACTTGCCAAAGAAAGTGACCCTGACCTGTTGATAACCTTGTGGCCATGTTGTGGGGGCCAGAGTTGGGGTGAATGTTTGCCCAAGAGGAGCAACAACAGCAGTATTAGACATTTTAAAAGGGCTTTAAGGTTGCTTCTGCAGGGTAGTAGGGCCTTTTTTTAATAGGTTTCTTTCCATAAGGATGTTGTGTAAGATAGTGACTGGTTACTAAAAGCGAGGGGCTAAAAAGTAAGGGCACAGATGCTGAGGTTTTGAGAACAGGCCAAAAGTAAGGAACTCTTGGAAGGAGTTTTCTAGAGGGAGTTGGGTAGTAATGGCTTGTAGTGGTCCCATATGCAGAGAGTGGGTGTTCATTAAAGAGGATAGGAAATGATTTCTAATTGACAGCTCTTTATAATGTTTCCATTTACATAAATTATATTCATAAGCCTAAATGATCCATATATAAATATACCTGGATAAAAAATAGCATGACAAATAACATTTTGAACTGTTGTTTTTATAGATTTTAGCAAGGAATTTGACACAGTCCCACACAAAAGATTAAGAAACAAATTAGCCAGCCCGGGAGTGGGTCCCAGGGTGGTAGCATGGGTAAAACATCGTCTGGACAACAGGACACAGAGGGTAATAGTAAACAGAGTGCACAGTGAAGAATGGGGGGGTACTAGTGGGGTACTGCAGGGTTCAGTACTGGGGCTGGTCCTTTTTAATGTCTTTATAAGTGACATTGCAGAGGGACTGGAAGGAAAAGTATGTCTCTTTGAAGATGACACAAAGATCTGCAACAGGGTTGATATGCAAGGCAGGGTGGAAAGGATGAGAAGGGACTTGGTGAAGGTTGGAGGAATGATCAAATGTATAGCAGCTTAGATTCAGTGCAAAGAAGTGCAAAGTAATGCGCCAAGAAAACAAAAACCCAGGGGAAGAGTGTACAATGGGGGTAAGATACTGCCAATAACAAAAATGGAAAGGGACATGGGGGTAGTTATATCAGATGCCCTAAAGGTGGGCAAGCAATGTGAGAAGGCAGTAAGGAGGGCTGGGGGGATACTGGGATGCATAGGGAGATGCATCACCAGTAGAACACAGGAAGTTGTTGTCCTGCTGTTCAGACAGTTGGTAAGACCACATCTGGAGTACTGCGTGCAGTTCTGGAGACCCCATCTCCGAAAAGACATAGACAGGGTGGAGGCAGTCCAGAGGAGGGCTACCAAAATGGTGCAGGGTCTGCACCAGAAAACATATGAAGAAAGATTAAAGGAGCTTGTTATGTATAGCCTTGAGGAAAGGAGGGAGAGGGGGGACATGATATAAACTTTTAGGTACCTCAAGGGAATCAACAAAGTACAAGAGGGTAGCTTCTTTCAGAAAAAGAGATGTGCAAGAACAAGGGGGTACAATTTGAAGATAGAGGGGGAACAGCTCAGAGGTAATGTGAGGAAGTATTTCTTTTTTTTTTAATCTTTTGAGGTTCAGATAAATATTTGAGGGTTACTGTTATCATCATAGACCGTGAGGCCTTAAGCTAGACACCTAACCCTCCATTATCATTATCCTTTCCTTCCTCCCTAACCAAGAGCTCAAGACTCCATAATCATAGAAGGAAAATTCCTTATGACTAAATACAGATAATATTAATATAGGAAGAATACTTAATTTTTATTTTATTTCTGTAAGTTAATTAATTAAGAATTGCCTTGATACTTTTAAGGTTCATTTATTCCTACTTGGATTTGATTATACAGCAGAAGCCAGATTTTCTCATACATTTTGTAGTTATCTTGGGTCATATAATTTACTTTTTCTAATCTCATTATAGCCAATAAAAAATTCAACCAGATATTAAAGACAGGTGGATTAGCATCTTTCCACTTTATTAAGATGCATTTCCTTGCCACTATCATAGCGTGAGAAAGTATTTCTTCATGGGGAGGGTGGTAGATGCATGGCACAGCCTTCCTGAGGAGGCCGTGGAGTCAAAAACCATGGGGGAATTTAAGAATGCCTGGGACAGACATAAGGCAATTCCAGTGGAGGTAAGCTGTTGGTTAACTAGGATCTGGAGCTTATCCGTTAGGTAGGGAAATGGGCAGACTAGGTGGGCCAAGCGGTCCTTATCTGCCATCAAATTCTATGTTTCTATATTTCTATGGGCAGAATTCTTTTACAGTTCTCTTCATGAAACCAGTGATATGGAATTTTAACTATGTCACAGTTTGAGCAAAGAACTCTAAGCATAATTCTGATAGAACAATAGCTCATGTTTAGTATTCTGCACACAAACCATGACATAGTAAAAACTCCAAATTACTGGTTTTATGAAGAGAACTGTGCAGAATGTTGTCCATAAAAAGAAAACAATTGAAAACAGTTTTTCACATCAGTGTTTATTAAGATTCAATTAAATATTGCTCATTTAGAGGCAAGTCTTTCATTTATCTCACTAGGAACATTACTAACTGCTACCAATTAGCACACATTTCCTGTCCCCTTTAAGTAGGACATTGGACAGGCGGAGTTGAGGCTCAGCACCAGGGCCAGTTAGTGTGAGGAGAGCCAAGAAGGAAAACATATAAAGTGAAAGAGAGCCTGGTGGCATTGTAACCTTCAGTGAGTGACAGTAAAAGTAGGACACCTGAAAATATGGGCCCAAAATTATAAACCAGATGTCTTATGCATAATTGAGTCCTGGTAAGACCACCATCCTGTCCCATGAAGTCGCTCTTCCTGACTTCTCCTCCTATCATTGGGACCAGCCCAACAAGATAGGAGGGGCTTGCTAATCTACACTGGGGTCAGGCTGGCAGTCTGTGAGCTAACTGGCTTACAAATTAGCCCTGACATTGAACATCTATTCATTTCAATTACCCTCGGCCAGGTTAAGCAAATAAATATAGGATGTGTCAACCTACCCCCTAAACTTGCTTCCTCCTCTTTCATTGAACTCTTCTCCAGTCTTGACACCGTCTCTCCCAGAGATACCATAATCTGCAGAGACTTCAACTTTGATTGGACTGGACCCAACAGAGAACAATTCCAAGTAGCTCTTTCAGATGCCAAACTCGACAAATTACTTGACCAACCAACCAGACTTAACATGAAGTCAGGCAACCACAGCCTATTGGACTGGATGCTAACCAACAACAAGATCCAAATCAAGGCAACTGGAATCCTTCCTGATATGCCAAGCAACCATTCCCCCAAATTCTATGTCTAGAAGAACAACTTTCCTCACTCCCCCCCCCCCACCAAAGATTATCAATTCCAGAGATCTTACCAATTTTAACTCTGCAGCCTTCGTGCAAAGACTTGCTTCTGCTGACTGGACCCCCATTATCTCTCTTTCTGACATAAATCAGGCATTAGAATACCTTATCAGCATCTTCACTGCTTCCTTGATTCCCATGGACCTTTCAGAGTATGAAGAGCCAAAGGTACCCACTCTCCCTGTCTGGCTCAGGAGTTAAGGCACCAAATGCGCTCCCGTAACAAAGCCTGGAAAACCATCAAATGTTCTGTACTCCACACAGATTGGATAACCTACCACCAGCTGAGGAATACCTGCAAAGCCAATACAAATGAAACAAAGCTGTACTATCTACTATCCATGCAAGAAAAGCACCTCACCAACCTCAAAAGTTTTTGGACTCAAATCAATGCCCTACTTAAGAGTAGAGTGGGTCATTCCTCAAAATTTGATCTCAAAAGGTTCCTTACTGTCCTTGTCCTCAGAGACAGCCACCGGTATAAATAATTTCTTCACGGATCAAGATGTATACAAGACAGGTCTACCTGCTACCCTCCCTGCTCTGCAAGTTTCTTTCCCAGCTGCCCTCCAACCCCTCTTCCATATAAAAATCACCTCATGGAAAGAAGTCCTCAAACTCTTAATGGGTCTCAACCCCGATAGTTCTCCAGGATTTGACTCCCTGCTGCCTAAATTCCTCAGGATAGGTGCCCTCGCACTTGCTCACCTGATAATCCGAGACAAATGGAAAACTGTCATCGTTGTTCCAGTACACAAAAGTGGACCGACAAACCTCGATGAGAACTATAGACCCACAGTATATCCATTTTATGCCCAATTACAAAAATTCAGGAAAGAATATTAGACAATCAGCCATACCCCTTTCTAGAACAGACTGACGCCCTTACCATACATCAACGTGCCTTTCAGAAATCACATGGGATAGAATCTGCTCTTTTGAAGGTCACTTCAGACATCTTTCAGGCCATGGATTGAGGCTGTGCCACTGGGGCCATCTTCATAGACCTCACGAAGGCCTTTGACCTTGTAAACCATCCACTCCTCATCTCCAAGCTCCATCATCTTGGCCTTGATTCCAGCTTTCTAACTTGGATTCACTAAGTACTTATCAAACCGGTTTCAGTGTGTCAAATGGACTAGTGCCTACTTCTCCTTATCCCCTATCACTGACGAGGTCCCACAGGGATCAATTCTTGGGCCTCTATTATTCTCCATCTTCATCAATGAATTGCCACTGAACTGTGGGGGGAGGGGGTGCATTGATTCAGCTCTATGCAGACAGTGCCATACTATACAGATTCAGTAGAGACATCTACTCAATTAAGTCTGACCTGGAAAAGGACTTCAAGCAGTTGGAATCCTGGTTCAAGGAGAACATGCTGGTGTTGAATACAAAGAAAACAAAAAATATGCTGTTCCATCATACCTACTTCGATACAACTTCCCAGCCTCCCCTGGTAGTCACTACCTCCTCTGGTGTGCCGTTAGAAGGTGTGAGCTCCTTCAAATATCTGGGCATGACTCTTGATGAGCATCTATCCTTTGAATCACATGCAACAAATGTTATTAAGGCAACTAATCAAAAAAATGTGGCCTCCTATACCGTACTGCCCCCCCCACCTCACACCCCTCACACCCCATGCACGGAAGACTATTGTCTCAGCTACCCTTCTCCCACGCCTATTTTATGGGGCCCCAATAATTCACACTGTCAAGTCCTCTTTTCTGGCCAAACTTAAGCAGGCCCGTCACAGAATCGCATGCTTTGCAGCCAAAGCGCCAGCCCAGGCCCATCATTTCGACGTGTTCAACACATTAGGTTGGCCATCCTTTGAGGCCAAAATGGACTTCCTTGTACTATGCACCATCTTCAAACTCATTGACCTTCTCTCCCCACCTCATGTTGAAATCCTTTCCTAGTATCCTCAGATCCTCCCATCTCCCTATACTGAGCATACCTAAAACCTGATTAGCCATAGGCAAGCAATCCTTCTCTTCCGCTGCACCTCATAAATGGAATAACCTCCCACACAGTTTACTTTTCTGTATGTCTCTTCCCCAGTTCAAGAGACACTTCAAAGTAATTTTCTTCCCACCTCCTATCTGTAACAGTAATTGTATTTAATCCTGTCCTGTCCACCTGCGTCTCCTCTCCCTTCTTCTCCCCCTCTCTATTCTCGCCTGTCCCTACCTGATGCTGTATCTTCTCCACAATTCCCCCCTCTCTTGTCTTCTCCCACCTCTGCCCCACTGTCTGCAAATATATAACATACTGTATTATATGAATGTAAAATTTGTTGCTGCTACACGATTTAGCTCGCTATGAACAAGCACCTTATTTTATTACTCAGCAATAGATTATTATGGATTTGATGATATACTGTTTGTTATATGGTGTCAGCATAGCTCAGTTGGTAGCACATCCACCTCTGGACCAGAAGTCGTGGGTCCTCATCCCACACCAGGATTGGACTTGCACCTAAAAATTGCTGGCATCCGAATGCAGTATTGGGGGGTGCTGTACTGCTGGGGTGTGCCGTCCTTCAGATGAGACATTAAACTGATGTCCCTTCTGCCCATTTTGATGTTGTCCTGGTGGGTGTCCAGGTGGAAGTAAATGAACCCAGGGCACTCTTCGCAAAAAGTAGAGAATATTCCCAGTGTCCTGGCCAACATTCCCCTTCCCATAAAACTGGTTCATGCAATTATACAGGTTGTGTGTGGGTGATGATGTGTGACATGGCTGCCACCACACATTCAGTCACTTTACTACCGGTCTAGCATTTCTTGTAAAGTGCTTTGGGATACACCGTGTATGAAAAGCGCTATATAAATGCTGATTCTATGTCCTCACTTGGCTGTCTCTATTGCTTTACCATTGTATTTACACCTTTGCTCCTAGTTACTCTTATATAGTAGTATGTGTCTCTGTATATGGAATGCCTATATTCCCTGGGTTGCCCTGAAAAAGGGACATGTGTCACAGTGGGCCCACCCTATCATCAAAAGTCAAATAACTAACTAAATAAATAAAGATGTTATACTGTGTCTCAGTCCCCATGCCACTGTCCTAGAAATGTACATCAGGAGAAAAGGTGTGAAAAGCACTTTGTACATGAATTTTGTGCTGCCAGAATTTTTCTCAACTACCAGAATACATACTTCAGGCTGCTGGATGCTGCTACAAGGTGTTGCACTGTGTCTCAATCCCCACAACATAGTTAATTTAACACACTTTAGGGGAACTTGTGAGAAAAGTACAACATTCATAAATTCTGAGCTCCAGAGTTTTGTTTTCAACTACCTGTACCACAAAAAATACTTCAGGCTGCTGGATGCTGCTACAAGGTGCTGCACTGTGTCTCAATCCACACACCACAGTTTATTTACCACATTTTAAGGGAAATTGTGAGAAAAGTACAACATACATAAATTCTGAGCTCCCAGGCCCAGATATTCAAAAGGGTTGCACCATGCGCAATAGGGTTGCTCCAGCACAAGTCCGAAAATGCACCATTCTGCGATATTCAGCGGGAGGCAGATGCGCCCCCCAAATCAAGCTGAGCAATAGTGCAATGATAATGAATGTATGCACAACTGAAGGGGGAGGAACCATGCATAAATGGCGCAGTGCGATATTCAACATGCACAATAGGGGAGCAAGCGGAAGTTGCGCGATAGCAGAAATGAGCCAAAATTAAAAGGAACAAGGGAGAGGCACAAGAACGCTACAGGGAAGGCACATGAGGCTGAACTCTAGCCATACAAACAGGGCAGGAGGGACACACAGGGCAGGCCAGGGAAAGGGCACCCTCAACACAGAGGCACAGAGAAGGTGTGGGGAGCCACAGCCAGTGAAGAAGGGGGAAGTGCCACACAGCACAGAGGCCACCACAGGAAGGTGTTCCTGGTGCAGGGGAAGTAGCAGCCAGGACAGTGGGGGGAACACAGAAACAGCTGCCGGGGGGTGAACACAAGCCAGGGACATGGCCAGTGCCACCATCCAGATGGAGGCAGTGATGGGGGGGTGAGAAGGCAGGCAGCAGAAGGGCACAGCCGTGGAAGGGCCCATCGGCGGTATGCCCCCAACAGGCAGTACCAAGCCCACACAGCTCTGAGCTGTACAGTGATACTGAGATCGTGGGCCGGTACCACCTGAATTGGGCAATTCTGAGGTGGCTTTATGAGCTGTGCAGTGATGTGATGCAGGCACCCACACGACGGAGCCATGCTCTGTCAGTGGAGACTAAAGTGACAGCTTGCATTTGCTTGCTCTCCACAGGTACCTTCCAGAGACCAACAGAGGACACCACAGGCATAACCCAGTCGGCCGCGTCACGCCACCTCACCCAATTCCTCAGTGCACTGCTGCCACATGCTGTGGAGTACATCCATTTCCCCAGCACACCGGCGGAGTGCACAGCAAACATACAGGAGTTCCACAGGGTAGCATGTATGCCTGGTGTGCTAGGGGCAATAGGCTGCACCCATGTGGCCATCCGCACACCACCTAGCCCTGAGGGGGCCACATATATCAATAGGAAGGGCTATGCTAGCATCAACTGCCAGGTGGTGTGCGATTCCAGGGGGCACATAATCAATGTCAGTGCCACACACCCTGGGGGAGCACATGATGCCTTCATCTGGCACCAGTCGGCACTGTGCCAAAGATTCAAGAGTGGGGACATCCCCACTGGCCACTTAGTGGGTTACTATGCAAACCACACAGACAAACATAGAGCTTGGGAGGAGCTTGGTCAGAGGTGACATGGGTAGTGGCCTACATGGCCCGAGGCAGGGCGATGCTGATCACCAAACTAACCTCCACCCTTTACACACAGGTGACAGTGGATACCCACTCCATCCCTGGCTGCTCACACCATACCGGTGGCCCATGATTCCATCACAGCAATGCTACAGTGAGGCACATGCCACCACACGCAATGTCATCGAGTGGGCGTTTGGGATGCTGAAGGCATGTTTCCATTGCCTGGACACCTCCAGCGGTGCCCAATAGTACAGCCCCTCAAAGGCCTGCGGGCTATTCCTGGCCTGATGCATCCTACACAACATGGCCAACGAATGTGGGATAGCCATACAGGTCAAAGAGGGGGACAGCGATGAGGACAATGAGGATGCCGGTGATGATGGTGATGGGAAGCCACCCCCTTGGGTGACGGGACCCCCAACTGCTCCGGCTGGCACAGCTGCACCGGGACACCATCACAGAGGAGCACTTCAGCCAACCCAGGTAAGTCATGGGGCCATGTGCAACCACCAGTGGCAAAGGCACAACCCACAAACACACATGGACACACACCAAGGGTGCATGCCATCAAGGGAAGTGGCCGGGCATGGAACCGCACACACCACCAGGGATGGGCGAGGTCTAACATGGCACGCAGTCTCACACACACACATGCACAAACACACACCTCACCAGACATGCACAAAGGGTAGGAGGCACACCGACCCAGACTGCCACCGCTAGCCACACAGATGTCCACAGACCACCACGCCCACTGCCTGTCATTGTGCGTGTGTCAGACGCTGGGCACCATTGCACAGTGGCGTACAGCATAATGCAGGCATCATCATGCACACGTAACTGCGAACAGCAGCTGGGAGGGTGTGCAGATGGACTGTGTGTGTGTGTGTGTGTGGGCCGGGTACCCACCAGTGCATTGCCCGCCGAACGACACAATGCACACAGGGCAGCATCAGACAGTAGCCATGCTAGGAGACAGGTCAGTCATGTGCCACAGTGCCACGGCTGCCATGGATGCGTGGGTGGCCCCGCCAAGACCCGCCAGCAGTGACAGGCTGACCACTGGCCTCGTGGGTGGCACTGACAGTCCCCAGGGATTCCATCTGTGAAGCGCACCGTACTCGCACAGGGGTCTGCAGCACACCGAACATGCCTGCACCAGGTGTGCTTGGGATGCCCACAGCTGAACCCGGTGTTGACAAGGATGGTGTCGCACGATGCTGGGAATGGGGGGTGGACATTGCACTGTGTGGTGTCTGCGATGCATGGGCAAATAACTGTGTGCCCATTGTGGCCATGACAGCTGTGAATGCCTGTGTCTGCCTGTCAATGGCAGCGGTCACATCCTCCTGCAACTGGTCCATCCCTGCCAGCAGCAGAGTGGTGTCTCTGCTGCGATGCTCCTCTGCCTGGCGCAGAGCCACACTCAGTGCATCCACCTCCACCACAAGCTGCATCTGCTAATTGACTGATGCTTGCAGTATGCGGGTGTGCTCATCCAAGAGGTCATCTGCCTGATCAGCACGCTGTCCTTCAGGGTGTTCGCAGCCCTGATGCTCATCACCCCTTGAGGGTGGGCGCTGCACACCAGGGCCAAGCCTGGGTATGTCCACAGGTGGTGCACTGACACCACCCCTTGACACTGTGCCCCCATGACCATTGGCTGACTGCTGATGCTGCCCCTCTGGTTGCCGCTTCCCAGGGCTCAAAGGTGCTGGTGCAGTGGCTGCAATAGTCCCACTGTCCTGGACACACACTAGTGTTGCCCCACTGGTACAGACAGGCACAAGCTGGGACTGTGATGACACGCTGGCCTCCAGGTGGCACCACCCACAGCCATGGCCGTGATGTCACCTGCTGTGTGGCCATCCTGTGGCACACAAGTGTCACTGCCCATGACGTTAGCGCCATCATCATCGGTGACGGATCCAGCAACAGTCCGAGTCTCAGCATGCTGGCATCCATGGACACTGGCATGCTGGGACACAGGCAGGGCCTCCTCTGCACCTGCTCACCAACATCAGTCCGGACATCCAGGCGGGCCCACTGTTGCCCTGACCCCCGTATTCCTGTGGAGGTGGATGGGCCCTCCTCCATCTTCATGTGACTGGCCTCAGTAGAGAAGCCCACCACCGCTGACCCATGCAGACTCTCAGGAGCTATAAGGGAAAAAAAGTAGCATTACTGCATGTGACCTACCCTGTCCCCCCCAATATACAGACCATGACCTACCATGCAGTGATGGGCTACCACCTATCTGGAATCCACCACCCAGAGCAACCTCAATGGCGCAATGCTGCATGCTGCCAGCAACCCGCTCTTCCTGTGGGGTCAGGTGTACACCTCCGGCTGTCCCCCACTGGTCACAGACCGTGCTGCCCTGATGGCAGCCACCTTCTCTTTAATCCTCCGCCTGTCCATGCCCATCTTTTTGCACTCCTGCATGGAGCACTGGTGGCTGCCATGCAGGTTTACAGCACGTGCCACCTCCTCCCATGCAGCAGCACAGGCCTGTGGTGTTCCCTGCCGTCCGCTGAGAAGCGGCTCCTGGTCGAGGTAGGCCTCAAACAGGGCATCTGTCTCGGCCTTTGTAAAATTTGGCCTCCTCTTCCTCCCACGACTCTGTTCCTCTTCCTCCACCACACGCTCGGTGATGATTCATCCTGTGAGAATGACAGGTGTTATCTGTGACTGTGCAGTCCCATGCAGATCCTAAACACCATAGTCTACACTCCCAAACAGCATGCAACTCACCGCAATAGACTTCAGTAACCGACTATGCCCAGTGCAGCCCAATATAGCACTTTTATAGCGCAACCAATGCAAATGAGGCGAGGCGTATCTTTAGGTGGATGCAAATGCAGTGACTGCCCATTGAACATACGAAATTTGCCAGCAGATAAAGGCCTAGAGGTCTATCAAGTCTGCTCGAATGTGCAGCTAGCACCCCTTATTCTGCAGCTGCCCCTGCCTTCCACCCTTCCCCTTCATTAACCCTCCCCCTTGTCCTGTCCCATCCCCTTTTGAAGCAGTCCACTGTTCTACTGCATATCACTTCTGCAGGTAATGCATTCCACCCAGCCACCACCCTCTCTGTAAAAAAGTGTCTCCTCATCGCCTCCTGAACCTTCCTCCCTCCAGTCTCATATCATGGCCCCTGGTGGCCCTCCTCTCCCTTACTTTGAACAGCCCCTCTGTACCCGTCTTGTTTATTCCTTTCATGTATTTAAAGGTTTCAATCATGTCACCCCTGTCCCTCCTCTCCTCCAGTGAGTACATGTTCAACTCCTTCAACCTCCTCTCATATGATAAGTCCCCCAGCCCCTTGATCATCTTTGTTTCCCTTCGCTACACCCTCTCCAGTAACTTAATGTCCCTCTTCAGATACGGGCGCTAGTACTACATGCAGTACTCCAGGTGTGGTCTAATTAATGACCTATACAGTGGCAGAATCACCTCCTCCCTCCTCGAGGATATACCCCTTGCGATACAAGCCAGCATTTTGTTGGCCTTTGCAGCTGCCTTCCTACATTGTGCCGAGTTGTTCATTGACCCTGTAATGAGCACACCCAGATCCTTCTCCTCTGTCTGGGCTAGCTGCACTCCCCCCAGCTGGTAACTCCTCCTTGGGTTCTTCATCCCAAAATGCAGCACCTTGCACTTTTTGGCATTAAACCTCAGTTGCCAGGTGTCTGACCAGGTTTCAAGCTTTGCCAGATCATCCTGCAACCCCTGCCATCCCCCTAGGTCATCCACCACCGTGCCTACCTTGGTATCATCAGCAAACAGACTGATCTTGCTCTTGATGTCCCATGATATGTCTGCAATGAATATCCCAAACAACACTGGTCCCAACACTGAGCCCTATGGAACACCACTCATCACTGCCCTTGGGTGTGAGAGCTCCCCACCCACCACCACCCTCTGTTGCCTTCCCTGAAGCCAGTTCCCTACCCAGCTCACCAGCTTTGCACCCGCCCCTGTGCCTACTAACTTCCTTCCCAGCCTTCCATGCAGCACCAAGTCAAATGCCTTACTGAAGTCCAGATACAGGACATCCACTGCATGGCCTCTGTCCAGTTGCCTAGTTACCCAGTCATAGAACTCCACCAGGTTGGTTTGGCAGGATCTGCCATGTATGAAGCCATGCTGTCTGCTGTCCTGTAGTCCTTTGGCCTCTAGGAGGGCCACCAGCCTCTCCTTCAGGATAGTCTCCATTAGCTTACCCACGATGGATGTGAGGCTCACTGGTCTGTAGTTTCCCGGTTCATCCTTGGGGCCACTCTTGTGCCTTCAAACCCTCTCGAACTCTGCCCTCCGTGAATGGCTGATTAGATGATTTGCATATGCTGGCTGAATATCACGCTGTTGCACTTTGCGCAATTGTGTTGAATGTGCTGAGCCAAGGGAGCAGTTCTGTGACATGCGCAGTACACACCTAACTGCGCATGCCCAGGTTGATGATGCGGGTGCCTGCCACCCTGCTGACGTGCTGTATGTGGGAGGCAATGCAGGGCATGGCCAGCATTGTGCCAGTTGTGCTACAGCTCTGTTCACCTATATGGCTCTGTGGCACTGGGGCGTCGTAGGTGCACTGGGGCAACAGCGCTGTAGGATGCTACAGGAGGTGGCACATGGGCACCCAATTGCACTAGATGCATTGGGTTCCAATTGCACTGTGGCTGTCCGTGTGCCAGAGACCCTTGACCCTGTGCCCTACCTTTGTCCCCTAGGCACCATGAGTCAGGCATGGGTGCACCACTATCGTGCTGTTCGGTGACAGCATGATAGGGAATGGCAGCACTGTACCACGCAGCATCTGCACGTGGCAGGACCGTGCTGCAGAGTGCCATTTTGCTTGAACCAGGCAGCAGAGATGGCGTAGAGGCGTGCTGTGGTGTGGAGTCAGATTGAGCTCGCAAACCTTGTGGCCATAGTTGAGCCCCATGTTGGGGCTTTGTTTCTGAAGGCACCCCTGGACAGGGCCAGGAGTATGGTATTGCAGGAGGTGGCCAACGCCATGGAGGAGGCCACCAATATAGGGTGGATGGCGGAGCAGTGCCACCACCATTATGGGGACCTGAGGCGCAGGGACATGGACCTGCTTGCCAGCCTGCGGGCACATGCCAGGAGGGGCATGGTGCCATGGCCAGGTCGGTACAATATCCATACATTTTTATCATCCATATGGGTATTACGGTTGCATATGTCCAGCACGGGGGGGCATCCGGTGTTGGCCGTGGTGGTGGTATCGGGGTGTGAGGTGGGTGGGTCTGGCTGTGTGGGATTGCTCACACATGGGGGTGGGGGGGACTTTGCTACCAGATTGTACTGATGTTCCTCTCTCCATGTTTGCACCTTAGGGCCAGAAGAATGGCAGTTCAACAGGGAGGGGAGGCACCACATGTTGGAGCAGAGGGACAGGAGGGATGAAGGTGGTCTGTGGCGCATGGACCAGCCTGCTGTTGGTGAATGCCTTACATCCATGATTACTATTGCATGCTGTATAACTGGGCGGGCAGTGGGGCATGGCCACCATCCATTAACACCACTGCCATGCACACAACTTGTTATGGTCAGCACTGTCCAGTGGCACTGCATGTCTGGGAGTGCATCAATGGTGGTCCATGCATGCACCAGGCACATGGCTGTGGCACTGCCTTCACACTGCATAGCCAAGTCACTGTACGGCCATGGTGTGCTGTGCAGGACATGGGCAGTGGGTGTGTGCAGTGGTCCACATGGCTGTGGCTGCCTGGGTGGGCAAGTCTTGTGGACACGGTCACTGTGGGTGGTCGCACACCATCACAGGGGCCTGTCACATGGCTGTATGCCATTCACAATGGGTGGGCTACAGGGGGATGGACAGTCACACCTATTTATTTATTTATTTATTTATTAGAACATCAGTTTAACAACCTTTGAGCCAGAGGCTCATTTACAAAGGTACCTCATCACAGTGAGGACAAAACAGTGCAAGAAACAAACATCAAGGCAGACAAAAATCTGAGTACATTTAGGAATCAGCCAAAAAATGCAGGCATTTGTCAAACGCAGTATACAACAGGCTTACATGTGCGCTTTACAGAGTAGACAATATACAGTAGTTACATGGAGATTGATTCAGTGGGCAGATAAAGGTAAGGCTGGGTGGAAGACATCAGAAGAGGAGTGTGGGGAAGATAGTAGCAAGTAAAGGTAGAGCTGGACAGAAGGTCAGAGAGCAGCTCAGCGAGCTTTGTCTGGAAGGATAGGAGGAGGCTTAGAGGCAGGTATAGCTGCGTGTTGAGAGCAGGTGATTTCTAAGACTAGTTTTAAAATAAGATAGCGAGGTGGCATTAGTGACTCCGGTGGGGAGGGCGTTATACCAACAGGGGGCCTCTGTAGGTGTAAGCCCTTTGACCTTGCGAGGTTCTCGCCCTCGGTATAACCAGTGCAGTTTTGTGGGATATGCGGGTATGCACTGTAGGGTTTGCATGGTGGATAGTGGTTGACAGACCCGGTGGGGATAGCCCAAGGAGTGATTTTTTTGTTAGGAGGCAAGTTTGGTATTTGAGGCGCTCATCTAGGTTGAATAGATTAGCCATGGTGTAAAGATGGCAAGTGTGGGTTAGACTAAAAGCCCCAGTTATGAGCCTTCAGGCCTTGTTTAAGGTGAGGCGGATCTTGTGCAGGGCAGTCTGGTCTGCTGCACCATACACAGGTAGGCCATAGTCTACCAGAGATAGAACAGAGGATGTGACTGCAAGTCGGAGGGCATCCGTGGGGAGGCAGTTTTATGATGATAGAGGATACCAGCCAAGTGTTAGAGGCTGAGGCAAGGGCAGAGATGTGGGCATGAAAAGAGAGGGCAGGGTCAAAGGTTATACCTAGGTATTTATAAGAGTGAACTAGCTCAATAGGGAGTTTAGAGGTGGAGAACTGTGAGAGGATAGTTACTGGATTTATTTTGGGGGTGGGCAAAGAGCATGGTTTTGGTTTTCTTTAGATTAATTATGAGCCTGTGCTCAGTAAACCAGGCTTCTGTGTCATTGTAGGATTCCTGCAGAGAATCCTGAAGTGAGATGGGATTACGGTCGGAGGCAAAGAGTACAGCATCATCCACATAAAGAAGGATTTTACCAGTACATACACTGGGCAGGGAGTTGAGATAAAGGGAAAAGAGCAAGGGCACAAGAATGGAGCCCTGAGGGACTCCGGAGCGGATAGGGCAGGTGTTGGAAAGTTTCTCGTTGATTTTCACATGTTGTGAGCGGGCTGACAAATAGCTGGAGCACCAGGAAACAGGCCCAGTGGCAAAGCCTAAGTGACTAAGGGTAGTTAGCAGGAGGGGGTGGGAGACAGTATCAAAGGCTTTAGATAAGTCAATGAACACTGCACCTGCTAGGGAGCCAGAGTCCAGTGAGGTGACCTATTGACTCTGCTGCCTCGTCCTAGGTGGCCGGAGACTCCTGCAGATCCAGCAGGACATTCAAGAGCTGCTGTGGGTTGGGAGGGAGACATTAGAGCTCATGCGCCGAATACACTGCCACGGGGTCAGGAGGAGGAGGCGGAGCTCTCATTGATGCCAGGAAGAAGGGGACCGGGGTGGCCATTGAAGTCCCCATGCCCCGACTACCACCTTCCCCCCTTTGACCCACCCTCACACCCCTTCTTCCCTCTCCCATATGTTCACCCTTGCCCCTTACCCGCTCCCACCTGTTATGTGGCCCTTCCCCCACTCTTGTATATAGTTGTAAATAGTTTTACTTTACATTTTTTCAATATATATACATTTTGTTATAACAACTGTGGTGGTCTCTGATTTGCAGTGGGCTACAGGTGCTCAGCTGCAGGGGTGTGCATGGCGTCGGGGGTGGTGCACACATGGGCGTGTGTGTGTGTGTGTGTGCAGAGGTTAACCACCTATGGTATGGGCAGGGGGATCAGTCACTGTCTGTGGTTTGTGTGCTGTACTCTGTGCACTGGATACCTGTGTGCAGTGGTCCACGGGGCCTGCACTGTGTGCATGGCACCCCTGTCAGACCATCC
The DNA here is from genome assembly GCA_016271365.2 of Neoceratodus forsteri. Lineage (NCBI taxonomy): Eukaryota > Metazoa > Chordata > Ceratodontiformes > Ceratodontidae > Neoceratodus > Neoceratodus forsteri. The sequence continues at coordinate 1,170,830,153 of CM057455.1, read as the reverse complement.
ATGGCCTGTGCAGCTGACACCCTTGCATGTCTGTGATATGCACGTCTGCTGGCATGTCAGTGGTGGCTGTCCATGCTGGATAACAACTGTACCCAGCAGAATGCCAGGTTGACTGCCATCACCAGTATGGTGCACGTCTGCCTCCGGTGGCACCGTGGCCTCCGCTGTTGTGGTCCCCATCCATGCTGTCACTTGTGTCTGTTGCAGGGGATGTGCTCCAGTGTCTGTCACTTGTGCTCCGGCAGCATGCTGGTGGCATACAGCTTCATGGTGCCTGCGCAGGGTGGCTGGCACATATGTGCAATGTAGGGGTGCTGGCCGTGTGGGACACATCAGCCGTGGCCACATGCCAGTGGCTTGGTTGACCCGCTACTGTGTCCCTGTGTTGCTGTGCCCTTGGGTATGGGTGGGTGTTTGTCCATGCACTGGGCTGCATCCTGTGTGGTGCATGCCTCCATGCTACACTGTGCGTGTCTGTGCTGGCTGTTGTGGCCACTGCTGGGATGGGATGTGTCCTTGGGAGGGTGTGCAGGGTGCTGTACCACTGGAGGTGGGGTCCGGGGCATGCCCTGTCACATGTGGGGTACCTCATGTGCTGACGCATGGTTGGTCTCTCAGCTGTACCTCAGGGGGGACATGCAGGGTGTCACTGTGTATTCATCTGTTGCATTGCTGTCTGCTGCCACCCACTGCAGGGTGCCCATGGTGGGGCTGCCTTGCATGGCTCCATGGTGCCCAGGGTTGCAATGTCACAGTGGGGGTGGTGGCATGCATGGGGTGTTCTGCACTGTTGGGTGCTACTCCTGGGCAGGGTGTATGGGGATCATGGTGCAGGGTGTGCTCTGCATTGGTGGGATGGTGTGGTACGGCGTGGTGGGCCATCCTTGTGTGCCAGTCACAGCTTGCCAGGGGGTGTGCTGGGGCACCATGGCCCGGCTGTGGGTTGGTTGCTGGTATCCATGGGCTGGTGGTTATTCCAGCTCTCCCCCAGTTGTGCAGTGCATGGGGTGTGGGGGACAATGTCTGTTCTGCTGTGTGTTCCTCTGCCCATCTGTGGCATGGGTGCTGGGCCCCTGAATCCCTGCTTGTGCTGTTGCATTGCTGCCCTGCAGCTGGGGGCATCCCTGGTTGCACTATGGCGCATCTGGACTGCTCAGCTGAACATCCCTTGTTGCGCTATGGCGCATCAGATATGATCAGCTTCACCTCTCTAGCTGTGCTATGGCACAGGTGGTGCAATATTCAGTTGTTGGCCGTAGGCGCATCTTGGCCTGCACAGCTTTTGAATATCGCACTTCTTGCACATGGGCACAGTGAACTTGCACTTGCTCCTGCTGTTACACACTTTTTGGGTGCAGTTTGAATATCTGGGCCCCAGAGTTTTTCTCAACTACTTGTACCACAATAAATACTTCAGGCTGCTGTATGCTACTACAAGGTGCTGTGCAGTGTCTCAGTCACCACACTACAGTTCTTGTAATGCACTTTAGGAGAAACAAGGGAAAAGTACAATATACTGTACATGAATTGTGTGGTCCCAGAATTATTCTCAGCTACCAGGAAAAAAGACTTCAGGCTGCTGGATGTTGCTGCAAACTGCTGTGCTGTGTCTCAGTCTTCATGCCATAGTTCTTGTAATGTCTCTTGGGGAAAAGATGTGAAAAGCAACATGTATATGAATTATGTGCTCCCCACATTTTTCTCAACTATCAGAATAAATACTTCAGGCTGCTGGATGTTGCTGCAAAGTGCTGCACTGTGTCTCAGCCATCATGCCACCTGTCCTAGAAATTAGTGACCAGAAAGTTTGCCTGTTTTTGCATGAAATTATAACACTTCTTTGTGGTGCTGGTCTGGATGATGATCTTCAAGTATCACTTTGTGTCCCACCAGCAAAGGTACTGTAAGTATTTTTTATTTTTTTATTTTTTTTTATTTTGCAGCCTAGTTGGAGGTAGGTAAACATTGTCTTTATAACCATCTTTTGTGCCTGTTTTTATCTTTTCAGGTATTTATCACTAGAGTGATGCAATTGTGTTGTTACATGGGTCTGGCACAGATCCAGTCATTTAATTTAGCAGGGTTTCACACCAGGGAAGGAAAGTATTTTTTGTTTGATTTACTTTTTACTCTGGAAAGTTTTTCAGATGTCATACTTTAACTGTTTTCTGCTCCTGTTTTTCTCATTTCAAGTAATTTTCAGCTATGTGACAAAGAATCAAGCATGATCATCGGGTAGGTGACTATTTACATGCTGGATACAGAAGACATGTTTACTTTAGTAAGACCACACACAGTGGTGGAGAAGCTGGACAATGGTGAGAAAAGAGGACATCTGAGACTGAGTCAGCAATGTTGATGACAAATCTGTGATCCCAGCCTTTTTTCTGAAGTACCAGAAGAAATATGGCAGGCTGTTGCAAGCTGCTTCAAGGTGCCGCACTGTGTGTTATTCACACTAGCACAGTTCTTGTAACATACTTTATGCAATATGGTGTGAAAATATATGCGGCTGCTGCATGCTGGTACATGGTGCTACTCTGTGTTAGTCCCCATGATGCATTTGTTGTAACACACTTTAGTGGCTATAGTGTGAAAAGCTAAATAGACATAAAACTGGAGCTCCTGAATTTTTCTGAGGTCCCCCCCAAAAATAAATAAGGCTGATACATGGTGCCACACTGTGTGATTGTCTCCTTACCACTGTTCTTGTACTGCACCTTAGGGGAAATGGTGTGAAACGCTAAATAACATGAAATCTAAACTTCTGAATTTTTCTGAGGTCCCTGAAAAAATATATAAGGCTGCTGCATGGTGTTACTTAGTACAACACTGTGTGACTGTCCCCCACCACAGTTCTTGTACTGCACTTTCTAGGAAATGGCATGAAACACTAAATAGACATGAAACTGAAGCTCATGAATTTTTTCTAAGAAGTTGTTATCAACCACATGCTACACTGGTGAGCTGGTATCTCCAACTTACTGTACCACAGTGATGCATGATACAGAAAACACAATTCTTGTGACTGAAGATGGAGGGAGGAGGACACCCTGTCACCTCATTTTGGATGAAGTAAATTGGTTGGTTGTCAATGCAGTTGACTTGCATGGCTTGTATTTGAATGAAATTATTATTATTAATTGTAATTGTTGATTTATTTATATGACAGCAAAACGTATTTTAATGTGATTGTGAAAGGAGGGAGGAGGAGGGTGCTCTGTCACCTCATTTTGGATGAAGAAGACCAGTTGATTTTCAATGCAGTTAACTTTTATGTTTTTTATTCAGATAACATTACTATAATTATTCATAAATGTGTATTTATATTATGATGAGGAAATGTATTACGTATGTAACTGAGGATGGAAGGAGGAGGAAGACCCTCTGTCACTGCACATTAGTGAAGTAGATTGGTTGGTTGTCGATGCAGCTGACATTCATGGTTTTCATTCTAATGAAATTATTATAATTATTTATTATTTATAAATGGGTATTTACATGATGATGATGAAATGAATTTAATATGACTGAGCATGCAGGGAGCAGGAGGAGGATGCTCTGTCACCTCATTTTGGATGAAGTAGATAGGTCTTTTGTTAACACAGTTGATTTTTATGATTTTATTTGAATGAAATTATTATTTATAAATGTGTATTTATTTATATGATGAAGGATGATGAAATATATTTTAATGTGACTGAGGATGGAGAGAAGAGGAGGCACTCTCACCTCATTTTCAACGAATTAGATTGGGCAGAAGTCGATGCGGTTATCTTGTAAGGTTTTTACTTGGATGAAAGTATTATTAATTTTTAAGTCTGTATTTTAGTAGTTTATATGATGAATGATGAGGAAATGCAGTTTACTGTGACAGAGGATGGAGGGAGGAGGGAGGAGGAGGACATTCTGTCACCTCATTTTGGATGAAGTAGACTGGGCAGTTGTTGGTGCAGTCAACTTTAATGGTTTTTATTTGAGTAAAATTATTAATTATTATTAAAAAAAATTTGCATTTATATGGTTAATGATGATGAAATGTACTTTAATGTGATTGAGGATGGAGAGAGGAGGAGGAGGACACTATCAGCTCATTTTTGTTGAAGTAAATGGGTTGGAAGTGGATGCAGTCAACTTGTATTTTTTTATTTGAATGAAATTATTATTAACTGTTATTTATAAAGGTGTATTTATTTATATGATGAATGAATGAAAATTAAATTTATTTTAATGTGATAGATAATGAAGGGAGGAGGAGGGTGCCCGGGCGCCTCATTTTGGATAAAGCAGATGGGCCTAAAGTCAATGTATTCAACTTGTATGGCTTTTATTTTAATGAAATTATTGTCATTAATTATTATTCTTTTAAATGTGTATTTATTTATTTGGTGAATAATGATTAAATGTATTTTAATGTGATTGAGCATGAAGAGAGGAGTAGGAGGATGAGGATGCTCTGACATTTTTTTTGGAAGGCAGGTTTATGTGCCTCAGTAAATACATCCATAACAAATAAAACTGCATCATTAATACAGCCATATTGCAGGAATTGATTACATTAAAACAAAACAGAATGGAGCACCTTCTTTAAGTACAAAGGCTCACAAGAAATTAACAGCATTATTAACTAAACACTTAGGGTTGGAGTCACAAAACTCCTGAATCTCCCTCAGTTGTGGGTAAACCTCAATCGCACTTGGGTTGCCACTTGTGGATCCCCAAGTTACTCACAACTCTATTACGACCGGCTCCACAGATTATGGCAGCATTCAGGCGCTGTTGCCAGGGACATCACTGCAGCTGTGGGAAGCTGCAATGGACAGTGGGACCTGCTGTAACACCCACCGCAACTGTTGCAGCTGTGAATTGGGCACTCCACAGCTGTGGAAATTTCGGAGTGCCACTGGGGTTGCGGAGTGGGACTTAGTCCCAAACTGCATTGTGAATCCTGCCCTTAATCTACATATCTCACAGGACACCCTAGGAGTACTGTATTCATCCAGTCAGTTTGAGTCCATATGGAACATATACGGGAAGTTCATGCCCTTCCACCAATATGTCTTTTGGTGGGCATAAGATATGCCCCATTTTAAAAGTTAAATCCTGATGGACATATCTACAAATGTATTGTTCCTAAGTCAATGGACAAATTGCAGTCTGTATATCAGACAATGTACCAACAGTGCCTCCATAGCTGCAGATTTCAATAAACAGAGGCAACAGAACAAAGGAATTGAATGCTTATAGACAAAAAACTAACATTATAAACTGTATATAATAAAAATTAAAAGTTATTAACAAAAAAAATGGTATGTGTGGGTTCATGTGTGCCCAATCCTAGACTACCTCAGAAAGCCAGCCCCCAAGCCTGATTAGGACAGGTCCCTCCCTTCCACTCAGGCATAAGATCCAGTGGTTAGATCACCTACTCTCCATTAGCCAGGTTCATGTAACATAACCTGACCTTCCAGTTATCCACAAATTTTTCTTTAGCTAAGTAAGGTTTTGCAGTGAATTGTTCCATTCTACAAATTTGTGTCACCTAATATTTGATGAACTAGATAGGTCAGAAGTCAATACCATCGACTTGCATGGTTTTTATTTTAATGAAAGTATTATTATTTATAAATATGTTTTTAATTATAAGACAGATGATAATGAATTGTATTTTACTGTGCTTGAGAATGGAGGGAGGAGTGCTCTGTCACCTCATTTTGGATGAAGCAGGTGAGCCAAAAGTCAATGCTTTCAGCATGTATGTTTTTTATTTGAATGAAATTATTATTATGAATTATTATTTATAACTGTGTTTATTTACATGATGAATGATAATGACATATTTTTTAATGTGACTGAGTATGGTGAGAGGAGGAGGATTAACCCTCTGCCACCTCATTTTGGATGAAGTAGATCTTTGGACATTGATGCATTTGACTTGTATGTTTTTTATTTGAATGACATTGTTATTAATTGAAATTGATCATTTATTTACATGACAATGAAATGTATTTTAATGTGATTGAGGATGGAGGAAGGAGAATTATCCTTTGCCACCGCATTTTGGATGAAGAAGGTCTGTCAGAAGTCAACAGAGTCAACTTGCATACTTTTTAATTTAATGAAATTATTACTATTAATTATAATTACTGATTTATTTATAAAACAATAAAATGTATTTTACTGTGATTGAGGATGAGGGGGGAGGAGGAGGAGGAGGAGGAGGAGGCTCCATCACCTCATTTATTTATTTATTTATTAGCTTTTGGTAACCGGGTAAGTGCGCTAGGCAACAGACCTGCCTATTTTCAGGCACGACCCAGGAGAGCACAGGACATTGGTTACAATATGCAGAAATGCACAGACATAATATAGGTGTACAGGAGCAAAACAAGATATACATTGGGTAGCACAGTAATAGTTACATAAGGGTACATTTTAGGCATAGATCATAATAAGGATGTAAAATAAAGCAATTAGGGTAACCATAAGACAGCTGAGGAGAGTAAAGACATCAAGGTTCATAGCCACCTAGACAAGCGTATTGCATGGGAGAACATTAGTGTAGTACTCAGGGTCAGACCCCACAGCCTGCAGTGGGACAAAGCAAATTAAATTTTATAAATAATATGGAAATAAGAATAAAAAAGTACAGGAAAGCTAACAACTGAATTTGCTATTTCCTAATTTAAGAAATCTGCAACTAACAAAACCCTGTCTGTTGTACCTGTACATTTTCTCTGCATTTCAATTAAAAGTGGCTCTACACACAGGTGTAAAACATCAGTGATCTAATATAATTTAATGATGCCTGCTGAAGTTATGTCAGAGTTTACTATTAGAATTGGCTGAAGTCCTCAAAATGGACATGCATTTTATTGAAATGTACAGTTATTATATCTGCATTAAAGTGTTTTAAAACAAGTAATACTGTATCCCTTGCTAATTTAATAGCAACTGATTACTATATCATACCTCCCATTGCCTTAATCATTACTTAATAACATTTTATCTCTCCCCACCACTATCTATCCATTGTACATATGTGTCAGTGTGGCTCCGCTGATAGCACATCTGCCTCTGGACCAGAAGGTCATGTGTTCTTATCACACATCGGAATTGAACTTGTTTCTAAATGTTTGCACCTGAGTGAAGTATTAGGGGCATGCTGTACTGTTGGGGTGTGCTGTCCTTCTGATGAGATGTTAAATCAAGTTCCTTTCTAATCCTCCTGGTGCTGTCCTGGTGGCTGTCCAGGTGGAAGTAAAAGAACCTAAGGCATTCCTCGCAAAGAGTAGGGGACATTCCCGGTGTCCTGGTCAATATTCCCCTTCCCATAAAACCAGTTCATGCAATTGTCTGGGCTGTGAACGGGTGCTGATGTGCAATATGGCTGCCACAACACATTCAGTCACTTCACTACCAGTCTAACATTGCTTGTAAAGTGCTTTGGGATACAGTGTGTATGAAAAGCGATATATATATATAAATGCTAAATCTTCTTCTTCTTCTTCTTATCTACCTACCCTCTTCCTACCTACCTCTCTTCACCTCAACCACTCCTACCTACCACTGTCTTTTAAGCAGTGTATTGATCAAACAGACAAGACTTCACTTATTGCATAATCTTTCTATAAGATGCGTCAGGAAGGGGCCCCTATAGATACATATAGATGACTTCACTGATCCGTCAATTGTATTTTCTTGAAAAAGCAGCAAATGCAGAGCTAAATAATACATAAGCAATGGAGTATTAAAATTCATGAAATAAATTTAATATACTTGTCCTTTCAAGGAGCATTATGTGATGGGATGGCACTTTGGGACCAATATATTACTAACCCAAGAGCATGCCCACCTTTAGGAAACACATTCTGATTTAGCCTTGGATGATAAAGCTAAAGCAACATTGTCAACCACGACAGCTCTTTATTTGTGTGGATGTTTGTTATTGTTTACTATCGTTTTCACAAATGAGACTTCAGAGCATAGCCTTCTTGTTCTATTTTTAAACTAACTAAAGCTATATGCTTAAGCCCTCCTCTCCATACACAACTATACCCATACCACCCCCCCTTATAACAACACCTATCTGAACCCCCCTGAAGTAAATCATATGTGTTAAAGGAAATTACTGATCATTGCAAATCCAAAATCAATAAGACTGCTATAAGCAATTATAGACTGGCATTTTGGACCGGTTTCTACTGCTCTTTTTTATTATTGGTGTTCTCTAATAGGTGCAAAAATTGTTCTGGTCCACTAACAAGCAGTATTTACATTATTATTATTGTCGGTACTTTTATTATCTGAATCTCTTTCTTTGAAACTGTTCTGTCTTAATGTTAAACCCTTAAGGCCAAAGTTAGCTATAGTCATTCTATATGAACCCTTTCATAAAATAGATCATTTTAGGAATCCCACTCCCCTTTATTTCCGAAGTGCAAATAATCTTGTTAATGTGTTGAAAATGGAAACTGAATACAATACTGTTTACAATTATGCTATGGTTCTGACAGTAAATTCACTTAGTTTTACAGAGATTGCTTCTTTCTTTTTCAAAGAAGTAACTAGGTATGAATTCAGACTTTGTAGGTCATACCTAACTCATAGGTGTGAAGTAGTGCTATTTAACAACTCGTCTATTATAAACACATTTAATGACTCCTTGTAATATTGTGTCCTGAAATGTAAGGGGACTTGCCTCACCCAGGAAAGGATACTCACTTACCTAAAATCCAAACATGCAGATGTAGCTTCGTATGCAAGGGACACATCTAATCCCTGAACAAGCCAATAAATAGTGTAGAGAATGGGTGAGCCAAGTCTACCATACTTGTTTTTCAACCAAAAAGAGAGGTGTTATGATAGTTACAAATTTCACAACAACTTAACACAGAACAGACAAAGGGAGATGACGTGAACTGTGCAAAAAAACAATGGTCCACCGGTGGAATCTGTACGATAGTTGAATTTTTGCATCTGCAAAAGTTTGGAAATCATGTTGGCAATTTTCAGGGAAATTCGGACTTAAAACCATGGAATAAATGTATGAACTGTGGATTAATGTATTAATTTGTGGAACAAAATTCTGCAGAACTGATAACTGTCAGAGGTCAGTTCTGCGGAATTTCTTTTGGCAGTTTAATAAATTAATCCACAATTCATATAACTGTGAAACGAATGTATGAAATGTCAGTGTGTATCAGCATTCCCATAATGTATGGTTGATTTCCAATCCCTGGTGTCTAGTGACACCCTTCCTCCAATTGCTGGACCTGTAATCATTTAATGTTTCCCTGGTGTCTAATGCACCTACAATCACTGGCCTTGTAAAATTGAATGTTTCCCTGGTGTCTAGTGGCCCCCCTTACCCACTGATCATTGGCCCCATAAAAATGTAATGTTTCCCTTGTGTCCTAGTGGCACTCCCACCCTCTCATTGCTGGTCCCATAAAAAATGTAATGTTTTCCTGGTGTCTAGTGGCACCCCTACCCTCCGATCGCTGGTCCCTATTTGCTGATGAGTTATCTGTAGTTCTCAACTTAAGTGCCTGACAACTCCGAGCTCTATCCCATTCCATTTCTTATTAGTCTTTACATTTCACAGTAGTCATGGAGACAGTCTCCTAGACTACCATGTGATGTAAAAACTAATAAATGGGAGCACTCATGGAACTGTCAGGCACCTGAGTTGAGAACTTCAGATGACTGGCACATCAGCATATATGGCAAACATGTTGTTCTATTTATTAGGATGCCACAGAACTAAACTGTGGAATAATTACATGAATTGTGGATTAAGGTATTAGTTATGCAGTTCATGTGTTTTATTCTGCAGTTCAGCAAGAAAATTCCATGAAACATGGCAAAAAGTTGCCAAACACATTTGGAAGATTTCTGATTTCACCAAAAGCTGAAATTCAGAAATTTGTGTGAAAGTTAGCAAACTTTAAAGAAAGTTCCACTAAAATGAAATTTGCAGCTTTCAACGGGCTCCATAGATGGCAAATGCTATATGGATTATTAGCGAGGAAAACTGTTACTTGCAACATCTATCCCCCAAACAAACAACAGTCAGCCTTTGTTAAAGACCTACTGGAAGAACTCCCGTCATTAATAGAGTATGTTCTAACGATAGGAGAGGATTTCAATTCAGTTTTGGACCCAAACTGAGACCATAGCAAAGGCTTAAGTTCTAACCAAGATATGGAAATCTATGAAATTTTAATACTGTTTCTTACAAACTTAAATGTTATAGCCACATGGAGGTTAGTTCATCCAGATGGGAAGGATTATTAATTTTACTCCCCAAGGCACAATTTATATAGCAAACTTGATTACCTGCTGTTCTCCTCTAACCTCTGTAAAAACATTATTTTATCTAGCTATGAAGCCATGACTATCTCTGATCATGCCCTCCTGAATCTGTTTTTATTTTTCCCACAGCAAGATCAAAAGAGTAAATTTTGGAGATACAACACTTATTTATTAAATGATAACTACAAAATGGATAACTTATTAAACTAAGGAACACTTTGAAATAAATGACAATGGAAGCAACATAGAAACATAGAATTTGACTGCAGATAAGGACCGCTTGGCCCACCTAGTATGCCCATTTCCCTACCTGATGGATAAGCTGCAGATTCTAGTTAACCAACAGCTTACTCCCTCCTACCACTCACTAGAATTGCCTTATGCCTGTCCCATGCATTCTTGAATTCTCCCACTCTTTCTGACTCCACAGCCTCCTCAGGAAGGCTGTTCCATGCATCCACAACCATCTCTGGGAAAAAAATACTTTCTAACATTACTTCTGAGCCGTCCTCCCTCTATCTTCAAATTGTGCCCCCTTGTTCTTGCACATCTCTTCTTCTGAAAGATACTACCCTCTTGTACTTTTTTAATTCCCTTGAGATACTTGAAAGTTTCTATCATATCCCTCCTCTCCCTCCTTTCCTCAAGGTTATACATATTAAGTTGCTTTAGACTCTCCTCATATGTCTTCTGGTGCAGACTCTGCACCATTTTGGTTGCCCTCCTCTGAACAGCCTCCACTCTGTCAATGTCTTTGCAGAGATGGGGTCTCCAGAATTGCACGCAGTACTCCAGATGGGGTCTCACTAACTGTCTGTACAGAGGGATAACAACTTCCTGTTTTCTACTGTTGATGCCTCTCCTTATGCATACCAGTATCCCACCAGCCCTCCTTACTGCCTTTTCACATTGATTGCCCACCTTTAGGTCATCTGATATATAATTACTCCTAGGTCTCTTTCGATTTTTGTTGTTGTTATTAACTCACCCCCATTGTGTACTCTTCCCCTGGGTTTTTGTTTCCCAGATGCATTACCTTGCACTTCTTTGCATTGAATCTGAGCTGCCACATATTTGACCATTCCTCCAACCTTGCCAAGTCCCTTTTCATTCTTTCCACCCACTTTGTGCATCAACCCTGTTGCAGATCTTTGTGTCATCTTCAAAGAGACATATCTTTCCTTCCAGGTGCTCTCCAATGTCACTCATAAAGACATTAAAGAGGACAGGTCCCAGTACCGAACCCTGCAGTACCCCACTAGTTACCCTCTTTTCTTCACTGTGGACTCCGTTTACTATTACTCTTTGTGTCCTGTTGTCCAGCCAGTTTTTTACCCAGGCTACTACCTTGGGACTCACTCCAAGGCTAGCTAACTTGTTTATTAATCTTTTGTGCAAGACTGTGTCAAATGCCTTGCTAAAATCTAGGTAGTTTATTCTGGAAAAAAACACAGGAAATGTAATTATATTAATATAAAACCTTAAGTTCTTAAAGTTGCTGCCACTTCCAATGTGTTGTATAATCAACTATCAGTGGTTCCCCCACAGCTTCCGGGAAAGGAAAGATGAAGGACGCAAATCAGAAGAATTCACACGTAGACAGATCCTCTTGAACATTTATGTATATTTCCTTTATTATGAATATAGGCGCATATCTTCTACGGTTCACCAATATGTCATTGGCTTCCTCAGGAGATGCCTCTTAAACATTCTATTCCTATACACAGGTCAGTGTTATTCACTTAGACATATTGCGGTCAATGTTGTTTCTTATTCAGCCTTTTGTGTGTTCTGCACATCACAGTTTTAGAAAACAGGTAGATAGCCCTATTTAAAAAACTCTTTCTGGACTTCTCATATGAACGTCCACGCTGTGGCTCAACTTGTATTAAAATCTAGGTAGGTCATATCCACATCCGCTCCCTGGTCTGCTACTTTGGTCACCCAGACAAAGAAATATATTAGGTTCATCTGAAATTACCTTTCTGCTGTGAAACTATGCTGCCTTGAGTCTTGTGCCCCACTGGCCTCTAGGTACTAAACAATTCTTTCCTTCAGAAGTGATTCCATTTTCCCTACCACTGAAGTCAAACTAACTGATCTGTAGTTTCCTGCTTCTGCCCTGCTCCCACTTTTGTGAAGTGGAATCACATTTGCCCTCCTCCAGTCCTTGGGTATCACCCCATCCCCCCATGATTTTCTAAAGAGAGTAGTCAGTGGTGTTACTAGTTCTACCCTTAGTTCTTTTAGAACTCTTGGGTGAATCCCATCAGGCCTCATTGCTTTGTCCATCCTTAGTTTCAAGAGTTCTTTCAAAACCCTTTCTTCTGTGAATGGACTGGTATCGAAGTTGGACCCCTTTGGAGTTTGGAAGGTTTTTAAAGCTTATATTAAAAGTAAAATTATAGATTTTCCATCTGCAAAAAAGAAAGCCTGGGGTGGGGCATGGCTTCATTGAAAACAAGATGGCTGCTTGATTTAATTGCTACATAATTCGTGCGTGGGAATATCCATTGTTATCTGGGCAAAAGGTGGACTTATTCAAGCAGAGATATTTTATTTTACAGAGCTAAAGCTTGGCTACAGCCTCATACCTTTCTAGTCCAAATCGTAGCTAACCCGTCATCAGAGGCATCTTCATATCCAGAGGGTCAGAAGCATGGCACCATCATGGGAGAAACCACAGGACCCTGGGGATGTCAGCAGCATGTTCACCAAATTAATCAAACAAATGTCTGAAGTAACGATGGCCTCACAGCAAGCCACATCCACCATATGGTATCACATTCAAACAGTGAAGGGAACACAGTGAAGACCATCACAGTGACAAAATCAGCACTTTGCTGTGATGGTCCTCTGGTTTCCTGATGCTGCTGTCTCTGGGGAGTATGCCCCCTCCCCGAACCAACTCCAAATCGGAATTGATAATCCATAGTGCAGGGGTGCAAGGGCAGAGCCCCCCACATGGAGGGTGTGGGGGGTGAAGCCCCCCACAAACAAACACTTCTACATAGTGACAGCACAATGTCACCTGTCGGCATTGTGTCATCACTGTACTGATGGTTGGAAAATTTCCTGTCGCTGCAGCAACATGGAACCCCACCATAAACAACTGGAGGAGCTTCTTTTTCATATCGAACGGCAGGTCTCGGAGCATGAGGCTGCCCTGGATGAAGTACAGGCCACGTCCAAAGAGCAGCACACTTTAATCCAGCACCTTACACAGAAAGTTGCTGACTTGGAAAACCACAGCAGGAAGAAGAATCTCTGACTGCTGGGTTTCTCGAAGGGAGATGAAAAACAAGAGGAATTGCAGTTCCTCCAACAAGTCCTACCAACAGTGCTAGGCATGCAACAAGGATTCTGCCTAGATATTGAGGGAGCCCACAGAACACTTGCACCAGCAATAAAGAAAGATGAAAAGTCAATGGCAATCTTATTAAAACTTATACCAGGCAGTTCATTTTAACAAGGTCCTGGGAGATGTGTCACCTGAGCTGGCAAGGGCACCCGAGCTCCATATACCAGAACTTCTCAAAAGAGCTTTTGGCAAGGAGGCATGAGTACACATCAGCACACCACAAGATGTAAAGTTTGGGCCTTCAATACTGCCTTCACTAAAAGGCCATGATGCAGGTAGTCTACAATGGGGTGCCACTGCTATTTGTGATTCTGGAGGCCTTGGATGATTTCCTTAACAAGTACTGGCCCAGAGAAATGTGGCCCCAGGACCCAGCCCTGCCAGACAGTATAGCCCTAGGGCTTCTTTGGAGGGAGAACCCAGACCAGACTGCAGCCTGGAGGACATGGAGGATGAGGAGGGGCAACACGCAGAGAACGATTGGGCCCTCCCGCATCAGAGCAGAAAGTATTCCCTGGAAGGCTCAAACTACAAACGGGAACATCCCCAAACAAGAAATGGCCATAGCACCCACCAAGAGACCCATGAGCAGCAGAGAGAAGAATCAACAGCCTTGGTGTGGCTTGTCACAGAGAACAGATATGCAACACTGAGGCTCAATTCATTGGAACATCTGACAGGCCACAAGATACCACATCAATGCAATCCATGGGAAAACTTCCACAGATCAAAGCATTGCCAGCCAGGGATTGTGCAGCAGGAGAGGAACAGTGGCAGTCCGAGATAGACCGATCCAGTGGAACAGCACTGGAGGACCCTGAAACAATTCCAGAGATGTCTCGATCACCCCTGAGTCAGTGATGTCAGCAGATGGATATAATTTTACCTAAAGACTTAATGGATTAGATGAGTACAGTTTATTATTGCAGATGACTTTGCTTGGGAAGGGCTGGGGAGGGAGAGAGGGAATGTGGTCACCTGGAGCTGTTCAGTTTATTACCTAGAGTCTAAATAACTCCCAGATAGTGACCTCCTGTGACACTCCCCCATGCCTGCTAGGAGGCAGTTATGTTGCAGGGCCCAAGATTGCACCTCACTCCCCTTCCCTCATGACTGAATATAAAGGCAGCCTAATGGTTAGAAGCAATAACCATGTTGTAAAAATGTCTGTGATGGGTTTCAATTGAAGGGGCTTACAGGAATCGCAGTAGCCTAGGGAAAAGGTTCCCCTTCCCAATGCTCCATAATTGAAGAAAAACAGGCATTTTGGTTGGCGGGGGAGGATCAACACAGTCTAATAGCTGTGGGGTCCAACTGGGGAATTAATAGGGCACCTCCCCACCTGATACACCAAATCCCAGAAAAACCAGCCTGGTTATAAGAATAGATTTGCCCCCCTCAGCCTCTCCTCATCCTGGGAACCCACACATATATTAAGATCATGTGCCCCTGGATGAGAAGGAGGGAGTACTAGATTTTCAACTAACCCAGGGGGACTGAGGAAGGATCCTGAATAAGTTAGGCAGCTCCTGGCATCTCCCCATTTAAGGACAAGGAGGGTGGATAAAAGCCCACATAATCTCCTCCCCCCGGACTCTCTCTCTCATAAACCCACCTTTCTACACCCCCTCTGACCATACCTCCATACAAGATACCACACTGGGGAATGTCTACCTATAGGTCCTGCATTGGGTGTGCAGGCAGCTCCTAAATGAGAATTAGTAGCCACCTTATTTTTCATCCCACACAGGAGCAGCAGCTTGGGTTGATCCCTGTACAGAGCTGGCAGTATGGATGCCTTTGCTACATCTTCTTCTCTTACAAATAAACACACCACATCCACAGGAAACACTAGGTGGACTTTGCTCTGCCTCTTTTAGCAGACGGTCGCAGGCACCTAGTGCCTTCATCTTAGCACATATGTGCAATTTGTATACAGTTCAATATGGTTTATACATGTGTTCTTAAATATATACAGGGAATGGTTTACAAGGTTAATTTTCTCACTCACAAAACAGTGAATGCTTAATGTACCCAGGTCAGACAGAAGTGCTGAATGGTTAAAGGTAAAAAACTGGGGTCAGTTAAGGGAAGAATGAATTGGGTCCCCAACACCCTTGGATGTGCACAAAACAGTCTGCTCAGCCCAGTCTTAACCCCAGGGCCCCATATGTAATCTTTTATGGAAAGAGACCAGGTGGCCAGTGAACAGTCCCCCCTCTCAATAAGCCAAGTTGGGCCAATGCTTAGGACATACACCACCACCACCAGTTGGCATCTGTTTTCCTCTGCCACTGAGTATTTAATAATCCTTCTTCCACCAACCTCTCTAATTTTTGATTATGGCTAAATTAACATGTACCACATGGACAGTGAGGGGTTTGAACACACCAGTAAAAAGGAAAAAGGTGCTGTCCCACCTGAAAAAAAAACCACGATGCAGGTGGCCTCTTTGCAGGAGACCAAGCTAAGCAAAAATTACCCTGAACTCCTACAGAGGGACTGGGTGGGTCAGGTAGTTCATACATCAGCTCTAACCAGGAAATGGGGGGATGGCAATATTGCTCCACAAACAGCTTCAATGGTCTCTTGCCACAGCCAAGGCTGACCCCCAGGGCAGATGGATTTATGTGATATAACAAACCATTACTGGTCCTATCCTCCTTTGGAACAAGTATGCCCCCAATGAGGATGACCCAGATTTTTACCAACAGGCTTCCAAAACACGTTGCACTAGCACAAACAGTAAGAGAAGGTGACAAGACTTTCTAAAGATACATTAGTGAAAGGAGAAAGTCCAGAGGGGGTATTGCAAAGATCAAAGGGGATAAGGGTGTGTGTGAGGAGGAGGACCATATAAAAGCATCTGTCCTAAATAGATACTTCTGCTCAGTATTTACTGAAGAGAAGGTAGGGCAGGGCCCACAGCTCTGCACCATGGACATAGGGGGGAGTGAGGTGTGCACTGGTCCCTTCACAAAAGAAAGGGTCTTACAAGAGCTCGATAAGCTCAGGGTGGACAAGGCAAAGAGACCTGATGGTACACATCGCAGGGTACTAAAGGAGCTAAGTGTGGAACTGGCAGAGCCATTATCAGAACTGTTTAGCGAGTCTATGAGCACAGGAGAGGTTCCAGAAGACTGGAGAAGGGCTCATGTGATTCTGCTCCACAAGAGTGGTAGCAGGGAGGATGCAGGGAACTAAAGACCAGTCAATCTTACCTCAGTAGTGGGCAAGATTATGTAGACACTCCTTAAGGAAAGGATAGTGCAACACCTGGAATCCATAGGAGCACAGGATCCAAGATAGCATGGGTTTACAAAAAGAAAGGTCCTGTCAAACTAATCTAATAGATTTCTTTGACTGGGTAACCAGAGTGGTGGACCAAGGGGGGGAGCAGTTAATGTTGCCTACCTTGACTTCAGCAAAGCTTTCGATACTGTTCCACATAGAAGATTGATTAATAAGCTGGGTAGGCTCGGGGTGGGTCAGACATTGGTCAACTGGGTGGCAAACTGGTTGAGGGGCAGAAAACAGAGTGGTGGTAAATGGTATACAGTCAATTGAGATGCAAGTCACAAGTGGGGTACCTCAGGGATCAGTCCTGGGGCCAGTCCTCTTCAATATCTTCATCAGTGACATTGCAGATGGACTGGAGGATAAGGTTTGTCTGTTTGTAGATGACACCAAGATCTGAAACCAAGTACTGTAGATGACCAGATGGGGTGGGCAAAATGAGAAGAGATCTGGATAAACTAGCAAAATGGTTGAAGTGTGGCAACTGGGGTTTAACACAAAGAAGTGCAAGATCATGCACATAGGGAAGAGAAACCCTGAAGCCACCTATAGGCTGGGATGGGAGTTGCTGGCAGTCACAAGGAAAAAAAAGAGACTTAGGCATCATCATCACCATTGACCTGAAATCATCCAAGCAGACCTCTAAAGCAGTAGGTAAGGCTAGAGGGAGGTTGGGGTGTATTAGTAGGGATATCACAAGTCGGAAGAGGGAGGGAATAATCCCTCTTTACAAGACACTGGTTAGGCCCCATCTGAAGTACTGCATGAAGTACTGGAGGCCACACCTTCACAAGGACATTAACCACATTGAGGCAGTTCAGAGAAGGGCAACCAAAATGGTGCAGGGACTGCATCAGAAAACATATGAGGACAGATTAACTGAACTCAATATGTATACCCTAGAGCAAAGGAGGGAGAGAGGTAATATGATTGAAACATTTCAAACACCTTAAGGGCATTAACAAGGTGAAAGAGTCTAACATGTTTCAATATAAGAAAAATAGCAGGACAAGAGGACACAGCATGAGATTAGTGGGAGGCCGATTAAGGGGTAATGTGAGAAAGTTCTTTTTGACAGTGTCACCGGGTGATCCCTGTGATGAGTAAGGGCCCTGATATTCTATAAAATACCACCCCCCAAGAAATAAAGTGCCTAGGTATAAAGGGATGATATTGACTGTAACATGATTGTTAGTAGTGCTGAAGCATCCCTTCCTGTATTGCCCTGCACAAAATAGCAATCTTTCATAGTAGGAGGACACCCTTGCATCCTGCCACAAACACTTGCAAGGACAAGAGCAGCAACCCCTTTATTATCTGTGCCCTTTCCATTCTGTTCCTTGTCCAATAGCCAGTATCCAAACAGGAAAGCCTCTAAAAAGTCTTTAGCAGCTCCTATCGTGCTGCTAGCATTAAAGTATGCCCTGATTCTCTATGAAGGCACATGTTGCAATGTATGTGGAAATCTCCTGAGAGGGAGTATGTAAAGAATCAGGACATGCTTCTTTATAATATGCCAGTGCCCTAAAACATGGAAAAGGCATAAGGAGCCAAAACAGTTGCTTGGCAGGGTTAATGTAAAACCCCTAGCTCCGATGTGCAATGCGTCTGTGATAGTCAGCAGCTGACAGATTGCCAGTATGCAATTGTAGCTGCCCTGCTTCTTTGAATAGTGCTTAGTACTCTTAGGCAAGCACTTCAGTAGAAAAGCAGAGGAGCAGGCTACATAACTTTCTCTTTCTACTCCTGCATTTTACCGTTTGCTCCCTGTGGGATTTGCAGGCTCTACTGCCATCTCTGTTGCATAGTTATATAGAGGGAGAGGTCAAGTCAGAGAGAGAGAGAGACAGACAGCAAAATGAAAAATAAAGGAAGCATGTGAACTCTAATCTCTATACTCTAAAGAGCGGGCGGCAGATTGATTTCAGCTACCTCTCTTTACATATCAATAATGCTATGCACTCTAAAGAGTGCAACATTACAAACCCTGGATTACAGCAGGAACTAAAAGGAAAAAGTTGATAGGTAGCTCAAGGCAGCTCACTAAACAAAGTCAAAATGGGGCGAATTGAAATGTTTACTGTTGGGCTGATATTTCAGCCGCCGGCTTGTGAAAAATATAAAGTTGCAAGTTACTAGAGAGGTGGTGAAGTATCCTGAGCTTACCAACCCCCCCCCTTGTGAATTAGAATATTAGAAAATTAGAATAAACAAGGTGAGAGGCTAAAAAATAAAGCCCTTACAGAAAGAAAAGTACAAAGAGAACATTGTTCCTTTTAGGCGATATAGCACAGTGGTTTAAGAGCTCTGAGCTGCAAACTTGGAGACTGGGCTTAGAATCCCACAGCCCCCACACTTGCATACTGTGACCCTGAGTAAGTCACTTAATTTCCTTGTTCCCAAGTTGCACCTGGAAACAACCTTCAGCTTAGTGTACCTCTCCTGGTTAAACAATTTTCTCTTCCTTTTGTTTTGGTTTATTTTCAGTTACTGCCTAATATCCTGAAGTTGACAAAGGGAAAGAAAATAAGGAGTGCGCCCTTATTCTTCTATTCACTTGTCCAACTCAGGAATACCTATGGTCTATACATAAAGAATAGTAGTAGTCATTACCTGGTTCTGCAGTCAGAACTGTCTATAGGACTGGCAACCCCAGAAATGGCTGCTTTTAAAGGAGTAAGGAAGTGAGGTCACTCCAGAATGGGAGGGACTTAATCCCTTAATGAACCAAATGATGATATAATTAGGTATATTTGGGCTATTCTAGCTCAGTGTTGCATACAAAGAAAGGGGTGTTGCTATAAAACTATGTAGGAGAGTATGTTAGACAGGTTTGGTGGTTTACCAGGTGAGCTAGACTAATCCAGATAGTTTTATTTCTGTAAATTAGATAATAGCTAGGTCAGGTGACCCCCACCTACATGTATAAAAGTCTGCCGCTAGGGTGTTAAAGGAGATAGAGACCAGACCACTGAGTCAGTCTGGAACTGTGAGTCTGAGGGATAAGACCTCAGAGTACTGCTGGGCGAAATAGTTGATCCTTTGAAGCTGAACTGATGACAATTTTTCTCTTCTGTAAGAACTTGAATCATTTCATGAAGTATAAAAATAAAATGATAAATGCCATCCTGGCATTTTTTATGCACTAACTCTAGATGTCTGCCTGCTGATTGTCTCCTGAACCAACAACCCTATGACACACAGAAAGGGTGGTGGATGCATGGAACGGCCTACCTCAGGAAGTGGTGGATACGAATACAGTGCAGGGCTTCAAACAGGCATGGGATAGGCATAATGGAGCAATACAGATGAGTATGAATAGATAGACCATTGACAAAGCGAAGGCCAATGGAACATTCATAAGGTAGAAAAAGAAATGGGCAGACTGGATAAGCCTTGCTGTCCTTATCGGCCATCAACTTCTATGTTTCTATGTTTCTAACTTACTGAACATGATCAGAGTGGGTATCCCCACTATTTTAAGGGGAGATTTCAATTTGGTCTTGGACCCAATTACAGACAGAAATTCCAGCATGGGGAATTTGCATGAGAAGGGTCATATTGCGTTACAAAGCCTGATGAGAGATCAGGGCCTAGTGGACATATGGAGGATACTGCACCCCTAGCAAGGGATTATTCCTTTTACTCTGTGGTGCATGGGTCACATAGCCACATAGATTTTTGGCTCGCTTCCCTACAGATCACCAAAGCAGTTGTAGCCTCTGAAATATTGCCTATTTTAATCTCGGACCATACCCCAGTACAGCTGACTATACTATGGGGCCTCCCATCCCTGACCTCCACATCCTGGAGATTAGACCCCCTGCTAATGAGAGATGCTAAGTTTGTCACCATAGGCCCGAGATGAAGCCAAGAATTTCTTTCAAGAGAACCCCATTCAAGACACCACAGCTGGAAACACATGGGAGGCATTCAAAGTCATCATGAGGAGTAAGATTATAGGTTATGTGGTGGACAGAAGGCGGCAACACAAAAAACACCTAGGTGAATTGGAAAGAGTTGAAAGCAGCAGAGGAAGAACACAAGTGGCATACCCGGCCGAACCCTCACTACCCCATACGGTGGAAAATCCTCGGTTTCTGACTGGAGATTAACCCCCTACTGTCCCATAAAGTGGAGGTGTCAATTCTCAGGTTAAAACAGAAGTACTGGGAAGGAGGAGAAAAAGGGGGAGGGTACTGGCATATAGGTTAAGAAAACAACAAATGGAGAGGCACATAGTGTGACTTACAGATGGGGAAGGAGTAATCCACACTTACAACGTGGAGCTGAACAAGGTCATGGAGACCTATTATACCTCCCTATATACCTCCTCTAGAGAGGCATATCAGCAAAGTACCAATGAATTCTTAAACTCAATGAGTCTCCCTACCATCTTGAAACATCAGGCTGACATACTAGACATCCTGATATCCACTGAAGAGGTACAGGAGGCACTGCTCTCATTGCAGCCAGGAAAGGCTCTGGGTGTTGGGGGATGGGTATACCATGGAGTTCTGGTAAGCCCTAGCAGACACAATTTCCCCTATATTGCAGCAGGTGTACCTAGAAGTGGAGTCAGAAGACCTATTTCCTCCCACAATGCATAAGGCAGTGATCACTGCATTACCCAAAATAGGGAAGGACCCTACATCCCCCAGTGGCTACCATCCCATATCATTGATTATTGTGAACAGCAAGATCTTCATCAAAGCAATAGTCCATAGGCTAAACCCCCCATCTTTCATGGCTCATTCATCCATCCCAAGTAGGTTTTGTCCCTGGCAAATACAGTGCGGACCATATTAGAACACTGGTAAACCTGGAACATGTAGCCAAAGGCCTCCCAACCCCAACAGCAGCAGTAGCCATCAATTTTGAGAAGGTCTTCAACTTGCTGGAGTGGGACTACATTCATGTAGTCTTGGAACACCTGGGGATTGGTCCTTGGTTCAGAACCTGGATAGGCTCCCTGTACAACTCCCCTACTGCAGGAGTCTTTGTGAACTCCACTCTGTCACCCCCACTTGCAGCTGGAATGAGGTACAAGACAAGGCTGTCCCCTCTCTCCTCTTCTGTTTGCCTTTTCAGTACAACCCTTGGTGGCCAGAATCAGACATAATAAAAGGATACTGGGAATCCTGGTAGGCTGAGAGGAGAGTATGTTACACTCATGTATGCAGATGACCTACTGGTCACTGTCTCAGATCTACCTAGGGCCCTACCGTCCCTGCTGGAGACATTTCAGAGAGATGGAAGACTAGGTTTGCTGGCAAAGGCACCTAGCTTCACCTGAGCTCTTTTCTTCTAGGTTTGCTTGTAAGGACAGAGCAAGGAACAACATTATCAGAGCAAGGAAAAAGATTAAGGCTTCTTTTGGCTAGGCAGATTTACTGTGTGTTATTATTTTCTTTTGTGCTCACAGGTTTTGTTACTGTTTTTTGATTACATTTTTATTGCTTTAGTGTTCTCTTATTCAAATTGCTGTTACAGGGTATACTTTTTCCTGGATTATTACAGGGTGTGCTACAGGTTTGTTACTGTTTGGTGCTTACAGATTACTGCTGTAATCTTCTCCAATTCAGACTGCTTTTTGCAAGGTATATCTTCTGTTACAGCTTTATTTTTCTCTGTAGCAAAGTATTTTTGCAGGGTATATTTTCTGTGAAATTGTTACAGGTGGTGCTTACAGGTTTTACAGTTTTGTCTATCATTAGGCTAAGCTTTCAGGGTGACTGCATTTGTTGTTAGTTGTTTCTGCTCTTACCTCCTTGTTTCTTTCATCCGTGGTTCTTCATTTTTGGCAGGGGAAGGGTCCAGCCACCCACCCTCATCCCCAACCACCCCATGCTACACTCCTTTTATAGAGTAGCACAGTCGTGATATTTCCTGTAGCAAAGTAGGAAGGAAAGGATAAGATGGGTATCCACACAGTGACTTCATTTACAGGGGCACAAGTAATTTAACTTGTTATAAAAAGTTATACAAAAACAAACAAACAAAACAAACAAAAAAAATACAAAAAAAAAATCTAACTTTTGCTTTATTTTCCTTCTAATTACTCGGACCAGGTTATAAACTCAGCAACTCAACTGGAATGATATTTATTAACTGCAGGTACTGCGGGATAATTTTCAAAAGGGCAGTTATATAGGATTTAGGATGCTTAACTACATGCTGGACCATTGAAGATCTAAGGACTCAGCTCCAGGCAGCAAAGGCAGAGATTGCACATCTCAGATTGCATATTCAGGAGGAAATGTATTACAAGAACTGCCCACCATTTCCCCAACATCCAACTAAAGCACCTGGACTGCAGAGAGTAGTTGGTCTGGGAGGTTGGCAGGTAGTTAGAAGGGCAAAGCAGGTGCCACTTCACTCAGTGTTCACCAACATATCACCTCCACAAACCATATAAAAACTACAAACAGGTATTTGCCTCTTTCTCTGAAATCAAACAAAGGGGCAGAGGACGCTGCAGATCAGGACACTGCAGCACAGGAGCTAATGCTACAGAACTAGCCCAAAACAGGGACCAAACAAAAAAAGCAAAAAGGAAATCCAAAACACTTCTGATCATAGGAGACTCCATGATTCGGGGAGCTGATACCTACCTCCAGCTGGAGGTAATGGTCAGACATCTCCCAGGTATAACAGTGTGGAGAGACACTCACCGCATTTCTAAAATCATGCAGAAAGCAGGAGAAAACTTTGATGTCCTGATACACATAGGGACTAATGATCTTGCCAGCTGGTCAGTTGTGGAGACCAAGGAACACTTGACCAGGCTTTGAGACAAACTGTCATCCATTTCATCCAGCATATTCTTCTCTGAGATCCTGCTGGTCTGGAAGAGGGGGCAGATGGACGGAAGATCAGAGAAGGGGAGATAGGGGAGCTAAACATGTGGCTCAAGAACTGGTGCCAGGAAATAGGACACCAATTTGTAGGTAAATGGCAACAGTTTGGGGGTGAAATTTCTTTAAATTTGATGAAATGCATCTGACTAAGGAGGGAGTCAGTGCATCGGGGCAGAAGTTTGATATCTTTGCAGAATATTTAAACTAGCAAATGGGGAGAGGGGTGCAGCACCCGATACATCAAACAGGAAGAACAACCCTCTCCCTCAGCTAGTGATCAAACAGGAGTTCAGCATGTTTGTAGTTCATTTGCATCCCAAGGTAAGGAAAAAGGTCTGGCTCCCCATACGATGTGCAGTGGAAATGCTGGACCTCGCCCAACAACTAATGCACTGAAATCTGGCCAATGGAAAATCATGTACACAAATGCCCACAGTCTGGGAAACAAGATCCCCAACCTGCAGGCAAAAATGACATAGGCTAAACTGGACATAGTAGCCATTAGCAAGACGTGTTTCACCAGTAATCACACTTGGGAGACTTCAGTAGCTGGCTATGTACTGCTCAGAAGAGACTGAGGTGCAAAAAGGGGGAGGGAGAGTGGCACTTTATGTCAATGAAAATATCAAAGCTACAGAAATTCAGAATACACTTAAGGAGCCAGAAGAACTGTGGGTCACCCTGGAAACAGGAAATGGGACAGCCATATGAACTGGGGTTGTCTACAGGCCTCCAGACCAGGGGGAGGACATAGACAGATTATTGTTAGAAGATATACAAAACATAACAGATTAAGGGGAGGTTCTGATAATAGGAGACTTTAACATGCCAGATACAGACTGGTCAGTACCAGCGGGAACATCCACCAGAACTAAAGACATAGTGGATTCCCTGCAGGGGAAGGGCTTCAAAAAACTGGTACAATGACCCACAAGAGGCATTGCTATCCTAGATTGAGTACTGACTAATGGGGAAAGGATCACGGATCTTCAGGTAGAAGATCACCTGGGTGCCAGTGACCATCACATGGTATGGTTCAATTTGGCCACTAGAACTAAATCATCCCATTCCAAGGCAAAAATATGGGACTTCAGAGGAGCTGACTTTGATAAGATGGACAACAGAGTTAAGCTAGCCCTAGCAAGAAGAAATACAGGTGAGGGGGTACAGGCAAAGTGGGCAAGCATTAAGGATGCAATACTTGAAGCAACATCCCATTGTGTAAGGGAGAAAAATAAGAGCAAAAGAAGGAGGAAACCACTTTGGTTCTCAAAAACAGGAGCAGAAAAGATCAGAGCCAAAAGGTTGGCCTTCAGGAAATATAAGGGAACTCAATGGGACGAAGATAGAGAGGCATACTAAACTTCTCTAAGGGAAGCAGGGAAGGCAGAAAGGCAGGCAAAGGCCCAAACCGAGGTAACACTAGCATGAACAGTAAAAGAAGGGGACAAGACTTTCTATAGATACATTAGTGAAAGGAGAAAGTCCAGAGAGGGTATTGCTAAGATCAAAGGGAATAAGGGGGAGTGTGCGGAGGAGGACCAAGGAAAAGCATCTATCCTAAATAGATACTTCTGCTCAATATTTACTGAAGAGAAGGTAGGGCACGGTCCACAGCTCAGCACCATGCAAACAGGGGGGAGGGAAGCATGCACAAGTCCATTCACTAAAGAAAAGATCCAACAAGAGCTCCCTAGTTCTGAGTGGACAAGGCAATAGGCCCTGATGGTATACATCCCAGGGTACTAAAGTATCTAAGGGTGGAACTAGCAGAGCCATTATCAGAAACTGTTTAGTGAGTCTCTGAGCAAAGGAGAGGTCCCAGAAGACTGGAGAAGGACTCATATGATCCAGCTCCACAAGAGTGGTAGCAGGGAGGAGGCAGGGAACTACAGACCAGTCAGTCTTACCTCAGTAGTGGGCAAGATTATGGAGGCACTCCTTAAAGAAAGGATAGTGTAACACCTGGAATCCATAGGAGCACAGGATGCAAGGCAGCATGGGTTTACAACAGGAAGGTCCTGTCAAACTAATCTATAGATTTCTTTGACTGGGTAACCAGAGTGGTGGACCAAGGGGGTGCTTTTGATGTCACCTACATTGACTTCAGCAAAGTTTTCGATACTGTTCCACATAGAAGATTGATTAATAAGCTGGGTAGGCTCAGGATAGGTCAGAAGTGGTGGTAAACAGTATACAGTCAGAAGAGATGCAAGTCACAAGTGGGATACCTCAGGGATCAGTCCTGGGGCCAGTCCTCTTCAATATCTTCATCAGTGACATTGCAGATGGACTGGAGGATAAGGTTTGTCTGTTTGTAGATGACACCAAGACCTGCAACAGATTAGATGAACCAGATGGGGTGGGCAGAATGAGAAAAGATCTGGATAAACTGGCAAAAAGGTTGGAAGAGTGGCAACTGGGATTTAAAACAAAGAAGTGCAAGATCATGCACATAGGGCAGAGAAACCCTGAAGCCACCTATAGGTTGGGAAGGGATTTGCTAACAATCACAAGGGAAGAAAGAGACTTGGGCATCACCATCACAGATGACCTGAAATCATCCAAGCAGACCACTAAAGCAGTAGGTAAGACTAGTGAGATGCTGGGATGTATTAGTAGTGGTGAAAGAATCTAACATGTTTCAATATAGCAGGACAAGAGGACACAGCATGAGATTATAGGGAGGCTAATTAAGGGGTAATGTGAGGAAGTTCTTTTTCACAGAAAGGGTGGTGGATGCATGGAACGGCCTACCTCTGGAAGTGGTGGATATGAATACAGTGCAGGATTTCAAACAGGCATGGGATAGGCATAAGGGAGCGATACAGATGAATATGAATTGATAGGCCATTGAAGGAGTAAAGGCCTATGGCACATTCATAATGTAAAAACAAATAGGCAGACTGAATAGGCCTTGTGGTCCTTATCTGCCGTCAGTTTTGCTGTTTCTATGTTTCTATGTTTTAAAGTTTAACAGGCCTATGTATTAACCAAACAAAAGCAGAGGTACTCCCACTTAACGCCCACTGTAACCCACAAGCCATGGGTAATAGTGGCCTAGATGGGCAGGGGAGGGAATTACTTATCTGGGAATTAAATTCACACCTTCACTTTCCATGCTATGGGAATGCAACCTTCAACCACTCATACTTGAGGAAGTAGATGACATGAATAGATGGAGTAAACTTCTCCTCACTCTGGCTGGGAAAATTGCAGTGGTTAAGATGATCATAGCCCCAAAAATCTTATACATAGTAGCACACATACCGCTGACCATCCTTTCCACCCATGCTCAAAAACAGATAAGGCAGTGGGTAGATTCCTGTGGGAAGGGAATCCAGCCAGGTATAGGTGGAATTGAAGGATGGGGAGGTCAGTGTCTCCCCTGGATTGAGGGTTACAAATGGACCTTCCAGATGGCACAAATACTTCAGTGGTTCTGGCCAATAGGGGGAACAATGCCTCAGTGAGTGGCCATAGAGTCTGGAATTAGCAAGAAACCCTGTCTCCCATTATTAGTTCATAACACCCCCCCCCCATCTCAGCTGAAATCTCACCCCACCACTGGGTCCTCTCTACAATGTGGGCCAAGTTGCAAAGGCAACTGGGAGCAAACCTTACACTGCTTAAACTCACCCCAATATGGGAGAATGAGAACATTCTCATAGAAAGACATCCGGTTTACTGGAGGGAATGGGAAGGCAAGGGTCTGCATTGGGCTGAAGACTTTCTAGCACCATCCACCACAGGGGTGGACACATTTTCCAATATACAATTGTGCTGGGCCCTCCCAACCTCAGATTTTTGAAAATACCTACAAATCAGCAGTGCCATACAGGATTATATTAAAAAGAAACCACAGGGAGGCCCTTCTGTACTATTTCCCATTTGGCTATCTAATCCCGGTATCCCATGTAGAAGGTGACCATGATTGAGCGCTTTCAAAAATGTTGACTCAATCATGGTGCCTTCACACAGGGCTACCTAGCGGGGAGGTGACCTGATTGGGGGGTAGGCAACTATAGTGACAGGAAAAATGTCACTATGTATACACACATGGAGGAGGGGACCATGCCATGTGACAGGCAGAAGGGAAGGGAGGGTTTGTGGGATGTAGTGCGGTGGTTGTCTGCCGAGCTGGCCATATGGCATGGTGGGTTGGTGGCAGGCTGGGGTTGGGAGGGTGCTGGGTTCAGTTCTCGGTGTGTTCATGTTTTTTGTGCCGGGTTCTTTTTTTTTTGTTGTTGTTTTTTGTTTTGCACTCCTCCAACATGCACTCCCCTGAAGTTGAGAATCCTTTAGTAGGGGGGTGCAGGGTGCAATGTATACTCGCCCAAATGGCTATCGCTATTCTGCGATCGCTGTTATCATATGGAACTCTAATCTCAAGGGCAGTGCTACCAGGATATACTCTACACTCAGTGACACTATACCTAGTCAATCTTATGTATCAAAAAATAAATGGGAGAAGCCCCTCCAATTTGATATCACAGAACAACAATGGAAGAAGTGCTGGCAGGCTGCCAAAAAATTTTTAAAGACACAAAGAGCAGACTGATACAAAACAAGATACTACACTGTGGGTATCACATTCCTATGGTACTACATGCGGCTGGCCATTCTGGTCTCCAACCTATGTTGGTGATGCCATGCACAATCTGTAGATCTTATTCACATTCTTTGTACATGCCCCAAGATACAGGAGATATGGGACCAAGTATGTGAAATAGGGACTCAGGTGCTCCAGAAATCTATCCCTAGGTCCATATCCCTGCTCCTTCTGGGTATGAAACCAGAAGCACCCCACTTGCGAGTACCAGAATATAAGTGTTAGTCCTCCTTTCCATGCAAGCCTAGTGCCTCATTCAGCATAAGTGGAGAACCCCTGTGGTCCCCACTGCACAGGAAATTCTGTCCTGCATGGTCCAAATAACCACCATGAACAGTCTCTCTCTCTCTCTCATCTGGAAAGTAACACCGCAGCAATGTATCAGTAGTGCTGGACACCCTTCCTTCGATATACCACCCCTAAGACTGGGATAGACTGTGTTGAACACTTTCATACTAAACTTGAGAAATGTTAACCTGACTATGACTGCAATTTCTGTATGTACACTCCCTGTTTGTTAGTTGATTAGCATGTCTAGGTAGAATAGCATTTCTTTGTGTTTTATTTCTGTTTAGGGTAAAGGTTGCCTTGAAACATCACCAGGTCCTTAAAGACCACCACTAATCCTAGATGGAGCATTGAAGTCTTGACTCTCCATTTCATCTACAATGACTATAAAGACATGTCAGTAGGTTAGTGCCCATCCTCTTGTTTTAAATGCTGAGCTCATGTGATACAAGGTTGTAAGTATAACCAACAACCTCTACTCTGCATGTCCTTTTCTTTTGTTTGTATGTAATTGAAAATATCAATAAACACTTTAACCATAAAAAAAGAAAGCCAAAATGAAAGGTCTCATAGACATAGAGAAAAAAGTTAACAGAACTAGAAGAACAAAGACCCAAACAAAATGTATATTTTTAAGCATTTAATTTATCTTAAATATCAGATCAACCTCAACATAGCTTACAGTTACAAAACAGAGTGTGCTCTTTTTGATACCAAACAACAGCTTTGAGAATCTGGTGAAAAAGATGACAAACTACTGGCACATAGATTAAAAAAGACAGAGAAAAAATATCATTCCTGAAATATGGAATGAGTAAAGGAAAATGTTAGTTTCTCCCAAAGAAGTGAACACAGAGTTTGAGACTTTCTTTAAAAATGTATAGACATCAAATTTTAGTGGATGTACAGAAGACATTCAATAATTTTTAAAAATGGCAAATCTCCCCAAATTAACAGAAGAAGCAAACAAATAATCTTAACAAACCAATTTCATCTAAAGAAGTCTTGGATGCCATCAGACAAGCTCCTATGGGAAAGTTTCAGGTCCTGATTGAATCACATATGAGTTAAACAAATTATTGTCCCCCCGCATATCTGCTCCCTCGTCTAAAACTTACTTTGAAGCCTTCTCCAGAAGGTCACCTCCACCTACAATGATTGAAGCCCTCATTACCTTAATCCAGAAAAAAAAGATAAATAACCCACTCTCAGTGAAAATGATAAATTATCGACCAATATCTCTATTGAGTGTAGATTACAAAATCATTGCACAAATCCCAGGTACTAGACTCCAACTGATAATACTCTGAGTTATTGGTAAGGAACAGATTTTTTTTTGTTTTGTTTTTAAAGATGGAGTACCAATAATTTGCACAGACTACTCTTTGTCATCTGACTTCAAGAAACTTAAACAAACCATCACTGTCCCTATCCATTGTTAAAGATTTTTATTCCCTTAATGGGTATACCTTTACTAAACCCTTAACAACTTTAACACTGGCAAAAACTTTTTACATTGGGGGTTTTACCCTTTTTAAGGAGCCAAGATATCAATGTCTTCAAATAGTATGGTATCCCCCTCTTTTGGCTTGCAAAGAGGAACAATGCTATCTGCTATCCCTTGTGAGTGTTATGACCTGGTTCTAGTTACCCAAATCCAAACTTGGAAGCCAAATGTGAGGGAGGAAACCTAATTTTTCTTTATTCTAGTCCAAGAGCAAGTCTTAATCCCAGTGTAGTAGATCTCACATAAATCCCACAATGTTATGAATTTCACAGGACAAGACGATAACAAGAAACTTATATGTCACCTTTCAGTAGGTTTTATTTTAAGTGGCAGAAAAGAAAAAGATGACATATAAGCAATTGGCAGGTAATTAAGCAAGTCTCTTTAAAATATATTTGTGCCAGTGCACTCATGTTTGAAGAACATAAGATTGCTGACAGTCTTTGTTAGCTTCCGGCGGGGAGGGTGGGGGTGCTGGAAAGGTATGTTCTTTGATCAGTTCCTTTTAAGCTGATACCCTAAGCACAACAGTCCCAATATTATATGTTGATTGTCCTTTGTACCTGAAATGAAGCTATAATTTTTTATACTTTGAAAATGTTTATTAAATTGCACATTGGGATCTCCTTGGAAATGAGCTTAGTGGAGCACTGTTAATCTATCCTGTTCATGATATCCTTAAGAATAAAATTTTATGAATGAATGAACGAATGAATTCCAGTTTGGCATATAACCAGTCCAGATGATATCAGTTCTTAGCAAATGATATAGGGCCGATTCCAAGATGGCTGGCTTAACTTGCACGCAGTTGTGAGTTACGCTGGTCGCCTCTATGCAACGGACCCTATGCTACATTCCAGAAGCGGCAGGGTCCCGGCACTTGCAACATGCGAGATGCACCATGAGTGTGGTGGTAGCCCACGCATGGCGTATCGTAACCAGCATATCTGGAAGTGCGGTGAGCTACAGGTGGCCCCCCCGAAGCCCCTCCAACCCCGAACCACCTTGGCAGACACCAGGGGGCATTGGGGGGCTGGACATATGGTACAGTCATCCTGGGGGGTGCACCAATATCAGACCCTCAGGGTCCCTGATGATTGGGGAGCTGGAGGGCAGGGGTATGCTGTAGGGGGCTTGGGGGCCCTATAGTGCCATGGCTGGGGCTCTGCATGGTGGCATTCAATGGTGCCAGCCATCGAATGCCACTTAGGACAGCTCTGAGCTATCAGAGTTTCCCTATGCCACTGCAGCTTTGGGAATTATAACTGCGGGTTGTGACAGCCACCCACCTGGAATTGGGCTATGTGCATGTCATAACCCACAGTTGTGCTGAGCATTGCGGGCTGCAGTGTAAGTGGTGTCTGAACTTGTGACTGTCGCAGCCCACAGATGCACTGGCATGCAGCACCTCTTTGAATGGCACTGGGCATATTGCATGGTGTAAGTCACGGGATATGCCATCGAGAGTGGCGTAGCCCAAGTTGGAATCGGGTCCACAGTTCTTAGCAAAACATGCACATATTTTAGCCACTCAATAAATCTGCAGCCTCCAGGGTAAAATCTTACTCCCAGCTCTTTTAGTTTCTTGCCAAAGATGAGGCATTAACTATGGAGTTTATTTGGCAAGGGCTTAAAGTCAGTGATGCTTGCTGGCATCCTCTCCCTCGATGGTCCAATCCAGTGTAGATGATTGGAACAGGTGGAAGTTTTGTTCCTTAATGACTTTGAGGCATGGAAGATGGAACAGGATTGTATATGTTGTTGTCTTTCTCCTGAGGCCCTGTAGTTATGTTTTAACTTTATTTTTACTAGTTTTACTCATAGCAAGTAGAATAAACATACAAAACATTGATTCCAAGTCTAGACATTCCAAATACATTGTATAATTTAAAAACTGGGATCACCTTTCTTCCTTTGTTACAACACATGAGGAACAAAACTAGCATTGTGAACCACACATTATTTTTCTTTAGGATCAACATGGACTTTGTAGCACCTCTGAGACAGTCACTGTATAGTCTAGATTTGCACAGTTTAACTTTTTGTGGACTTTTTTTACTGAACTTTGTCTAGTGTCATGGCAGCTAATGGACAATTTCAGAGTATTTATTGGACTGGCCTTAAGGTTCAGTAATTTTCAGTTGCTGTTGAAAGAGTTAATGCTGTAGTTGACATGATGATGGAATCAGATATTGAAAATACTATTTTGATGGTGTTGGGTGATCAGAATGCCATACCTATGGCATTAGATATTAAGAAACATATAGAATAGTGAATGGGTGACCATTCACAACAAGGCTATGTTTCCCTCGAGGGAGTTGAAGACATCATAGAGACCTCAAGAGTGAAGCTTGAGAGGTCTCCTTGATGTCATCAACTCCCAAGAGGGAAACAGCCATAGTTATGGATGGTCGCCCATCCAATGTTTTGTACAGTATATGGTTAGGGCTTATTTCGATTGTTTTACCTCATGCCATTCACTCCAGTGTCTCCCCATTCCTGTTCCACTTGCTCCAGATTTGCCCCGCTCCCACTTGCTCCTGTTTCTCCCTGATCCCACTACCACTTGTTCAGCTTTCTCCTGCTCCTGCTCACTCTGGCATCAGCAAAGATAATTTTTAAAAATAAAAAAGTTTGCTTTTGTGATACAGAGCGACGATAGCTCCTCGTGTCAAAATAAGCAGCGTCCACCACTCGGCGCGTGCTAAACTGCAGCCACCATGTTCTCATAATTTTTTCCATTGAGCTTGGTGAAGTGAGCCTATCAGAAGGCAGATCAAAGCTAAAAAGTTGTTGTACTATCGAAGTGACATCAGAACAATAGTACAACAACTTTGTTGACCTTTGAACTGTTCTACAACAAGATTTAGAAAGCCACTAGTTTCCATCAACAATAAGCCCTAACCATATACTATACCTCATTTCTGGATGGTATCAGATGTTGAAATATGATCTTGATGGTATTGTTCATACATGCCACATTTCTTAATGACATGAGTTGTTCAGAATACCATAATCTCTCATGAGAAATGGTCATATTTTTATACAGTACATTTTAAAGAGCAAACATTTTTCATCTAAAGTCAGCAGACATTAAGATGGCTAAGCTGAATTTTGCTTACATTTCAGCTAAGAACATTTGATAGGCATGGTTTTGCATATCCTTGAAGAGTCAGAAGCTTGGCAGAAAAATAACTATACAGTAATTTCAACATTAAAGTAGCAGACTGGCTTTAATAAAATATAGAACAAAGTTGAAATAGTAATGCTTCCACTAGGTTAACAGGCCTGTAATTCAAGTTCACACTTGACCTGAAAATATCTGATGCTATATTGCCCACATAAGCCATCTTCTGGAATCATTAAGATGCTGAAATCATGTTCACGATTGGAACCACCTACAATCAACACAAACTTGATATTAACCAGATGTATTACTGAGAATAGTTTATTTTTATTTATTTATTTATTTAGTTTTTGTTGACCGGGTAAGTGCAGTAGACAAATCCTGCCTATTTTCAGGCACGACCGAGGGGAGGGGGATACAGATGAATGCCAACTGACCTTGAACCAGATTAAGCTGTTGGTGGTATTTTAGTGAATGAGGGAAATTTGCCAGGACACAGGGGAAAATTCCCCTACTCTTTTCGATAAGTGCCATGGGATCTTTAACATCCACCTGAACTACCACCAATCCAGGCAGATGGGACCTCAGTTTAACGTCTCATCCGAAAGATGGCACCTCAGAAGTGCAGCACCCCTCTCATGCTGCACTACAGTGTCAGTACTGGGATATTAACCCAAGTGCCAGATGTGGGAACTGAACTCATAGCCCTCTGATCTCCTGGCCTCAGAGGTGAGTGTGCTACCTACTGAGCCACTGACATTGAGGCATCAGGCAATTTAAAATTGCAACATGTAATATCAGTCATGGGATATATATGCAAATCATCATGAACATTTAGGCTGATTCTGCTTTAGGCCAGAATTCATGGTGCCAAAGGGCCTCTCACACAGTCCGCAAAGAGAACACAAAAAACATATACATGAGTTCTGTTCTACACAGGGCTCATTAGTATGCCTCATCTGTATCTCAACCCAGGGGTAAATAAGCCAGCCCTGATGTGATCTGATGAGTTAGGGTCATGGTGGGTCCAAATTAAGAAAGCAAGTTAAAAAGACAAAGAACTTTAGCATGAAAGCTGTGAGGCAAGGGCTATTCAAAACAAAATCTGGTCAGAGCCAATATGACTGTGGAGAGCTTTTGGGATGCTTTTACCATTTATTTCTAATGAATTTGCACAATGCAGATCTGTGGAGAGGCAGTTTCAATGCGGTCTTCCTTTTACATATTTTTACTATGTGTTTTTCCTAGAATATGCCTACTGATTGCTATATATTTATTCTGGCTAGTTCACAGAAGAAATGGCATCTTATTTTCAGTGGGGCTCTACATCTACACAATATTATGCTGCATTGCGTAAATTCAGAATGCACTGAAAACAATATTTTATATCTGGGGGGGACATATTAAGTGCCAGACTGATGCATAAGCAGAAAGATGTGTTGCACAAAGAGGGTGTGGCAGTCAACACCTATACAATATTCAAAGAGAATGTGCCACTGGTACAGGGCATGCATACAGTGAAGCCCACCGGGATGAAGTACAGCACTGCAGAATTCTGCAGTAGAGTTACTGCAGCAAACAATGCAATTTCATTGGGAGTTAATCCCTTTTGTCATGCAGTAAACCTGTGACACTGCACTTCATCCTGGTGGGTGTTATTGTACCTGTTGAAAATGTGACCCTGGATGAGAGTCAGAGTGCAGGGGTCCACCAAGACAGGCACATCCAGGGCACCCCCAACTGAATACCACCCAGGGGGAATGATGGCACATACTGGTATGCACCGCAGCCCCCACAGGCAATATTCAGCTCAGGAATGCAAATGAGCTACTTGAACATACAGGGAGCAAAGGGGCTTATACATGCCCATTACTGGCCCATTTGCATTTTGGCATGGGGATGCTTGCACCAGAGCAACTCTCACCCCTAAGCCCTGACCATGATTGCTCCCATGTGGAACATGCCTTGAAGTCTCTGGTGGCAAAGTGGCACCCCCATCCATTCCACCAGCACTGATCATACCAGAGTCCAGGCTCTATTGATTCCATACTGTAGGGACCCTGCTTCCATCCCTGATAGCACTGGAATACACCTACAGTTAATGTTCAGAGTGTAGTGGCCCCCTGTTCAGAGAGTAGTGGCCCTGGCCACACCTCAATGGTGCATAGACAACCCCTCCATGCCCCTCAACCCATTCCATTGTGACTGGCACTGTAATGGGATTGTACCACTGTATCAGTGGGTGGTAGAGGACTGGAAGTAGGATCCTGGAATGGGTCATACGTAGGCATGAGCTGTGTGCAGGTGATAACACCCAGTGGCCATACACCTCAGGTGCTCATATGTGGAGCCATCATCCCCATGCCATTGCACTTCTCAGTGCAGGAGATGGCTGATGCTGTACCCAGTTACACAGGTCCTGGTACAGGCATGTTACTGTTGACCTCCCATTCATTTGCACAATCAGTGAACCACAGACAAACTATCCATAGCCTGGAGTGTACACTGCAAATGGCATTGTAGGATACTGTACCCCATGGTACCCAGGATACCTCAGCAGTCTGGAGGGTGGCATGTTAAATGGGGAACAGGGGACAATGTGGACTTGCAGTGGTGTATGACAGCAGGAAGATATAGCATCTACAAGGCATGTGTTGGAGGTATGTCAATTCCCTCTTACTGTTTAGTAAGGATGTACACACAGCTGCATACACTGGTGGATCTGCAGCTTGCATAGTGCCCCAATGCATGGTACAGTCACATGGGTCATTCTGGAGTGCAGGCCCTCATGCTGGGTCCAGTGCAGTCAGTGTCTGGCTGTGGCAGGGTGTAAAGGTCAGTGCCAGTCTCTACAACAGGTCAGGTATGGGGAGAAGCGAGGGTGTCTGTGCACCGGGGTGGTGGGTGAGGGTCCTGTACACTATGGATATGAAGCATGGTTTCCTCTGGTGCGATCAGGTCTTGGGGGGCCCTACACTATGGAGCTCTTCAGGGGTGGAGTTGGATTTATTGGGGATGGGAAGGGGGTACCTCTATTCCAACAGGGCTGCCAGGCTGCTGTGCACCTGGGTGCACTTCTGCAGCCCACCTGTTGGTGGCTGGCCAGGTTAGGCCAAATATTCATGGCCTAACTGTGGGTCATAGTGCTCTGGACTGTGAGGGGCACATTCCCACTGAATATGCCACAGCACAGCATATGCATGGAAACACCCCTTGTACAGCATGCCATTTTTGTGAACCCTGACCCATCCCCTTGCAGCCAGTGCATCCCACATATCTGAATATTGTGCTGTGGTGCATTGTTGGACTTGCTTAGCACATCTCCCTTTTCTGCTGGGATGTGCTGCACATCTCCTTTGAGTACGGGAGGCCCTGGACTAGTTACCCTGAATATATACATTATAAAAATGGTAAAATCATGACCCTAAGGAAAACAAGATATTGCATCTAGTCTGGGACAGCCTGAGTAAATACAGTGCAAAAATGTGTAAATGAACACCCCTATGTCAATGAGATGCAGCATCTCCCCTTCGCTGTCCAGGATACAAAATATAGGATAAGAAATATTGAGTGCTCCCAGATCCAAATAACTATTTCCCTGTAATAAGGCCTAATTTTTCTTGTATTTTCCATGCAGAGGCAGAATCAAATCCCTGTAGATTTTTCCATAAGCCACTGGTTCCTTATTTATGACTTTGTTATTTATTATATCAGCAGCCTTCTATCAGGAAAAGAGCTCTGATTTGCTGTTCTGTATTAATATGATATGTCAAGATGGCTTTGGAATCATTTGGATTTACATGGTATGTATAAGGCATAATGGGGACTATATCAAATAACAAATATCACACTCATTATTTCATGAACTATATTCAAAATTAGTACTCACAAGTCAGCCAATCTTTCAAAAGATACTAGTAATGCCTGTAAACAAATTTATTGCAAAGAAATTAGAGACATTTCCCCATATACATATACACAGATGCTATTTTTTCATCTTATATTTGTTAGTTTTCAGACAAATTCTCATAGACTTTTTTTCTGACCACCTGATGGAATCTTGAATGATTTAAGTAAATGTTATTATTTTTGTCAAGGCTCTGATACAGCAACTCAGTAAATACACACTCAGTATATCATATTATAAACTGACAAAAAATCATCTGTTTCCAGTTGTTTTGTTAGGACCTTCCAACTACAAATGATACATTTATGTTCCACAGCCTAGAGTTGGAGGTGCAAAACACAAGAACAACTCATCTGTTGTCCCCTACAAATTTATTTTTCAGTTCTTTTGACTTTTTTTATAACTCTATATGGGAAAATAAGGAGTCAGATAATTATACAGATGAATGTCTCACTCTACTGGTTTGTCAGCAATTAATTCATTAGATGAGGTCTCCTTTGCCAGGAGTTTAACTGTTTCTCCACCACACACACGCACACACACTCACACACACACCTCAGTACTTGGCAGGCTCTTATCTGTTATGTTTGGAAAGCAGTTCACTTAAAACCTGGCATATGACTCAGACAGTTCTTAACAGATAATGTCTTAACAGGTTAAAAAACAGTGTAAATCATTATACATTTGCTGGGGAAGGGTGACATTTATGAGGTATGAATCTTTCTTGAAAGACAATACAAGCCAACTGACATTAGTAGCAAAAAATGTTTAAATGCTAGGTCTTTAAATGTGCAGGTTGTTACATTTTGAAGGGGGTAAGCAAATCTCCAGTTTAATAGGCAACCAATATTTAACAAGCTGTTTCAGTTTCCTAATGACCATCTGCTAAGCAACTTGGAGTTATGTCTCCAACATTCTAAACAGAAAGAAGAGAGTATTTTATTTTAGTTGGCATAGTGATTCATAGATGTGGAAGGATACATTGAAAAGTCCAAAAAATGTGTTCCACGATACTCCATTTTCAAGTTACAGACAGCAAGATGGCTGTAGTCTCCAACCACAGCCATAAAAAAAGGCATTAGTAATAAAATCACACATTCCCACTTAATGCAAAGCATTATGGGATACATATGCAAATCACCATGGAAATTTGGGCTGCCTCTGCTTTAAGCAGGAATATATGGTGCCAAAGGACCTCCAACACAATATGCAGAGTGAGGCATGTGTTTCATTCTACACAGGACTCACCAGTCTGCCTTGTCTGTATCTCACCCCAAGAGAAAAAGAGACAGCCCTAATGTAGTCTTATGGGTTTGGGTCATAGTGGGCCCAAAATAAGAAAGCAATCTAAAAAGGCAAATAACCTGAGCACAAAAGCACTGAGGCAAGGGTTACCCTTAAAGGGCATTTGCAACAAAGCCAGGTTTCAAATGAATACAAATTCACATATACTCCCATAATGTAAGGCACTATTACACATTACAGGCTCCTGAGCAAAAAATATCAGTGTGATAGTCATGAGACATAAACAAGGTGGATTGCTAAGTTGATTGAGGTCAACAAGCAGAGGGTTGAGGTGAATTGTCACTTCCCTGAGGGTACAGGAATACTCAGTGACATTCCTCAGGGACTGATGTTGAAAAGTAAGACCATTGCAGTTCCACATATTTATCAATGATCTGGAAACTGGGGTCTCTAGTAGCCTGCATGGATGACATTAAGCTGGACAGGGTGATAGACTCATTTGATGGTGGATACAACCTTCAGGAGGACCTAAATAAACTGGGGGAATTGGGTGGACTAATGGAGTTTTAGATTCAATGTAGTCAAATGCAAGGTGCTACACAAGGGAAGGAAACACAGATACATGACCGACATGTTGTGTTGAGTTCTCCTTGCTAAAGTAGACAATGATGGTCATAATGCATGACAAGTAGTGTGCAACTGCTGTCAAAAGGCCTTGGCTTGTCAACAGCTGAGGGACCGCAAGACAGAGGAAGTTAGCTGCACT
The DNA here is from genome assembly GCA_016271365.2 of Neoceratodus forsteri. Taxonomy (NCBI): domain Eukaryota; kingdom Metazoa; phylum Chordata; order Ceratodontiformes; family Ceratodontidae; genus Neoceratodus; species Neoceratodus forsteri. The sequence continues at coordinate 1,170,790,866 of CM057455.1, read as the reverse complement.
TGTTACAAGGCCCTGGTCAGGCCCCACCTGTACTACTGTGTGCAGTTCTGGGCTTATCAATACCACAAGGGATCTGAAGCAGTAGATAGGGTGCAATACAAGGGCACCAAAATATTCAGGACTATGAAAGGCAAAGGAAAGAGTATGAAGGGAGATTAGTGGTTCTTAACATGTTTATGATGGAGAAAAAAGGCACACTATGGACGTGATTTCAGTTATCTGCATACTGGAAGGTACTGACAAGGTCAAACAGACAGAGATGGTTGATCTGGTGTCCTTCACTAGGACACAGGGATATGCTCCGAAGCTCAGATGTGGTGATTACAGAGGTAATGCTAGAAAGCATTTCTTTTCCAGCATGGTGGGGACTCCTGTGCAGCAGGCTACCATCACACACAGGAGACATGGGAACGGTACAGGTCTTCAAGGTAAACCTAAAAAAAGTTTGCTTACCAAAGTAATGGCTGGATACTTTGAGTAGTAGAGCTGGTAGGGAACCCCTTTAAGTTAGCGCATGTCTGCACAGCATACTTTTTCATACTACTTGCTTATGAAGCAGGGGCATGAACATGATGGACTTAGAGTCCTTTCTTACCTTATGGTAGTGTGAACTGTGTTACTAAAATAATAAGACATACACACACATTTCTGGCTGTGGAAGCACAAGTCTCTGTGGGGCCTGCACTTTCGCAGCCACAGATACAAATCTACAAAGGTAGCACATTCTTGATACTACATTTGTGTCATCTCTTGAAACAGTTGCATGTTTGTCCTTTCCTGATGATGGCTGTCCATGGTTGCTTGTGTGCTTTTGTCCTTTTGCTGCGGGGGGGGGGGGGTTGGAAACACTAACACCACATTTCACTACTTTTGTGTCATTAAGCTGAATCCAAACTGGCATATTAATGCACTTTCTTTGCGATGACAAGATAGATAGACAGATAGATAGATAGACAGACAGATAGACAGACAGACAGACAAACATATAGATAGATACATAGTGATCCCACTTCACAAGAGTGGTAGCAGGGAGGAGGCGGGGAACTACAGACCAGTCAGTCTTACCGCAGTAGTGGGCAAGATTAGGGAGGCACTCCTTAAGGAAAGGATAGTGCAACACCTGGAATCCATAGGGGCACAGGATCCAAGACAGCATGGGTTTACAAAAGGAAGGTCCTGTCAAACTAATCTCATAGATTTCTTTGACTGGGTAACCAAAGTGGTGGACAAAGGAGGAGCAGTTGATGTCGCCTACCTTGACTTCAGAAAAGCTTTTGACACTGTTCCACATAGAAGATTGATAAATAAGCTGGGTAGGCTCAGGGTGGGTCAGAAGTTGGTCAACTGGGTGGCAAACTGGTTGTGGGCAGAAAACAGAGAGTGGTGGTAAATGGTTTACAGTCAGAAGAGTTGCAAGTCACAAGTGGGGTACCTCAGGGATCAGTCCTGGGGGCAGTCCTCTTCAACATCTTCATTAGTGACCTTGCAGATGGACTAGAGGGTAAGGCTTGTCTGTTTGCAGATGACATCAAGATCTTCAACAGAGTAGATGATCCAGATGGGGTGGGCAGAATGAGAAGAGATCTGGATAAACTAGCAAAATGGTCAGGAGTGGCAACTGGGATTTAATGCAAAGAAGTGCAAGATCATGCACATAGGGAAGAGAAACCCTGAAGCCACCTAGAGGCTGGGAGGGGAGTTGCTAGCAGTCACAAAAGAAGAAAGAGACTTGGGCATCATCATCACTGATGACCTGAAATCATCCAAGCAGACCTCTAAATCAGTAGGTAAGGCTAGGGGGGTGTTAGGGTGTATTAGTAGGGGTATCACAAGTCATAAAGGGGTAATAATCCCTCTTTACAAGACACTGGTTAGGCCCCATCTGGAGTACTGCATGCAGTATTGGAGGCCACACCTTCCTGAGGACATTAACCAAATTGAGGCAGTCCAGAGAAGGGCAACCAAAATGGTGCAGGGACTGCATCAGAAGACATATGAGGACAGATTAACAGAGCTCAATATGTATACCCTTGAGCAAAGGAGGGAGAGAGGTGATATGATCGAGGCATTCAAACACCTTAAGAACATTAACAAGGTGAAAGAGTCTAATGTTTAAATATAAGAAAAATAGCAGGACAAGAGGACACAGCATGAGATTAGAGGGGGGCCAATTAAGGGGGAATGTGAGGAAATTCTTTTTCACAGAAAGGGTGGTGGATGCATGGAATGGCTTACCACAAGAAGTGGTGGCTATGAATACAGTGCAGGGCTTCAAACAGGCATGGGATAGGCATAAGGGAGCAATACAAATGACTATGAATAGATAGACCACTGACAGAGCAAAGGCCGATGGCACATTTATAAGGTAGAAAAAAGAAATGGGCAGACTGGATGGGCCTTGCGGTCCTTATCTGCTGTCAACTTCTATGTTTCTATGTTTCATAGATATCTTTCAAGTGCCTGGGACATGTATTAAAGATTTTCCAGACAGGAACAACCACATTAAATAGGCAGTATTTGTTAGTCACCATATAGTTCTTTTTAGCAAAAACATTTTTTTGGCAAAATATTAAGATTCCCAGTCTCCTCATTTTATTTTCATTCCCGAACCAAGATACATGATTTAAGAATTGTTAAAAATTCCTGCTGCTGTGCCATGCCCACTTAAATGTTTTCGAAAACAGTGCCTACTCCCCAAATACCTCAGCCCCTCAGTCTAACCATCCCCTCTTCTACTTCAGTAAGGTAAGGCTGAATGAAGCTTGCCGCTATATACTGCAGCTATCTCTAAATCTAGATCTAGTAGCGACACCCTGGACCTTAAGCTTCTGTTGCTCACCCTCGATGAGGTAATTCATCCATTAACAAAAATCCTAAACCTCTTTCTCAGCTGTGGAAAATTCCCGGACCTATGGAAAACAGCCACCGTGACACCCGTCCATAAAAGTGGGGACAAGATGATTCACTCAAATTATCGCCCTATCTCCATACTGCCCCCACTCTCTAAGGCACTTGAGCGCATCGTGGCTGATCAACTTACCGACCACTTAGATAAATACAATATACCTTGTCCACAACAACACAGCTTCTGGAAAGGTCACAGCACCACCACAGCCCTTCTTGAGTTCACTGGAGCTTTGCACAAATCCCTTGATAGCAGCCTTCTCACAAGGGCCGTTTGAAATCATTCTCAAGGCAACTGATACAGTACACCATGGACTACTAATACACCAACTACTGAATGCCGGGCTATCACCTGACTCTTCTCTCTGGTTTAAAAGCTACTTAGAAAACCAGTCACAGAGAGTAAAAGTGCAGGCAGCTCTTTCTAACACCCTGCCTGTTAGCTCCGGGTGTCCCACGAGATCCATACTGGGACCCCTCTTTTATGCCACTGCTAAACTCCCTCCCTTACCACTGCTCTGAGCAGATCATACTATATGCATGATGCTGTTGTATTCTCCACTCACAAAGATCCTGCAACTCTTCAACACAATCTTCAACTTGGTTTCAGTTCTGTAGAGACATGGTTTTCTTAATCATAAACTGGTCCTCAATGACAAGAAAACCAAATCTATGCTCTTCTGCAGCTCTCATAACCCACACAAGCTACACCACTTGGCTATCTCCACCACCCAAGGGAACACTCTAGATCAGGTGGTGTCCTTCAAATACTTAGGGATTCAGCTTGATCCTAATCTCTCCTATGGACTTCATGTAGATAATGTAGCTAGAGGTGTTAATACACGGCTTGGTCTCCTGTACAAACACAGACCACACCTCACACCAGAAGCTTTGAAGGTTGCAGTCCTGAGCTCTGTGATCTCTGTAATAGACTATGGTCTCATCATGTATGGCTTGGCCACAACCACAACCCTTAGACGCCTCTCAACTGCCTTAAATAAAGCATGTCGGCTCATCACTGGTGCTCACCGTCTCACCCACACGTGACCTGTACACTCAGACCGGCTGGCTACAACTATTAAACCGCATAAAGTTTCTCACCTGCTCCATGTTAAAAAAAATCTACCTTGGTCTTGCACCTTCTGGGGCCTCAACGCTGTTACAATACCGAATTAACAAATGGTGCCTTAGGAGATCCACGCTACAGCTACTGAAAGTTCCCCACTGTCACACTTCACAGGGACAACGCTCTTTTGCTTATCGAGCACCACTCTGGTTCAATGGCCTCAGCCCAACCATCTCCTCTGCCCCAACTATTGGTATGTTTAAAACTAGGCTCCGGGACTATCTCACTACCAACAGCTCCTGTGACTGCTCAACTTAACCTTGTTTCTCCACTTCCCTTTCTGCTCTAGTTGCCCCCCCCCCACTGGATTCTACCCTCACATCTTGGTATACCCAGTGCTGCACTTTTCACCCTCTCACCACCCTTCCTACAGTCCTTCTCCCCCACTACCCTCTTCCCTCTCCCTATGACTCTGGCACTTCTTATCTGTTGTCTGTTTTCTCTGACAAATGCCACTGGCTGCCTTGTTACAATGCTACCCTTGAACTGTATTAATCTGTACTCTGTTTGCAATGTCCACATTGTTGTAATGCCTGTCTTGATGTTCCCCGTAATTTATATTTCTCTGACATGGAACTTTTGTAAAAGAGCCATGGCTCAAAGGTATTTGTAATCCTAGACTTGATAAATAAATAAATAGTACAGCGCCGTGCTGTTTACCATCAAAAACAGGTGGCAGCACCATCCTGCTACATTCACAGTATAAATTTATTTACATACAGCAGGTGACCTTGGTGGAAGAGAGTTAAAAAATTGTGAGTGATGGACATCTTTAATGATGTGAGCTGTTAATTACAAAATTAACTCTAAATGTTATTTTTTTTAAATCTGAGAAAACTAAAAATACAATGAGGATGAATCTAAGGATGTCAGAAATAGATGTTTGCTTAAAAATAATATGATGAAATGTTTTTACCAGCTACCAAATACTGCAGCTTTAAAACCCTTTAAGTACTCAGATGTGTGTGGGGGGGGGGCGTACATATTTAAAGCACTTTTAATGCATCAAGGTACTGTATCTATAAAAGTCATCTTAAGGGCTATGGGTAATATAATAAAATCCATTTGAGGCACACATATTCAAAATGCTTTTAAGGGTTCTCTGAAAAACCTAATAGGAACACACTCACAGAAAGTTCGATCACAACAGGTCCAGGACTGAATGAGACACAATGTTGTGTTGCAGGATACATATTTTAAATTCTTGAAGTAAAAACAGTAGTCAGCTCAGATGCCCTCCCCAAACAATGGCTAGATGTTTTCACATCAAAACACAGATGCTTTTTCAAGACCAGGTCTGAGCTTCATGTAGTACATTCTGATATTCCTTTGTTTTTGGCACCAGGATGTTCTACCTTAACCTATTTATACTAGTTGCATGAAAACCTAATAGGACAAATGTATTGTACAGTGTATCAGATTCAGCACGAGGTTTTGTGAACTGCTGAAGTGCTGGGTGTGGGAGTCAAACATTTATTACTTATGCCATTCTGTTTCTTATGTAGAGCCATGTCTGTCCCCAAATGAATGAATTAATCATTTACTTGTGTTCAATGGGAAGTAATTTTGCCTCTGCAGCCTTTATTTTCAATTCAATGAGAGTGGGATGCCATGGAGACCATCTTCTAGTTATTTAAACAGCTGGTTTGTACTAAAATGAGAATCTCTGTAATAATTACCACAGTTAAGTTTAACATTTTCTGGTTTGTGTTAATGTTATCCAGTTATTTGTCTTCTATTTTATTTTAATTATTTTAGTCTTTGGTAACTGGGTAAGGCCCACTAGGCACAAGTGCTTGTTTTCATGGGCAACCTGGGAGCACTGTAATACAGCTATCACAGTACTTATTTTACTGTATCATTCAAAATGCATCAAACTGCCCCAAACAATCACATTTTTGATGTCTTTGTGGCACACAGTTTATTATCATTGAAAACATGATGTTGCCATAAACAAAATCACTATGAAATCAGTTGGGGAAAACAAAATAATTATTTTAAGCAGACATCTTTTATAGGCTGCCATGATGATATGTTACAAACCCAGGAAAAGGAAAACTGAAAATCCAAAAAAGTATTCTACAGTAAATTATAATAACAAAATTGTTCTTTTCTAACTACATACTGAACAGGGTATCTGTTATTTAATATTTTTGACCTACAGTATGCAATAAATTCTGTAAGATCCAAATTGAGAGGGTTAGGCTGATCCATATCCAAATCTAACCCCCCCCCCCCAATTTGCACAACTAAAGCAAGTGTACACTTTATAAGAAACAAAGGAAGAAATCTGAAGTGAATGTTAAAATGTAAGGGTGTGTGAATACCTTTTTTGGAATACTAGGCAAGTATTCATAATCATGATGGACATATATTCAGTATTGGATTAAGAAAAAGTCCTTAGTGTGTGCATCTCTAAATGCTTCACCCAAAGTACAGTATGTCACTATCCTAAGCCCCTTCTTGGTTTGTCACCACATACCTGGACTGCACTACATGAATTACTTCTTAAACATGTGTTTAACTTAAGTTCACTAGCAGTACCAGAAGGCATCTTCCAAAGCAACATTCAAATTAAGCAATAATGCATGACAGGACATGGTTTATTGTGAGATTTACCCATGCCTTGTGTGGTGTGCCATGAGACTGCAGGGCAAGTGATTTAATTATATGAGAAGTGGGTAAATTCCACAGCTCTATATGCCCTGCAATTCATTATTGTGATTATAAAATGGGACCTTAGAAAAAATTATTAAAAAAATCTGTAATTACTTAAAAATGTATTTAATATTTCTAATAACATTTATCAACTGGGGATTTGATGGATATGCTGGGTAAAATAATCCCTGGTTTTCACTGTCACCCTTTTTCTCTACCTAACTCCAGGAAGGGTTTCATTTTGTGATTTGCCCTTCTACCAACACCTTCCTGAATAAGGTTTAAATTTTGTCATTCCCCCTTCTGTCACCCTGCTCCCTTGAGTGTAATGTTCTTTTGCCAGCATTTTTTAAAACATGTAAATGTAACTGTGTAATACTGCTAATAACAGTTGGTGACAGAAGGAGTTGTGAGCACTTGGTAGCAGGTGTTGCTAGAGTGGAGATGGAACAGAACAGTTGTTTTTAATGTGTCGTATTTTGCTATTTGTTTGTTTTACTTAATTGGTGATGACAGTTGGTGGCAGCTGACGTTGTGAGCGTTTGGCAGCAATGGGATCTGCAAGACCATTTATGGTATGGAGTAAAGTGTTGGAGCATCACTTACTTGACAGGACACAGTTTGTATCGATGATAGCACTTCTGATCAGGCAGTTGTGGTGCGTGGATAGGTCTCCATTATTTTTGCCATCACTGGAATAGCAGGACCACTTTAACTATCATCCATCTCTTCAGACAGCATTTCACAGAAAAGTTAATCTAGTGCATGGTTAATGCACGTATTCAAATACGTGTACCAGTTTGCCATTTTTTTGTAAGTTTTAACCTTTTTTTTTATTGTCAGGGTTACCAGCTATGAAAGAAAGAGCCATCTTTCAGCATAGGCATATTCCCACATTTGATCTGTATGTATGAATAACATGTAATCAGGTCAAAACAGATCAGCTGGGACATGATGATTTTTACCCCATTTAATAATGTATTTTATATTCAACATCATAATCCTATATCAGGGAGTAATTAAGATCACCGATCCAAACTAAGTTCCTGCTTTCCATCATGTCTATGGTCAAAAATCGGAAACCTAGGCTATTATTCTTCACCCCTTTCTCTTAAAAGGTCTTATCAAGTTTACCGAGAAGTAAGCCTGATGGTCTGACAGTTTAATTTGATATCACATGATCTTCAAGTCAATTGCTAATGCTCACCAATCTTACATGTAGATAAAAAGTTTGTTGTCAGCGTCTATAAGCAGCAAAGCATCATCATGATTTGAAATAGTCCTCAATGCAAGTGGCACCCAGTGTTAAGAGCAGGAGCAATGCAGCAAGAAGTACTGAGAACCTGGTGTGATTGGAAGTTTGTAGTAGGGCTGAGAGTCTCTGCTGTTGGGAGGAGGACCAGACACAGCAGTTCAGATACAGCATTTCAGTCTTCATGCAGAATACCTAAGCATACTGAATTTAAAGTGCTGGTGATAGCTGAATAATGCAGGCTGATACAATACTGAGAAACAAAGATGTTGAATTGCCGCACATGTCTAAGAACTACAGAAGAGTGCTGCAGACCCTTACTGTATATCTAACTACAGCATCTAAGGACTACAGAAGGGTGCTGCAGAATGAATATGTATGGAGTAAGTATAGGCTTCTAAGGAGTACAAGCGAGAACTGTAGACACGTATGTACAACCTACAGATGTCTGAGATCTACAAAAGTCCTTAATAGGTATGCATGACTAACTAGAGCATCTAAAGACTACAGGAGGCAAGCTCAGTCAAGGTTTTGAGTCACTTTGAGAACACATTGACCTTCAGTTAACTGAAAAAATACACTTTGGTCCTTCCCAGGTTGCTTGAGCTAGACCTATGAACCACTTCAATCACCACAGTCATTTCCCATAATCCTTTTCCCTTCTTCCTTCCTAAATATTTTGTTATTAAAAATAAATTCCACCTTCTAGCACTGTGACAAGTGGAGAATGAGTTTTTATTAATTAGACTGAAAGATCAGGGGAGGGTGAAAAAGGTTGGGATTGACTGGGTGAGTGAGAGGTAGTAGAGGGTTCCACCTACAGCACTTCAATTTATAACCTACTACAACTCAATACCAAGGACTTGAAGGATCTATAGCCAAAGTGTCAAAGCTGAACTGAAGTCAGACTGTCCAAATCAAAGCTGAACTGAAGTTGTCAATTTCCACATTGGCTCACCCTTACTGAGGAACTGGTAATGTGGTGATGTGAAGCCATGGAGGTGCAGAACAAAGGCTGGAAGATTAAACAGTAGACCAATGGACCAGAAGAAAAAGTATATAGTATATGGTTAGGGCTTATTATTGTTGGAAATCAGTGGCTTTCACAATCTTGTTGTAGGACAGTTCAAAGGTCCAAAATGTTCTACTATCATTCTGGCATCACATGGATAGTACAACTTTTCAGCCTTGTCCTGCCACCTGACTGGCTCAACTGACATGGATCCAACTGGAAAAATAGTGAAAACATGGTGGTGCCATTAGCGGTCAATGAGCCTGTTACTTCTATGGCAATGAGCAGTGGACCCTATAGTTTTGACATGAAGAGCCTTACATGGCTCCATGTCACAAAACTGGATTTTTTTATTTCATTTAAAAAATAAAGTCTGTCTTTGTTGTATATGTTTCAAGGACTGTACTTTTAATTGGATAAACTGCTGTATGCTTCACAATTGTAAAGAATATGATGTCTGTACTTCACTGTCCTGCGAGACATTAGCAGAGATACTTATGGAATGATGATGTATGTGTTAGACGTTTGTTAATGATATAAATAAAAAGTTTGATTAAAAAAAAAAATTAAAAAATGAGCAAACAGAAGCCTGAGGGAGAAGGGAGACGTCAGAGTGAGCAAAGTGGGGAGAAGTTGGAGCAAGTGGGAGCGGGGAGAAACTGGAGTGAGTGAGAGTGGGGAGAAGCTGGAGATAGTGACAGCAGGGAGAAGAAGGAGCCAGCAGGAGTGGAGAGAAGCACCAGCTAAAGCTGAAGGTAACCAGCAACTAAAAAGAAAGACAGGAAAATGAAATAAGCCCTAACCATATACTATATAAAACAGTGGATGGGTGACTAGCCACAACTAAGGCTGTGTTTCTATCTTGGGAGTTGACCTCTTGAGCTTTGCTCTCAAGGTCGCTATGATGTCATCAGCTCCCTTGATGGAAACACAGCCTTGTTGTGGATGGTCACTAGTCCACTATTCTATATGTTGATGTCAGAAACAAAGGGAAGATGCAGCAAACAGCAAGAAAATGAGCAAGACAAGACAATACAAGGAAAGACAGTGGACCACCAGAAGGAACACAGCAATAAAAATTCACATTTAGAGAATATTTGCACATATGCTATTTAAATGGTGTTTGATGGGGTACAGTGCAAGTCACCCACAGACCCACTAAACCACAGGAATATAGCCCTTAAATTCTCTATGTTTTCACTGCATCCATGCTTAGTTGAATGACTATCATTCAAATGAGTAAACGTCAGTGCACTAACACACTCTAGGTTGCTGCATTAAAGCATCTGAATTCAGTTCCTAGAGGCATATGCTCACAGCATTCCTGTAGAGTGCATGTAAATGCGTCTGTGCACCCAGATGTATGTTATTGTTTACTTCAGCTCTAATATGATGCGAGCAACAGCCTTTACTTTATAAGTAGTAGTAGTACCTATGTATCAAGACCCATTCCCTGGGGCTCAGAGTGCCTTACAACACAAACAATAAACACAAATAAACAATATAAAATAACTTAGTAATATAAAACATTATTTAAAATGATTTTAAATATGTGCAAAATATCACAGTAAAACCCATACAAAAAAGGAGGCATCAGATCAAAGAGGCTACTAAATAATGCTAAAAGTCTCATGAAAAAGGAAAGACTTCAAGTCTCTCTTAAATGCCTCCACTGAAGGGGCCTCCCATGAAAATCTTGGGACCCTGTTCCGCAGGACTGGGCCAGCTAGCATGAACACTCATATGCCAAAGATTTTATCCTTGCCCTCAGAACAGATAGGAGGCCCACCTTGGAGAAGCAGAGGGGATGGGAGGTCTGATAGGGAGTTAGAAGATCTTTCAGGTAAGCAGAACCTAACCATATAGGACTATATAGGTCAGCAAACTAAACTTGAAGGTAATATGCCACTTCATTGGCAGCCAGTGCAGTTCATGCAGGACCAGAGTTGTATGACAAGACGTAGGGAGACCCATCAACAAACTGTCTGCTGCGTTCTATACCAGCTGCAGGCATCACAGGGCACCTCCGTTCACCGTGAGATACAGAGTGTTTCAGTAGTTGAGTTTAGAAGTAAATACATGTACCAATGATGGCATGTCTTCAGGGGGATCTAGGCTTTTATCCAGGCAATATTTCTGAGATGGAAAAACCCAGTCCAGACTACAGCCGACACTTGAGCCTCAAGTGTTAACCTCAATCTAGAATGATCCCCAGATTCATCACCTTAGCAGAGGCAACCAATCTAGAAGAGCCAAACACAAGGCTAGTGATCTCCTTGGTGGCTTCTACACATCACCTCTGACTAAGCTCAGTCACTAGATGTGTCAAGCTAGGATGAAGCACAGAAATGCTGCAGAATATCACAAAATACTGCAATTTACTGCAGGGGCCATTGTAAGTTAATGGCAATTAAGCCCCTTTGTCATGTAGGATTTTGTGACATGTCATTATTGCAAGTTACTGCACTTCATCGTGGCTGATACATATGTACCTCTGTCTTGTCTGAGTTGAGTCTTAATTAGATTGATGACATCCATATCTGAATCTCAGTCAAGCACAAATTAAGTACCTCAATGGCATCTGGCTTCTGGGTGTAAATGATAGATGCAACTGGGTATCAATGGCATAGCAATGAAAACCCAGACTGTATTGCCTAATGATCCCTCCCAAGGGTAGCATATACACCACAAACAACAAGGATGAAAGGATTGACCCCGGGACACACCACAGAGCAGGGGCTTTGAGAGTGAGGAGAAATTTTCCATCACTACCCTTTGTGTCCTAGGGAAAGGGAAAGGGAACATTGTTTAACCATGAGTAGCACACTAAGCCAGAGCTTATTTCCAGATGCAACCTTGGAGCACAAGGAAGTTAAGTGACTTGTTCAGGATCACACAGTATGCACCTAGGTGACTGTGGGATTCAAACCTAGGTCTCCAGATCTACAGCTCAGAGGCTTAACCCACTGCACTATGCTGCCTCCTATATCTGAGGAATGACTCAAACCAGCTGATGACTGTGCCAGGGATTCCACAGTAGTCCCTGAGATGATTTAACTGCAATTGATGGTCCACAGTGTCAAAAGCGATGAGAAATCCAGGAGGATGAGAACTGACTGCTCTCCTCTTTCACCATGAGAAGATCATTATGCACCATGACCAATGCAGTCTCCGTACTCTGCCTAAACCTAAACCATGACTGGAGAGGTTTGTTGATGTCAAAGGCCATAAGATGTTTCTTAAGCTGTAGTGCCACCATCTTCTCAATAACTCCCCCTTAAAATATGAGATTAGAGACCTGTCTATATTTGCCAAGCAGCCCAGGGCCAAGGATGATTTCTTCAGGACAGACCTCACCAGCCCATCTTTCAACATGCTTGGAATGGTCCCTCCCAAGATGAGCACCAAAACATTAAATGAGCACTGGCCCCAGAAGCTCCACATAACTAACCAAAAGGCACATTGAGCCCTGGTCCAGCTCACAACAGATGGGCCATAACTCCACGATCACCCCACAGACGTCTTCCACCAAAACTGGACTAAGATCTTATCAGACCTGAGCAGAGCATCTGTTCATGACCTGCTCTAGTTTGGGGAGGGGGGAGTTGTAACAACTTTAGTGGCAAAATCTCAGACTGAATTGGGGACACCTTATCAGGAAAAAAACTAAGCAAATTCTTCACAGCCAATGGATAAATTTGGTCTCTCTGGTTATAGGCAGATCAGGCAAGTAGTCTGTCCATAGTCCAGAAGAGCTGAGCTGGTCAGTTCTTACTTACCACAATTGCCCTGGACAGAAGTGGTGCTTTCTTATAGGAGACTGCCCTTTGGTACTCATTGTAGTGCGTTATCAAAGTCAGTCTTTCCTCATCGGATCCAAGTCTCCTTCAATAATGTTCCAATCTCTGAGCCTTAGACTTCAGTTCCTGACCTCCACGTCAAACCACGGGGATCCCAAACACAAAGTCCAGGGTCATATACGTACAAGTGCAACTGCAAGGTAATGGCCCTATTATAGGCCACCACCTTCTCTGATCCAGTCCAACAAGCAGCCATTATACTTGAGAGATCCACCACTGCCTACAGTCTTTCTGGGGACAAACCCTTCAAAGGGTGATAGTGAACCATCTCCACTAAAGTTGGACTATTGGGAGGGGGCCTACATGAGACCTTTACTGTACAGTGATCCAACCAAATGACAGGATCAATCTCAAGGCTGCTAATCTTGAGCCCCAGCAAGAATACTAAGTCCAAGGCATGACTGTATTGATGAGTCACAGACTAGGCCCAGTGATTCCATCAACTGGAGGAAATCCTGACCAAACTGTGATAAAGTTATGGGGGAGGCAGTGTGGAATAGGAGTTGAAGTAATGAGCTGCAAACCTGTAGTTCCACTTACTCACTGTGTAACCTAAGCAAGACACCTAACATTCCTGTGATTAAGCTCTATGTAATCTTTCTCTAATCAATCTCTGTGTTGTTTGAATATCCTTATAAGTCTAAATAGCAGCAACATTCTATCCCCTTCCTCCCTTGTGAACATAAAAAAATAGACATAGTCAGCAGAAAAAGGTCATTGGTCCATCCAGTCTGCCCTGTTTTACCCTATCGTACCCTGGTACCTAATGTCTAATTGGGCTTATTGCCCTAACCTCCCCCCTTGCCCATGTCTACTGCTTTCCTCCTCTGTAACTATTAAGCCTTTTACTCTGTCCCAACCATATCTGAAACCATTAGTGGTTCTTGTACCCAACAGCTCTGCTGGTAGACTGTTCCATGGCCCAGCCACTCTCGCAGTAAAATAAAACTTTCTCACATCCCTCCTGAATCTCCCCCTGCCAGCTTCCAAACATATCCTGGTGTTCTTGATTCACCATTACTGCTGAATATTTCCCCATAATCTACATTGTTCATTCCTTTCAGGAACTTGAAGGTTTCTGTCATATCATCCTCTCTATTCTGGTCTCCAGCAAGTACATGTCTCATCAACACTGACTCTAATGTACAGTAGGTCCCGGGTATTGGTGGTACAAAATGGGCAAACTGGATAGACCCTTGGTCTTCATCTGCCATCACATTCTTTGATTCTATGGTAGATCTTTAAGCTGCATGGCATAATCTGTGTCACTGATCAATTCTTACATTGTTGGCACAATATATCTGTGTTTAGCTACAGAACTCTGTGGTTGGAAGGGATTTAAACAACATCATTCATTTCTAATATGGTATTTACCTCCAGCAGATAATTCAGAAAGTCCCAACATTAAAGATGGAACAATATTCAGTAATAGAACTAGAATATGAATGTTAAAAAGCTTCTACAACACAAAATGGCATACAGATTTACTGCAGCTCAGCTCTGACTTTAATACCAACAATCTGCAAACGTAAAGAAACTTAATGTAACAAGACCCTTATGAAGAAAAACTTGTTTCCTAATGGCATGGTTTCCAATTCCGTGTTCTAAACTTGGTACATAATATCACTGAAATTTAAGTGCAAAGATACTTTAAGACCTTCTGCCAATGTAATGAACTTATAATTAATTCAGCTGAAACCTCCAGCACAATTTCCCTCAATACAATTAATTGCCTTTTAATTAAGCCCCTTGCAATGTTATCTCCTACAGGCATGAGTGCAGTTCCTGAGGATAGACTGGTTAAGCAGTGTATACTAATAGACACTGGACTTTCTCCAGTTAGAAGCACAGTGTTACTAGACTGAGGAAACAAAAGGTCAGTTGCAAGAATGTACTTCAAATTAGAGTGTTAAGTGGTGAAATTCCAGACTGCCTGGCTATAAATCTATTTTATTAGAAAAACTCTATACAAGTAGTTTTTGCAGTGAGATTACTTCTCTAGTAAACACATTTAAGAAATGAAGGGACAACTAACCACATGAACCTTAAAAGTGCAAATTCTTCAATTTACAAAGAAAATCTATATTCTTGCTCACATTTGCTGACCAATGCTTTTTACATTTCTTTATTTCAAAAACAGAATTACACGTATAAAGGCTGGCTCACTGATACCATTCTGCAGGGAGTGAATCAGAACCTGATCACTGCTGCTGTCTTGCTTGATGAGGCCAAGGTCTTCAACACTTTTTGCTCTGCCTCCTGCAAGACAAACATTCTGTAGCTGGTCTATAAGAACCCATGATTAAATGGTTCATCTCTTAGCTGGTGGACAGATCACAGTTGTTCTAGTACAGTAGGTGATTCCCTCACCTCCAAATCCCATCAAATTAGGTATATCTCAAGGCTCAGTCCATGGTCCCTTCTTGTTCTCAGTTATTCTAAATGATCTCTCCAAGACACCTGTTTTCTCATTTCATCCACACGTATGTGGATGACACTGTGCTTTTAGCCTGTGGTCCCACTAACTCTTAGCTGAATACCCTCCCCCAGCATGACATTCATCGCTGGTTCCATGATAACCAACTCTCCCTGAATGCTATGAACATAATCTCTATGGCCATAGGCACCAGGCAGTGACTGGTTACTATCCAGGCACCTCTGTTTTTCTTGACCCTGGATTGCTCTCAACTAGAGGAAGCATACACCTTTAAATACCTGTGTATCTGGTTGGAAATCTTCTTGATGTCTCTTGCCACATCAGTGCCATCTACACAAAAAAAAAAACACTGTATACATGGAGCACTTTACATGAACCAAGCCTGTAACTCATGCTATGCCTGCCATACGATGGTTGTGTAAATGATCCTTACAGCAATTGACCACTAAGATGTGGTTCATAACACTGCCACCAAATCCACCTTGTCAAGGCTGGACACCCCTCTTCCACTCTTCTGTTGCTTTTCCATTGACTGACTTCCCAACATCCATTGCTGTTCCTTTCATTCATCCTGTTCTCCTTGAGGGCTGACATCTCTCTCTCTCTCTCTCTCTCTCTCTCTCTCTCATGTTCTCTCTCTCTTTCTCTCTCTGTCTCTTTCTCTCTATCTGCATCTTCCTTATCTACAAACATTGATGTTGTTCCATCTCTTCCTACCTCAGTTCCCCTCATTCATCTCCCCTCCCCTCATCCTACCTCCTCAGAAAATCTGACACCTGCTCTTTCTCTCTTCCTTGCACTGCAGCCTCTGCAGGTCATCTTGGCCTTTCTTATAGCTGCTCTGGCTCCTTTGTAGCCACTTCCACATCTCTCTCTCTCTCTCTCTTTCTCTCTCTCTCTCTCTCTCTTATCTCTCTCACCACCTTGTTTCTCTTTCTCTCTCTCTGATCTTACATTCTACATTTGCTCTTGTTTTTAATGTCCCTCTAGTCAACTTAGCACCAGCCCCCTCCCTCCTCACCTCCTGGTACCCACCACTTAATAAAAATTCAGCACTGGACAATGGCACAATGATCCCTGCACCCTGGCCAGCTGCAAACTACTAAAGAAAAATACACTGGAAAAACTAAGTCCCAAAATGAACTAATCACACACACACGGGGCAGGATTTTTTAATTTATTTTTCTCATAAGTTGGCCATTTCTAACCATTTCTAGTTTTGAGACAGTTAATGTTTTTAAATATCTTTGAGTTTTTATTGACTTAAATCTGACATTTGGTCCCCATCTTAAAAACCTAATGTGTAAAATGTATCAACAACTAGATCAGCTCTACTGGATAAACACACACTTGACATATGATGCTAGACTAAGTATTGCAAGACACCATTTGCATTCCATATTGTAATGGCTCCTTGGTTATTAAGGCAGCACCTAAAGTTAATCTAGATGGTAAAAAAAAGCACTATACCACAAAAATGCAAAATTTATTTTCAAAGTGGTAATAGGGGGCATTACTGTTCAATTTTAGAAGGTTTGGGATGGCATCCTTTCAAAATGAAATTGAATCTGTCTTTGGCAAACTTCAGCTTCAAATTGTTTGAGGCAACAACCTAATAGCTTAGCATGTTTGCTACAAATAGTCTCACTGAATTTCAATTCAAGATCAATCCAAAATATTTGCTCATCGGTTCCTCATATGTCAACAAGCATGGGCTAGAAATAATTTAATAAACAGGCTCCTTCTATGTGGAACACTATTCTAGTACCAGTCAAATCACAAACTAGTTATGCCTCATTTTCTAATGAAATGAAGAATAATTTATTAACATTGAATAACTGCACATGGTCTGTCTCAATTTTCTTTGTATTTTATAATTATGTCTTTTAACTATGTGTTGAAATTTTTTGATTATATTGCAATACTGTATGTATGTTTCTGCCTGAATTCAGTTTTGTCCTATACTTTTATCTTACTTATGCATTGTATTTTTTGTACATATTGTATTTTATCTGTATTTCTCAGTTTGAAAGGCAGAAGGAGGCTCTGGACCCATCTAGACTTTGATAAATGACTATGGTCCAAAACATGTCAGGTGGGATCTAATGATGAGTGGTCTTCAAAAAATCATGTTTGAAACTGAAACTGCTTTAGCATCCCTCTTTATAAGGTGTGTGTGTGTGTGCTTGAAACCTCTGGTTAGCTATTTTCTGTTGATTTCTGAGCACTGCCTCCCAGTGCACTTTCTACAAGCCAGCATATTGTATTACTTTATATATGTTTCTGCCTGAATTAAGTTCTGTCCTATAAGTATGTCTTACTTATGCATTTTAGTTTTTGCACATATTATATCCTATCTGTATTACTCAATTTATCAATCAAAACTTTGTTTGTAAGAAACACCTTTCCCAAACAAAAGGTGCTTTAACAATAAATAAATCAAATACATAAAATTAAGACAGCATCCAAAATCAGTTAATAAAAAATCAAATGCATGAAATTAAGACGGCATCCAAAATCAGTTAATAAAATGTACTTAAAAATATGGATACGCCAGGGTAAATAAATACATTTTCAATGCTAACTTAAAGCTTTGAACGGTCAGGCAATCTCACACCTGACGAGGTAGAGAATTCCACAGGGTTGGGGCCACAAAACTAAATGAACTGGCCCCAGATGTCTTTAAGCAAACCCTGGGAATCTCTAGCAATCCCTCATTGGTGGATCGGAGCGGACGAGAGGGACAGTGGGGATGAAGAAGATCTTGCAGGTAGCCGGGTCCCTGATCGTGTAGGGCCTTATAGGTCAGCAAACCGACCTTGATGGTAATCTGCCACCGTATTGGCAGCCAGTGCAGTCCTCAGAGGACAGGCATTATATGACTGGTTCTAGATGTACCAGTCAAAAGCCTGGCTGCCGCATTCTGCACTAACTGCAGGTGGCGGATATCCACCCCCGGTAGCCCTAGGTACAGGACGTTGCAGTAGTCCAGGCGAGAGGTAATGAAGGCGTGGACCTATGGTAGAAAGTCATCAGCGGGAACCAGATGCTTCACCCGGGCTATATTCCTTAGATGGTAAAATGAGGTTTTAACAACAGCCGACACCTGATGTTTAAGGGTCAGGCGATCATCAAATATAACACCCAGGTTCTGTACCCGGTCTGAGGTAGCTAACTGGGTCCCCCCAAGCCAAAGACCGGAGGGTGACCCCTTCAGCAAACCTGCCCCCCAATGACCTGGATCTATAACCAACACCTCAGTTTTTTCAGGGTTTAACCACAGCCAGCTCACAGTCATCCAGTCCTGAATGTTGGTAAGACAGTTGTTGAAGATTGAGACAGCATCACCCTGGTCAGGTACAAAGGACATGTACAGCTGAGTATCATCTGCATAGCAGTGAAAACTCAAGCCGTACCACCTAATAATCACTCCTAATGGTAGCATATACACCACAAACAACATGGGTGCCAAAATGGAGCCCTGCGGTACCCCAGAGGATAGAGGGAGTGATGCCAATGAAAAAATCCCCGCCACCACCCTCTGAGTTCTACCCTCAAGGAATGATTGAAACCAACTGAGGACCAGGCCAGATAGTCCACAGATAAACCACAGGCACTCCAAAAGTACTTCATGGTCCACGGTATCAAATACCGCAGAGAAATCAAGAAGGACCAAGATGGAATGGGTCTTTCAATCTCTTGCTATTAGGAGGTCATTTAGTACCCGAACAAGGGTTGTCTCGGTACTATGTCTCTTCCTAAATCCGGACTAGAGAGAATCATAGACATTGTGGCTGGTCAAATGGTCATCCAGCTGCAATGTGACCACCTTCTCAGTAACCTTACCTACAAAAGGCAGGTTAGAGACAGGCCTGTAGTTATCCAGACAGTCTGGGTCCAAGGAGGGTTTTTTGAGAAGAGGCTGAATCACAGCTTCCTTCAGGGAATCAGGAAAGATCCCCTTCTCCAATGACAGCCAGACTATCTTGGCAAGGACAAGGACAATTTTATCCACACAACCTACTAAAAGGCGAGTGGAGCCTGGATCCAAACTAAGGTTGGTTGGTCGCAGTGACTGGACGATCATCACTATTTCATTGATTGTGGGCCGGTCAAAGTAAAACCACACAAACTGGATGTCTGACATCTCCTGCCAACCATCACAACTCCTGTTTGAAAGAGTTAGAAGGAGGTCGGATCTGATTGTAGCAACCTTATCTGTGAAAAATCAAGCAAACTCCTCACACCGCTCCTGCAAAAACGCTCTCTCGGACTGAAGACAGATAGGATTGCACAATCTGTCCACGGTCCGAAAGAGCTGCGCTGGTCAATTCTGCACAGCAGCAATTTCCCTGGAGAGGAATTCTTCCTTCTTATGGGTAATTGCTGATTGATATATCCCATAATGGTCCATCAAACTAAGCCTGTCACATTCCAGACCCGACTTCCGCCAATGTCTCTCAAGTCTTCTTCCAACTCTCCTCAGCTCCCTCAATGTCTCATCAAACCAAGGAGACTTGGGGCAAAGAGTAAGGGGATGAACACGAGCAGGAGCAATGGAGTCCAGGGCTCCAACTACTGCCTCATTATAGGCAAGAACCAGTTTCCCAGGATCCATGCATTCATTTGACAAACTTGATAGATCCAGCACTGCCATCAGGCCCGCTGTGGTAAAACCCCTTAAAGGGTGGTACTGGACCATTTCCGTAGGGGCCAACCTACTGGGGGGGCCAGGAAGCTGAACCCAATGGTGTGATGGTCAGACCATCCGACTGGCTCCAACACCAGATCGGATATCTCCATCCCCAGGAGGAATACCAAGTCCAATGAATGACCATCTATATGGGTCGAGGAGGAAATAACCTGTGTGAAGCCCAGCAAATTCATCAGCTGGAGGAAGTCCTGACCAAACTGCAAGAGTTCATCATCAACCCAGGCATTGAAATCCCCCAGGATCAGCAACCTGGAGGATCCCAATGTCATGTCGACAATGAAGTCTGCAACTTCCCGCAGGAAAACATTTCCATTTCCTGGTGGATGGTAAATGAGAAGAATCTTATACCCCACACCCTCACCCAAGATACATTCAAAGGAGTTGGTAATTTCCACTGGTACCTCCATCAGGTTCAGTTCTCTTCTAAAACAGATTGCCACTCCCCCACCCCTCCGATCCAGCCTCGGACGGTGTATCACAGAGTACCCGACTGGTACAACTGAAGCCAAAATAGGGCCAGCATTATCATCCAGCCAGGTCTCGGTGATGCATGCCAGGTCTGATGATCCTACAAGATCAGCTATTATAGCAGTCTTGTTTTTAATGAACCTGACATAACATAACACCGTCCGAGTAGGATAAGTTGTCGATGAAGACCGAGCCACCTGCCTACCACAGGCAGAACCCTTGGATATGGGAATCAGGCAAGGAGGACCCCTCTCCTGAACCCATTTCACCCCAGGGCATCTTCTCATCTTCACTATCCCAATTCGTCCGCTCCTTTCCATTCTCCCTCCAGTCCCCACCATCACCCTCCTCCTCCTCACAATCCCCAGGGCTCTACATTGTCTATACACCTCCGGGGACAGTGAAGGACAACAAAAAGGGTGAAGGTCCTTAAGGCGGGAGGGGGAATAATGCCTGACCATCCAAGCAATTCCCAAACACATCCTCACACATTCAAAACACCCACATTTAAAAGGCAGAAGGAGGCTCTGGGCCCATCTAGACTGCATTCCCACACCATGTGGGGGTGAATTAGCCATCATTTATTAGAAAGTGTCCATTTAGGGCATTTTGAGATTATTAAAGTCTATAATATCAACTATATTCTGGGGAAGGGAGTTCCACAGTCTGCATGCTCTAATTGTGAAACAAGTATTTCTATTATTGTTTGATGCCCATTGGATACACAGTTGTTTATTGTGTGATCTTAGGTTAGAAGGCTTTTGGACTAGGGTAGCATTGCATTCCTTTGCCATGTCCTGGTCATGTAGTATGTTAAATAACATAAGCTGGTCACCCCTATTTCTTCTTGTTTGTAAATGGTAAAGATTCAGTGCACATAGCCTGTCAGGTTATAATGCCTCCTTTAACTGTAGTACCAATTTAGTAACCCTTCTCTGAATGCTATCCAGTAATTTCCTATCCTTTACCACATGTGGGGCCCAAAATGATGCAGCATAATCCAGATGGAGTCTTATATATGCTTTATATAAGGGTATGATGCATGTCTTACATCTGATTGTAAATGCCCTATGGATAGATGTAACAATTCTATTTGCTGTCAGGGAGGTCTTTCTACAGTGTTCGCCATAAATAAGATCATTATTAATAACAATTCCCAAGTCTGTTTCATATGTAACTGATGTTAAATGTGACACATTGAGAGTGAAAATCCTGAAAGTTTTCTTTTTTACCCAAGTGGATAATAGCACACTTTTCTACATTAAAAGCCATCTCATTGTATGCTGTCCAACTTTCTATAAGTAATAGATCCTTGTCTTAGACATTGCATTTGCCCTCATTATCCACCTCGGAACTAAGTTTTGTATTTTTGTCAAACTTGATGCTATTACTGTGGACCATATGATGTAGGTCACTGATGAAGATGCCGAATAATGTAGGGCCCAACACTGAGCCCTGTGGGACCCCACTAGTAACAATGATCTCTTCAGAGAGTGTATTGGACACCTTGACCTGCTGTGTCATACTTTGGAGTCATTCTTCAATCCACCTGATGGTATAGGAATTTAATCCTAGGTTGATCATTTTACTAACAAGCTTATTATGAGGGACTGTGTCAAATGCCTTTCAAAATCTAAGTAGACCACATCCCCAGGTACACCCCTATCCAAGCTATTGCTTACTTCCTCATAAAATGATATTAAATTGGTGGTACAGGAATGACTGGCTAAGAATCCATGTTGTGTTGAGTTCCTTAGACCCTTCTCCAATATTTCTTTTCTAATCTAGTTTTTCACAGTCTCTCCATGATTTTACAAACAACCAATGTTAGGCTGATAAGTCTAAAGTTACCAGTTGTGTTTTTATTCCCCTTTTTATGACTAGGGACCACTATAGCACATTTCCAGTCACATGGGATAGCACATGAACTCAGTGATTTATTGAATGGAATGGTAAGGGGTATAGTCAATTGGTGTGCCATTTCCTTAATAAAGTTTGAGTTAAGTTCATCTGGGCCTGAGGCAGAATTAATACACAACATTTTTTTTTTAACTCCTCAGCCAGGAAACATTGACAGCCTTGTCTAGCAATAGGTATTGGGACTTTCAGCTTATCCTTCTTTAGGAATACAGAAACAAAGTACCTATTAAAGGCATCCGCGACCTCATTGGGTTCACTAATTTCCACCCCTTTCTCTTTTTTTTTCAAATTTAGTAAACTTTATTCAGATATTTAACATTAACAAACAGATAAGGAGCAGATTAGCAACTTAATACTTATTACAAACAGGAGCATGAAAGATTCAGAAGAATTAATATTATACAGCAAAAAAAAGAGGTATTATCCATATCAAATTGGAGTGGAATAAGTAATAAAAAGGACTATACTATTACAAACCACCTCCCTCCCCACCCTCCCTCCTCCCCTGGCATGCACCAAAGTAACACTAATGTAGGAGAGGTACAGTCAATTACAACCTAAGAATATAACAGATTTTATATTAACAATCAAATCACTAAGGAAACAGGTAAGCTGACAACATAAGACACTAGTATTTTCAGATGGTCAAAAGGGTATGTAGAGGTGCCCACACCTTTTGATAGTAGCTCACTTTTTTTGACATTTGAGCTATAAAATTCTCTGCTTGTAGAGCAAAAAGGACCTTGCATAACCATTCTGTAAGGGAAGGGACACTCTGATCTAGCCAGTGATGCAGAATTATTTTTTTGGTAGATAGAGATATTATGGCCATATGTTTACATTGGTTACCAATCAGAGTGTTCCCGTACTCCCCTAAGATGCATATTTTGGGGCAAAAGGCATCTAAGAGGCCTAGAATAGGATCCAACTTTGATTTAATGACTGACCATAGTGGGGAAGCTTTGTTACACTCCCATAATATATGCAGTAAGGTACCAGGATAGTCACCACATCTGGAGCAGAGATTAGATGAGAGCTTCCCTATTTTGTGTAGCTTAACTGGAGTGTAATATAAATCATGAAGTACATAAAATTGAAGGAGACGATATCGATCCCACTTAACATCCTGGTATAACTGGGACCATATTCGAGGCCAGGATCAGGTAATGAAGGGAGCAGGGGGCAGTACGTGATCCCAGGTGTAGTGTGGATGACCTTCTACTTCCTCGATCAGGTCCTATAGAAGGCAGTAGAAGGATGAGATGAGATGAGATGAGGGGGAGGTCGAGATGGCTAAAAGTATTGAGATCACCAGATTTTGATCCTAGAGTCACGAATCAAAGTGACAGAGGAGTATATATGATAACTGGATATATTTGAAACAATAGGAGGTTGGGAGAGTAAACCTGAGTTGGGCATCTTAGAAGGATAACAGTTTGTGGTCTCTTAGTAAATCGCTGACATTTAAGGTCATCTTATGTGGCCAAAAAGTGGAACTGAGAGGCTGACCTCCAATTTTGAAATTAGGATTATTTAATGTGGGTTATGATGCATCATGTATAAGAGAGGTGTGAGTGGTAGTGTTAAGCTGTGAGAGTATGTGAAGCACTGCCATAAGAGGAGTATTACGTAGGTCCTTGCGGATGTGCTTAAGGGGGACATATAGTTGTGAGCGCAGACCAAGACCATAAGAGGTGCAGAGTGACTTCTCAATCTGCAGCCATAAGGGAGAATGCGTCAGCAGGTCTGTATGTATTGGTTCTTTCATCCAGTGAAGAAAAAATTAACAATTAATAGAAAAATAGTAAAGGAGAAAATTGGGTAGTTGCAAGCCACCTCTGGATTTGCTTCACTATAACTTGGAGAAAACTCTTCTAGGAGCTTTGCCATGCCATACAAAGTTGGAAACAATCCTGTGTGCCTGCAGGAACCAGGCTTTCGAGAGGAGATAATTGTACATTTGCAAGGGATATAAAAGACGAGGAAGAACATTCATCTTCACAACACATATAACCCCAAAGGGAGAGAAGAAGTAGGGCCCAATGGTTTAGATCAGTCTTAATTTGAGTAAGAGCTCTGTTGAGATTATGATGTTTCATGTTAGAGCAAGAACAAAAAAAGATAAATCCCTAGATATTTAATTTTGTCTTTGACCCATTGAAGGCTCAGATGTGATACGTCAGTTTGTAGCATATGTATATTGAGAAGCATTATTTCCATTTTGGAGACATTAAGCTTGTAATTAGAAATGCTACCATATTCCTCAATTATGTCTAATGTGGCAGCAATCGAGACGGGAGGATGTGAGACATGAAGGAGTATGTCGTTTGCATACACAGACAGATTATATTGGTTGGATCCAATGTTGATCCCCAAGACCTGAGGGGAAGTATTAAATTGCCGGAGAAGTGGTTCTAGATAGAGACCGAACAAGAAGGTGGAGAGTGGACAACCTTGTCTGGTGCCCTGTTGAAGGGTGAGAGACTGTGAAAGTAGACCATTACAGAGCACACGGGTGGAGGGTTGTGTGTATAGAACCTTGATCCATTTGATATATTGTGGGGGGAAACAGTATTTGGACAACAGTTGAAAAAGATAGTCCCAGCAGACCCTGTCAAAAGCTTTCTCTGAATCCAGGGAAACCAGTGCATTGGGGATTGGGGAGTCCCTGGATGCAGAGATCAAATACATTAACTTGTGCAGATGATCTGTGGATAACCTGCCTGCCACAAAGCAGACCTGCTCTGGACTTATGAGGCTATGCCATACCTGGGATAGTCGATTTGCCAGGACCTTAGCTAGGATTTTGAAATCAAAATTTATCAAAGAGATAGGACGGCAACTGGAGACATGAAGGGGGTCTCTTCTGGGTTTAGGAAAAACTACTATTGTAGCTTCTGTAAGGGAGTAGTCTGACATACCATGCTCATAGATGTAGTTGTAGGTGTGTAGGAGAATTGGTGCCAGTTGAACCTTAAACGTTTTGTAAAATTCAGTGGTATAGCCATCAATGCCCAGTGTTTTATTTATGGGTAGAGCATCAATTGCAGATTTGATTTCTGCAAGTGAGAGGGGATCTTGTAAGACAGCCACCTGTTGTCACCCTAATTGTGGAAGCTAAATGCCTTGCATGAATTGGTCAACAAGATCTGATTTAAAGGTACCAGTGGGTCGGGAATATAAGTTTTGGTAATGTTCCTGGAAGCAATTCACAATTTCCTGGAGGGAGTAACTATATTACCAGCTGAATTATGAATGGAGGGGACAATTCTATTGACAGCCTGAGCCCAGAGGCAGAGATCCAGTAGTTTACCCACTTTGTCCTCCTGGTTAAAATAATGGGTTTTTTAATGTAAAAGAAGGCGTTACGCTTTATCTGTAAGTATGGTATTATAAGAAGCTCGGAAATTTTCCAAACTATTAAGTTCGATGGGGATAGGGTGAGCAGGAAGTGAGAATTCTAGTTGCCAGATTTCTTGAAGGAGATTGGAGGTGACTTGTGTGGCAATCTTTTTTCTGATAGTAGCTAGTCGAATGATTTCTCCCCTTATAGTACATATCAGTGCCCCCCCAAAGGACATCTAGCTTAGACATAGTGGGTGAATTATTGCTAAGGAAAGTAGAGAGAAAAGTACTGAGGTGAGAAACAAGGTGGTCAGATTTCAGTAATTGGCTATTAAGTCTCCATACTTTATCCTTATTGATGGGAGGACCCAGACGCAACTGTAGTAAGGTGGGGTGGAGGTCCGAAATAACTTTAGGTAAATAATTACAAGACAGAACTGCTGAAAGGTGCCCAATTCCCAGTAAGAAGTAGTCAATTCAGGAGAAGGAGTTATGGGGGACAGAGTAGAAAGAGAATTCCTTTTGGGAAGGGAAAAGCACCCTTCAAGGATCGAAAAGACCCACTGAGTCCATCAACTCCCTAATAGCAAGTTGTGCAGGTGAGAGAGAAGGGCTGCAAGGTCTGGAGTGATCCAAAACATTACAGTATGCCAGGTTCCAGTCACCTCCCAACAAAATAGGAAGAGAGGAGCAGGGGACTAAATGTGCCATAAGGGAGGTGAAAAACTGAGGATCATCTGTTGTTGGTCCATAGATTGAATCAAGCACAATCTCTGAATGGCCTAAAAGGGCCCTGACAATAGTAAATCTTCCTTGGCTGTCTGTTATGGAGTTCAGCAGTTGGAAAGATCTTTTATGAGCCACTAGAATAACCCCCCACACCTTTACGTGTATCAGGACCTGTCCTGAGCACCTGACCCACCCAGTACCTCCTGAACTGGAGTACCTGGGAAGGGGGCAAATGGGTTTCCTGAAGAAAAGTGACATTGACATCCAACCTACGCAGCTGCACTAGTATTTTAGCCCTCTTAGAGGTAGACTGGGCACCCATTACATTCCACTAACAGAATTTATAACTGTCAGTCATGAGCCAGCTTTAAATTAAGTAACATCTGCTGGAACTAGATTAACCAAATAAGGTCCAACTTCCCTCTCACAGCATAACATAATCATAATGATGGTGCTTGCCTTAGTCCCTAAACCCCATATCCTTATTGAGCAGACCCACACAATGGGCAGGGCTTGCTTGAGATGTGATGACCATACGAAGGAGAACTGATTAGGGTAAGACCGCATAATAGCCCTTTACCCCCCTCCCAAATTCTATCTACATATATTCCCTGGGCAGCAGCAAATCAGCTGCAATCAAAGAAATAATAGAGGGAAGCCCCTTCCACCCCTTTCTTGATCAGTGGTCTAAGTTTGGTAAAGCTAGAGTTAATATATGCAAAACAGGATTTTTGATTATCCTTTGTAGTGGAGAGCTTGAACTTCAACTTCCTCCTTTTGTTTATTATCATTTTTTTTATATGCCCAAGTTCAGCCTTGTAGATTTCCTTGGAGTGTTCATTGTTAGTTTTTTTTATAATTTTTAAAGGCTTTCTCTGTTTTTTGTATTTGTAGCCTGATTTTAGGTGTTAGCCAGGGTTGTTTCTTGCCTTTATTATTGTTGATTTGCTTTACTGGAATATGTAAATTTTCCAGTTCTCTTATTACTGTTTTTAGAAATACCCAGCCCTCTCCCACATTAAGGTCTGCCATTAAAGTATTCCAATCATATGATTGTAAGGTTGTAGTAATCATTCAGTAGTTATCTCTAGAATAGAAATGGGCAAAAGTTGAGAATTCTGCTTTTGTGGAAGTTCCACAAAAATTTGGAAATTTCACAGAATTTTCTGAGCTTTTCTCATTGGCAAGATCGGAATCTTCTGAATGGGCTTAGTGGATTTTTGCCCTGTTCTGTGGAATTTTTTGGCTGAATTGTGGAATAATACACATGAATTGTAGAATAACAGTTCTGAGGAATTTTATTCCACAGTTTAATGAATTATTCCCCAATATATGTAATTATTCTGCAGTTCATTTATCAGTTCTGTGGACTTTTTTCTCCACAGTTTAATAGAATAATCCACAATTTATACATTTATTCTGCTGTTCTTAGAATTTTCACAAAAGTTGATAATTTAATTTCTGCACTTTTGCTGAAGCGAATTTCTGACTTTCGTAGAAATTTTGCCGGTGGAAGTCTTTTTTTGCACACCTCTACTCTAGAATAATTGTACCTGTAAGAGGATTCTCTAGAGAATGTTTTCTGCCAAGCAAGGTTAAAGATAGTGTTGCTCAGATAGTGCTTTTGTGGATCCTACCACTATCTATCAGATAGTGCAGGTATCCTACCTTGGATCCTACTAGAAATCCTACCAAAGACAAGTGTAGGATCCAGGGTCAGATAGTGATGGATCCGAGTTAGGATCCAGGGATCTTAGGTCAAATAGGATCCAGGGTCAGATAGTGGTAGATCCTAGTTAGGATTCAGGGATCCTAGGTCAGATAGTTAGGATCCAGGGCCAGATAGCGATGAATCCTAGGTCAGATCCTGGGATCCTAGGTCAGATAGTTAGGATCCAAGCTGGATCCTAGAGGGTAGGGTCCATGGTCAGATAGTACTACTATCCTACCACAGTAACCATCTGGCCAAATGGGAGGTATCTGTTGGTATCCTAATTTTTAGGATACTATCTGAGAAACACTAGTTAAAGCTAACACAATTGTGATCACTATTCCCTACTGTATGTATACTGTACTATTGTACACTGGGTTGTACCTGTAAAAGGTGCCTATGGCACCATTGAATCTTACCTGCTCAATGAAATAAAAACAACAAACACTTTGCATCCAAATTATCAAGCTGACCAAATTTTCCCCTCTGCTGCCATAGACCACTTCAGTAGCACCTTGTAAATCCAATTTTTTATTTTATTTTTTTTATGTGCTAACCAGTTAGCTCTGAGGACATCATATGTCCATTTTCATGGCAGTCCCAGACACACAACAAAATAAATTACATATATTAAATACACACAGTACAAATACATTCGAGTAAGAATAAATGCAAAAATACATACAGCATAAGTCCTTTAACTAGTGCATTGACATTTGGAACTCTCAATACAAAACTGTTTTAAATTCTGCTTAAATGATGGATAGGACCTAACGTGATATAATGCATTTGGAAGTGAATTCCAGTCTTTTAAGACTTTATGCAAGTAAAGAACATTGAGCTAAAGAAAATGTATAAGGTAGTAATTTCAAATAAAATGCAGTCAAGGAACAAGTTGCACATCTGGAATTACAATTTTGAATCAAATCCTTAAAGGTTAATTTTACAACACCACACCAAAGTCTCAAAAATAGAATCAATCTAAAATAAAAACAATGATATTCAGAAGCACAACAATATTCAAAAGAAAACCAATCAATAAAGGATATGATGTGCAATAGTGTGTTAATCTAGGACAAGATAAAGCAAAATGACACACACTATGTTAAAGATTTTTAACTCTATTTAGAGAACTCTCCACTGCAGTAGACTAAACTGGGAGTCCATAGTCTGTTACTAATAGAATTAAGTATTGTACCAGCACCTTTTTAGAACTGTAAGAAAAGCAGTCCTTTATTTTTTAAAGTAAACCCAACCGAACGTTAACAGTCCTAACTAAAAACAAGCATCTGTCAATGCTGAATGTTGTCTCACTGGCATTAGCATTGGTAGTGCAGGAGTTAGAGAAGCATAATAGGAATGGCAGTACAGTATGGAACTGACGCCAACCCCACCTCCACCCTGCAGAGACTGACAGGCACTGGGGTGTGCCTATGGGGCATCAGCTATAACGCTGATGCCATTTTACTTCACCCTACCCTGTAGACGCTGACAAGTGTCGTGGTACGCTTTGGGGTCTTTGGACCTTATACTTACCTCATTCCATAAGGAAATATGCTGAGACGGGTGCAGTATAGGAGAATGGGCCTCACCCTACCATGTAGACACTGACAAGTGTTGTGGTGTACTTTGGGGTCTTTGGGCCTTATACTTACCACATTCCATGAGGAAATATGCTGAAACAGGTGCAGTATAGGAGAATGGGGTGAACGTTAGGGCGAACACGCCTAAGGCATACTTTTGAAGCCTGTCACTGGCTGCAGGGTGGGGGTGGGGGTGGAATGGTGTGAGCATTACTGCCCATAACCCAATTATTTTTGGGAGTTTTTTAGCCACATTTTCAACATAGGTATTTTGGGACCTCCCCTCATGAACAGTGGTGCTGTGATTTTGTTAATCTGTCCCAAAAGTTGATTTCCCACAGTGACCATGCCATGCCACAGGTGTGGAAACACATTTTGGGAAGGCTGTGAAAAATTTCAGCTGTACTGTTGATAAGGAGGTGTAAAAAAATGCAAGTGTTGAAAATCTGGCATGAAAGTATTGCAAATTTGCAAAGTTACAAGAGTGCGTGGAAACTGCGCAATGCAGCACTTGTAACACAGTCATTTTATGGACTTTCATCACCAAATTTTCAACATAGGCATTTTAGGACCTCTGCTCATGAACAGTGTCACCGTCATTTTCTCAAACTGTCCTGAAAACCGATTTCGCACAGTGACTGTGCTATTCTGCACTGGATGTGCGAAAACACATTTCAGCCAGGATATGTAAAATGACAGCTATACTGTTCATAATGAGGTGTGAAAAAATGCCAATTTTGAAATTCTGGAGTGAAAATATTACAAATTCACAAAATTACAAGCGTGCATGGAAACAGCACAACACACGCTCATAAAACAGCCATTGTTTGGATGTTTTTCACCAAATTTGCAACATAGGCTTTTTGAGAGCCCCCCTCATGAGCAGTGGCACTGTCATTTCATTACTTGGTCCCGAAAGGTAATTCCTTGCAGTGACCATGAAATCACCTTTCGGGACCGAATAACACCATGTCAGTGACTGAATTCATGAGGAGGGGTCCCAATAACCCCATGTTGAAAATGTGGTGCAAAAATTCCAGAAAATGCCTGAGATATTCACCAAAGTTGAAAAAACCCTATTTATGCCATTATACAGCTTACCGGCATTTCTTCAGTTCATGGTTGGCTTTGATGAGTGCAGACGTGTTCCCAGTTCACTGAAGATCATCGCATCAGACTCTGGAGGTAAGTATGGGGTGAGGGGGGGTGTGGGAAGCAGGGTGCACATAGGGTGGAGCGGGTTGGGGCAGGGAGCTGGACAGACCAAGTGGGACCGTTTCTTCTTTTACAAGTAAAAAAACAAAAAACATTGCAGGACAGTTTTTTTTTACAGAAGCGTTGGCATGTGCTGGGATGGGCTCCCAGTGTGCCACCTGACTGTTTGTGGGGGGATGGCCACAGAGGATTGGGCACCCTGTCAGCACATGCTAAAGGGGGGCAAGAGCCGAGGGGGATTGGGCACTCCCCTTGGCACATAACTAATGGGGGGGTGCATTATGCCAATGAGGAATGGGCTCCCCCATCAGCAGATAAATTGGGTCAGGGCATGCCGACAGGGAGATTGGGCACCCCTGAAGTCAGCATTGTGCTGCCACGTTTAATCTATTGTTTCACCAGGGAAGGCACGTTGGGAGGTGCCGCTGCATATGACGAGCTTTCAAAGCTCGTCATACACTGTGGTACCTTTCCTTAGATGTCACACATATTGTTCCTGTGTGTGCTGCTTATTGGGGAATGAGGGATGCACTACTGATGCATGCCCTGCATCGCCTCAACAGCCGCACTATGCTCCAAATCTGTTATTATCGTAACATGTTGGCAGGTAGAGCACACGCGAGCCAACATAAAAATCAATATGAGAATTAAAATGACAACTTATCCAAATGAAAACCATATACTTAGAATAATGTACTCTCTCAATTTCAGCATTGCATTCATCCCTAATTACAAACTGGTTAGATACGGCCGATAGCCTATTCCTAGTTCCAAAAAAATATAGGTTTAGTTTTGGATACATTCAATAATAACCCACTGTTACTCATTCATCTGTTAATCAAATGAAACTTACCTTGTAACTCCAACTTCAAACTTTCACAAGCTTGCCCACTACAGTATTATACAAAACAATAGCATCTACATAAAGTTACATTTTAGAAAAGGAAGTAACAGAAGCTTTTGTGGAAGGGAGGTGGGCACTAATTCATTTTTTGGAGGAAAGAGTCCTGAAGGACCCGCTATTCTGAAGGTGGACAAAGCAATGGAGCAAAATGGGGGTACATCCAAGGGTACTGAGGGAGCTTACGAGATACTGGCTGCACCTCCAACAGTCCTATTTCACAGCTCACTGAAAACAGAGTGTTTCTGGAAGACTGAAGTAGTGCAGATGTAGTCCCTCTACACAAATGTGGTAACAGGGAGGAACCTGGCAATTATGGGCCAGTCAGCCTAACATTGGTGGTGGGAATTTAATGGAATCACTGCTGAATGAAAAGATTACAGAATATCTTGAATCCAGTGGGTTACAAGATCCGAGGCAGCATGGGTTCATTGGGGGAGATCATGCCAAATGAATCTGATAGATTTGTTTGACTGGGAGACAAAGGATTTAGATTTGGGTGCTACAGTGGATGTGGCCTATCTAGATATCAGTTAGGGTTTCAATGCCATTCTACATAGAAGACTAGTAAGCAAAAGGGTAGCATAGGAACGAGTCCAGAGGTGGTAAACTAGATAAGAAATTGGTTAGAAACCAACCTGCTCTTCTTCAGTTGAGTCTCACCCCCTCCTTATCCAGAGATAAACTGTGGTTCCTGTACAACTAGCTACTTTAATCAGAGGACCTCCTGAAACATATTCAGTCCTTCATTGCTTCCTTTATGGAGTTAAATTCAGCCTCTATGCCTGCCTTGGATATATTATGGGGAGCCTTAAAATGTGCCCTTCAGAGATAATTGATATGGTTGTTGACCAAATACATAAAATAGACCATTGCTACTTTATCCTTGTTATTGACTTGTATATGAGCTCTAGAGTGTTGAGTCTCACAGAATTCTCTGCAATCGGAGTGGGAACAACTAGAAAGTCTCTGCTTTCAGTATAACACCCTCCTGGGGAAAAAGCGGAGCAGTTGCTACTATGCATTAAAGTAAGATACTTTGACCAAGGGGAAAAAGCTGGGAATTATTGGCCTTTCAGTTGTGATCCCAAGCCACAGATAAGATTGTTACCACTATCTGTGCAGACACTGTTTCTCTTCTTACCTCCCTCTGGGACATAGTTGACGCCTTCAAAACCTTCTACCAACAACTGTATGCCCCACCTTCTTCTCCCTTGGATTGTGACAGTTTTGAGGATTTCCTGAGGGATTACTCCTTCCACAGCTGACTGACTCACAAGTGGCCTCCTTGAAGGCCCCAATATCTTTAGCTGAGGTCTCCCAGGATATAAACTCTCTGGCTTCTAAGTCTCCCAGCCCGGATGGGTTTACATCTAATTTCTATAAAGCTTGCAAAGATCAGGTAACCCCTATCCTCCTTTATACCTTTAACCATGTTTTCCGGGGTGACATATCGGATGCCTCCCATAGAGTAGCAACCATTGTGGTTCTTCCCAAACCTGGTCTGGATCCCCTGCTGGTCTCCAGCTATAGGCCAATCTCACTTATTAATGTTGATATTAAAATTCTCACCAAAATATTGGCTTGTTGATCAGGGCAAGTATGGGATTCTCTTATCAGCACAGAACAGGTTGAATTTGTTGGGGGAGGCTCTCGGCGGACCACCTCCAGAAGTTATCCTACCTCCTTTCTGCATCCAAGGATTCCTCCACCCTCACAGTACTAGTGTCCCTGGATGCAGAGAAAGCTTTTGATCGGGTCCCTGGGATTATTTGTTCACCCTACTTCCCAAATACCATATTCCCTCAGAGTTTATCCAGTGGGTCAGGGTGCTCTGCTCCTCCCCATCCACCAGAATACTTTGTAATGGGGTTTTATCACCAGCTTTCCCTCTCCATCAGGGCACCAGGCAGGGATGTCCTCTTTCCCCTTATTTATTCATCCTATTCTTGGAACCCCTCATCCGCAAGATCAAGCTCTCTCCTCAGGTCTCTGGTATTTCTGTTGGTCAAAGAACATATAAGTTATCTGTATATGCAGATGATATTCTATTGCATATTTCCTCCCTAGCTACATCTCTGCCTGCTGCTCTATAGGTCATATCTCACTTTAGTGCCATCTCCAACTATAAACTAAATTTAGCTAAAATGGAGGTCATGCCTCTCAATAATGCCACTTTTAGGACGGACATTGCACATCTGGGCCTGGTATGGATGAGGGATAAACTGAAGTATTTGGGAATTTACCTCAGTACTTCACCTCTTAAAATGCATCAATATAATTTAGATGTGATGGTGGCCCACCATAAAATGGACCTTGACTGTTGGTCCTTATTACCTCTTTCCCTGTGGGTCCGACTTAATATAATTAAAATGAACATGTTACCCAGATTACTGTATCTCCTTCAGATATACACTTTTACTCTTCCCCAGTCCTGGTTTCATCATGTCCACTGGATCATTTCCACCTTTTTGTGGCAAGAAAAGACATCGCACCGAGCACTGGCTAAGATGATGCTCGCCAAACTGGATGGGGGTTAGAAGCTCCTAATTTCTTTTTATATAATCTAGTGCAGCACCTCACTACACTCTCTTACTGGTTGAGGGAAGTTAGAGGTGTTTCTTCTCAATTCTATGTCCTGCATTGTGTGGAGATGGAGCGTGACCTGTGTTCTACCAACGGCTTTGATAAACAGTCGCTTCCTTACCTCCCCAAGAAGAATCTACCCCATTTTCTATGGGACACACCCTTAGCAGCCTCTCTCCAGACTCACCAACAACTTTGCTCCTTATTTAGAATCTCCTCCTATAAAGATATAAACCAGCCCCTGCACAGGAACCCTACTCTCCGTATTGCTGGCCGACTGCTCTCCATGATGTTTTGGCCCAATTTGGAGGCTTGTTCAGTTAGAGATCTCTCACTGCCAATTCCTGTTTGTTATCCTTTCAAGATCTGCTTCTTTGTGGGTGACTCCAAAATCTGCAAGAGGGTGGGCACTCTGGGTGTGTGTGGAAGGGATGAGCAGAGTCTTGAGGAAACTAGAGGAGTGGTCAAGGGTACAGCAGCAGGGTTTCAATGTGAGAAAGCATAAAATAATGCACTTAAGGCACAGAAATCAAGAGCTGACTACAACAACATGTGAGGAGTGGTGTTGACAACTACTAAGCAGGAAAGAGATCTGGTTGTAGTCATATCGGATGACCTAGTGGTGGTCAGGCAGTGCAACAAGGCAGTCAGGAGGGCTAGTGGAATGCTAGAGCCCATAGGGAGGGGTATCGCCAGTAGAAAGAGAGATAGAGGTGGTGTTGTCTCTGTATAGATCACTGGTAAGACCCCACCTAGAGTACTTAGTCCAGTTCTGAAGACTACATCTCCAGAAGAACATTGACAGAGTGGAGTCATTCCAGAAGAGGGCAACTAAAATGGTGCAAGATCTGCATTAGAAGCCCTATGAGAAAAGACTAAAGAATGTAAATATGTACACCCTGAAAGACAGGAGGGAGAGAGAGGATGTGATAGAGACCTTTAAATACCTCACAGGGTAAATAAGGTACATAAGAGAAGTCTTTTTCAGATGAAAAGGTGCTCATAAACAAGGGGACATGCTCTGAAGCTGGAGGGGGATAGATTCAGGAGAGATATGAGAAGGTACTTCTTCACAGAAAAAGTAGTGAATTTCTGGAACAGCGTTCCAGCTTAGGTAGTGGGAGAAAAACAGTGCTAGGGTTCAAGAATGCATAGGATAGGCACAAGAGAATCATAGTGAAAAGGAAGTAGAGTGGGAGAAAGAGCAATAGATCAAGTACAGTCAGCAATAACAATGTAGGTCAGGAAAATTATCATACTGGGTGGGCCAAGTGGTCCTTATCTGCTGTCAAACTCTCTGTGTTCTGTGTTTAACTGAGCATAAGTCATTAACAAAAATACTAAATAAAAGGGACCCAAAAATGGAGCCTTGTGGAACCCCTATATCAATTCCTACCTGTGGTGACTTTACTCCATTAAGAATTACTCTTTGTTTCCTATTACTCAAATAACTTTCAAACCAAGAAATAACTCCCTCTGTAAAACCTACAGTATGTTACTGAGTTTGGAGAGTAGGAGACTGTGTTATACCAAATCAAAGTCTTTGATAAATCCAAGAAAACAGCTGCAGTTGTCTCAACCCTGCCCAAGGCCTCAAGGAGAAAGCAAGTCAATTCCACCAAGACGGTAAGAGTATTATGCTCCTTCTTAAATGCATGTTAGACTGATGAAAAAATATACTGATTCTATGTTCCTTTGTTTAACTGATGACAAAATATGCTGATCTATATAACTCATAACTTGGTCAGAGACCTCCTTTTCTGAGACTTTGAATGGGGGGGGCAGTAAGGAGACAGGTCTATAATTTTTAACCAATGACCTGTCACCTCTCTTACAGATTGGAACCATGGTCATCTGCCTTCATAACTGAGGGACCACACCAAACTGTAAAGAAAAATTAAACAATTTTAGGAGGCGGTATAGAACAATGTTTTAAGGCTCTGAGCAGGAAACCTGGATTTGAATCCCACAGCTCCCACTTGCATACTGTGTGACCCTGAGAAAGTCATTTAACTTCAATGTGCTCCCAGATCACACCTGAAAACAAGCTTCAGCTTAGTGTGTCTCTCCTGGATTAAAAAAAATACATATTCAAAGGTTCCAACATTAAATCCCCTGCACAGGAAAATCATTTTAACTCAATCCCATCATCATGATTTCCAGTCCTAATATTCATCAGTTGAAGATACCCATACAACTCTTCTCTAGTCAGTTCCTTAAAATAGAGACAGCAAAAAAGATTGTCCCACTGCATGTTGTGCTTCATAAAAAAACAAAATGAGCAAAACAGAAATAAAAAGCATGACCACTGTCACATTAAAACACAGGCTACAAACGAAACTCCTGCAGAGAATTTTGTTATGGAAGAAACATCATACCATAAGACCCATAGAAGTGGTCATCTATAATGGACATCACGGTAAGGCACCTGCAAACCCCAACCAGTTTTGCCTGATAAAGCATTAATAGATCCTAATGATGCTTCAATGGGCAAAACTGGTTAGAATTTGCAGGTGCCTTGCTGGCATCTCTGTGAGATGTGACCACTTCTATGAGCTTTGTGGCATGATTTTGTTTTTAGAATAATGAAATTCTCCGCAGGAGTTTTGTTTGTAGCCTGTTTTTAACGTGACAGTGGTCGTGCTTTTCATTGCTGTTTTGCTCAATTCTTTAAAATAAAAATCTCTACTCCCATCCCTTCTTAGCAAATCAGCCTCATCCAAAAAATCATTTTCAGGGGTATAATTAGCTACATTACAAAAAGCAGCGCTTAGTTCCATGGCTATTTCCAATGTTGTGTTAACCTTGCCATTAGTAGTGGATAAAAAGTCAGTTTTAGTTGACCTTGTTTTCCCGTATCAGCTTGTTTAATATTTTACAGTCTTCTTTCATTCTATTTCCACCATCAAATTCTTTCATTAAATAAACATCAGATTCGGGTCTCCAAACCATTTTTTTTACATCGGTTTCTCAGCCTTGTATATTCATTTACATTTATTAGTGATTGATCCAATTTGCACCTTTTTCATGCTGTTTCTCTTTCTTGCATAAGTTGTATTAATTCAGGTGTTACCTACCTCTGTGGTTATTTTCCACTTTTGGTATCCAATTCAGATTTTTAGTTTTCACTTTTAGTTTTCACATTGGAGCAAACTTATCACACATAGCCATTAATTCAGGTGAAATGTAATACAGCAATTCATCAATATCAAATGACTAAGAAATATAACCAACCAATATTAGCAATATCATTTTTAAATTCAGAAAGGTTAAAATTTCAAAAACACTCAGAATTAATAAAAGTTGGTGGTGTATGTGGCTAGTACAGGGTACAGGACTGTGGTCACTGAAGGGGTCAGAAGGTGAAGAGGATTAGACTACCCTATCTGTTATGGATGTTAAAATCCAGTCCAGTAGGGTGTCTGTACCAGTCCTGTAACTTGTATGTGCCATCTCATTTATAACACAAGTCAGTTCTAAACCTTCTACTCTATCTTCAAATTTAAAACTGATCTCGTAGTTTTAATTTTAGACCAACAAAGGTCAATTAGCAAAGACATTTCATTTTCCAAGAAACCTAGAGGGAAATAAAAAGTTTCTATGAACAACTTCCTAACCCAGCCGAACAGCACATCAAAAGACAAAAAATCACAATTTACTTCTGCATAATTGTACACCTGGAAGGTTTGGCAGAGAACTGGACTGAACCTGCTGCTACACCAGTGCTGGAAGGGTACAAAAAGTGACTAGATAATTGAGAGTTCCTCAAGACAGACTATGCTGTGATGTGGGTTGGTGTTAACGCTTACAGAAATAATTATATGAAATGTTTTCATGCTGCAGACATAAAACTAGCCAAGTGATATGCTTGCTGCAAGTTTAATTTAAATGTTAAATTGAAACCGATTGTATGCATATGGCATGCGTGAAGCAAGCAAGTGTGGAACCCATGATTTTTATGTTAAATTGGGAAAGACTGCATGCATGTGGCATGCGTGCAAAAAACAAGTGGTCACTGCACACGTAAAAGTTAAGTGTATTGCTCAGAATCACACCATAAACAAGTGGGGGTTGATGAGATTCAAACCCAGGTCTTTATGCCTCTAAATCTCCTGGCTTGTAGTTCAGTGCCTTTAACCACTAAGCCATACTGTCTGCACACATATGGCTCACTTGTACTTCAATACATACTGTATCTGAATACATCTGCATGCATGCAGCATGCTTGTAGCCACTTTTATGCTTTTCAGTTTTCTTCTCTCCCTCATCTCATTTTCACAGTAGAACTGTAGCACACATGCCAATGGAAATATAGATGGTTTTTCTCACCCCCAATACACAAACTTTCCCACAAAACCACTTAATTACTTCTGTCTGGCCTGTACTCCTACTATTTTCTCTCCTTAGTTTTGAATGAGTCCAGGCAAACAGACTTTAAGGTGCAAACACAAAAGTAGCAATAACTACACACACACACACATGCACACACACACACACACACATGCACACACATGGCTAGCCCCCATGCACACACACACTGTACCGGGTAAACCCACCAAGTATAGATATAAGTAAAAAGTCTCTTACTTGAGTACTAGGGAGCCAGAGGCTGCAGTCTTTAAGAGATGATTTCCATGGATCAGAGTGCTGGGGAGTACTCCCTTGAAATGAATGGAGTTATTTTCTATTACTATTTTATATGTTATGATGCTGAGTTGGAGAATAATGAAGGCCACTGTTCTACTAACAAGGCCCTCATTAGTCAAGCAGTGGCCTTCATTAATGTCCTACTCTCCAGCAATACTGTATAAAATAGTAATAAAAAAATACATCCATTCATTTCAATTGTGCACACCCCTGCAGACTCCTTTCCCTTTTGTCATAATGTGCCTGAGGGTGAATATGTGGAGGTCAGCTTCACTGGGGTTGGGGGGGCATGAGCCTGACTATAGTGGGGTTGCAATAGTCTGTGCATACCATACCGCACAACTGTCTGTGAATGCAAGGAACAGCTCTAGAATGTCTGTTACGTCTCTAAAAGGTACAACTTATTTGTTGTGACTGAAAAGTGATATGCAAATCAGGAAGAATTCATATATATAAGATTTATCTGTATATACCCTAGATCAGTGCATCAGATTTGGGCTTAAACCCACCCAATTACTAACCATTTTTTTTCCTGGCTGAAGTTCTGCCCCCCCCCCCAAAAAAAGAACTTTGTCCCAATTTTTCTCCCCAACTCCATTCCATTCAATACCCATTCCATATGGGTCATGAATCCGCCCAAAAGTAAAGAAACGTAAAAAACACATCAATATTACAGTCCTTCCCCAATCTCCCTGTAAAAAAAATATTTGCTTTTACTTACCCGGCCATATGGCCAGAACCTGCAGCCTGGCATAGTGTGCCACCAGCCCAGTTTTCAATACGCTCCCCCCTCACCTTCTGCCAGAAGCTGGATGCTAGAGCCACCCATCACAGGTCCTTAACATGGTCCATGACCAAGTTACCTCACCAACCAAACCCACCCAACCAGGGTTGCTTGCTTCTTGCTTGGTTGCTGCTGCACTGCACTGATCAAGGCCTATGAAGGCACCCACACCACTGTCACCACTGCTGCTAAGCCTAACTTATTGCCGTGGGGGATTGTGCTGTTCTTTTTGTAAGGAAAGCCTAGTAGAGTAAGTAGGTAGCCTAGTCCACATTTAGCTTCTAGCTCACTCTCTGCCCCTTCAGCCACCAGGGAGACAGAGATTTACTAAGAGTAGAACAACAAAAATATGCTACCATAACACTGCTATTGAGAGTTCAGAGCTCACTGACTCCCCCAAGCTGTAGTGTGCAGTCTGTCTACTCTGTGGCGGGAAAGACAGTGCCTCACTTGCAAGGCTCATGTGCTGTTTCTTGGTTGAAGATCATCCACATCACATGTGAATGTGCCCCTGCTAACAGGTGAAGAGAGTGAACAACACATTACAAACACAGTTGGGTCTGGAGAGTACCTGCAATGTGAGCACACACAGGCCAGGTGGCACTAATTGTGCAAAAGATTAAATCCAAATTTAAAGCCATTATTGCCACATCTTAAGAACAACCTAGGCACAAGTACAGTGGGAGGAAACTGCCCCGCTCTGCCCTACCTAAATGGCACTCCTGCTTAATGGTAGAAATTCATTCTCAAGTGCTAATGCAATTTTTTCCTCTGTGTTCTGAGGTACAGTATCTCCATATTTCATGATGTGTCCTGATCACAATGTGGCTTAGCGTCCCTCATTGTCCCTCATTTTGAGTGTCCATGTCCCTCATTTCACTAACAAAATGTGAGGTATGGTGCACGCTTCAAAGGCCCTACTCAGCACAAAGAGTGCTAAGCATGGCCATAATGTATATGCTCAATAGAGAATGACAAAGGGAAAGTAAGTAAGAGAAAACAGTCATGGAGAAACACATTTGTAGCACTAAATATACATCTGGAATGGGGGATGTTGACATTTAATGTAGTAAGCAAACAATACTTTACAAATTAATGGTGATTTAATGTTAAGAATCAAAAGCCATTAAACAACTTGCAAAAGGATCAGAATTAATGAGTTTAC
Source organism: Neoceratodus forsteri (assembly GCA_016271365.2). NCBI lineage: Eukaryota > Metazoa > Chordata > Ceratodontiformes > Ceratodontidae > Neoceratodus > Neoceratodus forsteri. Next base: position 1,170,749,849 of record CM057455.1, on the reverse strand, counting down.
CTAATTTTTATGGGAATCCAAATAAAAATGTATTTTAATGACTCTAATTGCTAGCAGTAGTATAAGAAATAGAAACTGATGTGTTTTTTTTTTTAGATGAGATTTGTGCCAGCTTAGCTGCTGCTCACATGGCAAGTGTTCAACATGTGATATTTAAGTTCACACCAACTTAACTGCTGCACTCATGTCATGCATGCAACATGTGAACCTGATGTAATTTTTAGAAGATGTTCACACCAGCTTACCTGCTGCACATGTCAAGCTTGCAGCAGGTGAACCTGATTTGCTTTTTAGACCTGGTTCACTTAGGATCACTTTGTGTATGTGAACCACATGCAAACATTGCAAAATTAAGCATGTGGCAGGCATTCTGTATGTACACAGCACATCCATATTTCTGCAAGGATGGCACAAGGGTGATCCAGTAAGGGGACATGGGTGTTCAGCATGAGGGATCCAGAGAATCTTCCTGTCTGCTGGAACACACCTGGCACCTGGAGGGGTGAGAGTACTAGTGGGTCAGCTAGTGAGACATGCTGGGGAGTCAGGCCTTAAATAGGGATTTACCTGGTGGTAGACCAGGAGTCAGGGATATGGTGGGTGTCATTTGTGGAGCGGGGCAGCTAGAGCTGACACCAGATGTGAAGGGGCATTGCCTGTCACAGGATGCACCCGATTCATGGTGGAGGAGGGAAGGTAGGGCACAAGACCACATGAGGCATGGTGGGCAGTGGCTCCACCCTTCTCCCAGAGGTCTCCAACATGGCTTATAGTTCCTCTGGTCTACTGGTATTAGCAGGAGAAGCAAAATGGGGGGGAGACCCTCTTTATGGGTCCTTATCAGAATGTGCCACCTAGGGTGGGGTTCCTTAACCAGACTCCCCATTTCAAACAAAGCTTGCATATGTACATTGTTTATATCTTCAATAAACATACGGCTATGACCATTTTTGTCCATAAGCCAGTGTGGTTATTGTCTCCAGGGGAAAAGCAGAATGGGTTCTTATCCGGCTAATGATTCTTACAGGAAAACTGAACTGGAAGGGTCTTTGGCCGTTGAAGCCATAAGCTTCTCTCTGGATGTGTAGGAATTTACCTTCACCCTCCCCCACCACACATTCCTGGCCAGCAGGCCAGATGTCCCAGCTGGGTTTGGATGGCAAGGGGAAGAGAACTGCCTATAGCCAGTCTGGGCCTGGGGAGGTAGTGGATGGGAAATTTATGGGGCAGGTAGGCATGTGGTAGAGTGAGCTGGGTGCAGAAGAGTACAAGAGAAGTGCTGATAAAAGGATAGAGAAGCCTGGTTCCCTAGGGATCCAGCATTTCTGCTGGGAAGCCAAAGGAGCTTGAGGCACCCACCTGGGAGATGTAGGACATGGGGGAACAATGGCACGGTTAGGGGGAAAAGGGGTATTGGGGAGAAATAGGGGGAGAGTGCCATGGATAAAGCCTGCTTGTAGAGGATCCCTGCATGGGTCAGGAGGAAATTTTCCCAGTTTTTGCCCTGTAATTTTTTTTTTTTCACAGTTTGCCATCATCAGGGTTTAGCCCCAGGTGCTCAGATCAGAAGGGAGGTAGGTAGGAATCTGCCATAGTCATTGTAAGCAGACAGGCAGTCTGGGTCATAGTGGCAGGTGTCATGCATGGAGCGAAACAGCCTGAGCTGGCACTAAATGGGGGGCATCACCTGGCACAGTATACACCCAATCCATGGCAGAGGAGCGGGGGGAGGTTGCAAGGCCACACCCAGCATGGTAGACAGTGGCCCTCCCTTCTCCTGGAGGCTTGCGGGGCACTCATGGTTCCTCCTGTCTAGTGATGGTGAGAGGAGAAGCAAAGTAGGAAGAGCTCTGTTGAGGGGTCCTTATCAGGATGCATCATTTTGGGGGGTTCCTTGACTGGATTCCCCACTGCATGTGAAGCTTGTATATGTTCTTTGTTTATATATTCAATAAACATATGACTACAGTCATTTTTATCCATAAGCCGGTGTTGTTTTTGTCTCCTGGGGAAAAGCAAGATGAGTTCTTCATCAGCTAATGAGCCAAGGAACTGTTTTCTGCCAACAGTCTATGTTTCATTGCCACCCCACACTTTGTCATTAGGCCCTATGGTGTTGTACAAAACACACAAGCATATCACAGAGTTCAGAATAATTACTGTACCTTAGACACAAACATTCCTGAACAAAGGAAACAGACCTTTTATCTGGTAATCTAATGGGTAGAGAAATGAATCCCAGAACAAGTTACAAGGACACAGTTACAGTATGATGCCAGGAGAGAAAGGTCACTCACCATTAAGAGTTCACTCTAAGTTCACTTGGTACAGATAAGAAGAATGTATTCCATCAGTGCACAAGTTCAAAGGAAGAAATTACTATACACAAAGAGCTCAGAGCCCGAGGTCAGTGCACACGCCTGAACAGAATATCATTCTACACTGTATCAGATTATCATTCTGGTGCTAGTCCACCCTCATCTGTGACATAGAAACATGAGGCATGTAAGCTGTTTATATGCCTAATGAGCAGTAGTAAACCTACTGTAAGTACTTTAGCAGAGGCTCACATAAATGCATGGCAGTTACCATACACAAAATGTAAAAGAAAAATAGGCCCTATTTTATGGGAATGTAATAGGAACATACCAACATACGAAGAAGCCAGCAGAAAAAAGGTCATTTGGTTTATCTAGTCTGCTCATACTACAGGGTTCATAGCTTAAGTTATTGACCCTGTACCCCCTCCTCTATCTACCCTGCTGGCTCATGATCATCTTAGTTGCCCTCCTTTGGATCATGTCTAGCAGTTCAGTGTCTTTTTCAAGGTATGGGCACCAATACTGTACACTGAACTCTAGATGCGGCCTCACTAATGACCTGTACAAGGACAGTATTATCTCCTCTCAGCTGCTGCTGATCCCTCTGGCAATGAAGCTAAACATTTTATTTGCCTTTGCTGCTTCTTCCTACACTGTATGGTATGCTTCAGGTCACTGGCGATCATGGCTCCCAGATCTTTCTCCTCCTCTGATACAGATACTTGGACCCCCACAGGCTGTATGCCACCCTGAGATTCTTGGCTCCAATATGCATAACTCTGCATCACTTTGCATTGAAGCCAAGCTGACAAATTTTGGACCACCTCCCTAGTTTTTCCAGATCATCCTTTAGGTCCTGTATCCCTTCTTCAGTGTCCACCCTCTCAAAGAGCTTGATGTCTTCTGTGAATTGGCACATTTTACTCTTAATGCTGTCCACAATATAATTTATGAAGAGATTGAACAGCACCGATCTTAGCACCTAGCCCTGCAGGACCCAACTGGTGACCTCTCTGGTGCCAGATAGTTCACCTCCCACCACTCTCTGGGTTCTGCCCCTCAGCCAGTTTTCCACCCACCTGGTCAACTTATCCCCCACCCCAAGATCCTCCAACTTCCAGATCAACCTCTTGTGGGGTACTGAGTCAATAGCCTTGCTGATGTCCAGGTAAAGGAAGTTCACCACTTGGCCCCTGTCCACTCTTTTAGTGATCCAGTCAAAGAAGTCAATAAGATTCATTTGACATGACCTCCTTCCTATAAATTTACATCCTGGAGATCATGCTCATCTAAATACTCTACCGACTTCTCCTTAAGTATGGTCTCCATAAGTTTGCACACTACTGAGGTCAGACTGACTAGTCTGTAATTCTCAGGGTAATCCTTGGGACCACTCTTATGAAGGAGCACTACATGTGCCATTCTCCAGTCCTGCTGTAGCACACCTGACTCCAGTGAACTGTTGAACCGGCCAGCCAGTGGATCCACAACCTCCTCTGCCAGCTCCCTCAGCACCCTTGAGTATATGCTGTTTGAGCCTGGGGATTTGTCCACCTTCAATATTAGAAGCCCTTTCCTCACCCTATCCGCCTCTATCACTTCATCTGTGCCCCCCCATCCCCCTTTATCTCTTCTTTCCCCTAGTGGCACCAGTCCATCTTTTTCCTGGTAAAGACAGAAGTACTCATTCAGTACCTCTGCTTTACTCTAAACTCTCCCCACCCACCTACCCCTTTCCTTAGTCTACCAATCCCATCTTTCATGTCCCTTTTCTTGCTAATAGAGTGAAAAGGCAATCTACCCTCCTTAATTTCCTTAGATAGTTGCAGTTCCTTCTAAGCCTTAGCCCACTAGACTATCTTACTTGCTATACTAGCCATCTTCAGGTAATCCTTCCTGTCTTCCTCCATCTTGGTCCTCCTGAATTTTTTGTAGGCTAACCTCTTGTTCCTTACTGCTTGGGTGACTTCAGTACTAAACTAGCTGGGTGCCTTGGCCCTTGAGTTGTTCCCCTTGAGCTGAACACTCCTCTGTGGCAACTGTTATTAATGAGAAAGCATACTTCATTTAGCCATGTAACTACATTCCCTTACAAAATGAAATGACACAAAGAAGATGGTGCTGGGGTGGCCATGGGCATGCCAGAGAGTGATGTGGCACCTGGCAAGGGAGCCATTTATATGACCATTAAGCTAACGGGATGGTACAGTGGGGGGGGGGTTACAGGAACAAACAGTGCCATGATCCCAGGTGGGCACAGCCCTGGAGCAACCCCAGCCTCCGGTACTGTTTGTTCCTAGACTCCCCATGGTACCATTCCATTAGCTTTGTAGTTACATGAATGGCACCCCTTCCAGGTGCCATATTACCCCCTCACATGCCCCTCATCTCCCCAACTCCCCCTATGGGGCCCCAATGCCCCTTCTGAACCCAGTCCCCTCCTTGCAAACTTGTTTCACTCCCCACACCATCCCAGACCATCTAGTGTTGTGCTGGGTGGGGGAGCTGGATCCATTTAGCAATTCCCACAGGTGCATCTATTGTTTGGCACTAGTCTACAGGTGTGGCAACTCCTGGGTTTTTGGCGGAGGGACTCTGTTCTTACAGAATTGGGGGCAGGGTCCCTGATGCACCTGGAGTTCGCTGCAGCCCTAGATCACTGCAAATTGCAGCGATCTAAGGGCTTTTTGAGAATCAGGCCCAAAGTCTCATTCCCAATTGAATTTGTGTTGCCTGCAATTTGATTTATGCTGGTTGTTTGCAATCATTATATAGTAACTATAATAATGCTTTTCAAACTTTCCTGTACTCTTATACTGTTGTTTCTGTAAGTTGTTGCAATTATATGTGTAAGTGTATATCATGATATACAGCATACAGTAATGACATTTTTTTTTTTAACATTGTTTTGTTTTTCTGTGTGTGAGTTTTTTTAGCACCCATGAAAGGTGCTGGATTGGCAGCACTGGAACTTGAAGTCCTTCATGTATCCCCATGACAGGTACAGCATGGTTGATCTCAGTGCAAGCTCCCCACACTGCCCTGCCAATGTGCCTCAACCATGCCATGGAGGAACCACAAATTAGGTGAGAAGGTAGTTCAGACTCCATGCCCATTCAATCCTTGTCCTCTCATGTGAGTCTGCTAACAGGGGTACGTACCAATTAGTGCTAACTGTTTTGGTGTTTTTTGTGATGTGGCCACTTGCTCACAGGAACTGGACTGAGACAATGTACCAGCTATTCAAAACTTTGCACAGCACACAAAGCAGTGGCACCCGCATTACATGGAGATTGAGCTGAAATCTCATATTCAGAGAGCCATGTAGCATGGGCTAAATTCCATAGTGTGCACACACAAAGGAAATATATACAAGAAGTAAAAGGGAGGCAGGACCATGCATACCAGTGCAGTGTGATAGTCAGAGTGTAAGCACTGCACAATGGGGTTAGCACAGGTCACTTAGTACCATTCAATTACTGCCTATAAAAAGGTTAACTTAAACCCAGGCAAACCCCAGAGGCAAGCAGAGATACTGCAGGCAACAGTCCAAAATGACCCTCAGGGAAACACACTTAGTATTCATGCTGTAGGAGGCTGTACAGCAGGAGGAGAGGGCAGATGCCCACCGTGGGCCCATACATACAGGTAGGCCGCAGAGGCGCTAGCTGCAATCAGTCAGTATAACTGAAGTCCTCAGTGACAACCAGTTTGTGTGCCCATACAGGCTCACCAATCCCATGCTCAGGCAGCTCTGTGAGTTACTGCATGATCAGCTCCAGACTAAGACTGAGACCCATCACATCATAGCCATGCATTGTCTGTGGAGCTCTAGGTGATGGCTGCAATGTGTTTCCTGGTCACAGAAACATTTCAGACACTGGTGGGGGACACCACCAGCATCTCGCAGTTGGCCACCTTGCACCATTTGGGTCAGTTCTTAGACGCACTGCTGGAAAATTCTGATCAGTGTATTATATTTCCCAGCATCCCAGCAAAGCACACAGCAACCATGCAGTACTTCCACTGAGGTGTACACCCACCATTTGTACTTGGTGCCATTGACTGCACCCATGTTGCCATTCTGGCTCACACCAGTGATAGAGTGGATACCTATCTCAATGGGAAAGGGTATCAGTCCATCCACTACCAGGTAGTGTGTGATGTAACAGGGCACATCATCACTGTTTTGGCACAGTACCATGACAGCACCCACAACGCTTTCATGTTTCACAACTCCATCTTGTGCCAGAGGTCTGAAAGTAGGGACATCCCTAGTGGCCAACTCTTCAGTGAGTACACCCCTCAGGCACCCTCCCCCACAAACCTCATATGGGGCATGAAGGCATAGAACCATGTATGTATAATAGGTTCTGGATAAGCTAGGGTTGATGAGTGGATTAGGCAGACCACTGGTTGTTGCTTGTAGTCATTGACCTTGTGCCTTTACCATTATGTGACATTAACCTATGCTCTTTACCTTCACAGGGGACAGTGCCTATCCCCTGCATCCCTGGCTTCTCACATCTGTCCTTTGTACTGCATCCGTAGCAGAGGACAGTTACAGTGCAGCACATGTTGCCACGTGAAACATCATAGAATGTATCTCTGGCATGCTCAAGATGTGGTACTGATGCCTGCATTGTTCCAGTGGTGCCCTACAGTATACTCCTCACAAAGCCTGTGCCATATTCCTAGCCTGTTGTATACTACACAACATGGCACTGAACCGTGGGATATGCCTGCTGCCACAGAGGTACAGTCTGCATCAGATATGGAGCCAATGGATCAGGGGATACTGGAATAGCCTGATGGGCATGTTCTGAGAAAGGTCATGGGTGTTTGAAGTAATTCTAAAAACTAATTGTAGTGTTTGCTGTATTTGGATAACATAGCTGGGTGATCACTGTAGTTGGGTGCACAGATTGCTGCTTCTGTGATTCACTGCTGTCTGAGAAGCCAGTATAGCAGTGTATTTGATTTCTGGCAAGTAAAGTTTACTGCTATTTGATTTGGACTTGGGATGGTTTGTTTTACTTGGGTTTGATTTGAGCAGATTTGTGATGTGGTTGGGCACTTTGAAACTTGGTAGGCATTGCCTGGGGTACCTTGAAACTTGGACTTTAAATTAAAACAAGTGCTGTGGGGGAAACTAGGTCAGGAACTTAATCTTCTGGTGAGTAGTTTTAGGAAGCCTTCAAAATCAGGTGTGTAATTGGGGGTGGAGTTGCTAGAGGCTTAGGGCCGTTTGCTGCATTTGTATGCTGTGTTTGACTCACTGAGGCTGATACATGGGTATTTAAGGTAATTCTACAAACTCATTGTAGTGTTTGCTGTGTTTGGATAACATTTCTGGGTGATCACTGTAGTTGGGTGCACAGACTGCTGCTTCTGTAATTCACTGTCATCTGAGAAGCCAGTATAGCAGTGTATGTGATTTCTTTCAAGTAAAGTTTACTGCTATCCTCACTGCACAGGGCTTTTTCATTCACAGTTGAGGGTAGACTGATTGTTTCTCTGCACTATAGAGGGAACCCAGAAGCACAGAAGGAGCCCACCCGCCCTCCTACAGAGGGAGTCCAGAGGCAGAGGGAGCCCACTCCCAATGCAGGGACTTTTATAGACAACTAGGACCTCCCATTTCCTGCACAGATACAGTTAGTGACACATAGACCTAATTAGCAGTTCTTATGTATAAACATAAGGGCTCAAGCTCAGGGCTAACAACACCTACTGTTTCTTTTCGTCCAGAAAACACACCAGAAAAAAACTTTCTTTTCTCACCAATCTTCAACTTTATAGCATATTCTCCTACTTTTCGTCCAAATGTTTCTAGCATACTCTCTTGCTTTTCATCCAAGCAAACACAGCATTTTCTCAAACTTTAACTTTACAGCATATATCTCTTACTTTTCATCTGACCAAATGCAGTTCAGTAATGGAAATAAATTGCAACCACTGTGGAACTCTGTTCAACAGGGCCCTGGCCTCTAGGATTGGGCAATGTCCAACATGTAGGGGAGCTGAAGACCCAGCTTTGTGCTGTGTGGGCAGAAATCGGCTATCTCAGAACCAGACTACATGGAACATCATTCTACACCACTCCTTCCATGCCGACGCCCTTTCCCCAAAGGCAATCCAGGCCTGGAGAATGACAAGTAGTCAAACACCACAAAGCAAATTCCAAGCTAAGCAGCTCTAGCGTACACAAGGACATGCCTCACCCACTAACAATGGTAAATAGGTTCTCACCACTTTCATCAGTTCTAAATGCCGAGGCAGCAGATGAACCAATCCAGAAACCAGTATGCCAAAAATGCTGCACAAAAATCAAAATGTCCTTTCATATAACAGTGATAAAAAACACTCGATCATAGGGGACTCTATAATACATGGCATTGAGCATCATCTCCATGAAAGCACTAACGCAGTGGTTACAGTCAAATGTCTCCACGGGACATCTGCTTGGAGGGATACAAACCAGATCGAAGGAATTGTACACAGCAAAACAGATAACCCGCACGTGCTTGTACACATAGGAATGAATGACCTTGCTAGTAGAACCATGGAGCAAACCAAGCAGAATCTGACAACACTAGGCACAAAGTTAAATTCTCTTTCATTCAGCATCTCCTTCTCTGAGATTCTGCCTGTATGGGAAAAGGGAGGCAGCAGGCAGAAAATCAGAGATAAGGAATTCAAGGAACTCAATACCTGGCTAAAAAACTGGTGTTGTGAACAGGGACACATTTTTGTGGAAAAATGGCATGACTTCTGGGAGAGGGGGTTCTTTCAATTTGATGGCCTTCATTTCACAAAGAAGAGAACCTGAGCTCTCAGCCAGAAGTTCCACATATTTTCTGTCCATTTAAACTGATGTATGGGGAAAGGGCAGCAGCACCCTACTCGCCTCAAAGGGTGTAGGTTGCCCCTCCCCCGGCAGATATCTCTTCTCCAGTACCAAAAAATTAGCACGATGCATACAATCAAATACAATAGATGTCCTGCCAGTGCAATCAATAGCAAGCATCAAGCAAAAAGCATCACGGGCAAGAAAACTATAAATGACCAGCAAAAACTACAGACTCTTACAAAATGAATGGTGTACAGTAGTTGGCAGGCAATGTGCATTAATGCCCATAGTCTGCCAAATAAGATACCGGACCTTACTGCGTTAATGGCAGAGTCCCATCTCAATTGGATGGCAGTCTCAGAAACATGTTTCAGTGAGAACCATACCTGGAATGTTGCTGTCCCGGGATACACCATATTTAGAAGGGACCGAAAGAGAAAAAAGGGTGGTGGAGTGGCCATCTACATTAGGGATGGGATTAAGGCCACTGAAATGCCAGTATAGCAAAATGATTCAGAGGCCCTGTGGGTAATGCTTGGAGCTAGGGACAGGACCCCTATTTGAGCAGGGATAATCTATAGACCACCATCACAGGAAAAAGAAAGAGACAAAGAACTCCTAGAAACCATTCTAAAAATGGTTGACAAAGGAGAGTTATTGCTGGTAGGGGACTTCAATTGGCCAGATGTAGATTGGTCTACCTACACAGCTGCCACAGAGAGGAGCAGGGAATTTTTCCTAGCTCTACAAGGGACAGGTTTAGGACAATTGGTTGAAACACCAATTAGACAGAATGCTATCCTGGACCTCATTCTATCAAATAGTCCAAGGATTTCAGATGCGAGAGTGGAAATCAACCCAAGTTCCAGTGGCCAGAGGTAAGTCTGGTTCAAAGTCAGCAGAACCGAGGATACCAGTCATAGAAAACTGTGAATCCTTGACTTCAAAAAAAGGCTGATTTTTCAAAGATGAAAATCACCAACGCTAGTAGATACAACAGAAGAAATAGTGGAAGGGAGAGATGGAAATCCCTGAAAGAGGTAATCAACCACATCACAGCTCAGTGCATAAGACTGACGAGCAAAACAAAATGAATGAAAAATCCTCTGTGGTTCTCTAAAGAGGTAGCATCTAAAATAAAAGACAAGAAAAAAGCATTTAAGAAATACAAAGAAACAAAGCAAGATGGTGACAAGGAGGAATACCAGGCAAAGTTAAAAGAGGCTGATAAAGCAATTAGGATTGCTAAAGCACAAACATGGGGAAAAAACATCATAAGGCATAAAAAGGGGTACAAAACATTTTACAGGTATATCCAAGAGAAAAGGAAAATCAAAAGAGGTACAGAACAAGTCACATTAAACTGTTCCTCAAGCTCACTGCTGCGGCATTGTTTTTTGTGCTGCTAACACAGTGGCAATTCTAAATGCTTAAAATACAAACACTTTTTCATCTAGTTATCAGCCCACATGAAATGCATTTCCAGCCACTATACAATTCACGTCAGCTCCCACTCCAATGGCCATGTAATGCATTTTCAAATGCATTTACAGTGCAGTGCAACACAGGGTTCATATGCCTGACAGGCCCTCCTACCTAGGGCCCAGTTGCTACTCCTTAGTCGTCTTTGACAATGTCCACAGGACAGTTAATTTACACACCGCTACAGAGCCTCATCTACGTTTTTTGCTCTATTATTGCCTAGGTACCACCACGTATAGGCCATTTACATTATCTGATGTAAATTGTTCATTGACATTACAACCTGCCTGTACCACTGTGACTTGGTGATGTAACAGTGTACAATGTATCTATGGAACTATGTAACCATGTTATGATCTATGAATCCTTGTAATCCTGTAAGTATCTTTGTACACTTGATGAGGAGCCTTTGGAAACGAGTCCATGACTCAAAGGACCGTAATTCCGATATGTATAAATAAATTAAAAAAAATAAAGTACTGTGCTGTACATAATTCCAGCACTACAGTATCTGCCATCTTGCCTCTCGCTTACTGTACAGTACTGTACATTATCTCTGAGCTTGACTGCCTTTCCTCCGATCACTACTATTCCACTTGTGACTCACTGACCCACTGACTGCTTATATTATTTATTCAGTATGTTTACTGTAGTTTATCTTTTATTTACTTACAGACTGCACAGTACTATAGTTAGAGTGATACAGACAGCAGCATCAGCTCGAAGAGTCACGGCAAACCAGAAGTCAGTACCGTGCAGTACTGTACAGTAGATACCATGATATGCCCACACTGTCATATCTTCATTTTTTATTTATTAAACATGATTTCCATGTACCTTAACTGTGGTTGCATACAGTACTGTAAATGGTGTGCTGTGTGCTGTGTACTGTACAAAACTCTGCAGCTGCTTATTTGCTTACTATGGTAACTTCCAGGGTTAATAACCACATCACCATTTCATCTCCACGTCAGCTCTGAGAATAAAAACGTTAACCCTGACCCCCTCCCCCCAACCTGTGCCATCCCTGTCACCAGTAAAAGTAAAATATATATTTTTTTCCCTGGTGGTCTTGTGGTAGTACTCCCCCCATCCCCGAATCCCAATCTTCAATGCTGAATTTTTACAACTTATTCCCTGGTGGTCTAGTGGTCCCTTCCGCACTCCCTCCCCATCCTGACAGTTAATATCCCACCCCACTCTCCCCATCCCCAAATGAAGTGGGACACCAGCACAGCCCTCCACTCTCCTCCTCAGCTGGCAGCCCTCTGAGAAGTCAATGAATGAGCATGTGCTGCTGTACCTTTGTATATATATGTACTGTAAAGTCTGGCTAGCAACTAAAGAGGGTAAGCATGCTGAAAATGGTGAAAACAAAGCAGAAGTCCTAAACAAATACTTCTGCTCAGTATTCACTCAGCAAGAATGCAGAAATGGTCCCACTACACATAGAAGAGTCCAACACACTAGGGAAGCTGACATATCTCCTTTCATGGAACCGAGGGCACTGGAGGAGTAAATAAGCTGAAAATAGACAAAGCAATGGGCCCAGATGGAATCCACCTAAAATACTGAAAGAACTTAGAGAAGAACTGGCTGCCCCACTGGCTGCCCTCTTCAACAAGTCCCTGGAGACTAGCTCAGTACCCGATGACTGGAAGACAGCCAAGGTAATGCCCCTGAACAAAAGTGGAAGCAAGAAGGAAGCAGGGAACTACCGACCAGTGAGCCTTACCTCTATTGTGGGGAAAGTAATGGAGAATATTGAAGAAAGGATGGTGGAGTACCTGCAGTCCAGTGGGCAACAGGACCCAAAGCAACACGGCTTGGCATGGGGTCATTATGTTGCATGGCAGAATGCCGTGCGGCACAATCATGTTGCCAATTTCTGGTAGCTTTTGTTCTGTGGGGGGCTCCACCCCCACACCACCCGTTATGGGTGCTATGCCCCCTGGACCCCCCCCACTAAAGATTCCCAACTCTGGGGGGTCCAGCTCAGAGAGCGCACAGGTCCGGGCTTGCCATAATGTCGTACGCTATTATGCGTGCAACATTATGACCTGGTACAGCACGGGGGCTTCACCTCAGGGAGATCATGCCTAAAAAATATAATAGAGTTCTTCAATCGGGTAACAAGAACAATTGACCAGGGTGGTGCTGTGGATGTAGTATGTCTTGACTTCAATAAGGCTTTCTACTCCATCCCCCAGAGGAGGCTAATTAACAAACCGGAGCACACAGCCATGGTCCCTAAGTTTGTCAACTGGGTTAACATTGGCTTCAAGGAAGAGCACAAAGGGTGGTATTAAATGGCACACTATCAGGGGAGGGAAGGTTGACCAGTGGGGTGCCATAGGGATCAGTGCTGGGTCCCATCTTCTTCAAAATATTCATCAGTAACATCGCTGATGGTCTAGAGGGGAAGGTATGCCTATTTGCAGATGATACCAAGCTCTGCAGCAGGGTAGACACACAGGAAGGACTCTCTGGAATGATATCTGATCTCAGAAAACTAGAGAACTGGTAAAAAAACTGGCAACTAAAATGTAATGCGAACAAATGCAAAGTCATGCACCTTGGAAGGTGAAACCCAAAATATAGATACAATCTGGATGGAGAACAGCTAACAGAGACAAAACGAGAAAGGGATCTCAGAGTAATCATATCACACAATTTAAAAGTTGGAAAGCAGTGTGAAAAAGCAGCACTAAAGGCCAAGAGTATACTGGGCTTCATTGACAGAGGTATCGCTAACAGAAGGTGTAAAGTGTTAATGCCACTGAACAGATCCCTGTTCAGGCCTCATTTGGAGTATTGCATGCAGTTCTGGAGGCTGCAACTGAAAAAGGACATAGACTGTTTGAAGTTTGTGCAGAGATGGGCTACTAAGATGGTACATGGGCTTTACCATGAACCTTACAGAGCAAGGCTCTGGCAACTTAAGTTGTACTCCCTAGAACAAAGGTGCAACAGAGGTGACATGATGGAAACTTTTAAATACCTCAAAAGAATAAACAGTACAGGCTCAGAGGCTCTTCCAGGAAAATATGGGTACACAGACAAGAGGTCACAGCATGTGCCTTAAGGGAGGTAGATTCAGAAGCAAACTCAGAAAGTTCTTCTTCACAGAGAGAGTGGTAGAACCCTGGAACAGCCTGACTGAAGAGGTTGCAGTTGCTAAAACAATAGGGGAGTTCAAGCGAGCTTGGGACAGGCACATTGGAAACCAAAATGAAGTGGGGAGGGGGATAGAAAATTGGCAGACTAGACGGAGCTCATGGTCACCTTCTGCCGACACAATCTTATGTTCTTATGTTGGCCAGGAGGGCCCAGGAGTAAAAAGCCCATGTCATGCATGACATCTATGGACCTGGCAGGTGAGTATAGACCACACAGGACACTTCAGGATGGTTCAGTACTGTATTATGACACAGGCCGGTCATCACCAATAACAACAACAATGCAAGAAGTGCAGCATGCTCGGGAAGGGGGTTAAAATGGTTGGCACAAAACAAATGGTATGCCACTGGGCAAGGGAGGGATGCATATAGGGAACACAGATGCTGACATCCCTGGTCACCAGTGCTCCTGAAGGATGTCAACACAGGTACATGCCATGCAGGTTGGGGGGCTGTGGGCACATGGCACTACTGGGTCACTTGTATTGGGGTAGAACACGGGGACACAGAACCATAGGCCATGTGGGGGGGTAACAGGGAGGTTTACAGGGATACCTGCCAACCAGATAGGATGGAGGCTGTACATCAACCATGCAGCCATACCAGGGTCAGATGTGGTAGTGTGGATACCCTGGTGGCAGAGGGTGGCTATGCACCACCTACATCTGTCCCTGACCACCACCCTGGGCATACATTATCTACCTGTGCAGCCCCCTGTATGGTGGGTTAGTGGACCTCAGTGATGGCATGGGGGATGCCCACGGTGACAGTGTCACCATCCCCAGCTGAAGACCTGCAGGGTACTGCCCCCAGGGAGTGTCAGACCATGTCCTCTGTGATTTGGGAGTCCCAGCCATAGTGGGCATCAACCTGACACTGTGTGGCATCGATGTATGCCTTGGTGTCTGTTGTTGGGTGGCACTACTCACACTAGAGAGTCCAGGACTATGGCCAGCCTTTGCAGTGCCTGACACCATAGCTGAAGCCTTCCTCATAGTGCCACACTGGTCCTGTAGGACAGCCATAAGTTCCCTGTGTCATGACTCTGCCTGCTGCTTAGCACACTGCATGTCATCAAGAAGCATTTGGCATAGGCTTGTTGCATCCAAGTGCAGTATGTGGTGGATGTGAGTCTGCTTCTACTGTGCAGCACTCTGTGCTTTCACAGCAGGCCTCAGCAGCTTCCTGTTCTTGATTACATCCCACTGACACCATGGACTGCCCAATGTGACAGGGTCAGGCAGCACCCATGGCTGCTGTATGGGCAGGGACTGCTCTATAATAGGTGTGACATCTCATGGTGGACACAGCAAGCCTGTTGTGTCTAACCTGTTGCATTGGGTGTGGAATGCCAGGGCCATAGACATGCTATCAGTGGCCACATGGAGAGGCACACAGTTGACCTGCCTTGTATTGATGATGGGAGGGTGCTAGGATGGTGGTGATGGGGTCCTGAAGTGGCACAGCCACAGTCATAGCTGTACCAGAAACAGAAGTGAGCAAAATCTGTGTGTCTGCTGGGCAACGCAGTGACTGCAGCTGGTACCCAGTGGTGCGGGGACCAGCTCTGGGGGACTGCCTGTCCCGAGCTGTGGCCAGCTCCACCTGCTCCAAGCTCTCAATGTGGGTTTTGTTGTCATCTTCCAAGGCCTCCATTCTGCTGCCCTCCAGGTGGTGTGGATGGGTGGGTGGCAGGCCCCACACATCTCAGGATGGTCCTGCAGTATCTTCCTCTGTATCTGACTCAATGGGCTGTGCTGTAGGGAGATAATAATGGAATTAGACAGAACCATGTTGGATGGAGGGGTGTACAGGACAAGGCAGCATGCATGTGCCAGTGAACAGTGCCACACAACAGCGCAGTGTGTGCAGTGCAGAGCCCATGCCCTGCTGGGTGGGACACACCCCTACACCAGGAACACACAGACCAGCACCATGGGAGCCACAGCATAGTACCAATGTTACCAGGGCTTGTCACCAGTGTTCACTCACATAACTTATGTGTACATACACCCAGCACCACGGTGTACACACCTCACCACCACTGGCCACTTACCCAGCACTGGTGAGCAAACACCCCAGCAGGAGGAAAAACACATGCAGCACCAGTGCACACACACACACCCCAGCTGACTCAAGCACATCCCACCACTCCAGGGTGCACGCATTCCTGTTCAGGAGGGCAGACAAGCATCAGCACATGGGGCAGTGACATTAACGTGCACACAGTTGGCCATGTACTGAGTAAGGGGGACACAGTAGTGTTGCCCACACCACATGCACTACCCAGTCATGACCTCAATGTACACCCATACTGCTGGACAACCTCAGCAACAAATCTGGCCCATGGGAAGTCACACGGGCAGTTACTCATATGTCTGGACAGTTCTGACTTGGCTTTCATAACCACCATTCAGCACTCCAGTCACCTCCATTGTTTTTGATGTGGATGCGATGGCCTTTTCTGCAAGATCGAGGGACTGGGAGGCTCCCGTTGCCCATAGGCCCCTGTCTGTGGCATATGTCTCAAGGTGCTCCACCACTGCGGCCTCCTTCATGCACCTCTTCAAGCCTGGCGGCACTTTCTCACCATATCCACAGGCCTGTTCAGCCCACTATCAGCATTCACCTCCTCTGTGATGTTGTCCCACGCCTGTTGGACACGCGCATCCGTGCTTTTGCAGTGGAACATGACATCTTCCCTGGCCTTGTAGGCCTGTGCCAACACATGAAACAGTTTCACACTGAAGTGCTGGGCCTGCAGTCTGTTACTATCTTCCATGGTACCTGCCAGACAAGGGCGTGCAAGATGGGTGACTGAGGAATACAGGTCTCCACCAAATCGTACACCATGGTTGTGTCCCAGACATGCATGCAGTGCCACAGCCCTAGCCCAAGTGACACTGGCCAATTTATGCAGGTGCCAGCACTTGTGATGGTCACAAATGGGCTGGACTGAATAATGGCAGGGGCCCACATACCCCTAGGATGCTCACACAGATGTATCTCTCTGTGGGGGTGCCCTGTCTGCAGTGTGCTGCTTGGCTGGGAGGGTCCATTCCTGGCACGGCCACACCACTACCAATGGGGGTAAGCATCAGCACATTGTGACATCATACACCCATGTACAGTCGCATACACTGTATACACAGGGTGCAATTTCCATGTGTCCTAGGGCCACCACCTTGGCATTACCCCAGCACCCAGCATGCAGGCTTACCTCTAGCAGCATGCAACTCCATATAGACCCCTAGAGGATGGACAACACCTCCATAGGAGAGGCAACACCTACACAATGGGAGGTGATGTGTGCCAATGCTGTAAAGTCACTGTTGCAGGGCCTCAAGAACTGCATAGTACATCTCATACTGTACAGGGCATGGGAAATGAGCCCATGGACAATGTGGCCATTGTGGTACATGAGTACACAGGAATACCTCTCACAGGGTTCTATGTCAAGACCATGCAGTCAAAACTGATGTAGGCAAAAAATGTGCCACGCAGTCAGTACAAAATTGTGCAGTCCAAAGCCATGCTGGATTATATAAACAAACTCTGAAACCACGCACGCAGTTATGCCCATGCAGTTTATGACCACACGTATGTGCTGTTGTGGTTTTGAAGGGACATCCTCCCACAGTGTCCATCACTTCATAACATGGAATGTTCTGGAACAGTGCAGACCCTGCTGCATACAGCAAGGCAATGGCCACCTGCAGGTCCTGTTGTCACATTGAACTCTGCATGACTCTGGGGATAGTTGTCCACCACCATGGCTCCAGAGCCATATACAGTGCATGATGCATAGCAGGAATGCAACCCCTGCCTAGTACACATGGTGACCCTAGTGCTACTGGATGTCCAGTATGTTACAGGACATCTGGTTGTCCACTCGGCCAGATGTCTCATACAGCCAACCTCATAACACAGGACAGTTGGAAACATTGGCTAGCCTAGGCATAACTGTGAACTACATGAACACAGGACCAGAGCCCAGGAAGCAGGGACAGTTCCAGAACTTTCTGAAGGCTCTGGCTATGCCCATACATCTCGCCTGTCCCTGATTTTATGGTTTCTCCTGGATTTTGCCTCCACATGTTCCTCTGTCCCCTGTAACATTTGTGTTTCTGTGTCTGAACAATGGGGATTGTACTCACAAAATACTGTCAGCCATTACAGTTACAGACTTATTGTACATCAGTACATGCAGCTTACATTGAGCCTCTTATTCTATTAGCCTACTGAGGGAATGTTACCAATTTTTAAAATGTATCCCTTAGTGTGGGTCTTTGTCTCTGATTTTTGTAAACTGTGTCCACGATATTTGAGACAACAGGTTGAGAGGTATGGCTTTGCATCATGCATCTGGGGGACATACTGTTAGTAACGCATACACATGGGCAACTGTACACACCATGGTATAGTGCACTCCACTGAACACTTACCTCCGTTCGCCTGCAGTTTCACTGTCCTGTCTAGGTGGTGCACTGTGCTTCCTTAAAAATAGGCCCAGGCGCTAATGTGTGCAGCACCACCTATAATGACCTGCTAATGTGGCCTGTTGTCCATGGATTGCCCAATTATCTCCTTTGCATACATTGGCTAAATATAGCAGGTTCGCTTACTGTGTTGTCTGGGATTGCACTTGTGCAAGTGAGTACACTGTGCAATCGGTTGCCCATGCTATGGTCATCATAGCACAGGCCTGATGACACATCCTGCCTATAACATCATTGAGCTGTGTGACCCTGCTTGCTGTAACATTGTACAACTGTGAAGTGCTGTGCTGTGATGCACATGTGCAACAGGCACCTACACATATTGTATACATGCTACTCCATGCTAGCCGAGTACTCCCAGCCGTGCCCCCACTCCGGATTTGTATGTTGTGCAGCACACCAATGCATTGTGGAGCACTACATATTAACTGTACTGTGCAAATGCAGCACAGGCCCTGAACCAGGAAGCAACATGTCAGGAGGCTGTGCAAACACATACAAGGCAGCAGCCATGAGTTCCACACGATGTCATGCAGTTATGCAGTGCAACCATCGGTGGTCATCTGTGGAGGTGGCTAACCTGGTGGATCTGGTGGTTGCCAGGGAGAAGGAGATGCTACGTGAAGTGTCTGTGGTAAACAGGCCCCTGTACAAGGTCTAGGTCTCACTGGACCATTGCCTCACCCACAGGACAGGGGTCACCCTTATTGAAGACCAATGCAGCCAGAGGTTCAGCAACCTACAGTGGGGGGGAGATGTAGGGTGCGTAAACTGTGGGATACGGTCGCCAGTGGCACTGTGACCAGGCCATGTAAGTACAGCTAGGGGGTAGGTGGGTATATACCCCTCAACTGGCCATGATGTTCAGGATGTCCCTGATTGTGCCTTAAAATGTTCCTCTGTTCCTCATAAAGCTGTGTTTGTGACTGAACAGAGGGGAGTGTATGCACAAACCAATGTCAAACATTAATGTTACAGATTTGTTCTTGTTTTAGAAAATGCATTTTATGATACTCCCCATATTTTTTTACCTAAGTAGAGATAACCAATTGTTACAATGTGTCCCTGGGTTTGGGTGCCTATCCCTGAGTTTTGGTAGCCTTGTCCCTGAGTTATGTGACATGATGTTGGGAGATAGAGGCAAGTGAGTGGACTTGCATGTGTGTAGGACAGTTGCATCCTACAGTGTGTAAGGGCAACCCCCCAGACACTGTGCACACCTCCTGTGTGCCCTTGATTTTCTCCTAGGTACTATGGGCTATGCCATGCAGCATGACCCACTGCCCATGTAGTGCTGACTTTCCACCTAGACCCAGGGGATGCCCATCTGGCCTGTGCATGACCTGCACTGTCGTGGTTGCCTGGGGGTGTACCATCTGTCTCTGCATGGTGGAGGGGGGGCTACTCCCTGGCCATGGCGGCATGGGCATAGGTGTGAGGAATGTCTGTATAGTACCAGGGTTCAGCTGGCTGGGCCTGTATGCTGCCTACAGTGTCCCTGGCATGACACCACCTGAGACGGTCAGGTTGATGCCCACAAGCAGCATCTATGTGGCTGCCTTAGGTGCTGTATGCAGGTTGACATGGTTCTGTCCCCTGGCTTATAGTTCAAGGTGTCCGCAGTAAAATATGACAACTATGGATTGCATGGTGACATACAATAGCTGTAGTTAGAGTTTTTTAAGGTTAAATATTCTTGCATATGTTTTCACTACTGCAGCTTAGTTTTATCTCTTCAGATTGAGTACTTTTAGTTGTCTCTTCTTTATTCCCACTAAAGATTTTTCCCCAATTTTTCCCATGTAACTATGACTCAGACCAGTAACTTTGTAATGAGTTTTCAGATCAATGACCAGTTACTGACATTATTTCCCAGCCTTTGATCCAGCATCACTCAGTATATGAACAATTGTTGCTCTTAGGGTACGGCTGCTATAGCCCCTTGACAAACATGCTTTTTTAATATAGTTTGTTGAATTGAGAGTTACAGTACAAGTATCAATATATTCAATGTTTACATCTAAATTTGTTCCTGGTTCACTCTCATTTTTCATTGGATATTAAAATGATTTTATTTATGTATTTATCTATGTATTTATTTATAGTTAGTTATTGAATTTTGTTACCCAAGTAGTCCCACTGGAACCGGTAGTCCCTTTTTCAGCGGTGACCCAGAATTAATTACACATAATACATGCAAAATTAGATTATACAGGGTCTAAAGTGCAAACAAAAACATAACAAGGCATGTACATTTGTGCTATGGCTATAGTACACATAGGGGTACAGGAGATTAGTACACATGCAAAACAAATTGCAGGTTGTATTTATTTTATTTTATTTATTTCAAAAGTTTTACCAGGAAAGTCATACTGAGCCGGTATCTGCTCATTTCCAGACACTTCCGGGTGGAGGGAGAAGAAAAGAGAACAGGACAGATACAAAATACAATGTACAAAAATAATACAATTGTACGGAAATAAGTACAAAATATACAAATTACAAGAAATACTTCAAGAATAAAATTGCCATACAGTAAATATCATGAAGTAAACTGTGGTATTAATAACAAATCTGTTTATGCAGTAAAAAATTGTGACTAACAAGTCAAAATGGATATACCACTGTATTAACCAAATGTATAAATAAAAAGAAAACAAGTATATTTCTGACTTCATCTCCTTTTGTTGTCATAGTTCTCTATCCTCACTGATCTGTCTTATTTCATTTAATTAATTAACCTCCAGGGTGTCCCATGTATTCGGCGACCATGCTTGAGCACTTTAAAAAAGGGCGACTCAGTCATGGCGCTTTTTACACATGTCTACCGGCAGGGAGGGTGACAGGATAGAGGGTCGACAACTATAGTGACATCCTGTCACTACATATACATGTGCAGGGGTGGGAGGGACCACGCCAGGTGACGGGTAGAAGGGAGGAGGGTTTGAGGGGTGTAGTGTGGTGGTGGGCTGTCGAACTGGCCACGTGGCATGGTGGGTTGGTGGCAGGCTGGGGCTGGAATGGTGCTGGGTTCGGTTTTGGTAGCACTCATTTTTTATGACAGGTCATGTTTTTTTTTTTTTTTCTTTATTTTGCACCCCCCCCCCAACATGCACACCCCTGTAGTTGAGAATTCTTTCGTATGGGTGTGCTGGAGGGTGAGATGCTGGGGGGTGTGGCCCTCCACATAAAACATTAAAGCCTAAGTATCCGGTGCCGTATTGCTGTGTGTCCTGAGTCTACAATGCTGAAATTCATTTTGGTGATGTAGACTTGCCCAAAACAGCGATCACTATTGCACAGTCACCTTTATCACATGGGACCATTTTCCAGTGGGTGAAGTTTACTGGTGTTTCAGCATCTATTTATGGAGTACCTAGTATGCCATCCCTTCCATCACTGGTCACTGGAGCTCTATCTGTATCTGATGAACCCTGACAACATTTTGGACAGGCTCTATCATAGTGCCCACTAAACTTTGTCAGCCTCGGTGGTGTATAGTATGCTCTTTGTACTGTCATAAAGTGTATTACCTGATGCTTGCATTGTATTGGGGTTTCTAGCCCCTCTCAAGAATATCCTGCCAATCCTCCTCTGGTAAGTTACATCCCAGTATCCCCTACCATTTCAACCATGTTTGCTCCCTTGTTTGCATCATTGTGCCTAAAACCAAGCTCATGCAGCTGTGGTACAGCACTGTTACTAGACCCTTATCTTCTGCAGTGTAAAATGCAGCCCACCCCTGCGGGTTTGTGTAACTTCTAATCTTTCCCCAGTCTGCTTACTAGGAAATGTGTTACTTGGAGATAACAGAAAAAGTATGTCCAGGAGATCCCAAATTTATCAACCATATTTTCGAAGAAGAGCAGAGTATCCACTTCATAGAGGTGGCACATCACAGTAATATCTTTTGTGCCCATAATCTGAACTCTGGGTGCTGCAGGAATCTGGGGAATAATGTGTTACTCCAGAGTGGTATGAGTACAGTAGTACTACTGTAGCTTCACTTTTTTGAACTGAGGCACTGCATGCCATATTTTAAGAAAATGCTGTACTATGGGGTTACCTAAGCATGCCTCTGTTGACAATGTCAGCATCATTGAACATAGGAAATTGATTCTCATTGGTTCCTTCATGTGCCTGTTCCCGCTGTAATGTTTTCACCACCAACTTCCTTAGGTGTAGGAAGAAGGTGTTAGCATCTGTTGGACACTTCAAGAGATATTTCTTGAATGATAGCACAAGGCATAAAGGCTCATATGGACGTGCGAACTTGAATCCGCATAGTTGCTCATGTTTCTCCTCATTGAAGTTTTTACGGTTCTTTGGGCCAGATATTAAAAACATAGCACAGTGCACAAACCAATAGCGAGGTAATAGTGCAGGAATAGAGCGGAGCTGCAATATTCAAAGGACCAGTTAGCGCACGCCAACCGCAATAGCGCAGGGCAAACAGATAATGTATGCAAGAGGCAAAGTAAGGGGGAACCAGCATACATGTGCTATGGGATATTCAAAGCCATAGCGCTGCACTAGGACACATAGCACAACATGTAGTGTGGCACTAGTTACCGCCTATAAAAGGCTGATCTTATCCACGGGCAAACCACAGAGGGGGAGGGACCACATCAGGAAGTGGAAATGGCAGTAGTGCCAACAGCAGTGATGCTGCCACTGATGGCAGCAGTAGTGGAGGAGGAGGAGAGGGAGCAAGGCCAACATGGGCCTCAATGCAGGCCAAGGAGATGGTATGCTGCACACAGGTGCTACCGGCCCAGGGTCTCCTTCGAGACCCTGCCAGATATCAATCAATCAATCAATCAAAATCTTTATTTATTCAGGCGAGCATCATTGAGCATAGCTCATTTACAAGATGGACCTGATTGGTCTTAACAATATAAGGTTACAGTTTTACACAAAAGACATGGTACTGATTGAACACAAATACAAAGATTTATGAACGAAACAGGTATACAAATATTTACACATGTACAAGGCAAAATTGACATTTGACCTAGATTATATTAAAAGGAAACAAACAGTATTGGAGGGATAATGGGACTTGGGGGGTCATTTTTGTACGAAGTAGGTTGGAGAACAAACTAGAAAAACAGAAAATAGGGGGTAGTGTTAAAAAGGGTAGGGGAAAAGAGGGTGTGTGAGAGGACTAGGCCTTATGGAAGCAATTACATGATTCTGGGAAGAGACTAGTGTACAGTTTTTTGAAGGATGTTAATGGAATGAGGGTATCCAATTTCAAGGTCTTTTGAAGAGAATTCCAGATAAGTGCTAGGGAATAGCTGATTGCAGCCCTTCCATACCGGGTGCAGGTAATAGGAATCTTCAGCATGATGAGTTTATTGATCCTTAGGGTGTAAGGCCTGGATGTGATCTGGTTGAAACAATCTGAGATGTAGGAAGGGAGTTTGTTTGTCAGAGCTTTGTAGATCCAGACAGCAGCATTTTTGTTTCTTCTATGGTGTAGGGATGTCCAACTGACTGCATTGTAGAGAGAGCAATGATGGGTGCTGGAGGGAAGATCTGTAATGAATCTAATAGCTCTATGATACAAGGTGTCCAATTTATTTAAATGGGAGAGGGAACACCAGATAAGCACATCTCTGGATGGTGCAGGATGAACAGGGGTAGGTTGAAGCAGCTATGTGAACTCCTGCATGAGCAGCTGCACCCCAACACCAGACGCAGCCATGCTATGACAGTTGAGAAGAAGGTTACAGCAACGATGTGCTTCCTAGCCACAGAGATGTTCCAACAACCAATGGAGGACACCATAGGGGTATCGCAGTCTGCCACCTCATGCCTCCTGACCCAGTTCCTTAAAGTTTTCCTGCCACATGCTAGTGAGTTCATAGTATTACCTAGCATGGCAGCAGAGCGCAGAGAAACCATGTAGTAATTCCATCGAGTTGCGCACCTACCAGAGGTACTTGGTGCCATTGACTGCACCCATGTCCCCATCTGTGCACCACCTGGTGATGGCAGTGAGGTGTATGTCAACAGGAAGGGGTACCACTCCATCAATTGCCAGGTGGTGTGCGATGTGACTGGGTGCATCAGCAATGTCTATGCGCAGTACCCCGGCAGTGCCCACGATGCCTTCATCTGGCTCCAGTCTGGCTGTGCCTGGCCTTTGAGGAGGGCAGGATACCCAGTGGGCACCTAGTCAATTAGTAGCAGCAAACAAGGAACACACACACACACCACAGCAGGGGTGGGGATAGGCAGGGAAGGGGCCTTGGATAGCAACACAGGTGGTGCAATACATCAATGGGCAGAGAGCAGAACAACACTAACAGGTGCACATCTCTCAACAGGGGACAGCACCTATCCCCTGCGACCCTGGCTGCTGACACCAGTACCCCAGCCAGTCACAGTGGCTGATGAGTTGTACAACAAGGCACATGCCACCACCAGAAACATCATAGAGAGGGTGTTTGGCTTACTGAAGATGCACTTCCGATGCCTAGACACATCAGACGGTGCCCTACAGTATAGGCCTCAGAAGGTATGCTGTATCTTCCTAGCCTGTTGTATGCTGCACAACATGGTGATGAACCATGGGATACAGGCACCTGAACCTGAGGAACAGGCCGACAGTGACCCAGAGCCAGCGGTCAGGGTGATAGTGGAGCAGCTGAAGAGGAGAGATCCTTGTATGGCCCGCAAGGTCCTGGAGCACATCATCATGACACTGTCACGGGCCAGAAGGTAAGTACACACAGCACAGCAACAGGAAACAGTGCAGTGGAAAAGTTTATTATGTACAGACAACCACAATGGTGCTGACAACCAACAAAGCATGTGCACAACACAGTGGTACTGAATGCATGCGTGATGTCAGTGTGATGTGTGGGTTGTGCAGGCACACATGTGATGAGGACACACAGCCATGGCACAGTGATGCGGGCAATGCCTGATGTGTGGCAGCAGTGTGGGAAGGGACACCATGGCTGTGCATGTGGGAGTGTGCTAGTGACATTGTGTGTGTGTGACAACATGAGTGCATGTGTGTGCATGTGTGTGGGTGTGCTTGTGTGTACAATGGGGTGTTAACAGCGCACATGTGCATGGCAGCCATGCCTATCTCTGGCAGCTACCACCATGCACAAGACACACACCACACATGTGGGACACAGTGCCAGGGGTGCTGTGAGTGGAGGACATGGTTGGGGAGGACCACGGTGAGGCTGGGAGGGAGGACCACCTGTGCCCCCGCCAACCAGCAGAGCCAGACATGTTGGGCGGCCACCCACAGTCGTGCTGGGTACCTGCTGATGTGCATGATGCAGTGGTGCTCGTGCTAGTGTCTGTACTGCGGCCGCATGTGGCCCGCCTGTGGACCCTTGTACCACGGGCACACTGGCCCCCTTGCACAGCCTGCTACCCTCCATGCACCTCACACAGTGCTGTGGTGAGGTAGACCACCGTGGCCGTGAGCCCAGCAAAGCCACAGTCGAGTGTGGCAACCATGCGGCCCATCCTCTCCGCAGCCCGCTGTTTCGCCCATGCAAATCCCAGGGACACTGCCTCTGCATCTGTGATCGCTCATGCCTGATCTCCCACCACAGGCCATGCAGGTCCATCTGGGCCTCCTGCTGGGATGTGAGGGTGGCCTAGAACAGAGGGCAGGCCCCGGGGCATCCCGCTCCAAGGCACCGGCAACCTCAATGGCAGCTGGTGGTGGTGGTGGTGCCTGCAGCTCACCATGGTGGGGACACTGTGGCAGCAGTGGAATGTCCTGCTGCTGCAGGGCACCAGTGGTGAGCTGTGTCCCCTGTGGGCCCTGCACCCCTCCCCAGGAGGGCACCGCATGTTCAGTGGGGCACACATGGCCCCCACATGGCCCACCACCCGCTGCACAGGTACGCCCATGCTGGCATGGCTATCCCCCCCATGACACCCATGATGCGGACCACACCCTGCCCCACCCCTGTGCCTCCCTCCACAGGCCCCTCCATGGACAGGATGTAACCCCCTTTTGACACATCTGACTCCATGTCGCTGGTGACCATCAGCAGGATCACCTGGCCACCACTGACATCCTCCACCTGGGCATCCTCCAGGGCTGCACAGTAGTCCAGGTCCCCACCACCAATGGAGCCTGCCCCCAGCAAGTGTACACCATGTCCAACAGAGTGCCACAAATGGTGCGTGGCCAAGGTTCTATGACCAGCACCCAGTCCAGAGGTCAATGGCTGGTTCTCCTCCTCCTCCTCCTCCTCCTCCTTCTCTGCCTCCGGTTCTATGGCAGGCATCCCAGCCTAGTCCTGACATGCTGCAGGCCCTGCACACACCACTGTGGAAGAAGATGGGACAGAGTCACTGACCGGTACGTGCAGTGTGCCACAACCACCACCAGTACATGCACACCCTAGGATATGTGCAACACACTACAGGCATCCACACCACTCAGAGCAGCCCAACAGACATAGACCGTGGCCACATGCACACACCCACACCACAGTGCGCATGCCCTGGCCTGTCAGCTGTGGTGGCAGTCTTGCTGAGCAGTGGCTGCATCCAAACCCACCCTATGTGTACAGTGTGCACAGCAGAGCACCTCCACAGTGCACACCAGACACGTCGGCAACACCAACACCCAGCAACTGGGCAGTGACCCCATGCAGGGTGCACACATGCAGATACTGAGCTATCTCACACCCTCCACCAAGCACACTGGTAACGGCCACCAGCTGAAGGGTGGATGCCACCACAGGTACACAGACCTGCGCCACCGCCAAAGGAGACAGCTGGAGGCATACAAGTGCATGGTGCATGAGGGAAATGTGCCAGTGCCAGGTAAGTGCCTGTGTACAATGCACATGTGTGTCATGGTCTGCCAGTGTGTGCATGCATGTGCCTGGTGTATGTGTATGCATGTGCGTGTGTGTGTGTGCGTGTGTGTGTGCACAGGTGTGCTGATGTGCAAGGTGGTAGGTTGCATGTAGTTCTGGTTGTGGGGCACCCAGTATGTGCACCTTGGGGGGGTACTCTGGTGGGGGGGGGGCTTGGGTGCCACTATTGCTAGGCGGCAAACACGGTGGTAGCGGTGCGTATGTGGTGCATACTGTGTCTGTGGGTGGGTCACTGCAGTTGTGCCATGCATGGCCCTGACAGATGGCCATGGTGTGTGTGGCGGGTCTGGCTGTTGTGTGCGGTGGGACATGCTACAGGACCGTCCTGCAGCCAACACCAGTGTGGAGTGGGGGTGATGTCGCCTGGGCACCTGACAGCCTACACAGCTATGTGTGCATCCAGTCATAGAGCACCTGCATCTGGCACAGTTGCTCTGCTGTGCCAACATGCCTACATGCCCTGTGTGCCTGGTGCATGCTCCGTGGGACATGGGGTCCACTGTGTGGATGTTTTCTGCATGCTGACACTGTCCCTGGCCAGCCCTGCATGTACGGTGTCATGGGGTGGGGGTGTATCTTGCTGTGGCACTTGTGGTAGATGCTGTGCATTGTGCTAATGCTGCTGTTTCTTCTGTCCACTGTAGAGTGGATCATGCAGCCCAGCACAGGGAGAGGGGGCCAGGAGCTGTCCTAGTCCACATCCGGAGGCAGCCCGAGGGTGTCGGCCATGCCGCAGCAGGTGCAGGAAAGTAGCCCTGAGGCCGGAGCCTGTTGCGTGAATACATCAATTTCTTCTTTTGTGCTGTGCCTCTGTATTGTGTTGTACCTTCACTGGGCTGCCACTGACTGTGCTGGTGGGTTGGCTACCATGGGCATAATGCCATTGCTGCCGCGACTTTGTGCTGTGTTGCACAACATTGTTTCATGGTGCTGCCATTGTCTGGCTGTCTGGATGCTGTGCCCTGTGGCAGGGGGGTCAATATGTGCCAGTGTCAGCGTGCATGACTGGCAATGCCATGCTGTCCACATTCACCACTGGCCATGTTCGGCTGGTCACCTGCTGTGTGGGTGTTCTGGCTGCAGGCCACCACACACATTGCGGTACTTGGGTCATGTGTGGCAGCATCTGTCGGTGCCTCTGCTGGTATGTGTGCCCTGTGGGCTTGCATCTCCTGTAGGTCGGTTGTACCCTGGCATGGGTTGACCATTGGCCACCCACCGTGCCTGCAGTGTGCTGCTCCTGCTCCCCTGTTGTTTGCTGTTGCACTCTGCTGTCTGGTACATTGCTTTCTGACTGTGGGCAGCATGTCCCGATGTTTGATCTCCCATGTGCATGTTTGTTGTGTGGCCCACACCCACCACCATTCAGGTGTCTGCCTGTGTATCTGCACCGTCTCACTGTCTGCAGTGCTGGGGTGGGTGGTGCTGTCCAAGCCTTGGTGTTATCGGAGCCTGCATCTCCATGTGTATAGGTGTTTGGGATGTTGCCTGTGTCTTCCAAGCCTGCCCTGTGGGCGATGGTCAGTCGTGCCTACCATTGTGTTCCTCAGTGCAACTTGGGCATGGCTGTCGGGACATGCTGTCCATCTCTGTATGGCCACCTGTGGCCACAGTTTGCCTCCTGGCTGGTTTCCCATACTCACATGCTCCCCCTTCCTCTTGTAGGTCTACTCTGATCCTCATTGTGGGCTACACGGTCGGTGGAATCTGAAGGCAGCGAGGACCTCCTGAGGCGCATCATGCACCAGCAACGCATGCAAATCGAACAGTAGGCAGTGCTCATCACAGAGACCCAGAGGGTGGCCACTGTTCTGGAGGTACATCTGCCAGAGCCTGCAGGCTCCCAGCCTTGACCTACAGCAGTGCACCTTTGTTTCCCTTGCCCCCCCTTCCTGAACTGAGTTTTCTGTTGCCACCCTTATCCCTCATAGCTTTGATGTATTTCCTCCACCGCTGTACATATGTTTTGCTCTGTGTATACATCTGTTGCTGTTGTTCACTAGTTAGTTGTAGTTTAGTCACCATTGTAGTATAGTGTGCAGTTGTAGTGGTAGCATATTTGGTCATAGATATTCTAGTGGTAGTTGTAGTTGTAGTTGTAGTGTTAGTCGTAGTTGTAGTTGTAGTTGTAGTCATAGTGGTAGGTCCTGTTCTGGTGTCAGTAGTTTGTTCACCTGTAGCTTGCTTGTTTCTTTTCCTTGCAGCACTCATATTATATATACAGTACCTTTTTCATACTTGCACTGTGCTGTGTCATTATTGTGTGCCTGCCATTTGCTGCAGGGTTGTTCTGTACTTAGGTTCTGCTCATGGATCCTGGTGCCTCTGGACTTTCCCCTGGCTGTGTGTGTATCCGTGTCTGGGTTCTGCACCACTGTCTGGTCTTGGGTTCCCTTTCCAGCCTGTGGTCCAGGGGCTGGCGGCTCCATCTGCATTGTGTTCCTGTTGGTGTTTGCACTGCCTGCCTTGGGTGCTATATTCAATGCTGTCTTATTTGCCATATTCAGTGCTCTGTTATTCCCGGGCTATTGTTGCCCTGCACTCCTGGCCCGGTTTGCCCGGATTCCTTTGCTTGCTATATTCAGCTGGGTTTGTACTGGCTATTCCTTTTGAATACGGATTGCTTTTTGCTCCGGGCTATGTTTGCCCACCAGGCAGTGCTAATTTAGCCCGGGGATGAGGTTTTGAATATCTGGCCCTTTGTATCATTGTTGAATGAGAAGGTGTCATACTCAGCTTTTGTTTCATCAAAACATAACGAAAGAGACTCTTTTTCAATCACCCTACCCTTCTCTTCCATGACTGACCATGTAAAATTACAAGCCAAGATGGACTTTTCTCACAGATCCACTTGGGGTGTTGGGGTCAAGTGCTGCAGAGTTGCAAAGTTTGTTTTGGTCAGTTTCAGATGAGCATGGAGGGTGTTGTGATTAGTGGTGGGCGAAGTGGCTAAAATTCACTCCGTTAAGTGATTCTAAAGTAATGCAGAATCCGCAGAATAATCCGCAATGAGAAGCGGAGTACTTCGCGTCATAATGAGGAAAGCGAAGTCCGTTGAAACCAATGACTTCACATTATTCTGTCTTCCCCAAACCACTTCTCCACCAATTTTAAGGTGAAGTACATTGAAATCAATGTACTTTGCATCACTTCGCCTTGTAATTGAGCTCCAAGGTGAATTCTGCAGTGATTCATAGGATTGCAGATCACATGGGCTCTAGATTGTTCTGCACAACCTCAGTTCTGGGTAGTGTGCGTGTAGTGGTAGCTGGAGACAGTTTGCTCTCAGAGCTCTGAGATTCAAAACCTCTAAAAGCTGTTAAAAATGCCTTTTTGAGTCATTTTCTTTGCTCAAAATTTAGTATTTCGATTGTAGGAAACCCTTCTGTGCTCATATCATCAAGGGTTTATTGTTTGAATGTGGATTTTGAATGTTAATTTAGAACAGTCAGTCTGTGTACTGTGAAGTGTGCTTTGGGGGAGGGGCGTATATGTGGTGTAGGTAGATTAACTGGGAGAAAAAGGCAGTCTTTCTGTTTTGGTTATATTTTTCTTGTATAACTGTCTTAATGTACATACAGTAATATTTTCAATAATTCTTGAAATGTTTTGCTGATTGTTGTAGTGCAACAGTGTATAATTTGTCTGTTTAAAACATTTGGTTATATTACTAAAGGTTTTCAGTTTGCTACGCATTGCTTGTAGTGAGTGTGTAAGTGTGTGTGCGATGCATGACATTAAATCAGACACCTTTTATTGTGCCACAGAGTAATTACAGCAGTGTGAACCTGCTATCAACCACACCTGCATGAATTTTTTGTACTGCTTTGTGGTATCTTTACTGGTAGTTGGACTGTTACTATTGTGCACTATCCCCTCCCCTCCCAATCAGCAAAAGATATTATTTTCCAGATTTGGATTTGTGACTTGTGAGCACTGGTTAGGTATTGTTGTGCCTTTGCATCTGCATCTCTTGACTGTGCAGCACAATCTTAATCTGTCTGTGCGTTTGCAGTGCACCATTAATACTGGGAGACTTTGCATTTCTTGTTACGCTCTGTTTTCACTTCGTCAGCACTGGGGAATTTTTTGGACACAAGACAGTAGTATTCTGGGGATGCACCTTAATTCTGGTGACTATGTGTGACCACTGCGTGCATGACTGAGTGCGTCATTAATTCTGGGAGACTTTGTATTTCATGTTACACTCTCATATCACTTCATCAGCACTGGGGAATTTTCTGGACACAAGACAGTAGCATTTGGGGATGCACATTAATTCTGGTGACTGTGTGTGACCACTGCACGTATGACTGAGTGCGCCATTAATTCTTGGAGACTTTGCATTTCTCGTTGTGCCCTCATTTCACTTCGTCATCAATGAGGAGTTTTCTGGACACAAGATGGTAGCATTTTGGGGATGCACATTAATTCTGGTGACTGTATGTGTGGGCGGCTGCCAATATTGTTGTCACTTCGTCTTACTTCACGTTAAGGCGGAATGACAATACGAAGTAATAATTATAAGGTGAAGTGAGCTTTTTATATTGGCCACTCCATATAGCAGAGTGATAATTCAAAGTGCTCACTTTGCGGGCTCTTCGCTGGTGAAATTTAAATTTGCTGCATCTCTAGTTGTGATATGCCTTTTTTCAGCTTTCCTAAACTGTTTAACAACTGACACCATCATAGTGTGGGCTCCATTAAGGAGTCTCCACTAATAATAATTTTCTTGGTTTGGTACTGGGTAGTTAAATGTCTGTTGATGGTAGTACAAAGTCCAACATATGTGGAAGTGCCATAACTGAGACCCTCTGTTTGTTTTTACAGTTGCATAGAACTCCCTCAGTAAACTGTTCATTTCACTCTCAGCCACGGTTGCTAAACCCATTACACAGTTTTTCTCTGCCATGCAGTCATTCAATACTTTCATGGCCCATGCTGTTTGTTTCCTTGTATTCTTTTCAATTAGTTTCTCTTCTGGCATGTCTAGCGCAGAAGGGTTCTAACACAGCATGCCTATTAACAATGTTTTCTGTACTTTTGCTGTTTTTAGGTCCCTCTGCAATCTTGAGAGTTGTTTCATCTGCAAGTAATTTAAGACTGAGCCAATCACCTGGAGGTATGTATTTTATTATCTTGAAATTTGAAGAATCCTGCTCATTTTCACAGGTTTATTATGCATTCTTTTTCTGTTAACTGTGTATTTCTTGCTGTTTTAGAGTTGATTTCCTAATGATCCTGTGTTCTAAAAATGTACCCAGGTCAATAAGAATTACAAAAATAGGGAAATGTGCTATTTTTAAAATTGAAAATATGGCTGCACTACTTTTTGTGCATGTTTTGTTTGCAGCACCCCAATAGTGCACTTTTGTATGATGTTTATGCATCGGTAGTGGTCGGGTGTATGGGTGACAGTTAAGTAAACTGCAAAATTAATCAGCAATCTTTTTACAGGCTGAGTCTGTTCTTGAGTCACTTTCCCCTTAATTCAACCCCCCCCCCCAAAAAAAAAGCAAGTTGTAGCAAGGTAGAT
This sequence comes from Neoceratodus forsteri, assembly GCA_016271365.2. Taxonomy (NCBI): domain Eukaryota; kingdom Metazoa; phylum Chordata; order Ceratodontiformes; family Ceratodontidae; genus Neoceratodus; species Neoceratodus forsteri. Next base: position 1,170,717,103 of record CM057455.1, on the reverse strand, counting down.
GGAATTTAAGTAAATGAGATACTTACCAGAGATTTTTTTAATCAAGGTAGTTGGTGTCCCAAAAAGATTTGAGCAACTCCTCTTTAAGTAGAGAAAACTGAGGAGATAATACACAAAAATTGTTAAAAGACAGTATGGAATGAGTTTAACATATGAGGTAATGAGGAATGAACACACCGTCTAAGGAGATGACATCACAATAAATTTTAATGGTGCCTCCCAAGCAGAAAAAATGCATTTTTAACAGAATTCTGTTTAAATCTACACTATTCTTCAGTTCTGACACCCCGAGCAGTTGTCATGTTTATTAAACAGGATAACATACTCTGAGGTGTGATTTGTGCTTCTATATACACACGAAACCAGGTAAACTCACTTCCTGCCTAACAATGAACCTGGGGACTGTGCATAAACAGGAGCACAAATCATACCTCAAGCTGTGTTATCCCTTACAAACTGTCCCATGAAAATCCTGTGACCTCATTGGTCGAACCTTGTTCCATTCACTTTGATTATTTTCTGGCAGCAGCACGCCTTACCTGAACTACATTTTTTTAAATAACCCCACATCTAAAAGCAGTATAACACACTTCATGGAGTGTGGCTACAATGGAATAATGCACTTTTCACATTATTATGACACTGAGCTACTCCTTTTTCCCCCCTTTATTTCACTCCGGTCACCACTTGCAGAGGCCCAATTGGACAGCTATGCCATTTCCCCATGCTGCTTGTGATTCTCTCTATCGGAGTCCCTGTTTATCCAACTCACCTGTGACACCGGCCGGAGCATGGCTGCCTTAAGTGCCATGGTGAATGTACCCCACATCAGAGGCCAGCACAGGTGAAGGTGAAGGAAGGAGGCAATCAGGGCTAGAAAGCAGGATCCAGCGACAGACGTGATTGGCTGGAGTGGAGTCTTCCTCCCAGCCAGCAGAGTTTTCCTGTTTCCTTGGTCCCCCCCCCCAAAGGTGCAGACGTGCAATGACATCCAGCACAGGATGGGCGCACTGACACACCCTACCACAGGACATCCGTTGTCACCTCCCCTCTTGCCCAATGTGATCCTGGCTAGTGTACCCCCTGTCCCTACAGGGAGTCACTGGAGACCAGGAAATCACAGCCTATCCTCCCCAGGAGAGGACAGCAGTCCTTCAGATGCTCAGTCCTCTCCTCCCTAGCCAACCCCCGATAGCTCAAGCTTGCTCCTGACCCTAGATCGCCAACATGGGAAGAGGTAAGGCACTTTGGTACCTCATCCATCTGTACCACTTGGCCAGACCACTGAGCTACTCCCTGTGCCTAGGAACCAACCAAGGTGTATATTATTTCCTTATAACTGCATAGACTTTAACCCCATTTTTTTGCATCCTTTGTCCCCTTTTCTCCTGAGCAGCCCCTTTTCTGATGGTGATGCCCAGCCCTGTCTCTCACCAATCCAGACCTTACCCCACGACTTACTTCAGTTAATGTGTGGGGGCCACCGTTGGTGGAGAAGAGCCTGCAGTGTCACCAGCTGTCATACTAGTGCTCAGGGGTTCTTCTGCCGTAATTTTTCACCCTTGTCCCCAGGTCAGGAATGCATGCTATGGCATGGACTTACTGCATAAAGATGCCATAAATACTTGAGCACCTCCCCTGACCCTCTGGGAAGTGGCCACTGATGCTGTGCCACTCAGCTTCCACTGGGTGGCAGGCAAGCAGAGGCTGGCTATGCTCCCCTCCCTGAAGAAGGAGAGCTGTCTGTGGATGCTCAGTCCTCTTTCCCTTGGCCAACCCGGAGTGATCTTGTTTCATTCCTGAACCAGGAGCTCAAGAGTGGTGGGTGACGTGCCACTTAGCGCCTCAGCTCACTGCCCCACTGAGCTGGCTCTCTAACCCCATTTTTATAACTGCTAAATTACTGCACACCCAGTCTGATTGTGAGGAATGCAGTGTAGATTAGTAATCTTAAACTAATAGGTAGTGTCGTCATTTGTGTGTGATTACATACAACAGGGTGTGGTTCTTTGCTCCACCATATGCACTTCCTGGGTTACAGAAACATAGAAAGATAGACACTGATGGCAGATAAGAACTGCAAGACTATCCAGTCTGTCAATTTTTTTACCTTATGAATGCACCACAGGCCTTTGCTCTGTCAATGGCCTATTTATTCATACTCATTTGTATTGTTCCCTTATGCCTATCCCATACCTGTTTGAAGCCCTGCACTGTATTCCTATCCACCACTTCATGAGGAAGGCCTTTCCATGCATCCACCACCCTTTCTGTGAAAAAAGAACTTCCTCACTTTACCCCTTAGTCAGCCTCCCTCTAATCTCATGCTATGTCCTCTTGTCCTGCTATTTTTCTTACATTGAAACATGTTAGACTCTTTTACCTTTTTAATGCCTTAAGATGTTTGAATGTTTTGATCATATCACCTCTTTCACTCCTTTGCTCCAGGATATGCATACTGAGCTCTGTTAATCTGTCTTCATATGTTTTCTGATGTAGTCCCTGTACCATTTTGATTGCCCTTCTCTGGACTGCTTCCATTTTGTTAATGTCCTTGTGCAGGTGCAGCCTCCAGTACTACATGCTGTACTCCAGATGGGGCCTAAAAAGAGGGATTATTATCTCCATCTTACGACTTGTGATACCCCTACCAATACACCCCAACATCCTTCTAGCCTTACTTACTGCTTTAGTGGTCTGTTTGGATGATTTCAGGTCATCTGTGACGATGATGCCCAAGTCTCTTTCTTCCCTTGTGATAGCCAGCAACTCCCACCCAGCCTATAGGTAGCTTCAGGGTTTCTCTTCCCTATGTACATGATTACTTCTTTGCATTATATCCCAGTTGCCACTCTTCCGACCATTTTGCAGGTTTTTCCAGATCTCTTCTCATTCTGCCCACTCCATCTGGGTCATCTACTCTGTTGCAGATTTTGGTGTCAGGCAAACCTTACCCTCCAGTCCATCTGCAATGTCACTGATGAAGATATTGAAGAGGACTGGCCCCAGGACTGATCCCTGAGGTACCCCACTTGTGACTTGCATCTCTTCTGACTGTATACCATTTACCACCACTCTATTTTTCTGCCTGCCAACCAATTTGATACCCAGTTGACCAACTTCTGATCTATCCCAAGCCTACCCAGCTTATTAATCAATTTTCTATTTGGAACAGTATCAAAAGCTTGGCTGAAGTCAAGGTAGGTAACATCAACTGCACCCCTTGGTCCACCACTTTGGTTACCCAGTCAAAGAAATCTTTGAAATTAGTTTGACAGGACCTTCCTGTTGTAAACCCATGCTGTCTTGGATCCTCTGCTCCTATGGATTCCAGATGTTGCACTATCCTTTCCTTAAGGAGTGCCTCCATAATCTTGCCCACTACTGAGGTAAGACTAACTGGTCTGTAGTTCCTTGCCGCCTCCCTGCTGCCACTCTTGTGGAGTGGGATCAAATGAGCCCTTCTCCAGTCTTCTGGGACCTCTCTCGTGCTCAGAGACTCACTAAACAGTTCTGCTAATGGCTCTGCTAGTTCCAGCCTTAGTTAGGCAAGGCAAGGCACGTTTATTTAAAAAGACGCCCAATCCCAGAGGATCTGGGAGCCATACAACAATAAAACACAGCATGAATAATAATACATTAATGCAACAATAAATAGTAAAATCCAAAAATAATAAATTAATTAGAAAAACAACTAACTAAAGAAACACAAAAGGCCAGGAACAATGCTTATATGGCGGTCAGGTAACAGATGTTATATAGCATAATTAGGGAATGCCTGAGTGCACAGTAAAGCCTTGAGGTGGGCCTTAAATACATCAGCTGAAGGGGCCTCTCTACTAATGGTGGAAACAAATTCCGGAGGCTGGGGCCGGCGATACTAAAAGCTCTGTCGCCGGCCGTTTTTAGCCTTGTCCTGGGAATCCCCAGAAGGTCCCTAGAGGAGGAACGTAAGGAGCGGACTGAGGTGGCTGGTCTAAGAAGATCTGCCAGGTAGTTGGGGCCCCATCCATGTAGGGCCTTAAAGGTGAGCAAACCTGTCTTAAAGAAGACCCTCCACTGACAGGCAGCCAGTGCAATTCCAGCAGCGCTGGGGTGATGTGACAGTACTTAGACTGCCCCATCAGCAACCTGGCAGCTGCATTTTTCACCAGCTGAAGCTGACAGAGGGTACTCCCAGAGACCCCAAGGTAGAGCACATTACAATAATCAAGCCTTGTCATCATGAAGGCATGCACCAAAGTTGGGAGGTCCAGAGGTGGAACTAGGGGCCTAACCCTAGCAATATTCATCAGATGGTAAAAACTGACACAGACAGAGGCTGACACCTGAGCCTCAAGCCTCAGACTGCTGTCTAGAATAATGCCCAGCTCCTTTTGTACCCTGGGATGTATGCCAACAGGTTCTATTGCCTTGTCCACCCTGAACTTAGTGAGCTCTTGTAGGACCCTTTCTTTTGTGAAGGGACTTGTGCACACCTCCTTCCCCCCCTGTGTCCATTGAACTGAACTGTGGACTCTGCCCTACCTTCTCTTCAGTAAATACTGAGCAGAAGTATCTATTTAGGATAGATGCTTTTCCTTGCTCCTCCTCCACAAACTCCCCCTTATCCCCTTTTGATCTTAGGAAAAGCGCCCTCTGGACATTTTCCTTTCACTAATGTATCTATAGAAAGTCTTGTCCCCTTCTTTTAGTGTTTGTGGTAGTGTTACCTCAGTTTTGACCTTTGTCTACCTTACTGCCTTCCCTGCTTCCCTTAGGGAAGTTTGGTATGCCTCCCTATCTTTGTCCCGCTGCTTTCACTTATATTTACAGAAGGCCAATCTTATGGCTCTGATCTTTTCTGCTACTGTTTTTGAGAACCAAAGTGATTTCCTCCTTATTTTGCTCTTGCTTTTCTCCCTAACACAATGGGATGTTGTTTCAAGTATTGCATCCTTAATGCTTGCCCACTTGGTCCGTACCCCCTCACTTGTATTTGTTCTTGCCAGGGCTAGCTTAACTCTGTTGGCCATCTTATCAAAGTCATCTTCTCTGAAGTCCCATATTTTGCCTTGGAATGGGATGATTTAGTTCTAGTGGCCAACTTGAGCCATACCATGTGATGGTCACTAGCACCCAGGTGACCTTCTACCAGGAGATCTGTGATCCTTTCCCTGTTTGTCAGTACTAGATCTAGGATAGCTCTGTCTCTTGTGGGTTGTTTTACCAGTTATTCGAGGCCCTCCTGCTGCAGGAAATCCACCACTTGTCCAGTTCTGGCAGATGTCCCTGCTGGTATTGATCAATCTGTATCTGGCACGTTGAAGTCTCCCATTATCAAAACCTCCCTTTAGCTATCATGTTTTGTATATCTTCTAACAGTGACATGTCTATGTCCTCCCCCTGGTATGGAGGCCTGTACAAAACCCCAGTTCGTATGGCTGTCCCATTTCCTGTTTCCAGGGAGACCCACAGTTCTTCTGGCTCCTTATGTGTATTCTGAATTTCTGTAGCTTTGATACTTTCCTTGACATAAAGGGCCATTCCACCCCCCCCCCTTTTTGCACCTTGGTCTCTTCTGAACAGTACATAGCCAGGTACTGAAGTTTCCCAAGTGTGGTTACTGGTAAAGCATGTCTTGCTAAGGCTACTTTGTCCAGTTTAGACTCTGTCATTATTGCCTACAGGTTTGGGATTTTGTTTCCCAGACTGTGAGCATTTGTGTACATGATTTTCCATTGGCCAGATTTTGGTGTGTTAGTTGTTGGGTGAGGTCTGGCATTTCCTCTGTGCATCATATGGGTAGCCAGAACTTTTTCTTTACCTGGTGATGCAAATGAACTACAAACATGCTGAACTCCTCTTTGACACTAGCTGAGGGGGTCGGGGTGTTCTTCCCATTCGACATATGGGGTGCTGCACCCCTCTCCCCGTTTGCTTGTTTAAATATTCTGCAAAAACTGCAAACTTCTGCCTCAATGTACTGACTCCCTCCTTAGTCAGATTCAGTCCATCAGACTTTAAGAACTACTAATTAAGAATCTAATTAAGAAATAGATACTTCTGCTCAGTATTTACTGAAGAGAAGGTAGGGCAGGGCCCACAGCTCAGCACCATGGATACAAGGGGGAGAGAGGTGTGCACCAATCCCTTCACAAAAGAAAAGGTCCTACAAGAGCTTTATAAGTTCAGGGTAGACAAGGCAATGGGACCTGATGGCATACATCCCAGGGTTCTAAAGGAGCTAAGGGTGGAACTAGAAGAGCCATTGTCAGAACTGTTTAGTGAGTCTCTGAGTACAGGAGAGGTCCCAGAAGACTGGAGAATGGCTCATGTGATCCCGCTCCACAAGAGTGGTAGCAGGGAGGAGGCAGGGAAGTACAGACCAGTCAGTCTTACCTCAGTAGTGGGCAAGATTATGGAGACACTCCTCAAGGAAAGGATAGTGCAACAACTGGAATCCATAGGAGCAGAGGATCCAACACAGCATGGGTTTACAAAAGGAAGGTCCTGTCAAACTAATCTCATAGATTTCTTTGACTGGATAACCAGAGTGGTGGACCAAGGGGGAGCAGTTGATCTCACCTACTTTGACTTCAGCAAAGCTTTCAATATTGTTCCACATAGAAGATTGATTAATAAGCTGGGTAGGCTCGGGGTTGGTCAGAAGTTGGTCAACTGGGTGGCAAACTGGTTGACGGGCAGAAAACAGAGAGTGGTGGTAAATGGTATACAGTCAGAAGAGATGCTAGTCACAAGTGGGTACCTCAGGATCAGTCTGAGCCAATCCTCTTCAATATCTTCATCAGTGACATTGCAGATGGACTGGAGGGTAAGGTTTGTCTGTTAGCAGATAACACCAAGATCTGCAACAGAGTAGATGATCCAGATGGGGTGGGCAGAATGTGAAGACATCTGGATAAACTAGCAAAATGGTCGGAAGAGTGGCAACTGGGGTTTAACGCCAAGAAGTGCAAGATCACGCACATAGGGAATTGAACCCCTGAAGCCACCTATAGGCTGGGAGGGGAGTTGCTGGCAGTCATAAGGGAAGAAAGAGACTTAGGTATCATCATCACTGATGACTGGAAATCAACCAAGCAGACCACTAAAGCAGTAGGTAATGCTAGAGGGATGTTGGAGTGTATTAGTAGGGGTATCACAAGTCGGAAGAGGGAGGTAATAATCCCTCTTTACAAGACACTGGTTGGGCCCCATCTGGAGTACTGCGTGCAGTACTGGAGGCCACACCTTCACAAGGATATTAACCAAATTGAGGCAGTCTAGAGAAGGGCAACCAAAATGGTGCAGGGACCGCATCAGAAAACATTTGAAGACAGATTAACTGAGCTCAATATGTACAGTATACCCTAGAGCAAAGGAGGGAGAGAGGTGATATGATTGAAACATTCAAACACCTTAAGGGCATTAACAAGGTGAAAGAGTCTAACATGTTTCAATATAAGAAAAATAGCAGGACAGGAGGACACAGCATGAAATTACAGTGAGGCCGATTAAGGAGTAATGTGAGGAAGTTCTTTTTCACAGAAAGGGTGGTGGATGCATGGAAAGGTCTACCTCAGGAAGTGGTGGATATGAATACAGTGCAGGGCTTCAAACAGGCGTGGGATAGGCATAAGGGAGCAATACAGATGAGTATGACTAGATAGGCCTTTGACAGAGCAAAGGCAAATGGCACATTCATAAGGTAGAAAAAGAAATGGGCAGACTGGATGGGCTTTGAGGTCCTTATCTGCTGCCAACTTCTATATGTCTATGTTTCTAGGATGTGTTGTCATGTAAATAATAAGCCATGATAGGGTGTGCATTAAAAGATTTTAATGTACGCCCCAGGGGCATGCTAAGGCATGAGGCCAAAGGCCTAATGTCCTTACATCCCTGGGAAGTGCATTAAAATCCTTTAATGCACACCCTGGAATGGCTTATCACACTTATAAAATGGCCACCATCATAAAAGAATTAGTTTGATTTACTCTGATAGGGATTTAAACATTTATTTTCATAACAGATTTCAACACATTACTTCTAAATTGTCTGAAAACTGAAAAAAGTAGTCTCTACTAATGCATAAAATAACATATCTCAGCAATAGGTTAACTAGTACAGTACTTTGCAGTAAAAGTATTTATTAGTAGAGTTGGTTGAAAATAAATATTTTCTCCGTGACATGTAAATTGTATCATATAAATGGACTGTAGCACCTGTAAATTTGTAAAACATAAGCAGTGTTTAAAACTTAATTTACATTGCACTGTAGTTATATAGTTTCATTGAAGACAACCTTCTCTTTATTTTTGTTTTTTACTTTTGTGTTGTGGTCTAGTACTTAAAAGGAAAACTGCTATAGGATTGAGGTGATAGGTTAGCAAGAAAGAAAACTTTAAACCTGCCAGGTTGCCTTTTTCTGGTGGGGAAGGGGGGGGGCAGATTTCACCTGAAAACACCTATGTATGACTCAAATGAATGTGCTTTTATAAACATCAGCAATGTATTTGAGCAGTTTGGGTCTGTCTCTGACTATGTAACTGTGTTTTCCCACCTTTTCTCTTTGTTTATAAAGCATTACTGTATTGCCTACTTCTTCTTGTTTTTTTTCTGTTTTCCCCCCACATTCAAGACATAGGGGGCCTGATTCCAGGATGTATAGCACAACTCCCTGGTGGATGCGAGTTGCCACATACACTGCTATGCCGGGGACCCTTTGCCTGATTCCAGAACAGGCAGATTCCCCGGCACCTACGTCCTGCGACTTGCAGCAGCTCCAGGGTTGCGCCATGGGAAGGGAGCACCTAACCTGATTGCCGCAAGCTGCAGTGATGCCCACCCACAGGGCAGAAGTTGCACATGGCATGGCCTCAAAAAAGCTCCATACCAGGACACCATGGCAATGCCCCACAGGGCTGCAGAGGGGGTGGGGAGGCACCAGATGGCCTTGGGGTGCTTGGCAGGTGGGGGTCATGTACAGCCTTATGGAGCACTGCTCAGGAATGCGGGCATGGAGGTGTCAGCTGTGCACGGATGGCAGCCCTGTCAATGGGTGTGGGGTGGGGACCTATGAGGGACCCTGGGAAGGTCAGCTGTAGGGGTGGCAGGCATGGAAGTGTGATCCGGATGGATATGGGGTACGGTTAGACAACCTCATAGCTAGTCTAACCATACTTAGTCCATTGTCTACCGGGGTCCCTCCTGGAATAGCAACTTGCCATTCAGTCAGCTGCCACTTGTCATATGGCCATAACCAATGTCGGAAACCCCCTTGCACCATGTTGCAGGGGGTTTCTGCCATAGCCAGTGGCTTAGCCTGCCTTTGGCGCATTCAGCCTGTGCCATGTCCCAGGCCATCTTTTGGAATCATGGGCAGCGTAACGCATGTCGCAAGGTGCAACTCGTGCCACTGGGTTTGGCACAAGTCACCTTGTGACATGCATAACCCATCTTGAAATCGGGCCCAGAATGTTTATCATGGAATGTTTGCCATGGAATACAGGGATTCAAAATTCTGCTCAGTTACACAGGTAGAGTGTTACTCTCCTAACAAACTCAACACACAGACAACATAGGCCTGTTTTAGAGTCAGAGACCCAATTATCTCACTGTCAGGGGAAGCAGAAGGTATTTCCCTGATGAGCAGGTAAAAGACAGAAGGGGGAATTTTCATTGTTAGTGAAGAAACAGTTGTAATGAAAACTATAAACAATACTTAATGTTATAAATTTGTTTGTGTGTAAAGAAAGTGTAATGATCACAGAAACAACATTTAATTTATTTGTTTTATATTTTATTTAAGGAAGTTTTATTTTTAGGGCCCAGTTGAAGGTTTTTACAGTGTAAAGGTCCAGCCATGTTTGTGATGGAAGATCAGTTCTAGTTGCAGGGACAATGATGGAAGATAGTTCTGGTTGTAGGAGGACTGATTTGCTCATGGTGTGATGTGGTTCAGGATCAGGATGACTGTGCATATATAGAGAGTTGATGTACAGTCAGCTGATGTCTCTTGGCCAATGAGATATCTAGATTTTTTCTTGGCATTTTATAAAATGCAATGCTCTTCCCAGGAGGTTATGGGACTTGGCTGCTCCTTGTGCCTAACAACTAAGGAGTACATTGTTTACTTATAACCACGCACAATCAAACTCCATTTTAGAAATGTTTATTACTGCACACTTCAGTCTGGATGTGAGACAAGAGGTGTAGTCGAGTGCCTTAAAAAAATAGGGGAGTACTGCAATTTGTATGGGGCCACACACAATGGGGTGTGATTTGCGATCCATTATATGCACATCTTACATATACGGACAATAACATGAGAGTCAGAAACACACTCTGACCATAAAACATTCCTACACCTACCTGATTATTATTAGACACTATGCACCATAGCAATTGAAAATTCAGACATTTTACCACATTACTTCTGACCATTACACTCTCTTCCCCATATACAATGACCGTTATGAACTGGATGAAAAAATTCCAGGAAGCAGATTGGCCGAGAGGTATTTGAAGCTGTGGTTATATTCCACAACATAGTCACAGCTTCAGAAAACCTCCACCCACCATCCTCCTCATTGGCAGCAGATTCTTCCATCCACAATGTTAGCCACATCCAGCGGCCCGGGTTGAGTCACAAACCAAGAGGATCTCCACCTGCCTTCCATCAGATTCCCCACACAAACGCTTCTTTGACCTGCTTGTACCCAAGCTGTTTTATCTCACCCTGAATTACAAGAACAACAATTGAAAAATAGCATTCCCACAAAATGTCTCCTGTTGAATCAGAAAAAAACCCTGTTACATACCGCAACCCCTGCCAACCACTACTGTTAACTTCACACTGCCCTGCCCAATTGATCGCAGGCTGTGACATAAGCAGCACTCTACCTGCTCGTGGTGAACACCAATCCCTCAATTGACTAACTTTATTCCACTCGAAGTCATAGAGAAACATGCCAATTTGTCAGGGGAAACCCCAACTGTTCTCAGGCCACCATAAGAACCACACCAGTGAACATTTATTTACCATCCTCAGATACTTCCAATGGCATACACAGCGGCAAGTTTGAAAGACATCTGACTACTAGCCACACACCAGCAGCTGCTCCTGCCATATCAGTAAACAGCAGAGCAACACACAAATAAAAAATGCTTTTCCTCTCTGCTAAGATCTTCTGATCCCCAAACGGTGTACCACAGCAAAAATGTTTATAGCTAAAAAGACCATTGTCCAATTGTGGATGTCTCCCAATGCACCTTCAATCCAGCAATGGGCTAATAACTTAAAGCAATGTATGTCCCTGGAGAGGATACAGTTGATGGCCAGTGGGACCTTTTTATCGATGTGGAAGCCCTTGCTTGAGGTTGGAGAGGGTGACCTCTTCTCTTCTCTTCCAAGTACAATGTCTCGGCTCCTCACTGGTCCAATACACTCAAGAATCTCCGCTCCCTGAGCCCCCCTCCTTTGGCACTTCTGACTTTATTGGTTGCCCCCCCCCCACCAGTAGTTAGATACGTAGCAATGACTTCATGTGTTCCATTAACTGATTGACATAACTTTGTCCCAGCTGGAAGTGTCTTGGTGTTTTATAGTATTTTATTTACTTCTATTACGGTGTGTGTCTTTCATCTAAATCAGTTTGATGTGTAGTCTCATTTGTCTCTGCTGAACCTTAGTTTGTATCCTCAAGTACCGGTATGTATTTATTCTGTAAGTTGATTAATGTCATGTTATACTCTTACAATAAAAATAATTAGCAAAACCAAAACAACCTTCACAGCAAGTACACACTGCTTACTCTATAATCTAATTACATATTCAGTACTATGCAACAGCGCCACCTGCTGCTCCAAAGTAAAAGAACCATTTTCTTTATATGCATGCCTACACATTAAAAATGGAATACTTGCTCTAATACCACTGGGGGGCTTAGTTAATTTTGTTTTTGTATATTACAGGTTCACTGTTTTACTGGTGTAGATTTCTGGACCCTGTTTAGGATGTGTTACTTTGGTTGAATTTATTTTTACAGTTGTTAAAAGTGCAGGCTACTCAAAATTTCCTTGATCAGCCATTTTACTACATATTACTCCTTCAGACATGGAAGATAATACAGTATCTTCTGACTCCCAACAAGAACATATGGCTAGTAATTTGACCACAATTATGTCAGTAATGTTTTTTCAAGAGACGCACTTAAACCTTCAGGATGTATGGGAGAGGCATCACCAGTAGAAAACAGGAATTTGCTGGCCTTCTGTACAGACAGCTAGTAAAACTACATTTGGAGTACTGTGTACAGTTCTGGAGACCCCATCTCCGCAAAAATATAGACAGGGTGGAAGCTGTCCAGCAGAGGACAACCAAAATGGTGCAGGGTCTGCACCAGAAGACATATGAAGAAAGACTAAAGGAGCTTAAGATGTATAGCCTTGAGGAAAGGAGGGAGAGGGGGGACATGACAGAAACTTTCAAATACCTCAAGGGAATCAACAAAGTCCAAGTGGGTAGCATCTTTCAGCACAATTTGAAGATAGAGGGAGGATGGCTCAGAGGTAATGTAAGGAAGTATTTCTTCACAGAGAGGGTTGTAGATGCATGGAACAGCCTTCCTGAGGAGGTCGTAGAGTTAAAAACAGTGTTGGAATTCAAGAATTCCACATTTTCGTCTGACCTGACCCATGATCTGTAGTTGGGCTTTTCAAGACCTCTTTGAATGACAAAGACGCATACAGACAAAAGGATTTCACATCCTGCATATGTACAGGCAGAGTTCATCCCTTTCAGGAATTCTAACACATTCTATGACTGTGGACCTCAGCTGTTGATTATTTCTTTTAGCTTTTGACTTAACCACCAGGTATCAAACATTTTGAATTGAAAGCAACTCTTAATGTACTTGTCTCTAGGGCTATATATCCAACAACATTTTGAAGAATGCCCGCTAGGCATTCTTTCTGCTAAACTACTTATTCACCTGGCCTGGCGGCTCTTATGCTAGCTGGAGATATTGAACCCAACCCTGGCCCTAAAGTTTGCACTCACCCCCACAACGGCTGGCACAAAAAAGGGACTGGTGATAGCCTATATGAATATTCAAAGCCTCACGAATCACCTGGCTGAGCTCGAAACCTGGACTAAACTGATTGCCCCTGACATATTATGCCTCTCAGAAACTTGGCTGAAGCCTTCTGTACCTGATGCTTCATGTCTTATACCTGGGTATAATATTCTACGGAGAGACCGTGCTGGGTCTAAGAGAGGGGGTGGTTGAGATTATTTATAAAAATCATCTGTCCCTCAACATCCTACCCTGCCCTGATTCCCTCATACCTTGTGAAATGCTGCATGCTACCCTGGCACTGGGTTCGAAACTGCTGCACATCGTATGTGTATACAACCCACCAACTAGTGGGCTGAGTGGTCTTCAGAACCTACTACAGTATGTCTCTCAGAATACAAAATCAAATGAGGCACTCCTGCTTGGGGACCTGAACCTTAACTGACTGGGTCCACAACACAATATTCTTGCATCTCTGATCCAGAAGTACAATCTCCATCAAATTATTACAGACTGTACCAGAGCTACGACTCCTCACTCAGGGTCACTACTTGACTAGATCCTCACTAATAGACGGACCATGTCTCAAGTGCTTAAGTGTTGGCTGATTCAATTACTGGTCATTCCCTACACTCTGTCACTGGCGCCCTGTCCACCACCTCCTCCTCAACCACGACTGATCACTTTTACGAACTATGCTGCCCTGGATAAACAAGCCTTCCTATTGGATATCTCCTGTATTGACTGGACTGACATTTTCACCACTACCAATGTTGATACTGCCCTCAACTCATTTCTAACCAAGTTTGGTAATGTTCAAAAGAAGCACCTCCCAAAAGCCAAAAGAGAGTTAGAGGCCAGCACTCTAGATGGCTGAAAAAAGACCTTCTGCACAAGTTAAAAGTCAGAGACAAGCAGTGGAGGAGATACAAACAGACTGGATTTCAGCCTGATCTCATTCTGTATAAGCAATACAGAAATGACTGCAAAAGGTGCATCAGGCAGGCCAAAAGTAAATACTGCCAAAACCTGCTGGTTAATTCCTCCCATGACCCTCGTAAGTTTTGGGGTCACATTAAGTCCTTCTTAGGATCTGCTAAAGATGTCACTCCCTCTGATATGGTTCTACATGGCGTACACTGCAATGACTCTACCACAATTGCTAATGCATTTAATCAACAGTTTTCAGACTTATCTGCCTACACAGCTTCCTTTCAATCACAATCTCCTGCCTCACAACCTAACTTCTCAGCACCTGGCGAACCATCTAACCTACCTAACCCCTTCTACTTCAGGGCAGTGTCTAGGCATCAAGTTCTCAAGCTGCTCAGAGCCCTCTCTGACAACACCAGCACTGGCTCCGATGGCTTGGAACCAAGGCTACTAAAAATGGCTTCTCACTACATCTCTGGCCCCCTAGCAAGAATATTCACCCTCTCTCTCTCCAATGGCGTTGTCCCTGAAGTCTGGAAAGCAGCCAGAATCACTCCAGTATTTAAGAAAGGTAGCAAAAATGACACATCTAACTACCGGCCTATTGCTATTTTGTCTGTCCTGAACAAAACCTGGAAAAATAGTATCAACACAAATCACAGAATACATTGAGAACTTCAATCTGCTCAGTCCAGCCCAACATGGCTTTAGAAAGCATCACAGCACCATGACTGCACTTGTAAAATTCTCTTCTGACATTGTCACAAACATGGATAGAGGGAAGTTAACAGGGCAGTCTTCATTGACTTAACAAAGCTTTCGACCTGGTTGATCATACATTACTCTCTACCCTCAGTACCTTGGGCTTCTCCTTCCAGCAACCTGGTTTAAAAGCTACCTCACCAACAGAACCCAGGCTGTGAAGTTTAATTCAGCGATTTCAGACAGTGCTGTCATCAACATTGGTGTCCCTCAGGGGTCCATACTTGGCCCTCTTCTATTTTCATTATTCGTAAATAATCTCCCAGAGATGGTAACCACTGGTCACTCACTGCTGTATGCGGATGACCTGGTCGTTTATGCTCACTCTGACAATGTTCTGGAACTGAATGCTGCCCTCACTGCTGATTTTCACTCGGTACAACACTGGCTGAACTCTCAATGCCTTGTTTTAAACACAAACAAAACCAAAGTCATGCTATTTCGCTCCACTCACAAGCTCAGATCATGTCCTTCGACTATCTCTGTTCCTGACATTGATGGGAACCCACTAGAACCTGTCACTTCTTTCCGTTACCTGGGCATCCACCTCGACCAAACCTTGGACCTAAAAACACACATCCAGGATACTTGCAAGTCAGTCAATTGCAAGTTAGGGCTGCTTACAGAACCAACTACCTCCTTACCCTGCTGCTAAACTGGCGGTAGCTAGAGGTATACTGTTGCCAACCCTTACATATGGTTGTCCCATTCTGTCTTTGGCCAATAAATCTGCACTGCATCTGTGGGACACTACTTTCAATAATGTATGCAGGTATGCAACCAAAGCACCTCTGACTGCAGGATCACTCCAACTATATCAAGACCTTGGCTGGCTCTCTCACTCCTCTACCAGACAATACTACCTGTACAATCTATCAGATACCATCATGAGGACATCCAAACCTGCTATCCTATCAGAACTCCTTAGACCAGCTATTCCCACACGGAACCTTAGATCTGCAGATCAGACCTTATTATCCATCCCCCTCTGTCGGACAAAAAAGGGCATGGGCTCCTTCCATTATGCTGCTCCTCACCTGTGGAACCTGCTGCCTCAGGAACTAAGGGATGTCCCTACTCATGCAACTTTTAAGGCAAACTCAGGACTTTTCTTACTGCTTTGGACAAATGTGTTTGCTTTGATCCTACCTGATCCCCTTGCTCTTAACCTGTTTTCCCACTTCCTTATTGCTAGCACTTGTGCCTTTCCCAATGGTTGTTTTATGTGGTGTTTTACTATAATTGCTGCTTGAATCTGTTTGACTGTATGCCAAATATTAGCTTTTGCCATTTACAAGTTGTCGCTTACTTCCTGCCACCACTTGGCTTCCCTTGATCCTGTTCTCTCTCCCTCACCTCTCAGCCTTCCTTCACTCAACTGCCCTGCTCTCTCTTCCCGACCACATCTCCTGCACTCTCCTTTCCCCTCCCTCTGCCTCCCCTTCCTTTCTCTGCTTGCTTGCCTCGCCTTTACCTCCTCCTGAGTCACCCCTGCCCGTTCGCTCGTCCCACCCTCCCAGCTGAGCATTGTTCCCTATTACCTCCACTTGCCGTAAACTTACCTCCTCCTACCGACCTCTTCTTCCCTGCCCTGCCGTCTCTCGGTTCCACTGGCTCGGCTTGGCGTTGTTACCTTTTCCGCTACTGCCGTAACTCTTTCGCTTCTCTCCTCCTCTTACCGGCATCATCACCCTTGCCCTGCCGTCCTCGGGATCCACCAGCCCAGCAGCATTCTGCTACCTTTTGCGCTGTTGCCGCTCTTTTGCCGTACCCCGCCACCCTTTTTTCTCTTGGTCCTTTCTGCTCCACCGACCAGGCCACAGGTTGAACCTTGTATCGCTGGCCGTATTTGCCGGCTTTCTTTAACCATCACCCTCCTCCCCTCCCGGCCATCCCTCCTCTACTCCCCCTCCTACCCCTATTCCTGCCACTGCCCTCTGTCCTTATATTCTTAGCCATTTCTTTAGCCCACCCCTGTTTGGCCCCTTGACCTCTATCCTTCCCTCTATCCTTTCCTCAACTCCTCACCTTCCCCTTTTGTCATTTTCCATCTTGTTTCTGGCTTACCCCTACACCTATCCTCTCCCTTTCCTAGGTCCTTCAATGCACTTTATGTATCGCCAATGGAAAATGTCCTTGAAATGTATTTTGCCTTGTATTTTCCTTTGTCATGCATTGTATCCTGCCATATGTATCTTCCTGTATTTCTGTGCTTCATGTATTTTCGTTATCCTTACTGTATCGTTATGTTCTGTAATTTTACCTCCCGGGTCGTGCCTGAAAACAGTCACTTGCTGGCTAGTGCACTTACCCGGTTAACAAAAACTAAATAAATAAATAAATAAAAAGAATGCATGGGACACGCATAAGGCAATTCTAGTGGGGGTAGGAGAAAGTAGGCTGTTGGTTAACTAGGATCTGCAACTTATCCGTTAGGTAGGGAATAGGCAGACTAGGTGGGCCAAGGGGTCCTTATCTGCCATCAAATTCTATGTAAACTCCAAAACTGGGGGTATCAGGAACTTTATCATGCCTCTCTCAATTGAGGGAAAAAACATGACGTTATGGTCTTTATCCCTGCCTCCCTTCCTGGAAGGAAAAGAGTAGCTCTCCTTCCCCGCTACTTGCTGGAGGTCTGACTCTGAGCAAGTAAGGAGATTACTGAGAAACAAAGGAACTTCCTGTCTCAGAACAGGAAGATCATGAGCTTTAAGGGCATGGAGGCAGCAGGTAAGTAGGGAGAAAAATAAATAAGCAGAGGAAAGAGTAAGTATTCAAAATAACAGTTAATGGGCCAGAAATAAGACATGATGGGAGTGGTGCAGTGCAGTGACTGTGGAGCAGCAGTCTTCCAGGAGACATTCTGGAGGATGCAGTGTTATCCCATCTGCAGGCACCTCTCTGGGCTGAGGAAGGAGGTTGCTCATCTCCAGGCTGAGTTGGCCAGGATTTGGGGGACCTCCTCTCCCACCCAGGGACCACCAGGGCCACCGCCGCTGCCTAAGAGGTTGCCAAGAAAGAGGAGCAGCTGGACCACAGTGGGTCCATGAGGGTGAGGGTGGTGGAACAGAGGTGCATCCCTCCAGTTGCACCTCTCCACAATTCATATGCCATTCTGGCAGAGTGGTTCCTCTATGGAGGCACCGCAGTGGAGACTAAGGAGGATGCTGGGAACCTCCATAAAGGAGACCCACAGGAGGTTGGCGTGGGACCCCACAGGGGAAAGAAACAACTCCTGGTGGGGGACTTCTATGTTAGGAGGGTAGAACTGGGGAGGAAGGGGAGAAAGAGGTAAGGTGCCTGCCTGGTGCCATGGCTTGGAGGGACAGGGAGTGAGTCCTCAGGATCTTGGGAGCAGCTGTACAGGGGAGGGAGCTGGATGTCATTGTCCACCTAGGGCAAATGATCTGGCTGGGAGAGGGATCAGAGCAGTGCAGGAAGAGTTTGTGGAGTTGGGGAGGGGCCTTAGACAAGTAGCACACACAGTAACCTTCTCAGAGGTGTTGCCTGTCTATGGCATGGCTGAGGCTAGGGTGCTCCACACCATGGGATTCAATCAAAGGTTGAAAAACTGGTGCAGAGCTCAGGGGTTTGGCTTCATTGGGGACTGGGGGTCCACCTGGAGTGATGCAGGCCTATACTGGCGTGATGGTCTGCATCTGTCCAGGAGGGAAACCAGGATCCTAGGTGATAGGTTTAAATGCTTCATTGGCAAGCATTTAAACTAGCCGAGGGGGAAGCACTGGAAAGGAGCAAGGAAATCCTAGCCATCCCAAAAAATCAAGATAGTTAGTGAGGTAAACACCAAGATAGAGACGTCGATAAGTAGAAGGGCAGGGGTAAATGGAGAAAACAACAAAGGCAGTAAGGACAGGGATGGGGCAAAAAGAGGTAAGGCCATCAAGAGATGGAGGGTGATGAGTACCAATGCCCATAGTCTGGGCAACTAGCTCCCTGAACTGGTGGCCTTGATGGAAGAGGGATGCCTGGATATCATGGCAGCCACAGAAACATGGTATACAGAGAACCATGACTGGGATGTTAACATACCAGGGTACACAACCTACAGGAGAGACAGGGAGGGTAGAAGAGAGGAGGAGTAGCTCTCTATGTAAGGAAAGGGATAAAAGCAACAGAACAAAAGAGTAAACAGGGAGGAGAAGAGGCACTGTGGGTCACCTTAGAGAATGGAAATGGCACCACAATCCGCACTGGGGTTTTATACAGATCCCCATTTCAGGGGGAGATAACAGACAAGGATATGATAGAAGGCATCCTTTGGATGGCAGAGAAAGGGGAGATGTTGATGGGGGATCTCAATATGCCAGATGTTAACTGAAGCAACTTTGCTGCAGCCACATCCAGAAGCAGGGCCATTTCGATGCCCTACAGGGGGCATGCCTCAGACAGCTAGTGTTGGAACCCACTCACGAGGGAGCAATCTTAGACCTCATACTCTCAAATGGGGACAGTGAGAGGCTCTCAGATCTAGAAGTGGGTAGCCATCTGGGAACAAGTGACCACCAAACAGTGTGGTTCATGATAAACTCATCTGCAGAGTCAAGCCATACCAAAGTGAGGGTACTGGACTTCAGGAGGGATGGATTTGTCAAAATGGGAGAGTGCCTTAGAAAAGCACTAGCAAACAGGCAAGAAGGAGGAGTAGAGCAACAATGGGGAAACATCAAAACTGCCATCACAGATGCAACAAGCCCTTGTGTGAGGCAAATAAACAAATCAAAATGAAAGAAAAAGCCACTATGGTTCTCAAAAAAGGTGTCGGGAAGGTTAGGGAGAAAAAGATAGTATTTAGGAAGTATAAGGAAACACATAAGGAGCAGGACTGAGAACTGTACCAGTTAGGACAGAAGGAAGCAGGGAAGGCAGTCAGAATAGCAAAGGCCCAAACTGAGGAAAAGATAGCCAACTCGGTTAAGAAGGGGTATAACACCTTTTATAGGTATATTAGGTAGCATAGAAAAACAAAGGGTGGCATAGTGAGGCTGAATAGCATGGATGGTGGGTGGGCAGAGATGGACAGTGAAAAAGCAGGGGCACTGAATGAATACTTCTGCTCAGCATTCACAAAAGAGGAGGAGGGGGAGGTACCTAATCCAATTAACAGAAGCACTCTGGATAGGTGGATCAATCTTAGTCTTTTCACAGAAGAAAGGGCTCTAAAAGAACTTCTAAAACTGAAGGTGGACAAAGCAATGGGGACTGATGGGATTCACCCCATAATTCTAAAAGAATTAAGGGGAGAACTAGTGACACCACTGACTACCCTTTTTAACAAATCATGGGAGGATGGTGTGGTATCTGAGGACTGGAGGAGGGCAGATGTGATTCCCCTTCACAAAAGTGGAAGCAATGCAGAGGTAGGAAACTACAGACCTGTCAGTTTGACCTCTGTGGTAGGAAAAATGAGGGAATCTCTTCTGAAGGAAAGAATTGTTGAGTACCTAGAGGCCAGTGAGGCACAGGACCCAAGACAGCATGGATTCATAGTGGAAAGGTCATGTCAGACAAATCTAATCAATTTCTTTGACCGGGTGACCAAAGTAGTAGACCAGGGAGGGGCTGTGGACATGGCCTACTTAGACTTTAGCAAAGCATTTGACACAGTCCCACACAAAAGATAATTAAACAAATTAGCCAGCCTGGGAGTGGGTCCCAGGGTGGTAGTCTGGGTAAAACATTGGCTGGACAACAGGACACAGAAGGTAATAGTAAGCGGAGTCCACTCTGAAGAAAGGAGGGTTACTAGTGGGGTACCTCAGGGTTCAGTACTGGGTTCATTCCTTTTTAATGTCTTTATAAGTGACATTACAGAGGGACTGGAAGGAAATGTATGCCTCTTTGAAGATGGCACAAAGATCTGCAACAAGGTTGATACACAAGGGGGCATGGAAAGGATGAGAAGGGACTTGGCAAGGCTGGAGGAATGGTCAGAAGTATGGCAGCTTGGATTCAATGCACAGAAGTGTAAAATAATGCACCTGGGAAACAAAAACCCAGGGGAAGAGTACACAATGGGGAGGGGAGGTGGTAACAACAACAAAAATGGAAAGGGACATGGGGGTAATCATATCAGATAACCTTAAGGTTGGCAAGCAATGTGAGAAGGCAGTAGGGAGGGCAGGGTGGATACTGGAATGTATAGGGAGAGGCATCACCAGCAGAAAACAGGACATTGTTATCCCTCTGTACAGACAGTTGGTGAGACTCCATCTGGAGTACTGCATCCAGTTTTGGAGACTCCATCTCTGCAAGGGCATAGACAGGATGGAGGCAGTTCAGAGGAGGGCAACTAAAATGGTGCAGGGTCTGTGAGAGAAGCCATAGGAAGAGAGACTAAAGTAGATTAATATATATACCCTTAAGGAAAGGAGGGAGAGGAGGGACATGATAGAAACTTTCAAGTACCTCAAGGGAATCAACAAAGTCCAAGAGGGTAGCATATTTCAGAAAAAGAGATGTGCAAGAAGAAGAGGATGCAATTTGAAGATAGAGGGGGATGGCTGAAGGGCAATGTGAGAAAGTATTTTTTCACAGAGAGGGTGGTGGACACATGTAATGGCCTTCCTGAGGTCATGGGTTCAAAAACAGTGGGGGAATTCAAGAATGCGTGGGACAGACATAAGGTAATTCTTGTGGGGGGGGTCAGAAGAAATAGGCTGCTGGTTAACTAGGATCTGCAGCTTATCCAGTAGGTAGGGAAATGGGCAGACTAGGTGGGCCTAGCGATCCTTATCTGCCATCAAAGTCTATGTTTCTATGGAAACAGAAGTTATAGTAGACCCTAGTGCTCATTACATTGTAATAATAGGGTCAATTCAGGACAAGGCTGTAACCCTTGTAAATGTTTATGCCCCACTGGGCTCCCTTTATTCCTTTTACTCTCAACTTCTCAAAAAAAGTGTCAGAAAAAGCCATGGAAATACTCATAATTAGTGGGGACTGGAATTTGATTTTAAAGAGGACTCCAGACACCATTTCACAGATCCCTAGCCTGTCTAACAGAACGGTTAGACAATGTAAGGTCCTTTTGCATGAACTGAGCTTAGAAGATATCTGGACAATCAAATACCCTGTGGCACGAAATTACACTTGTTACTCCTCCAGATTTAAAATCTACTCACGCTTGGACCTATACATCACCTTTAAAAGAGATTTACATCAGTTCTCCTCTATGTGGATGGGCACCACCACATTATCTGACCATCAGCTGATATTCTTAGAAGTAGATCTCAATATACCTGTAAGAAAAATACACAATGGAGACTTAATGTCTCCCTTCTTATGGATCCAGAAATTGTTAAAGAATTGCAGGCTACCCAGAAGACTGCTCCAGAATGAAACAATAAACCCCATACTACCCCACAGATTCTGTGGGACACAGTAAAGGTCATTTTGAGAGGTAAGCTAATATCTATAGTAGCCTTCAGGCAATGGGAGAGGCAGAAAACATTAACAGAACTCTTGTCAACACTACAGAATTTGGAAACTAAACAGAAAGTTAAATGGACTATATCAGTAGATCTCAAAATAAAACAAGTTAAAGCTAAAATTCAGGAGTTGCAAAAAGCAGAGATAGAAAAAGATCAGTATTACTTAAAACAAAAATATTATGAAGGAGGAGCTCACGCAACCAAATTCCTTGTGTACCAACTCAAACGACAAGCAGCTAAAGCAGCTATTCCAAAAATATGACATCCTGGCAGTGGACCAATGGTCCACAGGCTCGATCAAATATTAGATGCATTTCTTTCTTACTATCAGTCTCTCTATAGTCCATATGAGGAATCCCCCTTACAGGCCAAGTGGAATTATTTGCAGGCTCTAAACCTCCCACAGCTTGCCTCTTTACAAGGAGCCCAATTAATCGCTTCAGTCTCTCAATCAGAAATTATAGCAACCATCAAGGGTCTTAAAATGGGTAAATGCCCAGGGGAGGATTACTTCAGCTGAGAATTTTTCAAAACCTTGCAGAAAGATCTTTCCTTACTGCTTTACCAAGTGTTTAATGATGTATGGGGGGAGGTGTGATCCCTGCCACACTCGTGAAATTTCACATTGATAACTGTCCTTCCAAAATCTGGTAAAGACCTGATGTCATGTAATTCATTCTGACCGACATTTCTCCTCAACACAGATTATAAAATACACATGGAAATTATAGCAAAAAGATTAAATCCCTTACTTCCAAGCCTAATATTGCTTGATCAAACGGGCTTCATCACAGGGCAGACAGGCACCTGACAATGTGAGGAGAACCTTGAACATTACAGAGACAATTAAATATACCCATATCCCCGCATGTGTCATGAGCCTTGATACCAAAAAGGCCTTTGATAAGGTTGTATGGAGCTAGTTTCTTGTTTTAGAGACCTTTGGATTCCCCAAAAAATTCATCAAGGGCATACAATCCTTATACGCATCCCCCCAGGCATATGTATGTACAAATGGTAATATTTCTTTCAGATTTAATCTTTGTTATTCACCATATATATTGAGCCCCTAGTGAAAATATTAGGGATAACCATAAACTAGAGGGCACAGAGGTTGGGGGTCTGCAGCATAAAATTGCTTTGTACGTGGACAATGTCCTGTTCTACTTAGCACATCCTGACACATCCATACCGGAAGTATGGAAGACCCTTGAGCAGTTCAGTCAACATGCAGGATACTCTTTTAATAAATCTAAAAGAGATGTCCATTCATTTCATTGTAAACCATCAACCGATATAACCCGACTGCTCCACCTTAAATGGACCACAAAGCAGATCCAGTATTTAGTAATTCAAATACCCAAAAATCTCAATAAGCTTTTTGAGGTAAACTTTGAACCCCTTCTTAGAACAATCCGAGAGAATACTAAACGTTAGACCCTCCTAGGCCTCCCTATGTACTCCTGCTTTCAATCAATAGTTATGAATATCCTGTTCACCTGAAAAAATGGCAGTAAATGCTTTCCAAATATCTCTGGGCGGTGAAATGCCCACAACTTAAATTTCAATTACTGCAAGTCCCCCCCCCTCCGCTTTCTGGAGGAAGGGTAGTCTCAGACTTGGAGGACTATTACCTTGCCACACACCTTAAAACTGTCCTCCAGTGGGATAACTCAACATACACTGCTAACTGGAAACTGATGGAACAGGGGAAGGAGGGAGGTCCACCACTACCCACAAGGGCAATGGCATGGACCCCTCTTTTGCATGACAAAATGGGACTCTTACCCTAGTTTCAGTCTGATCTGTCTTAACTAGTGTTTACAGGCTGTGGAAAAAATTAAATATCGGCCACAACCTCTGACCTTTGAGGTGGTTTGCCTGGGATGAAACTTTCCCTCCATCCCAAATGGACCCAACCTTCCGGTGATGGGCCCTATGAGGACTTTGTTTCCAGAATCAAATTCTGTCTGGGGATTCCATTACAGACTTCCAATCCATGAATCAAACTTTTAACTTGTCCAACACAGACTTCTTTCGGTACCTCCAAGTGAGGAACCATATACAGAAAACTTGCAATGCTACTGTACCCTCAAATACCCACTAGTTAAATCACTTCTGACTACCATAGCGATGATCTTGTCCCAGAAAACAAAAACAGGGAATATTTCTACCCTTTATAAAGCCATACAGTCCCTACATGGAGACCATACTACTCACATTAGGAAGAAGCGGTCGGAGAAGAACGAGTTAATCCTTGATAATCAGGATTGGATGAAGATCTCTGCTTCCAGTGAAAGAACCACCAGCCCCCCACCTCCTTTTGGCTGGAGTTCATATGGAAAGTGAGGACCAATTTATTTAACACACCAGTCATCCAGGCGAAATGGAAAACCAATTTTTCCCAGGGCATGCTGGAGAAAATGTAGTGCCACATGAGCACACAACTCACATATATTTTGGGCCTGTCCAGCATTGCTATCTTTTTGGTGGCAGATCACCTCTGCCCTGCACTCCCTTTTCTCTGTTTCAATTGACCTCACAATCCAACATACTGTGCTGGGGCTGCCTCATCCGGGAGTGGAGGGTGATGACTCACTTTAGTTATGGAACATGCTGATAACAGCTATGCATAAAGTGATTACACGCCGGTGGCTACAGGAAACACCTCCAGACCCCAAACAATGGGTTGATATAGTACAAGACCCTTCAACATATGAAAGAACTAACAAAGAAGGACAACTTCAGAACTCCATATTAATTCAGAGATAGGCATGCTGGATCCTTTACCGGGACTTCTTGCCGGCCCCACTATCCTATTCTCAAAGGCCTTGATTATGATCATTTGGTTGAAAATATGTTTTAAGCTGGGCTGTTGAACCATCAACATCCAGTGACTGCCAAATGACTGTCAATATTAACTTTTCATTCTATATATAGCTAAGTCCAGGAGGCTTGTGTATTGATATGTGTACTGTACCAATGTTGAATAATAATCATGAATAAAAAAATGTGAATACTGAGACATTTTAAAAACCATTTTAAAACATTTTTTCTATTTCTTTTTTTAGTAATACAGCTATAACTCCATTTCATAATAGCAATATTACACTCAAGGGTATGGTATATCATGGCATATCATCACTTCTTGGGTGTTGGATGCACTCAGGCATGCAGCTCATGCCCAACCACCCAAGACATGATGATATCCCATGATATACCACACCCTGTCCTGCATTATTGCTTAGTTAGACAATGTGTTACATACCTGCTTACCATGAGACATTGCATTTCATGCCTGCTTGCCATTAGATAATGCCCCCAATGACTCCTCACCATTAGGCACTATGCTCTGTTCATGATGGACATTGGACAATGCTAACCACCCCATAAAAAAATAACAAAAGCAATCAGCCAGTAGTACAGTTTAAGTGAATTTATTTGGGTCAGGTAAAATAAGTGAAAGTGGAAAATCATGTAACCTAGCAATACAACTAATGTATATGTATTGAAATTCCCCTGTTGCCATCCACTCACATCCCATATGCTACCTGGAAACAAACACATTCCCACAGTTCTGCTCTAGACTGAACAAGGTCTTGTTACTTTACACATGGATTTCTGAAGCAACTTTGTATGCTCTCCCCCATTCCTCTGTATTCTGCTTCGTTGTACAAGTTGGGGCTTTTCCTGTGTGGTTTTTATGGCTGTGTGGGTGGAGCTCTGCAGACATATTGCTAACATTCTCTAAAAGGGCACCATGGAAGCACATAACTGGACAGCTCTCCATCCTGCTTCCACAGTGCTGTGGCACAGTTCCACTCTGTTTTGTTTTAATGGCTCTTCCCCTCCACCAGCCGCATAAACACACCCCCTTTTCAGGGCACTATGTTTTCTCCCACAGCTGCGGAAGTGATGGCTGCCATGCCCAAGATGGCCAACAAATCAAACTGAGCATGCACAAGTATCACACATATGCAGTTCTGTCACAGCAGCCATCTTGTATATGGCAGACTTTGGCACAGCGAGAGCTCAGAGTATTCTTTCACTCGATCTCGCTGCTCTGAGCAGCCATAATGGCTCTGACCAAAACTTTCTCTTTTTACAGTCACTAATCAGTAATTAAGAGAATCTAGAAATTGATGATCGGGTATAGCTAGCCTCATTGTACTACTTTTGGCTTCAACTTTAACAATTTTCGTATTTAGAAACATAAACATAGACAATCATGGCACAAAAAGACCAAAGGTCAATCTATTCTGTCTGGAGTTCCCTATCTGTCCAAGGACCTAGTGTCTATGCAGGATTTTATCCCTCTTAGTCTAGCCCCTCTGCTCCCCTCCTTGTTACTGACTTGGGAAACCACCAAACCTTTCACTCTGTCCCAGGAATGTTTGAAACCATTTACAGTTTTGGTGCTTATTCAGTGAGCATTTCTGAGTATTATGAAACAATGCTACATGCCTTTTTTGTGTAGATAGCTACATTACTGTCATTGCAGTTTAATACAGTGGCCAACCAAGGAGCAGAGCAGTGAGATGTAATGGTCGCTGTCCATAGGGTCTAGAGCAAAGGAGTGATATTATAAGACATAAGGGGGCAAGAGTGTTCCTGCTGAACAGAAGTGTTGTAACTGGTTCAGGAGTTATGGTTCAAGATATAGGGGACATGAGCCTCAATACTGTGGAAAAACATTTGGCACAAAGTTTGGAAGGGCTGAAATGCTTGTACTGACAGTGGGAGTCTTTCTAATCGGTAATCCACTTCCAGTATATTAATTAAGGAGATACCCATTTCAGTGTCTTTAAGAAAATCTCTACCATATTTGGAATAAGTCTTCCAAAAGCAGCTTCTGCAAGGAGTAGGGCCATCCTTGACTCCCTACAAGGGGATTTTCCCAAGCATCGTCACAGAACCTACTAGCGCTGGGACAATGGTGGACCTAGTGCTTACAAACAGGGACAGCATTGCAGATGTTACAGTAGGCAATCCCCTGGGTACCCATTATTACCGTACAGTGTAGTTTAATATTACAACAGGAACAGAGGCTAACCACATGAGGACAAGGGTCCTGGATTTTAGAAGGGTTGATTTTAAAGAAATAGGTGACTGCCTCAGAAACTTCCTCAAGGTGGGGCTTGCCAGGGAGTTGTGGAGGTACAGTGGGCAAAAATAAGGCAGAGCATAATTAAAGCAACTAACCTCTGCATGAAGTGGTTTTATAGGGAAATGGCAAAAGTGGTGAGTGGAAAAAGGGTGGCATTCTGCTGCAATAAGAAAACACAGAGGAAGGAGGACAGGGAGTGTACCTAGTAAAGCATAGTGAAGCAGACAAGGCAGAGAGGATAGCAAAGGTTCAGACAGAGCAGAGAATCACCAAAGGGGTCACTAAGGGGGTAAGACTTTCTTCAGACACATACAGTAAATGAGAAGAGTAAAGCAAGAGGAGGGATAAGCCACCATCCTGACCAGGTATTTCTGCTCAGTTTTCACAGTGGAGAGGGAATGAACCAGCAGTGAATGGCAAGAAGGGGGGCAAGGGAGGTGGACACAAGTCTGTTTTTAGAAGAAAGAAACTGGAAGGGACTTGCAGGTCTGAAGGTGGACAAAGCTATGGGACCGGATGAGATACATGCAAGGGTTCTAAAGGATCTCAGGGAGGTGCTAGCTGGTTCACTAAAAGCCTTGTTCAACAGCTCACTGGAAACAGGCATGGTTCTGAAGGACTGGAGAAGACCTGATGTGGCACCTTTACATAAGCATGGAGCAGAGAGGAGGCTAGCTTCAATATGCTGACCAGTCTTACTTCAGTGGTGGGGAAATTAATGTCAGCCCTGCTAAATGTAAGACTGGCAGAGTAATTTGAACGTAGTGAGTTGAAACACCACAGGCAGTGTGGATTTACAGGTGGGAAGTCATGCCAAACAAATCTGATGGATTTTTATGACTGAGTGGCCAGGGAAATAGATCGGGGGAAGTGGTGGATGTGATCTATCATGACATCAGCAATGCCTTCGACAGTGTGCAATACAGGAGGCTGATAAAGAATCTGAGCTGCCTGTGGATAGGATCCAAAGTGATGAATTGGGTTAGAAGCTGATTACCAGATAGGAAGCAGAGAGTGGTGGTAAATGGCACTCTCTTGAATGATAGAGGAGTGACCAGCAGGGTCCCCAGGGCTCAGTACTGGGACCAGTCCTCTTAAATATCTTCACAAGTGACATAAGGAACTGGAAGGAAAGGTATGCCTTTTGCCAGATGATACTAAAATCTGCAATAGGGTGGGCACTCAGGATGGGGTGGAAAAAAAAATGAGCAGGGATTTGGGGAAACCTAAGGAATGGTCTAAAGCATAGCAGTTGGGGTTCAATGCCAAAAGGGGCAAAATCATGCACCTAAGGCATAGCAGCCCAGACACTGAGTATACAGCGGGTGGAGAGGTGCTGACAGTCATAAAACAGGAAAGAGACAATAATATCTGATGACCTCAAGGTGGCAGGGCAGTATAACAAAGCAGTGGGTAGGGCTAGTAGGATGTGGGTTGTATAGTGATGAGTATAGCCATCAAGAGGAGAGAGATGGTGTTGCCTCTGTGTTGCTCGCTGG
Organism: Neoceratodus forsteri; assembly: GCA_016271365.2. Classification (NCBI taxonomy): domain Eukaryota; kingdom Metazoa; phylum Chordata; order Ceratodontiformes; family Ceratodontidae; genus Neoceratodus; species Neoceratodus forsteri. Next base: position 1,170,688,293 of record CM057455.1, on the reverse strand, counting down.
TGAGTCCTCACCTGGAGTACTGTGTGCAGTTTTGGAGCCTGCACCTCAGAAAGGACATTGACAGGGTAGAGGTAGTCCAGAAGAGGGCAACTAAAATGGTGCTGGGATTGCATTAGAAGCCCTACAAGTAGAGACTGAGGGATCTCATCATGTACACCCTAGAAAAGAAGAGCAAGAGGTGACATGATAGAGACCTGATAATACTTCACAGGGTGCAAAAGAGGAATATCCAGGATTGGGGGCATGTCATAAAGCTGGTGTGGGAGGGTTTAAAAAGATGTGAGGAAATATTTATTCACTGAAAGGATGGTAGATGCCTGGAACAGCTTGCTACCAGAAGTGGAGGTGAAAACACTGGAGGGTATCAAGCATGCATGGGATGGACATAGGGGTGTATTAGAAAACAAGCAGGGAGGAGGAAGGGTTGCCAGAAACCAGTTAGGGTCTTCAGATACAGATTAGGCAGAGAACATCTGTGCAGACTGCATGGACCAAGTGGTACTTTTCTGCAGAAGAATGTGTTTTGTTTCTAAATGTGACACACCAGTATTTTAAATTAAAAAAAAGATTGTTGTCATTGTTTTAAGACACAGTGGCAGCCAAGAAGGAGAGCAGTATGATGCAGTGGTCATTCTCCAGAGTGTAATGATGAAAATACTCACCAAACAAAGTGGAGAGGGAACAGTGTTGCTACTGAGGGAAGGAGAGATACGGAGTCTGAAGTGATGGGCTGAGGTGAATGGTGGGATGTGCCGGTAACTGTCTGGTGGTGTCGGGGAAGGGTATGTAAAAAGAAAAGGGTGCAGAAAAGGTTACACAGACTAAGCAATTAAAGAAAAAATGTGTCAGAATTTTTTTTTTTATGAGGGGAAGTGGGAGGCTTCTCTCTACTAAAGGTTAAATGGTACTGTGTATAAAACACTGGGTTATCCTTCAAGAATTGTTGTTATTGACTTTGCATGCTCTGTCAGTGCAGCTGGTGTAACACTTGTGCTGCACTGTCAGCCTGGCTACTGATGTGTGCTCCTCTGGGGGGGGGGATGCTGGGAAATACTGTATCAAATGAAAAGTGCAGATGTACACCACTGAATTTCATATTTTATGTAAAAACAAGATTTAAAGATTACTTTAGAAAAGTGGGGAGATGGAGGGCAGTCAGAAATAAGCTAAAAATTATATATTTTCCTTTGATGTTTTGATTTCATTATCAAATAAGTTAAGTGATTAACTGGTGTCTCTCGGGTAAACTATGAATTGCCTTACTGTTTTTTCAAACTATTTTTTTTATTTGTTTGAACTGGGGAAAGTGTATTGACTTTCTGGATAATGTGGGGAAAATAGCTACCATACAAACAAACTCTGGTCAGAACTGATATGGTTGCTCAGTATGGCGAGAGCACAGAGTGCCGAGAGTAATTACAGGAATACTTGATGGTATCGCCACGCTGGTGGCTGTCATACTCAAGATGGTGGTGATATCAGAAAGTTTGAATCGGCAGCCATCTTGGGCATGGCAGCTGTCACTTCCACAGATGCAGAAGAAAAAGTAGTGCCCCGTGAAGTGGTTGTGTTTATGTGGCCAGTGGAGAGGAAGGGCCACATAAACATAACCAGTGGAACTGTGCCAGAGCACTGTGGAAGCACACTGGACAGTGGTCTGATCACATGCTTCCACAGTGCTACTCTAAAGGATTGTAACAATTCATCTGTGGAGCTCCACCCATAAAAAATAAAAGCAGCCAGCTCCCCACCATCCAACCCCACCCATAACCTTTGCATATAAAAGACAAACGACTTTGATCAGCACACTCATAGAGATAGCTAGCACCCTCATTGTAACCCCCTACACACAAAATCTGTATGCATATACAAGAAGGGAAGAATATGACTGATGTAGCCCATCCACCTCAGTCCACAGCTGGCCACCTTCTTCTGAATAAAGGTACTACTGTGACTGCATCTATAGCAGAACCTGCTGATCGCATGAACAGCTATTCTTACTATGCAAGCAAGTGCAACAGAGTCTTCATTCAGAAGAAGGTGTCTAGCCATGTACTGAGGAGGGTGGGCCATGTCACTCACCTCCTTCATCCTTGTGTGTGCGCACAGGTGGTGGGGAGGCACAAGGGTCCTGACTGAACCTATAACTGTCCTGCTTGTATGAGTGTGCTACCACCATGGGAGGAAGGTGGAACTATTATTATGCAAGCAATAATACCCAACAGGTTGGGTGGCACTGGGTTATACCCACCCAACCAGTGGCATAATGAGGCCCAACACCACAGGCGGAGGGCCTTATAGCCACTGGAAGGGTGGGTATAGCCCAATAATGTACCACCAACCATGGACGATGTTACTGCACTTAAAAAAATTATTTTTACCTAAATTAAAAATAAAATGTTTAAACAACCAACAATTCTAGTTAGGGGGACAAAATGGCATAAAAATAACATAGATATGACAGTTATGTACTCAGTTTGCCACGCTACTGTGTCTGTATGTACTCAGCTTGCCACCCTACTATGTCTGTATGAGTGTGTGGGATGTTCAGCCAGACGAGTAGCTCACTTGGTAAGCGAGACATGAAAACATGGTGGTTTTGTACTTTGTATTTCAAACTTGGCACAGGGATTTCAGTGGGTATAGGGCACTTGGCAGAGGGACTTGATTTAAGTGGGCATTATTGTTTCATATATGTACACCTAGACAAGTCTCTCAGCCAGTCAGAAGCCTCCAACTGTTTTATCCATTTTCTAACTGAATACAAAGCACTGATGAAAGTCGGAGGATGAATGCAAAGGTGAGCAAATTTTGCCAGCCACCTATCGATGGAGTACATACACACTGTTTCAAAACATGACTGTTGTTGTGAAGAGAAGGTGTTGGGGGGACTGGGTGGTAACTGAGGGTGGGGGGAATAGAGGTCTCTTATTTTAAAATGGTGCGAGGTGGGGAGAGGAGGGACTGGTTCCTGCACTGTTTACTTTTTTAAAACCCAATCAGCAAGTATTCAGATGAATGACATACATAATGTGTATTTTCACAATATGGCATGGGGTCATAATGTCACGATATGTCACGAAGTTTTGCCTGGACCACTCCTCTGTTCAGTAACTGTAAATACTGCCTGTTTATGTATGTCCTCTACTGTATTTGTTTACCCTCCACCCCCTGTAACTGACGTGGAGCCTTTGCAAAAGTGTTTGTGACTCAAAGGTTTGTAATTCCGATTGTATTCCAATAAATTGAAAAAAAATTGAAATATACCGCACTGCCAGTATAGCATTATATATTGCCAGCGGCATATGTCTTTATTTTGCAGGGGGCTCTGCCACCCCAATCCCCCCAAACTAAAATAACTAACTCTGGAGGGGGGTGGCTTAACAGTTAAATTCGCACAAAGTGCAAAAATTAAAAAGCCATGTGTCTAGGACCAGGAATCAAAACCTGGTCCCAAACACACTGCCTGCCTCCCTAGCTGCCTATGGCTCATCCCCTCGAACCACAGCAGCTGCTTGCCAACCCCCTGTCCCAGCAGAGGTCTTATCTTCTGCCTGGGAAGAGTGAGAGGGTGCACTACTGTGCATACACCCTTTCATGGTTTTGTGCCCTCTCGCTTTTCTCTACCACGTTGTTCCTGTTGCCCGGTGTTGTCATGCATGATGAAGCATGTGACATATTGATCCGGTAGGTCACAATACAACATATGTAAAAGCTGGCCCAGTGGTGCAGAGGCATGAGGCCCATACAGCACCTTACCTCTCCCACGTCAGCGACCCATTCTGGAGAACAAGCTTGGACCACCAGGGGTAGGCCAGGGGAGAGCTGGGAGTAGGATCAAGCAGCCGTTAGGCAGCTCTCCTCTTCCAGGTTAGGGAGGTACAGTAGGTCTTCCTGGTACTTGACTGCCACCAAGTGGGGGCTCAGTGGTAGTGCTGCACAAATGGGGGCTGGCATTAGGTCAGGTAGGTGAAGCGGGGCCGTTGTTTCTGGCGCATATATGCACCTCCACACACACATGCACAATTGAGTTTGCTGAGGCTCCAGGGAGTAGTAGGGGAGAAAAGATGGAGGAAAAAGGAAGGGCATGATGAGGGTGTATGATGCCCACTTGCCACACCTCCACTTGCCACATTAGTTGGCCAGCCTGCATTGAGGCACTAGATTACATGATTCAGGGAAGGGACAGACCTCCCTCTCCTGACCCCACCACAGGTGGCAATCCGTGGGGGTACCCTCACTACTGGGGTCCTGGGGAGACAGTGGACAGTGGGGGGAGAGTGGAAGCCAGCAGAAGGGAACTTGACTTCACTGTGGCCCCCTGGAGGATAAACAGAGTATGAAAAATAAGCAAGCAATAATACCCGACAGGGTGGATGGTATTGGGCAATACTGGACTGGCCAGGGGTGTAATGAGGCCCGACGCCGCAGGCGGAGGGCCTTATAGCCCCTGGCCGGTCCAGTATTGCCCAATACCGCCCACCCTGGAGGGTATTATTGCACTTAGAAAATGGACTACCTTTCAACATACAAAATACAAATAAAAGAATTGAAACATTTGTAAACACTTTTATTTATTTAGAACAAAATCATAAGAGCATAAAAAAATAGTCCACCCCCAAACAGGGCCATTCTGTTTTACATATACCCACGCGACATGCATAAGAAGAAATATGCTTTTTATTAAATGTCCCCCCCGCCAATCTCTTTAGGAATAACATTACTTCTCTGACTTTGTGAAAGGCTTTTTTTTTTTGGTTCCAAGGATGGCTGTTTTGCACATGCTCTTATGCAACCCTGGTACATAAAACCCAGAAGTGGACCGGGAGAAGTCTGAAGTGAGCAACAGTGGTGTACATCATTCATTTTTCTTTTGGTTTATCATGTTTAACTGAAGAGCTCTTTTCCCACATTTTATGGTGTCTCTTCCTCACCGTCAGTGACGACAATGTTGATTGCAAGGTGCACATTTAGAACTGAGCTTGACTACAGAAGTCAGACTGTGTGAATATGCAGGTGGCAAGAAAAAGGTACAATTTAAAACAACAAAGCTCTCAGGCTTTTGGGGGAAGCAAGCTGTCAGGGCCAGTGAACCCGCTAACCAGGAGAAAAACATGCTTTTGCAAGGAGGGAAAATGGCAGCTAATGGTTGCAGTGGAAATGGAGGGATAGTGGCTGCTACTTAAAAGAGAGAGAGAGACTGAGACCGTGTTAGCTCCGTAACTGCTACTGTGTATGACAAGAATGGAGCTAACGGTCTCTCTAGCTCATTCGGAGCTAGTGGTTTCTCTCTTTCCTTTAAATTTTTTTTTTCTGGAGCAGGAGTAGAGCTGAGGCGAGTCAGACATTCAGTTCATGGAATTCTTTACTGAACGAAGATAACACAAAAAGTATTGGCAATTAGTACAGAGTGTGCTGTTTTTCAGCAATGGGGAGTGGAACAGGGGAGAAGCCTTGACGAGGGAAAGTTGTCTTGAGTGGCGCTCAGCACGCGATGTGCTAGTGCAGCGCTGCTGTTTTAAAATACAAATATTATTTATAAAACGTACACTCTGCACTAATCGCCTTGCCGGCAAGTCCCCAATTTACCCCAGCTCTACTGTATGAAGCTCACTAACTGCTTGTTGTTGGGAGAGGGCAGGGGACAACTATCTCTCTCCGACTCCCACTCTGTCTCTCTCGTTCGCTAAGCCTTCTAGAGCTGCATGATTCAAAAGGCTAAAAGGAAAAGGCAGTATATGGGATATCGATGGCACTGGGGGGCATTGATTTCTTTACATATCCAGTGATTTGAAAAATAAGCTGTCAGGACTCGGGAGGCACTACAGATAAGTTTCATTTTCGGGAGCCAGAGGGTGGGCGGCTGAAGGAGGGAGAAGAAAGAAACATGGATTTTGATGGAAGATAAGGACCGTGATTGGCTGCCAAGAGAGTCGGACAAGAGGGAACAATGAACGAAAAAATAATAGAAAAAACAAAAATTAAAGAAACAAACAAGGAATGCGCCCAGCAGAGGCTGATCTGTGTCTTTTAGGGAGCTGGCACTGAACTATGGGGCCCAGTTTCTTTCACTAAGCGACAGGAAAAAATGGTGGCAAGTTGAAATTACATTAGGTGCTTTCAGCCAATCAGAAAGCAGGCTGGGCACAAAGCTACCTCGGTGAGTAAAGGGGCACTAGGGCGTGCACTTTTTATTTCCTGGTTGTCTATTGAAAGTTAATGTACCCCACTGGCAGGGGTACCAGCCAATCAGAGACCAGGAAATTAAAAGCCCATTTTCTAAACAACAATACAACATATGTACCTTCAAAAAGAATGGTTATCTCATTTGAAATACTTTCATCTGCTTTCCACTGGGCAAAGTTTGTCACCTCATCAGAATGTTTTAACTCTGCAACCCATTTTATAATTATTATGTATGCATCCTTATGAGCATTAGTTATTTGTCAATTGCTGTGGATGACAGAAATTTACATTGCTGAATTTTACATTGTCACCACATTTTGGATATTGATGTCTTCTTCCCTTGGCTAAAGTGATTATACTGGTGAAAGATTTCTCATGTGTACATCTTACTAAGCATGCCAAACTTCACTTAGTAACAAGGCTGATACTACATTTCATATTTTTTTTTCCATCGTGTGTTTATCCTTCTGGTGGGCACTGACTTGTATAGGCCATCTGACACCAGGCTTCCACGGTCTTTCTGGGTACCTCTTCTTCTACCCCGGCAGAACCACCAGAGCCGATGAGGGGGGGCTTCATCTAGCTGTGGTCCCTGTTGATTCCACTTTTTCTCCTCTTGTTCCCCATAGTCCCCAGACAAGGTCGGCATGCCTGTGGAGGCGCGCACGCATGCCTTTGCCCAGACCGGCACCATTCAGCCCACCCCTGGCCTAGCACCTGGCTCCATGCCCTGCCTGCACCACCACCATGCCTCCGTGTGGTGGCAGTCAAAGGCCAGGAGAACCAACCTCCCTATGTGGGACAAGAGCTGCCAACAGCTGCTCTATACACCCAGCCCCCAGGCTGACCCTCAGCAGCCCATGCTCATTCGAACACTGGTCGGCGAGGTGAGAGGAAAGGTGTCCAGCGCCTCAGCCCTCTGTGCCACTGGGCCGGCACAGTTCATATTTATTAACCTATTGAACCAATGTACTTTTAAGGCAAAAGACTAATTCCCCTCTTTTCACATTGTATCAATTTAAAAAGGAGGAGCAGCTATTGCTTTCTAATGGAACCAACAAACTTGTAACCCCTAGCACTAATACCGGTATGGGTGAGCATTATTTTCAGTTAGTGCAGCAACACATTGGAGCAATTAACCTGTATTTTTACAATGTGGGATTGGACATGAAGCTTTTAAATTGCATCTAAAGAAATATTATTTTAGTCAGCTGAAATGTGACTGTTTTCTATGATATTGATGTTAATTGTGCTCTTAATATCATTGTATCTTATGTATTTTGTTTTTTATAAGTTTGTATAGTATTGTATTGTGTTGTAATATGTGTATTGTTTTATGTGTATTAACTTGGCTGTTGCTTTACGGCCCCGAGTCATGCATGAGAAAGGGTCTTGGCTCATTGCTCTTACCTGGTTAACAAAAGATAAATAAATAAACTCATAATACCTAGATTAAAAAAGTAATATTTACAATTACAATATGGTTTAAGTCTTTCTTAGTCAACATGTACTGCATGACAAATGATTAGACAGTCATGAATTATGATGGCATACACATATACAGTATGTTCCTTTTAAATCAATGTTTATAGCATACCTACAGTATCTGTGATATACCTAGGTTAATGCAATTACAAGGTTGTGTTGTGTACTTTAATAACTAGTACTGCATATAGTTCAGCCTTACTGCATTCTGTGAAAAGAGGATAGGAAGTGCAGGGGGAGCAGGAATAGGTAATGTGGAGAGTGGTGAACTGCAATGGTTGTGGGGTGGCAGTCTTCAGGGAGACCTTCTGGAGACTGCGGTGCTTCCTCAGCTGTGTGCACTTCTCTGGGTTGGTGGAGAAGGTCTTTAGATTCAAGGCTGAGTTGGCTATGAGTCAAGAAGGGGTCACTAGACTCGTGGCTACACTGACTAAGAATCAGGTGACCTTTTTTCCCACTTAGAGGTTGCCAAGTTCGCCACCATTACCTCAAACGATGCCAGAGAGGAGTGGCAGGGTGGGGGGGTGAACTGGGGAGTAGGGGCTCAATTGTCAGGAAGACTGAGCTGGGAATAGGAAAGGGAGCAGAGAGGGAGTGGTTCCACATCATGAAGAAATGGGAAGTGTATCCTATGGATCACTAAAGCCGTAGGAAGGCAGGAGCTAGATGTCATTGTCTTACTAGTCAGTAAACCAGCTTGTGATGGGACAATATTGGACATGGTGCTTAGAAACAGGGACAGTACTGCAGACATCAAGGTGGGAAGCCACCGGGGGACCAGTGATCATTGTGCAGTGTGGTTCAACAGAGAAACAGCAGAGGAATACAACTTCACAATGGCAAGAGTCCTGTACTTCAGAAAGGCTGCTTTACAAAGATGGGCAAATGACCATCGCAAATGTTAAATGACCTGCCAGGGGAAGATGCCCTATGTGTGTGTGGGGGAGGCTGGAGGAAAAGTGAGCCAAACTAAAAGAGGGCATAATGAATGCAACAAACCTCTGTGTCAAGCAAGTAGGTAAAAGTAAAACGAAGAGGAGACCAAAATAGTTCTTGAAAAAGGTAGCAGAAAAGGTAAAGGCTAAAAGAGTAGCATTCAGTAGGTATAGGGAGTTCCATAGAGGGGAGGATATACTGTAGAAGTGATCCAGGGAAAACCGATGGAGGCAAGCAAAGCAGTGAGGAGTGCAAAGTGGCAAACTGAGGAAAGAATACCTCAGGTGGTATCAAAAGGGAACAAGACATTTTCAACATAGGAAGTGGGGGAAAAAACAGTGGTAGGGCTCAGAAATGTCTGAGACAGGCACAATGGAATCATACAGGTAAGGAAGGGAGTAAGAGACTGTGCTATAAGTAGGGTCTGCAACAAAAAATGAAGATAAAGAAAAGGACAGACTGGGTGGGCCCAGCAGCCTTTATCTCCCATCACATTCCATGTTTATGTACTGCTAGACACCGGCCATGACACCTCATTAGAATCCAGTTGCATATATGCATGCATGTGTGAGTGATGTGTGACCACTGTTCCTAACACTGATCTGGTATACAGAGGGTGAAGATGGAAGAGCCAGAGAGGTAACGATGACTGCAGACACGCAGCGCTTGATCTACATCCAGTTGGACTTAATACCTGATTCTTCCAGCTATCCTCCCCCCCCCCCCATACACATTTGTAGCACAAGCCTGTAAGGGCATGCAGCATGGGAGGAAAGAAAAAGAGTTCAAGTTGACAGGGAAGGAAGTACAACAGAAGCTTTACTGCTATCAAGGTGTGTCCTTCCACAGGGACTGTACGTACAAAGTTTTGCCTCCAAATCTGTGTATTTTTTTAATTGGCAAGAAGCAACAAATACCTCATTTGGATATACTGCCATCTAAGCAACTGCATGGCTGGTGGGTTTGGGGGTTAACTGTTCTGCTTGCTGCAGTGTGCACTACTGCCAGCCAACCATCTGCAGTGTCATCAACCCTGCACCATTCTTATGGATGGGTAACCACTGAAGCACAAAGAACTCCATTTAAGGTTAAATATTTACACTAGTACCAGTTGGTTGCAACCCCCACCCCAGTTCAGGTGGGCTGATAAGACAAATGATTTCAGTATGTACTGCACCACTGTATTGTATTGTATTGTATTGCCTGGTGGGGAGGAGGATCTGAACTGTTTTCATCCTTGTTATTATCACATCCACTGTTATGTTTGCTTCAGTGTTTCACTGACTGAGCCTATTCAGGCACGTAATTTCAATTCTGCAACTGCTTCTCAGGAGTCTCCAGGGGGAAGGGAATTGCTTTATATACTCTCATTCATTGTGAATATCCCCAAATGAATATTCCATTGATACGGCACATTATTTATCATGAGCATATTATTAGCGCAAGTCAATAACAGCAAGTTTTATAGAAACTAAGGTTACAATGTGACTTAGCATATCCGGGGGGAAACTGCTGGGAGGTGGGTAGTTACTGCATCCTGTAGAGTTGTACTGCACTGACCATGGAACCATTCAAGGGGGGGGGGTCTCTACTCAGTCACTGCACTACACATGAAAGATGGGTATGTACTAGTACTCCCATCCCTCCTATCACCCTTCCACTTAACAGCCATTTTGTCCATGGTGTCTACTGTCCCCCAACCTTCCACCCTCTGATCACCCATCCTCGTAATAATGCAATATTCCCAGGTGTCTAATGCCCCCCCATCCAGTCACCTTTCCACATAACAGCCATGCTGTCAGTAATGTCTACTGGGCCCCCCAATTCTCCAATAACCCATCTCAGGAACAATATAGTTTTCCCTGGTGTCTAGTGGTACACCCTCCAATCTACCAGCCACACGATAATGCTGTTGATCTGGTCAAGGAGGATAGGAGATGATGCTGCAGGTCATTTTATCGGGATCTGTAACAATCACACAGGAGTGCTGTGTGCATATTTATGGAACACACACAAACAGGTGAGAAAGAAGTAAGTACCTCAGCTGGGGCTTAAGCCCAGGCCATCCAGAATACCATTCTGATTGCACTAACCAGCTGTGCCACTGAGCCATTTGGAGCCTGGGCTGTCCCTGAACACATTACTCTTCCTCAAATGCACAACCCAATGTCAACACAAATATGTTCTTGTGATAATCACACAGGAGCATGGTATGCATAATTATGTAACACAAACAAACAGAGATGAGAAAGAAGTGCCTCAGCTGGGACTTGAGCCCAGACCACCTAGAATACTGTTCTGATTGCACTAACCAGCTGCTCCACGAAGACAACTGGAACCTGGGCTGTCCCCTGTTTTTTCCAGGATGTAAGGGGTATGATGTGCAATGATGCTACAGCAAAACACCAGGCGTCCAACACCCCCCCCAAGGCCACGCAAGGTAGGGTCCCCAGTAACCAGTCATCCCGTGGTCACCCGGGAGCTGGGTTCTGGGACACTACCACCCTTTCCTTCCTCGAGGGGAAAAGCATGCTATGGCAGCTCAATCCACCTCCCCCTTAGCTAGGCCTCTGGTAACCCGAGTCTGCTCCCAAACCTAGGTTACTAGCATCACAGGTGGTAATCATACCACTGGATTGGCAGGCCAGCATTCCTTTCACATATATAGTAATATACCCTACAAAGAAAAGAAGTTCTGTCCAGAGCCGATACAGCTGCATCGGTGCTCCCAGGCGGCTGAGGCCACCACGTGCAAGATGGCCACCCTGACAGCACTGTGCATGTGCAGTCAGAGCACGGTGGCCACCTTACACATAGTGAAGTGCTCCCAGAACACAAATAGTGACTCCATGGTAATAGCCCCTAAGAGGGATGCAGTTGTGATGTATAGTACAAAATGCTTATTGCAGTGCCTTGTAATGTATCATCTTTTTTAAAATAAAACTGTTTCAAAAAAAGAAATTAATAAATGTCTCTTTTTGAACTTGCAGTAAGTGCAGTCTTTGCTTACCATATGGTAATAGAGTGCAACGTTTGTGACTTAGTTGATAAGCTTATGGTTTAACTGCAGCCACCCTGCTTTTTCTGGTAGCACGGTTTGTGTTTGACTACTGATCATTTCCTAATGCATTCTTTTGTGACTGCAGCTCAGAACAGTACTTTCTGACTAAAGGGTGTTTAAATTATCTATATGAGAAAGTTTCAAATGCCATCCAGTTCTAAGGAATTTTATTGCACTTTCAAGCTTACAAACAGGAGAGGATTTGCTGGAAAAGTTTTACAGATAACATTTTATTGTTTTCCCATTCAGCCCGGTGATTAGAGTTCACTGCATGGGTGAAGCTATACTGCTTCGGACTTCTGGTGTGCTGGGCAACCGATAATCCCTTTTCTCATCCCCAGCTTGCATATCAATTGGAGTTCGGGCATCATATGTTTTTGTGCAGCTGAACATCAAACCACACAAAGTTCTTTTTATCCATGGTCATTAAGTAAGCATTAATCACCGACAGATGAGGGCTCTACCAGTGGATTAATGCCCTGCTGGGGGGGGGGGTTGGTGCACGAGAGTGAAGCCCGAGGGCTTTCAACCACCCAGCGGACATTAATCCTTGGTGGAGCCCGATGCTGGAGGTGATTAATGCTCTTGTAACATGTCAAGCCCGACGGGGATATTGTGCGAGAAGTAGATCAGTCGAAAATAAAGAACACTTGCTGACAGTCATACTGCTATCTGCTACAGTATCCTAGTTTTGCTTGCATTGCAGTCACTGTGATGATGTGCCTGGATGCGCGTTCCCGATGCACGCTGCACAATCTTTTACATTGTGGCACCTATTTCTCATCCAGCAGCAACAGAAGATTACTGTCTGACAGAGACAACAGCGGTACATTTTTTGTCTTCGTAGCAAGGTGTTGTATCATTTCTCGTTAGACATTATATACCGATCGCCGGTGGAAGCAGTGCAGTACGGGAAAAGTATTCAGTGTGACTACCACACATTGAGACATTTATTATGCCTGTACTGGGCTTATCTACCTTGTGTGTTTCTCTGCCACCATACAACCATGTTCAGCATTTGTTTCCATTCCTGCCACACTTCAATAAGTCCTGTGCTGTGTCTCACATCCTCTGACTTGGAGGGGGGGGCGCAGCACGCAACTCCGCCGGCCACTTCATTGCTGCTTAATGACTGCTGCCATCTACTGGCCTCTGGCTGATGGACAATCTGGGTACTAACCCAGTGGGTGGTAATGAGTGCTTCTGTCTGTGGACACTGTGGGTACTAGCCTAGCGGGCGTTACTCGTGGCTTAATCACTGATGGACTCACTCAGCTGACCCATTTCGACCAATCAGGATGCTCCATTTCACTCCCCTTTGCAGAGCCATGTTACAACCGGCATTAATAGAACACTTACAGCAACCATTTACTCTCTGCTAGGTCTAACAGTGAGGTACCTGACAACTCAACAGCACAGAACTCAACTATTCCTGCTTTGAGAGTCCCGGCAATGAATTAGCAAGGTACAAATTCAATAGCTGTAGCTTATAACACCACAATTCAGACTAGAATTCAATTCAGCAATAAAATAGCTGTTCAGTCTAAAAAACTTAAATTCAAAGAAATAAATCTGTTTTATAACAAAAAGTACATTACAGGCTTTAAAAACAAAGACTGGGTCCCTTGTGAACTCCAAATGGATAAAATGCCTACAGGTGGCTTTTCTAAACATTCTAAAAACAGATGGAAAAATGCATTGACTATTTGCTCCAATAAGCTTGTCAGCATTTTAATTATTCAAGACACAGACACATTTGGTGAAATTATTAAGGAGGTAAAAGAAATTCAAACACAGTTGTTGACATACAGAGACAACCGGCCGCCATGTGCAAGCTGGCCACTATGGCAATACTCTCGCATGCCAGTCAGACCATGGTGTCTATCTTGCGCATGGTGAAGTGTTCCCGGCACACAAATCTGCACTCTGTGGGAGGGGGACAGTGTGGATTCTGGGATCATGGAGCACAGGGACGCGAGACAGTCAGTAAATCACCAACGGCAGCAGCACTGTGGAAGCACACGGGGACTGAATCCAGTTATGTGCTTTCACAGTCCCTTTCCTATGCAATTGTGAAATGTCTGCTGTGCTCTGCCCACACAGCTGTAAAAATGAAAATTTTAATAGAGGGTGTTATGACTCCAGCTGTGCAATGTTGTCAAAAATTAAGTCCAGTTGTGCATGTATCATGGATCAGACCATGGCTGTCTTTGTCTAATTGGCCAATGAAATTGCTTGAATCAACAGAAGTACACAGACCCATTTAGCTGTCTACGCATACAAAGGAGGAATCATGAGACTCAGCAGGTTTGCTGCCTGTTGCAAGACCATAGCACAGTGAAATAAACAGGATCCAGCCACAAAGTCTTCACAGCCCCCTTCAAATGGATAAAAGTCTTGTGAAGCAAATGTTTTAAAATTACTTTCAAATAAATCTAAAGAGGGTTGGGTACTACTGATATAGTTCGTACCAACCAGTAGTGATGAAATTATATTAAAAGTATTCACTAGTGGGAGACTTCTGGTTCCTGCCCCAATGAGCATGGCTGCATAGTGTCTTTGCTGTCTGCCTGACTGTCATAAAATACCTCCAAATATTGTGGATTTTTAATACTAAACTGCGCGCAGCTACTTGGAGGCGTCCTTTCTTCCTATGGGAAAATCTAAAAAGCAGAAACAGTCTGACCTTACCTCTTCTTCCCTCCCTAATTTGGCTTCTGTGTCACTACAGAAGACGGGGCTGGCAGGCATGGTGAACAGTGGAGAACCTTCTCAACCCTCTCTGGACCCTAATATCTTAGCTATTCTTCGGGAGCTAAAGGAGCTTTGTCATGAAACTCGCAACACCCCAGAAGATCTTAGATCTTCTATTGCTATGCTGGAAATTAAAGTTGCTGATTTAATCACCCAGGCCACCAACACTGATGCCCAGGTGGACTAGCTTGAGCAGGTGCTGGGCAAAGTTCTCCATGACTGTCAGACCCTTATGATGTGTTGAAAGGACTTAGACAATCATTTGCGTAGGAACAATATCAGAATCTATGGGGTGCCAGGGGGAGATGAGCAGCTGGGGCAATGATTCCTTATCTCTAGTCTTTTCTGGCCTTTGTACTGGATATTTCTGAATTGATTCCACTTCCTATTGAATGGGCCCACTGATCGCTAGCTCAAAAGTCTACATCACCCATCAAAAGGCTGCAATCGATTGTTCTCTGACTTTACAACTTTGCTATTAAAAATAAACTGTTGCAAGGAGCATGGAGAAGTGGTCCTTCAATTTATAAAGGAGCCTGCATATACTTTGATGATGATTATTCACCAGCTCTCCAGTCCCAGAGCAGAGCCTATGCTCCTATTTTGAGAACTTTGCGAGATCATAAACTCAAGTTTACAACTCCATATCCAGCCAAACTGTAGGTACAGTTACCAGATTGCCCCAAGGTATTCAAGGACCCTGAATCAGCAGCTTAGGAGTCACTTGCCCATAAGCTGTTGCTTCTGGCCAAATCTATGGATACTACTGAAGCCAGGGATAAATGCTCCTTACAGAAGGAAACCTGATCGCGGGCATCTCCTTCAAGCAAGAAGAGAAGAATGTAAGCTTCCCTACAAGAGATAAAAGAGATACTTCAAGCATATCAACGAGAAGAAGCCATTTAACTAGGCTTTAATTTGTTTGGGCTGTAATGCCCCCTAGAACTAACTTTTACTCTGCTACCTCGGGACTTTAAATATTTACTGTTGATTTGGGACTCATTGCATAACTATTAACCAACCCTTGTTTGATGGTTTTCCTTATCCGTCCAGTTAATAAGGCTGCTTCTTTCTTTTGTTTTTTCTTTCTGCTCTCCCTCTTCTGGTATTTGACATTTTTTTTTATTTTCTTTCCCTCTTTGTACCCTTTCTTCTGCTCTGATCTTTGTTTTGTCTCATTTTTGCCTTCTCATTCTCCATTTTCTTTCCCCTTCCTCATTCATCTTCTGCTTTCGTTAAGTACTTTATCTTTTCCTCCCATTTGCATCTTGTTATGGTTTTAGTGGCTGGTCACCTTTTACTAATGTTTTTTAGTCCCTCTTCTCAATTCTTTTTCAGCCATGTTTCTTTTTAAATTGAGAATTCCCTCTAGTTTGCCAGTGGAGACAGTGGCTGTACTTTGTGGGAAGGCATTCTCCTCCCGAGACTATGGAATGGCTTTCTCATCTTTCTGAGTGTATAGACCTTGCTTCTGTAACCCTGCTATTATTTATTTATTTCTTTGCTTTTGGTAACCAGGTATGTGCACTAGCCAGGATTGCCTATTTTCAGGGACAATCCCGGGAGATTACAGTTCAGACAAGTTACATACAATAGTATAGGGAGAAGCTGATACAATGCAGTACATAAAGAGATCAATAACCTTACATGACAGTAGAATTACTTAGCACAAAAGTGATGGCATACATAGCATAAGCATTATGGTACATAAGAGACAGAAACAGCTTGTAGAGATCAGTTACATAAGTGCATAACAGCAGTGCTGGTGGAATAAGATGATGGTAAGGGACAGGGAAGGGGTTAGTAGTGCAATGGCAAGTAAAGAGGTATGTTCCATGAACTCGAGCAAGTAAAGAGGTGTAATACATGAACTAAATACATTTACATGCATCTAGGGAGGTGAGGCAATTAAAGAGTGCATGCTTGAAGGCAGGGTGAGAACTGGAGCTTCTAAGGGAAAACGGAAGAGAGTTCCAGAATTTGGGAGCTTAGACGGAGAAGGCAAGTTCACCCATTTTGGTAGAGCAATTAGGGACAGTGATCAGGTCTGAAGTAGAGGATTAGAGGAGTCGGGGGCAGTCAACTGGGGTGAACAGGGCTGCAAGAGAGGAGGGGAGAGAAGAACAAATTATATTGTCGGTCAGGCAGCCCATAGAATATAAACACCAGGAGGAAAGGGATAACCAGCAGAGGTCAGAGTAAAGTGTGCAGTGGTGTTTAAGCCAATGGGCTGATAAAGCAAATCTACAAACATTGTTATAGGCAAAATCCCATGCTTGAAGGACATTTGCCTGCACTTGAGCAAATACCGGCAGTACATAACAATGGGACAGAAGGAATGGCTGCATTGGAGGTCGAGGAAGGAGGGGAGGTAAAGAGTGAGTTAAAGGCATTCGCTATGGTGTTGGGGTTGTTACAAGAGACATTGTCAATTAGCATGTAATGAGGGGCTTGAGAAGCACTGCGACCCAGATTGCGGTTGATATGTGCCCAGTACATTTTCGAGTAATGGGCAGAGGCATGGAAAAGACCTCTATAGTAATTGCTTTTGGCAGCACGGATTGCTTTCTTGCATGAGTTCCTAAGGGAGTGATAGACAACAAAGTCAGAAAGAAGGGAGGAGGCTTTCCACCTGGGCCAGAGCTTGTCATGAGATTCAAGCAAGGACGGTTGGTCAACCATTTGGTGGGAAGGCCCCAACCCCTATACCTAATGTAAGGAATGTTCTTGGACTGCAGTGAGCACAATGTGTTGGAGAAATACTCCACTGCCAGGTCAGTGTTGTCTGTGGTGACAAGGGGAGACCAGTCAACCTGCTGGAAATTGAATAGAAAAGCCAAGGGATCGAAGGCAGAGAAGTCAGTCATGGAGATAATTTTAAGTGGGCATGAATAGGGGGTAGGCATCCCAGACACAAGTTACAGGAGAATGATCACTAATGGAGTTCTGCAACACAATAACTGAAGAGATCCTGTCTGACCTATTGCTGAGGACCCAGTCGAGCAGGGTGTGACTAGTGCCATTGCTGGAGTGCCTGGTAGGTTCAGTAACAAGCTGAGTTAGATTGGCTTTGGCCATGCTAGTGTTGAGGATAGGGGAACTTGGGCCAAGCCAATGCTGATTGAAGTCACCTAGGCAAAGTACTTCATTGTTTTTGGTGGCATGGAGTAGAAATTCCAGAAATTCCCCAAGTCCCTGTTTACTGGATGCAGAAGGAATGTAGGCACATACAAGGTGCAGCTTCTTTGTAATACCTAATAGAAGCAGGGCATGAAGCACCTCACAGGACGCAAGTGCAGGGCAAGATTGAACGTTCAGATTTGGGTGGGATTTAGAAAAAAGTGCCAGGTCACCACCCCTTTTGGATGATGCCCGATCAACCCGATTCATACAAAGAGGCACACAGAGTCAGGGAGAGAAGGCCTAAGCCAGGATTCTATTATTCCTAAGAGGTCAGGCTTATGGGTGGCAGTCCAAGCCACCAGGTCGGCATGATTTGCCACAAGGCTTTTTATATTTAGTTGGGCAATCTTGAGGCACTGGGTTGGGGCTCCACAGAAAAATTAGCCTGAAGGGGTGGGAACCTAAATGCCGCTGGGCCTGGGTTGGTCTCAATATCACCTACAAGTGATACAGAGAGGGTCATTATCCATGTAGCCACAACCAGGATGGCAAAGGTGGTCCTGGCTCGAGTGGTATGTTTAGATTGGACAAGGTACCTGCAGAGGTAGAAGCACAGTTTAGGATATGGATATGGAGCGGTGATAGGGAGACACTGTGTAGGAGGCAGCAAGTTGGAGAATGAAAAGTCTGTCAGGTTGGTTACAGGGCCAAGGGGACCGATAAGTTGAGGGGTAAAGCAGTCCAGTGCGATAACACAGCAGATAGGGGTCAGGAGGGCTAGGAAATAGGGGGAAGGTTGCATGATGAACTGAGAGTTCAGGTAAGATGGGAAGGGACAAAGGGGGGAAGGGAGAGACTGCTGAAGGGCAGGGGACTGAGAATAGCAATGGAGGTCAAATTTCACAGATTGATCCCACCCCCTAACTGCAGGGATTAATCAGAATACCGGGGGGGGGGGGAGGTGTATTTAATAATGGCAGGAGGTGGGAGCCGGGGGCTAAAAAACAGAGCTGGAGCACAGGAAAAACAGCTAAAGTTTTTTAAACAAGCAGCTCAGGAAAAGGAATCAAAATAGTCTCCTCAGTGAGCAGAGCATTGCTGCTTCACCGAGACCGGGACACGTACCTGATGTGGGCTTTTTCGGCAGTGACTGATGCAAGGGCTGGGGAGAGCTGGAGAAGTCAGCCCCCAGACCCTAAAATGAGGAACAAAAAGAAACACAGGGAATTAGTAAGTAGAAACAGGGTGGGACAATAGGTAGGGGAGGGGTTACATAGGGAGAGGGAGAAGTAGATAATTAAGCAGCAATTAGGGACAGCTGCAGAGTTCTACAATAATCTTGAATTAATTCTGGCAAGAATAAATGATTTAAACAGGCAGTAATACAGTGGCTAACTGCCAGTACATTAAACCATAAGATTATATATCAAACAAAATTAAAGATGCAGTAAGTAAGAAAAACTCCCTAGCAGCAGAGAGCTGGAGCACAGGAAAAGCAGCTAAAGTTTTTTCAACAAGTAACTGAGGAAAAAGAATCAAAATGGGATCCTCAATGTGCAGAGCACTGCGGCTTCACCGAGACCAGGACCTGTACCTGATGTCGGCTTTTTCAGTAGTGACTGATGCACGGGATAGGGAGAGCTGGAGAAGTCAACCCTCAGACCCTGATGTGGGCTTTTTCAGTGGCGACTGATGCAAGGGCTGGGGAGAGCTGGAGAAGTCAGCCCTCAGACCCTGATGTGGGCTTTTTCAGTGGCGACTGATGCAAGGGCTGGGGAGAGCTGGAGAAGTCAGCCCTCAGACCCTGATGTGGGCTTTTTTGGCGATGACAGATGCAAGGGCTGGGGAGAGCTGGGGAGAGCTGGGGAGAGCTGGAGAAGTCAGCCCTTGGACCCTGAATGAGTCATGGCCCAGATCGGAGCCACCAGGTAATCTTCCTAATTGATTTCTCAGATGAATTTGCATTGGGGTTCCCCCCCTTTTTTTTTTGATTTGTTTAAGCAAAGACGGAGGACTGCTTTTAGTTAGCCTGCTCTGTATTCAGTTTGAAGGTAAACTGTGATCGAGGTGGGGGAGTGGAGGGGGCTTTTCCTATGTGGTCCGTGGTGGATTAGTGTTTAGTATTTGACCCCCTTTTTTTGTCTTGCAGTGACCCCTTTTGTTTTTTCTTTTATATGGGTATCAACTTTCATTTCTTTATTTTTTTTTTTTGCTGTGGGCTTCTTGATTTTGGGTCTGCTTTTTACCCTATTTTTCTGCTAACAAATGCTGTTTTTTTTTCCCGATGGTTTTGGCAGAATAATTTGGGGTTGCTTTCTTCATTGGGAATGATTAGTTGATTTGTTTTGAACCTTAATTGGCTAGCTTAATTTTCTTTTTTTTTTCTATGCTGCCTGCTGTTTTTTGCATCACACTTGCATCCTGGAGTTTATTGTTCATTTTTTTATTGTACAGCTCTTCTTGAAGTTCTGTTGGATCTCTTTACCCTCTATTGTGAGTTATTGCCCGGTTGGCAGACAACGTTCTTTGGTTATCTGTTCAGTGCTTAATGTTGCCCTTTATCAAGGGGATGATCCATGGAAATGTGTCCTGGTTTGGCCCCAATCATTAGTTCAGATAATTTGGTGGCTGTCCTTAACTGATATGGGCCTTGTATTTTTATTTGTTTTTTTAATTGTTATTCATTTTTTCTTGTTCTTATTTTTCCTAAGGGCTTATTTTCTTTTCTTTTTAAGGTTCAGGCTGCATCTTACCTCTTTTCCTAATATACAGGGAGTGTTACTTAGTGTTATTATTGTTTCCTGTCCTATTTTCAACAGTTGGGGCCTGTATTATGGACCCCCCTATTGGAGAGGGTGTCTCCATTTTTGCCAATATGGGCATGTGCTGTTTCTGACATTAGACCTTTCTCCCTGACTATATCCTTAACCCTGATGTCTTCCAATACCACGATTTGATAGGCTGTAATTGTTGTGTTTGTGGCAGCTATTATGCTAAGACAGCTTTGATACTTCTGTTATTCCTCCGATTAATTTTGGGAGGCTTTAAGTATTTTGTAAGTTTCCAGATTTTACCTGAATGTATATTGGTTATTTTGTTTCAGGTTTTACCTGAGTTAATAGCTTTCTCAATATGCTGTGCTTTATTTCATAATGATGTTAATGAATGTTTAAGCAACCTCTTATATTACCTAATTGGAGCAACCATCTTCTTAATTGCACAGATTATAATTGTTTTCCTAAAAGGGCCTTTTTGGTCTCCTGAATTTCAGGGAAACAGTTTCATATCTTGTCACTTTTTGGGGGGTTGTAAAAATAGGAAAGCTGTACTATCCACTACAGGTTTTGGTACTATGGGTACGCTTTTTATTGTACCCCGAGAATCTACCTGGTCTTATCTTTGTTATCTTTATCAAACCCTTTGTTATCTTTATCAAACCTATACTACTTTCATTGGGTCTTGATGGATTTATTTATTGCTAAGGGGTATTATTTGATCTACTGAATGAAATTTGAGGTTGAATCTCCAGGTTCTATTTACAGTGGCGATTATTTCCTCCTGTCTGATATGACTCAAGATATTAAGATAATTTCTCTTTATGTTAATGGCAATTCTAACCCAATTAAGTATTTTAGGCTCTTTCAGTATTGTAGGCAACAGAAGGCAGATTTGATCTTCTTCTAGGAAACCCATCTTACATCTGGGAAACATGAAAAATTTTCTAAGCTGGAATTTGACTAGATTTTCCATGCCTTTTATTCTTCTGGGCAGCATCAAGGGGTCCTCATCTTTTGTTGCCGAGGGTTATGCTTTGATGCTTACAATATGGTAGCGGATCTAGTGGAGAGATTCGTCTCAGTGAATGGATTTCTCAAGGGCCGAGAAACAACCTTAGTAAATACTTATTTTCCCCTAGCTCCTAAAAAAGTTTTATTTTCCAGTTTTTTTTTTGCCTTCCTGACCTCCTTCCTAAAAGGTAGACTCTTATGGGACAGGAATCTGAATTTAACTCTCAGTCCTGATCTGGATGCCTCCAATCTAAAATCCTTTCACTATTCAAATTCAAGTAAGTATTTCAGGCATACAGTTTAACTTCTGAGCCTGGTAGAGCTGTGGAGATCCCTGCACCCTAGTCATAGGGCCTATACACAACTCAGCATGACAGTTTGGCAAGGCTTGACTATTTCTTCTTTACAGCCAAGCACATAGGTGATGTGGGTTCTATCAGTTTAGCCCTATCCTCCACTCTGACCACTCCTCAGTTGTTGTTTCTATCTCTCAACCTGCGGTGCATAAAACTTCCATATGGTGTCTAAACTTGGCCTATTTGAGGAATCAGACACTTTTGGCCAACCTGCTTGAACAGATTAAATTGTATCTGGAGGTTAATGATGTTGGTGAGGTCTCTGATTGTACCCTTTGGAATGCCCTGAAAGCAGTCTTACAAGGCAAGATTATATCCTATGCCTCTGCTAAACATAAGGAGAGAGAGGAGAAGCTAAATGATCTTTCTAAGGAACTTTCTTCCCTTCAGTTGGTAGTGATGTGGGGTGATAAATTGATGTGGCCTAGGCTGCTGTCAGTGAAGGCAGAGCTCTAACAAATTTTTGATCAAAAAACAGAAATGGCCCTATACTATCTTAGGCAGTTTTACTTGGAGCCAGAGGTGCAAGATTTTTTAGCTCAAAGACTTTGTTCTTACCGAGCCTCGACCACTGTTCTTAAATTATGGGACCCAGCTTCTGGAAAGGTTATACATAGGACTGAAGAGATCTTGAAGTCTTTCCAGGCTTATTATATCTCTCTTTATTCTGCCTGAAGGTTGAGCTCCTCCCAAAGATAGGATGCTTTCTTTTCTCGCAAGAGTCAGACTCCTGACCTTGACTCCCACTCAAGTGGACCTATTAATACAACTGATTCCACTGTCCAAATTGAATAGTGCTGTATCACGAGCTAAAGCAGGTAAAATCCAGGGATTGATGGCTTCCCATCTGACTTTTATAAAAACCAACAACTGCAAAAAATGTTTCCCCCCCCCTTTTACTTTGGGTAATGAGAGGAGTCCAGAAGGGAGAATCCTTGCCTTCATCCTGGAATTACATGATCTTAGCTGCCTTACCAAAACCTGGCAAGGACTGTTCTAGACCTGATTCTTATAGACCTATCTCAATGTTAAACTCAGATTACACATTTTTTACATCGATATATGTGACTCATCTTAAGGGACTTCTCCCATCCTTGGTGGAACAAGACCAGGTCAGCTTTATTCATAAAAAGCAAGTCCATGACAACATTCGTAGAACATATCCTCTTCTAGAATATGCTACCAAAAGATCCATTCCACTGATCCTGGCTAGCTTGGATGTGGAGAAGGCCTTCAATTGAATCTCTTGGCCATTCTTATGGTCAGCCCTACAAATATATGAGTTTCCATCAGTCTTTATTAGAATGTTAAACACTCTTTATGCTAATTCAGCAGCCTTTGTTAGGATAAATGGTAATTTCTAAGCTCTGTTCATGGTTTTTAGAGGTACACATCAGGGCTGTCCCCTCCCCGCCTTATGTTTGCCCTTTATGTTGAGCCTTTGGTTCCTCATATCCACCTTTCCAACTCCATTAAAGGGATTCCAGCCAGCCTGGTGGTGCAGAGAGTTGAGGCAGTGGTGCCTACCTCATAACCACACCAGCGACCCAGGTTTGGGAATGGAGTTGGGTGGCAGAGGGTTGGCAGGGGAAGGACTAGGCTTGAGCACCCAGAGGACTGCTCTCCGCTCCTGAAGTGGGTTAGGGATCGGCGTCGCTCTCTAGTGGCCCCTGGTGGAGAACAGGGGAAGCTCAGAGGCAGCGCAATTTGGGGAAATCAGAGAAAAAAATGAAAATGGAGTCCCCTCCTACTTGATGACAGCCACCAGGACCAGTTCCCCCTCGAGCTCCGCAATAGCCAACACGGCCTCAGCAGCACCCAAGACCAATGCCTGGGCCGATAGGCTATTTCTCCTCAGAAGAGGAGGACCCACCCGATGCAAGAGTTATATCTGGTTACCCTGAGGTGGCTGCGATGTGGGGTCGGGTCAGCAGCGGAGATGAGTTAGAGGTGAGTGTCCTTGGCAATTGGCCTGAAGGAGAGGTAGGTGAGGGTCGCAGGGGAGATAAATAGAAAACACATAAAAAAAAGGGATTCCAATAGGGAGGAGGGACCATAAGATATCCCTTTTCGCAGATGATATTTTTCTAACTTTGACCCACCCTACCCTCTCACTTGAAGCTGTCTCCAAGCTTTTGGAGGAATTTGAACTACAGGCAGGTTTCCATCTAAATAAAGCAAAAACCAAAATATTATCTTTCTTCTCTTCCCCTTCATAGCTGATTTGAAGTCTTTTTCCTATACGGTGGACTAGAAACCATATTCAGTATCTCGGGGGTGAAATTACTAAATCGAGAGATCATATTGATATAATGAATTTTGAACCCCTCACCTGGATGATTCAGAATGACCTTGCTCATTGGTGCACTGTTCCATTGTCATTTATGCATCATATAGGAACCATTCACATGATAGTTCTAACTAAAATGCTCTTTTTCATACAAACGCTCTCTATATCTCCATCTAGGGCTTACCTGAGTGACTGGCAGAGACTTATCTTAAATTTCATCTAGAATGGGAAACAGGCAAGGATAACAGCATCTGTACTATCTTCCACAAAAAAGGGGGGAGTAGGTCTTCCTAATCTTGAGTGGTACATCCAGGCCTCTCAGTTACATATTTTGTGTTATTGGACCAATCCAACATACAGAGCTTATTGGAAAGATATAGAGAGAGTGCATTGAACAATCTTTATCAAGTTGGTTGAGTCTGTTACACTTCCCCTAAGGCCCAGATTTCTTTACCTCATTTCTTTAATTTTACAAGGGAAGTGCTGAGAACTTGGCATTCTTACCCTCATCTTCTCTCTTATGAGGACAGGCTCCTTGTTACTTCTCTGGCCTGGGATGATCAGAATCCTTTTCATAAATCAGATGTCTTCCTCCAAAAATGGGCGAGGATGGGGCTTGAATAATATTATCAGCTGTTTGATGCTCAAGGCTGTTTTAGTTTTGCTCAACTTCAAGTTAAGTATGGTTTACCTAATTCAGACTTTTACAGGTATTTGCAAATTAACTTGTATTTACAATCCTTATCGTGTGTGGCAATACTCTCTACTCTCTTGGATTGTCCAGCAGTTAAGATGGTCACTGCAGCCCAATAAGTCTCTCAGCATGATCATTTGTTAGCTACTTTATTCTCAAAAATAAGAGAACTTAGATCAGAGTAGACCCTTTTAATTTATGATAGGTGGATTCAAGAACATGACCTCCAAAGTCTTGGGAAGAATGGGAAGCCTCCACCATCTATAGTTTCTGTTTATCTTCCTCACCATACCTACGTGTTTTTTCATGGAAATGTCATTCCAGGTTTTCTTAACTCTAGTGTGAGAGGCTAAATATAAAGATCCTCAGGCTGCTAGGTGTTGGAGACTGTCTGGAGAGGCCTCGGCTGACCAGTTACATGTCTTTTGGTCTTGTCCCTCATTGAGTTTCACAAGCTGCCTTCCCTGCCTACCATTAGGTCTTACTGGGATTCTAGTAACCCCGGGTAACAAGGGGGTTACACACGGTTTTGGCAAGCTGTCTCCTTAGACCTTAGTCAGATCTTCAATGACTCCTTTTGTCTTAATTCTAAAATAATCCTGCTTCATATACCCCCGAATGCACCAAAAACTCTCCACTCACCAAGTAAAGTTGTTCTTGATTTTGATCCTGTATTCAAAGAAAGCCATAACTAGATTTTGGCAGAAACTCAAAATCCTGGATTTACATAGCTGGTATGAGATAGTACATTTTATCTATAATTTGGAAAAGGCGTCATATAGATATTTAAATAAGGGTGATCTTCATCAAGAAATTTGGGCCCCATGGGTGAATTTTCAATTGGCGGTGTCACCATCCCTTGTTCCTTGAGGATTGGTGGGGTTTACATTTTATTCTATATTATTCTTTTTGTTCTTCTCCCATTTGTTGTTTTAAGTGTTAGCTTTTTATGTGGTGGTAGCCCAGCTCTCTTCTCTTTTATCCTGTTTTCGATATGGTTGCTCCCGTCTTAGACAGGTTCTATTAGAAAATGGATTGATTCTTTATGAATGTGAAATATGTTCTGTATGTATTATTATCAGTTTTCATTTTTATTTGATATTTTCTGAACTGATTTGATAATTCTCCTTATTTGCCTTTTTATCACAGTTTAGATTTTTTTCTGTCTTAATTTGCTTGTTCTTGATACTTTATGTTATTGATGGAATTTGTTCTTATGGATCATCCATTGTAATAAAACTTTAATGAAGTTTAAATATAAAAAAAAGCATTTACTAGTGGAGTGAGGCTCAATTCATCATCTACAGGCCAGAGACACCCACGCATAAGAGGAAATAAGACCATTTGAGTGTGTTGCACAGGCCATGTCACTATGCCATGGGTAGCGTGAACCCATGCTATTCACTCATACTCTACAGCACACGTTAGCATTTGACTGATGCTTAGCTACTGTCAATCAGAAGTGACTAGTGCTCCAGTGACTGTGCTACTGCACTGGGTGGGACTGGACTCAAGGAATCTACCTCTCCAAAGCCTGACAGTGCCAGGTAGAAACCAACACCTCCCAAGGGCTGTGAACATAGCAGTGATATGATAAAAGGGACTTTGGGGGTATCTTGTGTAACCCTTCTGCTACTGGAAAGTGACTATAATAAATGATATGATGGCAAGAAACTTTCTTGCTCTGCAATTGGTCAGTGACCTCCTTCTGAAGTGATGTTATCTGAGCATAACATCACTGTATGTAGGTCCGGCACACTTGGCTACATCAAAAATTAAAAATAAAATTATTGCATCTCTCCCCATTTTCTACTTGTCATTGTTGAAACAAATGTACCCAATAACTCACAGTGCCTGCCTGCACTGTTGTTTTATAACTGCAAGCAAGGAAAAACACTGAACAACCAAACTGCATTTTTTTAAACCTCCACTATGAAGGGTTAGGCTCACTTCAGAAAGTGTGCCTGTCTCACACTCCACAACTCCACTGCAAGTAACTTACTTTTTATTCTTTTATTTTGTTGGCATCAAGGCATGGAAAATCACAAGAGGCTTCCATATTTAGTTTTTGTTTTTTTCCTGCATGAGGTATGTATGACTTACTCAATCCCTTTCACACAACCAGAAGTCTTGCTATGATCCTCACCCAGTTTCTGGTTTACATCACGGTTTGCAGTTTCACCTCTGGTCCCAAGGCACACAGTGGGGCGGCTCAAATCAAACTCCGGTGAGAGGCAAGGTCTGGAGGCTGAATGTGGGGCAGAGCAAATACATAAAAATGAAATGGGGGTGGCAGTGGGAGCTGAACTGCACAAACCGACATTAAAGTTACCAGGACCACCTACTGGGCAAAACTATACAGCAGCACTGTTTTTTCTGTACAGTATATAAACCAACCCAGCAATAATCTAGATTAAGTAAGAAACTATTTTATTTATTTTTTTAATCTGCTCTCTTTATCTTTCTTCAAACAAGCCAATAGTGATAATACCTTCCAGGGTGCGTGATGTCTGGGATACGTCTGAGATATGTCACCTCTTGGGTGCAGGCTACACTTGGCCTGTGGCCTTGTGCTCAACCACCAGCGATATGACATTATCCCAGCATGACACACATCCTGTCATGCATTATTGCTTATTTTTAATATGGATACACATCCAAGTTTACCAGCTAAAATGGTGCCTTTGCTCATGCTGTGTAACCCCAATGTCCTTCTCCCTCAGGAGTCTTTCTAGTCCTGCTTTGCAAACCTAAACACTGTGAACAGTGGTAAAATGCACAGACATACTGAGTAGGCTATAGCACATCTTAATCTCCCCCTGTATTAGGTAATGCTTTCTGGTGTTTTTCATATCCTGCACCCAGCATATCCCTACCCCCACAACTTGAGGGCATATCCTTTAGGTCTGCTTGCATTCACCAGTTCAAGCATCTGTATATACTCCACCCTGTTGATCCCTTTAGTATTCAGAACACCATGATCATGTCCCCTCTCAAAATTATCTTTCTTAGGCTGAATAATTTGAGTATGTCCAATTTCTGCTCATAGCTGTTGCCTCCTAAACTACCCATTAGCGTTGTGGTCCTGCACTAGACCCTCTCAATTTCTTCAATGTCTACCTTACCATGGTGAACACAACTGATTGCAATATTCCTAGTGCCCAATACATGGTCACAATGTCTGGTGCAACACTATCAGGATGCACAGGTGTCCCTGTTTTGCACCACTACACCTTGCTGTGGGTAGGGGACACCTCCTGCATCAGTGTTACCTGACTTCATTATTAAAATGCATGTTCCTGATGTTAGGTGGTGCAGTGAGGTTTGCACAGCCTAATATGGTGCAATATGACAGACACAGTGGTCAGTCCATGGCAGAGCCCCAGTGGTGCTACCACCATGGTGTTACCCCACTACTCACGCCTCTACCAAAGGCCTGCTTGTGGGCTATTCTTCATTCTCATTTTTCAGTCCCATGCCAGTCCAACATGCTAGTTCAATGTCCTGCTGTGTAGTTATTATTTTAAAGTCCATCTTAGTTTATGTATCACACCCCCTTGCCCTGCAATTCCCTGTAAAGATTTTGGTAGTGCAGTGTACCACCTATCCCATCCCTGCAACTGAACTTTCATTCCATTTTACAAGACAAGAAGCCTCTGCAGAACTGCTTCCAACAAGTCTGCCTAGGTCTAAGTTCACCGTGCCTTACCATCAGGGCTAAGGGTGCTGGTGAGCTGTTGTGTGTAGCCAGTGGTTCATTTGTATGCGGACCCCTTCATTACCATGACTACACCCTCCCTTTTCCCTTTCCCTGCACAATTTATTTATTTCATTTTTGTTGGCCTGGTAAGTGCAAGGGACAAATTCTTGCCTATTTTCAGGCATGACCCAGGGGGAGGGGGATACAGATGAATGCCAACTGACCTTGAACCAGATGAAGCTGTTGGTGATATCCTTAGTGAATGGGGGGAAATTTGGCCAGGGCGCCTCTGTTTGAGAAGTGCCGTGAGATCTTTAATATCCACCTGAACTATCACCAGAATAGGCAGATGGGCCTCAGTTTAACGACTCATCCGAAAGACGGCACCTCAGGAGTGTAGCACCCCCTCATGCTGTACTGCAGTGTCAGTATTGGAATACTAACCCAAGTGCCTGGTGTGAGGATAGAACCCACAGCCTTCTGATCTCCTGGTCTCAGAGGTGAGTGTGCTACCTCCTGTGCCACTGACACTAACTGAGCTAGCACAGTGAAATGCATGTGATCTCTTTGTGTGTATTGCATAGTGGTGCACGTTTGAACAGTGGTACAAAGTGTTCATTGAGACCGTTATGTGCCACTGCATTGTAACTGTGTATAGAGCCCTGGTGTGGTTTAACTAAGCCCTTGTACAAGTGGAAGGATCACATCCCTTGACTGGCTGCTCGATCTGCTGGATTGTCTTACAGAGGTACCATCAATCCAGAAGCATCCATGAGAGTGTTGTAAGCCCCATGAGAGATTGTGGCCTTTAGAAACAGAAATATAGAATTTGTCAAGAAAAAAAAGAATGTCTGACCCATCCAGTCTGCTCATATGTACCCAGCCTAATCTGTGTCTGCAAATCCTGTCTTTGGCGATTCTCCCTCCCCCATGTTTTCTGATACACCCCTATGTATATCCCACGCATGCGTAAAGCCTCCCACTGTTTTGGCCTCCACCACTTCAGCTGTCAGTCTGTTCCAGGCTTCTACTACCCTTTCAGTGAAGAAATAGTTTCTAAAGTTTCTCTTAAAGTTCTCCCCCTCTAGCTTCATTGAATGCCCCATAGTTCTGCTACTCCTTTACATTTGAAAAAGGCTTCACTACTGCACCCTGTTTACCCCTGCAAGGTACTCGTAGATCTCTACCATGTCAACTCTCACTCTCCTCTCTTCCAGGTTGTACATGTTGAGATCTCTAAGTCTCTTCTCTTAGCACTTCTTGTACAACCCCAATATCATTTTGGCTGCCCTCCCCTGGACTGCCTCCATCTAGCCTATGTCCTTTCTGAGGTGCGGCATCCAAAACTGTATATGGCACTCCAGGTGTGGTTGTACCAGTGAGTGATATGGTGGGAAAGCCATCTCCCCCCTGCTAGATATAACCCTCCTTATGTATTGTAGCATCCCAGTAGTCCTGCCCACTTCTTTCTCATGTTGTCCTACCACCTTGAGATCATCATGTGTGATACCCCCAAGGTCCCTGTCCTTTTTAGTGACTGTCAGTAACTCCCCCCTTCCAATACTCAGCACCTGCATTCCTATGTCTTAGATGCATAATCTTGGACTTTTTGGCATTAAACCCCAGTTGCCATACTTTAGACCACTCCTCAAGTTTCCCCCTGTCACTGCTCATTTTCTCCACCCCCTACTGAGTCTCAACTCTATTGCAGATTTTGGTATCATCTGCAAAAAGATATACATTCCCTTCCAGATTCTCAGCAATGCCAATTATTAAGACATTGAAAATGTCCAGATGCAGCACTGAGCCTGGTGGCACCCAGCTGGTTACTCCTTCATCATTCAAGCATGTTCCATTTACTACCACTCTCTGTCTCCTATCCATTAACCAGTTTATAACTCTGTTCACCACTTTGGATCGTACTCCCAGGCTGCTCAATTTCTTTATCAGCATCCTGTGCCACACAGTTTTGAAGGCCTTGCTGAAGTCAAGATTGGTCATATCCACTGCCTTCACCTGGTCCATCAGATAAATTTGGCATGACCCCTCACCACCACCACCCCCAATGAACCCATGCCATGCTGCCTGTGGTCTTGCAGCCCACAAGATTCAAGACACTCAATTATTTTTAACTTTTGTAGGGTTTCCTTTAATATTCAAACCACTAATATAAGACTGACTGGCCTATAATTGCTATCCTCCTCCCTGCTGCCACTCATATGTAGCGGTACCACATAAGCTCTTTTCCATTTCTAAGGAATCACGCCTGTTTCCAGTGAGCTGTTGAACAAGGCAGTTGGAGGGCCAGCTAGCACCCCCCTGAGTTCCTTTAGAACTCATAGATGTATCCCAACCAGTCCCACAGATTTGTTCACCTTCAGAGCTGCAAGTCCTTTCTGGTCTCTTTCTACTAAAAACAGACTTGTGTCCACCACTCCTCACCGCCCTGTTTCTGCTATTCCTTGGTGGGTGATCCCCTTTCTTCCACTGTGAAGACTGAGCAGAAGTACTTGTTCAGGATACTTGCTTTTTCTTGGTCCTCTTCTGTGCAGTCTCCTCCCTCCACTCTTCTAATCCTCACTATCCCTTCCCTAGCTTTCCTCTTGTCATTTATTTATCTCAAGAAATTGTTATCCACATTAATGAGCCCTTTGAAGATTCTTTACGCTGTGCCTTTGCTCTCCTCACCACTCTGCTTCCCTCACTCTGCTTTACTAGGTATACCCCCTGTCCCCCTCCCTCTGTGTTTCCTTATAGCTCCTAAATGCTACCCTTTTTTCCTTCACCACCTTTGCCACGTCTCTAGAGAACCATAATGGTCTCTTTCTCTTTCTGCTTTTACACACTTCCTTCATGCAGAGGTTCATTGCTGTAGTTATACCCTCCCTTATTTTTGCCCACTGTGTCTCAACCCTTCCCTGGCAATCCCCCGAGGCAATTTTTGAGGAAGTCCCCCATTTCTTTAAATTCCACCCTCCTAAAGTCCAGGATCCTCGTCCTTGTATGATTTATTTATTTTTATTAATTTATTGAGTTCACGGAGTACACCTTTGAGCTGGAAGCTCATTTACAAAGGTTCCATGTCAGTAGAGAATAATTTTGAAAAATGGAACCATACAAAAATATGAGTGCAGTGAAAATCTTAAAGAGCAGGTGTTCACTTTTTCATCTTCTCTCCCCCTTTCAGTCACTGTTTAGCTTACCCCTTAGTTTAGATATCCTCACTGGAGCAGTAATTTTTATGTTTCTATATTTTTCAATAAAATGCTCATAAAATTTGGGCCCGGGACCCGTGATCAAAACAGCCATATTTCCTAAGTTGGAGGAACTCCCCCATGCTGGCACATTTTGTGATGTCAGTCCTAGAATAGCATGGGGGCGCACTCCATAGGCTTTAATGGGGCCAGTTTTTTCAAGCTTTTCTAAGTACTTTAA
This sequence comes from Neoceratodus forsteri, assembly GCA_016271365.2. Lineage (NCBI taxonomy): Eukaryota > Metazoa > Chordata > Ceratodontiformes > Ceratodontidae > Neoceratodus > Neoceratodus forsteri. Next base: position 1,170,656,485 of record CM057455.1, on the reverse strand, counting down.
AGTGCCAGTTTTGAGAAAAGAATGCCACCGCTCAACAAACAAGGTCCCCATAGCCCCCACTCCCTGCTGCTCCATCACTGGGGGGCATAAGTTGCCTCCTATTTTTTTTTTTTTTAATGTTTCCTCTTTGGCTAGTTTAAATGCTCACCCAAGTAGCATTTGCATCTCTCATGAAGGACTGCAGTCCTCTTCTCAGAAGGATGCAGGCCATTTCCCATATAGAGGCCTATATTCTCCCAGTTTGGTTCCCAGTCTCTGATGTAGCCAAAAAACCCAGCAACTTATTTGGAATGGATTTCATTAACTGCAGGTACTGTGGAACAATTTTCAGAAGGACAGTCTTACAGGATTTAGGACACTGTCCTACATGCTGGGCCTTTGGAGATCTTAGGTCTCAGCTCCGGGCAGCATGGGCAGAGATTGCACGCCTCAAATTTCATATTGAAGAGGAAATACATTATAAGAACCACCCGCCATTTCCCAGCATCCAACAGAAAACCTCGACCGCAGAGGGTAGTTGGTCCAGGAGGTTGGCAGGTGGTTAGGAGGAGCAAATCAGGTGCCCCATCACTTCTGCTCTCAACACATTACCTCCAAAACCATATAAACACTACAAACAGGTATCTGCCTCTATCTCTGAAATCAAATAAAGAGGCAGAAGACACTGCAGAGCAGGACACTGCGGCACAGGAGCTAGCACAACAATACTCACCCAAATCAGGAACCAAAACTAAACAAGCACAAAGGAAATCCAAAAAACTTCTGATCATAGGAGACTCCATGATTCGGGAGTTGATACCCATCTCCAGCCAGGGTGATGGTCAGATGTCTCCCCAGGTACATCAGCATGGAGAGACACTGACCGCATTACAAAATTGTTCACAAAGCAGGAGAAAACACTGATGTCCTAGTACACATAGGGACTAATGATCTCGCCAGCCGGTCAGTTGAGGAGACCAAGGAACACCTGACTAGGCTGGGTGACAAACTATCATCTATTTCGTCCGGCATCTCCTTCTCTGAGATCCTGCCAGTCTGGGAGAAGGGAGCAGATGGACGGAAGGTCAGAGAAGGGGAGATAGGGGAGCTAAACACGTGGCTCAAGGACTGGTGCCAGGAAAAAGGACACAGATTTGTAGGGAACTGGCAACAGTTCTGGGAGCGAAAGTTCTTTAAATTTGATGGACTGCATCTGACTAAAGAGGAGTCAGTGCATTGGGGCAGAAGTTTGATGTCTTTGCAGAATATTTAAACTAGCAAATGGGAGAGGGTGCAGCACCCATACGTCCGATGAAGAATATCCCTCCCCTCAGCTAGTGGTCAAACAGGAATTCAGCGTGTTTGCCATTCATTTGCATCACTAGGTAAGAAAAAGGTTTGTCTCCCCATACGATGCACAGGGTAATGCCAAACTTCACCCAACAACTAACACACCAAAATCTGGCCAATGGAAAATCATGTACACAAATGCTCACAGCCTGGGAAATAAGATCCCAGACCTGCAGGCAATAATGTCAGAGGCTAAACTGGACATAGTAGCAATTAGTGAGACGTGGTTTACCAGTAACCACACTTGGGAGACTTCAGTACCTGGATATGTATTGTTCAGAAGAGACCGAGGTGCAAAAGGGGAGGGTGGCCCTGTATGTTAATGAAAATATCAAAGCTACAGAAATTCAGAATACACATAAGGAGCCAGAAGAACTGTGGGTCACCCTGAAACAGGTAATGGGACAGCCATAAGAACTGGGGTTGTCTACAGGCCCCAGACCAGAGGGAGGACATAGACACATTACTGTTAGAAGATATACAAAACATGACAGCTAAAGGGAGGTTCTGATAATGGGAGACTTCAACATGCCAGATACAGATTGGTCAATACCAGCAGGAACATCTGCCAGAACTAGACTCATAGTGGATTCCCTGCAGGGGAGGCCTCAAACAACTGGTACAGCAACCCCACAAGAGACAGGGCTATCCTAGATCTAGTACTGACTAACAAAGAAGGGATCACAGATCTCCAGGTAGAAGGTCACCTGGGGGCCAGTGACCATCACATGGTATGGTTCAATTTGGCTACTACATCTAAATCATCCCATTCCAAGGCAAAAATATGGGACTTCAGAGGAGCTGACTTTGATAAGATGGCCAACAGAGTTAAGCTAGCCCTGGCAAAAAGAAACACAGGTGAGGAGGTACAGGCAAAGTGGGCAAGCATTAAGGATACAATACTTGAAGCAACATCCCATTGTGTTAGACAGAAAAGGAAGTGCAAAAGAAGAAGGAAACCACTTTGGTTCTCAAATATAGTAGCAGAAAAGGTCAGAGCCAAAAGGCTGGCCTTCAGAAAATATAAGGGAACACAGCGGGATGAAGATAGGGAGGCATACCAAACTGCCCTAAGGGAAGGTAAGGCAGTAAGGCAGGCAAAGTCCCAAACTGAGGAAACAGTAGCACGAACAGTAAAAGAAGGTGACAAGACTTTCTATAGATACATTAGTGAAAGGAGAAAGTCCAGAGGGGTATTGCTAAGCTTAATGGAGAAAAGGGAGCATGTGAGGAGGAGGACCCTGTAAAGGCATCTATCCTAAATAGATACTTTTGCTCAGTATTTACTGAAGAGAAGGTAGGGCAGGGCCCACAGCTCAGCATCATGGACACAGTGGGGAGGGAGGTGAGCACTACTCCTTCACAAAAGAAAGGGTCCTACAAGAGCTTGCTAAGCTCAGGGTGGATAAGGCAATGGGACCTGATGGCATACATCCCAGGGTACTTAAGGAGCTAAAGGAGGAACTAGCAGAGCCATTAGCAGAATTGTTTAGTGAGTCTCTGAGCACAGGAGAGGTCCCAGAAGACTGGAGAAAGGCTCATGTGATCCCACTCCACAAGAGTGGTAGCAGGAGGAGGCGGGAACTACAGACCGGCCAGTCTTACCTCAGTAGTGGGCAAGATTATGGAGGCACTCCTTAAGGAAAGGATAGTGCAACACCTGGAATCCATAGGGCACAGGATCCAAGACAGCATGGGTTTACAAAAGGAAGGTCCTGTCAAACTAATCTCATAGATTTCTTTGACTGGGTAACCAGAGTGGTGGACCAAGGGGAGCAGTTGATGTCGCCACCTTGACTTCAGCAAAGCTTTTGACACTGTTCCACATAGAAGATTGATAAATAAGCTAGGTAGGCTCGGTGGGTCAGAAGTTGGTCAACTGGGTGGCAAACTGGTTGACTGGCAGAAAACAGAGAGTGGTGGTAAATGGTATACAGTCAGAAGAGATGCAAGTCACAAGTGGGTACTCAGGGATCAGTCCTGGGGCCAGTCCTATTCAACATCTTCATTAGTGACCTCGCAGATGGACTAGAGGGTAAGGCTTGTCTGTTTGCAGATGACACCAAGATCTGCAACAGAGTAGATGATCCAGATGGGGTGGGCAGAATGAGAAGAGATCTGGATAAACTAGCAGAATGGTCAGAAGAGTGGCAACTGGGATTTAATGCAAAGAAGTGCAAAATCATGCACATAGGGAAGAGAAACCCTGAAGCCACTTATAGGCTGGGAGGAGTTGCTAGCAGTCACAAAGGAAGAAAGAGACTTGGGCATCATCATCACTGATGACCTAAAATCATCAAGCAGACCTCTAAAGCAGTAGGTAAGGCTAGGGGGTGTTAGGGTGTATTAGTAGGAGTATCACAAGTCGAAGAGGGAGGTAATAATCCCTCTGTACAAGACATTGGTTAGGCCCCATCTGGAGTACTGCGCAGTATTGGAGGCCACACCTTCACAAGGACATTAACAAATTGAGGCAGTCCAGAGAAGGGCAACCAAAATGGTGCAGGACTGCATCAGAAGACATATATGACAGATTAACGGAGCTCAATATGTATACCCTTGAGCAAAGGAGGAGAGAGGTGATATGATCGAGACATTTAAACACCTTAAGGGCATAAACAAGGTGAAAGAGTCTAACATGTTTAAATATAAGAAAAATAGCAGGACAAGAGGACACAGCATGAGATTAGAGGGAGGCCGATTAAGGGGGAATGTGAGGAAATTCTTTTTCACAGAAAGGGTGGTAGATGCATGGAATGGCTTACCACAAGAAGTGGTGGCTATGAATACAGTGCAGGGCTTCAAACAGGCATGGGATAGGCATAAGGGAGCAATACAAATGACTATGAATAGATAGGTCACTGACAGAGCAAAGGCCGATGGCACATTTATAAGGTAGAAAAAGAAATGGGCAGACTGGATGGGCCTTGCGGTCCTTATCTGCCGTCAACTTCTATGTTTCTATGTTTCTATGTTTCTAAAGCCCTTCTGTATGCACCATGCCTTCAATCAGTCATTAAATGCCCTGATGCGGAGTACCCTTGTATCTCCCCAGCTGTACACGGTAATAGCTCAGAAAAAGCCACCATATATGCTGCCTGCATAAGGCCCCTCCCCAATTTCCTGACGTTACTCTGCCCTACCCCTATCCCTGTCGCTTGCTAGGTCATGTGACCCCAGGTGGACTTTAACATTCAGCTCCCTTTCATCTCCTGCTGCTCTAGCTATCCTCTGGATACTTTCTCCATCCCTCCAAGCCGAAGTACCTCTCATGCACTTCACCTTCCTCTTTCTTTCTTTCTCCCCCATTCCAAAGTCTGTCCCCTTACCAAAATTATCCCCCACCAGTAGCTGCTTCCTCTTCAGCTGGAGGCCTCTTCCCCTTTCGTTGAGGCCTCCACATCTGAGGCCCCCCACTACCACCCTTCCCACTGTGATAGGTGCATCCTCTCATGTGCCCTCTCTTGACAATATAGTAAAGGAATTCTACAGTGGTATAGCCTGAGGGGCATGTACCCTTCCTGATTCCCCACCCTTCTGGAGCCCACCAAGGCCCATCTACTTTGCCTTTGCTTAGGCTTCCTCTGGAGGAGCAGTGGCAGACTTGGTGGCCTCTGTGTGGGGCAGCTGGTCCTCTGTACCGTTGCTAGTTTTGCCCAGTGTCCAGCAACCTTTGCCCACAACCCAGATAGATGAGTACAAATGGGGCAGCACCACAGTCTCCAGAAGGTGTCCCAAAAGACTGAGGCCTCACACCAATTGCTCTGCACCCCTCCTATGGTCCGTTCTTCCTTTGCCTAGTGTTGTTTCAAACTTCTCTGTACCATTCTGCCTCCTTGCTACTCTTATTGTACTACTTTTTGCTTCCCAGAAATTAATTTGCTACTGTACCCTAGATTGGGTGTCTCTTTGTTTTCCCCTTTTCTAACCCTTCTAGCTCTACCTAACTTATCGTGAGTGTGTACTGCTCCTTTCCCAATTGTGGTATGGTTATAACCTATAGTTACCTTCCCCCAGCTGTTGTCAACAGTATCCAGTAATGTGTTAGCTCCTTATCTTGGTTTGGTGCCCCTCCTGCAAAGTGTCCTGCAGACTGTGAACTTTCTGTGGAAGCCCTACCGATGCCATCAAGGCACATGTTTCACTCCTTCTCTGTCCAACTCACATGATGGAAAATTAGCCTGATGGGACATGTTGAGTGTTAGTCCTTTTATCTTCCCTTCCAACTTCCAAGTGTTCCCCAATTGTCTTTCCCCATTATGCCTCTGGCATCTTCTCACCCCAATCAAATACCCGAACCACAGGGTTTCTTAATCTGCTCACTCCCAAGATTAATTTCCCAAGCTAGGTTCCACACACTACCTGTTGCAAATTTAAAGAAAAATCTCAAAGTGCACCAAATCTCTGACCAAAAATCTTTTTCCTCCACCTACTCATTTTTATGTTTGCCTTTGCACTTGTTCAAAGTGAACATATTGCTATGACAGTGGTTGTGAGAAATGTGTCACTGTTGATCAAGTGAAGGGCAGTCTGCAGTGGACTCTACTGTGTCAGACCAATCATCAGCCAGGCTGATCATCATGACACTCTTCTGGGCTTGATAGGTGGAAGCTATGTGAAGTTCAAAGAAAAGAGCCACCCAAATCATGGCGCGACTCTTTGCTTTGATCTACATGATGCTGCCCAGCAAACAGTTGACTGTGTCATGATCAGCCTGCACCTCTCCCAACCCCATGTTTGTTTAAAAAAAAAAGAGCCAGAAATACCTTTTTGGGGCACCTTGAAATCCAAGATGCCCAGCTTAAAGAGAGGAGCCATTTACCTGTGTACTTTGTAGGAGAAAAGTGGGACTTTCTTGACATCTGCAGCTGCAGATGGAGACATGCTGCTGACTTGTGTGCTAGCAGTGATCCAGCGATTTTTATCTGTCTGTATATCTGTCTGCCTATCTATCTATCCATCTATCTATCTATCTATCTATCTATCTATCTATCTATCTATCTATCTATCTATCTATCTTTGAAGGGAAGGAATGACTCATGCAGCCTTATTTTCATGAGCCTCTACCTGCTAGCACTCACAATGTGAATCTGCTTGAATCTGTCATAGACATGGAAGCCAAATCTATCACCAACTTTCCCTGGCTCAAAACTCATACCAGAATGCATCAAACTTGTATATTGTGCTTACTATTGTTGCTTGTATCAAATCTATTTCATGTGTATTACTGTTACCTTGCACTCCACTGTCACCCTGCACCATGTGTTATGGCCCGGGTCGTACCGGAAAACGGTTCCTGGGATCAGTGCACTCACTTGGTTATCAAAGTAAGAAAGAAAGAAAGAAAGAAAGAAAGAAAGAAAGAAAGAAAGAAAGAACCCCCAATCCAATCCATTGCTCAGCTCTGAGTATAATTTGACTTTGTGGAGAATTTTTATGATTCTCACTCAAGAGCATGTCATTAACAGCTTCTCCATTCATTTGCCTACACCAACCCCCCCCTTCCCATGTATACACTTACCATAGTTTGAAAGTTTGCTTTTTTTGGGGGGGGGAGCTGGAGGTCATCTCACAGCTTATAGACAGGAGTGATTGACAGCCTCCATCTGATTGACAGCAGTTCATTACCTTTAGCTACTTAGTTCCAGTCTACCAATATTTTCAACTGTTTTTTTGAGAAGAATAAGCCCTATTTTTGCAATAATTCCATTTCAGAACATGCCTGTTGTCCTCGGCCAGAGAATGCTGGGACAGCCCTGTTGCCAATGTGGGGCCTGTGAGGGCCCCATCTTGCCATTGTTGAGGGCTTTCCTCCATGTTATCCTCCCTGGGTCCACATTACGTGCAATGGTGCCTTGTGCACACTTCATCTTCAGCATCAAATAAGAGGGGGACCTTCCTTGACATCTCACTGTGCTGCCACCCAGAACCTCTAGGTGGCATCCTTCAAGTAAAATGTATTTCCTCTCACCCTGAGGGAGGACAGCTGTCCTAAGGCTTCTCAGCCCTCCCTCCCTGGCCTTCCCACAAGTGACCCACATCCATTCTTGAACACAGGTTGCTGGCATGGGAAGAGGTGAGGCACCCAGTGCCTCAGCCCACTACGCCACTGGGCTGGCCCTCCTGGGGTACTTCTTAATTCCCAGTCATTGGCAGGTTGGTTGACATCCACCATGAGAATTAATTACCCCATACCTTTTTCTCTTTTAATTTAATTTGCTAATTCCAAGTCCTGCTCTGAAGAACTACTTAGGGGTCTGTAACCTACTCCCAGACTTGTGTGTGTGCCTCCTGTGGATCCTACTGTAATTCCAGCTAAAGACTTTCTGTCCTTGCTGTCTCTCTCTCTCTCTTCCTCTCCCTCTCTCTCTCTCTCTCTCTCTCTTTGCTTGCTTCAGTACTTAAAGCAACCACTCCACACTTATGGCCCTCTCTACCCTTCTTGGAAAGACTTTACCTCTTTGCCCTTGCCATCAGTACCTAAACAAGTTGCATGCATTATTAGACCAGATCACAGCCAAGGTACAACAACATTTTACCAGAGCAAGAGCTCCATCTGGCCCCAGCCTGTTGCTGCCACTGTCCTCAACATTTTCTTTTGAATGCATTTCTTAGCATAACTTATTGCATACACACAAACATTTGTCCATCACACAAATCATAGTAAGGTTCAATTTCAAATTGCAAAGTGAAAAGATACTAAAAGCTGTGTTCCCCAAAAGTCTTTTATTAAGTCTGGTGCCCATATGAAAGGATGGCATGAAACACTTCCATGTGTTCAATTTTTTCAATTCTGAAAACAATAGGAAGATCCTGAGCAATTTTGTAGTTCACCAAAGTATTTTTTTAAATATGGCACAGTGCAGATCAGGGCTTTGTGAACCTCCCAAAGTTCGATCTTGTAAACAATGACTGGAGTTAGGTAAGGTTTGCCAAAGTTCTCTGATAGGTGAAAGAGTTTGTGCTGGTTTGATTATTGAAAACCATTGGGGAATAGCAACACAATCAAATTATACAGTATATATGTTTTTATTTAGTTAGTTATTTATTGAAATGTTTCACCAGTAAGGCATACTGAACAACAAGTTGCTCATCTCCCGGTGCGACCTGGGAGGGGCTGTACAATTGGATGAAGAATTAGACATACAGTTTAACATTTATCATATCTGACAAATTAAACATTCAATTACGTTTGTAATAAGACATGCAGTTAAAAATATAAATAATAATACAGTCACATTTGTAACATAACATACAATTAAATATATCATACCTGTGGAATATGCATTTAATTACAAATGGCATATCTGAGGAACATACAGTAGTATAGAAATTTAATGTAGCCTTGGAGACAGCTCCTTGCAGGAATGGATCACGGTTAAGAGGCAGATTATTTAGCAATTATTGAATAAATGAGGTCCATCAAGGAGGGTAGAGGGGTGGAAAGGGGAAATAAGCTGGGGGAAGGAGAGGATAAAGATGGGGGGAACATTACCAGAGAAAAGTGAGCAAAAAAACAATCAGTTGTGAAGGGCAAGTTAGCACAATGCTAGTGCAATCTGGGAGCACTTCAGATGGAGGAAAAAGTGCAAATTATTAGCTCAAGTAAACTAATTCCTTTGATTGAGTGCAGGGGTAGAGAGGGGGGCAGGAGAGAGGTGGGGGTAAGGGATAGGGAAGGGAAGAACAAGTCATACATGAAACTGGATATTGGGCTAGTGAAGCACCCAAAATAGCAATAGACCACATTGAAGGCTACTGGATCCTAAAGTTATGTCATTCAGTGCCAAACATGCACAAGGCTAGTACACAGAGCATGTAGCAAAGTTTGCTAATAAAGTTGTTTGTTTAAGTTAAGGTACACTGTGTGCAGATCCACAAAACAGCTGATGACATCAGGGCAGCATCCCAATGTGTGCAGGCTACTGTTTCCAAATAGTGTGTCTATTGGGACATGCCAAATGTGAACAAGGCTTCCCATTATGCCATGAATAAGTGTTGTACATATGATTATGTGGCCAAGTTCATTCCCCCCAAATTATTAGGCTTATGTGGACAAGCAAACATTCTAATCTGAAGTCAGTAGTGCAGTTTCCCACAGTGTGTGTGTGTAGGCAACCAGTTCCAAAAACTGTGTCCATTGGGACAGTGCCAGACATGGATAAGGTTTCCTGTTATGCCATGGAATAGTGTTATACACACTGATTATGTTGCCCAAATTATTAGGCCTGTGTAAGCCCCACTATTTTGATGCAGACTGTGGTTCACTGTTGAACTGTTTCAACACCATGCTTATCGAGGTAAACCAGTCAAACCAAAGCTCTACATTCTTTGCTCCAAATGTTCACCAAAGTCTGCAAGAATTGAACACCTGAAGTCTGAGGTGTTTGAGCCTTTGGTACTGAACTTGCAGATCTAATGCAAATGGATGTACTCCACAACAAATGGACATTTTGGCCATATGCTAATCTGGGCAACATTGCTAAAAGGTCAGTTATTATGGATCGTATCCATCAATATGACATATTCTTGACTAAATCAATGTACCTTCTTGACTAAATCAATGTACCTTTTTGACTAAATCAATGTATCTTTTTGACTAAATCTTTAGTTGAACTATAATATGAAAAACATTTTGCCAACTGCAGGATCTTTCTAAATCTGTAGCAATGCTGATCTATTCCATAAAACATTTAGAATATGCTGTATGTTAACATATGTGCAGTATGCAATAGCTGCTATTTACTTTTAAAAGTTATATTTACTATTATATACCTTACAGTTCAGATGAAGCCCCAGAAAGAAAAAAAAAAAACTTCACTTACTGACAAACAGGCTCCAGTCTTTTGAAGCACTGTTTTTAAAAATTTGCATTGTGCCACTGTGGATTTCCTAAAAGCCATAGCAATTTTCAGACATCTGGATGCGTGTACTGTACGTCTGATGTAGTCTTTCTGATGCTTCCCCAAGTTTGTTTTTTTTTTGGATGGCAACAGCATTTTTGATTTGTGGTTTTTCCTTCAGATGTACAGTTATTGATGTTATTAAGTGCATATGGCATCTATAGTGTGTTTATAAGACTTACCTGTGTATTGTCCAGTTATCAGATTGCATAAATTAACATTATTTGTTTAATATTTGTATTCAGAAAGTGTCAAAATAGTATTTTCTGAATATTCAAATTAGTCATACAAATGTTAAATCAAGATGAAAATGCAAAATCTTCATTTACATTTCCATCTTGATTTAAAATTGCCTCGCAGTGGCTTTACTGCATTAAGAAAAGAGTCTGTCTCATGCAAATGTTTACTATTTACAGTACAGTGGTAGTGTCAAAATAATACTTCCTGAATTTTCAAATTAATCATGCCAATGTTAAAAATTTAAAATACAGTGGTAGTGCAGCCCCATGGAGTGAACAAAAATAAGTGCTGGAAAGCATCCATTCAAGACTCAATGTGAATCCTATAACTTCTAGTGTTGTCTTGAAAATAAACACTGCTCACCAGATATATTCAGTATATTTTATTTTTAGTACAGCCACAAGGTCATTCACTTAAAGCTCAGCATTTTATTGTGTAGCCTCATTACTTCTTCAGGAGTATAAAATGACCCATACAACAATTTATTATGTTATATTATTAATAGGTATATTTCATGTTTGCTAATTTACACATTAAATTATTAACTTATATTTGTAGCACATATCATCAACCATATGCCTTGAAGGTCAAATTCTAACATATTTCCACAAACTTATTCAGCTCCTATACACTATTTTATAGGTACATACTGTTTTTCAAAACTCTGAAAATGAATCATCTGTTTGTATTTTCAGCTGCCAGCAGTAGCTATAACTAACAAACTCAGGTCAGAGCTGGTATGGCTGCTCAAAGTGGTGAGACCGAGTGAAAGAATACTCAGAGCTCTCATCACGCTAGAGTCTGCTGTTCCCAAGATGGCCACCATAACAGAACTACATGTGCATGATACTCATACATGTACAGTTTGAACTGATGAACATCTTGGGCATGATGGCTATCACTTCCTCAGATCTGAGAGAAAAAATAGTGACTCATGAAGGGGGTGTGTTTATGCGGCCAGTCGAGGGAAAGGGCCATTAAAATAAAATGAAGTGTAACTGTGCCCTGCATTATGGAAGCACACTGGAGAGCTTCCACAGTGCCCTTTTACAGAATGTTAGCAATACATCTATGGAGCTCTACCCATGCAGTCACAAAAAGGAAGGTGTCTTTTAATCATGTGTATGACAAAATCAAAAGCCAGAGTGAAGATAAATATTTATATGTTCATGTAGTGTGCTTTGTATTTAAAATGTTGAGCAGTATGTATTTGCAAGACTACACTATAAGAAAATATATACAATGCACATTACAGGCAGTTCATTGTCAGCTTTGGTGCAGTTTCTGATGTGTAATTATGAAAGAGTCAGACTGATGCTACATTTTTTTTTACAAATGATCTTTATCTCCTACTCATTAGTAAGTGCAAAATCAACAAACCCAGCATGTGCTGCTCTAGATCAAGGGATTATTAATTTATAGATGCTTTAATGATAGCATTCCAAAATGTTACAAAGCCTTTTCATTTCTGTGAATGTGGAACCAGATAATTTACCAATAACATGACTTGACTTGCAAAAACATTCTTGTAAGTAACCATGCCCTTCTCTTTAACTATTCCAGTTCAAAATTAGGTGGGATCAAGCTGGGCAGCATTCATTATAATGACTTCAATATCATTTTGTAGGAAAGGCTGGAAAGCCTGTACTGAGCTCTAAAGCAGTAATACCCTGATGGCATTTCATTTGCTTATCATGTCAGTTCTTAACATCTGCCAACATCTGAACTTCAGCCACCATTTCAAAATTGGATCTCTATATCACCCAGTAAACACTCACATAGACTGTCTTCTAAATCAATCAGCTCTGTGTGAATGTTTAGAACTCTGCTTTGCAAATGAGACCATCAGTGTAATGGCATGAAAGCACCATCATTTTCTTTTCTCATCACTGATGACAAAAGGGGCCAGACATTTAAAAGGAGCATGGGTGCTAAGGGGTTGTTTGCAAACACTAACTGGTTTTGCACCTCATCCATTGGTGGGGTCTATTTTTAAAGACCCGCATAGTGTTGCCAAAACCCATTTGCACCTGAGTGCTAACATACTACTGTGCTCCTGCAAATGAGGGGGTCACCCTCTGCATACAGGTTCAGTGGTATATTCAGTGGTTTGCACCGGTGGTAAATGCCACCCAAGTGGATGTAAGTTACTACCTTTGCAGACCCCAGCTTAACCAGGCACAAGGTTCTGGGGGCAGGCTGCAGTACTCCAGCTACCTGCCCACCACCGCAGACCTTGGCCTGTTGACACAGGATACTCTTGTGTCCAGTGGCACTCTTTGTCCACTGCTCACCTGCCCCAGTATCCAGCAAGGTCTCCCTAGTGTCTAGTGGCACACTCACCCTCTGAGCACCAATCCCAGTATAGATCATGATGTCTCTGGTATCTAGTGGCACCCCCAGCCCCCTGCTCACCCATCATATCTGGTGTCCTGATGCCCTGGTATCTAGGGCTCCCCCCACCTGCTGATACCCAGCCTGACATGCATAGTTAGTCCCTGGTGCTTAGCGGTACCACCACCCACTCAGCACCCATCCTGGTCCCACCTCTGACTCCCCGGTGGCCACCGGCCTCCCATACCTCCCTCATGGAGCACACTACCCATCCAATGCTCCCCCCATAACTATGAGGGAAGAGCTGTATGGAGATACTGATATGATGATCAGCACAGCCCTCTTCTCACCTCCTTGGCTGGCCACCATATTGGTTGAAAGGGAGCTCATGTCCAAAATACTGTATAGTGCATGCACGCTTCCTGTCTTCCCATACAGTGGCAGGCTGAGGAGGTGAGAGGAGGTCTGTGCTGGTTGCCATAGTGGGCTCTCTGTACAGCTCCACTATCATAGGCACAGGGAGTTGACTGGATGGTGTACTTAGTGTGGGAGGAGTAGGGGGCTGCTAGCCACTGGTGAGTCAGAAGTGGTACTAGGATGGGTGCTCGGGCAGGTGGGGGTTACCACTAGACACCATGGACTAACTATGCATGCCAGGCAGGGGAATCAGCAGGTGAGGAGGCCCCTAGGCACAAGGGCACTGGGACACCAGCCAGGACAGATAAGTGGAGGGCAGAGAGATGCACTAGACACCAGGGACATCTTGAACTCTACAGGGCCAGGTGACCGGAGGGCTGGGAGTGCCTCTGGAAACCAGGGAAATAATAAACACTACATTGCTGGTGATAAGAGGGCAGGGGGTGCCACTAGATGCCAGGCAGTACATTTACATTTACATTGAGGAGCCGGGCATCTAGGATATGGAAGGAGGGTCACTTTCCACCATGGTTGATGTGGCAGGAGCCCACAGGACTGGCATAAACCTGTCACTGCTTCCCATGAAAATTAGCCCATAATGGGCACACATATGACCCCTTAGTGCCTTACATGCTCAATGGCCTCATTTTCATGTCACAGCTGAATATCATGCTGTGGCTCCCGGTGCTATCTGGTCTGAGGGTGCTGTTCCCTGTGTGCTGGATACAGCTCAAATTCATGTTTGGGCAGCACTACTTGTCTTAGCACTGCACCGATACATCCCTATATTCAGATAGATAGCAATGGTCCATTATCCTACTTAATATAGAAAACTCTAGGTCAGGGACAAGTGCAGTGCAAATCTTTGCACTCTACTTTTGCATATATTTGAATATGTGCCCCCCAGGTCTTCTGTTAACATAAATGGGCTGACAGACTACTTATTTCAGGGCCTAAACAGTGTAGGCAGCATAGCCTAGAAGTAAGACTAATGAGCTGTGAGTGAGCATGGTACAGCCAGCAGGCCTGGGTTTGATTCCCACAACCTCCACTTGCATACTGTGTGACTCTGAGCAAGTCACTTAAAAATAAAATAAAACATATCTCCTTTCCAACTCTGTATATTGCATGCATGGTTAGAGTAGGTGAAAACATGAAGTGCATGATATGAGTCCACTTTAAAGTCTGTAGATATGATAAAGGACAAAAAAGACTATGCTCCCATATTCAAAGCTTTTGGTTTACATCTTGTGAAGTCCCGATTTTGAGCACAAATTAGCACATTGCCTTAAAGTTGCTATATTAAAGCATGTGTCAAGCAAAGTGGGAATTCTCTAAACGTATTTGAATATACCCCAAGGGCCAAGCCCAAACAAGGCAATAAATGGTGTGCTTGTCACAAAGCACAACCCCTTACTGGCCACAAAAACATATGGTCCCATTCTGAAGATAGGGCTTCCAAGGAGCAAACTGAATTAAGATGTCCCTAACGTGTACCTGTTTTTGTATGCACTAACCTGCTGCACTCAAAAGGTCCAATGCAAATGATGCATTTGGCCCTGCAGGGCACTAAAAGATTATTTGCATCTTACTACAGCTTATTACAGCCTTATACATTGGGCCCTATGTACTATTTGGTGCAGAGTGGCTATGTGCGTGTATCAGGGACACGTAGCCACTCCACACCCACTGTGCTCCCTGCATGGCATGCATGAAGGGGGGGGCATACAGACCCACTGCATCCAATCCCCCATGCCTATGGACAGCTTTGTGCTGGGGGCATTCTGGGAGCTTGCCAGCACTACATGGTATTCACTAACCCATGGCTCCAGCGAGCGGAGTTCAGTGGAAGGAGTGTGAGGTTAAAGCAGTAGTACAAATCGGTCTGCAAGGCAGCAGGAGCTGCAAGTGGTGAGCAACTTTGCAAGTTGTGGGCATTTGGAGTCCCGGAGGTGCTGATTTTAAACTTTCCACTACTTGGGAACTGTTCAGTTGACTAGCCCAACTGTGGGTTTTGGAAAGCCATTTTTAGTGTTTCCTGGTGAGGTTTAACCCAATCTTTTAAGGGCGGGTTACCCTCATAGTCTGCCCCTGGTCTCTGAGTGCTCATGATGGTTGACATAGCAACACAGGCAATGTCACTTCAGTGCGCTTGAAATTGATCGGCTCCAGCAAGCGGAGTCGAGCACGGAGCAGAGGCGACACGGGCAGAGGCCAGTGGCGTCTGTTGGCGTCAGTCATGGGAAGAAGCCAGAAACCCCTGTCGAGTCAGAAAACTAAATAAAAAAGGGACGTAAGTAACATTGTTGTGTAGGTGTTCCTGTTGTGAAACTAAGGAGATTATAATGGCCGAGCAAGATAGGGTTATCGCTTCTCTGAATGCTTGCATTACTTGTAAAATGTATGAGGAGGGGGAGAAGGTTGATTCCTTTATCTGTGATAAATGCATACTAATTGACATTATGAAGCAAGAAATCAAATCATTGCAAAATAGAACTAAACTCCAATTAGAGATTTCTTCACTAGAAAAATTCATAGACTCAGCTCTAGATGACTGTGCTGAACAGCAGGATCATGCTCAGCTAGTAGGGGCTGTTAACATTGAAAGAAATGACACAATACAGGCAGCAACAAGTTGTTTTGACTCTAATGATGATTGGTGTAGAGTGGAAAAGGGCATTAAAAAGGGAAGGAGAAATATTGGTGGTTATGGTCAGATAGAGCTAAAAAATAAATATAGTGTTCTTAATACAGAGCTAGACCAAGACGACACTACTAAAGGGGTTTCAATTATTAGTGACTGCAGGGAAGGTCATGTGGTCATGACTGGGCATAAAAAGCAGGAAGGGCAAGGAAATCACACACAAAAAAGACCTTTTGGTTACTGGTGACTCCATGATTAGAAATATCGATAGGATATTATGTCAGGGTAGGAATGAGTCAACTACTGTTAGTACCCTACCTGGAGCAGGGATAGGGGTTGTTTGTAAAATGCTACCAGGATTATTGGAAAATACTAAAAATCCAGTCACGGTACTGCATGTAGGTACAAATGATGTTGGAAAAAGGGCATTATTAGAAATCCAAAGAGACTTTGAGGCCATAGGGGAAATCCTGAGGTTACATGGATCCCGTATCCTAATATCAGAGATCTTGCCCATATCTCATAAGGGTGTGAACAAACGAAGGGACATTATGCAGCTGAACGGGTGGTTTTGTCTTTATCAAACACTGGGACACCTTCAGGGACCTAGGGTTATTTGGGAAAGATGGGCTACATTTAAACAAACATGGATCTAGAATATTAGCTAAGGAAATTCAAAAACAATTGGTTAACTTTTTAAACTAAGTACGAAGGGGGTAGGGGCAGCCATCAAACTTTAAGGACATCTGAGAAGAATTCAACTTCACATGAGAACACTAAGGGCTCTCAGGACTGGAAATGTCTCTCGCTAAATGCTAGGAGTCTTACAAACAAATTTGAGGAATTAACCTGTTTACTAAATACTGACAACATCCAGATTATATGCCATAACGGAGACTTGGTGGACATCCACTGACACCTGGGACCATCATATACACGGATATGATCTATATCATATGGATAGGGAGGATAAAAAGTCTGGTGGTGTAGCACTGTATGTATCCAACAAAATAAAATCAGTAGCTATTGAAGTCCCAAAAATAGCCGGCATAGAGCATGTGTGGATTAGGGTATTGCCAGCTAAGGGACCTAATATTAAAACTGGGGTAATTTATCGACCTCCTTCAATTTCCACCCAAGATGATGAGGCAGTGCTAAAATTTTTGGACTCCTTAGAGATTACAGAAAACATCATACTTTTAGGAGATTTTAACTTTCCTGGTATTAATTGGACTAGGCAAATAGGGGAGACATCCTACGGGCTAAGGTATCTGGATTCCTTTTTATTAGCTGGATTTGATCAGTATATATGAAATAACACTAGAGGGGATAAAACATTAGACCTTGTGCTAAGCAATTTGGGAGACCAAATAAAAAATTGTAGTACTTCAATACCACTCGGCTCAAGTGATCACTGTGTGATAAATTTTGTTTTAAGCGGGGTTTTTTCAAACACTTCTGGCTTAACCATGGTTCGAAATTTTTAATAAAGCTAAATTTAATGATATGAGGATGGAACTCTTGGATTGGGGATGGAAAAAGGTTTTTGAAAATAGATCATTAGTGGAGAACTGGGATAGTTTGGAGAAAAAAATTATGGACTTAATTGATAAGTATGTCCCATTAAGAAAGAAGTACAATGCTTTAGGAAAAATTCCCCTGTGGTTATCTCTCAAAATTAGAAAATTGATCAAAAAGAAAAAAAGAGCCTATTTAAAAGCCAGGAAAAGTGAGTGTGCAACAAATTGGGCCTTGTATAAAAAATTATTAAAAGAAACTAAAAGTGCCATAAAACAGGCAACTCGAAAACATGAACTAAACCTGGTTACAAAAGTGAAAGATAACCATAAATCTTTTTACACATATATCAATAACAAAAAGAGAAGTCAAACTTCAGTGGGGCCCATTAAGAATCAGGATGGTAAATTAGTTGAGGATTTCCAAGCTATGGCAGGGCTTTTCAATACTTATTTCTCATCAGTATTTAATAATAAGTCAAATAATAATAGAGATTATCTGACTAAAATAGATTATAAAATTATTTTAAAGATAAATGATATTGAGGATAGACTAAAGCACCTGGACCCGAATAAATCTCAAGGACCAGATGGAATCCATCCTAGGGTCCTAAGGGAATTGGCAACAGAACTGGCAGAACCTATAACATCACTGTTTCAGAAATCTTTAGATAACAGGGAGGTGACTGAGGTTTGGCGAAAGGCAAATGTGATCCCTATTTATAAAAAGGGACCTAGACAGGAGGTGGGCAACTATAGGCCTGTTATCTTGACTGCTGTCCTAAGGAAAATGTTGGAATCTATTGAAAAGGATCAAATAGTGGAGTTTCAGAATACAGTAGGGGATTGTGACGATGCTCAGCATGGTTTTAAAAAGGGGTTATCATGCCAAACTAATCTTTTAGAGTTTTATGAGCATGTGAGCAGAGAATTGGATGAGGGTGTCTCTGTAGATGTGGTGTTCTTGGATTTTACGAAGGCGTTTGACAAGGTCCCACATGGTGAATTGATTGATGCTCTGATTGAACGTAAAATACCGGGGTATATTACAACTTGGGTTAAGGCATGGCTGAGTGAGAGAAAGAAGAGGGTTTGTTTAAAGGGAGTTTACTCTAATTGGTTGGGAGAGGAGAGTGGAGTTCCCCAGGGATCTGTTCTGGGGCCCTGCTTGTTTAATATCTATATACACTCATTATCTGGAGGAGAGGATGTCTGGAAACCAAATTTGCATGACACTAGGGTGGGTACTATCGAAATGTACAAAACATTCAAATGGAAACAGGATGGGTTATCCACTGACAAATGTAGTGGTGCTTTGGGAAAATAATCAAGCTGACTACTTCTTAAATGGACATAAATTGGGCAAAGTAGTGGAGGAACGAGATTTGAGTGTTAAAGTGACAAGCGATTTCAAGTTCCACCAGCATTGCAGTCAGGTTATAAAATCTGCTAGTGGTACACTTATAAATATCAAAAAACATATAAAGAGTAGGAAGAGGGAAGTGATTGTGCCTCTCTTCGGTGCACTGGTGAGGTCGCAATTGGAGTATTGTGCGCAGTTCTAGTCACCTGGTTGCAGTTTGGATATAGCAAGATTGGAGAGGGTTCAGAGGAGGGCTACCAGGTTAGTAGTGGATGTTAGGGACCAGGACTATAAGGATAGATTGGAGGACTTGGGGATGTTCACATTGGAGTATAGGTGCCTGAGAGGGGATATGTGCATGGTGTATAATGTACTTAAAAATACAAATCTAAGGGTTAAATTAGGACTTATATTGAGGAAACAGCGATATGACACTAGGTCACATTCATGGCAACTTAAGGGGCAAAATTTTAAGACCACGAAAAGAAGGCACTGGTTTAGTGTTAGAGTCATTCCAGTATGGAATAACCTACCTGATGAGGTAGTCACAAGTAAGACTACAGTTGAGTTTAAGAGGAAACTAGATAAGTATTGCATAGCAAATAAAATAGAGGGGTATCAAAATTAGAATTAACAAGCGAGCACAATGGATGTAAGTCTTCTTTGCTCTGAAATTACCTATGATACCTATGATGTAGGGCTGGCTGCATGGGTGCAGAGGGTGGTGCAGGGTATGCCAGGGAGACCCTGCCATAACCCACAGTGCACACCCATGGGCACAGATCTGCAGTCACCGGGGGACTGGGACAGGGCACACCATGCTGCCCCTGACTGCTGGGCAGCAGGAGGTGGCAGGGGCAGCTGGATGGGGGAGCACCCAGAAATATCAGAAGCAGTGGCACTGGGACTGGATGATGCCACATGGGTCTTGGTGTCTGCTATTGGCATGCACAGCCCCAGACCCATGCCACCCTATGCATGTGATCCACTATGGGTCCCAGGGGGGCATCCCATTGGATGCCTGCCTGGGATGATGACTCCTTCTCCAGCCACCCTGTGGAGTCCTGCACACTGGGGGGTGCTGCGGACAGGTGGCCGGCATTGGTAAATTCTGGTATGGGTGCACCTCTCCATGGGGCTCAGGGTTGTGGGTGGGGTATGCAACTTTTCTGAGTACCCCCACCCGCTTCATGCATAGGGCCCCTTGTGAGGAACAATCATTTGCTCCTTGGATTGCATGATGACAATAGGCTGTATATTGCAGCCTATTGTCACCAGTGGTACTATAGCTAAAAGATGAAACATAACATATTCTTCTTAACCCAATCCCTGTATGTATAGCAATGACAAATATGCCCTTTGCCAGTGGTACCCCCCCCCCCACAACTCATCAAATCACCTTTTACAAAATATCCCTAGTGCCAGTGGTACAGCACACTCCTCCTTACCCAATCCCTTATTGATAAAAAAATCTCTCCTTGGTAGTCTAGTGGCCAATCCCCATGCAATCCTTCTGTTGCCCACCCCACCCCACCCATTACCTCTGACAATGAGACAGTGGCAGGTACTCATTCTCCTCTCACCTATATTACCAGATGCTGTCTTATCTGTACAAGTCAGTCACTTGCACTACTGAAATAACTGTATCTACATTGTACTTCCACAAACTTACTTTTATAATACAAGTCAATGACTTGTGTAATTGAGATGGTGTTCAGCAGTGCAAGTGAGCAGAGACTGAATACTGGCCACCATCTCTGTGCAGGAGATAGAGGTGGTCAATAGATAATGGCTCGGGGGGGGGGGCACAAAACTACTAAGTAGTGATTTTTTATAAACAGGGAAATCAGGTGAGGGAAGGAATACTACTGGCACCGGGAATATTTTATAAAAGGGGATCAGGTCAGGGAGGAAGTACCACTGGCACTAGGGATAGTTTGTAAAAGGGTATAAGGTAAGGAGGAGAATTGATATTAGGGTTTATATCATTTTAATCAAGCTTTTGGTAATGATTGTCCCCGGAGTGCTGCCTTCCCAGTTGATATATTTTAATTTAGGTTTAATTTAACTAATGTCTGTTTAATTTAATGTGATTTAGTTTAAACATATATGTTAATACTGTTTACCTGAATTGTCTGTGCACCAGCTGACATGTCTCTGTTATGCACTTTATTGTAAGGCACCCTGATCCTGTGAGGAAGGGCTTCATTATGAAAAACTTACCACTACAGTACTTCTACTATGTTTTAATAATACATTCTCATTTCCTATTTGTTAGAACATGGTTCCTAGAAGCATTAACTAACATGACACTGTCTGCTTGTTGGTTCTTCCAGGAACTATTCAATATACTACTGCACATAGTGTGCAGTTCTTTGCATACACACTTGGTATATTACTGCTGACATGCCAACAGATTAGTTGCGATTCTCTGTGCCTCTCTCTCTCTCTCTCTCTATATATATATATATATATATATATATATATATATATAGTAGGCAGCAATTGTGCTAACTGGTTGTCAGTTGTACTATTAACACTTAGCATGGTTTTACTTCTATTGGTGTGGCTCTAACCCTTCAAATATCTAGGCTTATGAGTGCACCAAATCTACCCTGTTATTCCTATTTTGATTTACTCTGCCTTTTCAGAAATCTTCCCACCACACCTCCCCATTGTTATTAACTCAAGAAAAGTTGATCTTTGAAATATGTTCTTCAATAAAAAAAATATTTTATAGCAATGCAGTTGTAATAAATATGAATATGTTGAGTCTCTGAGCCTGTTTTTAATGTCAGGATTTGAACTGTATATTAAACGGTGCTTCCCCTGAAGCCATTACATAGTAGCATACTGATATACTGTTGAGCTGCCTTAATTAGAGATTTCTAATGATGGAGAATGGGTCAGGACTCAGAATGACAGCAGGCAGCCAGTTATCTGGATCTTGAAACATCATGCAGCAGTCCACCATCTGTAGCCACAGGATTATGTATGTATTATTAAGATGACCTGAGCTACTGAAAGATGAAAGAAATGCATATTAGTTGGCCACTTCTCTGGTTTGATTTTTGTGGATTTAAATAAAATAGGAATGTAATAAAAACACTGTTCACTGTAATGCACAGACTTCCCTTAAATACCTGATGACAACTTGCTTTTATTTCGCATTTAGAACTTTTGTTGTGAGTCCTCAGGTTAGGCAGTGAGAGGAACAAAAGTTTCCCTTCAAGGCTGACTAAGCACACTGAGAGAAGAGAAAATGTTTAGACAAAGGTATTGCTTAAACTATTCTGACTGTGTGATGAAATCAAAGATGTAAATTATCTTATTGCTCCAAAGCACAAAATACCAGTCTATTACAATAAAAATCCTCCCATTAGAAAGTGGCTAAGATTATACCAACTTAATAACACAAATACTATGACAGTGGAATGGTAAAGGAAAGAATTAATATTCACTCAAAATGCAGAGGCTGGAAACAATAGAATATTGAAAATGTTCCTTATTTATCTTATTCTAAGGGCCCATTTTGCTAAAGTCTGGAGATCTGTAAAAAAGATGCCTACATCTGGAGTGGAGCTTCACCCTGTATGAGTTCTATGCACAAATGTGAAACCCACAGCACCGGGGAGCATGAATGACAATGCAGAGATAAATAGTGTACACCATCTCTGGGAGGCATGTTTACTCCAACAGAACACCCCTTAATCCCACCATATAACCAAGTTTACACTGCCCAAAGTTATGTAACCATTGACTCTGTGGAATTAGCACTTGAACAAGGCACTGACTGGAATGGAGATGAAACGGGAATGCAGTCAGAACGGAACTGTTCCAGTCTATCACAGACTGGCAGCTATAATATTGGATGGAATGTTCAAACACTCCTTCATGACAGTTCTACATAATCCTTGAATGGCAACTGGGGCCTGCTGTAATTGACACTGGTCTATACTTGCGTAAATGTTGTGGTCATAACTGTGTTAGTAAAAGTCAGTACAGAGGGGTTCTGGAACATTCCAACTGCCGGTATGGCCTGACAGTATATGTTGCACAGGAATACTATTATCCCCAACTGCATTCTGGTGCTCACTCAGCAATGGATGCCACCCAGACACACAGTGTAGGAGCATGGCCTGTACTGCACTGTGGCTGGACCTGCGGCTGTAGTGTACAGTGTGCCATCTGACTAATGGTTCATGCACAGCTATGGGTATTATACTGGAACTGCATGACGTATGCATACATAAAAAATATAAACATAGAATTTGTCAGAAGAAAAGGACCACTTGGCCCACACAGTCTGCCTAGATGATCTCTGCCTAGTCTGTCTCTGTAGACCTTAACCTGTCTCTGATGACCCTCCCTCAACCCTGCCTATTTATTAATATTACCCTAAGTCTAACCCATGCATGCTTGAAGACCCTACTGTTTTTACATCCACAACTTCCATTGGCAGTCTGTTCCAAGCATCCATCACTCTTTAAGTGAATCAATACTTCCTCACATCCCTCTTAAATGCCCCCTCCAGCTTCATCACATGCCTTCTGGTCATCTACCTCCCTTCTCCTGCTGGAGATACCTCTCCCTATGCATCCCAACATCCTACTGGTCCTACCCACTGCTTTGTTACACTGCCTTACTGCTTTGAGGTCATCAGATATAGTAACCACATGATCCTTTTTCTGCTTAGTGAATGTCAATGCCTCCGTCCATTCCTATACTCTTCACTTGGATTTCTACGTCTTAGGTGCATGATTTCTCACTTTTTGCATTGAACTCTAACTGCCATGCCCTTGAGTATTCCTTGAGTTTCCCAAGGTCCCTATTCACTCTCTCCCCCCACACCTGAGTGTCCACTCCATTACATATTTTGGTGTGATCTGCAAAAAGCATACCTTCCCTTCCAGTTTTTCTGTAATATCACTAATGAAGACATTGAAGAGGGCCAGTCCCAGTACTGAGCCCTGCAGCACCCCTTCTTTTACTGTTGACTTTGAAGACCTACACACACAAATGAGCAGAGAAAGACACATAAGACATCATGTACATTCCATATGACCATACATGACAAAACATACCACTGGCACAAACAAACCTATAATCATGAGCAATGAAAACTATACAGCCCTGAAGAGGTGGCGCACTGCACTATTCGAATATAGAGTAAAATGATATATTGTAAGGGTGGAACAAGTGGGATATGGATAATTCGGGAAAGAGGAGAAAAGGATGGCATAGGGCAACAAAAGATGGGGTCACCCCCTCCTTTCTTTGTCCTGCAACCTACACCTGCAGGCTCCGGGTCCACACCAGGTGACCAATGCTATCAACCTGAAATTACAAAATGGGAACATATTTTGTTGTCACATGTTATAAGCTATAGCACTTCACACTGAGATCAGTGTATAGAGTATGCAAATGCCATGACAAAGGTACAAACTGCGATGACTGACTCACAGAGTGACCGGTGACCTCCCAGACAATGTCATGCAGGTCATGGTTCACCTCCCTGCCACCTATACAGTTGAGGCAGTGTCAAAGGTGTTCGCAAAGTCAGTGAACAAGGGGGGGCAAAATCCTCTCAAAGCTGAGGGGGGGGGTCCTAGGGGCATGCCCCCCCCCCAGGAAGGATTTTAAAACATCAATGTAAATGGTGCATTTTCCTGAATTTTAGAGCTAAGTAAGAGGCTATTATTTAGCTCCACAATAAGAGATCATGTCCCGTATTTATTGCAAACTATTGTGGACAAAGTTAAATTGCCTTGCAGCAGCACAGAGACAGACGGACCAGAGAAGAGATAAGATTACCTGTGGCTTTGTCAGTCTGCTGGCATCCCCTTCTTGCTTGAAGACAGCTCCAAGGTCTCGGCCACAGTGCATGTCATCCATCCGAGCTGTGAGACACAGGTCCAACCCGAAGATTTTGATCGGCACCACTACTGTTGTTTCCCATTTCCTCCTCGGTTCTTGTCCCTAGTAGGCGGTGTTTGGCTGCATCATGTTGGAGTGTGGCAGGTGGGCAGTGGCCACAGAGAGTGGGATCAGTGTCTTCTTGACATGACATCTTCCCAATCCCCTCCCACAGCAGCAGAAGCAGTAATAAACCCTGGTCGGGTCAGTGAGTAGGCGAGAGCCTGAAGACTGTTTTTTATACAGTATATCCTGCCGAAATGGTGTGTGACTGCGCATTGCCTCCAAAGTAAAACTGCTCGTGATTGGACCACCCAAGACAGTGCACACTGATTAGCTGTCTGAGGTTTTGAAGCCAAGTTGTGTATCGCTATCTGTTAGGTGGTATGGCAACAGTGGCTGGTAGGGGAGACTAACTGGTTGAGGAGTTACAGTCTTGGCCAAGTCCAGCAGACTCAGACTCAGACCCCCCCGCCAAAAAAAAAATTATTAAAATTTGGTTGGATGGCTTTTAACAGTGGGGCTGGGGTAAGGGTTGCTCCCACCCTCCCGTGCACGCCTATGGCAGAGTGTGACTGATGCACCATCCCCATGGAAGGATCAGCAATAGCCTTTGCTTCAATGGGAATTTCATGGAGCCAGACGTGCAACTCTCTCTTCACACCCTGCGAAAACACAACAAATGGAAGGGTGCTGAGGCCCATCATGCACAACCTGACAGATCTGTACAGTACACCACATACATGCAGTTTGTATGTACAGGTATGTAGGTATTTATGTATGTATGTAGGTATATGTATTTATTTTGTTTACTGGTTAGCATACTGGAACTTTCCTGTTTCAGAAGCAATCACCAATATGCTTTCATTATGCAACTCTATATTAGCTTCTTTTGTTCTCATGTGGTACAATTTTCTGTCCTCATCTGTTTGGCTTTACTTGTAATTTCTAAATGCTTTCCTTTTCTCACTCATCACCTTCCTTACTGCTTTCATAAACAACATTGGCTTTCTTTCTTTTGTAATCTTCCTTCCCTCCCTCACACCAAAAGCTGCTGCTGTTGGATGGGGGGTAAGATGGCTGCCAGGACGATCTGCCATCTGTCTGAGCTTGCTAATACCCTCCATATTGTACTTTGCATTTAGCACTTAGCAAAGAATCCTAGGATTACACTGAAAGCAAAATCAAAGCTTTCAGTGTAAAAAGATTTTTGTTTTTAATTACATAAAAAAGTTATTAACTAAATATAAAAAGTTTGTTGGCAACTAGTAATTAGGTCAGAGGCTTAGGGCTCAAGACCAGACAGGGCTGGGGCAGTAAGACAACGTTAGGAGTTTAGCTTTGTCATTTTTTCAGTTAGATCCTTACAGTGTGTCATCCCAAGAAGAGTCTACATCCATGAGTTACATTTGGCATTTTTCCTAGATACATTTATTCTGGACCTTCCATTACATTTGCAGTGTTGGACTGTGGCAGCTGTGTAAAGGAGGACCCAGATAGAGTGGTGTGCAGTGGCCATGGTTTCGGGTCTGGAGACTTGAATTCGAATGTGAAAGGAGCTGATTGTAGATGGTATCTGGCGTGCTGCAGCCAGTCCATGAAAGGTTGGGAGCTTGTTTTTAGAGTCAGGTGAGGAGCAACTGGACTACCTATTGGCCCTCTGGATCCTGCAATTACAGGATGAAGACCGTGTTTGCTAGACTTGTCCATTGTGTTTCAGGGTTAAAAGTGCCAGAGAGCCCTGTTGGTGATCTGTGCTCCTGAAAGTCTGAAAGCTTGAAAGCAAGTTTTATCTAACATGAGAAGTCCCACTGAATCTGGGGTAAAATCCCAGTGGTGAGAGTACTGAGTAAACTGCAGACTGTCTTCTCATCCCATTTGCTGTGTAAATTCCCCAAGCAGCTGTGAGAGCATTGCTGGGGGTGGGGCCTCTTTCATTAATATTATCTTTAAATGAGTCATGTGATGCAGCCAGCCATATAGCAGCTCCTTTCCATAGCTCCAGCTATCCCACACTTAATAATTGTTTCTTACTTGTGTAACCCCTAGGTGGTGCTATCCCAGGGGCTACTACTCCTGCCTGTTTGACTATGGACAGGTTGAGAGGCCTAGGTCCTATGGCGGGTGCCTCCACCCAGAGGTCATGGTTTGTAGTGGTTAGACTAGCTTGGTCACAGCCCTCTGGGACACTGAGACCCCCTTTTATTCCCTCTAGTGGCTCACACAGTACCCTGGAGTCACAGCCCCAATACCCCACGTATACACACTGTTCACTCATATAGATACCACTTACCCTCGAGACCGATTCTGCAGCACGTCTCTGAGGACCCCCTGTAAAATAAGGTTAAACAACATGCACAGCAAAACACAATACTGTTTCCATAAGTACCAACACCACAGACAGTATATAGTATAACAACAACAAATCTGATGTATTTAGGGGGCAGTAACACGGGAGGGGGAAATCATGTTAATTGGCGGCATTAAATCACAGTACTGTGCACACATACAGGGTCTGAAAAGTCACACTCTGGGTATCTATGTTGGGGGGGGCTAGCCAGGTCCGTTGCCCAGGGTTGGCAGGCAGATGCAGATGGATGGGGCCCTGTAGAAGAAAATATATGCATAACACCCAATTGTAATCTGGAGCCGGATGGCTCAGTCCATGAAGCAGGGAAACAACAAGAATTAGATGACACACTTGTGATTGAAAACAGACTGCAGGGGAATACCCTGATTTGTACTCACAATACCCAAGCTGAGGACCGGATGGTAGATGTTCTTCTGGATTGCCAGAACAACAGGGCACGGAGACAAGGTCCTCGTGACTGGACCCCACTGCAGTTGATAGCAAATGTATTTAGTCCAAGCTAAGCTGGGGTTTGCTTCCAGTTTCAGCACACAGCACACAGCACGGTGGATTGGAAATAGTGATTCCCCACAAGCACTACGCACATTCATGTGTAAAAGGAAAGTACTATACCAGGCAGGCTGCTTCTCGATCCTGATCGCAATTACTGCAAGATACCCAGGAGCACACACAGCAGCTTCAGTTCCTGACAGACCAAGCGCGATTCAACAATTTCTCCATTCTTCTACAGGGTGAACCTGGTTTCCACTCTTCAGACTTCCTTCTTTCTCCTCACAATCGGATTCAGTCCGAACTGGCACTTGCAACGTCTGCAGGCCGAACCTCAGGGCCTCACATGTGCTTCCCATGCAAAACTATACACCGCAGAAGCACAGAGCTCCTTCTCTCTTCACTGTCACAACTGACCTGAGCTTTCCAGTCACAGAGCAGGGCATTTCCTATAGCGCCACACCATTCTGTTGGTTCGGCTGTCACTCACAATAAGACTCCCTCTGTTGGTGGAAAAAGGCACCAAGATCAAAACTACATTTCCCAGGGCCACTGCCCATACTATCCCCTTGTGGCTGGCTCAAAATTAAGAGTCCAAGTTCTGATTCGTCCACAGGCTCCATTTTAGGGCTCCCTTAACCCAATTGGCCCAGCACAGCAGTTCAGGACAAAAATGAAAGAGCTACACTGAAACAGTTTGTGCTAAAATAAAGACAGGTTAGACAAACTACCTTTTCTCAGTCACTCTAAATGATTTCTGTCAAACAGTTATATCTTTCAACAAGGCTCCCTCTGCACATGTAGCGACGACAGAAACAGAGTGAACTGGCAGCAGCTCGGACGGGATTCGAGCATTAAATACACAGTCCCCCCATACAAACTAATTAAGTTTGCAAGCAGACAGCTCTTAAAGAGACAGTACATGGAGGCTCAAATAGCACTCACTTGGAACCACATTTAAACAGCTCAGAAACCGAACATAGCCCAGACTTGGAGCATTCAGGCAAGCTCCTGGAAGACTTTTGGGAACCCCCATTTGCAGGGGGGTTACACTTGTAAATCCACCAAATTCCTAAGCTCTTCATTTTCCAAAGGTTCACTGGCAAGTGTAGATGTCTCTAGTGGCAGATTTTGGGAACAATGGAGGCAGAAATGAACTTGGCGCAGCCCAAACACACACTGCCACCAATGCCCGACAAAGCCTGCAAGAGATCTAAGGCCCAAGCCACAGCAAGCGGTGGGTCTACCACTGCTAACCCAGATCAAACCCCGTTGACGGTGATGTGCTTTCTGGCTAAACTCTTACCATTCCGGGGAGAATTTCGATCCCTCACTGCAGAGTTTAAATCAATGGCAATAACCATGGAGGATCTTTCTAAAAGGACTGGTGACAGCGAAGCCTGCATTGTGTCACTGGGAAAAAAAATGTAGAGTGCCTGGACCTGGAACTGGTTACTACTAGACAGAAATTGGCCCATTTGGCTGAGAAGGTGGAGGACTGGGAGGGTCAGAGCTGCAGGAACAATTCTGTTATAATAGGGCTCCCTGAGAAGGAGGAAGACTCTGACCCTATCCTCTTTGCACAAAAAATGATTGGCAAGATTGCGGGCCCTTCTCCATATGGCTCAAACTATACAATTGAAAGAGCTCACTGAGCTCTGAGTACCATGCCAGCTCTAGATGCACCTCCTCGTGCCTTCATATTCAGATTCCTTAACTACTTGGAGAGGCAACACTTTCTGAATAAAGTGAGAGAGCTACAGGAGGTAAATTGGGAGGGCAAAAAACTGCGGGTGACACAGGACCTGCCAGTATCTGTTCATCAGAGGTGCACCACATTTCACCCCATAGTAACAAAATTGATAGCGGTGGGCATTAAGTTTAAGATGGGATATCTAGCCTGATTTCAGGTGAAAATTTCGGGATCTTGGTGCAACTTCAAGAGCTCAGCAGCAGCCCTAGTGGAATTGAAGCAAGCTTAACCAAACCTGTTCAAGGACAAGTGAGCTCGGTAATCAAGGGATGTGGGCGCAGTAATCTACACAGGCAGTGATGAAAGCTAGCAGAAACGCACAGGAACTCAGTTCCTGTACCATTTTTGCAGCAGGAACTGAGTTCCTGTACTTCTTCCCACTGGCGCTAAAACTGAAATTCTTAAACCAGCAACATAGTGACAGTTTCTGGATCTGTGATCTGCTATCAGGGTTCCCATAACACCATTTGACTTGTACAACAATGCTATTTTCCTAGAAATATTTTAATATCTCTAACTGAATCTACTAGCGTTAAATTAGATAGTTGTGCCTTGACACCGCTATCCTTTAGATTGAAGATCTTCATTCTGTGTTTCATAATTGTAAGTGCCTGAGTTCCTGTACTTCTTGTCTACCACTTGCACCACTGTACATGGGTGTTTAATCCACATTGGCAGTGTTATCAAGATGTGTTTGAGTGATTATTTGACATATTAGTGGCTCAGTTGGACTGGCTGGGCTCCCCCCCCCCCGTGTATGTCTTTGGCTGTCTAGGAGGATTATGGACCACAGTTTGGTTTGATGATTGTACAGGGCCTTCGCATCAGTTGCTGGAGGACTAGAATGGCTAGTGGCTTTCTTCTTTTGGCATGGATTACCTCGCTTATGCTATGGCCCTGCCAAATGTCAGCAGCCTTGATGCCCTTGTATCTTTTTACTAATCTGTGCAACTGGCAATGAGCTTAATTTGAGGTACAGTAGGCCTGCTTTGGGAGGGCATCCAGAGCCAGGACAGAGCTTACCTTTTGGGGAGGGGTCACAATCCTTCTGTTGCTCCACATGAAGGTCTGGAGATGAAAGTGGTCATGCAATCTTACAAGAGGTCTGGGCCAAGCTGCAGCTGATCCCCTACTGACCTCAGTAACTTCTGTCATTATAAGTGTGAACTGGGACAATTATGTTGAGGGGTGAGTTAAGACTGGGTTTCATCCAGTCGCAAATGGTGCCTTTCATAAATCAAGTACCTGGACATTTAGTTGATGTATTTGGATAAGTGGATTATTATACTTAGTTGATAGATGGGGTACATGGGTCTTATGCTTTTCCTGTATGTCTAACTAAGGGTGCGGGGATGGCACCTTTTGGTTATGGGCTCCTTGGATAGGTTGCCATTCCTTTCTATTGTTTAAGTTCAATAAGGGGTGGTGGCTGGAGGAAATCGGATGCAGGGAGGAAGAGACTGTTCATCATGGACCAAAGATATCTTTTGTTGGTGGGTGGGGGGGGACGACTGTTTTTTCTAGCTGTTTGGGACTTGGGGTTTATAGTTTGGAGGGATTCATTATGTTTACAAGGTTATGTTTAAAGATCCAGATGGATAAAATATTTGTGGGCTGCTTTGGGGTTGTGGGATATGGGGGGGTTGCAGAAGGGGAGAAGGTTGGTTTTGTGGGTGGGACTGCATCAGAATGGGCTACTGGGGTGCTATTGTTAGTGATATAAATGGCATCTCTGTTTTTACATCTGTTTCTCAGTTATAGAGATGGCTAACCATATAAACATTATCACATGGAATGTGAGAGGGACCCATAAGAAAACAAAGAGGTATCAAATACTTAAACACCTATACAACTTAAAATGGAAATCTTCTTTTTACAAGAGACACATTTACTGGAAAGTGAGACTAATTTATTTCACAGATAATACATGGGGCAGGTCTTTACAGCTGGAGACAGCATGCAAAGTAAGGGGGAAGCCATTTTGATTTCTCAGAAGGTTTTATTTACCTGTTTACAGTGCATCCGGGAGCCAAGTGGCTGCTATCTTCTACTTGGGGGCTACTTGACAGGGTGGAAATTTTGCTTGGCTGTGTCTATGATCCCAGTGTGGATACCCCTTCCTTTTTATGGATTTGGGCACTACATTGGCTCAATTCATGTCTATCCCTATACTTTTGGGAGGGGACTGGAACCTCCCATTCACCCAGGATTTGGATAAATCGGATAGATGATACAATGGGTTATTCCCTGCTTAGCGTGCCATCTGGGACTTATCAGATACCTTGGGATTATGTGACCCTTGGAGGACTTTGCATCCCAGCTCTAGGGAGTACTCATTTCCCTCCTTGGTCCACGGATCTTCTTCCCGCTTTGACTATTTTTTATTGAATCACTCCTTGCTGAGAGGCCTGGTGGGCTGTGTGATAGACCCCATCATAATCTCAGACCTCTCTTCGGACTGGTATCGGGTGTCCTTCTCCCCCTTTAAACAAAAAAAAAAATCTGAAAAATCAATAACTAGTTGCAGAAGGATGAGTGGGTGGTCCAGCAGGTTTCTACCCACATTGATCAGTTCACCTCTGAAAATCTAGGATCTATAGGCAAAACTGATGTAGAGTGGGAGGGCTTCAAAATGCTTCCTTAGGGGTGAATTTATACGTTTGGCCTCCACCAGGAAGCATAAGTGTAAAGAAATAGCAAATTATTTACTCACCCGCATTAGAGTGCTTGAATCTTCTCTCTCCCCTAATACTGGGTCAGATACCTGACAGAAACTTATCAAGTCGCGGAATCAGTACGGGGATTTCCTGCATGAAAAGGCTGAGTTTTCCATACTGAAAACCTGAGCAACCTATATTGAAGAAGGGGGAAAAAGTGGGTCGTTTGTTGGACTTGCGGGTTAAAGCACAGGAGACCTCCAGGATTATTAACGTACTCCATTTCTCAGTGGAAGTGCCCCTTAAGACCACACCGAAAGAGATTGAAGCTGAATTAAAACAATATTACCACGCTCTCTATAGCCCCATCATGTGACTCCTACCCTCTCAGAGGTTTGTGGGTGAATACCAATCCAATATACCACTACCCACATTGACAGAAACTCAGAAAACGTCACCAGTAGCTCCAATTACTGATGCAGACATTTTAGAGGTAATTCAAGTCTTGCCTATGGACAAGTCCCCAGGCCCAGATGGGTTCTCACCCAATTTTTATAAAGGTTTTGTGTATAAACTGCTCCCTTGGCTGCACTGCCTGTTCTATTTCCTATTTTCTTTGGCTCCTATGGATAGTAGTCTTTTTGAAGCCTTGATAGTGATGCTTCACAAACCAGGGAAAGATGCAGACAAGGTCACTAGATACAGGCCGATATCCCTTTTGAATTATAATCCTAAACTGCTTGCCAAGCTTCTGGCTGAAAGGCTAGCCAGTTTGATGCTGACCCTAATAGGATCCGATCAGGCTGGTTTTATAGCACCTCACTCCTCCTCCGATCACCTACGTAAATTTGCACACATCTTTTCTGTATCCAGAGATTCGAAATATCCTGCTGTGCTTGTGTCTCTGGATGCTGAGAAAGCATTTGATTGGGTAGACTGGCAGTTTTTGTTCCAGACTGTGCATGGATTTAGTGTTCTCCCTCAATTTCTGCATTGGATACGAGCTTTGTACTTTAAGCCTAGTGACTGTATATACTGTAATGGGATCTTTTCTTCATTATTTCCTCTATACTTGGGCACCGGACTGGGTTGTCCACTGTTTCCCCTCTTATTTAACCTTTATTTAGAACTCTTGTTGCTTCAACTCCAAGAGAACCCCACGATTCAGGCATTCGAGTGGGTGCTCACGAGATGAAACTATCAGCATATGCTGATGATATCCTGTTGCACCTCTCTCTCTCCCTCGGTCTTCTATCCAGGCTGCCCTGGAAACAATACAGGAATATAGTTCATTCTCTAATTACAATATAAATCTGTACAAAACGTCTGTCTTCCCTCTAAATTCCAGGATGCTTAAAAGGGATGTCCTGGGTCTTGAGCTATCTTGGTCCCCGAACTGCCTAAGATATCTGGGCATTAATTTGACCAGGAGTGGCTTAAGAACACAGCAGTTGAATCTATATGCACTGCTGCATGTAATACAACAGGACGTAGTCCACTGGAAAGTTTTACCTCTGTCTTTATGGGGCTATATTAGTGTAGTTAAGATCAATGTCCTTCCCCAGCTTTTTTAACCGATTAACATGTTGAATCTAGTATTGCCCCTTTCTCGGTTCAAAAAGGGTCACACCATTATATCTAATTTCATTTGAGTGGGTAAGCCTTCAAGAAGGGCTTATAAACTTGCAGCTCCTAAGGTCAAGGGTGGGTTAAGGCTCCCCCACTTTGGGTTATACTACTGGGCCAGTCAGGCTAATAAATATCTACAGTGGCATATCCCGATAAGGGAAGGGGTTCAACCCACTTACATTACAGCATGACTTAACAAATTGAAAGGGCTATAATCACCTCAGCTGGGTTGGCTCTAAAGGCCCCACTTTATCTCAAATCTAGAGATCTCCCACAGAGTTTACGTAGCTCTCCGATAGAGGTGTCAGTTAAAATCCATGCTCAGCTATACTCGTTTATGAGATATAATAAATATAGAGACCCCTCTCAACCTCTCCTTTGTAACCCCAACCTCCAGATAGGGACAGACCCTTGCCCATCTCCTGGCTCCCACAATTGGCCTCAGTAAGGGTAGGTGATTTATTCCAAGACAGGAAATGCCTCACCTCTGAGGAAATTATGCATAAATATGAGATGAATAAGGCTGCCATCTTTAAGGTATTTCAACTTCACCATATGTTAATATCACGCTTCAAAGATGGGTTGGTAGACACTAAGGTGGGTGATTTTCTAAAGTCCTTGCAAGGGTTAGTTACATCCCCCCATGCAGTGTCTAAGATATACCTTGGCCTTTATGACAGAGTCTTTCCATTGGTGGATGGGGTCTCCAGGTATTGGGTCTCTCAATTTCAGTACTTAGAGATAGATTGGGGAAGATATGGAGAGAAAGATAGATTGGGGAAGATATGGAGAGACTCCTATACTTGTGTATCACAGGACAGGCTGAGGATTATGCAAGTCCAGCTTCTCCACAACATGTACCTCACCCCGACTAGACTTTTCAAGATGGGGAGGGCAGTGTCTCCCCAATGTGTGAGATGTCAACAAGCTAAGCGTTCCCTTCTGCACATATTCTGAGACTGCCCCAAGGTGGCTCCCCTGTGGTCACTCATCAAGCAGAAAACAGACCCACTGCTTGGCATAGATAGTCTTTTTCTACTGGAAATCTGTTTGGTGGGAGACTACACTGGGGTACCAGTCCGAGAATGGAGATTTTACGTAGCACAAATTGCTCTTTCAGTCAAAAAATTGGTCCTGCGCCACTGGCAGGACTCTGAGCCTATTTCATATATTGAGTGGGTATAAGAATTACTATTCAGTCTCAGAACTGAAAGGCTAATAGCTAGTCTTCATCACTGTATTTTTAAGTTTGATAAAATTTGGGGTAGACTACATGCTCTCTACTCAATGGGCTCTGCACTGGCTACCACTGTATAATCAGATGCAGCATAGGTTTGGTCAAGTCCCATTCTGATGCAGGAGTGGGTTAGGGTTGGTAGTGTGGGGGATGGAAAGAGTGGTTTGTGCTCTTTCTCCTGTGGTTGTTGCGTGCAGTTGTATCATGTGAAATATCATAAAGTTGACTTAATTTAAAAAAAAACATATATATATATATATTGGGGGTAAGTGGTAAAGGAGTGTGATAAATTATGTTATTTTCACCAAGGTGTGATAAATATAAGACCTGACATTTATCACACCCGCGCAAAGCTGTGCATAGCCGCGCAAAGCCACGCAAATGGTACATTTTGCAACAATGAGGCCCCCATTGTATATATCGGATACATGATGAGCACTCATGTGACATGGGAAATATGTTCAGTCCTGTACAGTGACCTCTGAAACCTCACTTGTGGCTTTGCCACTCGTGAGTATTCAGAGATCACTCTATAGGAGTGAAGATATTTTCCATATATATATATATAAGAGAGATTTGAAAACGTATTTGTGGAATATGGCCTTTTTAGATAATTAATTATTTATTAATGTCTGGTTTTTATTATAAATATACTATTTGATGATATGCTGACTTCTTATGGATATTTTATGTTTTTATTTAGAGTTCGGGAATTGTTTTAAAACTGTTCAGCACCTTGATATACTAAAAGGTGCTATACAAATAAAATTATTATTATTTATTATTAATATTATATGTATATATACTGTATTTTATATATATATATATATATAGATATATATATATTATCTTTAGACATTTTCTGGTGGCAGCAGGGATAATTTGTACCCATAGACTGAGAATGAACACATTTATTTGTGCAGTAATTTTTCTCCTCTGATAGCACAATATCTGGAGTGTCTTGACCATTTTTACTTTGTGTTATTTTATGGCTATTGTTATTTATTATTGTAGTCTTAATAGGGGAAGTCAGGAGGCAGAGAAAATGGTTAGCTGACTGTACATTAAGTTAGAGGTTGGATGGTTGATGTGTAAATTATTATTTTAATTTTATATGGATAATGTGAATGTCTGGTTGTGTGTGTAGGGCAGAGGGTGAGGGAGGGGAAGGTGTGGTGGTTTTATGTTTAGGATTGTATTTATGGAAGAAATGGAGTACCGTTTTGGGGTGTTTGGATCAGCCAATGTAGCTATTTGTGTGGGTTTTGGGCCCTTTAAGCTTACCTATTCTCCATCCCAGCTGCTGGATCTCCATCTCCTCGATGTCCACCCCACCAGGGATGGCATGCAGGTGCTGTAGGGAGGTGGGCATTGCGATGAGGTGGGATGGTAGGCAGTGGGGCATGAGAATTGTTAATGGGAACAGCTGTATTAGGGTGGTGAGGACTAGGAGACATCTGAGGGAAAAATGGGACATAGGGATAGGCCAGACATGTGTGTGGTTCCCATACCAAGGCACCCACCATACCAAGTGGGTACATAGCCATTAGGCTGGCAACCACTGCCCTCTCCTTTTGAGCAGTGCATTGCAATGCCAGATTGATCTGGGAGCAAGACCGCAATTATAGCAGTTTCAATTTCCTTGGTTAATCTGGTTTGCATCACAGAGACCTGGTTGATTGATGACTCTGGTCCAATTTTGGAGGCATCTATCCCGGATGAATTTTCTGTGGTGCACTGCCTTAGGAGGGATCACAAGGGTGTGGGGTTTGGCCATCTTTTTCAGAGCCAGTTTGAACTTTTGAGTGCACCCAGTGGAGTCTAGTTCATTGCTTGAAAGTGTGGCTGTGTGTGAGAGTCCAGGTGCAGGTTGTAGAATCCTTCTGGTGTACCAGCTTCCAGGGCATGACAGAGAATTTCTACAGGAGGTAGCAGACTTTGTCACCAAGAGAGTATTGGAGTCACTGGGATGGTTGGCTCTGGGTGACTTCAGTGCTTGGATTGATGATGAACTCTTGCAGTCTGGACTAGACTTCCTCCAGATGATAAATTCATTGGACGTTGAAGAAGTTGTTACTACTGTGACCGACAGACATGGTCACACCTTGGACTCAGTATTCTCACTAGGACTTGTGGTAGATAACCTCAAAATTGATTTGGTCATGTGGTCAATTACTGCACAGTAAAGTTCTTTTTCTGGGTAGCCCACCAGTAGTGCTCCTCCTGTGGAGATGGTCCGCTTCTGCCTTTTAAAGGGGTTGTCCCCAGCAGGACTCCAGGTAGTGATGGACCTCTTGGATATGGTGGTTGCTTGTGGGGCAGGTTTGGGAGAGGTGGTGATGGCTTATAACTGGGCCATTACCTCGGCTCTTGACTCTGTCACACCAGTACATATATGACCCAAGTCTTCTCGCTTTAGATCCCTGTGGTTTGATGGGGAGCTCAGGGAGATGAAGACCAAGGGTCAGACATTGGAGTGCTGCTGGCTGAGGTCTAGGACTACAGATGTGCAAAACTGGAAAATTTCACCTAGCAAAATATTTTGCGTAATTTCCGCATTATGTGAAATATCTCGCCTAGGCAAAATGTAATTTTGCCTCTGATTTTGCTTTCATATAATGTGAAATTTTGCCCATTTTGCTGATTTAGCTTTCACATAAGGCGAATTTTGCCAAATTACAATGAATTTTGCCAATGTTTTTCTATTTTGCCAGTGAAATTGCAATGCGTTTTGGGTAAATAGCTGAAATATCACATGCAGGCTGTTTCCTGCACAATATATTGTTTGTTGAGTCATAGAACAGTTCAGTGTGGTGCATCACAGCCAATAAACTCTTCAGAAACCTCTTTATTAGTGAACATTATTTTGTTTGGATATCTTTGGATAATACTTAATTAAACTGAAGTAGTGTTTTCAGTTTTCTCTGTGCCTTTATCTGTGAGGGAGTTGAGTGGGGGATGGTTGACCATGTGGTATGTGTGTGTGCATATGTGTGTATGTGTATGTGAAAGCAGAGCAGGCTAGTTCCTAATATTTGACAGATTTCTCACAAGTTGTGAGTGAGTTTCTATAATTTCTTGTAAGTCTTGATATTTTTGTTGGTGTGCTACTTAGTTATTATATTTTTCTTACATATTGACCCTTTTTTGGGTAACTTTATCTGAATAGTTACTCATTTTGAGTTGTTCTGTTCCTGTTTCCCTTTGCTTAATCACTTTTGTGCTTTATCTTTTTATTGGAAGTATTCGTGTACATTGACCGCTTGACTTGTCCATAACCAGGTACACTGCATTATTGAATTGCTCACGGAAATTAAACTTGTGATCTAGTCTCTGCATTGTAGAGATCCTGTTTTTCTATTAAATTTGCTTACCATATTAACCCTTCCCTCCCTGTTACACAACTGGTGTTTACTACCTGACCCGTACTATATAAAAAACTACATACAGTACAGTACAGTAGTTTTCAAGAGAGTGGTTGTCCCTGCACAATTTCTGGAGGTGACTTTGTTCATTTCAAATCTTGTTTTCCCTTCCGTCTGATATATCTATAAGCACAAATTGTATTTAGTAAGTACTAACACACTACAGTAATCTTCTTATCCAGACACCACTTATCCGGACCGTCGATCGTGTTTTGACTGTGAGGTGTTCTGTGCGGTAGGTTTACAGTATAGTTTGCATGAACCTACCAGTACCTACCCAGTTATTATCAAGTTGTGTAATAATCATTCCATTTAAAAACTGACATTTGATTAAGAACTACTGAAGTATTTTTTCAGAGTTACTTCACATCCTTGTTATGGTGGTGTTCTCTGTTAGTTTTGTATTGAAAGCCTCTTACTTCTGTCCTCCTGTTACCCCATGTTACTTAACTCATGTTTTTGTAATTGAAAAAATAAAACAGTGGTTTAACACTCAAATAGGCTACAGTAGTAGTTGTAGGTAGTTGTATACACTACAGTGCAGCTACCTGTTCTGATTTCTGTTTGCCCTTTGCAGACAGCACAGCAAGTGTTAAATCACACTTATTCAGTAGAAATACATAATCATATACTTGTGGAGGAAGCCAGATAGAACAAGCTTATAAATATGCCTGCCAAGAGATGTTCCACTTCAGGTAAAGGTGCCCAGGTGGGAGATGGCTCAAAGAAGTCTGTTGGCATAAGCAAACCTATTTCCAAATCAATGCCCTCTGTGTGCTTCGTTCCTTCTGGGGCAGCCAGTAGCAGCAAAATCGAAGTTAGAAGAGGCTTCAAGTCTGTGGCTCATTTCTTTACTACCCAATCCATAGCTAGCATGCTTGTTGGGGATGATACTGGGCATAAGGGAGACACTCACGCCAGTGGATGCACAGAGGTCCAGGAGGAGGTTGGAAAAGTTGTCTGCGTGACTGTTATTCCTACTCAAGGAGGAGCTGATGGTGGTGAAGGTGATAGTATCCAGCTTCAGTCTGTTTCTCCTGGAGAAGGAGATAAGGAAATTCATCCCCCCTTCCCCACAGTAAGGAGATGCTAGAGAAGGTAAAAGTTTCTCTGGAAGTAGAAGGTGATAGGAAGGAGGAGGGCATAATATGTTTTGGTACAGATAATGATCAGCTGTTTTTCCTCCTTGGACCTGTTTGTGTTGCCTTGTGTTATTTCCCCTGCTGTTAACTCCACTTTATTGAAGAATTGCTTACAACAACAATAGCCTGTGTGACAGACTGGTTTTCCAGCAATTCTTAAATGTATACATTTAAAATCTGTTTCTACAAACTCAGCGTGCAGGGGGCTTGGGGGAGTTGGCTGCTGAGGTCACTGGAGGGGCAGAGTTCATATCTTTAAATCTCCGCATTGCATGCATTGTTAAATCAGATGTTTTTCCTCCTTGGACCTGTTTTTGTTGCCTGGTGTTATTTCCCCTGCTGTTAACTGCACTTTATTGAAGAATTGCTTACAACAAGAGCCTGTGTGAGAGACTGGTTTTCCTGCAATTCTTAGACTGTAAGCATTTAAAATCTGCTTCTACAAACTCAACATGCAGGGGGCTCAGAGGAGTTGGCTGCTGAGGTCACTGGAGGGGCGGAGTTCATATCTTTAAATCTCCACACTGCACATTAGCACGAGCGTTTGCATGAGCGTTTACTGAGTAGCGCTAGCACCACTCCAGCAGAGAGTAACTGGTTGGGATATTGAGGTATACTATAGGTTTAATTTAATGTTTTTAGGATGAGGCTTAGCCAGATTTTATGTTTCATTATTATGGCTTGCATAATAGGGCCCTTCTCTGGGAATGTTAGCTGTTATCTAAATAAGGATGGGTAATATGAATGGGAATACAGTTCATTCCAGCCGAATGGCCCTGGGAAATCAGAGTTTACTAAATCACCTCTGTACTTAAGTTTTGAACCTCATGAAATGTTATCTCAATGTTTAATAAAACAAGGAAATGTTAGGATTAGTTATTTGGTACACTTGTACCATTGTTATAAACGTTTCCAGTTTTCATTATTTCTTCATAAAAATATCAGGATCACATGAATGGAAAGGAAAACTTTAAGATATATAACTAACATTAGATGGTTAGTTTCAATTCTCCTTATGTTTTCAGATGCAGTTCATCCAAATCCTGGACCTCAAGGGATTCTTACTAGGAGTATAAAGCCCCATGATAGAGATGCCACCTCTTTACGTATGGCTCATTTAAATGTTCATAGTTTGACTGCCAAACGGTCTTTAATTGAGTGTTGGATACATGAAGAAAAACTTGATGTGGTAGCTCTGTCAGAGACCTGGCTATCTGATAAAATTTTAAATCAAGAATTACATATTCAGGATTTTACTATTTTCAGGAGAGACAGGGTTGGGAGGAAAGGGGGTGGTTGTATGTTCTATATAGCTAATTATTTATTGGTCAATGAATCTAACATTATTCCAGTAAACCCATTATATGAATCATTGACTATGGTCCTTATGTTTGGTTCAAGGAAAACCTTAACTATTTGTAATGTTTATGTTCCTCCAGAAAAATCTAGAGAAGGTGTTTTAACTTTTTTTGGTAATATTTCCCATCAATTATTACAAAGAGAATTAATTATAGTCAGTGACTTTAATCTCAGTTGGTCTTCATTTAATAATTTAGAAGCTCGTAATTTGGTCACAGATTTAGGGCTTCATCAATTGATCATAGAAACTACACGATTTAATTACAAGACAGGTTATGAGTCAACTATGGATTGGGTCATTACTAATTACCCATCTTGAATTGTTAGTTCTGAGGTTTTCCCAGATGATATTAGTGACTACTGTCTGGTATTTTTTAATTGGTCAGGTAAAGTATTTAGGAAGTCATATAAAACTGTGACCTTCCAAAAAATAAAAGATTTGGATGAGATGAAATTTGAGGAAGAAATTCAGTCATGTGACTGTTCCTTTCTGGACAATATTGTGGATATTGATGTAGCCTATCGAAAGTTTTGTGATTTGCTTATTAGTATCTGTGACAGACTTCTTCCAGTTAAGAATGTTAGAGTTAGAGGGGACAATAAAGTTTGGATAACTCTGGGTCTACTAAAATTGATTAGGATTAGAAATAAGGCTTGGAAAACATTTAGGAAAACAAAATTACTTGAACGTCAATTGAAGTTAAAGGAATTAAGGAATAAATGTCAGATAGCTATTAGAGTGGCAAAAAATGAATTTTATAAGCAAAAACTTATAGAAACTAATAGTAACTCACATTCCACTTGGAAAATGTTAAATTCTCTTATGGGAAAGACACAAGCACAGGATAAATTTGCCCTTGACCTTGATGATCTATTAGTTAATGATGCTAAAAAAGTTGCTGAAGCTTTTCATTTACATTTTTCTAATCTTGATCACTATAGAGAAATGTTTAATAGTAAGGATAGGCTAGAGAATATTCCTGATACTCTCTGTCAGAAATTCAAAGCAACTATAGTAAATAAAATAGTGCCTAATTTTTATTTTCGGTTATTACAACCTACCGATCTTGTTAGTTATGTCTTTAAAATGAATCCTAAGCCAGTTTTCGGTCCTGATTTATTGAACTTTAGGGTTATAAAAAAGGTTATATTTTCTATAGCAGAACCATTGACTACTTTATTCAATTACTCTCTTTGTAATAGTGTTTTCCCTGAGGTTTGGAAGAATTCCACTATTAAACCTATTTTTAAAACTGGTCCCAGGTCCAATATCAGTAATTATCATCCAATCTCTCTTTTAGCCCCTGTTTCAAAAATACTTGAGAAAATGATGTGAGATCAAGTTACTGATCATTTGGAAAAGTACAATTTATGGACTGATTCACAACATGGGTTTCAACTCTATCATAATACTGAGACTGCCTTGGTGAGGTTCATAAGCCAAGCCACTAGAGCTATTGATGAAGGGAAATATGTGGCAATGGCTTTTGTGGACCTCACCAAGGCATTTGACTTGTGGATCATACTGAACTCCTTAATAGTCCTTAACAGTGTTTTCTTTTCTAGGGAGGGGATTGCTTGGTTTAAGAACTATTTGTCCCGCAGAAGTCAAAAAACAATGGTCAGTGGGGTTTACTCAGAACAGGTACAGATACGGTGTGGAGTCCCCCAGGGCTCCATACTTGGACCATTTTTAATTTTTTGTTTTTGTTAATTCTGTGCCAACTATTTTTTCCAATAGAGAATTAATTCTTTACGCAGATGATGCGGTATTATTTTGTTCAGGGGCCAATTTATCAGCTCTTAAGGAGTCCTTGCAAACAGATTTTATTCTACTGCATCATTGGTTTGATCTACATAAAATGGTAATGAATTCTGTTAAGACTAAAACTATGATTTTTACTACTAACAAGAAACCCCTGTTTCTGAATTTAAAATTCTTGATAAAGATGGTTTCTTAATTGAGTATGTTAAGCAGTTTAAATATCTGGGGATAGTTTTGGATCCATATTTTTCATTTGAAGCCCATATTGTGGGCCTAATTAACAGACTTCATAAAAGACTGGGCCTTCTTTTTCGGTTAAGAAGATATCTTACTGTAGAGATTAGAACCATGCTTACCCATAGTCTTCTTTTTACTGTTATTGACTATGGGTCGATAGTTTATTCCTATACTTCAGGAAGATTGTTAAATAAACTCCAGGCTACTTATCATTAGTGATACTCTTTGCAACTGGACAGTTGAGTATGACTCATCATTGTACATTACACAATTCATTTAAGTGTCTCTTACTTATTGAGAGATTTAATAATAGGTCTCTTACTTTTTTGCATAAAATTAGGTTGGGTCTTCTTCCCAGCAGTATTTCAAGTTTGTTTCCAGTTGTTCCCAAGATATTAAATACTCATCTTCAAAGTAAATACTCTTTTCAAATTCCATTTTTTCATACTGTTTTTGCTCAAAAGTCTGTGACCTTTGTAGCTCCAAATCTTTATAATGGTTTGCCCTCTAATGTTGTTAGTTGTTAAAACATTTCTACATTTAAGATGGCACTTAAAAGAAATTTGTTCTCAAACTGTGTTTGTAGGTGTTTCTCTTAGCTTCAATTATGATGTAATTGTTTTATACTGTTCTGGCTAAGTCCTTAATATTTTAATTTGTTTGTTTTTTGTAATGTCTTTATATGTATAATGTATGAAACTGGACGTCTGTGAAAATGGGCTTTGCCCACAGACCTTTTCAGTATAAAATAAAAAATGAAAATGAAAATGAAATGAGGAGGTGCTGGATCCCCCTGTGGGAGCCAGAAGTGACAAAGCTGAAGGGTGATGATGTAGCCCATTTAGATGACAAGCCTGAGGGTGAGACTATCAGCAAGCCTACATCAAGCAGTCCAGTAACCCCCCCCCCAAGACACAGCATGGTGGAAGTCATGCAAGTGGCCCAAAAAGCAAGAACTTCCACACCTTTGGCTCTGCTGTCCAAGTCCCAGTGCCATGTCAAATCTAGAGGTGCAAAGTCCTTAGTTTGGGATTTTTTCTTGCTGGATGCAGCTGATGACATCGTAGGCAATACCTTAGCAGTGTCAAGCATGTGTCAGTCATGGAAAAAAGGGCAGTCACATAGGCACTGGTGGCCAGCACGCCCACTTGAAAAAGAAGCACCCATTGTACTGGCACCAACTCCAGAAAAATACCAGAGCTGTTGGTGGGACTTCCCTTGTCAAGCTTAATGTTAGTGATAGCAGTGCAATAGAGCAGGAGGAGGGAGGGAGGGCTGAGTGGGTCAGTAGAGGATGAGTGTGAGGAATCCTTTTCTTTCTCAAGCAGAGGGCATAGTAGCAGTGGAGCTGCCACTCCCTGGAGTTGAAGTCCATGAAGTGGAGGGACACCATATAACAGAATGAATGACACCAGATTTCTGTCTCAGTTTACTTGAACATTTTTCGGGAAATATTTCTGGACTTCTGGGGCATGTTTGGCAGTGGCAACACCAAGATTAGGCCTGCAAACCATTGTAAATGGTGCAAAAAGGAGCAGATTTCAGTTCTGGTGGTGGATGTGAATCATATAACAATGTTTCTGATACCAGATTTCAGTCTCAGTTTACTTGAATATTTTTTGGGAAACATTTCTGGACTTCTGGGTCATGTTCGGCAGTGGCAGCACCAAGATTAGACCTGAAAACTGTTGTAAGTGGTGCAAAACACAGCAGATTTCAGTTCTGGAGGTGGATGTGAACTATATAACAGCATGACTGACACCAGATTTCAGTCTCAATTTACTTGAACATTTTTTTGGGAAACATTTCTGGACTTCTGGGGCATGTTCGGCAGTGGCAGCACCAAAATTAGGCCTGAAAACCATTTTAAATGGTGCAGAAAACAACAGATTTCGGTCATGGTGGTGGATGTGAACCATAAAACAACATGACTGACACAAGATTTCATTCTCAATTTACTTGAACATTTTTTGGGAAATATTTCTGGA
Source organism: Neoceratodus forsteri (assembly GCA_016271365.2). Lineage (NCBI taxonomy): Eukaryota > Metazoa > Chordata > Ceratodontiformes > Ceratodontidae > Neoceratodus > Neoceratodus forsteri. The sequence goes on along the minus strand of CM057455.1, from coordinate 1,170,611,770 downwards.
CTTCTGGGGCATGTTCAACAGTGGCAGCACCAAGATTAGGCCTGTAATCCTTGGTAAACGGTGGCAGAAACTTCATTTTGAGGTCCGTGAGGTGAGCTCTGACTCCAAGTCTAGATGCTGCCTGCTTCCTCTAGAGACATATAGCACAGGAAAAGAACCACTCACTTCCTGCCTGTTTAGACTCAACCCTGTGACCACCAGCAGATGGAAAATCCCAATTTCACCCAATTTCACCTTATGAAAGCACAAGGTGAAATTCAAGGTGAAATTTGGAGGTGAAATTACGTCGAAAGTCCATAATTATGCAAAATGTTTCACCAGGTGAAACTGATGATTTTGAAGAATTTCATTGGAGAAATACAATATTGCTGCATCTCTATCCAGGACTGAGAAGGACAAACTGACTTTGAGAACACACTACGGCGAGTATCAAACAGCAATCTCCCATAAAAAGGCAGAATTCTTGTTCAGGGAGATTACTGCAGGGAGGAACAGACCAGCTCAGTTTTTTCAAACTCTGGAGAGGCTGCTTCATTATGCCTGTCTTCAGCAACAAGAGTAGTATCAGTCACCAGGTGTGAAGAGTTTGCTTTGTTCTTCTCAGACAAAGTGTCCTCTATCAGGTCCAGGATTTCCCCAATGGGGCCGCTACAGACCCACAGTGGAGAGGTAGTCATCACTAGGAGCAATCCTCCCATCTGGAGTGAGTTTAGGCCAGTGGGGCAGAAGAGGTCAGTGAGGAAATCTCAAAGCTGTGGCCCACTTGTTCTGAACGGGACCCAGGCTTGACACATCTCTTTGAGGGCTGTGTGGAGTCCACAGGTCCAGTGTTCGCCGAGACTGTCTTTTTTTTTTAAACTCAAATTTTATTTCAAAGATCAGGTATACAGCTCATACATATCATTTAGATCATACAATGAATCAAAACATTCACTAGATTCTTCTAGTTTTTCATGTCAAATCAATTAACATGACTATTACATAACCTGCAGGAGAAAATACAATGCTCTTCACATCTAGCATTATCCCTTCTCCTACTTCTCCAGCTGATTTTCAAGATTTTCTAATAAATTTCTCCTATAGTGCAATGAGGAGTACAGCTCTCTCCAAAATCTATGTGTCTTCCGAGAGAAGATAAAATGATATAAACCCCTCCCTAGGTGGTTAATCAGTAAAGTTTTGGTGAAATAAGCTAAGCGGGTTTCATTGTACACAACTTGGCTATTTGATGTATTAAAGAACATAACCTAGGAGGAGTGCCCCTTCAAATAATGACTCAACAGGAGTCTTATAACTTTATAGGGAGACTCTGCAGATCAACCTTGTTAAGAGATCTTATCATAACCCAGGGGAATGAAGCACCCCATTTCACCTAATATTTCATTGCCCAGGGGCCTGAGTACCAAGATGGTACCAGAATTCTGTCTCTACACATCTTCAGCATGGTTTCTTTGTGGAAGCTGAGCAAGAGCGCCTTTCTTGGGTGCATGGCCACTCTCCCACGGTTTACCTAAGCCCGTAAGTTGGGATCTTCCTCCACCTCCCTCCTCTCCCATATCTCCCACAGTTCTTTATGTTTCTCTTCTGTCAATCTGATTTTGGCTGTCAGGCCTTCCATTCGCTTAAGTCCTTCCACTTTGCTTCTCCGGGCACCCAGGTCTGGTGGTGTGGGGGTGAGCCATCTGGATGTGACTTCTTTCAATGCAGCCAGGCACATCAACCTGACCAGGAACTGCAGAACGCGCCTCCTGACTCTCCCAAGATCTAGACCCAGAATAAGAGAGTCAAAGGAGCATCGGAGAGTGACTCCCCACAGTGAGCCGAGGGTCTCACTTATCCCCTGCCTAAACCCCCTCACCTTAAAATGTGTGTATGCATGCCCACCTGTCCACACCCTCTCCAACACAGATCTGTGCCCCCTCCTGGAAAATGCTTGGTGAGCAAAGGCGTGTGGAAGAATCTGGTAAGGCATTTCCAGTGGAATTCCCTCCAGGTTGGGGAGGCCATTATGCACCAACCCTTATCCCATGCCTACTGCCAATGTTAGTCTGTGATCGGGGACCCCAGCTCTCTCTCATTTGTATCTAAGGGCCCAGAAATTTGCATTACCCTCCCCCTGTAGGGCCTTATATCCCATTGAGATTGTCTTTCTCTGCTCAGTTAATCTGGCCGACCAGTAGATAAATTCCTCTAATTTGGTCATATCCCTTGTAATCTTAGGTATCAAATTATGTGTGCCTAAGTAATGCCTTACTTGAAGATATCTATAAAAATCAGATTTATCTAGGCGAAATATTTGTTATAACTGCTCGAATGGCATTAAAACATCTCCTTGCAGTAAATTCCGGAACCTAACTAAGGCCTTACTATTCCATGCCCTGAAACCTTGGTTTGTATGTGCGGGAAGGAAGGCCAGTCACCCAATATAGAAGTTAAAGGGCCTAATCCCTCTGGTGTCTGGGTCAACCTTCTGGCACTGATCAAGGCCCTAAGTGTGTGTCTAGTCCAGGGGCTTTCAATTGTTTGCCATGTCAAGTTGGTAACTGGGGCATGAGGTAGGGAGGCCAGAGAGAACCTCTTAGACTGAAATCTCAATATACCCTGCCATCCCTCCTCTCCTTCCCGTTTCAGCCAGGAGATGACTGGGGCTATTTGAGCCGCTAGATAGTACAGTTTGACATCAGGATAAGCAAGTCTCCCCCAGTCTTTGGGCTGAGGAAGAAGCCCCACTCTCATCCTTCTTCAGCTACCCTGCCAGAGAAATTTTTGAAAGGTCACCTAGGACCCTTTTCCAGTATCTCTTCGAGATCCCTATGGGAAGCGCTTGTAACAAAAACATGAACCGGGGGATGACATTCATTATTACTGTCTCCATCCTCCCCCCCAAGGAGAGCAGGAGCAATTTCCATCTGATGATGTCAGCAGAGATATCCCTCCATAACTTTCTATAGTTCAGTTCAAACAAGTTAGTTATACGTGGGTGACCTTAATCCCCAAGTACCTCACCGTATTGGCCTTGGCCCACCTATAAGGGAAATCCCTCATGACTTCTCTGGGGATCGTCCCTCCAAACCTCATAGCCTCCGACTTATCATAGTTGATTTTGTAGCCTGAGACCCGCCTGTATTCCTCTAGCTCCTTCCTCAGCTCCAGGAGGGATGTTTCAGGGGAGGTGATATAGAACAGGGAGTCATCCGCATACAGAGAGATTTTATGTTCTCTCTCTCCCCTACCTCAATACCCTTGATGTGGCCCTAATCCTCACTGCTAATGGTTCTATGCACAGGACAAATAGTAAGGGGGACAGGGGACATCCCTGTCTCATTCCTCTTGTAAGATGGAACCTCTCTGTCATGAATCCATTAACCCGTACCGCAGCCTGTGGGGTGGCATAGAGAGCTCTCATGCTCCCTTAGTACATAGGCCCAAATCCCATCTCCAGCAGGGTACAGTGGAGGAATTCCCAATTCACCCTGTCGAAAGCTTTCTCCACATCCATAAAAATGGCTAGAGTACATTGGTTGTCAGCCTGCTGGTGTATGATCAGGTTCAGCAGGTGCCTGATGTTGTCACGTAGAAGCCTTCCGTTAATGAACCCTGTCTGATCCAGATGTACCAAGTGCCCCACCACTGTCTGTAACCTCTTAGCTAGTATAGAGGTAAAGATTTTTTGATCAACATTCAGCAGAGATATGGGTCGGTAGGACCCGCACTCTGTTGGATCCTTACCTTCCTTATGGATTATCATGATCTGTGCATACTGCCAGCTCAGTGGGGTGGCTCCCTCTTGTTGGACTTCTCTACACACCCTACCCAGCAATGGGGCCAGTACATCTTTAAATGTCTTATACAGCTCTGCTGAGACACCTTCTGGGCCAGGGGCTTTGCTCACCTTCAGTGCCAGTTTACTTGCGATGACTTCGTCGTCCCCAAGTGGGGAGTCTAGGAAGTCACTCTCCTCCTGGGACAGCTTCTGCAGCTTAGTCCCTGTAAAAAATCTGTCCAACTTGTCACAGAACCCTTCAACAGAGTCCTGAGTACATAAGGATTTGTAGAACCTCCTGAACTGATCGGCCATGTCTTCCAGGTGTGAGGCCCAGCCCCCCTGCGAGGTTCTCACTTTAAGAATGTTCCACAAGGTGGCCTCTTTTTGGATTTGCCAGGTGAGTAGCCTGCCTGCTCACCCTCCTGATTCATAAAATCTTTGACAAGAATACCTAAGCTGCTCCTGTATTTTGTCATATAACTATTTATTTAGTTTCTGCCTGTTAATATCTAATTCCCTTTTGATTTCTGGGTTAAGGCCTATTTTATGCTCTACTTGCAGGTCCCATAGTTTGGCTTCCAATCTTGCAATCTCCTCCTGGTTTCTTTTTTTCAGAAGGGAAGCATATTGTATGATGTTCCCAGTCAGGAAGGCTTTCAACCCATCCCACCAAATAGCTACAGTGGTATCTTGGGCTGGGTTGTTATGAGAGTCCTTGCTTGTCTGAGCTCATTTAATACCCTCTTTCATTTGATTGGGCTGCCCATTCCCCTTACATTATAGGTTACAATTACTCCTTCATCCATAGGGTATATCTCTCTTCCCCCACTTCACTTACTGTGTTTACACCATCGAGTCTCCCTATTTCTATCATAATGACAACAAAATGAACATTCAACAGTTTTAAACTTAAACAAACAACTTCCAACAATTCTTTTGCACCCTGATCGCTTTAAGAATGTTGTTAAGGCAGCTGGATGTGGTCCATCTATTGTGGGCCATGTGCTCATCATGCGCTTTCTGGGAAATTGGCTTCCTCTATCTGCCAAACCCACAGTAATTAGTTGCCCCCTTCCTGCAAATCTCACAGTGTGAACCATCTTTTGTACTTTTACTTCCTTTTATTATGGAAACCCTTTCTTCTCTTCCTGTCTCGAACCCCCAGGTGTGGGTATCAACTGGGGATGTTGAGAGAAAGAACACCTCGCTTTTATTTAAACAATCAGCTGGCATTCATGTAAGCCCCCCCCCATGTTCCGTTCCTCCACATCGTTCAAGGATTCCTCCTGTTCCTCCTAGTCTGGATTATCCTGGAGGGAATCAGATCTCTCCTATCCAAGCCTGAAAAGGTTTGAGATCATCCCTGATACGATGGGGGTATGCGGTCTTTTCTGAAACTTCCCCTCATGAAGATCGCTTGCTTGTCAGTCTCGACATGGGGACTCGGTGCTGCAATATTGGGGCATCCCCTAACATTAATCTATATAGGGGGAACTGGAGGGAGGCCTAGGAGCAAGACCCGAGGACCCCCCTCAAGGATCATCCCAATGGTTAAAACAGGGACAGAGTCCCTAATTAGGGACCCTCCTCGCCCCAGTTTTTATGGGATGGCCGACCCCAGGCCTCAATTATCCCTGTGAATTTCAGGGAGTCACCTCAGCAAAGGCCCGGTGGCCACGTGGTGGAGCCGAGGGGCAGACCAGATCCATGCCCTCTTTCCCTTGTAGCTGCTCCCTCCTGACATCAAAACCAGTGATCTGCTCCACAGCACCCTCTAGGCCACCATTTGCTCCCCGTGAATGGCTCCACCCTCCCCTCTCAACCATGAACGCCACCCTCAGTAACTATATGTGTAAACGTAAGTCTTTCTACCTATTATTCCCTTCCACTGCAGTAATGCCAGTCCCCGGCTTTCCTGAGGCCCCACCCAACCAAGGCATCAGTGCATCTCTTCCCTTCAGTCCTCTCCGTAGAGAGGGACTTCATCTGTCCAAGTCAGTGAAACAGCCCTTTTAAAGAAAAAGGGAGTAATAGAGCTAACCATGTAAGGATATATGGTAGTTCACTCAGGTTTCTGCCGAGTTGCTGCCTTCTTCCATCCGCCTCTGGGATGTTCCCTCCTCTGCTTCCTGGTGTAGATCACCCTGTTTGGTCGCTGAGATTCCCCCTTGTTCTCTCTTTGTCCCGAGTTTCTTCTCCTCTTCCAGGGCTCCCTTTCTCTCCATCTGACCTCCAGAGAGGAGGAATCTGGTCTACTGAGCAGGTCAATTGGGACTTTCATCTCAACCAAGGTTGAGCTCGCCTCTGCCAGAGATCTGAAGAATGCCGGTCCCTTCGGTAAAAAGATTTTCAACTGGGCCAGAGCAATAAGGTGCATTTTAATATTTTTCATCACCAGAAACTTTTTTATATCCAAAAGGACTCTCCTTTTCTGCTGTGTGTAGGGAGTGAAATCGTGGTCAAAAAACAGACGTGAGTCTCCCAAAAACACAATTATTTTGGCCCAGGCTGCCTGCAATACACGCGTTTTGGTGCGATAGTCCAGAAATTTGAGCACAATAGATTGAGGGGTAGCCTTTCAGCCCACTGTTTTTTCCTTCATGCTCTGTGCGCCCGGACTATGTTCAGTGTTTGATCTTTAGGTAGGACTAGTAATTCCTTCTAAAAGCAGTCCAAAAAAGGCTCCGTGTGCTCCCCCTCTTCCGTGTCCTTGGGGACTCCGTAAATGTGAAGATTGTCCCCTGCGAGAAAGTAGTTCCAGGTCATCTAGTTTCTCTATCCATTCTCTGTCTCTTTTCAAGACATATTGGAGCACTTCTTCATGCTCCTGTACCTCTGAATTAGTCTCTGAGAGGCCTTCCTCCAGTTCTCCAGCATGGTGGGCTACCGCAGCTCTTTCTGCCTTGGACTCCAGCATCAACTTCTCCATTTTCTGCATTGTGCCATGGATTTTCTGCAGCTCTTGGCAAAGCTTTCGAGAGGTAATGGTGAAATTCTCCTGTTTCATCTTCTGAGAGCATAGCTGGAGAAGCGGGGGGATCAAGGACCTTGCTTTTTACCGTCGACCTGATGCCACGTGAATCTGGGGCCGGAGTCGGCTTTAAGTATTCAAATAAATTCTCTTTGGTGTGACCCTTTGGTGGCATTTTTCAATGCCTTTCGTTGTTTTTGATTTAGTTGCTGAGGGGGGCACCGACGGAGGCCAGAAACTGCTAAAATTAACTGAATTAAGATCCCCGGGGGTCGGAGCTCCGACAGTTAGGTGCACATCAGGAAGGAGGCGGAACCAGAAGTCTCTCACTGAGACTGTCTTACATAGAAACATAGAAGTTGACGGCAGATAAGGACCGCAAGGCCCATTCAGTCTGCCCATTTCTTTTTCTACCTTATAAATGTGCCATCTGCCTTTGCTCTGTCAATGGCCTATCTATTCATACTCATCTGTATTGCTCCCTTATGCCTATCCCACACCTGTTTGAAGACCTGGACGGTATTCATATCCACCACTTCCTGAGGTAGGCCGTTCCATGCATCCACCACCCTTTCTGTGAAAAAGAACTTCCTCACATTACCTCTTAATCGGCTTCCCTCTAATCTCATGCTGTGTCCTCTTGTCCTGCTGTTTTTCTTATATTGAAACATGTTAGACTCTTTCACCTTATTAATGTCCTTAAGGTGTTTCAATGTTTTGATCATATCACCTCTCTCACTCCTTTGCTCTAGGGTATACATATTGAGCTCCGTTAATCTGTCCTCATATGTTTTCTGATGCAGTCCCTGCACCATTTTGGTTGCTCTTCTCTGGACTGCCTCAATTTGGTTAATGTCCTTGTGAAGGTGTGGCCTCCAGTACTGCACACAGTACTCCAGATGGGGCCTAACCAGTGTCTTGTGAAGAGGGATTATTATCTCACTCTTCCAACTTGTGATACCCCTACTAATACACCCTAACATCCCCCTAGCCTTACCTACTGCTTTAGTGGTCTGCTTGGATGATTTCAGGTCATCGGTGATGATGATGATGCCCAAATCTCTTTCTTCCCTTGTGACTGCCAGCAACTCCCCTCCCAGCCTATAGGTGGCGTCAGGGTTTCTCTTCCCTATCTGCATGATCTTGCACTTCTTTGCATTAAACCCCCATTGTCACTCTTCCAACCATTTTGCTAGTTTATCCAGATCTCTTCTCATTCTGCCCACCCCATCTGGATCATCTACTCTGTTGCAGATCTTGGTGCCATCTGCAGACAGACAAACCTTACCCTCCAGTCCATCTGCAATGTCACTGATGAAGATATTGAAGAGGACTGGCCCCAGGACTGATCCCTGAGGTACCCCACTTGTGACTTGCATCTCTTCTGACTGTATACCATTTACCATCACTCTCTGTTTTCTGCCCATCTACCAGTTTGACACCCAGCTGACCAACTTCTGACCTACCCCGAGCCTACCCAGCTTATTAATCAATCTTCTATGTGGAACAGTATTGAAAGCTTTGCTGAAGTCAAAGTAGGTGACATCAACTGCTTCCCCTTGGTCCACCACTCTGGTTACCCAAAGAAATCTATGAGATTAGTTTGACAGGACCTTCCTTTTGTAAACCCACGCTGTCTTGGATCCTGTGCTCCTATGGATTCCAGGTGTTGCACTATCCTTTCCTTAAGGAGTGCCTCCATAATTTTGCCCATTACTGAGGTAAGACTGACTGGTCTGTAGTTCCCTGCCTCCTCCCTGCTACCACTCTTGTGGAGCAGGATCACATGAGCCATTATCCAGTCTTCTGGGACCTCTCCTGTGCTCAGAGACTCACTAAACAGTTCTGATAATGGCTGTGCTAGTTCTACCCTTAGCTCCTTTAGTACCCTGGGATGTATGCCATCAGGTCCCATTGCCTTGTCCACCCTGAGCTTATTGAGCTCTCGTAGGACCCTTTCTTTTGTGAAGGGACTAGTGCTCACCTCTCTCCCCTGTGTCCATGGTGCTGAGCTGTGGGCCCTGCCCTAACTTCTCTTCAGTAAATACTGAGCAGAAGTATCCATTTAGGATAGATACCTTTACATGGTCCTCCTCCTCACATGCCCCCTTATCTCCTTTGATTTTAGCAATACCCCCTCTGGACTGTCTCCTTTCACTAATGTATCTATAGAAAGTCTTGGCACCTTCTTTGACTGTCTGTGCTAGTATTTTCTCGATTTGGGCCTTTGCCTGCCTTACTGCCTTCCCTGCTTCCCTAAGGGAAGTTTGGTATGCCTCCCTATCTTCATCCGACTGTGTTCCTTTATACTGTATTTCCTGAAGGCCAGCCTTTTGGCTCTGACCTTTTCTGCCTCTGTTTTTGAGAACCAAAGTGGTTTCCTTCTTCTTTTTCACTTCCTTTTCTCTCGAACACAATGGGATGTTGCTTCAAGTACTGCATCCTTAATGCTTGCCCACTTTGCCTGTACCCCCTCACTTGTATTTCTTTTTGCCAGGGCTAGCTTAACTCTGTTGGCCATCTCATCAAAGTCAGCTCCTCTGAAGTCCCACAGTTTTGCCTTGGAATGGGATGATTTAGTTGTAGTGGCCAAATAGAACCATATCACGTGATGGTCACTGGCCCTCAGATGACCTTCTACCTGGAGATTTGTGATCCTTTCCCTGTTAGTCAGTACTAGATCTCTGTTAGCCCTGTCTCTTGTGGGTTGTTGTACCAGTTGTTTGAGGCCTTTCCCCTGCAGGAAATTCACCATGTGTCTAGTTCTGGCAGATGTTCCTGCTGGAATTGACCAATCTGTAGCTGGCATGTTGAAGTCTCCCATTATCAGAACCTCCCCTTTAGCTGTTATGTTTTGTATGTCTTCTAACACTAAAGTGTCTATGTCCTCCCCCTGGTCTGGGGGCCTGTAGACAACCCCAGTTCTTATGGCTGTCCCATTTCCTGTTTCCAGGGTGACCCACAGTTCTTCTGGCTCCTTATGTGTATTCTGAATTTCTGTAGCTTTGATATTTTCATTGACATACAGGGCCTCTCCACCCCTCCTTTTTGCACCTTGGTCTCTTCTGAACTGTACATAGCCAGGTACTGAAGTCTCCCAAGTGTGGTTACTGGTAAACCACATCTTGGTAAACCACATCTTGCTAATTGCTACTATGTCCAGTTTAGCCTCTGTCATTATTGCCTGCAGGTCTGGGATCTTGTTTCCCAGACTGCGAGCATTTGTGTACATGATTTTTCATTGGCCAGATTTCAGTGTGTTAGTTGTTGGGTGAGGTCTGGTGTTTACCCTGTGCATCATATGGGGAGCTGGACCTTTTTACTTACCTGGTGATACAAATGAACTGCAAACATGCTGAACTCCTGTTTCACCACTAGCTGAGGGGGGGGAGGAGTGTTCTTCCCATTCAACGTATGGGGTGCTGCACCCCTCTCCCCATTTGCTAGTTTAAATCTTCTGCAAAGACATCAAACTTCTGCCACAATGCACTGACTCCCTCCTTAGTCAGATGCAGTCCATCAAATTTAAAGAACTTTCACTCCCAAAACTGTTGCCAGCTCCCTACAAATGTGTGTCCTTTTTCCTGGCACCAGTCCTTGAACCACATGTTTAGCTTCCCTGTCTCCCCTTCTCTGACTTTCCATCCATCTGCCCCCATCTCCCAGACTGGCAGGATCTCAGAGAAGGAGATGCTGGATGAAATGGATGATAGTTTGTCACCCAGCCTGGTCAGGTGTTTCTTGATCTCCACAACTGACTGGCTGAAGAGATCATTACTCCCTATATGTAGCAGGATGTCAATGTTTTCTCCTGCTTCCTGAACAATTTTAGCAATGCGGTCAGTGTCTCTTCACACTGATATACCTGGGAGACATCTGACCATTATCCCTGGCTAGAGATAGGTATCAGCTCCCCGAATCATGGAGTCTCCTATGATCAGAAGGTTTTTGGATCTCCTTTTTGTTTTTTTTGGTTTGGTTCCTGTTTGGGGTGAGTTTTGTTGCGCTAGCTCCCGTGCAGCAGTGTCCTGCTCTGCAGTGTCCTCTGCCCCTTTGTTTGATTTCAGAGATAGAGGCAGATACCTGTTTATAGTTTTTATATGGTTTGTGGAGGTAATATTTTGGAGAGCACCGAGTGATGGGGCACCCGATTTGCCCCTCCTAACCACCTGCCAACCTCCTGGACCAACTACCCTCTGTGGTCAAGGCGCTTCTGTTGTATGTTGGGGAAATGGTGGGTGGTTCTTATAATATATTTCCTCTTGAATATTAAATTTGAGGTGTGCAGTCTCTGTCCATGCTGCCTGGAGCTGAGCCCTAAGAGCTCCAATGGCCCAGCATGTAGGACAGTGTCCTAAATCCTGTAAAACTGCCCTTCTGAAAAATGTTCTGCAGTACCTGCAGTTAATGATATCCATTCTAGATAAGTTGCTGTGTTTATAACCTGGTCACAGTAATTAGAAGGGAGAAAATGAAAGCAAAAGTTGGATTTTGTGTTTTGTTTGTTTTTGTATCACTTGTTATAACAAGTTAAATTACTAGTACCCCTGTAAATGAGGTCACCGTGTGTATACCCCACTGATCCACCCCTTCCTGCTTTGCCACAGGAAATGTCACAACTGTTCTACCATATAAAAAGAGTGTAGTGTGGGGTAGTTGGGGATGGGGGTGGGTGGCTGGGTCCTCCCCCTGCTGAAAAAGAAAAAACACGGATGAAGGAAACAAGGAGGTAAGAGCAGAAACAGTCAGCTACAAATGCAGTAACCCTGAAAGCTTTTCCTAATGATAGATAAAACTGTAAAACCAGTAAAGCACCACCTGTAATAATTTCACAGAAGATATACCCTGTAAGAAACACTTTGCTGCAGAGAAAAATAAAGCAGTAACACAAGATATACCTTGCAAAAGACAATTTGAATCAGAAGATTACAGCAGTAATCTGTTAGCACACACCTGTAGGCACACCTTGTAATAATGCAGCAGAAGGTATACCCAGCAACAACAGTTTGAATCAGAGAAAAATAAAGCAATAAAATGTTAGCAACAAACAGTAACAATCCCTGTGAGTACAAAATAAAAATAACAACACAGTAAATCTGCCTAGCCAAAAGAAGTCTTAATCCTTTCCCTTGCTCTGGTAAGGTTCTTTGCTCTGTCCTTTCAAGAAACATAGAAGGAAAAAGCTCAGGTGAAGCTAGGTGCCTTCGCCAGCAAACCTAGTCTTCTAGTCTTGTGCTCACTCTCAGAGGGATCATTCCCTAGCACCTTGGAAGAGGTGTTGGTGAAGCCCCTTCTGAATAAACCTTCTTTGGACCTGGACTGCTTAGCAAATTATAGACTTATTATTATCTGGGAAAGGTTATTGAGAAAATAGTGGTATTGCAACTTGAAGCACATCTCACTGCCTTTGACATCTATGAGCCTCTAGTAGGGATTTAGGTCCAGGCACAGTACGGAGTCCACATTAGTCAGAGTAAAAAACTATCTCCTCAGGGCCCAAGCTAGAGGGGAACAGTCAGTTCTCATTCTACTTGACCTCTCCTCAGCATGTAACACTGGGGACTTTGGTGTGTTGTCAGATTGCCTTAGGGAGCTCTGTGGACTTGCTAGCACTGTCATCAGCTGGTTTGAGTCATTCTCACAGAGAGGATACAGAAAGTGGTCATGCAAAGCTTTCCATCTCTCCTGAAGGCTCAGTCTTGTGGAGTTCCTCAGGGCTTGATCCTCTTACCCATGTTGTTCATGGTGTACATGCTCCCCCAAGGGGATATCATTAAATGTTACAGTGTGGGGTTTCACTGCTATGCAGATGATACCCAGCTGTATTTATCATTTGTGCCCCATCCACAGAATGTGGTTGCAGTACTGAATTAATGCCTTTCAGAGATCCAGGAATGGTTGTCTTCTAGCTGGCTGAGGCTTAACCCAGAGAAGGCAGAGGTTCTGGTGACTGAGACTGGTCATCAATGGGATGTAGAGGTGGCAGGAGAAGTGACTGAATTGATGCTTGGTTCTTCTCCTCTTACTGCTTCTGCCATGGTGAAGAATCTGGGGGTCATTTTGGATGATGGGCTGACACTTGAGGCTTAGATGTCATCTGTTGTCTGCAGTGGCTTTTACCACCTCAGGAATATCATCTGGATTAAAGACTTGATCCCATCTGATGACTAGCCCTTGCCAGTCCATGCCTTTGTGACTTCCAGACTTGACTACTGTAAAGCTCTGTATCTTGGGGTAAATGGAGGGGTCATGTGTCATATGCAGCTGTTGCAGAATGCAATGGTTAGTTTGCTGATGAGCCTTCTAAGGTCTTGTCATGACACCTGGTCCTGCATGATCTGCATTGGTTGCTGTTGAGGTGACAAATTACTTTCATGGTTGGTTTACTGACCTATGAAGTCCTATATGGACTAGACCCTAGCTGTCTGTGTAACTTTCTGACTCCTTGTCATACCCACCACTCTTTCTGCTGCTCTGAGATGGGCCTGCTAGTGGTTCCCAGGGCACAGCTGAAATCATCTGGCGATAGTACCTTTGAGGTTGTTGGCCTGGTCCTGTGGAACTCACTTCCAAGTTCCTTGAAGGATGCCCCCTCACCAGAGGTCTTTAAGAGGGGCCTTATGTTGCACCTATTTAGGGAGGCCTTTAGGCTATAGTTCAATGGCTTTCTCAACCATAATAATGTTATGCTTGTGCAACTGTATACCAACATTTGTGGCCATTCACATTCTTAATTCCAGTAGGAATTGTCACCCTGTAGGGGTACTGAAAGCAAGGAGCCCTGTAAGAAGGTTTCACCCCTAGAGGTGCTGTGGAAAGGGTCCCTTGGCCAAAGGCACCCTAGGAAGGAACCCCTGGGAGTAGAGAGGTGAGTCACTGGAGGAGGAGGGGAGGATGGTAGGGCAAAAAGAAAGTGCTTCAGATGGAAGCTGGGAGGAACTGCTCATATATTTCAGAAAGTAGGTGTGGCCGGTTGCTCACCCATTGAACTGCAGGTGAAGCCTTTCAATTCAATGGCTTTCTCAACCAGAACAATGTTATGCTTGTGCAACTGTATAACTTCATTTGTGGCCATTTGCAGTCTCTATTCCAGTAGGGATTACTACCCTGTAGGGGTACTGAAAGCAAGGAACCCTGTAAGAGGGTTCCATCCCTAGAGGTGCTACGGGAAGGGTCCCTTGGGTAAAGGTACCTTAGGAAGGAACCTCCAAAAGAATTGTAGCAGCGATCGATGGCTAGTAGGTAGAAAAGCAGACTGACAGCAACAGGCAGCCTAATGAAACATGAATGAGACACACAAGTTAGCAGGATAGCTCCAATAGTATGACTTGTGCTAATGACAGCAAGGGGCTTCCTCAGGAGAGAAGGAATGGCTAATAGGGACACCATCCATCTCCATCCAACAGCAGAACCTATCTAAGTGAACTAAGGAATATCACTAAACTAGCTAGTATTATGACCTATGGCATGGGGGAGAGAAAAAAAACCTTTGAGGAGAAAATCTCTGGGGATTCAAGTCTGAGATCACCTTCCCTCCAGGCTTGGGATGTTGTATTTAGTGATGGTTCTGCTACTGCCATTTAGAAACCCAAATAATCGGAGCAGAAAATATTTGAATTTAGAGGACACTCTCACTCTTTCCTGCTAACGGAAACACAGAGGAGGGCTGCGAGTACTGGACTTTGCAACAAACTACCTTGAAGGTGGGAGGAGGAGAGAATGACCACTGAAGCCCTTGCTTGTCCTACCAATCTACTATTTAGATCAAGTGAACTAAGAGCGGTTGTAGGGAGAATGTATTGACAGTTCCTCAGTAGTTGATACTACAGCTAAAAGATAACGCTATATCCTTCATTCACAGCAGGTCATAAATTCTACTTCAAGAAGTGTTGTTGCACACAAACAGCTAAAGCTCCACCTGGAGTAAGGACATTCCCACTATGGGCCAGAAAGGAAGGACCCCACACCAGGCATCACAAGCTCAGGATGTGGACTAGGGCACAGAGTGAGACCATCAGCTGAGAGTGGCTCAGTGCCAATAAATTGATGGGCATGGTCAGCTAATCTCTTGTAGCAATGGAGCAGGCTATACGAGGTAATGCAGAGAATAACAGGTACTATGCAGAAAAGTAAACTCCGTTGGTAATGGTACAGGTCAGAAGGGGAAGGAAGGAAACATATTCAATTCAGTGCTTTAGAGTAACTGGTGATTGGTATTTTTTCTTTTAAACTTAGATTGTGGGCTTGTAGTGACAATATACTTTCTTTCTTTGTTGTCTTTACTTATAATTGTTTTTGGGCTGTTGAAAATTTAAAACATAGTGGTGGTGTAATTCTGTGCTGTCTTTAATTGCTGCAAATTTTCACCCCTCCTCCCTTCCCCAACTCTTAATTATATGCCCTGATAAATCTGATTGACAGAGCTAAACACAGGGTATAGTAAGAGGTGTGAAGTAGGAGGGCATAAGGGGAAGAAGCCCTCCTCAGCACGACAAGTGTTTTACTCATTCATTTATTTATTGGTTTCTTTTCCTTAAAAAAAAAATTATCTGAGGATCAGTGACAGGATTTTAGTACTGTAAATTAATAAAAAGAGAACTAGGAGAGCTTCAGTAGCAGACAAGTAGTGGAATTGCAGTATAATGTGGGGAGTGGTGCAATACAGTGGCTGTGGGGCAGCCATATTCAGGCATACCTTCTGGACACTGAGGTGCTGCCCTATCTGCATGCATCTCTCTGGACTGCGGGATGAGGTAGCCAGACTCAGAGTGGAAGTAAACTGGGTCAGGAGTACCATCACCCCTATCCAGGGACCACCCAGTCCAATGCAGCAGCTGCCTCAAAGGATGCCGAGAACGAGGAGCACTTGGATGACAGTGGGCTCAGGAGGGTTAGAGCAGTCAGGCAGAGGCACATCCCAGATCCTATTCCTCTCAAGAACTCATATGCCACACTAGCAAATGAGGACAACCAAATAGAGATACCCAGAGAAGTGGAAGGAAAGGATGTGGAGGTTAGCCAAGGAGGTGACCTCAGTGGGGAAAGCAGTGGACCCCAGAGGTGGAGGAAGTGAATCCTGGTGGGGGACTCCATCGTAAGAGGGATCCAGCTAGGAACACAGGAGGGGGAGGACAGGGAGGTGAGGTGCCTACCAGGTGCCACGGCATGGAGGGATGGAAGGAAGATACTGGGGATCACTGGAAAGGCAAGACGGGAGGGTGAGCTGGATGTCATTATCCACCTAGGTACTAATGACTTGGCAAATGGGGAGCCAAAGGAAGTTCAGGAAGAGTTTGGAAACTGAGGAGGGTCTCAAGCAAGTAGCTACTTCTGTCACTTTCTCAAAGTACTACCTGTGAGAGGCAAGGAGAGCATGGGGTGCATGCACCAGGAACTTTAACTCATGGTTGAAGAACTGGTGCTGTGAGGAAGGATTTGGATTCATTGGTGACTGGGGACCCACCTGGAGGATGGAGGTTTGTTCAAGCCTGATGGCCTGCATCCATCCTGGAGGGACTCAAAGCACTCAATGATAAGTTTAAATGCTACATTGACAAGCATTTAAACTAGCAAAGGGGTGGCAGGCCAGCAAGGAGGGTACCTACTTGCTCACCCCCACAGCTAGCAGTGGAACCAGTGAACCAGAGGAGTGGCTATCTCTGCAAGCAGTGTGCAAAAGATGGAGATTAGTGTCCAAAAGGTGGATAAGCAGAAAGGGCAAAATTTAGCAGAAGGGCAGACAGCAAGGAGAACCAGGATAAATGACAACCAAGGAAGGGGCTGGAGTAGAACAGTGAAGCAGTCTAGGAGGTCAAATCATGGAAAGCCAGCGTGCAAATGCCAGGAGCCTTAGCAACAAGATGGAAGATCTGAGGCTGTCATGGTGCAGTCAGACCTGGACATTGTGGCCATCACTGAAACCTGGTGTAATGATAACCATGACTGGGAGATGGCCATACCTGGCTACAACATATTCAGAGACAGAGCAGGCAGGAAGGGAGGAGGAGTGGCACTGTATGTGAAAAATGACATAAGGACCAGAGATCCAGGAGGAACAAAATGGGGAGAGATACTGTGGGTTAAGCTGGAAAGGAAAATGGGGCCAGCCATCCGCACAGGTGTGGTCTATAGACCACCAGCCCAGGAGGAAGAAACAGATAGGGAGCTGATGCTAGCCATCCAAAGGATGGCAGACAAGGGTGAGGTAGTACTGGTTGGAGACTTCAATATTCCAGACGTGGACTGGAGTATCCCAGCAGCAGCATCAACTAGGAGCAGATTTATCCTGGACTCCCTTCAGGGTGCCTTCCTCAAGCAACTGGTCATGGAACCAACTCGGCAGAAGGCAATACTGGACCTTGTGCTCACAAACAGGGACAGTGTGATGGGGGTAACAGTGGGGGAGCACCTGGGGAACAGTGACCACCAGTCATTGTGGTTTGAAATTACAGAAAGAGCAGAACCAAACCACACAAAAACACGTATCCTGGATTTTAGGGGGGCAGACTTTGGGAAAATGGGAAGATACTTGAAAGAGGCATTAAGGGGAATGGGACAGGAATCAGGGGTTGAGGAACAGTGGGCAGTATTTAAAATGGGGATTATAAGAACAACAGAATTATGCATTAAGCAGGTTAGCAAGAGGAAAAGGAAGAGGAGACCATTATGGTTTTCCAAAGAGGTAGCAAAGAAAGTGAAAGCCAAAAGATTGCATTCAGGCAATACAAAAGACACAGGCAGAAGGGGATAGGGAGAAGTACCAGGAGAAACAAAGGGAGGCAGGAAGTCAGTAAGGGAAGCCAAGCTCAGACAGAAGAACACATTGCAAAATCAGTGGGTAAAGGGGACAAAACCTTTACAGGTACATAAGTGAAAAAGAAAGACAAAGGAGGGATAGTGAGACTGAAGGGGAGGATGGGAGCCGTGGAGGATGACAACAGTAAAGCTGACATACTGAACAGGTATTTCTGCTCAGTCTTTACTGAAAAGAGGGGGTAATGGGTCTGAAGGGGTACAAGGGGTGAGAATGGTGCAGAAATGGACACAAGTCCCTTTACACGAGAAAGGGTCCTGAAGGAACTGGAAGTAATAAGAGTTGATAAAGCAATGGGGCCAGATGGGGTGCACCCAGGGTCCTTAAAGAACTAGAGAGGTGGTGGCTGAACCTCTGGCTATCCTGTTTAGCCAATCACTGGAAACAGGGGAGGTACCCAAAGACTGGAGGACAGCAGATGTAGTCCCCTTATACAAAATTGGGAACAAAGAGGAAGCAGGAACTACAGACCAGTCAGCCTCACCTCGGTAGTGGGAAAGATCATGGAAGCACTACTGAGGAGAGATTGGTGGAACATCTGGTTGTCAATGGACTACAGGACCCAAGGCAGCATGGTTTCACCAGGGAAGGTCATGTCAGACCAACCTCATTGAATTTTTGACTGGGTGACTAGGGAGGTGGATCAGGGAGGCAGTGGACATGGCCTATCTGGACTTCAGCAAGGCTTTGACACTGTGCCACATAGAAGACTATTACACAAACTGGGGAATATGGGTGGGCAGGACAGTAGTGTGGTGGGTAGGTAACTGGCTGGGTGGCAGGACACAGAGGGTGGTAAATGGCTGTCACTCCACAGAGGAAGAAGTGACTAGTGGAATCCACAGGGATCAGTGCTGGGACCGGTCCTATTCAACATCTTCATCAGTGACATTGCGCAGGATCTAGAAGGCAGAATTTCATTGTTCGCTGATGACACAAAGCTCTGTAAAGAGTAGACACACCAGAGGGTGTAGACAGAATGAGAAGTGACCAGCAGAAACTTGAAGAATGGTCAGGGGTTTGCAGTTGAAATTCAATGCAAAGAAGTGCAAGATAATGCATATGCACAAAACCCTGGCACAATATATCAGTTGGGGGTGAGGATATAGCATGCCAAGCAGGAAAGGGATCTTGGGGTTGTCATCTCTGATGACCTCAAGGTAAAACAGTGTGACAAGGCATCAGGTAAAGCAAATAGGATGCTGGGATGTATAGGCAGGGCATCACCAGCAGGAAAAGGAGGTCATAATTCCGCTATACAAGACACTAGTGAGGCCCCACCTGGAGTACAGTGTACAGTTCTGGAGACCATACCTACGTAAGGACATAGACAGGGTAGAGAAGGTTCAGAGGAGGGCAACAAAGATGGTGCATGGATTGCATCACAAGTCCTATGAAGACAGGTTGAAGGAACTGAACATGTACTCCTGGAGGAGAGGAGGAGAGAGGGATATGATAGAGACATACAAGTATCTTACAGGGAGGAACAGGGTGCAGGAAAACACTATTTTTAAGCGAAAAGATGTTCCAAGACTAGAGGGCATGGGATGAAGTTGGAGGGAGGACGATTCAGAGGAAACATGAGAAAGAATTTCTTCACAGAACGGGTGGTGGACAAGTGGAACACCCTGCCAGAGGAAGTGGTGGGGGCTGAAACAATCACGGGATTTAAGAATGCATGGGATAGACATAAAGGAATTCTAGAGGTCAGGGGTAAGGGGAAACAGACTTCTAGGAAAACAAACTGAACTTACAAGCTCAAATGGGCAGACTTGGTGGGCCATAGGACCTTATCTGCCGACACTGTCTATGTATCTATGTATCTATACATGGTAAAGAAGGGAGTAACAGGCAATGAGTAGCATGGTAAACACCCATAGCAATGGGCCTGGTAAACAAACAGTATACAGAAGCATGGTAGCTTGACCTACCAATCTACTGGTGTAGAAATTGCACAACCAGTTCAGGTTATCTGGGCCTTTAGTCAGTGCGAGGCTAACCAACCAGTCCATCAATAAGTGCCAATTAAAGATGACAAATATCCAGAGGATTTTAGCGGTGAAGGCAGTATATGACCACAAGGTAAATTAACCACATGGGGCCATGACTCTCCACTATAACCCCTCAGGCCTCCATGGTAGGCAAAACAAATAAGCCACAGTAAAGCACCATGACCCACATGCAGATTTATTAAAACTAGTTTACAGTGACAGCTATAGCTGAGCTGACCTCCGGAATATAATGAAGCAGTGTACAAGTAGTGAATAGTGTTCAGCAGGAGCTGAGCTTAACAAGCAAGAGACTTTGTAGGTATGGGCAGTAATGCGCTGAACCAACAAGAATAATTGCAAGGTACAAATGCATTTGAGCAGGTGTAAGCCATATGGTGAATGTAATAAAGACGTACTTAGCCCCTGGGTTGAGTCCCACTGAGTACCAATAAACACATTTGAGCAGATTAAAACCCCCAAAAGGGGTGTATGCAAGCAGAGCTCCATGAGACAAAGCAAAGGCAATAGTAAAGCAACATAAGGACTCAAAGGCCAAGATAGGGAAACTTAGAAACATTCTGCTAAAAGGCCTGCAGCTGGAGCTGAGATCAAGGAGCCACTGGTAAGGTGCATTGAAGCAGGTACTGAAGTCCATGGAGAAGTAATACAGAACTGGGGGAGACTCAGGCTTGATTCCACTGAGTGCAAAATAAACATGTTGCATAACTAGTAGCACTAAATGGTCAGGCAAATTGAAACAGGTTTATATGCAAAAATACCTCAAAAGGGCTGTTCACATGGGGAAAGCAATATGGAAGTGCAGGAGACCTGAGTTTGATTCTGTTGCCTAGCTAGTGGGCATGGAATAGCCAAGCAAATTGAAACAGGTTTGTAAGCACAAAAAATGAAGCGTGAATTCATGCTGATCAAATGCAGCAGCAGCTGAAAGAATATACTAAGAAAAGAAAGGGAACTGGTACGTTTGTACAGGCAGAATAAACATTTAAGCAGAAGGAAGACTGTAGCCAAAAATCCCCAAAGAATGGAAGGATGGAGCAAAAGCAGCACAATTTACCTGGAGCTGCAAAAGGAATGCAGCAGTACCTGCTGCTGCTAGCTGGGAACAAGTGTGTAGACCATGTGCAGGCCATTAAATGAAAGCAGCAGCAGAGGGCTGGAATGGGATCTGAAACATACAACAGATGCTTCAATTCTCACCCTGCCTTCAAGCAAGCTCTCTAATTACCTCACCTCCCTGGACATATGTAAATGTCTTTAGTTCATACCTCTTTACTCGGTCTTGTGCTTCTATCTCCTGCCTACCCTTTCACTTCCCCTCTGCCCAGTCCACCAGCACTGCTGTTATGCACCTAGGTTACTCTGATTTCTGTAAAGCTGTTTTATCTCTTTTCTACTGTAATGCATATGCAGTGTATACTATTAACGTATGTGCTATGTAATTTTGCTCTTCTGTAAGGCTGTTGATCTGTTTATGTACCACAGTGTATCTGCTTTCACCTGTATCACTGATTGTAACTGGTTTTGATTTGTAATCTCCCGGGTCATGTCTGAAAATAGGCATTTCTGTCTAGCGCACTTACCCAGTTACCAAAAGCAAATGAATAAATTATAAAATGCAGGAAGGCAGAGGATGCCAGGTAGGTGGGGATGAAAGGGAGCTAGAGCACAACAAAGGAGCAATACTGCACAAATAAAGTGCAACCAGAAATCCCAAAAATAAAACACAAAACAAAAGCACAAATGCAGTAGAACAGAAAAACAGCACACAGGAAAGCATACAGCAGCTGGAAGCAAAACAAATACTAACCAAAGCAGGAGAGACACAGGAACACAAACCAACAGAAACAGCAGTGTCCAGGGCACAAACCAACGGGGAGGGGAGGGGGAACAAGGCCCCAGCAAGCCTCAGACAATGCCGTAGCAGATCCAGAATGACCAACAGAGCCTCTGGCTGACAAAGAGAAAATGCTTCATATGGAGGCTGGGAGCAACTGCTTATATAGTTCAGGAAGTAGGCATGGCTGGTTGCTCACCCACTGAACTGCAGGCGGAGCCTTTCAAGCAAGGCACCTGATACACTGGCTGTTTTCAGAATGTATTTTATTAATATTTTATCAATATCTATTAGATTATTTAATGGGAGGGCTTTGTCCTAGATTCAATGTGCAGGAATAACTTCCCACAATCAGCATTTAAGCCAGCCTCTCCCTTCATTCTATGCTTAGCGTGTCTTGACCACTGAGCTTTGCATGGTCCATGTGGCTGAGCTGCTTTCTCTACTCATTTTACCTAATTCTGTTCCCGTCATTCTCCTTGTGCTTTCCTGCTCTCCTCTGTGACTTTCGCTGCCCCCCATTTACGCCTGTAGTTTAGTCTCCTGTTCCTGTCCCTCTCCATCTGCCTATGGTCCCTTCTACTCCCTTCTCAGCTAGCCACTTTGTGGCTTTGGCTGGTCTTCACTATCCCCCACCTTCTCTCAGATACCTCCTATTCTACTGAGTTCCCTTGATCTCTGATTCCATTCTGGCTTATTTTTTTCCTGGGAAGTTTCAGGTTCTACTCCATTTCTTCACAGCTCCTGTTTGCTGAGTGACCATTCTTTCTGATCTGTGCCATGTGGTGATGTCATCACCTGCCCTAAAGCTGCAGCACCACTTTTTGTACTACTAATATCACTCCCTTAGAGGTTCTCTCTTCAGTTATACATTTATTGCTGTATCCATCCTGCTTTAGCTCCTACTTTCAACCAAGCATTATTTGTTCTATTCTGCCTCATGCTCAGTCCAGTCATTTGTTCCTTTTCAGCCTTTCTATAAACTTTGCATTTCCTGTGTCTCTTTTCTAGCAGCCCTCATCAGCAGCTTTACCAGACTCTGTCTCCCTAACTCGTACCTTTGGACATCTATGAGTGTAGGTAGGGATATATTTGTCTGCCAGAGATGGGAGTCTTTGTCTTTTGTGCATCAAGCTATCCACTATCAGCTGTCTTCAACATTGTTACAGTACCATGGCATTTACTCCATCTGGTGCTTCATCTTGAGATGTCAAAAAAGGTCCTTCTGGGCTCCCTCGCACCCCTTCAGATACACTAGTGCCTCACAAAAAAACCTTCAAAAAGGAGATACGCCATAAAGGACTGGACTGTTCCTCACCTGATTTTTGAATTACAAAAACTGGGTATTTTTCATTCAACATCTGCTCAAAAACAGGAACTATTTGATTTATTAATAACAGCTAAGTCTTAACCTGCCAGGAACTCTCTCCCTAGCCAGCCTCTTCTATAACCAACTTCTGCTTCCAATGAAATTAAGAGAATTCATGACTCAGCTGGCTACCTCAGTATCAGAGCTACAATCCCACATCTCTTCCGTCAAAGCTTGCCTTCCCTTACAACCTACTCCAGCTTCAAGCGCAGCAGCTCCTGCTATTCTTATGACCTCTACTCATATCCAAGAGGATACTGCTCCAACACCCCACCTATGAGCACTCCATCTGCCTCTGATCTACCAACCTATCAAGATTCAGGTACTTTTTCTTCAGCCACTTCTCCACCATTTATATCTCCCATTTACCTCATCCAAGGTCACCTCCGCAAATATACCATAGAAAGCAGAATGGAATCCTGCCGAGATGTTTCCGTCATCTTGAAGCTGAAGGATCCCAAACTCCTGAATATATTAACTACACCTAAATTCATCCTTTCAGCGTATACTGTGATGTCATTTGCTCTGCATTTTCTTCTAGACCGTAGAAAACTGGACTCATATCTCTATCTTTTGGTCGACTTAGGCAATTGGTATGGAGGAATGCAGTTTTGTCATTATCACCATTTTTTTCCCGCAAAAGCTGCAGCTGTATTGGCTCATTTTAATAGAAGACTACTGTATATTGGGTTATCCTGGACAACAAGCTGTTCTGCTGTGTCTTCGCTGGCCAGCAAACATATTCCTGCCCGTTATGCCGCTCCTTTTTCTACTTTGCCTCTCTCTGCCCTTTAACAGAATCTGATGTCTCCTCATCTTCCACGGCAGCTAGAAGGGAATTGCCAGTTGATCTGACTCCAGCTTTCTTTTCCTCTTCACAGCTGACCTGCACCATTTCTAATCCTAATGCCTACATTTGCCCGAACTTATACAGATGTGGAAGAATAAATATGTAGGAGGTAAACCAATTTGCAATAACTTCAATGACGAAGGATGCTCAGGTTCTGGCTGCCAGTTTCTCCATATTTATAGTTTCTGTGGTGAAGCTCATGCACCATTCATTTGTTCAAAAGCATCTTGGTCTAAACAATGACAATTACTGCACCCCTGCACTCCTGTCAATCTATGTGCTTTAGCCCAAGCACTAGCTTCTCATCCTGCTCGCTCATTTGTGGAATGTCTTCTGTCTGGCTTTTCCTAAGGATTCCATACTGGCATTGCAGTACTTCTCTCTAACATCTTTGTATGTCATAATTTGCAGTCTGTCTTAAAAGAACCCAACGTTGTTCAGCAACTATTACAAAAAGAACTACAAAAAGGATTCCTCATTGATCCCTTTCTGCATCCACCATTTTCCACCTATCAGATCAGTTCTATTAGTGTGGCCACTAGAAACATTTTTGGTAAGAAGCAACTAATCATCAACTTATCAGCGCCTTGATCAAAGTCTAGTCCTAGTATCAATTCATTGATTCCATCCATCCCATGCTTGCATAGATGATGCTTTTTTAATTTATATTCTTAATGGTAATTATCTGTCTTCTCATTACAGGTACAATTTATCGTCATATACTTTACATTCACTTAAGCACAAGATGGACATATCAAGACATTTCACATGGAACAAAGTGCTCACTACCTGTTCTCATCAATGCTGTCTTTGCTAAAGCAATGTTTATACATTCAACTGTAAAAGAATTGTCTATAAAATAAAATCTGCTGACAAAGAACTGTGTCTCATGGTGGTCTCATTGCTATTAGATTCTACATTTCATTTGAGATCATTTTATGCAAGGGTATTATGCATTATAACTATCAATAGCATTGTCTTAGAACATGAACTGCCCATCAGATGTTTCCAAGGTGAATTTATTGTTTAGAGTGAAGAGAAAGTAAGGACTTATCTTCTGTCGTACCCAGCATGGGTGCTAGAGCCATCATGTAGAGAAAGGAAGCCAAATAGCTTAATCAAGGAATCTTAGCTGGTCAGTCAGCCATGATCCAAATGATCCAGCTGTTCCATTCGATGGTAAATTTGGTTAAAGCATGAGGACTGAAGGTTACACCAGTGGTCAATCTGTCCATATGATAAATATCTATAATTAGTTCATCTCACTCTTGTTGGGTGGGACAGACAGGTGTCAGCCAGTGCTAGTCATTGCCTTTTTCGTTGCAGTGAGCTATATGCCTAATTGTTTATGGTATAGCCATTCCTTAAGGGAAGGAGGGTACAAGGGGAACAAGGCCATCTCTATTGTTAATGTGGGCCTTTGAGGTAATAACTCTATGAGTGCGTGAGCCACCTTCTCCCAGAATAGCCAAATGATTCTGCATATGTTCCATAGGTAGTACCAGAGCCGAAGACACCTAAAAAGATCTATATGCCTCAACTAGAATTCTTGATGTAATAGAGGATGTGACTTGAATAATCTCTGAGCGTAGTATTAATAATTAAATTTCAGTCCCTTCCATCTATGCTTGACAGAGAGGAAAGTTGCTGAGCTGGCAGGACAATGGAGGGAGCAGAGGGAAGAAACAGAGAAATGTAGGCTTTGATGGCAGATAAGGACAGCTGGGCCCACCCAGTCTGCCCATTTCCCTACCTATTGGATGAACTGCAGATCCTAGTTAACCAACAGCCTACTTCTTCCTAACCCCCATGAGAATTGCCTTATCTTATGTCTGTCCCATGCATTCTTGAATTCCTCTACTATTTTTGACCCCACGACCTCCTCAGGAAGGCTATTCCATGTGTCCACCAACCTCTCCATGAAAAAATATTTCCTCATGTTGCCCTTGAGCTGTCCCCCCTCTATCTTCGGATTGTGTCCCCTTGTTCTTGTACATCTATTTTTCTGAAAGATGCTACCCTCTTGGACTTTGTTGATTCTCTTGAGGTACTTGAAGGTTTCTATCATATCCCCCCCTCGTCCTTTCCTTGGGGGTATACATATTCAGCTCCTTTAGTCTCTCTTCGTATGGCTTCTGGTGCAGACCCTGCACCATTTTAGTTGCCCTCCTCCAGACCGCCTCCATCCTGTATATGTCTTTGCAGAGATGAGGTCTCCAGAACTACACATAGTACTACAGATGGGGTCTCTACAACTGTCTGTACAGAGGGATAACAACTTCCTGTTTTCTACTGGTGATGCCTCTCCCTATACATCCCAGTATCCCTCCAGCCCTCCTTACTGCCTTCTCACATTGCTTGCTTACCTTTTGATCATCTGATATGATTACCCCAGGTCCCTTTCCATTTTTGTTGTTAGTACCCCCCCCCCATTGTGTACTCTTCCCTGGGTTTTTGTTTCCCAGGTGCATCACTTTGCACTTCTTTACAGGCAGTATAGCACAGTGGTTTAAGGCTCTGAGCTGCAAATCTGGAGACCTGGGTTTGAACCCCACAGTCCCCATTTGCATACTGTGTGAGCCTGAGCAAGTCACTTAACTTCCCTGTGCTCCCAGGTTGCACCTGTAAAGAAGCTTTCAGCGTAGTGTGTTTCACATGGTTAAACAATTGGAAAAAAGCTGCCATGCTTTTGACCATTCCTCCAACCTTGCCAAGTCCCTTCTCATCCTTTCCACCCCCCTGGTGTATCAACCCTGTTGCAGATCTTTGTGTCGTCTGCAAAGATGCATACTTTTCCTTCCAGTCCCTCTGTAATGTCACTTATAAAGACATTAAAAAGGACCAGCCCAGTACTGAACCCTGCTGTACCCTGCTAGTAACCCCCCTTTCTTTGGAGTGGACTCCGGTTACTATTATCCTCTGTGTCCTATTGTCCAGCCAATTGTTTACACAGGCTTGTACCCTGGGACCCATTCCCAGGCTGGCTAACTTGTTTATTAGTCTTTTGTTTGTGACTGTGTCAAATGCTTTGCTAAAGTCTAGGTAGGCCATGTCCACAGCCCCTCCCTGGTCTACTACTTTGGTCACCCAGTCAAAGAAATCTATTAAATTCATCTGACATAGCCTTCCTGCTGTGAATCCATGCTGCCTTGGATCCTGTACCCCGCTGGCCTCTAGGTACTCAACAATTCTTTCTTTCAGAAATGATTCCATCATTTTCCCTACCACTGAGGTCAAACTAACAGGTCTGTAGTTTCCCACCTCTGCTTTGCTCCCACTTTTGTGAAGGGGAATCACATCTTCCCTCCTCCAGTCCTCAGGTACCACACCATCCTACCATGATTTGTTAAAAAGGGTAGTCATTGGTATCACTAGTTCTCCCCTTAGTTATTTTAGAATTCTGGGGTGAATCCCATCAGCTGCCACTGCTTTGTCCACCTTCAGTAGTTCTTTCAGAACCCTTTCTTCTGTGAATGGACTGGTATCAACCCTCCTATCCAGAGTGCTTCCATTGATTGGATTAGGTACCTCCCCCTCCTCTTCTTTTGTGAATGCTGAGCAGAAGTATTTGCTCAGTATCCCTGCTTTTTCACTATCACCCTATGCCGCCCACCCTCCCCTTTATTAAGCCTCACTATTACTCCATTCGTCTTTCTTCACTCCCTAATATACCTATAAAACATTTTATCCCCCTTCTTAACCGAGTTGGCTATCTTTTCCTCGGTTTGGGCCTTTGCTATTCTGACTGCCATCCCCACTTTCTTTTGCTTTAACTGGTACAGTTCTCTGTCCTACCCCTTCTGTGTTTCATTATACTTCCTGAATGCTATTTTTTCTCCCTAACCTTCCTCACCACCTCTTTTGAGAACCATAGTGTTTTTTTCCTTAGTTTTGATTTGTTTATTTGCTTCACAGAAAGGCTTGTTGCCTCTGTGATGGCAGTTTTGATGTTTCCCCAATTTTCCTCCACACCTCATTCTTGCCTGGTTGCTAGTGCTTTTCTGAGGCACTCTCCCATTTTGCCAAATTCTGCCCTCCCCAAGTCCAGTACCCTCACATTTGTATGGCTTGACTCTATGGCTGTGTTCATTGTGAACCATACTGTTTGGTGGTTACTTGTTCCCACTTCTATATCTGAGATCCTCTCTCCATCCCCGTTTGAGAGTACCAAGTCTAAGATTGCTCCCTCCCGAGTGGGTTCCAATGCTAGCTGTCTGAGGCATCAAGAATGACCCTGCTCTTGGATGTGGCTGCAGCATGGTTGCTCCAGTTAACATATGGCATGTTCAGGTCCCCCATCAGCAATATTGCCCCTTTTTCTGCCATCCTAAGGATGCTTTCTTTCATTTCCTTGTCCATTTCCTCCCCCTGAGAATGGGGTCTGTATACAACCTCCATGTGGATTGAGGTGCCATTTCCTG
Source organism: Neoceratodus forsteri (assembly GCA_016271365.2). Classification (NCBI taxonomy): domain Eukaryota; kingdom Metazoa; phylum Chordata; order Ceratodontiformes; family Ceratodontidae; genus Neoceratodus; species Neoceratodus forsteri. The sequence goes on along the minus strand of CM057455.1, from coordinate 1,170,583,734 downwards.
TCTCCTGGGTGACCCACAGTGCCTTCTCTCCTCCCAGTTTAGCCTTTAGTTCCATTGCTTTGATCCCTTCCCTTATGTAGAGATCTACTCCTCCTCCTCTTCTACCCTCCTCATCCCTCCTTGTCCCTCCTGTAGACTGTGTACTTTGGTATGTTGACATCCCAGTCATGGTTCTCTGTGTATCATGTTTCTGTGACTGCCATGATATCCAGGCTTCCCTCTTCCATCAAGCCCACTATTTCAGTGAACTTGTTACCCAGACTATAGGTGTTGGTACTCATTGGAAGCTAAGTAAAATTGTTATTGCATAATGTGCTATCTGTATGGATTTAGCTGATGATTGTCAGATTGTGAACTTTGGGGCTGTTTTACAGGGACTGGGTAGTGGATGGACGCCATGAGAGGGATGGTGAGGAGGGACTTTTGGAAGAGGAAGATGGTGATCATGTGATTTGTCAGGGCCAATCAGGCAGCAGGAGCCACTATATATTTTCCAGAGGGCCAAGCAACTCCTCGTGTGAGTGACCCCGATGGATGAGAGCCATGACACAGGAGTGTGGTGTCTGTCTAGGTGGCGTCTGCAGGGCATCATGATTGTTACCAGTAAATATTTGTGTTGCCATCGAGTTGTGCATTTAAGAAAGAAAGAGTAATGTGCTCGGGGATGGCCCAGGTTCCAGTTGTCTCAGTGGTGCAGCTGTTGAGCACAATCGGAATGATATTCCAGTGGCTTGTGTTCAAGTCCTAGCTAAGGCACTTACTTCTTTCTCATCTCTGTCTGCATATAAGACATTCGCTAGTAGGGCCACAGGCCATACTCTGAGGCAGAGTGAACAGGGAAAGGGGAAGTTAGAAGCAGTAAGAGCATAGATACAGGGGGAGGATGTGGCAACAGAGCAGTGGGGGAGGTGAAACAACATGGAGGATGGTTGGTAGGGTAGGAGCAGTAGATGGAGCATGCAGGGGGCTACAGGAGGCTGGTCAGATGTAACAGGTGTAGAGCATTCATCTTACTAGGAGCCATGTGAAGGGAGAGGGGGGCTGTCTAGTTTGTAAGCAGCTTGGGCAGTTTAGGGAGGAAATAGGGAGATTGAGATGGGAACTAGGAGTGAGAAGAGGAGGCACTTGGGTAGGAAAGCGGGGTGTGGTGGATAGGGGCAAAGCACAGCCTGCCAGAGCAGAAATGGGACAAGGGCAAGAAGGTAGGAAGACTCTAAGGAGTCACGGAACACCATCACCATTGGGACCATAGGGGGAGAAATAGAAGGTGGTGAGGAGGGGATGCAGAAAAGGGAAGGGGTTGGGTCAAGGAGGGATGAGTGAGGAGATGAGAAGTGTAGCACAAGGCACTGAGGGAAGGGGATGTAAGACCTCTAACAAGTATATGGTATTGCAGAGTTTGGATGAAAAGGGGAAAGGGAGGAGACCAAGATGCAAAGGGAGATGGTGGCAGAACCCAGGAAGGGGGAACAGGGAAGTAGGGGTGGGGCAGAGTTAGGGGAAAGTAATGGGGGTAAGGAGGTAGGTGAGACAAGAGGGTGGTGGGCAAGACAAGCAAGGGACCCTGACCTCCATATTGGGGAAGTTAATGGAGACCATTCTAAAGGAAAGACTTGTGTCCTTCCCTGAGGAAAATGGTCTCCAGGATGACAGTCAGCATGGGTTTGTCAGAGGGAGATCTTGTCAAACCAACATGATTGACTTCTTTGACTGGGTTATGAGGTCACTGGACAGGGGACAGGCTGTGGACGTCCTGTACCTGGACTTTAGCAAGGTGTTCGATTCAGTGACTCATGGCAGGCTGATCAGCAAGCTGAGGGCCCTGGGAATAGGGGACAAACTGCTTGGGTGGGTCAAGAATTGGCTGCAGGATAGGAACCAGAGAGTGGTGGTAGGGGGGAAATATCCAGACCTCAGCGTGTAACCGGTGGGGTCCCACAGGGCTCAGTACTTGGACCTGCACTGTTCAACATCTTTATTGGTTACATTGCAGAGGGGGTAAAAAGTAAGATCTGCTTCTTTGTGGATGATACCATGTTCTGTGGGAGGGTGGACACAGTGGAGGTGAGACAGGAATTAAGTGAGGATCTGGCTAGGCTAGAGAAATGGTCAGGCATATGGAAATTGAGTTTCAATGCCATGAAATGCAAGATCATGCATCTGGCTGCCAGGAACCCAGGGGTCAGCTACTGGCTGGGGGAAGTGCAGGTGGCAGTCTCAGAGGAGGAGGAAAAGGACCTTGGGGTGATGGTCAGAGGTGACATAAAACACTCAGCACAGCGCCTCAAGGCAGCAGCCAAAGCAAATAAAATGTTAGGCTGCATCACCTGGGGAATATCTTCTAGGAGGGAAGAAGTCATCTTGCCACTGTACAGGTCACTGGTGAGGCTGCATCTGGAATATTGTATGTAGTTTTGGTGTCCGTGTCTGAAGATTGATATCAAGTAACTGGAGGGGGTACAGAGGAGGGCGACCAGGATGATCAACAGTATGGGAGAAAAAATCTATGAAGAGAGGCTAAGTGAGCTAAACATGTACTTCCTAAAGGATAGGAGAGAAAATTGGGACATGATAGAGACCTTCAAATACCATAAGAGAATTAACAGGGTAGGATTGGAGAGCATCTTTAACTTAAGGAAGGAGGGTACAACGAGGGGGCACAGCCTGAAGCTAGTGGGGGTAGATTTAGGAAGGAAATGAGGAAGCACTATTTTACATTGAAGGGGTGGTTTCAGGATGGAACAAGTTGCCAGAGGACATGGTTGTGGTAAATACAGTGGCTAGTTTCAAGAGGAGGGGTGGGACAGGATAAAGAAGAAAATTAGGGTAACTGTTCTTGGGATGGGGAAGGGGAGGGTACTGGGGGAGGGATAGTGACTCCGGAGGAGTATGGGATGAGAGGGCAGTTCCAGGAAACTGAGTAGAGCTGCACACTCGAGCAGACTTGATAGACCACCATGGCCTGTTTCTGCTGGCAAATTCGTTCATTTGTATGTTCGTATCTACCATATGTTGCATCGAATAGCCCTGGGGCAAACTGATCATCTGTAATAATCCATTCCAGATATCTAGCATCTTTTTATTAATGGAGGACATCAGTAATGCTCTCCAGATCTCTAGTAAGGCCTTTATGAAGGGTTCATGTGTCGAAGTGGGTAGCCATCTGCCTTGCAGTGCTAATAAGTACTTTTGCAATTTGTATTCATTCTCATCTTTCTCTTTATCAGTCCAGTAGTCCTGGTGTCCAAGGGTTAACCAGATCACAAGATGTTGTAATTGAGCTGCCTTACAATAATTTTTCATATTCCAGAGAGCCAGTCGCCCATGTCGTTTTGAGGCTTGCAGTATGTAACATGCCACACTGGTTTTTTGACCTCTCCAGAGATACCTGGAAAACTGCTTATCCCAGGCCCTGAAGTCTTCCATTGTTGGTTCGAGCAGTGAGTTTTGAAAAAGGTATAGGAACCTCAGTAGGAGGTTCATCTGTACGAGTCTATTGTTTGAATTAATGGGAGGGACATGCAATTCCATTTTCCTAAGTCCTACACAATCTATTGTTTTAATTTGCAGTAGTTTATCTGATATATGTTGTCTAGGTCTTTAGGGATGTGTATCCTGAGGTACTTCATGGATGCTCTACCCCAGTTCCTGGGGACCTGTTGTTGCAGTGCTTATGTGGGAGTACAGTGGAAAGTTAAGATTTCCATTTTTCCTGTGTTTACTTTGTATCCTGATAAGAGCTACATTTGCTTAACTGACTGATAGAGGCCCGATACGGATCTCTTGGGATCTCAAAGGTAAACCAGTAGGTCATCTGCATTAAACACCAAGTGATGTTCCATTCCTGCTACAAGTACACCTGTAATAGAGGTGGTATTTTTCAGGATATGTGCCAAGGGTTCTGTATATAAGGCAAAGATGAGCAGAGGCAGGGGACAGCCCTGCTTGGTTCATCTTGTCAACTTAATTCTATTTGAATAAATCCCATTTACCTTGGCATGAGGGAGGTATATACTGTATGTTGTAGAAGATTTCCTAGAATGCTACTGGGAAATTAAAATGTGTTACTGTGTATGTTAATAATTTCCTGGAGACATGATCAAATGCTTTTTGAGCATCAAGGCTCACTATTGCCAAGGGATTTGTGTTATGTTAAGGTAGTGGATTAGATATGAGGTTCTTTTGATGTTATCAGTACTTTGATGTTGTTATAAATCCCGATTGGTCATTATGTATCAAGGGCAATAATATATGTTTCATTCTGGTAGCCAGGATGCTGCAAAGATTTTATAGCCTTCATTCACAATTGAGATTGGGCAATATAATTTGTAGAGGAATTGGTTTTTGCCTGGTTTTAAGATTGCTAATATATTGGCATACCTCCATGTCTCCAGTGTTGGTTTCCCTTCCTGTATCTCACGAAACACCATCAACTTTTGGGGGAGAAAGTGTTGTTTCAGTTGTTTATAAAATTCAGTCATGTAACCATCCAGTCCTGGGCTTTTATCTGTTTTAAGCTTTGTTAACCTGGCCTGTATGTCCTGGATGGTAATAATTTAAGTAAGCTGTTTTGCTAGTCCTTTGTCAATTTGGGTAATCGGAGTTTTGAAAAAAAAGTGGTGTATTGCTGGTCTGGAGGTTTGGCGGATTGTGTATAGAGATGATCATAGTACTTCTGGAATGCCTCTAAGATGTCTTTTATTGCGTAACAGTGTTGGCCTTACTGTGGAACTTTACACTTCATTGTAGTCTTCGCCTTCTGTTGTTGTCTAAGATGATAAGCTAGGATGTTTGATGCCCATGCTCCTCCTTTATAATATTTTTGTTTTATAGATAATAAGGCTGTTTGCGTTTTGATTTCCAATATTTTTTGCATCTCTATCTGTGTGACACTTAATCTGTGGATACAAGAAGTTGATTCCCAGTTTGTGTGCTAACTGTAGAAATTCTCGGGGCTGGCCCATCTGTGCAGCGGTAGTGCTACTGCTTGTGACATGGATGACCCAGGTTCAGGATTGAATCCGGGAGTCTGAGGGTTGGAGGAGGGGGATGATAGAGAGTCAGATGAAACACTCTCCACCTCCGAGGGGGATCCATTGGTCTGACTTCTGAGTGTGACCCAGCGGAGGCTGGGCACCAAGCCAAAACCACACGAGCTGTTGGTGGACATTTGCAACACATGTTTGGGTGTGTGCACAACCTGTGTTGACATCATTGCACATCTGTGGTCTATGCAGTGAGATTTAGGGGAAAAATTAGGGAGTGCCAGATGCATGCTGCTAGAACCTCAACCCTGTATGCCCAGCCATGATGGGCCTCTTTCATGCCACAAAAACTGGATCTTGAATGTGGCAGTGTGGCTGTGGCCATGCCACCCCCACTGGGGGGGGCCCTGGGGCCACTGATGGCTGAAAGGAGTGTCCCATGGTGGTGGCCTGGTCGCTGGGAGTAAGAGGAGGCAGTGAAACTGAAGATTGCCAGACTCACCAGATAAACAGAACAAGCAAAAAAAAAAAAAGCTAGTAATTCTAGGTGTGCCATTATGTCAGCTAACTGTCATTCTCTGAGCTTCTTCTTACTGGCTGTATACTGGACTATGTGTCCTCTCAGGACTGTTTTTAGGGTGTCCCAGAGGGTGCTGGCAGTTACCTTATCTAACTGGTTCTCCAGTAATATTTGAGGGATTTGGGTTTTCATAAGATCTCAGAACTCTGGGTCTCATAGTAAGGTAGAACTGAATCGCCATTGTCTAAGGTCTGTTGTCTTATCTACATAAAGTAATGGTGAGCCAGATGGGGGTGTGGTCCAAGAGCAGAATCTGGACAATTTTCACATCCTGCATCCATCCTGTGTGCTTGCTAGTCATGAATAAATAATCTATCCTCAAGTAAAAGGAGTGTGGGTGGAGAAAAAAGTATAATCTCTAGTCTGAGAGTTAAACAATCACCATATATCCACCAACCCCAACTCCTTCACCAATCTGTGGCCATGTTTCTGTCCCAAGGTAGCTCTGGGGGATGAGGGTTCATTGTATCTTTTGAAGGGTTTAACAGGAGACTGAAGCCTCCACCAATAAGTACCGCCCCTTCCACAAAAGAGATTATTTTATCCATTAGGTGCTGTATTGTCAACACATCTATTCCCAGGGGTAAATAGAGGCTTGCTACAATGATTTATTTCTCTTGTAGTCCACCTGAGACTAGTGCCAGTCTGCTATCTTTGTCCATGTGGGTGTTTTCCACATGTAGATAGAGTGCTTAGGTAATACTATGGTGGTGCCACATCATCGGTTATGTCTGTAAGAAGAGGCTATTACCTACTTAAATCCGCATTTCTGCAGTTTAGTGTGCTCTAATTTGGAGAGATGTGTCTCTTGCAGACTTGCAGTAGCAGGAGTTCAGGTTTTAATTTTGTTGGTTGTGTAATCACTCCAGTTTTCCAAAAGGAGTATCCAGTCCATTCATGTTCTGAGATATATGATTTTGAAAGACTGCATAATAAACCAAGCTAAAGGTTAGGGGCCAAATATTATTACTAAGTTACCTACAATAGATGCTGTTTAGTTTAGTAAGAGAGTTATTATGCAACCAGCTTTGAAACCAATCAAACTGCATCCCCTTAATTATTTTGTCCCCTTAGTGAATGCCTTCATGGCATCTGGACTTCATTGCTGTAATGTGCTGTACCTCGGGGTCATGGAGGAGGTAACCTTCACCAGCTGCAACTAGTGCAGAATGTGGCTGCTAGGTTGCTGACTGGGCGGTCTGAATTCTGTCACATCACCCCGGTTCTGCTACCAGTGAGGTGGAGGATCCTCATTAAGGTGGGCTTGCTCACCTTTAAGGTCCTACATGGTCTGGGCCCCGGCTATCTGTTGGACCTTCTTACACCTGCTATCTAAGTCTGCTCCCTCTAGTCCTCCTCTAGGGGCCTCTTGGCAATTCCCAGGATGAGGCTTAAAACTGCTGGTGACAGAGCATTTAGTGTCACCGGCCCCAACCAGGCTGCTTCGGTCGAGGTTTTCAAGGCCGTCCGGGAAGGCCTTCCTGTTTGATCAGGCCTTCCCGGACCTTATGTATTAGTCCTCTATGGGAGCCCTGCTCCTTTCCTTTTGAGTACCAGTTTTAATATATATGTTTACTGATGATACTTAATTATGCTATTATTACTGTTTTATTTAATATTCATTTAACTCATTGTATTTATAGTGTGTTTTTATTCTACAGTGCCCAGAACCTCCGGGATTGGGCACCTGAAAAATAAAATTTGCCTTGTCTTGCCTTGCCTTGCCTTGTATCTGTTCTATTTGCATAGATGATGCTATTAAAATTATTAACTCATTGTCTCCTAGAATACACCTGTAGGTGGCAGCAATATGTTCTGCACTGTGTCCCAGAATGACTACAGATGTCACCTACAGACTTCTGGTGTGTCCAAGTAACATTTGGTGGCGCCATTCACGTTTTAATATTACTTGCCAGCCAGAATTGATTAGAATTGACTGCATAGCACCATTAGAAAGGTAATGTGTTGAACAACTTTGCCACTGACACTTTGTGTGTATCATGTTCACTTTAGGAGTTATTCACACTTGTTTATGACATGGTGTGTGTGGCAGACATTTTGTCCATCAAGAACCACCTAAGCACTTTGAAGAAAACACATTCTGGGAATCTCAACCAGTATAAAACAAAAACCGAATTGAGCACAATTGATTGCATAGCACCACTGGAAAGGCAGTTTTGTGTAGAACAACTTTGCTGCTGATACGTTGTGTGTATCATGTATACTTTAGGAGTTATATGCATTTGTTTATGGTGTGGTGTGTATGGTTCAGATTCGTCCCTCAAACCCCAGCAACGCACCTTGACTAAAATGGGGAAAAATTATATTTAATACTACAGAAATAGCTGTTTTTTTTTTTTACAAACAAATTATTAAAATTGCATCTATTGTCTGGATGCCTAATTTGGTGTTGATATGTTACATATTTCCCAACAAAAAAAGGCTTATGGTGCATTTTTTAGAGGAAAAAATATTTTTTTTTTCTGTTTCGACCAGCATAGAAAAAAAACAAAATTACTTATTATTACTTGCATACCACTGTTGGAAAGGTAATGTTATGCTGAACAAGGCTGCCACTCATACTTTGTGTCTAGCACTTACGGATTTTGTGCTATTACCATTTGTTTGCAGCATGCTGATTGTGGCTTGATTTTGCTTTGAAAGGCCCAGGATTCACTGCTAACAGTATACAGGAGACAAGTGCTGCAACTTCAGAGAGCTCCTGTGGAGGCAATGAGTTAAATAGATGGCCCCAGCTCCTGGCTCTTGAAAGTGGACATTTCAGATGCATTTAAATTGTTGCCCATACATTCTTCACTGTGGCACTTACATGGCATTAAATGGGACAATCATTACTACTTCACCATTCATCAGACCTTTGTTTGTAAAAGCATCCCGAAGTTATTTGACATTTTCCAAGATGCTTTGTTGACTATTGCTCAATGTTTGTCATCATCCAGCCATCTTCTATCTTTTATCTTCTAGCTGATTTCTTGCTAACTGATCCTCCTGATTCACCTCCAGCTGCTGGCATTTCTGCACTCGTTCATCTCTTACAGGAGTTAGTGGTGCATCTATCTAAGAAGAAAACATTAGGACCATCTACATTTATTGAAGTTTTAGGTATCGAAGACAATATGATATGCATGGAAGCCTGACTATCTCCTGATAAACTGCTCAGGATTCAAGCCCTCATGGAATCTTTTTCTGTACCAAAAGCAAACAACTTTTACTTCTGGGATATCTCAATTTTGCAATGTGAATTATTCGCAAGGCCACTCATTCTTTTCCTGCCCTCTGACATTGGCCTTTTCAGTCTCAGAACTGCACCATCACATATCCATTAAAGCTGCAGCTAAATCTGATTTAACCATGTGGTCCCACTTTCTAGCCTGCAGGAATGGATGCTGTATGTTCTACAAAGAACCATCTTCTAATTTCCATCTCAGGATATTCACCGATGCATCTCCTAATCCTGGTTTTGCAACTATCTTTGAGCATTCCTGGTTTGTGGCTCCCTGGCCTCCTGATGTATTCATTCTTCAAGACTTTTCCAAAACATCTCCTCTATTCCATGTTTACCCAACCGTAGCTGCAGCATTCGTATTGGGCCATCTTTGGTCTTTGCTGACAACCTCAGTCTTCTCTGATTATCAACCCACTGTGGACATTATTTATAAAGGCAGGTCTTCATCTCATTCCATCACGTTGTTCAAGTGGAGGCTGACTTGGTTATCACTGTACCAGAATATCACTATGAAATGTTTTCGTATTCCTGGCTATGCGAATGAAGCTGCTGATTACCCATGCCAGTTTCAATTCCAGGAATTCCATTGCATCTGTCCTTCAGCAGATTTTACCATGACTTCTCCTCCTTGATTCACTGATCTCTTTATGACTTAGCATTCTATCGTCAACAAGCTGAAGTCATCATGTGGTCAGCCCTATCATCTACTACTCAACAAACTTATACCACCGCTTGGAAAAAATGTTCTTCATTTTGTGCCTTTCAGTCAATTCATCCAAGTTCCTTCTCCATCAGTCATATTCTGCCATTCATAACCTTCTGCCACCAAGCTTTTAAATTATCATTTGGGACCATTAGACAATACTTATCTGGAATTCAGTTCTTCCTGTATCAGTCACATCTATCCATATCTTCAATCCAATCCAACGCTTCAGCCAAACTCATCCTACTCAGAATCCATAGGGCATCCCTAACAAAAGCTCTTAAATGACTATCTATCAATAGATCTATATTTCAAAAATTATTGGATTTGATGCATACCAGACATTTTGACCCCACCACAAACATCATGCTCTTATCTGCCTTTTGCTTAGCTTTCTATGTCTTGCTGTGTCCCAAAGAGTTTACTGCATCTTCAGCATCTTAGGCTAAATTCCTCACAATTGCCAATTTAAGAAAAGAAGAAAATATTGTATTCTCTTTATTCCAACCTCAAAAACTGATAGACTGCACCAAGGAGTCCAGATCTCATACTACCCCACTCAGAATAACTGGTGTCCAGTAGCTATCTTCAATCAACTCATGCACTGCCATGTTTGCTCCAGTTCCTCACAACCTCTCCCATTGATTGACAGCTTTATACCAATATCAATCAAATAGTTCATAGAACATGTGAGAATCCTATTACAATGACTCATACTTAAACCTTTTGCTTTGTCAGGTCAATCTTTTCTCTCAGTTCAGAGCTGCATCTTCCTCATCGTAGAACAATGTCCCTGCTTATATTATTAAAAGACTTGGAAGATGGACCTCCTCATGCTTCAAAACCTATATCCCTAATCTTAGTATTCCCAGACAAAGGGAATTTCATTGGCCATGGTTTCTCAGAGGTTTCCTCCTCAAGGTTTTTTTTTCCTCTCTTGTATGCTACTGTTCACACTCTCTGTGAGTTGGAGGAGGCATATATCTTTCTTTTGGGCCTTCTAATTCTATAATGTCGCTCAGCTCCTCTACTAAGGGTAGGATTAGAGAAAAGCCAAAGTTAAAGTTTGCACAAGCACTTACACTACTCATCAGACATTGAAAAGGAGGCTTTACACGAGATTCAATGTAGGGGAATAATTCCTCCCACCATTCACGTTTAAGCCAGCCTCTCCCTTTATTCCATACTTAGAGCATATCAATCTCTCCATCCTCCCCTCCTCCTCTGGCACTCTTCTCACCCTTAGTGCTGGTAATTCTTTTTCCATAAAGCTGTCTGGCTCCTCTCCTGGAGTACCTTTGGCTGGCTGGCATTGATGGATGTCATGCAGATTGTCCAGAGTGTGCACCCTACATGCTGTAGTTTGGACCCAGGACCCACTTCCCTGATTTTGGGTTGTATTGATTTCATCGGTCCAGTCCTAGCTCAGATAGTCTGGTGCTCCTTGGAAACAGGTGAGTTTCCTAGCTCCCTGAAAGAGGCGGTGGTGACACTGCTCTTGAAGAAAGCTTCTTTGGACCAAGCCTGCCTTGCAAACTATAGCCCAGTCCCTAACCTTCCCTTGTTAGGGAAGGTGATTGAGAAAGTAGTGGCTGCACAGCTGGAGGACCATTTGACCATCCATGACATCTATGAACCCCTCCAGTCTGGATTTTGAAAGAGGCATAGCACTGAGACAGCGCTGGTTCGGGTGCTCAATGATCTCCTGATGGCTAGAGATTGGAAGAGCTGTTCCATCTTGGTTCTTCTGGATCTCTCATTAACATTTGACACTGTGGACCATGGGATCCTGATTGACCGTCTGAGGTTCATCTGTGGTCTGGCTGGTACAGTCCTTGGGTGGTTTACATGATTCCTCACTGGAAGAATGCAGAGAGTGGAGAGTGGTGTCCAGGGTTTATTCCTCAGACCCAGTTTCTCTGTCATGTGGGGTTTCTCAGAGGTCAGTGCTGTCCCCCATTTTGTTTGCAGTGTATATCCTGCCCCTCAGAGACATTGTAAGAAGGTACAGGCCGAGGTTTCACTGCTATGCTGATGATACCCAGCTCTACCTTTCTTTTGCACCTGACCAGGATGGAGCTCTCTCAGTCTTTAATAGCTGTCTTGCAGAAATCCAGGAGTGGATGGATTCAAGTTGGTTGAGGTTGAACTCAGGTAAGACTGAGGTGCTGGTTGTGGATCCAGGTCACCAAATAGGGGGGTTGGGGTGGGTTCGCCCTCTGGACTTTTTCTTGGGGGTGTGTTTCTCCTGACCTCTGAACAGTTGCGAAACCTGGGGGTAATTTTTGATGAAGGGCTGACCCTGCATTCTCAGGTGTTGGCTGTCGTGCAATCTTCCTTTTACCACCTAAGGAATATCTCCAGGATTAAGCACCTTGTTCTGTCCAGCGACTTTCCTACTTTGATCCATGCCTTTGTGTCTTCACGCTTAGATTATTGCAATTCTCTTTACCTAGGGCTACCGGAGGTTAAAATCCGTCACCTGCAGCTAGTGCAGAATGCAGCGGCCCGGCTCTTGAAGGGATCGTCTTGATCCTGTCATATTTCACCAGTTCTACGTGGACTGCACTGGCTGCCATTTCAGTGGTGGATCACCTTTAAGGTCGGTCTTCTGAATTTTAAAGCCCTACATGGACAGGGCCCAGACTACCTGAAAGAGCTTCTGGTTCCTTACTGCCCTGGACGATCATTCCATTCAGCCAATGAGGGGTTGCTGGAGATTCCAAGGGTGTGTTTAAAATATTCTGGGGCTAGAGCTTTTATGCATGCAGCCCCAACCCTTTGGAATTCTCTACCCTATCGGTTACGAGAGTGCATGACCATGGTGGGATTTAAACAAGTGCTGAAAACTTTTTTATGACACCAAGCATTTGGTGAGTAATTGTTTGATGTTATTAACGATCCTGTATATATTATATGTTGCTGAGATGTTTGTTTTATGATTTTAAATTTGTTAGGCACCTTGGCATTTGAAGTCTGTTCCTGAACCCAGGTTGCTGGTGCGGTGCGAGGTGTGGCGTCCAGTGCCTTAACCCTCAGCACCACCGGGACAGCCACCCACCTACTTACCTACTTATTGATGGTGCAGAACATGATTCTACACTGCTGTAGTAAACCAGATCCACACATCCACCAAAGTGGACCACTGTATGAGAGGGTGGACTGGATGGTGATACTGAAGATTTGTGGTCATCCACCTGCTGCCCTCTTGTAAAGACACACATGTCCCACAAATGTGCCACAATAGGTGCAGCATGGCTGTGGGATTACAGTGTCAGTCAAATATGATGAATGCCAAAGTTCACTGTACAGACAGGTGCAAGGCTTCTGGACACACAGTAGAATGTATCACACTGTGCAATTTCAGCCACTCTGTCAACTTGGTACATATCACACACACCGCACAGCAGACATGCAGAACCTACAATGCTATAGGCAGCACATATGCAGCAACTGCCAAAAAACACAGATGCATACCTATTGCTAGATCAATGAACACTATCATTCAGACATAGTAACATATTTTTAATCTTCACCATGAAAACAGATGGGGGGGACTTGGATGTTGCAGGGATGATATCATGCAACTCCAACAGCAGCAGGGTCCAAACTCTTCACATGGGTGAGTATTAGTACTCAAGGCAATACGCTTTGCAGTGCACACAACACACAGCCACACACAAATGGATGTGCAGCATACATAACAAGACATACTTGCTGTGCATAACACAGAAACATAGACAATGTTTGCAGAAACAGACTATTGGTCCATTCAGTCTTTCCTGTTTTACTCCACCCTACCATGTGATGTATTGTCTAGATGGGATTTTTGCCCTCGCCTCCTTATCTTCACTCCCTGGCTCTCTGCTACTCCCCTTAGTAACTTTTAAACCCTTTGTTCCAGACATGCTTGAGCTCATTAATGGTTTCCATCACCTCTGCTGATAGGCTGTTCCATGTTTCAACCACTCTCTCCATAAAGTAAAACTTCCTCTCATCCCTGCTGAATTCCCCTTACCACCAACTTACATTCATGTCCCCTTGTTTTTGACTCATCATTCCTGCTAAATAGTACTACCCAATTTACTTTGTTTATTCTTTTCAGGAATTTAAAGTCTCTATCATGCCACCTCTCTTCCTTCTGGCCTCCAGCAAGTATATGTTCAGTGCCCTGTGGCGATCCTCATAGGATCTGCCTTGTCACCCCTGAATCATGTTGATTACTCTATTCTGCACCATTTCCAGCTTGTTTCTCTTTCCTCAGGTGAGGACTCCAGAACTAGACATGATGTGCCACTTGGACCAGTTGACATTAAAAGTCGTCCTGGTATCAGACCATGACTGCACAGGTCTAAATGGGAAGGGGGGGTCAGCACGATGCCATCCACCTTGAAGGGACAGAGGTGTTCTGCGATGTCCAGATTCCCATATGGCACCCCTTGAATAGTGGTCTCTATCTCTGCATTATCCCTTTTAAGTAATGTTAAATGGCTAATGTCACACTATGACAATAGCCATTTATCTGGAGTACTGTGTGCAGTTTTGGAGACCTCATCTACGCAAGGACATAGACAGGATGGAAGCAGTCCAGAGGAGGGCAACTAAAATGGTGCAGGGTCTACATCAGTAACCATATGAAGAGAGACTGAGAGAGCTTAATATGTATATCCTTGATGAAAGGAGGGATAGGGGGACATGATAGAAACTTTTAAGTACCTCAAGGGAATCAACAAAGTCCAAGAGAGTAGCATCTTTCAGAAAAAGAGATGTGCAAGAACAAGGGGGCACAATTTAAAGATAGAGGGAGGATGACTCAGGGGTAATGTAAGGAAATTATTTTTCATGGAGAGAGTGGTGGATGCATGGAACTGCCTTCCTGGAGAGGTTGTGGGGTCTAAAACAGTGGGGGAATTCAAACATGCATGGGACAGACATAAGGCAATTATAGTGGGGGGTTGCAGGAAGTAGGCTGTTGGTTAACTAGAATCTACAGCTTATCCAATAGGTAGGGAAATGGGCAGACTGGGTAGGCCAAGTGGTCCTTATCTGCCGTCAGACTCTATGTTTCTATGTTTCTATGTTATGTAATTCACTGAAGATACAGGTAGTCCTGTGGGGAATTTTCAGATTTTGGTGGAACAGAATTTCGCAGAATTTTGCAATATTCTGCCAAATTTTGTCAAAAGTGGGATGGCTAAAGCCTGCAGTGGAATAATGTGGAATGGGTTTTTCATGTAGACTATGATATATTCTGCAGAAATGTCATGAATAGTTTTTCATGGGAGAATTTAGTTCCACGGAATACAATTCTGCTGGTCACAGCAGGTGGAATTCTTTTTTTTGAAATTCTCATTTTTATTTAGTTTCAAAAAACAATAACAGTAACATCAGACTATCAGACAACAGGAATGTTACAAAACTGTAACAATGACCAAGAATAGATCATGACATGGTAAACATGGTAAACATGGGATAAACAAAAACCCCCCCATCCCCTCCACCCCCTCCCCAAGAAGGTGTCACCACTGAGAAGGACAAGGGAAACCTAGAAGGTGTATAGGTGAGGGAATGGGAGATGTTCAAACCTGAGAGAGAGAATTAGAATTCAATCTGGCCTACAAGTCCAGAGAAAAAAAAAAAAGCGGCATCGTTGACAGTTGATTCATGAATGAATAAAGGGTGCATCAGGGGGATCATAGAGGAAGGGTCCGCAGGCATCAAATAACGCCAGTAAGCCTAACTCTACCAATCAGTGTAAGTATAGGGCATAAAAGTTTTCCCACTTTTCTGGAAGGATGAGGAGAGAGTCTGGAGCTGGCGATCAACTTCAACTTTGAAACACAAAGACATTTCTTCAAGCCAGTCCATGTACGAGAGTTCTAGATTGTCTAACCAGTGGCGAAGCACTAATCTCTTAACCGCCATAGAGATGAGAGCAATATGATATCTCCTCTCTCTGACGGAAATGCCAGAATAAATGACCAGAATACAGATCTCTAATGTAAATAAATCTTGCAGGCCTAAAATGGGGTCTAAGTTGTCCTAAATAGCCTTCCAAAGTGGGGCTACTTTGGAACAATACCAGAAAATATGAGGGGTACTACCCAGGTCCTCACCACATCTGAGACAGTTAGGGGAGCTGGAATGAGCGAATTTTGATTTTTTAACAGGCGTAATATACATGTTATTGACTATAAAATATTGAATAAGCCTATTCTTATCCAGAGTATTATATTTGTGCAAATAAATCCTGCCAAACCTGGTTCCATGTAAAAGAGGGGTCTGAGGGGAGTGGAGTCCAAGATTTGGAACCAGCCAAGGGGTCGGGGAAATTGACCTTCATAAGATGTAGATATAATTTAGATACCCCATGAGGTCTGGCCGCATAATCCTTAACCTGAGAAGGGGCTTGACAACCGAGACAGACACCGTGTTGCCAAATTCCTTATTGACAAGGTGTTTCAACTGGTGTAGCTTAAAAATCAAATGGAGGGATCCTTAGGACTAGAAGGAGGTCATCTATTAACCCAGGGCCCCCTTGCACGTACAAATCTTCTACTGAAAGTCCCTGAATTTGGGGCAGCCACTTCGGAGGTAACAATTTAGTACCTATTTTAATATTAGGATTGGAAAGCAGCGGTTGCCCAGGATCCTTTGCTTGTTGGATTTTGGCAGTTGTATAAAATTGGTTCAGCACCCTCAAAGAAACGCCCACTGCCGAGTCCTGAAGACATTGGGGCAGAGATGAAAAATGGTAGTAAAACAGGCTAGAGAGGTCTATGTTGCATTGCTTAAGAAGGGCTAAATCAAAACCTAACCATAGAGGTGAGGATTCCACCTCCCTACTCCCCAGCCACTTACCAGCTTTAACTAGATGGCTAGCCCAGTAGTAATATTCGAAGTTAGGGAGACGGAGGCCTCCCATATCTTTAGGTAGGCAAAGTTTATGGAAGGCTCGTCTGGGAGATTTGTAATTCCAGATGAAACAAGTCAGGATTGAGTGGACTCTCTTAAAGAAGGTTTTGGGTAGCCAAATATCCAAGAGACTCAAGGGATAAAACAAACAAGGCAATATATTCATTTTGATTATATTGATTCGGGCCCCTACTGATAGTGGAAGCTTGTCCCATCTTTGCAGATCGGAGTGAATTTTGTCCATTAGATCATCTAGGTTTAATTTCCTGATCAGGTTTGGATCATGGGCCAAATAAATACCTAGATATTTGAGATGAGATGATGCCCACTTCATACCAAAGTGAGACATACTAGATTGAGAGGTGTGGACATTAAGGGGGAAAATTTCTGACTTGGCCAGATTAAGTTTATAGTTGGATACAGCACTAAATTTCTCTATTATATTTAGGGCTACTCGTAGAGAATTTGCCGGGTAAGCCAGCTGTAATAGAATATCATCTGCAAAGACAGATATTGTGGAGGTTTGTCGAGAAATTGCACAGCCTTGGACCCCGGGAGCAGCCTTAAGATTGAGCAGCAGGGGCTCTAGGTAAAGGTTGAAAAGATAAGGCGAGAGAGGGCAGCCCTGACGTGTGCCAGAAAAAAGCTGAATACAGGATGAGAAAACTCCATTACAGTAAATTTTAGCCGAGGGATCTTTGTACAAAACCTTTATCCACTGGACGAATTTCTCCGGGAACCCAAATCTGGCCAAAGCACTCCATAAGAAATCCCAATTGACACGGTCAAATGCCTTCTCAGCATCTAAAGCCACCAGTGCCATGGGAACCTGAGAGGCCTGGGCCGCATGGAAAACATAGGAAAGAACTCTCATATGGTCCGCAGCTGACTTACCCTGCACAAAACCTACCTGTTCTCTGCTCAAAAGTGATTGCCAAACCTGTTTAATGCGCAAGGCCAGAATTTTAGACAAGATTTTGATGTCACAATTGAGCAGTGAAATGGGTCTGTAGTTAGTCAGATCCAGAGAGGGTTTCTCCGTTTTGGGAATCAGAATTATGATGGCTTCTAACAGGGTTGGGTCCATTGGGCCTGAGGCGAGAAGGTGGTTATAAAAATCCAGAAGTGTCAGAGCCAATTCCTTGTAAAGGCCTTGTAAAAGTGGAGGTAGCTATCTGGGCCGGGGGCTTTATCTGACGGAAGATTGTGAATGACATCCTCAATCTCTTTCAGGGATAGAGGAGCAGAAAGGAAAGATGCTTGGTTATCGGAGAGGCAAGGTGGGGAAATTGGGTTAAAGAAGGCCTTAATAGCGGGGAGGGAGGGAGGGAGGAGGGACTGAGATAGCCCACATAAGATTTTGGTAAAATAGTCTAAAAACCTCGACAATGTCTCTGGGCCCTGTCTTGATGGAGCCGTCCTGTGCCACTATAGCTGGAACCAACCTTGAGTTTTCTACCTCCTTGAGTTTTAGGGTCAAAAGCCTACTTGGCTTCTCCCCTTGATCTAAGTATTTGGCTTTGGATTTCAGTAATGCGAATTCAGTTTTTTCCCCGACTAGCCCTTCATATTCATTTTTAAGTTTCTGTAGGTGTTCCAAACTCGTTAGGGACCTAGAGGAAGCAAGGGAGTCTTCTGCCGCCTTAATCTGACCAGCTAAGAGAAGAAACCTTTGAGTCCTGAGTTTCTTCCTCCTAGCGGAGATTTTAATGAGCTCCCCTCAAAACCATTTTAAAAAGGCACCATGGGATGTCAACCTGGCCACTGATCCCTGGTTAATGTCCAGGTATTCTTTGATTAGGGACTTAATCTGAGCGGGAGTGCTCATCCTTCAAAACCTAGTATTTAGCTTCCATATTGTGTCACGCTGCAGCAAAAGGAGGGTTGAGCCGAAGCCATATTAAAGCATGGTCAGAAATTACAATAGGCTCAATGCCTACTTAGGTAATGTTTGCCATAAGGGGTGCTTACAAAAATAATCCAACCTGGACCAGGAGTTATGAAGGGGAAAAAAGTATAACTCCTATTAAGAGGATACAGAGTCCTCAGAGGATCCACCAGTCCTAGCATTTTACCTAGGTCTGTAGCGCTGGTTGCGCCTGAAGATGGGGGCTTCAACGGCCTATAGGTTTTATCTAGCTCTTTTGATGGGGCAATATTCCAGTCCCTCCCAGAATAAGGGTGTTGCAAATACTCACCTAATTTATCTATTAAATGCATTAAAAACCAGCGTCTCTCCCACGGACCATAGACTGAGCTGAGAATTATAGCGGAGCTAGAGAGAACCCTGCACAAAATATATCTACCCTCGGGATCTTGGGTAACTTTCTCCAGAATAAAGGTATATTTTTCTTAATCATGATTGCCACCCCCTTAGCTTCGGAGGACACACCAGCAACAAAGACTTGAGAGAATCCTTTAACCTTTAACATTCTAATATCCGCCACTGTTAAATGTGTCTCCTGTAAGAGCAAGATATCGACCCCCAACAGGGAACAGTTAAGCAGTATACGGGATCTTTTATTAGTCTCCCTGATGCCCCTTACATTCCAGCTGGCTAATTTAACATAATTTGATGCCATCTTCAAGAGACAGTAATATAGTAAGGCTGAGCTGCTTGGAAATCCCCCAACTTGAGCCCATCAGTGGTGACACCCTCTCATACCCCCTTCCCCCCACCACCCCCATACAGCCACCACTGTAACAAAAACAAAAAACAGCTTTCCGCAGAACAACATAGAAACACCACTCCGTTGCAAACAGAAATGATGCAGATATAAAACCCCACAACTTCAGAGGAAGCGACTACTGGCTATCCCTCCCATAACAATACCCTTCACAACCCCCAGATACAACAGATGCTTACAACAGTTAACATTGAACTCCATATTAACCAACCCAATTCCATAGAACCAAGACCAACAAAAGGAAAGGAATTAACAAATCCACCACCCCCCCATGGGTACTGCGAGAAAGATCCCGAGCATCGAAGTGAATATAATACATAACATCCACCAGACCAAAACATGAAGTAATCGTGCTCTGGTGCGAGAAAAAAAACAATTAAATGAGCCACTACGTACCCACAAATCCGATCAGGTCGCAAGGCAGAGCTCTGAGGCAACTAATCCACTCGAGCTCCCTGCCCCCCTTTCGCGAGCCAAAGAAGTAAACATTACAGTACCTGGGAGCCGCATGCCGGTCACTGAGGGAAGAAAGAAGGTCCCGGAGAAATCCCAGCAAGGAAAAGTTCACATCCATCTCCAAAGCTGCTCAGGGCCCATCCGGAAATGCAGGAGAAATGAGACATAGGAAGCTCACTGACAGACCAAGCAGTCCGGCCGTGAAAAGGCGTCCCCAGAAACAATACCCTGCTCAGCAGTACCCAATATGCAGCTGAGAGGACCAGGCGTCGACGATCGAGCACTTGGGGCGGAAGGCCTAGTGACCTACTACCCCCTGAGGCCTATTCCAGCACGGATCCCGGACTGAAGACCTCTCTGGAGAGAAACAACCAGGTACTCAACTAAGCTTAAAAGTACGAGGGAAGCACACTAGCGGGGACCGATTAAGGGACACCAATTAAACAGGCTAACTAACTTTAAGTATAGGTTGAACTTTAACAGAGGTCCTATTGAAAGAAAGGCCCGGCTACCCAGTGCAAGGAGAAAATCATTTAAATAAGTCCGGCAACAGGTTCTTAAGGCCAGTTAGCGCCTCCTCGACTTCTCATAAGCGGCAGGTGCCTTCCACTTGAACCAGCAGCTTAGCAGGGTATACCATCCTGAAGGGTCTCGGCCGCGATGAGCTTCTTAACGACTTGATGGAAGGCAGCTCTTCTCTGTCGGACCTCATAGGGAAGATCCTGGGTGATTCTGAGTCTGCTGTTACCCCAGAGAACAGAGTCCAGTTGTTTTACCTTCTCGAGGATGTGTTGGCGCTCCAGGTAACTTAAGAGTCTCACAATGATGGGCCTGGGGGGGGCACCCGGAGGCGGCTTGGGTTTAAGAGATCGGTGGGCCCTCTCGATGTGATATTTTTGGTGAATAGGTGAAGGGCCCACGATTTTGTTAAAGAGCTGCTGGACAAAGTGTAAGGTGTCACCTCCCTCCTCAGACTCCGGGAGGCCTAGGATGAGCACATTATTCCACTGGCTCCTCCCCTACAGGTCTTCTGTTTTAGCCTGGAGTTTCTGGATCTGCTGTCTCAGTTTGACGATCTCAGGATCCATTCTATGTTCCCATTGCTCAATTGAAGCGATCCTGGCCTCTGAATCACTGACTCTCCTCGAGAGATCAGCGAAGTCCATCCTTAGCGACCTGATCTCTTTTGAGATTTCCTGGAGGGTTTCTTTGAAAGGGGACAGCTCTCTAGGAAGCGTCTTCAGTTAGTACAGTGCCCTGTGTAGAGGTTGCTGCCCCACCGGAATGCTGTTTAGATGTGGAACTGGAGGTGGCACTTGTATTTCTTGCCTTTTTTGAGGCCTTCTCTGGTGAGGTTGGGGGAGTGTGTTTGACTCCCACGGCCTTCATTTCTGTATCAGCCATCGCGATTTTAAATTAGAAGCTGTCGGGTCAGCGATCGCGATCCTCAGGGGGCCCTGCCGTGGTAGGAAGTCTTCTTAGCTCGCCTCAAGGTAAGTAGCGTGGATTTGGAGACGAAAGGAAACTATTTTAGGAGGAGAAGAGAGGGAGCTTCACAACAAGCTGCTAATCAGCACCACTGCATCACGTGACTAGCAGGTGGAATTCAACAGAATGACCAGCGAAATTCTGACAGACACTAAACTAGTGGAAGAGTCACTACGTGCTAATTCTGCTGGAAAAATTCTGCATTCCACACAGCAAAAGATACAGGACAAAATCTGGTATGGTACCTGCTGTATTATGTATGACCTTCCAGTTGGAAGGAACGCAACATGGTTCATTCACCCACACCCCCTCTGGCCCAAAAAAAGCCAGAATTAGCAAGTGCAGTGGTGGAATATCATCTGCAGATGTCATGGTAAGCCCAGCACTGGTAAGAGAGCACTTTTGTGCACATGATGTCACTGATCGTGTACTGTAACCAAGTGGACATCTGCATGGGGTCATTGTATGACATATAGAAACATAGAAAAGGACCTCTTGGCACACCCAGTCTGCCCCAAAGTTCCCTGCCTAATCTGTCTCCGCAGACCCTAACTGGTCTCTGCTGACCCTCCAAGTTCCTGCCTATTTATTAATATTCCCCTATGTCCATCCCATGCGTGCTTGAAGCCCTCCACTGTTTTCACTTCCACAACTTCTGCTGGCACTCTGTTCAAAGTGTCTACTACCCTTTCAGTGAAGTAGTGCTTTTTCACATACCTTTTAACACCCCGGCCCAACTTCACTGCATGCCCCCTGGTCCTGGTGCTCTTTCTCTTTGAAAGAGACTTTTTCCTGCTCCCTGTTCATCATGTGAGGTACTCCTCTTTTCCAGGGTGTACATGTTGAGGTTCCTCAGTTTCTCCTTGTAAGGGTTCTCATGCAACCGTGATCCATTTTACTTACCCTCCTCCAGTCTGCCTCCACCATGTCTATATCCTTTCTGAGATGTAGCCTCTGAAATTGGACAAAGTACTCCAGGTGAGGTCTCACCAGAGCAAGAGGCAGTGACAAGACCCCCCCCAACCCAGGAGATACCCTTCAATATGCACCCCATCATCCCACTAGCCCTACCCACTGCTTTGTCAGGAGTAACAAACAGAAGTATTTTTTCACTGAAAGAGTGGTGAATTTATAGAATGGACTGCCAGAAAGTATTGTAGTAAGTGAAACTAAGGAAAAATCAAGAAACTGTTGGATAAGTTCCTAACAGAAGGAGGAAAATTGAAATTTTACTACTACTATTAGGAGCCATTATGGACCAAGGCCTTTTTTTGCTCCTTTCACAATAGTGCCAATCTTGTACTCTGCTCCTGGGTTTCTATTCCCCAGGTGCATGATTTTACACTTTTTGGCATGAACTCCAACTTCCACACTCTTGACAAGTCCTCAAGTTTCCCAAGATGCCTGAGCATTCTCTCCACTCCTCCTGAGTGTCCTCCCTATTACAGATTGTGTTAATATCTGCAAAAAGGCATACCTTCCCTTCTAGTTCTAATGCAATGTCACTTATCAAGACATTGAATAGGACCAGACCCATTTTATTGAGCTCTTCAGCACCCGACTGGTCACTGTCCCATCACTGAAGTGAGTGCCATTAACTACCACCCTCTGTCAACTCTCCATTAGCCAGTTTCTAACCCACTTCTCCACTCTGGATCCCACTCCCAGGCTGCACAGTTTCTTTATTGGTCTCCTATGCACTGCTGAACAGTATCAAAGGCCTTGCTAAAATCCAGATAGACCATGTCCATTCCCTTCCCATAAACTATTTCCCTGGTCATCCAGTCAAAGAAATCCATCAGATTTATCTGGCAAGACCTCCCTCCCCCCATGAATCCATGCTGCCTGTGGTCTTGCAGCCCACTGGATTCAAAATACTCTACCAGCCTTTCCTTAAGCAGAGTTTCCATTAATTTCCACACCAGTGAAGTGAGACTGACTAGCCTATAGTTGCTAGGCTCCTCTCTGCTGCACTGTTATGTAGAGGGACCATGTTTGCTTTTCTCCTGTCCTTCAGAATCATTCCTGTTTCTGGTGAACTACTGAATATGGCCATCAGTGGGGCAACTTGTACCTCCCTGAGTTCCTTGGGTGTATCCTGCCCAGTCCCACAGCCCTGTGCACCTTTAGAGCTGCAAGTCCCTTGAGGACGCTTTCCTTTGAAAATGGAATTTTGTCCACCTCACTACCCCTTTTGTTTCTGCTACTCCATGGTGGTCTGCCCCCCCCCCACAGTCAAAACTGAGCAGAAGTACCTGTTCAAGATGGCAGCTTTTTCTTGGTCTTCTTCTGCACAATCTTCCCCTGCTGCCCTCCTAATACTCATTATGCCTCCCTTGCTTTTCTCTTCTTACTTATGCATCTGAGGAAAGTCTTATCCTCTTTAGCTACCCCATTGGCTATGCTTTCCTTTGTCTGCACCTTTGCTCCCCTCACCACCTTACGTGCTTTCCTCTGCCAGCTGATGGGACCATACTGTATTTTATAGAGGAGAGAAAGGGAGACTTAATTGAAGCTCCTAAACTAGAAAAAAAGAGCATATAGTGCATAAAACATTAAAAAGGGTTTGAGAAGAAATGGGGGAGATTCAGCTAACTAGCGTTTTTTTCCTTTTTCATTTTTGGTCTTGTCATTGGCTAGGTTCACATTCTATGGAACCTTTTACCTCCTCTTGTTTCAGTCCTTTTTGTCTTCCTCTTCCTTTCTTCTTTTCTCTTTATGTACCTCTCATTTTCTAACTTGATCAGAGGGATTGTATTCAGTCTTTATACACAAATCTTTATTTACCTATTAATTTTACTTCTGACAGTATATTAATAGCTTATTATTAAGATAAGTATTAACTGGTTGATAGTTGTTAAATGTGTTCTCTTTTTGCATATTTTTTGCATAAGTCTTTTGGCACTTGATTTAACTTGTGAATATTTTAACGGTATTGATTATACCTGTCACAGTTTTGTGACTTGAAAACTCAAAAAATGAACTAAAAAAGCTTTTGCTGGGGGCACTGGAGAGCCATCATCCAGGCAGTATAAACTCACAGGAGCTCTCAGATTCTTGACTGCTTATTTTCAAGAAAACAACGATTAAAGTGGACTTGTTTTCATTTATATTTATATAGCAGGGTACCTGATACTTTGCTGATCATTCAGATACCAGATGTGCCATGGGTCGTACGAAAGGTCAACAGCTAGGTCTTTTGAAGGGGTCACAGTCTGCTGCTAGCAAAGCCACTGAATCCTTGACTCCGGGGAGATCAATTAACTCTACAGGATCCACAGAGCCACCATGGCAAGTAATGCTGGAGTCCATGCGGGCCATGGACTCGAACATTGAAAAAATGTTGCAAAAAGTAGAATCCCACGACTCCGTGATTCAGCAACTTACTGGCTCTATAGCAGACTCAGATAAGCAGACCATGACAGCTTTAACTGCAGTTGCAACACTGACAAAAGAGAATGGGCAACTTTGGAGTCGCATGGAGGCCCTAGAAAATGAGATCAGGTCAGGCAATGTTCACATAACCAGTGTCCCGAAGGGCACAGAGGGGGCACATTTACTGGACTTCCTCAAGACTTGGCTACCACAGAAGTTACTGATCTCTGAGGGGTTTGATTGATCTGACCTAAAAAAAGCATACCGTGTGAAGGTATTCCATGAGGTGGGTGCATGGGGAAGGGTGCCATCCATAATGGTGACTCCTTCCCAGTGCAATCCCTAACGGCAATGGGAGAGTAGGGTGACGGATGAGGGGGTGGGTGAACTGGGCAGCAGGATGTCGCTATGTGTGTCTTGTGTGAGGGGGATGAGCATGGCGAGAGCTTGGGCTGGGAGGGGTGGAGGGAGCTTCAGGGGTGGCACTGCGGTGGAGTTCTGAGCTGTGTCGTGGCATCAGGGGTTGTCTAGTGGTTGGGGTGGGTGAAGTGCAGGCTCAGGTCCAGGAGCTGGTGAGATTTAGCGCCGGCCTGAACCTTTATTTTTAATGTTTTCACCCCTTACATGCAACCACCCTGAGTTGGGAATTCTTTAGTGAGGGGTGTTGGGGCGAACCCCAGCAGGGTTGAGACAACCCCCTCAAGCATGATAAAATACATGTCCGGCGCCGTTGTCCTGTGTGCGGAGTTGTCAGAGTGCCGAAAATGTTTTGGCACTCTGACTGTCTGCATAATAGTGATCATCTTTAGGCATTCACCATTATCACATAGAACCCCATGTGAATCCCAGAGTAAGACCTCAGTCATCAGCAGAGCCTGAACTGTTCTGCTGCGGATCTCAGTTTCCGAGATTCATGATGTCCTGATTGCAGTGGCAAGAGCGACTTATCCAATTGAGATACAGTAGATGGGTTAGATATTAAGTTTTATCCTAACCTGTCATTCCACACCTGAGCCTGGAGGAAGCACTTTGATGCTACTAGACAGTGCTTGCGGGCCATGGGGACTGTACATTCCTTTTTGCTGCCCACCAGGCTGCGAATTCTCTATGGTAGTAAAACCTGGCAACTTACAGACCCGCAGGATGCAGGTCGCTGGATCCAAAAAATTGAAGCTGAATTTGCCACTAAGGAGACAGAACCCAAAGATTAGCAATCTGAGTCAGAAGGGGATTGAAAGGCCATCTTTCTTTTATACTGTACTGGAATTGTGTTCGCCTTGAATTTTGGACTTTGTGACCTAAATCTCTGAACTTAAGTTTTAGCCACTATAAAGAGTGTGTAAGGTAGGGGTATTACTACAGGGTCAATAATAAGTCTTTAATCTAGATTATAAATACATTACGGTTTAGCCGTTTTGGTGATATGCTATTTTTGGGTTACCCTCATATGTAATTAGCCCTACACAATTAGGAGCAGAGTCTGAGAGGCTGTTAGTCCCGTTGGACTAGTTATCTTACTATTATTATGTTAACAGTACAGTCAGCTTTTGGGGAAATAGTTCAATCCTACCCAGCAGATTTATATTAGTATAATTCCACTTTCCCTGTATCTACATATTTAATCTGATAGTAAGTCAGGGAGATGGAGACTTTAAACTGTGGGTCATTAAATACTTGTTCTACTATCTTCACTTCTTCCAGGTTTAAATAGTACTCTTAGGAGTGCATGTTACACCCAATACCTGTACTCTCTCCCTATGCTACTACCTATAGCCGTTGATGATGGTTAGCATTTTCTTACATCACTTATATATTCATTTTTGGAATACCCTCACTCCTATTGTACCAGAACACATGGGGTCTATGTTATGTATTCACTTAATTTTGGAATTACAGTGCTGATTGCATCACTCTCCTACTTCCATGTGTAAGACTATTATATTGTTTGTTATGTATGCTTACAGCAAACTAATAAACATAAATTTAAAAAAAAAAAGCTTTTGCTGAGTCACTGTGATAGAGTAATAATACTGCTGTTTTACCCAATTTCCTGCATAACCATTCACCAGTTGAATGCAGGTGGACTTCAAAGCAAAACAAAAAGTGAACCTACTAAATTTACTGCATGTCTTCTTATGAAAAATCTTACGTATTTTAAAAGTCTTCCAGATCAAATTGATTGCCAATTTTTAAATTTATTTATATTTAGAAAACCTTTGAGCTCAACAGCCTTTTTCAAAGGTGTCCAAGCTAATAAATACATCACAAAACATGATATACAACATTAATCATAGGAAAGACAAATACGTAAAACCAGAGCCAAAATGCATCATACCAGATATGTGATTTCCATAATAAGACACAGGTAGAAGAATTGGGTCCATCAATATAGAATGAGTTGGGAGGGCAGCTATATAATAACATATGAAGGGTGGTGCTGTAGGAGGGACTGGGTTTCCAGAATAACTGAAGTCTAGGAGGAGTAATGCCATCATGCCATGGGCAGTTACATTTGAGATACTGGGAGAAAAGTTTTACCATCTACAATTTGAAGGAATGGACATTTGAGGGCACAGTTACCATTAGGGAAAGTGAGTTTCAGATTTTGGCCACTCAGTAGGGAATAGACATCTGGCCCAGAGTGATTCTCCTGTGGGGCAAAGCTAGTTTACCATAGCCCATGGACGTTGTGCTACAGCAGTTGTAGGTCTTGGTTTGTAGGTTGCAGACCCCAGTAGGTATTTGACCAAGCAGGGCCCTTTTGACGAGCACAGCAGAGTTGCAGGTAGTGTGAAGGTGGAACAAGAGCCATTTGGTGGAGGTGTTCAGGTCACGTCAGTGAGAGTCCTATTTCCTGTTAAGTACAAATCTACCAGCACGGTTGAAGGCCTCACAGATTTTGTCAAGGAGAGTGCTGTAGTAGTCAAGTAGATTACTAACCCATAGTCAATGGAAACAGTGAGGCTGGAGATTAGTATTTTTTTAACCTCAGGAATGAGGTATGACATGTTTCCGTAGAGTAAGCCTAGCTGTTGATGGACGTTTTTGATCATGGTGTAAATATGGTAGGAGAAAGATAGAGTGGAGTCAAGAGAGATGCCCAAGTACTTGAAGATCAATATTTGCTCAATGGGTTCTCTATTCAGAATGATGATACTCAACCCTCATCTGTCCTTTAGAGCATGATTACTCTTAATAAGTAAGGATTTTGTCTTTTTTGAGTTGATCAGCTTGCTGTTTGAAAACTAGCAGCATACTTTGCCGAAATCCGATTGGAGGCTGCTTTCGGGGGACTACAGTTCATGGTGTGAGGGAAGAATAACCATGTCATCAGCATACAACGGGTTTTGGAGTGGTCTCAAACTTCCATGGCATTGTTTACAAATAGGCTGAACAAAAGGTGCCACAAGATGGAGCCTTGTGGCACTCCAGTGGTCAGAACACATCCCCACATTTGACTTCTTGGGTCCTGTTGCTCAGGTAGTCATAGAACCATGAGGTAGCATCTGTTGATAATCCCAGCTCCATGAATTTGGTTAATAGGAGGTTGTCATTTATCAAGTCATATACCTTGGATAGGTCAAGGAAGGCAGCACCAGCATAATCTACTCAGGCCCAAGCCATATGGAACTCATCTGAAAGCTCAGTTAGAGTGGTAGTAGTACTGTACCTCTTCCTCATGTTGTGTTGTTCAGTGGCAACTTTGTCAAGGAAGGACCAGCATAACTGTGTCTATGAGGTCAACACTATTGCAATATATAAAACAAAAAAAGGGGATCTTGAACAGCTGCTCAAAATAAATCCAGTTTTTTGTTTAATACACACAGCATGAAGACAACAATAAATGCAAATTGTAAAAATACTGGTCAGACACCAGTGTGGTCTTACCCAAGCTGTAGAAGCAGGAAAGTAAGTCCAGATGGAAAAACAGATGTCCCATTGCAGGAAACTTACTGCTTGTACATACACTAGTCCTGGTTGTTTCCAAAAAGATGACAGATATATGCTAAGCCTGTTTCTTTGGCCAAAGAGCATACAAGTCACTAAGAAACACAATTTAAAAGACTTTTTCAAATGTAAGCTGTGTCACAGTGAAAAAAAGCACACAAACGGGTGTGCAGGAACCTACTTCTGAGTGGTAAGTTTATGTTTCACCCTCACCGGGTCATCCTCAGAGCAACTTTAATGATGACTCGGTGTGGTTGAAACGTAAGCATATCACCCAGAAGTAGGTCCGACTCCTTGCACGCCATTTGTGTGTTTTTTATGGTATTAGTGCTTACCCTTTTAAACAAAAACATAGATCTAGACTTAACTAGGGAAACTATGGTACACTGAGGTTTGGAAGTGGCAGTTGGGAAATTTTGAAGATTTTTTCTCAACATTTACAAAGAAGGTATTGAAGCACTCCATTATGGCAATTGGGTCAGTGGAGTTAACACTATCAGATTTTAGCAGGGTGTGGGTGAAGTTGCTTTTAGTTCCAAATAGACTGCTGATGGTCACCCAGAGTCTGCTAGGTCATTTTCAGCTTCCTGAATTTTGGATTTGAAGTAATTGCTCTTGGCTTTCCTGGTGGCCATCTTGCAGCAGTTCTTTGTTTCTTTGAATTTGTGCAAGTGCTGGGGGAAGCCCATGTCTTTGAATAGGGTCTAGGATACATCACTCTGTTTGAAGAGTGCAAAAAGGCCAGGGTTGAGCCAGCTGTTGTAGTCACCTCTGACTCTCTTCTTCCATAGTGGGACAAAGAGGTCACATGCTAAGGTGGCATCTAGGATGCAGGCCAGGTAATTCCAGTCAATATTGCCAAGATGGGCTTTTAAAGCAGCAGTTTTACCCCCCTCAGATTCTGGGTATATATAAATCTTGATGGGGGGCTTGCCCAACTTGCAGTCCATGTACTGTACAGTATATAGAAGAGTGGTCACTATTTAGATCTTGGAGAACCTCCACCTGGTGAAGCCCTCAGGGTGAGAGGCCAAGATCCTGTCAAGCAGGGACTAAGTGGCTCACCTGTAGTTGATCCGGGTGGGTGACCTTACCACCTGACAGGTAGAGGTCTGCCAACTTGTGACTCTGCCTATTGGCTAGAGGGGAGAGCCAATTTTATGTTGAAATCACTAATAATTAGATTTTTATGGTTTTGGTTCAGCTTGTTCAGTTACTCAGAGAAGTACTGTATGTGAAGCCTTGGTCAACTGAGCTAGCAGGGATGTAGGCAACTGCTATGATGAGATTTTTGTTGCCATGGCATAGACCAATATTCACAGCCAGGAAATCACAAGATAGGTCACAGTATAAGCCAGGGATCAGGGAGGCTTGTAGGTGGTCAGTGATGTAAAGAAGGTGGCAGCCCCCTTCCCACTTGTCATGGCTGTCCTTCCTAAGGATAATATAGGAGGGGAGAGGCACTTTGGTGTCTTGAATTTTGTTTGTTAACCAGGTTTTCAGTGACAGCTACCATTTCTGGGTTTTTGGATCATATGAGGGTTTCAATTTCAGTTAATTCAGGGATGATGCAGCACAAGTTGATGTGCAGACAGTCAATGAAGCCTTTGTAATTTCTATGCTCATGGGGAGGGGCATTAGGAGTGGAAGGGCCTGGGTTTGGGTGGATAAAGCCAAGGAGCAGAAGTAGGCAAATGGTAAAGTTCCCCAGCATTGTACATTAGTGAAAGGAGAAAGTCCAGAGGGGGTATTGCTAAGCTTAATGGAGAAAAGGAAGCATGTGAGGAGGAGGACCTTGTAAAAGCATCTATCCTAAATACATACTTTTGCTCAGTATTTACTGAAGAGAAGGTAGGGCAGGGCCCACAGCTCAGCACCATGGACACAGGGGGGAGGGAGGTGAGCACTACTCCTTCACAAAAGAAAGGGTCCTACAAGAGCTTGCTAAGCTCAGGTGGATATGGCAATGGGACCTGATGGCATACATCCCAGGGTACTTAAGGAGCTAAAGGTGGAACTAGCAGAGCCATTAGCAGAACTGTTTAGTGAGTCTCTGAGCACAGAGAGGTCCCAGAAGACTGGAGAAGGGCTCATGTGATCCCGCTCCACAAGAGTGGTAGCAGGGCGGAGGCAGGGAACTACAGACCAGTCAGTCTTACCTCAGTAGTGGGCAAGATTATGGAGGCACTCCTTAAGGGAAGGATAGTGCAACACCTGGAATCAATAGGGGCACAGGATCCAAGACAGCATGGGTTTACAAAAGGAAGGTCCTATCAAACTAATATCATAGATTTCTTTGATTGGGTAACCAGAGTGGTGGACCAAGGGGGAGCAGTTGATGTCACCTACCTTGACTGCAGCAAAGCTTTTGACACTGTTCCACATAGAAGATTGATAAATAAGCTGGGTAGACTCGGGGTGGGTCAGAAGTTGGTCAACTGGGTGGCAAACTGGTTGATGGGCAGAAAACAGCGAGTGGTGGTAAATGGTATACAGTCAGAAGAGATGCAAGTCACAAGTGGGTACCTCAGGGATCAGTCCTGGGGCCAGTCCTCTTCAACATCTTCATTAGTGACCTTGCAGATGGACTAGAGGATAAGGCTTGTCTGTTTGCAGATGACACCAAGATCTGCAACAGAGTAGATGATCCAGATGGGGTGGGCAGAATGAGAAGAGATCTGGATAAACTAGCAAAATGGTCAGAAGAGTGGCAACTGGGATTTAATGCAAAGAAGTGCAAGATCATGCACATAGGGAGAGAAACCTGAAGCCACCTATAGGCTGGGAGGAGTTGCTAGCAGTCACAAAGGAAGAAAGAGACTTGGGCATCATCATCACTGATGACCTGAAATCATCCAAGCAGACCCTAAAGCAGTAGGTAAGGCTAGGGGGTGTTAGAGTGTATTAGTAGGGGTATCACAAGTCACTTAGAGGAGGTAATAATCCCTCTTTACAAGACACTAGTTAGGCCCCATCTGGAGTACTGCGTGCAGTATTGAAAATACACCTCTGTCAAGGACATTAACCAAATTGAGGCAGTCCAGAGAAGGGCAACCAAAATGGCGCAGGGACTGCATCAGAAGACATATGAGGACAGATTAACAGAGCTCAATATGTATACCCTTGAGCAAAGGAGGGAGAGAGGTGATATGATCGAGGCATTCAAACACCTTAAGGGCATTAACAAGGTGAAAGAGTCTAACATGTTTAAATATAAGAAAAATAGCAGGACAAGAGGACACAGCATGAGATTAGAGGGGGCCAATTAAGGGGGAATGTAAGGAAATTCTTTTTCACAGAAAGGGTGGTGGATGCATGGAATGGCCTACCTCAAGAAGTGGTGGCTATGAATACAGTGCAGGGCTTCAAACAGGCATGGGATAGGCATAAGGGAGCAATACAAATGAGTATGAATAGATAGGCCACTGACAGTGCAAAGGCCGATGGCACATTTATAAGGTAGGAAAAGAAATGGGCAGACTGGATGGGCCTTGCAGTCCTTATCTGCCATCAACGTCTATGTTTCTATTGTATAGCTGAAAATTGCTCTCAGTCTACAGCATTTCCAGGGTACAGTGCATTTTCTGAAGGCTTGTCTGGGCAGGGTGCAACACTAAGAATAGCAGTTTTTAGCAGTGATGCAGCGAAACATAGTCTGTCTGTGGACCTCCCTGAGAGAGGCACCACACACACACACACACACACACACACTAGCAGGGTGGTACTCCCTGAGTAACTGGGCACAGTATATGTGTCTGGGGCATGTAAGGCAACAGGTGTACAGTTGTAGATAACAAGACCTCGGTAACTTAGCACAGCATCCAAATCCATTACAGTGAATAAACCTGCAGGATAACAATTATCCAGATATGTTGCAATGTACTGTGTGTAGCATACTCAAACATTGGGTGAACTCTGTGGGGATCAGAAGGCATTGCCTGTAAGGTTGCTACCAATGCACAGTGTGCTGCTCCCATGGGGGAGGAGGGGTGCACACTTGGTGAATAATGATTACCCAGCTACAGAGGAACATCCAGTAGCCATATGGTTGTCACCCTGATAGGTGAGACCATGCACCTGCAGTGGTGGACACCTAGAATAGCGGCATTGAGGGAGAGTAGGGGTTACCCAGAATGGTAAGGTCACTTGCCTATAGTGTTAGGGGAACCCAGATTAAGAAACAGTAAGGTGGAGCGTGGAGGTACCTAGATAGGTAGTATCTCCCTCCACTAGTTTATTATCTCCCTCTACTAGTGAATTGGGGCTACCAGTAGTGGGGTGAGTGTTCACATGCAGACTAAGGTCCACTGTAATTATTTATTAGGCAGGTGCATCAGGCAAGCAAGTGCCTATTAGAGGCATGAACCAGGCAATTAAAACACAAATTGAAAAAGCAAGATTGAATGTACAACTATTCAGTAAGCAGGTTGTAGCCAGAAATGCAGGAATGCCAATAATCAGCAGATAACTTTGTACGAGCTAAGTTAACAGTGTGGAGGTACTCAGGGTTGTTGCCTCAGTACAGACAGAAATGCAGAAAGGCAGAGATACAAACAATAATCAGGTAATGTTGTCTAATGGCACCTACCATGGCAGTTACATTCAGAAGTTATGGGGCACTGACATATACTTCCATATAAAGGTTCAAGGGATAGTTAGTAAAACTCCACACACAATAGTAGAATCTCCAGATAAAGTGTTCTGCAGCTGTGAATCAAGGAGATCAATGCAAAAGGAGGGATGGCAAGTGAGGTAACAGCACCCCAGTGGGCCTTTTCACCATGCACCAGAAATACAGACCCTCCCAGAAATCTTACAAGCCACTACCAAAGCATTATGCAAACTACTTATCAGGAAATGTAAGTCTAGACATGTAATATAATGTCTTGTCTAAGAGCCCAACAGTCAAAGGATGAAAAGAAATGGCCAAATCCAGAGTAAATGGATAACTGCTGATGTCCAGTAAACTGTTGTTACTGTTGATAAAGTCACCTAATGTGTTAAATTCCTGTGAGTGATGAACTGTGGCCTGGGACATATTATGCAGGATATAAAAAACCCTTTGTCAGTATCTCCCCTTTGTTCTTCAAAATGGGGTCTTCTCACCTGGTAAAGATGATTATAGGAATATCCGTTATGTATGTATGTATGTTTGTATTTCTTTATTTATTTCAAAAGTTTCACCAGGAAAGACATACTGAGCTGCTAACAGTCTTTTCCAAATGCATCTTGGGGTAGGGAATATGGAAAATCATATATGGTAAATGCAATATCTCAAGGAGCATAATCAAAATAAAAGACAAATCTTTAGGTAAATAGAACTAGTCTAGCATATAAATAAACAGGTAATGAAGGAAGCAGATTGCTAGGGTAAAACTGTGGGGGTGGAGGGAGTGGAGGAAGAGAGTCAAGGACAGTTGTAGGAGGGTGAAAAATAGTCATGACGTAATGACTTCAAGGAGTAAGCAGAAATGGCAGAGTGAATCGACAAGGGAAGGGAAAACCAGAGTTTAGGAAAGTGATATGAGAAAGCAAATTGACCAACAGTAGATTGTCTTGAAGGGATAGTGAGAGAAATGGAAGTATTATTGCATAGAAAGTAAAGGGAAGCTGAGGGAGAGAACAAGAGGGATGTATGGTAGGAGGGAAGGGAACCAAACCAAAATTTAGATATCAAGTAAGCACAATAGGAAAGGTACCTGGCATCAAGAGAGGGGAGAGAAAGAGCAGTAGTGGTGGGTATAAGGGGAACAATTTAAAGCAAAATGACAAAAAGAGTGGAAGATGGGATCCAGTCTGACAAGGGAGGATTTGGGGGATCCACTATAGACTACTGTATGGCACCATAATCAAAAATTGGCAGAGTCATCTTTCAAACAATCTCATGATGGATAGGAAGTGGGATACTCGCTTTGTTCCTATACAATGCATTAAGCTTGGGGTGAAGTTCTTGGAGCATGACATCAATTTGAACCAAGAAATCAAGATGACAGTCAAACCAGACCCCAAGGTACTTGAAAGAGGATACATCTGCTATAGAAGCACCATCAAGTGTGTGAAATGTAAGGAGAGGGTGAGTCTGGAGAGCCTCTGATTGGTGCCAAAAGTCATGGACACTGTTTTTTTTGTTTGTTTTATACTACTCTGCAGTCAATACCAAAGGGAATATTCCCCATCCATCCTATAGGTTGATGCACAGTCCAATCAAATTTGAGTTGGCTGGTGGCCAACCCTCCAAGCCCTTCCTAGCAGCTCCAGTTTACATCATGCATCCAAATAGGTTGGTCACGATCCCAATCAGCTCCCAACATATCAGGCACAAATTATGAATTAGTTCACCTTTTTGTCCTTCTATTTAGCCCTAATTTCACTAGGAGGTGTGTGGTATCATCAGCATGAGTAGGGAGATTTGGTACAGTCTAGTTATTTCTATTTATTTCCTTTTGAACACTCTGGTCTCTCCAGCAGAGATTCAGTTTCATGGTAAGACCTAGCCAGGGAGCCCCCTTTTTCTGTATAGCTTACAGCTTATAACTGGGACTGTTTTAGGCCAGTACGAGGATACTCCTGTAGTGTCCCCCTACTGTACCAGATGCACTTCTCCTTATTGAACATAGGGCTTGGTGGGGACATGCTCAGCATCCATCCCTCCCAGCTGCAATGCTAAAGCTGTGTAAGGACCCTCCTGTAGCATCCTCTCACTGAATACCGGCACTAAGCACCAAGGAGTGGACCCACCAGTACTGTCTAACCCTTGGTGCAAGAATGTTTTCATTCTCTCAGCCAGACACCTGTACTTTGTTGGATTGTGAGTTTAAGCACTTGAACTCCCACTGCCTTTCACCTATATGTCTCCCTACCTGGTGATCAAGATGCTACAGTAGCTGGTCTATCTGGGCATGCCATCTCTTTGGAATTAAAAGCTTTAGTCATTTTTAAATTCAAGTTTCAAGTTCAAGTTTATTGCAGGAAAACTCCATTGAGCAAGCTCATTCACAAGGAGGTCCTGTGACATAAACAGGTAAAGTACAAACAGATAGGTAATAACAGTAGATACATGAAATGCACATTACATAATACAGGCTGGATATACATACAAGGGTACCACATAGGGTGACCGCAGGTGGTAAACATTAATATGACACAGGGAAGCGACTTACAGGTTGCATACTGATAAATGAAACATGATGACTGGTGTGTGCAATACAAATATTTTGGCAGCTAGAACAAACAACAGACTACAACTGATATGGGGGGGGAGTGATTTGATAGAGTAGCAGTGGAGCGTAAGCATAGATAAAGCCAGGAGTAGAAGGGGAAGGGAAAGCAGTTAATATGACAAAGCAATTATACCTTACCAGTGGATAAATATGGCACACATGGGGAAGGAGGAGACTTAATGACAGTTACAGGTGTCTTTTATTTTGGCTGAACTTAGTGATTTGTAGAAGTTTATTGAAACTGTGCTAGTTAGTTTCAGTATCATGCTCTGTGCCCAGGTAGGCCCCCCCCTTCCTCCTTCCTCCCAGGCCATCCATAAGATTTATCCATAAACCTAGTGAGAACTCCAGCAACTATATTGTACTGTATTCAAAGACCCTATTCTCCTGCTGGGTTTTGCAAGAGCACAGTAGCTGTCTTACCTGGGTCTGCTCTATGACTCTGTACACTATATGGAAGTTAGGTGGCCATTTGGGATTCAGAGTTCCAATGGCCATCTTAGGTTCCCCTTCCCCCCTTCCTATTGCTCTACAGTCCTGATGGCCATCTTAGGTTTCCACCTTCCCATTGCTTTATGTAGTCAGCATGGGGAACGGCCACCCTGGAATCTGCTTATGAGGCAATAGAGGGAATAGTTATTTTGTTTATGACTTATTTTCCCCTCGGCCATACCTTAAAGAGACAGAAGGAGGGTTCTATGTGATAATGGTGATCACAGAAAGGCAATCGCTGTTAGGGCGAATGTACATCGGCGAAAATCAATTTCACTGATGTACACTCCAAGTGCATGGCAAAACGGTGCCAGGGACTTGATTTTTATTTGTTTATGTGGGGAGCTGCGTCCCCAGCACTCCCCTACTAAAGGATTCTCAACTCCGGGGGGGGGGTACATGTCAGGGGGGTGCAAAACCTGGCAAAAATAATTTAAGACAGGCGCAACAAAATGAATGCGAGCCTGGAACTGAACCCAGCACCCTTGCAACCCTAACCTGCCACCCACCCACCATGCCACAGGGCCAGCTCAGCAATCCACTGCCACACTACCCCTCATAAACTCTCCCTCCCCTTATGCCCATCACACAGCATGCTTGCTCTCCCCCATACACGTGTACATATAGTGGCAGGATGTCGCTATATCCATATTAACCCCCCATCCAGCAGTCCTGTGAACAGGCGCCGCTATTGAGTCACCCTTTTTGTAAGTGCTCAATAGCGGATGCCCTTATCACAGGATACCCAGAAGGAGGGAGCATTGCTCAGGGATATAGTCATGGTCCTTGTTCTCTAGAATTCTCTTAGGGGCCTCATTAGATTACCCTACAAGAGTATGCGCATGTGCCAAGCCCTCCAAATGAGCATCACACAGGTTTCATCCTTTGTGTCTGGGCTGCTACTCATTTTTGTGTACACAGTGTTTATGACTTTCCAACATTCCAGAAGCCCTTATCTGATCCTTTATTCCCTGTCTACCCCTTACAGAAGCATGCAAAGACCAATAATCATGACCAAGTGCAAGGAATGTGGAATAGTTTTCCCAGAATCCCACATGGGAGAAAAGATCTGTATGGTGTGCACCATTACAGACAGCTGGAATCCTCAAGTAGCTGGCTCATGTCAACAAGAATTTGAGGCCTTTCCAGCAGAGCTACTCAGCCACAGACAGCCCCACAGTCCTTAGGTGCCAGCCAGGCTCAACTCCTTTTCCAGTTATTGGAAAACTAAAAATAAATGCATCAACATCTCTGACAAAGAA
This sequence comes from Neoceratodus forsteri, assembly GCA_016271365.2. Lineage (NCBI taxonomy): Eukaryota > Metazoa > Chordata > Ceratodontiformes > Ceratodontidae > Neoceratodus > Neoceratodus forsteri. Next base: position 1,170,546,376 of record CM057455.1, on the reverse strand, counting down.
AAAGGCCTCAGACTCACTATCGGGTGAACCAGCCCATAAAACAAAGAAACCCTCACCCAAAGCACCTCTATTCTGCACTTTTAGCACTCTGAAGAAGAGGAACAAGACAAGTCCAACAGACTCTGCCATGGTGAAAATATAAAAGAGTTAATCAGGCTGATAAGAGAAACACTGAGAATCTTGGAGGAGAACCCTAAACCATCTACCTCAACAGATCCTCTGCTTGTAATGGAAGACTCATCTTACATGACATATTTGCCATCCTGCCAAGCAGTTGACACCATTGTTAAAAAAAAGAATATGATGCACAAGAACCAACAAGGCTGCCAGAGAAGTACATGGTCAAAAAATCATGCCTGGTGTCAACATCAAGGAAGGAAGCCTGGCCCAAGGCACCTAAAGTCGATCAGCCAGTATCTGCACTTTCAAAGCTCACAACCATCCCCAGAGAAAGCACAGCTGCACTGAAGGAGCAGATGGATACAAAAATAATGGGACTCCTAAAAACAATCCATGAAGCACTGGGGATGTTATCATCAACAGTCACAGCTGTCTGTTTTACTGGTATACCCCCCCCCCACAGCAAAACCAGTACAGTGACCTACACCGCTGCCGACAAAATCTACAATTCATTGACAGGTCACTGTATTGGTGTGCCAGAAACAGAGGCACAATGTCTCCTGGTCCTGCACCTCCTCCCCAAATCAACTCTGACTCAGAGTTGATTGTAATTAGAATGGGGGTTGCTGGGAGCAGAGTGCAGTTCAGGGGGCAAAGCCCCCTCCAATAGAAAAATGGACCCGGAGTAAATCGGGATTTATTTTGACTGCAACTTGCGGTCAAAATAAATTCCATCGCTGTGATGCTGGTCGATGAAATTGATGATGAACTGGCATCGTAGAGCCTGTTTTACCAGCTGGGTACTACTCAGATGGACAGAGTCCCTGGCAGACTGTCCAGGTGGGACAGTGTCCATCCTTTTGTCAGGTTTTCTCTTACCAACCACCACAGTAAGCTGGACATGATACTGGTGTGTGGTGTTATCTGGAATTGGTAGTTCTCCAAAATGATTATGAATAACCCTCAAAGACAAATACATTTCCTTTAGGAGCAGGTCAGACAAAACATGTGGATTCAATGTAGCACACTCCATCTCAGTTTGTCAGACCTAACTGCTGGACTTACTTTTGCTTGGGATGGCTTCCAAAAATCTGATTTAAAATGAGAAAGCTGATACCTGGTGGTGATGTTTTGCAGAAATTCAGTCCAAGAGACATTCATAGATGATATGTGCAAGAACGGCATAGTTACTGTAAGTATACAAAAATGAAAATCCACAAAAACTAATCCATTGACACAAACAGCCACCTACACAGGCCAATGAGGTGGGATAAATGATCCCACCAACAAAGCATATGTACATGACTCAGCACCAAGTAGCAATCTTTGTTACAAAAGGCTCAATAAGACTAGCCCAATGGAGTGGAGGGCTGTGGCACTGGGCACCTCACCTTCTGCCATGCTGGCAACCCAGGTTTGGGAATGGATGTGGGTCATGTGGGGGTTGATTGGTGGAGGGAGGACTGAGCATTCCAACAACAGCTCTGCTTCCTTGGGGGGGGGATATGGGTATCCCACTAGATAGGTTCCACCTGAAGGATGTGGGTGACAGTGCAGAGGGATGCCAGGGAAGGAGTTCCACCTGTTTGGTGCTGCGGGGATTCTCCATGGAGGTGGCGCTCGCATGAAGATGAAATTGCGTGCACCATGGGCTAGGCAGAGAAAGGGAGGAAAACCCCTAACCATGGCTGAATGAAAGCCTGGTCCCCTACAGGTTCCACACTGATGACTGGGCTCTCCAGGTTGTCTGACGGGGATGGATGAAATGGTAAGTCAAAAGGAAGCCAGGTGATGGAGCTGAGGAGACAGTCCTGGATGGAGCAAGTCTCCCATCAAAAGAGCCAAAAAGTAGTTACCAAAAAAATAAGGGCTTAATAGTTTACAAGATAATATTAGTTAAAATGTATTTCATCTCTTCTCACAAAGTGCAGTGGAGACAGCATGACCCTTCAGCTCTCTTCAATCTCTAATCTACCTGATGCCATTTCACACACTTTGGGCTTTATCATGGGACCCTTGCCCTTTTATGAATTTCATCTTATGAACTATTCAGCCTTATTTTAACCAAAATGGTTACTAGATGTTGAGGTGAGAACAAATGCTTTGTTGGTGGGATTGCTTTTTGTTGAATTCAGAATTCCTGTTACCATCAACTCAGGAACCTGAAACTTTGGTTAGATGACTGGATGATTGCAGTTTTTAAATGAAACTAAGGATGTGAACTTAGCACTTGATGATTTTATAAATAAGTTTTCTAGTGTATGTTATGTTGCTGCTCCCTTCCTCTGTTTTAAAAAATATATATAAGAATTGAGATCTGGTTTGGAAATTATTTAGAGATTCAGGTTATGAGACATATTTAGCAAAATATAAACAGTTAAGGCATTTAGTTAAAAAACACATTCATTTGCCAAAGTCTGAGTTTTTAAATCCTAACAAAGAGATTTGTTAAATAAGCAATAACCCATGACAGGGTATGGGGTTATTGGGAATTAATCAACACCCTGGGTGCATTGTGAAGCACGAGGCTGCAGGTTGAGTGCTCTCACAGAACCTGGGGTGTTGATTAATCCCAAATAACTTCATACCTTGGAGTGGGTTAATGTACTTATAACATGGGGCGTACAACAAAGGGAATATAATTAACAGAAATGCTTTAATTAATGTTTACATTCTTGAAATGGTACTATATCCTGCCACCTGAGAAAGTAGTCCTCAGTTTATGTTTATTGTTGACAAATTATTACTTCCATTACAAAAAAATACCATAGATACAGCTGCTTTCATTGGAACAATTAGATAAAATACAATAAGTTACAGACACATGTTTTATATCTATAAATACATAAAATACAAATAAACATAACACATTACAAAGATCATCATTACTTTATCATATTGCACTATCCATTAATCTGGCTATTATCTGATTTTTCATTCCTTATTTTTGAATATATAATCTCCTGTATTCAATGTTTCTACAGAATCTTGAGATTTTTTTCTAAATGTGTACTATTATTTGTCTTTAACAGGTAATTAAACTGATACTTAGGTTCCATATGTAACATGACAAGATTTCTCCTAAGTATTTTCTCCTCTGGGAGCTATACAGTGGACAATATAACAAAAGGTGAAATGGAGTATCTTCATCCATCCTACAAGCACATAGTTTAGAATTGGCTGTCCCACATTTTGTTTTTATACTGTTACTTTCCACATATCCAAATCTAAATTTAGTATATGCCCTTCTGTTATGGGGATTCCTTATTATGTTTAAGTATTGAATCATGCCTAGTTGTCTACTTAAGTTTAAAGCCAACCAAGAGCTTAATTTGTAACTTTTTGCAAGACCAATTTCCTTTTGATAAATCTTTAATTTTTGTCTTACTTTTTTCCTTGATCTCATTAAATAGCATATTAATACTTTCTACAAGGACTTCCAATAAATCATAAGGTTTAATAATTTGCTCCACAATACTAGTGTTCAGATAGATGAAACCCTCTGTTCTGTTTAACAACAGTTCTTCAATACACATCCTCAGAAGTCTATTTTCTTTCATATTATACAACTTAAACCAATAGGTTAGTGGCCTTTGATCTATATAACACTTTACTGGTAATTGTCCTAATTCCAGCCTTGTCAAACAAGACAATGGTCTGTTGGGCAGACCCAATAACCATTTATAAAATCTGTGAACTACTGATTCAAGTCTGATTGATTTTTACAACCTCCAAATGTCTGCCCCATAAAGTATCTGCGAGCATACCTTAGCATGTAAAACCTTAAGCAAGCCTCTAATCAAGTTCCCTCCATATTTATAATTGAATCTTTCAAAAAGTGGCAACACAGAATCTATCTTACTAATTATTACATTTAAACGTTTCTTCCATTTAAGGTTATATGAGAAAGTTACTCCAAGGTAATATAATTTATTTACATACTCAATTATGTTATTATTACATTTTAAAGAGCGCATCTTGCTAGAGCTTAATAAATTTTTATTGAATATTGAATATCATGTACTTTGTTTTCTCAAAAACTATCTCTAAAGCTAGTTTAGTACATTCACTATAAAACAAGTTCAAACTCCTTTTTATACCCAGATAACTTACTGAAATTAAAACAACATCATCGGCATAAGTCAAGTATGGCCATGTCCTTGAACCCAGCCTCGGCATGTGCAGCTCTGGATCCTGCAATCCCTCAAGCGCTCTGTTTAAAAACAAATTAAACAAAATTGAGGATATAACACAACCCTGCCTAAGGCCAATATTAGAAGGAAATTTATTACTACAGTCATCCTGCAGCATTATATTGAACCAAAGTGTAATTATCCTCATATAGGTTTTTTATTATGAGTATAATCAATGGATCTAAACCATAATTGTCTAAAACTTTCCATAATTTGTCTCTTACTACTCTATCAAATGCGGCCCTGAGATTCACAAAAAGACAAAACAGTTTCTAATTTTTAATCTGAATATACTTATATATTAGATGGGTCAAGAAAAAAGATGGGTCTGTAGTAAAATAGCCAGGCATAAATGCCACCTGGGCTTCATCTAACACCTGCTCCCAGCAAATCCATTCCATTATTCTGTTAAATATAATTTTGGTAAACAATTTTTGCTTATTATCTAACAGACTTATTGGCCTATAATTTCTTGGATCTCTTCGATTACCTTACTTGTATATTGGATTTTTATATTCTGACTCCAGGGCATAGGGATCTTACTTGTGTAAATTATATTATTAAATAGGCCTAATAATACAGGTGTCCATAATGGAATATTGTCCATTATAATGTCCATTGGTACTCTTTCTGGTCCCGGGGCTTTATGACATTTTGCCTGCATAGTGACTTTGATTAATTCTATTTCTGTTATCTCATTACTACATATAATCCAGTCATTTTTTATTTTAAGTGGAGCATGTTTTTGTGAATAAAACAGTTCCCTATAATACTCTTCCCATGTTAGGGGATCAATATAGTTTTCTATTCTCTCCGAGACCTCATCCCATCCATTTAGAACCATTTCCCAAAACTGCTCATTATCGTTTTCTCTAGTAAATTTTTTCAAAACAATCCCACATCTTAATCCTGTAAATTCTCTTCTTCCTTTCTAATATTTTCTTATATTATCAAGAAATAATGCATTGTACACTTATGTCATGAACACACAAATGGTAGAAATGTACTATTGCCACATTTTTGGCATTTTTTGTTCCGAACATAACTGTGCCTATGACTTTTCCACAGGAGAATACTCTTATAACATGCACAATGCAATTGTTTCTCTCTCCCCTACCCCTCACAGCAACTGGCTTTGTGTGTGTCTGTCTTTATCTGTCTCTGTATGGAAGACACTGTGCATGAAGTCCTGCTCCTACCCCAGCAATTATTTTTTCACAACATGCACAATGGAACTTTTTCTGTCTCTCCCCCCACCTGGAGATGCCCCAGTTTCAAACAGAGAGGTAGCAAGCATTGCACCGACTTTCTGTCCTGACCACCAAAAGGACTCTTACTGCTCTTATTATTCTATCTGAAAGGGCTCTCACTGCTCTCATTACTCCATATGAAAGGACTCTCACTGTTCTCATTATTCTATGACTTTTTTTCCCCGCATGTACTGCAGAACTTCTCTACGCACTCTTTCTCTTTCTCTTGAGTTACTGGGAATGGGGCCAATGGAGAACTCTCTTGCTATCTCACTGTCTCACTGCAGGGAGAGTGGGGGCATGGGATGAGAAATCATCTGCCACTCACTCTCTTTCTCTCTCTCTGCCACTCACTCTCTTTCTCTCTCTCTGCCACTCACTCTCTTTCTCTCTCTCTGCCACTCACTCTCTTTCTCTCTCTCTCTGCCACTCACTCTCTTTCTCTCTCTCTGCCACTCACTCTCTTTCTCTCTCTCTCTTTCTCTTCTGAGAGGTGCACATTGTTGCAGTCACTGTCACTGCAGGGCTGTCAGCAGATGGAGACATGGTGACAGAGAGAGGAGAGAGCATGCAAATTGATGTTGTAACATTCAGCTCCACTGTATCGCTCTCTTCCATCTCTGCATTTTCCTCATAGAAAATCTTGGCATTCAGGACAGGAGTAAGATCCCTGCTCTCATTGTGTCCCATTGCTCTCTCTCTCTCTCTCTGCTGCATAGAGAACGCTGCTGTGGGCCATATTGCTCTCTCCACCTTGCACCCCCCTTGAATGGAACAGACACTGAGAAAACCCAAGAGAGACACACATAACAGTAGTGGAATTCTACAGTAGCACATGGCTGTCTCTGAGCACTACATTTGCCCAGTCGCTCTTTTGGTGGGGGGGCGAACGGAACACACTGTCAGTGAGTGTTAAGTTTATGTCTCACTTGCCCAGCTGCATGGCTCACTTGCCCATTGTCTCTCTCTCTCTCTGTTGCCTACACTGTCATCTCTGCTTACACATGTAGAGACAGACACATTGAGAGTGATTGCAGCAAGAGGCACGGTGGCTAGAAATGCGGCAGAATGGAATGGGAGGGGAAACAAATGATAATGCTGTGGGATGGGACAATACCACTTGCACATTGAAATGATACAGATGGGGGTAACCAAGAGCCAGCAAGAAGCACAGTGGCAACAACTGCTGGGAGATGCATGGGAGGGGAAACAAGAATGTGCTCATTCATTGACAGCTCAGTGGGTGGGCCGGCCATGGTGGATAGGGGAGGGCTGTGCCGGTCCACCCAATGGGATTCAGGATGGGGTGGGAGCTGGGTGGTGGGACACCTGGTGGTGGGGTGGGGGCACTAGATCACCAGGGAAATAACGGGACTGGGGGTCAGGGATGGGGAGGGAGTGGCAAACCACTAGACCACCAATGAATTGAAAAAAAAGTAAGAGTTGGACAGAGATAGGGATGGGGGGTTGACTTGTTACTAAAATGCCAGTGGACAATTTTAGTTTTGATGGATGAGATGGATGGGAGAGACCACTAGCCATTAGGGCATTTGTTGTTGGTCAGGGATGGGGTGGGTGTAGGGATCACAATCCAGTGGGATGGGGTATTTATTTTAAAGTCGAGCCATCGGCAGGTGATCTGGTGGGGGGAGGGACCCCTAGCCACCAGGGATAGGCTATGTACTCATGGAGTGGGTGGGGGAGGGGCCACTAGCCACCAGGGCCAGGGATTGATGACGAAAATGTGGTTTTCTGTGCCCAGTGCTTGATACCAGGTGAAATTTCACACATAACTTTCACAGATGTTTTCCACTCCCATTAGCAGAAGTTTGGAAACTTCCATGAAAGTTCACTGATTTCCGCTGAAGTTCTGCGGGGGCAGAAAACCACACTTATCCCATCCCTACTCCCTCCCCATTGTGTACTCTTCCCCTGGGTTTTTGTTTCCCAGGTGCATTACTTTGCACTTCTTTGCATTGAATCTAAGTGGCCATACTTCTGACCATTCCTCCAACCTTGCCTAGTCCCTTCTCATCCTTTCTGCCCCCCCGTGTATCAAACCTGTTGCAGATCTTTGTGTCATCTGCAAAGAGGCATAATTTTCCTTCCAGTCCCTGGGCAATGTCACTTATAGAGACATTAAAAAGGATCAGACCCAGTACTGAACCCAGCGGTACCCCACTAGTAACCCCCCTTTCTTTGGAGTGGACTCCATTTACTATTACCCTCTGTGTCCTATTGTCCATCCAATTTTTTACCCAGGCTACCACTCTAGGACCCACTCCCAGGCTGGCTAATTTGTTTATTAATCTTTTGTGTGGGACTGTGTCAAATGCCTTGCTAAAGTCTAGGTAGGCCATGTCCACAGTCCCTCCCTGGTCTACTACTTTGGTCACTCAGTCAAAGAAATTGATTAGATTCATCTGACATGACCTTCCCGCTGTGAATCCATGCTGCCTTGGGTCCTGTGCTCCACTGGCCTCTAGGTACTCAACAATTCTTTCTTTAAGAAGAGATTCCATCATTTTCCTTACCACTGAGGTCTAGCTAACAGGTTTGTAGTTTCCTGCTTCTGTTTTGCTCCCACTTTTGTGAAGGGGAATCACAACTGCCCTCCTCCAGGCCTTAAGTACTACACCATCCTCCCATGATTTGTTAAAAATGGTAGCCAGTGGTGTCACTAGTTCTCCCCTTAGTTCTTTTAGAATTCTGGGGTGAATCCTGTCAGTCCCCATTGCTTTGTTCACCTTCAGTTTTAGGAGTTCTTTTAGAACCCTTTCTTCTGGGAAAGGACTGGTATCGAGCCCCCTATCCAGAGTGCTTCAGTTGATTGGATTAAGTACCTCCCCCTCCTCTTCTTTTGTGAATACTGAACAGAAGTATTAGTTCAATATCCCTGCTTTTCACTCTCCCTCTCTGCCTCACTATCCATCCCTTGATATTTCTTCACTCCCTAATGTACCTATAAAAGGATTTATCCCCCTTCTTAACCGAGTTGACTATCTTTTCCTCGGTTTGGGCCTTTGCTATTCTGACTGCCTTCACTGCTTCCTTCTGCTCTAGCTGATACTGTTCTCTGTTCTGCTTCTTCTGTGTTTCCTTATACCTACTGAATGCTATCTTTTTCTCCCTAACCTTCCCCGACACCTCTTTTGAGAACCACAGAGTTTTTTCTTTCGTTTTGATTTATTTGTTTCACACAAAGGCTTGTTGCCTCTGTGATGGCAGTTTTGAAATTTGTAGAGTTATTGCAAAAACCACCCTTAAAGGGTTGGGAGAGAATTTAGAAATTACGATTAAACAGGCAGACAAAGGTGGGGCAATTGTAATTATGGACACTGTTAAATATGAAGCTGAGATACTCAGACAACTGGGTCAAATAGACTTTTATTTGAAACTTAGTTATGGCCATACTCTTGAATCTAAAAAAATTATAGATAGTTATTTACATTTGAGTAAGGAAAATAATTGGGTTCCACTTAACATGATTCATTTTTTGACTGTAGAGCATCCTGTGCACCATACTTTTTACTGTCTCGCTAAAAACCATAAAAACTTACAAGACCTCCCAGGCAGGCCAATTGTGTCAGGAAATAATTCTCTGACTGAACCTCTTGCTGAATATGTTGATTTTTTTCTAACTGATCTAGTGAAATTAGTACCTTCGTATGTTATGGATATTGGAGCTAGTCTTAGAATATTAGAAGAAATAGCAATTGAAGATGATTGGTATTTAGTAACTTTGGATGTCACTTTATTGTACACTAATATTCCTCGTAAAGAAGGGCTTGAAGCATTAGAATTTTTCCTAAATACAAGAGAGATTTTGGAACCAACTACCGAGGTTCTTGTACAATTGTCAGAATCTGTATTAACATGTAATACTTTCTTCTTTGGTAAAGAGTTTTTTTTTTACAGAAAAAAGGAACAGCTATGGGGGCTAGTTTTGCCCCCAATTATGCTAATCTGTATATGGCTAATTGGGAACAGGACATAATGGGCTGGTATTCAAACTGCACCCAAAAAGTATGCAATAGCAGGAGCAAGCACATGTCCATTGAGCCCATGCGCAATAGATGCAATACTCAAAAAAGGAGCAAGCCAAATTGCGCTAACAGCCAACATCTGAATATCGCACAACTTGCGCCATAGCGCAACTAGGAAGGAGAAGCTGAGCAGATACGATGCACTATGGCGCAACAAGGGCTGCCCAGCTGAGCAGCCCAGAGGTGCCAGCAGCGCAAGCAGGAGCCCCCAGCAGGAGCAATGGAACTGCACAACCAGGGAGGTAGGTAGGGGCCCACCACCCATGCCACAGATGGGCACAGGAACACACTGCAGAACTGACAATGCACCCCCACACCCCAAGCAGAGCACAACTGGTGGAGGGATGGAATATCCACCGGCCCATGGGGACAAGCAAACAAAGCACAGCTGGGCCATGGTGCCCCATCACACCCACTGGCAAGCTGAGACTGCCACACAAGGAGGGTGGACCACCCCATGGCATAGCAGGCGCCCCCTGTGCACAGCACACCCTGCACCATGACCCCAAGACACCCCCCATGAGCAGTGACCACCACTGCAGGAATCCCCATGCATACCACCCCCCCACTGTCACACTGCAACCTCGTGTACCACAGAACCATACAAGCCAGACCCACCATGAACACCCAGCAGTGGGTGGCAGCACACAAGCAATGCAACAACGGCAGACACAGTGCCAACATGCACAATCCTGAGGCACAGCTGAGAGACCCAACATGTATCACCACAAGAGGTACCCCACATGGGAAAGGGCGTGCCCCTGACACCACCGCCATTGATACAGCACCCTGCACAGTAGACAAGTGTCACAGCACGACCCATCATGAGCCACAGCAGCCAGCACAGACACCCACAGTGGTGCGTGGAAGCATGCAGCACACCGGATGCAACACAGTGCAGGGGCAAACTCACACCCATACCCTCAGGGACACTAACACAGGGATGCAGTAGTGTGGCAACCAAGCCCCCAGTGTGGGCCCATGTAAACTGTGCACACAAAGCCTGCAGTCCACCATGGCACAGGGGTGACACCCACCCTGTGCATGAACTGTGACCCTGTACGCTACCAGCATATGCCTGGATCACAAGTCACAGACAGTGGTGCACAGCCCCTGCAACACACACAAGCCACAGCATGGAGGTGGGACAGCAACTGCAGAGGCCACAGTGTCACCTGAGGCAACATGCACCACACCAGTGACAGGAGGCAACCCAGCATTAGACGGTCACAGGGATGACCTGCAGGGACAGCCACCACTGACAATAGCACAGACCTGCAGTCCACAGACATGCAGGTATCAGCTGCACAGAGCCAAGGACAGTTGACAGAGGCACAATGGACACAGAGCAGGCGCCATGGACCACTGCACACAGTAATGCAATGCACAGAGAACAACACATACCACAGATACTGACTGATAGCCACTCCCACACCAGAGACACTTCCCCACACACACACACACACACACACATACCCATGACTGAACCACCCCAGATGCCATGCACACCACTGCAACTGAGCACCTATAGCCAGCTGCAAATCAGAGACCACCACAGTATTCATATCAAAATAACTGTATTAGAAAATACATAACAACAACAACAACTATTTACAAATATTTACAAACATGGGGTGGAGGGACAGGAACAAGGTGGGGGTGGGTAAGGGGCAGGGGTGAACAAATGGGAGAGGGAAGGTGGGGTGTGGGGGTTGGTCAAGGGGGGGGGGTTGTCCGTGGTCACTGGTGGTCAGCCTGGTCCTCCACTGCCTGGGGCCATTCCCTGGGTCGCCTCCTCCTCCTCACCCCATGCTGATGGAGATCCCTCAGGATGGCAAGGGACTCTTGCGCCACCCGCACAAGATCCTGGATGGACCGCTCAATTCGCAGGAGTATCCACACACCTAGGACAAGGGATCAGAGTCAATGTGTGTGACTGTCCATCCCCCTGCAGCCCACCCATTATGCATGGCACACAGCCATGTGCCACGCTCCTGTGATGGTGTGCACCCACCCACAGTGACCGTGTCCACAAGACATGCCCAACCAGGCAGCAACAGCCATGTGTACCACTGCACACACACACTGCCCATGTCCAGCATAGCACAACCAAGGCCGTACAGTAACATGACTATGCGATGGGCAGGCAGTGCCACAGCCATGTGCCCAGTGCAAGCATGGGCCACCATTGACACTCTCCCAGACATGCAGTGCCACTGTACAGTGCTGACTGTCACACGTCACATGCATGGCAGTGGTGTCCATGGATGGTGGCCATGCCCTGCTTCCCACCCTGCCACACAGCATGCAGTAGCAATCATGGTGTCATGGTGTCATGGTGTCATGGGGAACTACAGACCAGTCAGCCTCACCTTGGTAGTGGGGAAGATCATGGAAGCACTACTGAAGGAGAGATTGGTGGAACATCTGGTTGTCAATGGACTACAGGACCCAAGGCAGCATGGTTTCACCAGGGGAAGGTCATGTCAGACCAACCTCATTGAATTTTTTGAATGGGTGACTAGGGAGGTGGATCAGGGGAGGGCAGTGGACATGGCCTATCTGGACTTCAGCAAGGCCTTTGACACTGTGCCACATAGAAAACTATTGCACAAACTGGGGAATATGGGTGTGGGCAGGACAGTAGTGCGGTGGGTAGGTAACTGGCTGGGCAGCAGGACACAGAGGGTGGTGGTAAATGGCTGTCACTCCACAGAGGGAAGAGTGACCAGTGGGGTACCACAGGGATCAGTGCTGGGACCGGTACTATTCAATATCTTCATCAGTGACATTACGCAGGACCTAGAGGCAGAATTTCACTGTTCGCTGATGACACAAAGCTCTGTAACAGAGTAGACACACCAGAGGGTGTAGACAGAATGAGAAGGGACCTGCAGAAACTTGAAGAATGGTCAGGGTTTGGCAGTTGAAATTCAATGCAAGGAAGTGCAAGATAATGCATTTGGGGCACAAAACCCTGGCACAATATATCAGTTGGGGGTGAGATATAGCATGCACCAAGCAGGAAAGGGATCTTGGAGTTATCATCTCTGATGACCTCAAGAGCAGGAAACAGTGTGACAAGGCAGCAGGTAAAGCAAATAGAGATGCTGGGATGCATAGGCAGGGCATCACCAGCAGGAAAAGGAGGTCATAATTCCACTATACAAGACACTAGTGAGGCCGCACCTGGGTACACTGTGCAGTTCTGGAGACCTTACCTACATAGGACATAGACAGGGTGAGAAGGTTCAGAGGAGGGCAACAAAGATGGTGCATGGATTGCATCACAAGTCCTATGAGAGGACAGGTTGAAGGCACTGAACATGTACTCCCTGGAGGAGAGGAGGAGAGGGGATATGATAGAGACATACAAGTATCTTACAGGGAGGAACAGGTGCAGGAATGCACTATTTTAAGCGAAAAGATGTTCCAGGACTAGAGGGCATGGGATGAAGTTGGAGGGAGGGCGATTCAGAGGAAGCGTGAGGAAGAATTTCTTCACAGAACGGGTGGTGGACAAGTGGAACACCCTGCCAGAGGAAGTGGTGGGGGCTGAAACAATCACGGGATTTAAGAATGCATGGGATAGACATAAAGGAATTCTGGAGGTCAGGGGTAAGGGGCAACAGACTTCCTGGAAAACATAAACTGAACTTACAAACTTAAATGGGCAGACTGGGTGGGCCATAGGCCCTTATCTGCCGACACTGTCTATGTATCTATGTATCTATGGCACTCATCCTCATCGGGTTGTTGCTGGTGTTGGGGTTGGTCCCCGACACACCCCCATGCAGCGTCCACCACCCTCTGCTGCTGCTCTGTAACCCTCTGCTCTGCCATGCCTGTGAGAGACAAAAGGAGAGAAACACATCAGTACAAACCCAAAGCATATTCCCCTTGCCCCAATGTGTGTGCCCACCCACCCAGCCAGATCCATCCATCCCATACCCTGTAAACACCGCCACAGCCAACCCTAGACCATCCCTCCCCTATGTGCTGGACATATAAGACAGTGTTACCCATATGGACCATACAAGTGCGTAGACGTATCACCCACCAGGATGAGGCACCATGCCCCTCCTGGCATGCAACCGCAGACATGCCAGTAGTTCCGTCTCCCTCCTTCTCAGGTCCCATACAGGTGCCTGCACTGCTCGGCCGTCCTCCTGCGGCCAGTGGCCGCCTCCAGGTTAGAGGCCACCTCTTGCCAGACCTGGGTCCTGGCCCTGTCCAGTGGCACCTCAGCAAACAGTGGGCCATAGTGTGGCTCCACAATGACCACAAGGTTGGCCAGCTCAGAGGCACTCCACTGAGGGGCTCTCCTGCATACCATCTCTAGTGCTATAGTAGGCAATATGGCACTCCGCAGTGCGGCAACCCCACGTGGAAGTGCTGTGCAGTACATCGCCACCATTCCCTATCGAGCTGTCGGTACAGCGCCACCATTCCCTATCACGCTGTCACCGAACAGCGTGATAGAGCTGCAGCCATGCCAGATGTATAGTGCCAAGGGGGCAAAGGTCGGGCACAGGGTCATGGGTCTCTGGCGCAAGGCCACGCACAGTGCCATCAGACGTCTGTGCATCTAGTGTGATTGGTTGCCTGTGTGCCATCACCACAGCGAACTATTGTGCAGTTGTGCCACAGCACCATGTAGTGACCCTTGCCGTAGTGCCACTGGCATAATGGTGGCCATGCCCTGAATTTCCTACCATGCACAGCATGTCATCAGCATGGCAGACGCCTGCGTAAGCTACCTGTGCATGCGCAGTGCGGTGTACTACGCAGCCAGAGAACTGCGCCATTGGCTCAGCACATTCAACACAATTGCGCAAAGCGCAACAGCGTGATATTAAGCCATCATATGTAAATCATCCAATCAGCCATTCAATGGTGCAGCAGCACGAGTTGCATCTCATTAAAGTTGCTCCACACCTAATTTGCATGGATTGCGCTGTTAAAATGCGACACTGTTCTGCAGTGGCCATATTCGGTTACTGCAGTTTATAGGTGAGTTGCATGCTGTGTGGTGTTCTGGACTGTGGTCTCAGGGACTTGCTTTGTACTGCACAGTCACAGGTAACCACTGTCACCCATACAGGCTGAAAAATGACTGAGCGAGGACTGGGTGAGGAGGATGATGGTGGGTGGAAGAGGAGGCCCAATTTTACTAAGGCTGAGGCGGAGGCACTCTTCTGAGCCTACCTGGATCAGGAGCCACTGCTCAGTGGACAGTGGGGCACCTCAGGCCCATGCTGCTGCATGGGAGGGGTGGCACATGCCGTCAACCTGCACGGCAGCCACCGCGCTCTGTGCAGGAGTGTAAGAAGAAGATGGGTACCGACAGGAGGGTGAAGGAGAAGGTGGCTGCCATCAGGGCGGTACGTGCTGCAACAGGCGGGGGCCAGCCGGAGGTGGTGCAGCTGACTTCGGGAGAGGACAGGCTTGCTGCAAGCATGCAGCGCAGTGCTATTGAGGGTGTTCCAGGAGGTGGCTTCCAGACAGGTGGTAGCCCATCACTGCATGGTACGTCATGGTCTGTCGGGCGGGAAGGTAGATGACATGCACTAACATGTCCTTACTTTCTGTTACAGATCCTGCGCATCTGCAGGGGTCAGCAGTGGAGGGCCTGTCCACTGTGGATAGCCATCTGGAATTGGAGGAGGGACCATCCACCTCCGCAGGTAGCCGGCATGCATTGCAACAGTGGGTCCGCCTGGCTGTCAACACTGATGTCGTTGAGACAGGTGTGGGGGAGGCCCTTCCTGTGTCTCAGCAGTCTGGCATCAAAGCTTGCCAGCACACTGTGGCTGTGGCTGTGGCACAGACCTGCACCACTGATGATGCAATGACCATTATGGGCAGTGACATGTGTGTGTCATGGAATGGACACACAGCAGGCCAGTTCACACCCATGGACCTGGCTGGTTCCGACGTGTGTGCCAGCATGTCAGCACAGTCCCAGGCTGTGCCTGCCAGCACTGGTGGGGCAGCACTGGTGGCTGGTCAGGTCAGTGGCACTGTTGCGGCCACAGTGGTAGAACAACTGATCCCTTGGACACAGCAGGTGGAGGGGCAGCAGCAGCAGTCACCCACTGGGACTGGGGGTACAGGGTTCAGCAGTGGCATCTGTGCACTGCCTGTGGACTTGCCCATACCTGGTCCTGGTGAGCACCGCCCACCCTCAAGGGGTGCTGAACATCAGGCCCTTCCATACCCTGAGGGACAGGTTGCCGAGGTGGCAGACGACCTCTTTGATGAGCACACCCGCCTGCTGCAGGCATCAGTACAGCAGCAGTTGCGGCTTGCAACGTCCGTGGAGGCACTGTGTGTGGCTCTGTAGCAGGTCAAGGAGTGACACAGCAGGGGCACTGATAGAATCCTGTCACAGATTGACCATTTGTGGGAGGATGTGACCGCTGCCATTGACAGGCTAACACAGGCGTTGGTCGCTGTCATGGCCACAATGGGCACACAGTCAGGTGCCCATGTGTCGCTCACACTGCGCAGTTCGCTATCCACTCCCCGCTCCCGCGCCGTGCGATACCCATCCTGTCGACGTTGGGTTCAGCTGTGGGCATCCCGAGCACTCCTGGTGCAGGTATGTTCGGTGTGCTGCAGACACCTCTGCGGGCACAGTCGCGTTCACGCAGTGGAACCCCTGGTGGACCATTGGTGCCACCCCATGAGGCCCGTGCTCAGCCTGCCAGTGCTGCTGGGTCTCGGTGGGGCAGCCCAGGCATCCGAGGTGGACATGGCACTGTGCCGCAAGACTGACCTGTCTCCCAGTGTGGGCCCTGTCTGGTACTGCCCTGTGTGCATTGTGTGTTTTGGTGAGCAGTGCACCAGTGGGTGCCCAGCCCTACACACAGACACACGGTCCACCTGCACACCCTCCCGACTGCTGTCCACAGGTGCATGTGCATGATGATGCCTGCATTGCGCTGTACACCAAAGTGCGATGGTGCCCAGCATCTGACACACGCACATAGACAGTCAGTGGACATGGTGGCCTGTGGACCTGTGTGTTGCTAGTGTCTGTGTTCCGGCTCTGTTTTGCACCTGACCCCTGTGCACTTTGTGCCTATTGTGTGTGCATGTGTGCGTGTCCATCCATGTGGCGTGTTACTGTTCACCCCTCCCTGGTTGTATGTGTGTGCTTCTGTGCCCTGCCACTTCCCTTGCCGTCATGCACCCCTGGTGTGTATCCATGTGTGTATGTGGGTTGTGCCCTAGCCACTGGTGGTTGCACATGGCCCCATGACTTACCTGTGTTGGCTGAAGTGCTCCTCTGTGATAGTGTCCTGGTGCAGCTGGGCCAGCTGGATCAGTCAGGGGTCCCGTCATCCAAGGGGGGGCTGCCCATCCCCATCGTCACCGGCATCACCGTCGTCCCCATCGCTGTCCCCCCTCTTTGACCTGTATAGCTATCCCACAGTCTTTGGCCATGTTGTGCAGGATACAACAGGCCAGGAATATCCCACAGGCCTTTGAGGGGCTATACTGTAGGGCACCGCCAGAGGTGTCCAGGCAACGGAAATGCGCCTTCAGCATCCCAAACACCCGCTCAATGATGTTGCATGTGGTGGCATGTGCCTCATTGAAGCGTTGCTGCGATGGGGTCATGGGCCGCCGGTAGGGTGTGAGCAGCCAGGGACGGAGTGGGTATCCACTGTCACCTGTGTAGAGATAGTGGATGTTAGTGTCTTGTTCAGGCTCAGACTGCCCCAAACCCTGTGTGCCACACCCATGGCACATGTGGCTTACCCCCCCCTTGCCCACAATTTGTCAGTTCTACTTGCATACTCACCCACTAGATGACCTGTGGGGATGTCCCCACTCTCGAATCGATGGCACAGTGCTGACTGGTACCAGATGAAGGAATCATCTGCTCCCCCAGGGTGCATGGCACAGACATTGATGATGCGCCCCCTGGCATCACACACCACCTGGCAGTTGACACTGGCATATCCCTTCCAATTCATGTAGGCTGCCCCATCAGGGCTAAGTGGCGTGCAAATGGCCACATTGGTGCAGTCTATCACCCCTAGCACACCAGGCATAAGTGCTACCCTGTGGAACTCCTGTATGTTTGCTGTGCGCTCCGCTGCTGTGCTGGAGAAATGGATGTACTCTGCAGCATGTGGCAGCAGTGCGCTGAGGAATTGGGTGAGGATGCATGATGTGGCCGACTGTGTTATGCCTGTGGTGTCCCCTGTTGGTCTCTGGAAGGTACCCGTGGCGAGCAAGAACATGCAGGCTGTTACCTTTGTCTCCACTGACAGAGCATGACTCCGTCATGTGGGTGCCTGGATCACATCATTGCACAGCTCACAGAGCCGCCTCAGTATTGCCCTGTTCAGGCAGTACCAGCCCACAATCTCGACATCTGAGTACAGCTCAAAGCTGGTGCAGGCTCGGTACTGCCTGTTGGGGGGCGTACCGCCGACGGGCCCTTCCACGGCCACATCCCCCTGCAGCATGCCTTCTCACCCCCCTCATTACAGCTTCCATGTGGAAGGTGGCACTGTCCATGTCCCTGGCTTGTGTTCCCCCCCAGCTGTTGTTGCTTTGCTCCCTCTGCTGTCCTGACTGCTACCTCCACTGCACTGGGTACACCTACTGGCCTCTGCTCTCTGTGGCCCCACACACCTTCCCTTGCCACTATTCTGTTGTCTTGTTTCCCTGGTCTGCCCTCTTTCTCCCTCTTGCTCTGTCTCTCTCCCTGCCTCATGTGGCTTCCCTGTAGTGTTCTTGCACCTCTTCCTTGCTCCTTTTTTATTTTGGCTCATTTCTGCTGTGGCGCAACTTCTGCCTGCTCCACTATTGTGCATAGCGCAAGTCTTTGAACATCGCACTGCACACTTTATGCATGGTTCCACCCCCTTCGGTTGCATATGCCTTCATTATCATTGTGCTGTTGCTCAGCATGTTTTCAGTAGTGCAACTGCCTCTTGCTGAATATCGCAGAATGGCACATTTTCTGACTTGCGCTGGTGCAACCCTGTTGCACATTGTGCAACCCTTTTGATTATCCGGCCCAATATGTTCTGATAAAAATGTATACTTGCAGAAGTTAGACTTATGGAAATGCTTTATTGATGACATTTTGATTATTTGGAAAGGTACATTCAAGGAATTAACTTGTTTCATCTATTATCTGGAATGTAGTAATTCAAATCTTTGGTTCAGTGTTTCTGTTGATTTGAAGGAAATAACATTTCTAGATTTGGTGATAAAGAAGGATGGGCTAGGTGGACTGATATCTGATTTGTACCGGAAACCCACTGATAGAAATACTATAATATTGGCTAGTAGTAACAATCCTAAACATGTCATTAAAGCTATTCCTAAAGGGCAATACATTCGGGCAAAAAGAAATTGTGGGTCAGCAGAAATGTATAATATGAGAGCTAATGAACTCACGTCACAGTTGGGGGAAAGAGGGTATTCCCAGAAACGTCTGAATGAAATGAGAAGTGAGGTGGATGGGATCCCTAGAAAATTATTATTGGAAGTAAAAGAAAAAACAAATAAAGTGGACCCACAACTTACTTTTGTCAGCACATATAACCCACAGTCTAGGCAGACTGCAGATATCATTAAGAAACACTGGCATATAGCCAAATAAGATTCAGGTCTAAAAACATTGATGAAATGGGGCCCAAAATAGTTTATAGGAAAAAGAAGACTATCAAGGACATGATAGTACATTATTTACCACCTGTTAAGGATGCCCCGAGGATGTGGCTCCCAAAGAGAGAGATGATGGCAGTAATAAATGTGGCAGTTGCAAGTTTTGTCCCAAGCTGGTGACTGCAAAACATTACAGTCAACCTTTGAATGGCAGAAATACATCTGTTAGAGGATTCATTACTTGTAGCACTAAACGATTAGTGTATTTAGTTACTTGTAAGTGTGACCATTTTTATGTTGGAAAAACAAAACGAATGTTTAAATTAAGAATAGGTGAACATGAGAGGGCTATAGAAGGGAAAGATCTGATCAACTCTTTGGCAATGCATGTGTTTAAAACCAGAGATAGAAAAAATCATACCTTCACATATCTGGGTATTGAAAAAACAGTTATATCCAGGAGAGGGGGGGTTTCTATGACAACTTATTGTTGGAGAAAGAACAGTATTGGATTTTTGCCTTTAAAGCAATGGAAGGTGAAGGTCTGAATGGCAGAACTGAACTGAAACCATTTCTAAAGAAATGATTATTTGAAAAGCCTTTTTATTATGTGTTGTTAATGGTTTTATGTTAATTTGTCTGTTTTCTTTTTTCAGACAGATTTGCACCAGCATCACTCTTTGCTGTTCAGAGTTTACCAAAAACTACATGCAGTCTCCATTTTTCTCTCTTTCATTGCATTGGTCAAGTTTGCGTTTTAATTGTTTATAGAAGTAAATTGGGTTTTGTACCATTAATATGGAGAAATATATTGGGCAATATTCACCATGATAATTGTTTATAGGACTGGAGAATATAAATTACCAGTTAAAATCCTAAATAATGGATACGTTCTATAAAAACGTAGATTTACAAATATTGTGGTTATGTATATTTATATATATATATTTTTTTTTTTTAACTGAATTGGTGTTATTTTGTGAGATTTTTTGCACCTGACAGTGTTATGAATTTATTGGGTGATATTCTGGTGTATGGATGTCCTTTTTAAGTGTGTGTCTCTTTAAATGCTATCTGTATTTAAATATGGACTTACCTTCTTAGCCTTAGCTTTGAGAAAGCTCTGATTGAGAGAAACGCATCAGATGACCAGGAAGTAAAAGTAAGCCATGGGGAGTGGTGTGTGTTTATCTTGGACTTTATGGACTTTATGGCTCTGGTGATTTTCTACAATAAAGAAACTTTGGATACAAGAAGCCTGAGCTGGTGAGTTTTACTCGAAAACAGAGTGATTTACTCATTTCGGCATATGCCCTTGCCTTTAGCAAAGGTGTGAGTCCTTCAGCATTCTGTCTGAATTTGATTCAGTTCTGATATTTCCCCATTGTTCCTCCACCCCTCCTTCTTGCCAGGTTGCTAGTGCTTTTCTGAAGCACTCTCCCATTTTGACAAAGTCAGTCCTCTTAAAGTCCAGTACCCTCACTTTTGTACGGCTTGACTCTGCTGCTTTGTTTATCATGAACCACACTGTTTGGTGGTCACTTGTTCCCAGATGGCTACACACTTATAGATCTGAGATCCTCTCTCCATCACCGTTTGAGAGTACTAGGTCTAAGATTGCTCCCTACCGAGTGGGTTCTAACATTAGCTGTCTGAAGCATGTCCCCTTTAGGGCATTGAGAATGACCCTGCTCTTTGATGTGGCTGCAGCAAAGCTGTTCCAGGTAACATCTGGCATATTCAGTCCCCCATCAACAATATCTTCCCTTTTTCTGCCATCCTAAGGATGCCTTCTATCATTTCCTTGTCCATTTCCTCTCCCTGAGATGGGGGTTTGTATACAAAGCCTGTGTGGATTGTGGTGCCATTTCTGGTCTCCAGGGTGACCCACTGCGCCTCCTCCTACCTGTTTAACCTTTAGTTCTGTTGCTTTGATCCCTTCCCTTACATAGAGAGGTACTCTTCCTCTTCTTCTACCCTCCCTGTCCCTCATGTATATTGTGTACCCTGGTATCTTGACATCCCAGTCATGGTTCTCTGTGACTGCCACGATATCCAGGAATCCATCTTCCATCAGGGCCACCAGTTCAGGAAGCTTTTTACCTAGACTAGGGCATTGGTATTCATTACCTTCCATTTCTTGATGGCCTTACCCCTTTTTGACCCATCTCTATCCTTACTGCCTTTGCCTTTTTCTCCATTTACCCTTGCCCTTCTTCCTATCGACTTCTCTATCTTGGTGTTTACCTCACTAACTACCCTGATTTCTTTTTGGGGGGGGGGCTAGTGTAACCTGGGCTTGGCCACAACTACCAGGTGGGAGTCTCCAGGGATCAGGTTGGTGGTATTTTTTGTGTTATTAGTGCTGTGCGGTGCCTTCATTATTTAACCCCCTACCTGGGACCTGGGCTCGGGGAGAAAAATGTCACTCGGCATGTTGGCTAGGTTTGGTTACTCTGCACAGGGGCACCCAAGTATTCCGGACACAGGAAGCAATAACTGAATGTCCATACAAGGAGCTGGGATTCTAAAGTGTGGCTTTTATTCACAACAAAAAGGAACAATAAAGCATAGATGGACCCCCACGGGGCTACACTCCTGGTAATGCAGATTTTCCTCCACAGATACACATCTTCTGAAATCTTAAACCCTTGGATTTAGCAACACACAGGGCACTCTGCCCTAGTTTTACTCTTCTATGGTTTTCCTGGCTCGGCTCCCTTGTCAGCCCTTGGACTACCTTCTTTCCTTGGCTCAGCTCCCTTGCCAGCCCTTGGACTACTTATCCATTTATCATGAAGATTTACTGGTGGCTTTCTATACCACCCCTGATCACTTCTGGCTCCATCAGGGAATCTTCTTCAACAATCCCACATCTGGGTACTTTCCTCGAGCACTGGCCAAGTACCTGAGGGAAAGCAACAGGTGTCCCAAAGCGAACTCGTGGAGGTGAATCTGGTTACGCCAGATGGGGGTTCTCCCATCTCTTGCTTTCATAATTCATACCCAGCCATTTCTCTGGACTTTAATACCTCATCTCTGGAAACACTTTTCCATGTAGATTATCCATAAATGTTATTTCACATTTAATCTACTAGCTTTTAACTTCTAATGTGCTGACTTGAAGCTGGCTTATTAAGTGTCTGTGTCTATTTCTCTAGACCTCCACTGTTAAAACAGTACAACTCCCACAAGCTTCTAAGAACGGTACTTGGCTGTCCTTTCCTGACCCACAGTAACAATTCTTAAAACTCACACAGTCTCTGGTGAAAACATAGGCCCTTTGTCAAAGCAGACTCACCCTTGGTTGCAGGTGCCCCACAGGCTTTTTCCTTTTCTCCTCTGGAAAAAAACACACTAACTTCTGAGTGCCTGTGCACAAATCTTCCTTAGGCAGCTTCTTTTCCCTTTAGCCAGGCCAAGGGATTGCCCCTGGAAGCAGGCTGGTTTCTTTTCATCCATCCCCATGGGGATGGGGCCCTAAACCACTGGAAGCAGTCTCTACCACTTCAGCCTAACACTTTGGGTGTTCCTCTTCTGGTGAGAACACACATTCCCTAAAGGACAGGTAGCTCTCTGACAGAGCAAAGGGTTCTGAGTGCCTGCAGCTACAGCACACCTCTTCACTCCACTGAGCCCACTACTGAACTACTACAGACTGACTTCAAATTCCCCAACATTCTATCCTAACTTCCCTAGCTGCTACATTCCAATGTGGCTTATGCTGCTGTGACAGTTCTAAAATGATGTCATCCCTCAGTCTCAGCTGAGACTGAAAACAGAGTGAGACAGTGTGAAATCCATTTAACTGGAATTTCATAAGCTGCCTTCCCTGCCTGCCACTAGGTCTAACTGGGATTATAGTAACCCAGGGTAACAGGGGGGATTACACTAGGATTTCCCTGTTCCTTTTCAGGGCCTCCCCCTTGGCTATTTTAAAGGCTTGCCAACGAAGCATTTAAACTATCACCTAAGAGCCTGGTTCCCCTCCTGGACAGATGTGGACCATTGTGCCAGTATATGCCTGCATCCCTCCAGGTGGACCCCCAGTCCCTAATGAAGCCAAAAACTCTGAGCTCTGCACCAGTTTTTCAACCATTGATTGAATCCCATGGTGCAGAGCACCCTAGCCTCACCCATACCATAGAGAGGCAGCACCTCCATGAAGGTTACCGTTTGTGCTACTTGTCTAAGGCCCCTCCCCAACTCCTCAAGTTCCTACTTCACTTTTCTGATCCCTTTTCCTGCCAGGCTATTTGCCCCATAAGTGGACAATGACATCCAGCTCCCTCCCCCATAGAGCTGCTGCTGCTGCCATGATCCCGAAGATTCACTCCCTGTTCCTCCAAGCCATGGCACCAGGCAGGCACCTTACCTCCCCCCTCCTCCCCCAGTTCTACCTCCTAATAATGGAGTCCCCCACCAGGAGTTGTTTTCTTCCCCTGTGGTTCCCGTGCCACCCTCCTGTGGGTCTCCTTTGTGGAGATTCCAAGAATCCTCCTTGGCCTCCACTGTGGGTGCCTCCTTAGAGGAACCACACTCTGCCAGAATGGTGTACGAATTCTGGAGAGTTACAACTGGAGGGATGCACCTCTGTTCCACCACCCTCACCCTCACTGAGCCCACTGTGGTCCAACCACTCCTTTTTCTTGGCAACCTCTGAGGCAGCGGCAGCAGCTCTGTTGGTCCCTGGGTGGGAGAGAAGGTCCCCTGAATCCTGGACAACTCTGCCTGGACATGAGCAGCCTCCTCCCTCAGCCCAGAGAGGTGCCTGCAGATGGGACAACACCACACCCTCCAGAACATCTCCCAGAAGACTGTCGCTCCACAGCCACTGCACTGCACCACTCCCATCATGTCTCATTTGTGGCCCTCAGTGGTTGTTTTGTATGTGTACTCTTTCCTCTCTCTGTTTATTTATTTATTTTGTATTTACTTTTCTTTATCCCTACTTTCCTACTGTCTCTGTACCCTTAAAGCTCTTGCTCTTTCTGTTCTGGGATGGGAAGCACCTGTATTCCTCAGTAGTCTCCTTGACTGCTCAGAATCAGACCTCCAGCAGCTGGGGAGGAAGGGCGGAGAACTACTCTTTTCCTTCTAGGAAGGTGAGTCTTTTGTGCCTCTGTGATCACTTCCTTCCTGCTCCCAAATAGGAAGTTCCTGTTGTCAGTCAAATCCTGTGCCTATAAAAGTGGAACTGGCTAAGGGTTGTGGGGTGGAGGAGAGGGAGGGCTATATAGTTCCAGTAGAGTAGAGTAGTAAAGTTCTAACAGCACTCCTTCCTCTTGCTGTTCTCTGCTAAAAACTATCTAGGGCAGTTTTAAATCCAAACACCTGGCTTCCTGCTGCCTAAGCCACTCCCCCAATTCACAGTTTCCTTCTTTACCTAGCTAACTGCACAGATAACAGTTCCCTTCACCCAACTTGGACAAACACACTAACTCTTGTTTTTTTGTTTGTTTGTTTATTTTTACCCTAAATTGAAGGTCCCAGTAGTAGAGTTCTAGTTCTTAAGTCCCAGTAGAGTAGTAAAGTTCTAACAGTACCTCCTTCCTCTTGCTGTTGTCTGCCAAAAGCTATCTTGGGCAGACTTCTATTTGTTCATTCTTTTGTAATATATGGATCCAAGCTCATTTAATTAAATTTTCCCATTTGTGTGCTTTAAACATATCCACAATGTGGCTTTCATCAAGCAGCTTCCACTGTCTCCACTGCTGCCTATCCCCAGACCTATGAATAAAGCCCAGTGGGGCATTTTAACAAATAGCCACAGAAGTGGCCTTAACGAATGGTGTTTTTGTCATTTTGGGTCATTTTAAAATCTGTACTTATGTCAGCTGTGGTGTACTGTACATGACGGTTACAGCAAATGCAAATTCATGGGCAGCTGTGGAGAATGTGTGCACGGCACAAGTGAAGCAGGATTCTACTAGCACTGTCTTAGGAAATCCATCAATGCTATTATGAGATATTGTAATACTACCGATGAACATTGAATGATAGTATTACAAGATCTCATTATACTATTGATGAATTTCTTCAATAATATTATGAAAACTTTATGGTATATCTTTCAGTACTATTATTAGGGATATCCATATATTACGGTGTTAATAAAACACTACTGTACTAGTGCCATAGAATAGTATAACTATAGCATTACTAAAACAATACAATCTCCTTTACTCCCAGTACAATAGAAGTGTATTTCTACTAAAACACAACAGTACCCTTACTCTAATATAGAACTGCATTATTAAAACACCACAGTAGCTTTATGCAAGTACAAAACTGTATTATTACTAAACATAATAGTACGCTTACCCCAGTATAGTAGAACTGTATTATTACTAAAACCCCACTGTACTGTACCCTGATATAGTAGAACTGTAACATTACTAAAACACCACAGTACAGTGCCCTTACCCCAGTAAAGTAGAACTGTATTACTGTAATGCTAAAACCCCACAGTACCCTTTACTCAGCATATTAGAACTGTAGTATTACTAAAACACCTCCGAATCCTTACACTGGTATAGTAGAACTGTATTATTGCTAAAAAGCATTGTACCCATGCCACAGTGTAGTAGAAATGTATTATTTCTAATACACCTCAGTGCCCTTACTCCAGTATAGTTGAACTGTATTATTGCTAAAACACCTGAGTACCCTTACCCCAGTATAGCTGAGCTATAACATTAATAAAACACCTAAGTACCCTTACCCCAGTATAATAGAATTGTACTATTATTAAACCACCACTGTACCTTTAACCCAATATTGTAGAACTACAGTATTAGTTAAACACTGCAGTACCCTAACCCCGTACAGCAGAAGTGTATTAATACATAAACACCACAGCACCCATTCCCTAGTATAGTAGAACTGTATTACAGTGCATCCCACTTAAACATATACTTGATAAATGCATAGCCCACATAAACGCATAGAATTTGCAAGCCCCAATTTTTCTCTATACTTCTAGTGTAAAACAAACCTGTTAAATGCATAAAGGATCCCTTTTAAATACATACATTTCCTTCAATTTTGCTGTTCAAAAGTGTGGACTTACTGGCCCAATTTTACTGACACTGCTTGTAGCTGCCTTACTGTTATCTCTTAATTGTCTGTTAATGGGCTGCCCTATTTAAACTGAGATGTTGATCACATAAACAACCTGTTAACCATTAAACATAAAGCATGAATGCACCCTCCCTCACACTGAAATCAAAGCAAGGAACTCAGAAGATTGACACAAAAGAACTTTCACAGGAGCACCCTCCCTTAGACAGAAATCAAGCCAAAGTATGTCACAGAATGTCACAAAGCACTTTACATGAATCACCGAAGGACCCTCCATCGCACAAGAATCAGACCAAAGAATGCCACCGCATGTCACAGATCACTTTATCCTAATCAGAGAAGCACTTAAGTTCTACTGGCTTTACTGTTCCTTACCCAACCCACTGGCACATATTGCAAGTTGAGCTCACCATTAAAAGAATACAGGATTGGATCAATGCATAGCCTATTTAAAAGCATACTTCTTGGCAATCCCAAGGGCATGTGTTTAAGGATACACAGCAACAAATACAGTGCACCTGCTGGGAGTCTTCCTTCAAAAAACTGTACATCACAAGTTGTATACATTTTTCAAAGCAAAGTGCAAGACTGAAGTGCTGGGGCACCTGGCAGTATTCCCAGTGGGTGTGCTATATTTGTTATTTAGTGTTTTTGGTTTCTAGTGGGAAAACTCTACCCCAGAGTGGCACCACAGACCAGCACTAGGACATGCAGACCATTCACTGAATGTTGTATGTGTTTAAAGGGGCTGCACTATATTATTAAAACGCTGCTGCACTGGTACCCCAGTATAGTATAACTGTTATTATAAATAACGACATCTCTCCTGGATCTTGGTGGACCTCATCCATTTGTTCAAATCTCAAGACAAAGCATGGGCTCAGTATAAAGCTTCCCAAGCACCACCTGATCTAAGTACATACAGAGCACTGTGCAACTTATGCATAAAGTCTATTAGGTCAGCCAAGGCCACCTATTTCCATTCCCTTCTGCATACCACTCAAACCTCCCCTGCTGACTTCTGGACCACACTTCACTCTCTTGTTGACCCACCTGCCCAGTCTACTACCCCTAAGTTATCTATTAATGGCTCCCTGGCTACTGACCCAGCAGCAGTTGCAACTGCCCCAAATTATTTTTCACTACCTGCACCCTACTGCCAACTACCTCCTCCCACCTCCACCCCCACTCAACACCCTACTCTCCCATGGCTATTCTTTGTCCCCCATCTCAGTACAAGAAGTCCAAAAAGCCATTGTCTCACTAAACCTCAATAAATCTATTGATCCCTATTTCCTCCATGTTTCCAACACTGAAATATCCGTACCCCTCACCCATATTTTAAATCAATTGCTCTACCAATGCACAGTCCTGCAAGCCTGGAAGATAGCACAAGTAATACCACTTCACAAAGGAAGTGACTCTCTCACCCCAGACAACTACTGTCCTATATCACTCCTCTCTGCCATGGCCAAAATTCAAGAATCCCTTGTGCTTACATGACTCACTGAATTTCTAAACACACTAGAATTCATCTCTATTTTTCAATCTGATTTCAGGGCAAACCACTCTACCACCACTTCTTTTCTATGCATCACAAACTCCATCCTCTCTGCCATGGACCAAGGTCACATAACTGCAGCCATTTTCATTGATCTGGGCAAGGTGTTTGACTCCATCTCCCATCCGCTCCTTCTAAACAAACTTTCCTCTGCTGGCCTCTTCCCCAGGCTCAGTACATTGGTTTAACTCATACCTCACTGGCAGAACCCAACAAGTACGCATTGGTGGAGCCCTCTTCCCCTTCCAATCCACACAGGTGTTCCACAAGGCCCCATTTTGGGCCCTATATTATTTCCAATATTTCTGATTGACCTACCATCAACATGCTGTGCGGCTAGAGTACAGATGTATGCTGACAACATTGTTCTCTTTGCTACTGGTCCCTCTACTGCTGTAGTCAGATCCCAACTCCAAGCTGATTTCCATGCAGTCCTTCACTGGTTCGACAAACACCTACTAAAGGTAAATGTTAAAAAAAAAAATGTGTCAATGACATTTGGTACTCCCCAAAAACTAGCTTCCCTCCCCTTCCCTCCCCTCTTACTATCTCAAAACTGGATGGCTCCCTACTGGACATCGTTTCCCATTCCTCATTATAGTAGAAGTTATTTAATACTAAAACACTGCAGTATCCTTACCCTAGTATAGTAGATAGAGAATAATGGCTGGGTAGGGGGTTATATCGAGAATTTTACACCCCTCTCCTAAGATTTGGGATGCTACATTAACCCCGAGAGTGAAGCTCGAGGGTTTTATAATGGCATCCCACACCAAGGGTGTGTGTAAAATTCAAGTTTTACACACCTACCCAGCCTTTATTATTTAATATAATTGCTGAAGAGCATTTTTTTTGCCACAGCAACTGTATAAAATGAAAACACATTGCCGTTCAGCTGTGGTCATGTCTGTGTGCAACGAGTTCTGCAGCTTTTGAAACCTTTGTTTTTTTTTTTTTTTTAAGTTCAAGTCAGGTTGTTTAAAATAAAGTTTAATCATCATGGCAGTTCGGTTTCTTTTTTTTGTTTTGAAAGACTTACTGCCAAGAGTGAGTGGCGGTTGGGGTGGTGATGCAGTCTTCAGTGAGACAGTGGGAAGACAGTTGGCTTGTACATGCGTGGAGCGAGGAAATCTGGCGTGTGTTTGCTGTTATAACCAGCTGGTTATAATGGCAAATTGTAACTGGGTTTCCCTGGTAATTATAACTGTTTTATTACCAAAATATCACTGTACCAGTAGCCCAGTATATTATAGCTGTAAAATTACTAAATTACTATAGTACCCTTACCCCACTATAGTAGAAGTGTATTAATACTAAAACACCACAGTATCCTCACTTCAGTGAAGTAGAACTTTAGTATTACTAAAACATCACTGTGCCAGTATCCCAGTATAATATAGCTGTAAAATTACTAAAACACTACAGTACCCTTACCCCAGTATAGTAGAACTGTATTATTACTAAAACATCACCGTACCAATACACGGGTATACTAATGCTGTAGTACAGTATTACTAAGACACTACAGTACCCTGGCCCTAGTAAAGTAAAAGTGTAACATTACAAAAACACTGCAGTAACCCTTTCCTTAGTATACTACAGTACAGCAAATGTATCAGCAAAAAACTACTATCAATTTTACATAGATACACAGATACTGTCAGCAGATAAGGGCCTATGGCCCACCCGATCTGCCCATTTGAGCTCATAAGATCACCTTAAGTTTTTCTAGTAGTCTGTTGCCCCTTACCATGACCTCCTGTATTCCCTTGTTTTCCTAAATCCCATGATTGCTTCAGCCCCCACCAATTCCTCAGGCAGGGTGTTCCACTTGTCCACCACCCTTTCTGTGAAGAAATTCTTACTCACATTTCCTCTGAATCAGCCTTCTTCCAACTTCATCCCATGTCCTCTAGTCCTGGAACATCTTTTTCACTGGAAAATAGTGTTTTCCTGCACCCTGTTCCTCCCAGTAAGGTACTTGTATGTCTCTATCGTATCCGCTCTCTCCCTTCTCTCCTCCAGGGTGTACATATTCAAGTCCTTCAGCCTGTCCTCATAGGACTTGTGATGCAATCCCTGTACCATCTTTGCTGCCCTCCACTGAACCTTCTCCACCCTGTCTATGTCCTTATTAGGTAAGGTCTCCAGAACTGGACATTGTACTCCAGGTGGGGCCTCACTAGTGTATTGTATAGTGGAATTATGACCTCCCTTTCCTGCCGGTGATGCCCCTGCCTATGCATCCCAGCATCCTATTTGCTTTATCTGCCACCTTGTTGCACTGTTTTCCTACCTTGAGGTCATCAGTGATGATAATCCCAAGGTCCCTTTCCTGCTTAGTGCATGCTATATCCCCCTCCAACTGATATGTTGTTCCAGGGCTTTTGTGGTCATATGCATTATTTTGCACTTTTTTGTGTTAAATTTCAACTGCCATACCCTTGACCATTCTTCAAGCTTCTGCAAGTCCCTCCTCATTCTGTCTACAACCTCTGGCATGTCAGCTCTGTTACAGAACTTTGTGTCATCAGCAAACAGGAAAATTCTGCCTTCTAGGTTCTGCACAATGTCACCAATGAAGATGTTGAATATGACCAGTCTCAGCAATGATCCCTGCGGCACCCCACTGGTCACTCTTCCCTTTGTGGAGTGACAACCATTTATCACCACCCTCCGTGTCCTGCCACTCAGCCAATTACCCAACCACCGCACTACTGTCCTGCCAATCCCATATTCCCCAGTTTGCTGAACAGCCTTCTATGCAGCACAGTGTCAAAGGCCTTGCTGAAGTCTAGATAGACTACATCCACTGCCCTCCCCTGATCCACCTCCCTTGTCACCCAGTCAGAAAATTCAGTGAGGTTTGTCTGTCATGACTTCCCCCTGTGAAACCATGCTGCCTTGGGTCCTGTAGTCCATTGGAAACCAGATGTTCCACCAATCTCTCCTTTAGTAGTGCTTCCATGATCTTTACCACTACAGAGATCAGGCTTACTCTCCTGTAGTTTCCCGTTTCCTCTTTGTTCCCAATTTTGTATAAAGGGACTACATCTGCTGTCCTCCACTCTTTGGGTACCTCCGTTGTTTCCAGAGATTGGCTAAACAGGATTGCCAGAGGATCATCCACCACCTCTCTTAGTTCCTTTCGGACCTTGGGGTGCACCCCATCCAGCCCCATTGCTTTATTGACTCTTATTCCTTCTAATTTCTTTGGGACTCTTTCCTGTGTAAAGGTACTTGTGTCCTTTTTCATGCCATTCCCATCCCTTGTGCTCCCTTCAGGCCTATTACCCTTCCCTTTCTCAGTAAAGACTGTGCAGAAATATCTGTTCAGTATGTCAGCTTTACTGTTGTCATCCTCCATGCTGCCCCCGTCCCCCCCTTCAGTCTCACTATCCTTCCCTTCACCCTTCTTTTTTCCCTTATGTACCTGTAAAAAGTTTTGTCCCTGCGAACCATTGATGTTGCGATGCGCTCTTCTGTCTGAGCTTTGGCTTCCCTTACTGACCTCCCTGTCTCCCTTTGCTTCTCCTGGTACTTCTCCTTATCCCCTTCTGCCTGTGTCTTTTTTTTATTGCCTGAATGAGATCTTTTTGGCTTTCACTTTCTCCGCTACCTCCTTGGAAAACCATAATGGCCTCCTCTTCCTTTTCCCCTTGCTAACCTACTTACAGCATAATTCTGTTGCTCTTGTAATCCCTGTTTTTAAATATTGCCCACCCCCTGATTCCCACCCCATTCCTATTAGTGTCTCTTTCAACCATGCCTGCATGTTCCTAAAATCTGCCCTTTTTATTTATTCCATTCATAGTGCTCTTTACACTGCTCTCTATCCATTTGCTGTAAGTACCTTGCAGTATCTGAGTAATTTTCTATAACAAAAACAATTTTTTTTGTAAGGAAGATATGGTACCTCTGTTAGGCTAACTGACATTCTAAGGTAAAATATTTTCTGAGTCCTCAAGTGCATCTTTATTAGGCATGTTACACACTATAAATTAGAATTCTTTTATAAGGGTTAAAAAGAAATTTTATATTTAAGTAAAGAGACATGACAGAGCATGGGTCATTGTGAGAGTTATCCCCTCCTCCTTGTGTGGGTAAAGCAGATGAGAAGTGGGTTAATCCCACAACAGCCTACTACCTGGAGTACCATATTGTGATGATGAAATGGAGCCATCTGAGAAAAACACTAAAACACTAAATAAATACATTTTATTGAAATATTTTTACAAAAAATGTAATAAATAATGTGAGGCATCTGCCAATCAAAAAAATTCCACATTCTATAATAACAGTGTCAGTTGCTCAGCAGGTAGCACACTCACCTCTAAGGCTGGAAGATCAGAAAGCTATGGGTTCTATCCCCACACCAGGCACTTGGGTTAAATCCCAATACTGACACTGAAGTGTAGCATAAGGGGTGTGCTACACTCCTGCGATGCCATCTTTCGGACGAGATGTTAAACCAAGGTCCCAGCTGCCTGTTCTGGTGGTAGTTCAGGTGAATGTTAAAGATCCCATGGCACTTCTTGAAAAGAGTAGGGGAGTTTTATTGAATAACCACATACAAAATACACAAAATCAAGAATACACAACATAGCAAACACTAATCACATAAAGGAAAAGAAATACAATAACTAATAAGCATCTCCTCTGGTACTTAAAACCCAAAATACTAAATCTAACAAAAGAGACACAAATCATACCTGCCTGCTCCTAGCAGTACAAAAGCAAATACAAAATCATATTTTTAAGCATATTTTTGAAAAACAGTAAAACCCTTCCACCACATCGTAATTTTAGATTTGGTTACATTTTCTTTTCTTTCACATTTATATCCAACAATGCAGACTCACAAATTTTCCTAAACATAACATAGGACTTTCGTTGTTGCTGAGTTAAACACTGACATCTGTTTTGCAATAGGTAATATTTAAGACAAGCAAAAAACCCTATCACAGAGTCACTATGACAGTTTCTTAGCAAAAAGAGGAAATTTCCCAAAATCAAACTTTCATATGTTAGTTGAGCCAATTTTTTTGCCAGAAAAGCCCACAAACCAGGGGCATATGAACATTTGAAAAAAAAGTGATCCTGCGTTTCCAGCTGTAAAGTACAACCGGGATACAAACAATTCCTATCTTGTAGTGCTTTATATGTACCATTACCCTTCACCCCAATCGCCCACGCGCACACAACCATTGAACATCCCACATCCTCTTAGGAACCCTTTTATTAGTCAAGGTTTTAAGCACCAAATTATTTGCGGGGGGCGGCAATTTTTCAGTTCAGGATCTGATGAGCCTATACACCATAGGATCCAAGCATAATGGCTTTCCTGACACCCTGAATAAGCATTTGTTTCATAACCTTCCATTTCAATCATTTTTGAAAAGTACTCACATAAAAACCTGGAATCTTGGACGCTTTTGTGACCTTAGGGGCCATATCGTCCCATTTACTTAAAGGGACACTAAACATTGCAGGGGTCACTCAAATTGTGAAAGCCCATGAAAAGATCTTTCAAATGAGGTATTGGGTTTACCTGTATGGGACAGAAGTCTTGAGATATGAATAGCTAAGTAATGTGTAAATAAACTCATAGCAACAGCCATTTCATGTAGTCTTAAAAACAGGACGTGATGTCACTGAGGGGCTAGCTTTATGTTGTTAATTACAACTTACCCCTTAGTGACATCACTTGCTGTTGTAACATTGCATGAAATGACTGCTGCCTTGTTTTGATTTTCAGATTATTTAAATATTCATATTGCAGGACATTTGACATCTACAAGGAAGCCAAATACCTCATTCAGCATAACTTTTCATGGACTTTCATAGTTTGAGCATTCCCTGCAATGTTTACTGTCCCTTTAATATTGGCTCTAGAGAATTCCATCCCCATTTAGCCACTAAGGAGTGTTGTTGCTAAAATAAACACATCAAATTTTTTGACCAAAAACAGGTATAGAAAAAAACTACTGGGTTTACCATGTTGAGACCGATAAGTCACTTCCCTTTTTATGGGGTTCAGCCTGCTGCCATGCAAAAACTGGAAAAAAAAGGCAATAAAGCTTAGTGTCAAAAACAACAGGTAAAGGAAATACTGTGCTGACATATAAAATAACTGGTAGTAAAAATTGCTTTATTATAAAAATACTTTTCATTTTGGACATTTTCCAGCCCTTCCACTTCATAACTTTGTTCCAGATACAGTCAGCCTGTGAACAGGAACGAGGGTCTGACCGCATACAAGGGTGACAAGACCCCCAAAAATATGACAGAAATATGGAGATTCCAGCTTTCCATATTACAAAGGCACACTCTTGCATTGTGATGTTTTGATTACTGGTATAGTTAAGTGGTTTAAATCCGAATGAATACATTTGAATTCATTAAAATTTTATACAAATTGGAGTTTCTCACTTAATAATTTTGCAGTTAAACATTAAAAATACTTAATGCATTGTTGCTTAAAACCACTTATTTGCAGTCAGTTCCTTTGGAGCTTCTGCCCCCCCCCTTTTTTTTTCTAAAGATGTAAAGTAACATTGTGTGTACTGAATAAGAAAACGTATGATGTTTTGTATTTTGCTTTAGTGGTAATTGGATAATCGTTTTCTAGAATGATGTCACAGAACTAAGAATGCATTTAAATGTGGCTTGATGTCTTTTTTGTCAGCTAAGGCCCCCTAGAAGGCACACAGCCGAGGTGCTAGGGGCTTGTACACAGTGGTGCTTGAAATGAAACAACATTGCAGTTGTTTAATATGGGCTCTGCTTGTTATTTGTGGACTGCTTTTCTATATTTCACTTCATAACTTTTACTTCTCTGACCTATAGTGCCTTCTCACAATTAACTATATTCATCTCTTCCGGCCTACAAATTATGCCCAGTATTTTTATTGGCTCCTTTGTAATTTGTATGCTGATGGTTAGACCACACCCCCAAGGACTGTCCTAAAAGCAAACCTCTGCTTTCACCAAAATTCAGCTGTGACCCAGACTCCCTAGAGAAAGCTTCATTTTCCAAAAGAAGTTCCTCCAAACTAGTTCTATCCTTAGGAAAAAAATATAAATCATCTACGTAAGCCAAAGCAGTAACCCTATCACCCAGTTGAGACCCTGAAATACCTCTGATGCGTGCATTTACCACCACTTTCTGGATAAAAGGGTCAATAGTGAAGACATACTATGGGGGACTTAAAGGGCCCCTGGTGTTCTCTTCTATGAATCTGCATATACATCCCATCCCTGCCCACTATTTCCAGAGTAATAATAGCATTTTTATATAACAGCTGAATCCATTTAATAAAATCCTGGGGTATCCCATAATGATGTGAAATTTTAAATAAAAAAAACATGATTTACCCTATTGAAGGCCTTGTTTTGGTCCAGTGACAATAAACAGCCAGCCTCTGATCCCCTATTACAAAATGCTGTGACCTCCCTTAATAATGTCAAATTGTCATGTTCATTCCTCCAAGGGATTAAACACGTTTGTGCTGGATGAATAATCCCTGGGGCCACCACGTTCAACCTATTTTGCAAAACATGAGCTAGAATTTTAAAATCAGAATTTAAAAAGACTAATTGGTCTCCAGTTGCCTATATCCAACATCTCCCCAGATTTGGGTAGGAAAATTACTAAACCCAAAGCGAATTCAGGTGGTATATTGTTCGAGTCAAAGAAATAATTAAATACTATTGTGAGAAATGCCACCATTATGGATGAGAAAGTTCTATAAAATTCATTTGGAACTCCATCTGACCCTGGAGCGATACCCAGTTTCAAAGCATTGATAACCTGCAGAACTTCTTGCTCTGTAACTTGGGCCAATAATTTCAAAATGTCAGAAGAAACCAGCTCCTGTGCCGAAACACCACCCAAAAAGTTATCCATCTTTTGCTCACTACAAGAATCTAGGATAGCACAGACATTCAGATGGTTCTGCACAATGTGCCTGATTCCTTCAGTCTGAAACACCTACCCCCCTCTCTCATTCCTGAGGCTTACAAACCTTGACCTGTTTTTACATTCCTTACAAGACCAGCATGGCTCCAAATATGGTGTTTTATTTGTATCAAAACATAATTCATTTTGCAAGGATGCTGACCTATCATACTGCACCTGTTTCATTTCAGTTTTTAACCTAGTTATCTGGTCAGATAAATTTGTGTGAGAGATATGAGAAGAGGTTAAAAGCCGATATAACTGATTCTGTAACACTAAGTACTGAATCAGCTTTATTCTGGCACTCCCTTTCCCATACCTTTGCAAATACTGACACACTTCCTTCTTTGTGTCCAACCACCAAAAGAATAAATCCTCATACAGAGATACCACGGATGCACTGGCTATAAAAACTGACAAAAGCTCTGATTGTAACCCAAAATCCTTTAAACTAGAGCAATTCATTTTCCAATGAGGAGAAGGCTGTACTTCATGAACTTCAGTGTTAACAGTGTTTTTTTATCAAAAGATGGTCTGAGAATTCTAAAGGCACTACAGCAGTTGAGATTACTTGTATTCTCTGAGATGTAAAAACATAATCTATTTTGGTGTGAACGGGCCCTTTAACAAACGTGTACTGTACTGGAGGGGAAGTATTCAGAAAAGATCTTTCATTTCGGCTGTATCAATGTATTTCTTCAAGGCATGGTTATCGTAATAAACTTTCTTTTTTTGAAAAGTGTGGGTCTTAGTGTCTAGCATACAATTAAAATCCCCACCTACCCCACCTAGACAGACGTTCCTGTTTGTAGCCAGATAAGGTTGTACCTCTTGCCATAGCTGTACCCTCTCTGCCTTTCTCTGGGGACCATAAATTACCACAAATCTACTATACTGATTATGCATTACTCCATCAATAAGTAGAGCTCTTTCCGGACGAATTTCTACAAGTTTTTGAAATTTAAACCCTCCTCCTTTAAACAAAAGACCCACCCATCTGCTTTATCCAGTCCAGATGACCAATAGGAAGGTCCCCATACCCATGCCCATTTAACCTGTGCCACAGCTGAAATCAAATTTAGTCAAGTTTCTTGTAAAAAAAATCACCTCATAAGCTAAATCCTTTATCAAGGAAAAAACAGCATCCCATCTCCTATTATTCAACAAACTGCACACATTTCTGAGGCGATAGAAAATAACACCATTTATTTTGTTACTTAAAGTTGTTTAAGTCCTTTTCTTCTTTTTTTCGTTTCATCAAGAATTTTTTTCCTCTCGGTGTCAAGTTGAGTTGATGTGGATCAAGAAATGTCCGAATCCAAATCCCCTGATCTGACTCAGCCCTCCTCTTGCAGTGTCAGAACCTCAAAAGGGTTTGAGGTGGTCACCTCACCTTGGCATAATTTTTGTCTCCGCAGGCTCCGTCAACATTCGGTCATGTCAGACTCAGTGGGTGCCGGGGGGGCATCTGAGAGGTGACCTTCTCAGGGAGTGAGGACATGTCAGGGGCTCCTCTTCCAGGCTCCACTTCCATTCAGGCATCCACATCAACTGAAGTGCCCTCAGTTTCAACAGGCTGGGCACTGGCCTGATCTTGATTATCTGTATGGATAGTTGTGGTGGTGGGCAGTGGGGTCCTGCCTAGCAGCAGGCTTGCATGTGGAATGATTATCCTATGTTTCAGCACACTGAGATATTTTTATCAAATCATCAGAATTTACGCTTCTTGCATTGTTCTTGGAAGCCCAAGGACAATCCTAGAACATGTGCCCATAGTCATCACAGAGATGACATTTGACATGATTATTACATTGGGAGTTTACATGCCCACATTCTCCACATAGCCCACATCTCACAAGATCACACACATTTGAGAGGTGTGACCAAGCCCCACACCTGTAGCAGGCCTTAGACTGCCCAGGGTAGAAACATACCACTCTGTTCTGGCCTAGAAAGAAACTGTTCGTGATATGAAAGACTCCCTCCTCAATGTGCCTTAGTTTGACCTAGAACCTCCACCCCCTGTGCATAAGAATTCAGAGTCGATAACAGCCTCTGAGGTGCTCAGCATGTCTCATCTTTGATTCAACAAATGGACTATGTCCCCCACATGAACTGTTTCATTGCAGAACATAACAGTGATATTTTTGATCATAGGTTTAGTTGATGGGATCGCACAAAGGGTGTACAGAGGGGAGAACATTTACACTGATTGAATTTATTCCAGAATTGCTCCAAGCCTTGCATGGACCTGAAGCTAATGTCGAAGTTGCCCTTGCCCATGATGTGAATCAGGGCATATATCTCAGAGGCCATAAAACGTAGGGATTCCTTCGATAGTGTTCTGCCCATATATAATCTATCTGTCCTACATCCATGCTTCCTCTGTATCTGAAGCGGACAGCATTCCCCATAGGGAGTGGTTCAGCCCTTCCAGAGAAGTTCTGAAACTTGGTGTTGCCCCAAGGAGGGGGGGTATTTATTTTTATTTATTTATTTATTAAATTCTCAGATTACAAATACCTTTGAGCAGAAACTGCTCATTTACAAAGGTTCCACGTCAAAGGATGAGGGTCAACATACATACAGAGGTAGTAAAAGAATGCACAATAAACAACCAAAACAACTAAAAGAAAAAATAAAGATACTAAGTTATAACATACTTTGAGATAATATTCATAAAATGAGCAGCTTGAGTAGGCAGCTGGCTGCGGTAACAATAAGAGAAAGAGGGGC
Source organism: Neoceratodus forsteri (assembly GCA_016271365.2). Taxonomy (NCBI): domain Eukaryota; kingdom Metazoa; phylum Chordata; order Ceratodontiformes; family Ceratodontidae; genus Neoceratodus; species Neoceratodus forsteri. The sequence continues at coordinate 1,170,507,788 of CM057455.1, read as the reverse complement.
ACCATAGGCAGTTAGTATTGCAGGCATGCGACCGGGAGAGGAAGTTGGCAGGCTAATGGGCCACTGTCCGATGGTAGTGGAAAATGTCTTGTACCAGTGGAGATGTGAAGCAGGAAAGGAGTCACAAGGAAAGCTCAGTGCCAGAGGGAATGAGATTGGGAAAGGGCGGGCTGTGAGACATGAATGAGCTGGGAGGTGTTTAGCGAGATCTCTGTTCAACAAAGCAGTCACATTGAGTGGTAGAGGTGAGGTAAAGTCTGAGATTCCTTTTGAAGGGTCCAAGTGTAGTAGAGGAAAGTGATTCTTTATTGAGGGAATTTGCACCATTGAGCAGCTCTATAGATAAAGGACCGCTGACCCATGGAGGTACGACATCTGGGAACCTGAAAGGTTAGAGATTGGGCACCATGTGTTTGTTGAGTGCCACTGTAGGTAGTAAGAAGTGAGCTAACACCAGGTGGCATGAGACCAAGGAGAATCTTTTTGGTAAGTAAGCAGGTCTGGTATTGTATTCTGCTGCTTAGGGGTAGCCAGCTAGCCTGTGCATAGAGGTCACAGGTGTGAGTTAGCTGGGCTGCACCTGTCAGTAGTCTACAGGCTTTGTTGAGAGCAACTGAGATCCTGCGGAGGGCACTTGTTGGGGGCAGAGCCATAGATGGCAAGGCCGTAAAACCCGGGTCTGCCCCTAAATGGTGCTCGTCTCTGTGCCTCAGGCCTAGAAGACTGATTATCAGCTTCTGAAAATGTTCTTGGTCCTGCAGCAGTGGATGTGCTCGGACCTGCCCTTAAGTCATTTGACACAAAATCCCACCCAACGTTATCAGAAGCTTGGGGCCACTGAAGGGGCCTAAGTTGTAACAGTGGTACCAGACTTGCAAGGAGACATGCTTTGAAGGCCAGCCGGGACCTCAGTGCACTGAACTGTACTTCCCCATCAGGTCTATCATCTCCCTTGTTTTTTACTATGTTCATTTTGAAAAGTAAATCAGAAACTTCCTGGTTTTCAGCCAGGTTTACCTGACACTGGGTCGGTACTCTCTGTTGTTCACTGCTCTGGTTGAGATTTTCTGATGTTCCAAAGGATACCCAGTCTGGGTCCGACTCCCAGATCCCTTCTGTAGATAATCTGCAACCTGCACCACCAAGCGCTATCTCCGGTGTCCACTTCAGCTGATCTGAATCTAATTGTAGGCCAAAAGCTGCAGCCACAAACTCCTTCGTCGTTTTTCCACTCGTGGCCAGCCCCTGAGCCACTCCTGTATCTGGATTAGCTCCACTTGGCACACTGCTCATTCTGGCCTGCTGCCCTTTTCCTGGTGCTCACAATGTTTGGGAGCTTCCTTGCGCTTGTTGTACCTCCGATCATCTTCTTCCAAAAGATAGTGCACCTGGCATCATTTTTCCTCCAAGATCTGCTCCAACTGCTTGGACACTTTGCCTATGTCCAAATCTTATGTTTGCTGAAATCCTCCTCAGCATTAATTTCTGAATCCATGAGGCTTTCAGCTTCTAAAACCTTGTTCGATTTCTCCGTGACCACAGCTGATGCTGTGGGCAAAAAGGTTCTCGTTGTCCGTGAGGACTCCAGCCAGGATAGGTGCTCCAGCCTGCCCCTCACTCTCCTGCAACAACTGTGAATCAGCCCTGTCTCATTCAGCAGTGTATAAGCGCCACCTGCTGACAAGAGTAGGGCAATTTTTTTATTAAAGGAAACAATACAATATACAGAAAAAAACTCAAGGAAAAACCACCTGAAACCGTGATCATGCTAAACATAATACAAAATAAAGTCAGTTGAAAAGGAAAACAGAATTCCATCATGCCTCAAGGAATGACCCAACCTAAAAAGAGAAAGAGAAAGAAAAAAAAAAACAATTAAAACTGATACTCATGTAAAGAGAAAATCATGTACCAAAAAAAGAGATCTGCCGCATATCTGTACTGGAAAAAAAATAAGGAAAAGGGACACTCTTAAAAAAAGAAACAGATCACCCCAATTCTAACACCTAAACTGAAATCAGCAATACCATCAATATACGTTCATTTAAACTTAATAAAAGAAGAAAGACCATTCCATTTTAAATTAGTAACTGTTAGCCCATATTTTGCAATTTCCTTTGCTTTAACCTGACGTAATGCATTTTCACATAGCAGTTGAAACACAGAAAATGACATATATTGCTGTCTTATTATCCATTGAACACGGGCATTCCATAGATAATATTTCAACACTGCAAATATCACCGTTAATATGCCCCCATCATACTTTATTAACCTAGAACCATAATTACCCAACTCCAAGGCACCATAAGTGGGATTCTGTAACTATGAAAGTTTCCAAGCCATAGCCAGAAAAGGCCATAAGTTCCTAGAATAAATACAATGGAAGACAAAGTGTTCCATCGACTCCTCGGGGGAACCACACCCCTGATAAGAGCACGTACATTCTTCTATCAGTTTATGCTTATTGTTACCCCTCACATAACGTCTCCCATACGCACTAAGCCACAATACCTCCCACATGTGTGGATTCTGTGGATGTGGATTCTGGCCTCAGTCAACTTACGTAATGCCTTACTGCTGTCTTCAGGAAGACAGTGTTTAAATTTGGGGGTCGGAGGTCCTACTGTGTTCAATACCCCTTGATATAACTGTATTCTGGAACGGGACAGCAGAACACTTACTGAAATCTCCCATTTATACAACTTTTGGATAGAGGATTTCATGGAGTCTGGAATAAGAAAAGTTGGGGAACATTTTGGAGGGAGATCAGTCCATTTAGAAGTATAGATATACCAACTATTCATAAACCATTTATGAACCAAAGTACCCACCATGGTCCATGGGGTTCTAAGAGAATGTACCCAGAAAAGTGTATGAAAAAACCCACCGGGTCAACCATCCCCAACCCACCCTTACTTCTTGCCAGATATGTGTACCTCCTTTTAACCGGATTCAGTCAACTCCCCCAAAGCATCCTAATAAAGAGACTATATTCCCTTGTTTCCAAAACTACTGGAAGGGGAAAAATAGTGGCAATATAGGACATCCTTGGAAGAAGAAATGTCTTTATAATTGAAATTTGTTTTAATTTGGACATTTTCCAGCCCTTCCAGGACTGTACCTTAGATTCACATTCCGCCAAAATCAACTGCCAATTAGTCAGTGCCATATCCAAAGAACCAAAAGTAACCCCCAGCATCTTGACTGGGCCTACAACCACTGAAAACTGACCTATAGCCACGAGGAGAGTAAACTCTGATCCCAGATGGACTGCTTTACATTTTGCTAAATTCAAGCTAGCCCCTGAAACAACCGAGTACCTTTCCAATTCCCTACTAGCCTCCAATACACTAGACTTATCCTGAAGAGATAAACAAGTGTTGTCCACGTATGCCAACACTTTATCCTCATCCTTCACCACCTGACCCCTCAAACCCAGAATCCTAGGATTATCCATCAGCCACTGAATTAAGGGATTCAGAGACAAAATATACAGGAGCGGACTTAATGGACAGCCCCGATGAACATCCGTACGGACTAACACTTCTGGCCCAATCACTCCCCTAACATATGGGCTCCAGCAAGCTCCCTGATATAACATTTTTATTTTATTAATAAAGGGATGGAGGCCATATGCTTCCATAATTTGAAGAAGGAAGGAGTGATCTATGGAGTCAAACACCTTCCTCTGATCCAGGGAAATGATCCATCCCTCCTTACCCCATTTGGAATACCATTCCTAAAGTTCCCGCAAAACTAGGATGATGAATGCAATGGTCAGGTAGACTACAAAACCAAAATGGATGAACAATTTGTTTGGCCAAGACCTGTAATGTATGTAGTAAAATAAAAGACAACATTTTTAAATCCCCATTAAGCAGGCTTATGGGCCTCCAATTGTGCAGTAAGGTTCTATCCCCAGATTTAAACAAAAAAATAGTCAAGACTTTTGGAAAAATGAGCTGGTACCACATTCTTGAGGAAAAAAATAAGTAAATGTTTTTTTCCAGGCAATATGCCAACTCTGTTGAAAAACATTTATAGAAATCAAAGGGAAGACCATCAAGGCCCGGAACTGAGCCTTATTTTCAAGTACATAGTGCCTTCAGGATTTCTGAATGCATGATATTCTGTGTCAGGGAAGCCATTTCCTGATCAGAAAAATTGTATTTAAGCAAAGATGAGACATAAGAATAATGGTCTTGAGTGCATGAAGCACCTGGCTTAGTAGAGTTAATGATAATCTCAAAAAGACCTTGAAGGGAGGAAACAGACCCACCCTCTTGATCCTGTAAACAAGAAATGGAGAAGGCCTGTCTCCTAGACTTACATGCTGCACAAGGGTCCAAAATGGGAGACTTATGTGTCCCATAGGAAAGTTCTGCTCTGATTGAACTAAGCCTATCATATTGTAAGGACTGCATCTGAAGCTTAATGGACTCAATCTGTGCTTGGAGGCCATCCCCCATTTGTGTCGGAAGGGAAAAGAGATACTGGAGTTTCTTCTGCAAAGTTAAATACCGAAAATATTGGTGTCTAGACTTATGCTTCCCATGTTTCTGAAACAGCTTCGCAATATCTTCCTTTGTTTGATACCACCAGTCACCATAGAGGTCAAATACTGAGGCATGAGAAGCCAAAAGTTGTTTAACAGAATGCTGGATCTGGGGAAGTACCAAGGAATGAACATTTAACTTCCATCTAGATTTCGTAACTGGGTGTGCGATGTCTAAAGACAGTGTTGCAATGATCATTTGATGATCTGAAAACTCAAATGAGCAAAGAGTAGTAGAGACCACTTTCAAATGTTTGGAAATAAATAACTAGTCAATTACTGCAGACTACCGAGCCCTCCTGTATGTAAAATAATGGGGTGTAGAAATATGAGAATTAAAATGAACCAATCCTGTCAATGCAACACATTGTTGTACACCAAGGAATCACAGTATATTTTCCCCCCAGACCAAGCCCCCCTTGGGATTGTTAAAGAACAATTAAAGTCCCCCCCCCAAAAAAATTTGTGCAGTAGAGAGGTAGGGCTGAACCAAGGCAAACAACTAAGTCCTGTCAGCTTTAAGCTGAGGAGCATAGATGTTCAAAAATCTATACGATTCACCATCCCAGTGCCCATCCAGAAGGAGGGCTCTACCTGGAATGAGATCTACTATCCGAAAGAGGGAAAAACGGGATCCTCTAAATAAAAAAAAACAACCTCATCTGCCCTATCAATCCCAAATGACCAAAAGGATGGATGCCAGAGCCATTCTGATTTATAGGCTTGTAACTGTGAAATTGGTGATAGCCATTTCTCCTGAAGAAATACTCAATCAATGTCAGAATCGGCAACTAACTGAAATATAGCATGTCTGCATTTTGTATTACACAAACTGTGGCAATTTAATGGTGCCACTACAGTGTTTGCCACTCTCATGTTTTAATCAAAAATAAAGTCAATTCTTTTTCCTCTTTTTCTTCTTTTTACCAGAGTATAGTTTGTACGGAAGAGACGAAGGGATCACCGTCAAGTCCATTAGATCTTTAGAGTTCTCCTCTCGTTCCGAGTCTCCCCACTCTGTGGAGCCCAGAACCTCAAATGGATTTGTTGTTTCAACAGAAGGAGATGGTTCAACTTTTGATAGTCACAGAGAAGACCTCCTCTGGACCAGTGGGACACAGACAGGAGGGGAAGGTGCAACACTCGTACTCCCCAACAGTTGGCAAGAGTCTGAAGGGTCTGAATAACTGACTGGTTGAAGGCAATCCTCTGCCCCCATCATAGGTAAATTGGAAGAAAGTAGTTCCTGAACTGGTGGGCATCCCACCTCTGACGAGACCCCAGATCTGTACTGAAAGATGGTGTTCTAGACTCTGGAACAGGTTGCTGTACTAGAGAGTGGGGGGTTGGCTCCAGATTTTCAGAGATTTGAGCCAGGTTAATAGAGTCTTCTGGGTCAAGTGGAGATCAGGTATTAGCTGCTGCCCATGGGCAATTTTTATACACATGGCTGGTCTCATCACACAAACTGCAACGTGTAAGATTGGAACATTGGGAGTTGATATGCCCAACTTCATTACAGAAGCTACAGAGTAGTTTGTCGTATTCACTAGAAAGGTGGGTGCATGAACCACACATCTCATCTCAGGCAAATGGCCAAGAGAGGTCTGACTGACCGGTGGCCTCCAGGTTGGAAAGAGCACAGTCAGGTATTCCAGAACGGTCTGAATGTCTAGCTGCCCCTAGGTCGGAGCGAGGGGCAATGTCCAGGGACCCCCCTCCCTAGACCCCAAATTTATAGACAGGTTGAATAGAGCTTTTGCTCTGGACCCCTCTTCCTTCGAATGGCACCCTTCGGGGTTGCATACAGTGGAAAGGTGGGTGCATGAACCACACTGGTAACAGGGCTGAGGCTGCCCTGGGTAACAGCAGACTCCTCAATCCCTCCCTAGAAAAAAACAGTTTGGAATGTGAACGAGCCCATCCTCCGTTTGATGTAATTAAAACTGAAATTTCAAACCCCCCATCCAGAATTGTTCGTCATCCAATACAGCTATTGGTTTACACAGAACTTGACATTGTTGCTGTAACCAATGATAACTACCTTCAACTGGGACACTCCCAATCCGAAACATAATCGCCACTGACTTGGTCAAAGGTTAGGTTAGTGGAATAGCTGAGAAGGGGATCCATAGTGGAGTGGATTTTAGTTGGTTGTATTTCCCCCAAAAAGCTTCCAGCAGAGCCGCTGATCTAAAACTGATGTCGGGAATGTCTTCCCCAGAAATATGTATAAATGCAAAGACCTCCGCTGGGTAAAATCACAAGGACTCCTTGATCATCTTGTGTCAGGGGAAGGTCTGGAGGAATACAAAATACCAAATTGTTAGGTTGTGACAGAAGTAGGAGGTTGCTCATGAAAGAGGTTTGGTTTTTATTTTCTGTTTTAAGTGAAATATTTGAATAGTTTTGTACTTGAAATTAGGTCTGTGTGTTAAAAATTACTACTTTGAGTTAGAACTGTTACTTGGGCTTTGATATTGTAACTATTGGGGCTTGTGTGCTGGGTGTGGGAACACTTGTTTGGCAGTGATAATTAGAGTGAATTTTAAATGTGATGTTTCTTAAATACTGAAAAGCCACTGGGGGTTGGGATTGAAGGGCTGTGCATTTCTGTTTGTGACTGAAATTTGAAGCAACAGGAACTGGTGGGCCTGTGGCATCATACGGTACCTGATGTCTGCATACACACACTGTTAGTGGGACTGGACACACACTGGACTGTATGTGTTTGTGAGACTAGGGAACTTTATTGGTGGGGTTAAAATTGGGTTCGAAAATAACTGCAGTCAATACAGAGAGAGACTGTATTCCAGGGGGAAGGGACTGAGAAAAGGGGTGTTTCCCATTATGAACAGAGAGGGACAAACAGGGTGGCCAAATTTCACCATGGCAGGCATCTTTGGAAGGGTTGTGGGATGCGCAGGCTGTGGGATGGCAATAATTCTCAATTGGGCCTGGAGAAAGGGAGGCTGACCACTCTGTAGACAGCTATCTTGTATTAGGAATGAAGTATATTGGTTAAGGAGTAAGCTGGGAGAGTTGGGGGGGGTGTCCAAGGATAAGGGGTATGGATATGGGCAGCAGAAGGGTGGGGCTGAGGGGAGGCTGGGGCAACGCTCAGAAATTACAGGACGTTATATTACAGCAATCAGGAGGGGGGATATTAGGGACAGAGGACACTTAGATAGTGATATTGAAGCTAAGCGGAAAATGTACGGGGTAAACATGCCGAATATAAAGAGAGTGGAGGGGGAAGAGTCAGGAGGGGCTATTGTTGGGAAGCCTAGAAGAGTAGACATTGAGAAGGGAGGGGCTGTTGTGGGGAAGCCTAAAAAAGCAGACTGTGGGAAGGGAGCTCCTAAGGAGAACAGGGCAAGAGGGGAGGAAGAAGGGCAGTTTAGAGGGGCAGTTGGGGGAAACTCAGGTTACTTGATGGAGGCTGGCATAGAGTGTTACAATAAATTTGAGCTACTAAGCAACCTAGAGGGGAAGGAAGGGGTTGGTGGAAATGAGGAAACTGATACAGAGGCCGGGAGGGAGTCAGATACCCATAGGGCATTACAGACCGGCAATGGAAAGGATAGAAATAGTCCCAGAGGGAGAAGGGGAAACATAAATGTTAAGCAGATGGGGGAGATGCAACATATTGCAGACATGAGGGAGGAGAGCATGACTGGAGAGAAACTGGGAGACAAGGAGGCGGAAGGGGCCCCCTTCAGCAGGGGGGTCTGTACCAAGGATGGGGCCCTAGGTAAAGGTGACCCACAGAGTGCCTCTGGAGGTAGGGGTACCATTACAAGGGGGGGAGGATGGTGGTGTGGGGGAAGGGGAAACCATCAGGGCCAGGATAAATGGTTCGGATAAGAGAGGGTTAAAGGGGACACCTATTTGGGGGGGGGTCTGAGTTAATCAGTGTCAGTGGCTCAGTAGGTAACTCACTCGCCTCTGAGGCTGGGAGATCAGAGGGCTGTGGGTTCAGTTCCCACATCTGGTACTTGGGTTAATATCCCAGTACTGACACTGTAGTGCAGCTTAAGAGGGGTGCTGCACTTTTGAGGTGCCGTCTTTCGGATGAGACGGTAAACTGAGGTCCCATCTGCCTGGATCGGTGGTAGTTCAGGTGGATGTTAAAGATCCCATGGCACTTATCAATAAGAGTAGGGAAATTTCCCCGGTGTCCTGGCCAAATTTCCCTCATTCACTAAAAAAATATCACCAACAGTTTATTCTGGTTCGCGGTCCATTGGCATTCATCTGTATCCCCTCCCCTTGGTCGTGCCTGAAAATAGACAAGATTTGTCTAGTGCACTAACCCGGTCAACAAAAACTAACTAAATAAAAAGCAAAAAGAAAAAGAAAAAAAGTGGACAAAATAACAAGGAAGGCAGAAAGGGGAGGGTGACAAGGGGGTCTCTAATAAGGCAGGAAGACTCCCATGGAATTGAGATCACAAATAAAGGGGGGATGGGGGGTTGAGAGCGCATAGTGGAGGTAGCCATAAGGATGATGGTGATGTTAGGGTTCTGTTATTGGGAGACTTGATGATTAGGGGTATCCAGTGGGAGAGACAGGGGAGTGGATGCAATAGCCAGGTGAAGGTAATGAGTATCTCTGGGCTGGCAGCGCACAGAGCAAAGTTCATAGTGTACGAACTGGTTAGGGATTGTCGAGGGAAACTGGATTTCCTGGTGCATTTGGGAACTAACGACCTAGAGGGAAATAGCATTTTGGAAATCCAAGCAAGGTTCCAAGAACTTGCCAGAGTCTGTCGGGATAATGGATGCAACATTTCTTTTCAGAGATATTGCCAGTACCAAAGGCCTCAGTGGAGAAAAAAGAAGATCACAGAGGTAAATGACTGGCTCAGGAAGTGGGGTGAAGAGTGGGTTGGGTGTTAGGAACTGGAAAGGAGTTTGGGAGGATAAGGACTGTATGCCAAGGACAGTCTTCATCTTGCCCTTTAGGAAGGAAGTCCTTAAACAGGGGTGGCTGACCACATTCAAGAAAGGTGGGGTATACACTTGTGGGGAGGGATAAGGGAGGGGCTGACCAGAGCCATCTCCTCCAGGTGAGGGAGTAGCCTTCAAACCCAAGGGGAGGGGAAACAGACTGGAGGTGGAGGTTTCAGGAAGAGCAGAGGAGGATGGAAGAATAAGGAACCTGGGTGGGGTTTGACAAAGGGGATCAGGGATAAGGGGTTGGGGATGGTGTTAGTAAATGACAGGAGCTTGGAAAACAAGTTGCCAGAGTTCCAGGCCATGCTGTTCGGGGGGGTGGATGTGGCGGTGGTCACTGAAACATGGGCCAACAAAAACCATGACTGGGACCCAAACGTGTGGGGGTACACCATGCTTAGGAAGGATAGAAAGGAGGGCAGAGGGGGTGGAGTGGCTATGTTCATTAGCGATGACAGAAATTGCTAGGGTAGAAGAGATAGAGGGAAATGTGGAGGCCTTATGGGTCACCTTATGAACCCCAGCAGGAGGTAAGGTCAAGCTGGGTGTTGTATATAGGCCCCCCACGATGGGTGATGTTCCAGAGGATGGTTTGCTGGACAACATCACTGCCCAGTGTGGACCAAAAGGGGAAGGAGTGGTGTTGATGGGGGACGTTAATATGCCAGGTACAAACAGGGGAACCATGTCCTCTAAGGTGGCCAAGGAGCAGAGGCTGCTGGATGGCTTCCAGGATGTGTTCTTAACACAGCATGTGATGGAGCCCACAAAGGAGGGGCATGTCCTGGACATGGTTCTGGCAGGTGGGGATCTGGTAAGGGACCTGGTTGTAGAGGATCCCCTGACTGGGAGCGACCACGATACTGTCTGGTTTCAAATAAGCATGGGGGGAAGAGGGAGAGATCTAGGACACTGGAAGTGGACTTCAGGGGGGCAGACTTTGTGGGCATGGGAAATATTCTCAAGGATCACTTGAAGGGGGTTACATCAATGACAAATGTGGAAAAGAGATGGGAGGTCATAAAGCGGGAACTTCATGATGCAGTCAGGACCTGCGCTAAGGTGAAACATAAGGGAACAAGGTCACATAAACCATGCTGGTGGTCCAGTGAGGTTCAGGTAGCAGTCAGAGAAAAGAAGGCGGCCTACAAAAAATGTAAAACAACAAGAGGGGACAGGGAAAAGGAAATGTACCATATTGTATCTAGAAAAGTCACCCAGATGGTGAGGGAGGCAAAGTCCAGTAAAGAGCAGTGGCTGGTACAGGGGATACATGGAGGGGAAAAGGGGTTCTTCCGGTACATTGGAGAGCAGAGAAAAAGTAAGGGCCATCTCAGCAGATTGAGATCAGAAAGAGGGTGGGTGGAAGTGGTGAGGGACCAGACAGAGGTATTTAATGAGTACTTCACCTCTGAGTTTACTAGGGAAGGGGATGGGATATCTACAAAGCAAGGCATGATGGGGATAGAAGTGGTAGTGAGTGGGATCGGGGAGCAACAGAAATGGAGCAAGAAGGAGGGAAAGGTACCCCAGGGGTGTCACATCAGGATAAGGATAAAAAGGCCAGTAAGGTGGAGGGGACAGATGATGCTATCTCCACTGAAAGGGTGTGGTTAGTCCTCAAGGTCCTAAAGAAGATAAATCTCCTGAGCCGGATGGCATTTATCCGAGAGTACTATGGGAATTGGTGGAGATACTGGCTGCACCCCTGGTGGAGCACTTCAACAGGTCACTTGAGACAGGGAGGGTACCTAGGGATTGGCGAGAGGCACATGTGGTGCCAATCCATAAAGAGGGGTCAAGGGAAGTACCGGGTAACTATAGACCCATCAGTTTGACCTTGGTGGTGGGAAAATTAATGGAGACTATACTAAAGGAACGATTGGGGGTGTACTTGGAGGAGGTGGGAGGTCTGGATAGTTGGCAACATGGGTTTGCACCAGGTAGATCAAGTAAAACCAATCTTGTGGAGTTCTACGAATGGGTAACATCAGAACTGGACAGGGGAAAGTCTGTGGACATATTATTCTTGGACTTCAGCAAGGCGTTTGACTCTGTCCCCCACAATGGTCTGGTGGAGAAACTGACAGGGTTGGGAGTAGGCCCTTTGATGGTCAGAAGGATTGAAAACTGGCTAGCTGGACGTACCCAGAGAGTAGTGGTCAGTGGGGAGCTCTCGAACCCTAGAGAGGTCAGTAGTGGGGTACCGCAGGGCTCGGTCCTGGGTCTGATCCTGTTTAATGCATACATATTGGACATCAGGGAGGGTATAGGGTGTGAAATGAGTCTCTTCACTGATGACTCCAAGATGGAAGCAGTAGTTGAGGGGGAAGAGGGGAGGTTGGCCCTGGAAGGGGCCTGGACACCCTGGAAAGCTGGGCTCACACATGGAAATTAAATTTCAATATCACCAAGTGCAAGGTGTTACATCTTGGGCGGGGAAACCCTAAACACAGGTACACCCTGGGAGGGGAGGCGTTGGAGGCCTCAACAGTGGAAAAAGACCTAGGGGTCATGGTGGATGCATGAATGAATAACTCTGAGCAGTGCAGGAGAGCGGCTAGCAAGGCAAACAGGATGTTGGGATGCATCGTAAGGGGGATCACCTCTAGGAAGTGATTCTGCCACTGTACAATGGACTGGTTAGACCACACCTGGAGTACTGTGTACAGTACTGGAGACCACACTTGAAGAGGGACATACAGCTCCTGGAGAGGGTACAGAGGAGGGCAACTAAGATGATATGGGGACTAGGGGATTTGATGTATGAGGACAGACTTGAGAAGCTCTGCCTGTTTTCATTGGAGGAAAGGAGAGATGGGAGGACATGATTGAGGTCTTCAGGTACCTCAAGGGAATAAATAGGATAAACATGGAGGGGATCTTTAGATTAAAGCAGGGAGGTATCACCAGAGGGCATGGTTTGAAGTCGGAAGGTGGAAGGGTGAAGAGGGAAAAGAGGAGTAGGTTTTTCACTAAGAGGGTGGTGGACCCTAGGAATGTGCTGCCTGGCAAGCTGGTACAGAAATCCACAGTAGAGGGCTTCAAGAGAGGGTGGGACAGACACAGAAAGCAGATGTATCAGATGATGGCCTGGCCCAGGGGGGTGGGAATGGATGATTGGGGTTTCTGGAACACAAGGGGGGGAGGGCCTCGGCACCCAACTAAGGTTCTGAGGTTCAAGCAGACTCAATAGACTGTAAAGCCTAATCTGCTGGCAATTATTATGTTAGTATGTCAGTGTTTTACCTACGTAATGCCAGTCTGGATGAACTTCCAGCCCCCTTTTATATTTCAAGCAGACTGCATGTTTCCTGGGGAGAGGTGTGGTCATATTTGTTTTAAACAGTTCAGAAAACAGTGGTCTTTAGGGCGGAACCTGGGGGGTCAGTGGGTTCTGACCTATCCATAGCTGGAATAAAGTCCTTCTGTGGTGCCATCACTTTGGTTGTCATCCCTTACCTATCTTGTCCATGTGTCAAATCCATATTAGTTTTTTTGGGGGGGGGCACAATCCCTATGCCCGTAACTCCCACTTGATCTTTACTGGATACCCGCTTGTGCACTCCAGTGTTCTGGACTTCCAGGTGGGGATTGGTTGTGCATATCAAAGGAGGCCACCATTCAGGGCAAGTCAAAGACTGGGAGAAAACCGTAGCATCCCACGTAAGGTCAGGTACCCATTGCCCCATACCATTTTGAATTCACCCTGCACCTTGTACAGTCGAATTAGTCCAAGGTAGTTCACCACCTTCTGGGGAGACAGCCCAAATGCTTGTTTAGGCACCGTAGTTGTAGAGATGTGGAGGGGAAAATCAAAAGAAACACATTCAGGGGAGTTGTTTATAGTGTCCTGTTCCTGGATGTCTCTATTCTGAAGAACCACACATTCCCATCTCATTTTAGACTCTTCCATTTTACGTTTAGCCCCTGTGTCATCCCCTTGGGCATAGACCATAGTCCTCCCTTCAAGCTCTAACTCTGATGTAGGCATACTGTCCATACAGTCCTGTGGCGAAGATACCCCAGGCATAACATTCCCAGTGAAATCTACTGTCACGTGTTTAACTGTACTCAAGGAGGAAAGCCCCGTGGTGACAATTCTGGCCTTCCCCTCAAGTCCACAGTCCTTTAATTTATTCAGCTTCAGGGTTTGGACCACCCCGACATTCAGCTTCTGGGTTACCTTGGTAACCACAGCATCCGAAGGTAAAGAAAGATTTATACTCTGGGGCCCACATATTGGCCCACTCGACTCCTGAGCACCATCTAAGTGCCCCCCACCCCAGTTTGTGGTCCACACAATCTCTACCCTGTCCCCCAAGGTGTTTCAGTAAATGACACTCCCGGGAAGGAAAAGAGAATTCGTTCCTGACCCACAACAGTATCCTGTACAGGTCTATGACTTGCAAAAGTAAACACAGTTGCTGATTCCTGAGTATGAGACTTAGTCTGAAATACAATAAGATGCAATACTTGCCCATCCACTGAAGGAACGATCAGTGTTTCAGCACTACCATCAACTAGGACTGGCAATGGGGGCTGGTGACTTGGGGGGAACAGACCGGCCGACTCTCTGTCTGCAAATTCATGTTGCAACTGACTACAGCGCTCCCCAAATTGGGCCTCTTCCAGATGCAATTTACTAGCCAATTCCTCTGAAATGCCCAAAACCAGTACAAACAACTTAAAGCCAAAAAAACATGTTTCCAATATTTATGAAATTTGTGAGAAGGCAAAAAACTAAATTCAAAGTTCTTCTGTTTCCTAAGTGCCATTTCAATATGAGTAAGCAAGACTGATGTCAAAGTATAAGTGTGCTGTAAGGAATACTGACATCTTGCCTGCCACATGTAGAACTTTTTGCATGCAAAAAACACGTTTAAAGTACTAGGATGATATCGAGAGAAAAACCCAGAGTAATCACCAAGCACCAAGCTTTCATAAGAAACTTGTCTAGTAGGGCCCCAACCTCATTTAGGGATTAAATCTGCCCCAAAAAGTTTGGCATAGCTACAGGAAATGAAGAAATGCTCCATTGTTTCTTCAAGGCCAGCACACTCAGGTTGAATACATTGTCTTTCAGTTAGAGCTTTATGTTTCAAATTACCCTTGACCCCCAACCTCCATTACAACTAAGCCAGACAATGTCCCACATTCTAGAAGGTAGTCTTTTATCATTAAGGACCTTTAAAGCAAGTGGGTTTTGGAAGGGAAACATTTAGGAAAATCAACAGAAACCAAAACATTTCTGGTCATAATCTCAAAATACAGAGCTTTCTGGGGAAGCCAGTGAACGAAAGCTTGAGTAAGCTTCCACGTCCTAAGTTTAGTTGCCACCTGATAAGTAAAAAAAGAGCACTAAAATTTACCTTAATAATTGGGGCCTCATCTACCCATTTCAACAGAAAATCTTTAACTAAATAAAAAGTCCAAACATCCCAGGGATGTGACAAATACTGAACTGGCTCCTTGAAGGTTGATTTAACAAAAAAACAAAAAGAAAATATCAAAGAGTTGATCATACCGAGTCCTCCCTTATTTATCCTTTATAGGTAAAGTCTCTCTTTACAGGGTTTAAATGACTCCCCCAAAGCATCTGAAAACAAATGCTGTACAATCGAATCTCATAAATTTTAGGTAAAGTAAAAATCGAACTAACATCCAAAAATAGTGGGAGAATGAATTGTTTGATAATCATAACCCTCTTTTGTTTGGAAAATGACCAGGTCTTCCACAATTGTAGCTTACGTTCCCCCAATTCAATGTGAGATTTCCAATTAAGATCTGCCACATTCCCATTCCCAAAAAACACCCCACAATTTTGATAGGTGCAGCAGTAGTGGCAATCTGCCAAATGGAAGAATCGAAAGATCCTTCTCCTAGAAAAATCCCCGAACTTTTCTCAGGATTGACTTCAGTACCAGCAATAGCACTGAAACGCTCCATAATGTCGAGGGCAACAAGCCCAGAACTTTTGTTTCATAAAAGAGGACACATATCGTCCACATAAACAGCCAAGACCTGGGGTGGAACCTCAACAGAGGGAGTGAGAACCAAAATATTAGGTTGATGTAGGAGTTCCCTAATTAAAAGCTCCTACACAAAAGTGTACAGCAAGGGGCTAATAGGGCAGCCCTGTCGCACACCTCTATGGAATTCTAAACTATTCCCAATCAAACCAGTCACCATAGGATAGATTACTGCTTGGTTGTATAGAGTTTGAATCCAGGACCTGAACTTCAGGGAAAAGCCATATTGTTGCAGAACCTGGAACAAAAAGTCAAGAGAGACCCTGTCAAAAGCTTTAGCCTGATCTATTGACAATAAAGAGATGGTGGAGGGGTTCAAGAGGGGGTGGGACAGGTACAGGGGAAGGGTTCTGGAAGCAAAATCCAATGCAGCAAGAATATCCGGAACTGGGAAGGGAGAAGCCAGAGAAGGCGAGTGGGGCAGCAAGGTCAGCACCCAGGGTGGGGGCTGACCAAATGAGCAGACACAAAAGACTGTTAGGCCTATTCTGCTGGCATTTTAGCATGTTAGTATGTAAATAACCCAAAAGCTTCCTCATTTGGCTACATTCACAGAAATTTCTTAAAAGTGTCAGATTTTGTTGGACATTCCTGCCTGGAATAGAGCAGGTTTGTACCAGGTGAATCAAAAAAGGAGCTACCTTTTGGAGTCTATGACATAAGATAGCTGAAACAATTTTATAGTCGGTGTTCAACAAACTTATCATCTCCAATTATTAATATGCTGTTTTGTCCCTTTCTTATATAAAAAAATAATCAAAGCAGCAGAAAAGTCCAGAGGTATAATTCCTGTATCCAGAATCTCATTATAAACATTGGCGAGGATGTCACCATGGTCATCCAGAAGAATTTGTTGAAATCAGTAATCAGGCCATCCAGTCCAGGTGAAATTCCCATCTTCAAACGAGAAATTTCTGACCGAACCTCCTCCATAGTAATAGGTAGGTCTAACTCCTGTGACTGCTGAGACGTTAGAATAGGGGGAAGGAAATCAAGGAGGTCCGTCCAGCTGACTGAAAGTCGAAAGGCCAGACCACATTGTTCCTGCAGAGCACCCCGAACAATGTCTAACATTTCAACATTAGAAACTTTTAGATTGCCCATAGAATCCATTAGACCATCCATCAGTTTAATGTCCAATACTTGTTTACATGCTGAATACGAGTCTGAAACAGGTGCTTTCTCTAAACCATAGGTCATCTTGTCATGCAAATGACAAGCCCTACTATACTGAAACTGCTTCGTCCGTGATTTTATATGAGATATCTGTTCCTGAATGTGGACATCCGATGCAATAAGAAGAGACATCAACTTATAAAACTGATGCCTATAACCTAGGTAGGTAATATAATCTGTGGCCAGGGTTTTCTTGGTAAAACTAAAAGAGGAGCATTTAATCTTCACTTTTGTGTCCATCCACCATGCAACCCAAGAGTCATACATCCCTCAACTGACTTCTGGCATCAAAGGACCTCTAATAGAGCAGTCTGAAATTGCACTTGGGTCAACAGAGTAGGACTAAGTTTCCATCTAGAGGGTACTGCAGGGAATTGGGGAGGTAAACGAGAAAGGTTAAAACAACAGTTCAAAACCAAATGACTGGAAAATTCACAAGGGGACAAAGAAAAACCAACTGGGAGTAATGCTTTGAAGCAAAAACAAAATCAATCCTAGTAGCATAGCTACTCCTTTTTTAAGTAGACCCTTGATCATGATGCAAAACCCTATAAGTGTCAAGCAATGAAGCTTTAATGATGATGTCATGTAGAGCATGTGAATCACAATATATTTTTTTGTTGGACCTGGTCTCCTAATTTTTAAATCCAAACTGCAATTGAAATCCCCCTCCCATATAATAAGCCCTGGTGTAAATAGGTACTGTTCAATCTCATGAAACATGTCAATTCTGGCAGATTTAACTTGTGGGGCATAAATATTAATCAAACGCAAAGAACACCCCTTAAAATTACAGTCCAAAAGCGAAGCCCTGCCGGGAGCAATGTCCACCATTCTAAGCGCTTGAACCTGTACATGACAAAAAAGAATCCCAATCCCATCGCCAGCATCAGCTCCAAATGACCAAAACGAAGGCTCATGCACCCTAAGCTTTTTCATTTGGACTATATCCAGCAAGGAAGTGAACTTAGTTTCCTGTAGCATATAACATCAGCAGCCAAGGATCTACAAAAATGTAAAAAACTGAATATCTTTTTGTAGTTTTTAATGCTACAGGTGTTAAGGGAAACTAGTTTCAAGGAAGCCAGAAATGAGGTTTAAGGTTTATCTTTTTTTCTTTTATGACCATTTTTTTTCTTAACCTCTAACAATTCAGGTCCTTTCCCCATCTTCACACTCCATTTTGGAAGCAGCCCCCAACCTGACAGAGACATCAGACTCAGAGTCTCCGTCCTGCTCTTGTAATACCGGAAAGGTGTTCTATAGAGGAACACCAATGGCCTGGTTAAGTTTTCTGGCATTAGACCTGGTAACCCTCTTGGGGTGAGGCATCCAAAACTCTGAAGCGGGGGGGGCATGGAAACCACCCCAGGCTGCTCTACGCCTGTATCCACATCAGACTGCATAGTAGTGGAATCATCAGAGTGGGGATCAGGGTTTGAATTCCAAGGCCCAGAAGAACCAGGAGGGTCTATGGAGGGGGAAGGCCTGCCTCAGGTGCACCTTCCTCCTCAGGTTGAGGCCTAAATCTACCTTGGGCCTCTAAAATCAAGGTTTCCTTATCCAGACCCCCTTGCTTGTTCTGCCCAGCCCAAGGACACTGGTGATAAGTGTGGTCTTGTTCATCACAAAGGTTGCATCGAAAAACATTACGCCATGTCCCGCTATCATGATCCAGTTCCCCACATAAATCTAGTTACTATGTCTCTACTCTAGAGCAGGCTAAAGGGAATTCCTACAAAATATGGAAGACTCTCAAGTCAATTGAGGGTCACTCAGCTGCTCCATCTGTTCCAGCAAAGATTCTCATTAATGGTTCATCCATTGAAAGTTCACATGAAATACTAGAAGAACTTAATTCTCACTTCATAGCCACCAGCCTAGCATTTGATACTTCCCTGCATGCCTCCCAAATTAAGAATATTGATAGCACGTATTCAGCAACAAACACGCCAGCCTGCTCATTCCATTTGCTCCCCCTCAGCTATAAAGAAGTAGAAGAGTCACTTATTAACCTGGATATCAAAAAAAGTGCAGGAGAGGATAATATAGATCCATTATTTCTAAAACTTAGATACCCCTATCTTATCGCCGAAATACTCCATATATTCAATCTCTCCATCTCAACCGCCACAGTTCCTTCGTGTTGGAAATCTGCCCATATTCTCCCCCTATTTAAGTCAGGAGACCCATGTGATCTCAATAATTATAGACCTATTTCAATACTACCTATCCTATCAAAAGCATTTGAAAACTGATCTACCCCCAATTGAAAAACCACATAGCAATGCAACATATTCTTAACCCTCTTCAATCTGGCTTTCGCCCAAACCACAGTACCATTACAGCTCTAGCCAAAGTTACTAACGACTGGTTATCTGCATTGGACTCTAAGAAAACTACTGGTGTGGTTTTTCTTGGATCTAAGTAAAGCATTTGATACAGTAGATCATAACTTACTAGTTCGCAGCCTTACCAATCTTGGCTTTACTCCATCTACTACCCAATGGTTCAAAAACTACCTATCGGGCAGGACTCAGAAAGTCAAATCAGGAAATTTGTTCTCTTCCTCTCTGCCTACTGTCAGAGGAGTCCCACAGGGATCTATTCTAGGTCCCGTCCTCTTCTCTTTATATATAAACAACCTTGACCATCAGATTACAAAGTCCCAGTTGCATTTCTTTGCAGATGACACTGTCCTGTATACCTCTGGACCATCGCTAGAAGCAACTAGGGACATCCTTCAAGCTGACTTCTTGCAATTAGAAAAAAACTTAATCAATGCAAAGTTACTCCTTAATACCAAAAAACAAAAGCTATAATCCTACACCCATGCTCCTCACACACCAGTGCCCCTGCCTTGCCCAATGATTTCATAAATACTACCCTAGGTGAGCAGTTGGAAATAGTTTCAAAGTTCAAATATCTCGGTTTCTGGTTAGATAGCAGGCTTTCTTTTAGTGATCATATTGATGACTTGGCCAAAAGGCTCAAAATCAGGTTGGGTTTCTTCTTCCGCAATAGATCTTTCTTTCCTGCTGAAATTAGAACTAGATTGGTGCAGGCCACTTTTCTCCCCCTCCTTGATAATGGCGATGCAATCTATAACTCCTCAGCTTCTACTAATCTCCAGAAACTAGATGTTCTCTATCACCGCTCCATACGATTCATAACAAACTCCCCCCCAACTCATCATTGTGATTTATACGCCTTAGTTGGCTGGCCCTCACTCTCTGTTAGACGGACAGTCCATGCAGGTACATGGGCTTTAAAACTTCTTCAGAATAAACTACCACAATACCTATCCTCCTTAATACATATAGCATGCAGTGTCTATTCACTTAGGAAGTCCAAGTTTCTCCTACTTGACGTACCTAGGACCCACACCTCCTTTGGGAAACATGCTATTTCATGCTCACTGCCAACTATTTGGAATCAACTACAATCATTCTTGAAATTAGCCAGTATTGTCCCTGTTAACTTTTTCAAAAGGATAGTTACGGCTAAACTAAAAGACATCTGTAACTGTCTTTAATGAATTGCCTTCACTAGGACACAAACTAGTGATCCCGCGATTTCCCAGGTTCCATTCCTACACTTCTTTAACTCTGTTTCGTACCACTATCAGTGCCTTAGGTGGAATCTTTGTTGAATTGTTATGGAATTACTGTTATTTTCAAATGTATGTAATGCATTGCCTTTACAAACAGTACAAATTTCTCTTCATGAACCGAGAGCATCTTGGGGGCTCTTTATCATTTTGCCCATTGTGTATGATGATGCAAGCACTTATCACTATGAATTCTGTTTTTTATGATGCAAGCACTTAACTATTTGTCTGTAAGTCAGTTGCAGGACTTCATTGTAATGTATGTACGTCTCAGGACCTCCTTGTGAATGAGCTTGCTCAACGGAGCTTTCCTGTAATAAACTTGAACATTTGAACATAACGCACATTTAATTTTGTCACAGGCACTATTTAAATGTCTGGTACTACGGCACTTATAACAGGCTTTAGGCTGTCCTGGATAGAAACAGACCACCCTGTCTTTCCCCAGAAAAAAACTGTTCGGGATATGTTGAACCTCATCCTCCACAGTATGTAATTTAGTTTTAAACTTCCAACTCCCAGTCCAAATCCTCTCCCCACCAATAATAGGTTCCTGGGGACCTAGCACAGTGCATTTACTCTCTAACCAAAAAGAAATATCCCCCACATTGACACCTTCATTGCGAAACATGATATTTACAGTCTTGAAAAGTGGTTTTGTAATGGGTATAGCCCAAACAGGTGTCCAGAGTGGTGTAGATTTCAAAGTTTCATATTTTAACCAGAATTTATCGAGGCCAGCAAAGGATTTAAAGCTGACATCAAATGTGTCCTCTCCCCCAATATTAATGAGAGCATAAACGTCAGATGCCTGAAAATTCATGGAGTTCTTCAGAAGCCTCCGAGCCACATAGAATCTGTCAGGGTGTTCCTGAAGACCCCCTCAATAATGTAAACACACTGCGTTATGTCTAGGGGCTTGTTCAAGTGTATTGTGCCAAAATAAATCAGAAAAACGTGGTCCTGTCCTAAAATGATCTCCACGGGGGGGGGGGTGAGTACGAGGAGGTTCATGCCCAGCCCCTATCTCAGCACCCTCAGTAAATGTATTGTTGGAATCAAAATGTTCACCTTGATCCAGTGTAGTTGTAGCTGTCAGTTCCTCTCGCAGAGTGGGAGTCCCCTGAACATGCGGCAACTCTTGTGAAAAGGAAACCCAGGTCGAAACCAGAAACTAAGGTCCATCTTGCAAAACCCAGCTAGCATCGGCCAAAGCAGTCTCCTTGCTCTACTCTGAGGTAGGGGAGGCCATGACAGCAACCCTATGCTTCTGCATTCCATTGCGAGACGCGTCAGCCATCTGACTCATCCATGGAGCCTGCACAGTACTCGGTGAGTGACAGTCAGTTGAGCCAGACTGAGAAGCTACAGAAAAAGAAGTAGAGTCACCGCTATAGCCTGGAACAGCCTTAGGAAATAATTCTTGGTTTGCAGCAACAGGGAGCTCTTCAGAAACCATCTCTGAAAATGTTCCAATGCTAATTACTCCCACTGCATGGTTAACACCATGCAAATCACTGCCAAACTCCTGAGGCATGCCACACTTGCTAACGGGGTTCCAAAGCATAGCCAGCTTGGGCAACTCACCGGAATCCTCCAGTCTCTCAATCTCCAGAATGTCCTTCTCTCCCGAAGTCTGAGCACAGTCTGCCATTCTGCAAACAGACACCAGCAGTATCCCCTACTGTCAGCAATGCAGCAGAGGAATTTCCCTTGTGCCCTGGCCAAATTTCCCACCATTCACTAAAAATACCACCAACAGCTTAATCTGGTTCAAGTTCACTTTCAGTCATCTGTATCCCCCTCTCCCGGGTCATGTCTGAAAACAGACAAAATTTGTCTAGTGCACTTACCTGGTCAACAAAAACTAAATAAATAAATGAGTTACTGGCAGTAGATAATTTGTGTCACGAAAGGTGAAATTATGTTTATATTTTTTACATTTGTCCTCCTCTACTCACATCTGTCAAAGCCATTTGTCACTGTGCTGTGTGTATATCCATGGCACTCTACCACTTTTACTCCTAGGGTTATGTCCACCTGATAGGCTACTAGGTGTACATGTGATGGAGGATCATATTTGCACCCCTACCTAAGCCCCTGCAGCTCCCTTTTTCATCAGTTTAAATTCTGCATGTGAGAATGCTACAGAATCGTTCGAGCTTCTGTTCTTATTTTAACCAGATTCTAAATACTAGCCAAGATAAGGCTCCCTCAGGAGTATATTATGCTTCACTTATCAACTATATGACTACTGCAGACTGTAGGTATTTTGCTCTATATAAAAGATTTTCCCCTCACTAGCTTTCTTTGCCTGTCCCCCATAGGAAGCAGCACACTCGTCAGTATCTATCCCTTACCCTTGCCTCTATAGTACTAGAATGAGGATGTGCAACTTCTACTCCATGTGTCATGCATGGTTTTGGAAAACTGGCACTAAGATATGAAATATATGTATGCTAGGTGTTTCCCCTCATGAGTGGGGATAGCAGCTGTGTAAGTGGAACTACAGAGCCTCCCAAGTGACTGTAGAGTGGCCTGGGCATAAAGCCAAAAAATGTGGTCCAAAACAGCTGCAACATTAATAATCCAGGATACTCCCCTCAAGCCACAGGGTATGCTTAGTCATTGTGCCCTCAGTATTACACTGACTGACCCCTCCCCACTCCCACAGTGGGAAACAAAAAGCAGCACACAAAAGCCAATAAAGGGCTATGCCTAAGCAACCACACTCTTCCATGCTTAATTCTATCCTGTGAATGGCAGGAAGAGGGGCCACCAGAAAACAGCAAAATCACGGAGGTAGCCATATACAGCCCAATATTTGATATGGGACATAAGAACAGACTAAGATGGCCTCTGAAGACTTAATTGACTTTCTCTTCTTGGTCAGTTTTCAGATTCCCACCACATCATCCCCCAATCACCGTCCTCCTTGTACCTCTCAGAGCTGTTATAGCACTGATGCCAGCTCCTCTCCTCGTGACCTCTGCAAGCCATATGCCACATCACGCACGTGCAAACATAGGCACAACACTGTTATGATGGCATCAAGGCTGAATGCACATTTAAATAAACAAAATAATGGGGAAGTAAAATTTCATTAAGAGGACTCCCTCAGACATAAATTACAAACCAAAAATAAAACACAGAAACGCAGTCAAGAAGAAGGAGCATCGCCGGAAGTGACATTCAGTTCTGGTGGCCATCTAGAGTGTAGCAAAACAATGAGAACACTCACAGACCCTACAAAATGCCATAAAAATGGCACTAGCCACTTCCATTTGTCATCTGAAGTGTGGAATATCATACACTGTACCTGGCCCTTCAGGCAGCCATCCTAGATGTGAATATGAGATGAATTAAGAGGCATGCAACAATATAAATATAACAAAATAGAGAGACACAAGCAAGTATACTGGCACAAAAATGAAGGAGAGCATCATTAGAGTCCCCCTCACTTCACTTATAATAGTTAATAAAAGACATGATAAAATAAAATGCATTAAATCACCCTCATTCTCTGTTCTCTCTTATCAGACGGTCAGCATGGAATGCTCAACCTGCCATGTCCCTATACTGCCTCATAAAAGGGGACCACTATGCCCCACCTGCAAGCTAGGAGAGCCCACAACGATAACGGAGCAATCCTCCTCCCTTGAGCCATCCCTCACTGAAATAAGCCAAACAGGTAACAGGGGATGGCAGCTAGACCCCATAAAATTCCTACGGTAGATGCAGCAAACCACCACTGCCATGAAGGTGAGCCAACAAGCATTCATGTGCTGCACAATGGAGAGGCTGGAGGCGTTGTCAAACCCTAGACCATTGCCTCAGAAAACCAAAACACAGTGTTCAAAGCTGCCCAGTACCAGAGCAGCCCTGCCAAACCCCAGTCAAACACCAGTAAATACACAAAAGGCCAGTACAGGACAACAAGAGTCAACTTACCCCAGTCCAGATGAGGAAGGGGGACAGAACATATTGTAGATAAGAAGCCATAACCTAGCTCAGTGGTTGATGAAGAGCAGATGGCTTCCGAGGAACCCTCACCTACAACAAAACTATGTTCCTTCAGTTTGGTCCCAGAATTGTTAAGCTTCATTAAGACCACAATGGGATTCGATCCCCTGCACTCAGACCCAAGACCAAGCTGGATCCAATGAGTAAACAAAGGATAAAACAGGAAGACCTCTTCCTTAGCTGCTTGGCAATTGATGATGTGAATGCGTAGAAGTAGGATGCACCCAAACCGGCACACATACCACAAAGAAGGTCTCTCAACAGAATGTACCCCATACAACAAGACCATCTAAAGACACGGTGTACACACCAGTTATAGACTCACACATAGCGACATTAAGAAAGAAATCAGTGCTGCCAGTTGAAGGTGTAGCAGTACTAAAGGACCCAACAGACAAGATATTAGAGGAGTTACTGAGTAAAACTTTCAAGATGGTAGGTCTAACCACCAGGCTATGACTACAGCTATCTATGCAGTCAGAGCAAAAATAAGATGGATGGAAGAGTTGGCTAGAAGTCTGATCCCAAAATCTAAGGAAGCAGCCTAGCTGATGTCACCATACAAATGGCAAAATACTTGGGTGACATGTCAGTCGATGCCCTGAGACTAAATGGCAGAGGTGCAACAGAGGTCCACAGGTCAAAGTACATCTGTGGTCTAAGATTTGGGAAGATGATAATAAATCTAAGGCCCTCCTACTAAAAATGCCATTCAAGGGAGGCTACCAGTTTAGGGAAGGTCTGAAACTATTCCTAAAATAGAGAAATGATGGAAAGACTCTCTCCAGGGAGAAACCATGGTCCCAGTATCTGTCTTCTGGCTGAAACAGATTTTGAGGTAACAGAAACCAGCAGAATAGAAGCCGTATAACTTCCCTTCAGCCAAGAGAGTCCTACAGCAACAACAGATCTTACTACTCTACCAACAATTACAAATTTAAACCCAGAGAAGGAGCAACAAGGGGTACACAGAACAGCAGGAAATGAAACAACAAATGCTCTCAATAATTATCACTGCTGACTAATACAAGAACCCAACCATCAGCCATCTATAACCCCACTGCAGAACCAGCCCCAATAGGGAGCTTACTATCTCTATTCAAACACCAATGGAAAACAACAACATCAGACAAATTGGTGAGAGGAGTAACATATCCAAGGGTTATGCCATCAAATTCACAGAGAAACCAGAAATGAAAATGGTACTACTCTTACCCGTCTTCTGAAAAAAGGTGACACCAAAAAAGGTCAAGGAGGTACTGGAAAACCTAGTTCAAAACAAGGCCATTCAAAAACATAAATAAATAAACAAATAAATAAATAAGTGGTTCCGGAGGAAGAAAAAGGAGAAGGCATCTACTACACTTTCTTTTTTGTCACAAAAAAGACAGGAGACCTAATGCTGGTGCTCGACTTAAAACTTCCAAACAGGTCTGTCAAGAGGCAAAGGTTCAAAATGGAAACCATATGGTCAACCTTAAGGTTAATACAACAAGGAGATTTCTTAATGTCCATAGATCTAAAAGACACTTACCTACACATCCCAATAAGATCAGATCAGTACAAGTACTTATGCTTCTGAGTATTCTGGCAACATTAACAATACCAGTCTCTACCATTCGAACTGGCATCAGCCCCAAGAGCATTTTCCAAGGTGGTAGTAGTACTGGCAGTAGTACTGGCAGCCAACCTCAGAGAAAGAGGCATCCATATTATTCTTCCTTAGACTACTGGTTCATAAGAACAAGGACACTGGCCTAGTCACAAATGGATACAGAGGAGGTGGGGAACACCCTAGCCAACCATGGATGGGTAAGGAAGACACAGTACAGCCATCACAGAAACAGATAAAGAGCATGATCAACCTTGCAAAGAGCCTATATTCAAAACAGCAACAGTAGTACAGCCCTTCGGTTACATGACATCATCATAGACCCGGTCCCATGGGACAGGTGGAACATCAGACCACTACAAATAGAAAGTGTCAGCAGAAGGGGACTTGTGGTCCATTGAGTCTGCCCAAGCATGGTATCCCAGGACCTAATATACACTGGTGTACTGTCCCAGAAGATGACAAATCTTGCACTGAGCCCTGGCCCTGTCCCACATACTTTATGTTTAAAACTAGATACTGTCTTAGCTACCACCTTAAGTGGCAGTCTATTCCAAGGTCCCACCACCCTCTCAGGGAAGTAACACTTTCTGATGTCCCTCCTGAACCCTCCACCTTTCAACTTCCACTTGTGTCACCTTGTTGTAGAATTGGCGTTCCTGTTAAAAAGTGCTGAGTTTGGTACAATGCCTCAAAGGAACTTGAAAGTTTCAATCATATCCCCCCTTTCCCTCCTAGTCTCCAATGAGTACATGATCAAAGCCCTAAGCCTTTCTTAATAGGGGATTCCTTGAAGGCCATTTATCATTTTCATTGCCCATCTCTGGACTACCTCCAATCTGTCAATGTCCTTTCTAAGGTGAGGCCTCCAGAACTGGACACAGTACTCCATGTGTGGCCTCACCAATTACTGGTAGAGCAGCTTTATGATCTCCCTGTCCCTACTATCAATTCCCCTCATAATGACCTCCAGATCCCTTTCCTCAGCAAGAGAGCTAAGTTTGACACCGTTTAGCCAGCACTCTTTCCTCGGGTTGGCCCTACCCAGGTGCATCACTTTGCACTTCTTAGCATTGAATTTTAGCTGCCATATGTGTGACTACTTTTCCAGCTTCTTAAGGTCCTCCTGCAGCTCTCTGAACTCCTCCATGCTGTCCACTCTTCTGCTAAGTTTAGTGTCATCCACAAACAGGGTGATGTTGTCATTTATAGTCTCGCTGATGTCACTAATGAATATATTGAAATGGACCAGCCCCAGAACTGACCGCTGAGGCACCCCGCTAGTGACATGTCTTTCGGTAGATCTTACCCCATTTTCTACTACCCTTTGTGTCTTACCCTTCAGCCAGTTTTGTACCCACTTGACTATCTGCACAGCTACCCTGAGGTTCTCTAACATTTTTTAGAAGGCACCTATGTGGGACAGAATTAAAAGCCTTACTGAAGTCAAAGTAAATCAGGTTCACTGCATGGCCCTATTTTTTTTTTTGTAGTCCTGATGCAGAGCCTGGTTGCCTTGTGGACTGCTCCCCTAATATCCTCCCATATTTCCTCCACCTCTGACTTGTATTCATGATGTTTACTAATTTATCCCTTGTTATGTGCCTCATTCTAACAAAATCTGCCCTCCCAAAGAATAGCACCTCTGTCTTTGGGTAGAATTTTGTATTGTCCACTGATAAATGCTGCTACTACAATATGGCTCCCCAACAGAGGAGACACTGAGCATGAAGGTCACAATAGAAAATGCAGGAAAAAGACACAAGAGCACAACCTCTCCAAAGGCATGCCACTAGAGGTGAATCACAATGTGTGATAGAGATAGATGAAAGCCTGATGGGGTGGAGAGCATCCATGGGAACA
Organism: Neoceratodus forsteri; assembly: GCA_016271365.2. NCBI lineage: Eukaryota > Metazoa > Chordata > Ceratodontiformes > Ceratodontidae > Neoceratodus > Neoceratodus forsteri. The sequence continues at coordinate 1,170,479,956 of CM057455.1, read as the reverse complement.
AAATCAGCATAGCAAAAATGGGCAAAACTAGAGAAATTATGCCCTCAAACATCTTTGAGATGAGGGCAGTCCTTAGTACTCTACTAGCTTTCAAGACACAAATACAGAAAAGGGCCATACTTACCAGATCAGAAAACAGATCGATGGTGGCATACATAGCAAAAAACGGAGGTTCACGGAGCACAGTGATGATCACAGAGACCAGCAAAATCATGTCATAGGCACAACAGAACCTCATCTACATCTCAGCCATACACTTTGCAGTGAAAATAAACACCATGACAGACTGGCTCAGCAGAAAAAAGATAAACCCCAGAGAATGGCAACTACACCCACAGGTCTTCCACATAAATTAAGAGACACTGGGACCTGATCCCAATAGACTGGATGGCGTTAATTAAAAACACACAGGTCCCAAAATTCTTCTCAGCATTCAAGGAGATTAAATCGATGGGCACAGATGCACTGCCACTAATCTGGACACATGACAGGTCATGCATCTTTCCACCATTCCTGCGCATACCTCAAGTACTCAAGAAGATCAGGCAGTCTAGATGTCTGATCACTCTAATAACACCATACTGGCCCAGAAGAGCCTGCTTCACAATGATAGCAGCAATGGCCCTAGACAACTGGCAACTACCATTCAGGGAGGGCATCCTGATACAGGAGACCAGTAGTTCATCCAAGCCCATGCAATCTAAAACTCATGGCCTGACTCCTGAAAGGGAGAGACTGCTAATGGCAGGATGCCATAAATCAGTTTTAAATATCCTCCTTCAGTCCAGAAAATCCTCCAGGAACTGTCCTTACAGTAGGTAGTGGGCAATATTCATGAATTGGTGTTCATCTTAGAATCTGATACTGGGGGAGGTCTCAGTTTCAAACTTCTTGCTTTACTTACAACAGGGACTAGAAAAGGGACTATTCCCAGCATCACTGCAAGTACAACTACTGACAATAAAAGTTGCACTCTTATGGAATGCACCCACAATAGGCTGGCAAATTGGCTCCAGGCACACGTTAAGATGTCATCAGATTCCTTCAAAGTGGCATCCAATATCAGGCCAAGACAAAGGACAGTCATGACGCCATGGGACTTAACCTAGATGCTGAATGCACTAACAAGCCAACCATTCAAACCAATCAGGGACATTGAGTTTTACTGAATGGGGTTGAAAACATCATTCTTAGTGGCCATTTGCTCAGTGAGATGAACTGGACAACTAAGTTCTCCATCATGCAAGGAACCTTTCATAGTGTTCACACATGAAGGGGGGTACTCATAAGAACTGTTCTGGCATTCATTCTGAAACTGGCCACAATATTTCTCATAAATCAGCCCATAGAATTGTCTACATTCTATACAGAGCACACTAACGATAGAGAAAAAGCCCTGTACACCTTGGATGTGAAGAGGGTGCTCAGAACTTACCTCACAGAACAAAGCCATTCAGAAGGTCTGAGAGACTATTCATAATCACACAAGGCCACAGAAAGGGAATGGCAGCCTTGAAGATCACAACAGCCACATGGCTAAAGAGGACAATTCAAGGAGCATAGAAGTGCAAGGACCGAAATCCACCCACATCGGTCAAAGCACAATCAATGATAGCGATAGCAACTTCATGGGCAGAGCGAAACAATAGGTCAGTCAGAGAGATATGCTCAGTGGCCACATGGACAAGGATCCACACATTCAAAAGGCACTATAGACTGGACACTCACAAAGATAAACTTTACATCTTTGGACAGAAGGTGCTATCTGCTGCTGCAATGCAGGACTCTGAGCACCCTAGCTTTACCTCACTCTAAATTAGGGCACTGCTGTTGAATCTACCCAAGATGTAAAGGTGGTGGAATGCCATGGATATACACACAGCACAGTGATAGTTTACTCACATGGTAAAGGTTATTCTACTCATGTATATCCATGGCATTCCACTTCCCGCCCTGGAAGAGCAGGCTGATCGAAGCCTAAGACAATGATGGAATATAATATTATGACACTATTATGCTACAATTGTATGTTACTAAACTACATGTCAAAGAGTCTCACTCAGAAGAAGTAAAAAGTGGCATCAAAACCGTATGCAAGTCTTGTCTATTAGTATTTTATCACAGTATGCATAGGCCAGAACTATAGTATAATATGCACAACTCGGGAAGTGTCTAACTGATGAAAAGGGGGGCTACTGGGGCTTAGGTAGGGGTCAAAAGTGAATCCTAGGTCACCATATACATCCAGAAGTCCATAAGGTGAACATACCCCTAGGAGTAAAGGTGGTGGAGTGCTATGGATATACAAATAGAATAGTAGATGGGAGACCATCTACAACAAGGTAGTGTTTCCATCAGGGTAGTTGATGACCTCATAGAGGCTTCGAGGGTGCAGCTTGGGAGGTCTCTAAGAAGTCAGCAACTATGGAGATAGAAACTCAGTCTTGTTGTAGATGGTCTCCCATCTATTGTTTTTTTATAGTATAAAGACAGCATCTGTTGGAAATCATGATTGCAGATAATAAAAAGGTCAAATGTACTTACAGCTCACAGGATGTCCCAGGAAGATGTTTTGGAGAGCAATAGTGGCATTCTTCTATTTCAGACAAAGATAGCATCTTGAATTTGAATGAAGCGATACTAATTTTCATAGAAAAAGTGCTTTCAAACTAACATCAGTAAATGAATTAGCAGCTACTACGAAACACAACAGGCAGTGAAAGAAAGATTTAAAAAGAGTGATCATTTTTTTTTCAGATGTCTGACTAGCCAGTGCCACACACATGTGATGTCAGCTTGCTGTTGTACCATTGATCTGATGTCACATCAATGGTCCAAAAACTATGTGACATCAGATTTATGGTACAACAATATTCAGACAGTGGCAGAAATCAATGAATAATAGATGCTGTCTATATACTGTACTATACTAGCATAATCACCTTTACCAGGTAGTAAACTACCATTATACTTCCTTTCCCTTACCAGCCAGAGCTGTCTTGGCTCTGATGAAACTGCCTCCCCAATCCTGAAAGGTCTCCATAAGTCAGTAAAAGTATTGATCTAGACAACTATCTACTGAAGACTACCACTCTGTCCCATTATGTCCTTATTCTTGTTACACTGTTTTTATATAAAATAGCCCTGTTTTGCAAAAAGAGCTGTCTGTGATCTAATGGAATCCCCCCCCAACCACCACCACCTAAACCACCTCCACCAAAGAAAACCACATTCAGGCACTAATAATGGAAAGGCTACATTTTATTTTCAAAACTGTTGAACTCATCAGGGTGGTGATTGTTGGGGGATATTTTTAGTTATTTATTTAGGTATTTCATTGTTGGTAACCAGGTAAGTGCACTACACGTGCAATGCCTATTTTCAAACATGCCTCTTGAGATCACTGAGAGCAATCCATTAGAAATATACAAGATTATTAAATGCTGTAGATTTATGTGTTCATGAAAGCACTGACAGGTACAGTTAGTGTTAAGATTTAGCTAGTGAGGCTGACTAGTCCTTCTGTCATGGGTTGTTGAAGGATTTTCCCATGGGTAAAGATCAAAACTTGCCACTCACATTGCATGATTTGTCCTGCCCATTTTATAATTAAGCAGTAATCCACAACAGGGTGTGGGTTATGGTGGGCTTTACCCGCACCTGGTGTAGTTCAGTCATGTGGCGACAGGCTAAGTGAGTAAACCACACCAGAAGTGGATAAATCCCACCATAATCACACCCTGGAGTAAAATATTATAATTTTAAAAAGTTAGCCAAAACTGTTAATTTTTTTTTATTGTTTAAAGCTTTTTTTTATTGATTGCCCTTCCTCCCTATTACATAATGCCTTTTTGCTGGGCAGATAATGGATGAAGTAGTGCCCCTCCGCCATTCCCCGACACATACATAGAGAGACAAAGTTGCTGGCATGTTTTTTTTTTTTTTTAATAAATAAACAGAGAGTGTTCTGAAGTTGTGAAAGTGTGTGTAGTTTTCTAGGTTTCTCAACAGCATGCTGTGAGCCCTGACGGGTAATTTTCATGGTTTGGTAAGAAAGCGTGGTGCGAGTGCTGATAGGTGTCATACCTCAGAGTCTGCTTCTTGGGTGAGTTTGGTGGCTGCAATGGAAAGTAACAGTCTCAGTCAGCATAATTTTTTTTTTCTCATTCTGATTGGGAAGGTGGTGTTTTTTATAGAAGATATTGGGGCTGCTATTATCATCAAGGAGCATGCAGTTTGGACTTGGCACTGATCATCTTGTGAAGAATGTAGAATGGGGTCGAGCCGACAGCAGAAAAAATTGACAGTGAGATGGATGCAAGCCATAACAGGGAATGACTTTAAAAAAGTTTTATCTGACTAACATAGGTTGCAGGACTGTTTCATGTAATTATTATAGTTTTTACACTGTTTCACTGGGAGTTCCTGTTAAGCGAGCATCTACTGTAGATCACGACGGTATCAGTTTCAAAAACTAGAGGCAGTGAATTTTTTTGTTTTATTTTTGTTATCAGGTTCTTTTGGCTACTGGAGCTTTAGTCATGGATTACTGTATAATTTACCCACAGGTAAAGAGCCTAATTAGCCAATCAGATCTGTGGAAAAACAGAGCCCATTGTATAATGTGTAACATACCCGATGAAGATGCCTTCCAGGACAGCTTTCTGCTGCAAATGGTCACTGAACCAACCAGGTTAGGGAATGCCCTTGACCTTGTGCTGGCAAATGGGGACTTTGTGAGAGAACTTACAGTGGTGGAACCGCTGTCAGGGAGTGACCACCACTCAGTATGGCTCACATTGGATATGGGCAAGGAAGGAGTGGAATCTGGCACAATCCTGGACTTCAGGAGGGCCGACTTTGGGAGGATGGGGGAAGTGGTAAAAGGGTACCTTGCCAGAATTCAACCCAGTATGGACACTAACCAGAGGTGGGAGCTCATAAAGCTGGGGATAGTGGAGGCAACCAAAACCTGCTGCAAACCCCAGAGCAAGAAGGCTAGGGCTAAGAAACCGATCTGGTTGAGCAAGGAGGTCATGGAAAAGGTAAGGAAGAAAAGAGCTGCCTTTAGGAAGTACAAGAAAACAGGGAGGGGGGAGGACAGGGAGGAGTACTTGACAGAATCGAAGGAGGTAACAAGGGCAGTAAGGGGAGCCAAAGCATCTATGGAACTCAGGCTGGCACAAGGCATTAAGAACAGGGAGAAGGACTTCTTTAAGTACATCAGGGAGAAAAGGAGCTGTAAGGACCACATAGTAAGGATTAGGAAGGAGGGGGGTTGGGTGGAAGCAGGGTGCGATAAGGCGGAAGCACTAAATGAGTACTTCTGCTCAGTATTTACTAAAGAGAATAGGGGTGACAACCAAGGTGGGAGAAATGGCAGAAGCAGGGGGACGTGGTGACAGATGGGGAATCATGGAGAGCAGAGTCTGAGAGGGTTTGAAGGCACTGAGGGTGGACAAGGCGCCAGGCCCAGATGCCATCCACCCCAGGGTACTGAAAGAGCAAGAGGTCCTTGCAGGACCTTTGGCAGACCTATTTAATGCTTCACTACATTGGGTGTGTACCTCAGGACTGGAGGATGGCTCATGTGGTGCCCCTCCACAAGAGTGGCCCCAAGGATGAACCGGAAACTACAGACCAGTGAGCCTCACATCCATCGTGGGTAAGCTAATGGAGACTATCCTGAAGGAGAGGCTGGTGGCCCTCCCAGAGGCCAAGGACTACAGGACAGCAGACAGCATGGCTTCCACACGTGGCAGATCCTGCCAAACCAACCTGGTCGAAGTTCTATGACTGGGTAATTAGGGCATCTGGACAGGGGCCATGCAGTGGATGTCCTGTATCTGGACTTCAGTAAGGCATTCGACTCAGTGCCACACAGAAGGCTGGGAAGGAAGTTAGTAGGCACAGGGGTGGGTGCAAAGCTGGTGAGATGGGTAGGAAACTGGCTGCAGGGAAGGCATCAGAGGGTGGTGGTGGGTGGGGAGCACTCACACTCAAGGGCAGTGACGAGCGGTGTTCCACAGGGCTCGGTGTTGGGACCAGTGTTGTTTGGGATATTTATTGCAGACATATCATGGGACATCAAGAGCAAGATCAGTCTGTTTGCTGATGATACCAAGGTAGGCGCGGTGGTGGATGACCTAGGGGGATGGGCAGGGGTTGCAGGATGATCTGGCAAAGCTTGAAACCTGGTCAGACACCTGGCAACTGGGCTTTAATGCCAAAAAGTGCAAGGTGCTGCATTTTGGGATGAAGAACCCAAGGAGGAGTTACCAGCTGGGGGAGTGCAGCTAGCCGAGGCGGAGGAGGAGGAGAAGGATCTGGGTGTGCTCATTACAGGGTCAATGAACAACTCGGCACAATGTAGGAAGGCAGCTGCAAAGGCCAACAAAATGCTGGGTTGTATTGCAAGGGGTATATCCTCGAGGAGGGAGGCGATTCTGCCACTGTATAGGTCATTAGTTAGACCACACCTGGAGTACTGCGTGCAGTGCTGGCGTCCGTATCTGAAGAGGGACATTAAGTTACTGGAGGGGGTGCAGTGCAGAGCGACAAAGATGATCAAGGGGCTGGGGGACTTATCATAAGAGAGGAGGTTGAAGGAGTTGAACATGTACTCACTGGAGGAGAGGAGAGACAGGGGACATGATTGAAACCTTTAAATACATGAAAGGAATAAACAAGACAGTTACAGAGGGGCTGTTCAAAGTAAGGGAGGGGAGGGACACCAGGGGCCATGATATGAGACTGGAGCGAGGAAGGTTCAGGAGGGAGATGAGGAGACACTTTTTTACAGAGAAGGTGGTGGCTGGGTGGAATGCGTTACCTGCTGAAGTGGTATGCAGTAGAACAGTGGACTGCTTCAAACGAGGATGGGACAGGACAAGGGGGAGGGTTAATAAAGGGGAAGGGTGGAAGGGAGGGGCAGCTGCAGAATAAGGGGTGCTAGCTGCACATTCGAGCAGACTTGATAGACCTCTAGGCCTTTATCTGCTGGCAAATTTCGTATGTTCGTAAGAGGCACTGAGGCCTCATAATTTCTATCATAAAGCTTTTATTAGTTTAATTAAGGTATTATACTTTAAAAAACGATTAGTTTTATTTTTCTTATGGTTTTGTGGACTAACATGGCACAGCCCAATCTTTTTGAAAGGATTTCTATAAAGCAGCATAGAAGATAAAAACAGCTTACTGTATTGCTCTGTACTATTAATCAAGCTAAACAAGTACTTACATTGTAACATGCACAATATTACTCAGTACAAATCATGTGTCTGAAATGCATGTATTTAAAAATTTGGAGAGACGGTGCAGTTTTGGTAGGGAATTCCAAAAGGCTTGGTGCAGCGACTGGAAAAGATCAGTAACCAGCAGATTTTCATCTTTTTTTTTTATTTGATTCTATTTCCCTCTGGTCGCGGCCCACAGAGGCATCTCTCTGGCATCCTGCCTGATCTTGCCTGCCTGAGGTCCCCCTGAACCTGTGCCTCTTCTCTCCCCCCCCAACCCTTCCATATCCACCACCCCCATCTTTACCCCTCCGGGGTGGTGCTGCCCCTCCTCATTGGGCGCTGTTACACACATAGACTTCGACTGTGGGAGTGGGCCCTGGGCGGAGGACCTGGAAGGCCAGGCAGGGTGGATCCGGTGGTGGGCATGGGGGTCAGGCACCATCAACTCCCCCATGGAGCTGTTTTTTTCTGTTTTCTTGATGCCCCTCCCCTTGCGTGGTGCACCCATGATGCTCTGCGTCAAGGCAACCCTGCCAGCATCATCCACACTGCATGATGTGCAGTCAACATGCTGCAGCACCCCTGATCTCCACCAGGAGCCACTGGCATGCCGAGTCATCCCCGCCCTGCCGTCGAAGAGGAGAGATGCTCTCAGGCACTCAATCCTTGCCCCATCCCTGCCAACCACAGGGACCCGAGTTCGCTCCCAAACTCGGGTAGCCAGCGTGGCGTGAAGTGTGGCATCCAGTGCCTCAACAATCAGCTCCACTGGGCTGGCTCCACAGATTTTCATCTTGATTGAGGCATCAATAACCACCTAAAACGTTTGGGAATGCAGTAATAAGAAGCATCATTATGGGTTAGAAGATGTCTAGGATATGTAGGTTCCAGTCTATTAAGACTAATGACTGCGATACACATCCATTACCCCAATATACCCCCATATAGTAGAAATTAATTACAACCAAAACACCAAGTACCCTTACCCCAATACACCACTATAGTGTGGAAATGCATAACTACCCAAACACAATGGTACCCTTACTGCAGTATATCACAGAACAGTAGGATTGCATTACTGTCAAAATATCTTTTTTTTTGTGGACTTTATTTACCTCGCCTCACTCTCCAACCCGACTCTCTCCAGTGGGGGCACACAGCTTACCTTCATCCCACCTGGTCGTAGGCTCAGTCCTATCTCCTGGTTGCCCATGCCCCAGCTCCAGTCCTCTGGCATCCATTCCTCCATTCCCTCAGATTTAAGTCCCCCCTGCCCAGGGCAGGACAGCTACTTTTCCTTTTCCTGGCAACCTATCTGGAAATCTGGATGGATGTCCTGAAACCAGAGGGAGTGCTGAGGACAACCGACTCACTCAACATTAGGCATTGGGGGTAGCCTCTGGTCCCCACCTTCGCCTACTAGGATTGGGGCATTTTCCTTGTTCTGAGTTGCCCCTTGAACTAGGACATGCAATGACGTCCTGCACGTAGGGTACGCATTCCCATGCACCCTCATTAGACATCCACCACAGCTCAAACCCCCAATTCTACAAGCCCCTGAAACTGCGCCCCCAGCTGCCACTAGGAGCCACCAGCACAGCGTCTAGACTAACCCCCCCCCGGGAAAGGAAAGCTGTCCTCCGGACACTCAGTCCTTACTACCCTTGCCAGCCCCTGGCAACCCGGGCTTGCTCCCAAACTCGGGTTGCCAGAGTGGCGCAAGGTGTGGCATCCAGTGCCTCAACCCTCAGCACCACCGGGCCGACTCACTGTCAAAACATCTTTGTCCCCATAACTTTAGGAAACTGTTGTAAATGAGCTTCTGCTCAAATAGTGTTATTCTGCTTGTAATAAACAAACGTTAATGTTACTATTGCTACTACTTAACCTACTATAACACATTACAGTAGAGTATACTGTAAATGTATTAGTGCCAAAAATCATGGTACTCTTGCTCCATTATAACATGGTACAGTAGGGTTGTATTACTAAAACAACACCACTGCACACATGTCCCAGTATACCGTGCTACAGTAGAAACATATCACTGCCCAAAGTTCAGGGTACCCTTGCCTTATTATAAAGTATCACTGTACAGCAGGACTGTATAAGTGTTCAAACATAATGTAGCCTTATCCTAGTATACATTATAGCTGTACAAATAGAATTATATTACTGCCCTAACATCATGGTAGCCTTGACCTAGTAGACATTGTAACTGTACAGCAGGACTGTGTTAGAGTCCAAATATCATTGTATTATTGGCCCTGTATACAATATTACTGTACAGTAGAACTGTATTAGAACCCAAACATCATGGTACCCTTGGACCAGTATACAGTATCACCATACATTAGGACTGTATTAATGCACAAACATGATGGTACCTTCAACCCAGTACATTCGGATTATATCACTGCCCTACATCATGATACCCTTGGTGCCATAAAAAGTATTGCTGCACAGTAGGACTGCATTATTGCCCAAATGTCAGGGTACCCTTACCCAGTGTACAGTACAACTGCACAATAGGATTATATTAGTGTCCTAACATCATGATACTCTTGGCCTAGTATACAGTATTGCTGTATGGTAGGACTGTATTAGTGACTAAATGTGATGATGCCCCTACCCCATTATACAGCACTACTGTACAGTAGGATTATATTAATGCCCTGATCTCATTGTACCCTTAACCCAGTATACAGTATTACTGTACAATAGGATTATATCAGTGTCGTAACATCATGGTAGCCTTGACTCAGTGTACATTATTACTGTAAAATAGGTAAGCAATAATGCACTCTGGGGGTGTGCATTAGACATTTCTAACACATAGCCAGGGGCATAGTGAGGCACAAGACCACAATCCGAGTGCCTTTAGCCCCTGGCCATGCATTAGAAATGTCTAATGCACACCCTGGAGTGTCTTATTATGCTTATAAAATGGACCTTTGTATATTACATGCATGTTAAAGTCATAATTGTTAAGTTTAAACAGAAAAAAATTTAATCTTTACTGTCTTTTTTTGTAGAATAGTTCCTCCACCTGTAGTAAATTGTTGCATTTTATTTTGGCTCTTAGGACGTTTGTCCCTAGTGGTCATAGCTGAAGATGGTTGCTATGGTTAGCACCCCCCCACTGTCTTGTCTCCCACTGCTTCCTTCCCCCCCCCCCCCACAGCAGCAGCAGTGTGGTTGGTAAGCTCCAATGAAAATGCAGCTGATAAGGAGTGAGCAAGTGCGCATGCCAGTCAGGTGAAGTGGAAGATATGGGTGCAGTATTTGGAGTGCTGTACTGTAAGTGATTTTAAAACAAAAATAAAGTAAGCTTCTACCAGCTTCAGTCTGTGTAATCTGCTGCTGCAGGACTGCCATTTAAGACTGCTTCATCTACATGTAATAACTGCGAGGGGGGAGCAAGCAGAAGACTGTTTAATGTGGGGAGAGGGAAAGTGAGCAGCTGAATGCTTAGTTTGTAAGAAAAAAATGACATCAAAAAAGCTGTAAGATGAGTCAGTCTGAGTTATTCATTTTAAAAATTGAATTGAAGCCTTGAGCTGGTATCGACGCTTAGCTCTGCAGCTCCGCGAACTAGGGGGCTTATCCGACAGCATCCTGCATTTGGGCACTTCCTTTTAATACAAAAATTGATTTAAACAGATGAGGAATGCCTCCAGCACCTTTGGCGAGTATATCTACCATGAGTGCCTTCCGCATCTGATACTCTGCTACACCCTGACTGCTGTGGAGGTAGGTCATCAAGATGGCCTATGCTATGCAAATCCCTGGCACGCACTGAGCAAATGTTCAGCCAGCTTCTAGCCCAGATGGCGCAGATGATGACAGCTATCAATGTCACTACACAGACGCTCCAGAATATTGAGGTCAGAATATTTCACAATGTGTGCAGACTTGGCTCGCATGATGCTGCAATCCATGAGTTGACTGCCACGCTATGGGACCAGGCCAAAACTATCCACCTACTCCAGGACAGGTAGACGACCTGGAAAACCTCAGCTGCCATAACAACTTGCAGTTTGTTGGCTTTCCAGAGGGAGCAGAGCAGAAAGATGCAGTCTCCTTCCTCCAACATACGCTCCTGCAGCTTCTGGGTTTTTTTGAGGATTTGTGACCCCAGATTGAAAGGGCTTACCACTTGCTAGCTTCTCTGCCTCGGCCTGGGGAAAGCCCCAGCCCCTACTCGCCCACTTCTTGGATTTTCGCCAGAAGGATGAGATAGTGGTGGTTGTCACAAACTTCAGCCAGCTGTCTTGGCAGGGACACAAAATACAAATTTTTCAGGACTACTCCAGGGAATTATTTGAAAAACACAAGGAATACACCACTGCATGAAAGCTACTCCATAAGTTCAATTACTCCTTCTTGCTCCGGTACCCTGCGACCATGCGGGTGATTCATAATGGGTCTCCCCTGCTTTTTACTACCCCTGAGAACCTCACAGACTTTCTACACAAGATGCACCAGGCTGAATTTCAAGGGTTGGCTAGCTCTGGGGAACCATGGCATTCACCTACTACATCAGATCCTGCCGACAAATCTATGTCTTCTGTGAACCCACAATCAACTACAGAGGTGCAGATATTTGAAGCATCTCTATCTTCGAGATCCAGAAAATGACATCCATCACATCACCATGCATGGCAGCAGCATTCTGCAGACAGAACCAACTCCTCAAACCCAAAACCAGAAGCAGATCCCTTGCCACAGGAGGACTCAAGCCTGCAATCCTTTTTTTCACTGAATCTGTTCATGGCTTTGCAGCCACTCTCTCTCGAAGGGCAAGAAATGATGGACATGGAGCAGGTACCAGCAGGAGATCATAGGTCTGCTCCCTCCACTTCAAATGGTAGAACATGGGCAGACATAGCAATGACCAGTCTAACATCCTCTGCCAGACTTTCCCCGATGCACTCTTGGGACAGTATTAGGCCTACTACTGCTACTGTGCTCTCTTCAGACCCAAACCCTACTGGCAACTTGGACTCTCCACCCTGACCTTTTTCTGAGCTAAGTAATGACTTGGTAACACTATGAAGGTTGGGATGCTGGGTAGGGGGTGTCAGCTGGGCTCCTCCCCCCCTCCGAGGGTATCCCCTCTTGGGGGAAATTTGCAGCAGGATTATTTCTCTATATGATCCCCAGTCACACGCTTCCCTGATCGGAGCTACCATGAGGGCTGTTAAGTCTCCCCTAAATGTGTGCTCTTGTCTGAATTAGCTGTAACATATAATATAATTTAATGGGGGATATGTCTTTCTGCCTTATCATTGTTATCTTAATAGGGGGCACTCATGATTACATGGGGTACTACTAAGGTATCACTTATAATTTTTATTCTTATTTATTTAGTTTTTGTTTACTGGGTGGGTGCACTAGCCATAAAGATGGCTGTTTTCAGGCATGACCCGGGAGGTTACAGGGCAGACATTGCAGGTGTAACAAACAGTAGATTACATCAAGACACATAAACAAGGTGTTATGAAACATTAAACATTAGGCTAAGCAGCACAGGTAGTATACAGGGTATTTTGAAAAACATTTAACAATAAGCTAAGCATTACAGATAGTACACAGGGTGGTCCTGGTAGGATCACAGAGATTTGTACAGACATAGCATGATGAAAAACATACAGCTGCATGAGTACTAAAGTAGTAGTCCTGAAAATATGATTTAGAAAGTACAACAAAAACAGATAAATAAAAATGTGGTCAAATACTGACAAGTGCAGGGGGATAACGGGCAGGGGAATGGCAAGATTGTGAACAGTAGGGATAATAACAGGTCAGGATAAGGAAAGGTAGGGTATAGGATAGGACCTGGCAAAGACAGAAAGGGATAGCTGCAGGGGACTAGTTTCAGGAGAGAGAGCTGGGATAGACTGTACCGCAAGGGGAGTATTGTGGAGAAAAGGTAAGAGCTTTGGGATAGGCAGGATACCCAGAGGACTAAGGAGGTTTGAAACAGGAGCATTGGTTGGTGGAGCTGAGATTCTGGCAGACTGCCTTTTTAAAAGCATTGTGTGTAGAAGCTAGCCGGATGCCCAGAGGGAGTGAGTTCCATAATCGAGGTGCATGGTGGGCAAAGGCTCTAGAGCCTTTGGTGGTACTGCATTTGGGGATGCATAGTAGGGATCTGTCAGCCGAGTGTAGGTAATAGTTGGAGGTCTAGTAGATGAGTAGCTTGGCTAGAGCTGTTGGGGTAAGAGATCTCTTGATGCTGTCGACAGTGGAGCTGAGGGAGTAAAGCCTAGTATCGTTGGGGGACAACCAGTTTAGAACCGAGTATAGCAGACAGTGGTGTTTTAGTCTGTGGGAGGCTGAGGCAAACCTGCAGATGTTGTTATAGGTGACATCCCATCTTTGAAGATCTGATTTTGGTAAAGGAGCATAATTTGCCACTCCATAGGTCAGAGTAGGGAGGAGTATGCCCCAAGCTATAGCCACTCTAGCAGTAGGGGCTAGCATATGGCTGGTCCGGTATGACATGCCTAGCTTGGAATTGACTGATTTACATGCGTTGATGATGTGGGGTTTAAAATTTAGAGATTGTTCAAGGGTGACCCCAAGGTATTTAAATAACATTACAAGAGTTATGAGTGAGCCATCTAAGCAGGAGACCCTGAACTTATCTTGGAATGTCTTGAGTTTAGGGAGGCGTCCTGAATAGCATGGACTGTGTTTTTGCTTCATTTAGAACAAGTTTGTGGTCCCATAGCCAGGCTTGTGTGCGTTGGAAATCGGAGGCAAGATGTAGGTTGATATCGGACACATCTTTCACACTGGCATACATGACTAGGTTGTCTGTATAGAGTAGAGATGAGGTGTCAAGGAGATTAGTGGTGATGCTGTTGATAAAAATTGAGAAGAGAAGTGGCCCAAGGATTGAGCCTTGGGGAACTCCAGTGTTCACTGTCTTTAGGTCCGAGCATGTAGAATTGAATTTAACGGTTTGGGCCCTATTTGACAGGTAACTGTTAAACCAATTGACAACACTAGGAGCAAAGTCCATAGAGTGGAGTGTGTCACAGAGAAGCGGGTTGCCTACCAAGGCAAAGGTTTTTGACATATCGATGAAAACCGCTCCTGTGAGAAAACCTGAGTCCGTGGCAGAGAGGGTGTCTGTAGTAAATTTGAGTAGGGTGGTTGTGGTGTTGTGACCTTTTCAAAAGCCATGTTGTGCAGCAGTTAGGAGATCATTGTCTTGGAGAAATTCAATGGTTTGCATGGCAACTAGCTTTTCCAATATTTTGCTTAGAACTGACAGGATGGCTATGGGTCTGTAATTAGATGGGTATTTAGGGTCATCTTTTTGGAAGACAGGGGTGACTCTCGCTGTTTTCCAAATGCCCAGGACTCTGCTATGATATAAGGAGAGTGTAAAAATTCTAGCCAGGGGTCCGGCAATGAGAGGTGCAGCAATTTTTAGCAGCCTGGGCTCTATACCATCTGATCCAGTGGCTGTGCTGTCTGAGATCTTTCTGAGGAGTTTTGTGACCTCCCTACGAGTAACAGCCTTAAAGTAAAAGGAGCGGATTTTTGATGCTTGGCAGGAGGGAGTTGAAGGACCCAGTTGATCCGAGGCAGGGAAAGTGGATGTGTATTTGGTCAAGTCTGTAAATTGGTCATTAAAGAAATTAGTGATGGTCTGAGCTTGTTCCAGTGGGTACCATTTAGTACAATGTCATTCGGGGTTGGGGAAAGGTTAGATCCCAGGTACATTTTTATGTGGGACCAGAATTGTTTAGGATCCCATGATGCACTGGTTAATGCGCTTTTGCAATAGGAGCTTTTAGCTGCCCTGATCTCCTTTTTGCATGTTTTTCTAAGTGTCCTGTAGGTGTTGTGGTCTTCCTGTAGGTCAGAGGACTTGAAACAGCTCCAGCTTTAATCACGCTGTTTTATTTTGTTTAGTAGATCTTTTTTTAGCCATCGGGTAGGCCTCCCTTTGACTCGATGTGTTATCCGAGGGATGTTAGTGTTCTGAATTGCTGAGAAATTTGCAGTGAAGATGCTGATAATGGACTACACTTCAGAGGTCAGATAGAGACTGGACCAGTCTATGTTGGCTACATCATAAAGAAAGCATTTGGTATTCAGGTTAGCATAGTTTCAGATGGTGATGAAATGCAGTTTGTGTGGGGGTGATGGAGCCGGCCCCCCAGGGCAAAAGATTGGATGATGGGCCATGATGGCATCTGCAAGAGTGCCAACAGACAGGATATGCTCAGTATGGTTTACTAGCACCCAGTCGATTAAGGTGCTGGAGCTGGAGCTGGATGCAATCCTTGTAGGTTCGGTGATCATTTGATGCAAGTTGTAGCTCTGTATTTTGGAGACTGAGGTGGCCTGGCACTTTCCTAACCAGTTTATATTTATATCCCCTAGTAGGAGTACTTTATTTTTGCCAGAGAGCATGGTCGTTTGGTTGAGGAGCTCATCTAAGCCACAATGGCCACTGTTTGGGGGGTTGTATGCACAGATAATATGCAGCTTTTTTGCCCCAAGTGTAAGGAGGGAGTGAAGAGACTTGCACTGCATCAGGGGGTCTGTGTTCAGGGCAGTGAGATGCAGGTGACTCTTTGAATAGATTGCACTGCCACCCCCTCTTTTAGTGGAAGTTCTACTGTATCTTTCTGGAGTAGGTTGTAGGAGGGAATAGAGCACTGAGAATCTGGGACTGTGGGCTTCAACCAAGTTTCAGTCAAACACAGAATGTCAGGCTTGTATAGGGAGACCCAGGCCTCTAGTTCAGGGAAGTTGTGCTCTAGGCTTCTAATGTTGTGGTGGACAATAAGGATGCCTTTAGTATTGTGTAGTAGAGCATCTGAATGGGATAGGTGCAAGTAGGGCCAGGGTTAGTTTAAATGTCGCTGGAGAGCAAGATGGCCAGTAGCAGGAGGTACCAGAGTTTACGATGGTAAAAAGGGATAGAACCAGGAGACACAGGAAGCATTTCTTAGTATCTGATACAGTGTGTTAGATCATGCCTTTAATTATTAAAAGAAGTGTCGAGTCTTTGGCAGTTCATGGAGGCAGACGAAGGTACTTGGCAGTGCGTGTAGTGTCATGAGAAAGGAGCTCAGTTGAAGTGATGGGGCTTTGACCAATCAGCAGTCAGACACTTCCAGTTCAAAATTATGGATTGCTTGTGCGGTGGCTAGGCACCAAAGACGTACCTGGGGAGTAGGGCTTTCAGTCAGCCGAACCAGCGGAATGGTTCGAGGATGTGCTCCAGTGGTAGAGAGGGCTTGTTCGATGGCTGTTTGCTTGGGGGTGGGCAGGCGCCTTTTCTTGTTGAGTGTCTTTGGAAAGCATAGGACCGGCCTGTAAATCAAATGCGGTCCATGGCGCTCAAGCTCCCGAAGGCGGTTCCCCTGGTCTGCGGGAGCGGATGTGGAGTCGGCAGTCCAACAGCCTCAATATAAAGGACCAATGGAAAAATAGACACTTAGTCATCTGACCACACAGTGTCTATATAAGGCAGGGTCCACCTAGGGTGGGTGGGGAGCCGGCATGAAGCGCTGGTGGGCTAAGACTTTCAGTCGAACCATCAGGGTGGTTCAAGGCTGATATCTGGCATGGGAGGCTTGGTCTGCAGTTTTCATTCATTTTTCTAGCCCTGCTCCACCAGCCTGGAAGTGGCACAGGGGCAGGTGTTCAAATCTTGTGGCTTTAAGAGGGTGAGTGCAGTCCAGCCCGAGAAATAGGCGGGAACCACGGCTCATGCCCAGGGGATGGTCCTCAGAAAGAGCGGAGTCCAGGGTGCACTGGAGTGGAAGAGGAAGGAGAAAATATTAGGTGTTGCACCTTTAACAGGAAAGACAGCTGTTGTTGCCCTCTAGTGGCTTTGCAGTATAATTTGCAAATGGGAAAGTAGACAAAAAAAAAAGGAGAGAGGCGGCCTTTCTTGCTTTACAAAAAATAAAGTTTGTCTCAGGGGTAGTAGCGCTGATAAGCATCTCTAATGAAGCAAGGTAAAATGGAGACCAGCTGGAGAGAAGTCAGTCAGACTGAGATCCTCCAATCAGAGTGTTGGCACTGAAAATTCAAAATGTCCAAAGGCGCCAAACATTAACGTACCTAAAGGGGTATACGGCTTTCCAACCTGCAGCTCCAGATGAGCCACCAGAGTATGGTTCAGTACAGGCTGGGCTAGTGGGCCCTAATTTGGTTGTTTCTGTAGATTGCTGGACCCTGCAACAAACCAGAGTTCGGAGGATCCCAGGTGGCAGTTACAGCAGGGGAAAGAAGCTGCAAAGTCTGCCGATTAGCAGGAGCAGAACCACGGGTCACTTCCCAGGGAAGGCTTGTAGCTTCTCCTCCGGTGGTGAGGTCCAGGCCCCGGTTGGGCACGGCACACCTAAGGGGGAGAGGAAAGGAGATGGATTAAGTAGGGGCAGGCAGGGGAGGGGTGGTTAACTCAAACAAAGAAACTGGGCAGGCCAAATTACTTAGAAGGCAGAGGTTAAAATATAGGGTGGGCATAGAAACAGGGAGGAGATGTAGGTGGGTGAGAGAGAAGATAAGTGGGAAAGCGAGAAGCAAGGACTGGGCTGTAAGCATAGAATATGAGGTAGTGCAGAAGAAAGGACTGTGAAACTTAAAATTCTACAGCTTCACATACAGAAATTAATTCTAAAAAGGATTCAACTGTAAGCTTGGAAAACCAGGCAGTGCAGAACACAGTCTGGAAAACTTAAAAACTCTACAGTTTTTCACAACAGAATTAATTCTAAAAAGTATGAGGCTCTATGCTTAGAATATTAGGGAGTGCAGTCATAGGTCAAACTTAAAACTATTCAGCTTTTGACACAGAATTAATTCTAAAGAGGTCTGTAATCACTGTTCATTCAGAGCAAGTAAATCACTTTAAACAATTGCACTGTAACACTATATGGCCTAAACTGGATTGAGAGTTAAGGAGAGCAATGGGGGAAGGGGGCCTTTCTTGCTTTATGAAAAATAAAGACTGTCTCAGGGGGAGCAATGCTGATAAGCATCTCTAATGAAGCAAGGTAAAATGGAGACCAGCTGGAGAGAACTGAAGATGGTGAGGATGTGCTCATTAAGGGCTTTCTGGGCACCCCCCCATCTTTTCTTTTTTTTTCTCCTTTTGACTGGTCCGAGGTGATGCCTCCTCTACCTTTTGAGGTGGCTGCCCAATACTTTCACTTCTCCAATAGTTTGGGTTTCAAAACTGTAGCTGGCCCTAGGTGTTGTGGCCAGGAACTACCCCCCCTCCCCATGGAAGCTAGCGGGTGTCTTGAAGACTTGTCTGCTGACCCTACACTTCTGCACTTCTCAATGGCCTTAGTTAGGCAAATACACGTATATAGTTTTGTAATGTGTTACTGTTACAGAGCCTTTTTCTCTGTCTTGTTTGTGATGTTTGAATCTGTGCGGGTCACATAGTTTGAAAGACTTCTAGGGTATGGAACTGTTGTGTATTTGACCCAGGGTATAGACACTATTCCCTCAGCTAAGGTACTAAACCTTACCTCAACCTCTTATATTTGCCTTTGCTTCCCGCTTCATGCCTTCACTCTCACACAGGGGATTAAGGGTGATCT
Organism: Neoceratodus forsteri; assembly: GCA_016271365.2. Lineage (NCBI taxonomy): Eukaryota > Metazoa > Chordata > Ceratodontiformes > Ceratodontidae > Neoceratodus > Neoceratodus forsteri. Next base: position 1,170,461,124 of record CM057455.1, on the reverse strand, counting down.
GCACATTCACACCTGGAACGTATGAGGCCTTAACACCCCAGTAAAATGGAAAAAGGTGTTGACATACCTTACGAGGCTAAGGTCAGGCATCGCACTCTTACAAGAAACTGAGCTAAGCAAGCCTGATCATGACAGGCTAAAAAGGGACTGGGTGGGTCAGGTCATATCCTCCTCTGCCCCCACACGTAAATGTGAAGTTGGCATACTGTTGCACAAAGCCCTAAAATGGTCACAGATCTTGACTAAATGTGATGTGGAGGGTAGGTGGATTGCAGCTCTTCTGAATACTCCTGATGGCCCCCTGGTCGTTGGGAATGCGTACGGCCCTAATGAGGACCTGCCAGAGGTTTTTCATGCTCTGGTTCAAGCTATAAGCTCCATGGCCTCCCCGGATAGCCCAGTAATACTAGGGGGTGACTTTAAGCTCCCTTTAGACCCTTATCTTGACAGGAGCTCTGCTAGCCCAGATCAGCATCCTAAATCCCAGCTTTCTCATACACGCCTGATGGCTGACTCAGGGCTCCAAGACCCTTGGCATATTCTTCATCCCAGGGACAGAGACTACACATTTTTCTCCCCAGTTCATAATTCACACAGCAGACTGGATTACTGGTTGGTGTCCCCAACCATTATGAACTGTTCTGTAGGTGTGGAGATTCTCCCGATAGTTATCTCAGACCACTCACCAGTCCATCTCCACTTAGTGAGAGGTCCCCTGCCTCCAGTTCCTTGAACAGGCATCTGGACCAGCTGCTTCTATGAGACCCTGACTTTTCTCCATGGCTCCTGATAGAAGTGACCAACTTCCTCAGTGACAATCCACCCATGACTGCATCCCCGGTGTACATTTGGGAGGCACTGAAGGCCACCATCTGTGGAGCTATTATGGGGTACACAGCCAGCCGCAGGTGGCAGAGGGAAAATCTCCTTAAAACCCTTGAAACCCACCTGGTGGGCCTGGAGCAAAAGTCCAAACAAACTCCCTCCTTGAACCTGCACTCCTCTCTAGGCCAGGAGATTGTTCAAGTCCTTCTCCAAATCAATGACTTACTGGCCAGGAAGGTGGAATTAGCTGTTCTCCAGCTGAGACTCAAGTTCTGTGAAGGCAGAGAGAAAGGGGTTAAGGTGTCGGCCTATAGACTGTGAAAACAAAGGGCCAAAAGCCACATCCCTGAACTCAAGAGACCTGGGAGGTGGGTTTATACCCAACCTGTGCAGATCAATGACATTATGACGGAATTCTACAAGGAGCTGTACACTTCCTCTCAGGCTATGGACCTGCAGGGTATGCACAGCTTTTTAGATTCACTTCCACTCCCACAACTCTCTCTGCAGCAACTGGCCATTTTGGACACTCCCATTATGCCTCAAGAGGTGATTAAGGCTCTCCAAGACTTGAATAGTGGGAAAGCACCAGGGGGAGATGGCTTCCCCTCAGAGCTCAGGTGCATAGTAGCCCCCCTTATTGCCCCGCTCCTTAGCTCCTTTTTCAATTCACCCTTGTCTCTGGCTCTTTTCCCCCTATCCTCCTTGAAGCTATCACAACTGTATTTCCCAAAAAAGGGAAAGACCCCACACTCCCCTCTAGCTGTCGCCCTATCTCACTAATAAATTCTGATAGCAAATTATTTGCTAAAACCTTTCCTTTCCTCCCTTATACACCCTTTCCAAGTTGGATTTGTCACTGGCCGCTATAGCAGAGATCATATCCATTCAGTGATCAATATTCTTTACCATGCTGGAGGTTGTCCCACCCCAGCGGCAGCAGTGGCTATAGACTTTGAAAAAGCTTTTGATTCCCTGGAGTGGGACTACCTTCAGCAGGTTTTAATGGCTATGGGATTCGGTGAGAACTTCTGACACTGGAGCACTGCCCTTTACTACAACCCTACAGCATGGGTCCTAACCAACTCCACCCTGTCCGATCCCTTCCCCCTTGGGAGGGGTACTAGGCAGGGGTGTCCTCTCTCCCCTCGCTATTCATCTTGGCGGTGGGTCCCTTGGCCATAGCAATTCACCAGTCTCCCTTGATTGGTGGGGTTAAGATTGGCAGTAACACCTTCTCTACTTTCATGTACGCAGATGATCTATTGGTCCCTTTGTCTGATGCACCCTCTTCCCTCCCACCACTGCTTTCCCTACTCTCAGACTTTGCAGCTTTTTCAGGTCTAAAGATCAATTGAACTAAAATGGAGGTACTCCATTAAACCCTTTGTGCACACAATCACATGTAACCACTCTTGGCCTGCAGTGATCCCCTGATACCTTGGTATACCTATGGATCTGTTTAACCCCTGATCTGACCAAGCTGCAAGACTTAAACATCAGACTTGTACTTGCTGAAATCAAAACAGAATGTGAGTGCTGCCATGGGCTTCACCTCACGCTGGTGGGCAAAATTTCTGCCCTGAAAATGATTTCACCTCTAAAGCTCCTTTATGTCATCTCCCATCTCCCTCTGGATCTCCTGGCTCCCTCGCTCAAGGCCATAGACAAAGTCTTTGCCAGCTTCATCTGGGAAGGCTCCAAACCCAGAAATAGCAGAAACAAATTGAGGACTCACTGGACCCTAGGGAGCTATGGCCTTCCTGGATAGAAGGCTACAAGTGGGCCTATTCCACTGCTCAAATCTTTACATGGTTCCTCCCGGCATCCATGGAAACACCACAATGGTTGTATATGTAAACTGCAATAGCTCAGGTTCACTCTCTTCCACTGTTACTGTATAACCCCCTGCCTAGATGTCTGCGTCAACATCCTACCATTGCTTGCTTGGTGTGCAACTGGCACCTAGTGCATCGGAAACTTCAAAATAACCCATTCCCTCTCTCTGCAACCCCTATCTGGGACAATGCGTCCATCCATGTGGATGGTAAAACCATCTCCTGGCCCTCATGGAAATGCAGAGGGATTTTCACGCTAGCTGACATTCAGTCAACCAATGGGGTGAATTTGAAATCCTTTCAGCAGACTGGTCAAGAGTACCACCTGGGAAAGACTGCCTCCTGGCAATATCTCCAGCTCCACAGCTCAGTTGCAGCTTATGCAAAGAAACTCTCAGTTGCAGGGAACTGTAGGTTCTCTTCATTGGGTAAATGGTTCTCTCTTAAAGCAGGCAGAGCTAGCTTAATATACTCCAATCTTTGGGAACAACTCCCCTCTCAAACTTTACATGCCAAAACCAAATGGGAAAAAGCCCTTCAGCAACCTGTCACAGACGTACAGTGGAAGTTGTGCTGGAAAGCAACCCACACAACATACCCAGATGCAAGAAGCCAGCTTATACAGAACAAGATTCTATCCCACTGGTATAGAACCCCTTCCACACTATTCAAGCTGTGGTTAGCGGGTAACAATAACTGTTGGAGATACCATTCTGCAGTGGGAGATCTAATTCATATAATCTGGCACTGCCCACTCTTGCAGCCCTTCTGGAAGGCTGTATGTAGCCTTGAGGTGCAGGTCTTAGGCTCCAGCATTGACATGGATCCTAAAGTATGGCTACTGGGCATTCCTCCAGCCTCAATTAAACTGAAGTCACAACAACTGAGGTGGCTCGCCTTGCTAAGCCTCCAGGCCAAACGTCTAATTTTATGATGCTGGAGAACTGTAGAGGTACCCACCTTGTTAGAACTGCTGAATTCATTCTCCAACATAGCTGTGCTGGACCGTCTCTCCCATGTGGTAGGTAATACCATCCCGCAATACTGCCTGTGCTGGGCCCCCTATCTAGCATGTCTTTTACCACGTGCTGGGAGAGGCTGAACCCTTTATTCGTTGCTGTCTGGATTAGTTATTGTGATGGTATGGTGTCTTACTGTGTGGGCTGTTAGCAGCCCCTCTTATCCACACTGAGGCTTAAATTCACTAGCCCTTCCCCTTGTGTAATAGATACAGTGATCTGGATTGTTTATTTGTGGAATATTTTGTTTTGCACCACAGGTGAAGAAGATGCACCATAGTTTTCTTCTACAGGATTTGTTATGGGTCAGGTTGTTTATACCCTTGCATTGTACTTGTTCCTCTCCTGATCATTGACTTTGGTGCTGCACCTCTACATCACCTTTTAATGGACAATCTCTACTACAGCTTATATTCGGCAATGATGTGCTTTGTACCACTCTCAAGATCTGTGTGCTTTGTGTTGTTTTTTTGTTACCGGAATGCCTGATGTATTCCCCCACCAGATTTCATCCTACTGTACCTAGTGTAAATCTTGAAAATGCTCAATAAAAATATTAACAACAAAATAAAAATCCGGTTATGCAATGTGCAGTATAATGGGGAGAGGTTTACAGAGTTTGGACAGCTTGCTGGCTAGCAACCAAGACAAAATGGTAACAATTCCAAATATGAATATTCTATTTTAATCAGGTATACCTTACTGTTAAGTGTGGCCATGGTTACCCAAAATTGTTAGCAGCCATACATTAGATATGTCTACTACTACAGCTACTACTGACCAATGAAAATAAATGATTTCCCTGCCCATTTTATAAGATTATATTAGTTCCTTAACATTATGGTACCCTTGGCCTAGTATACCTTTTTTTTTTTTGTTTACAGCAACCCTCCCCCTTCCGCTACTGTGCATGCACAGTTATTTCTTCTTCTTTTTTTTTAAATATATATTGATATCCACCCCATCTGACCCTCCCTTTCAGCACCTATCACCCCAAACACACACCCCAAAAACATAACAGCGACACTGGGGGTGCCCAATCCCCCAGCATCCTGATGAAGAATCCTCAATGTTTTTTTTGTTTCTCATTTACTTTAGTGACCACACTACTACGCATGCAGTTATTTCTTCTTTTTTTAATATATATTGATATCCCCACCTGACTCTCCTTCTCAGCACTCCCCCCCAGAAACATAGTAATGACATCATGCCTAATCACACAGTGTTGCACTGAGAAATCCTCTGTGCATTGTTTTTTTTTATTGTAAAACCCTTTAAAAAGGAAATTGTCCATCAATGTCTTTTGCATCCTTAACTGCCCCCACCCAATCCACTCACTCGGCACCTACCATCCCCCTCCCTGAAAGCCCTTACTTACTGATCAGTAGTCCATCAACGTAATCCTCTCTGGACTGCAGACACATTTTCACTCTTCAAAGATGGACCATGAACTGAAGAAACAGGTATGTGCTTCAATGTATTTCAGTGGGGTTTTGAACTTACTGACATAACATGGGCATTTTTGCATATTTTTGGCCAAAATCTTCAACATGCCATGTTTGGGACCCTACCTCATGAACAGTTGAACTGTCATTAGGCAGATCTGTCCCAAAAATGATTCTGCAGTTGGTGCATGAAATCACCTTTCGGGCAGGAGTTGAACTTTTTCTCTGCCTTTGTTCATGAGGTGGGGTCATAAGAAGACTATGTTTAAAATTTGTTGTAAAAATATTAAAAAACAACAAAGATATGAGCCTCCTGTACATTGAATTTTGTGAACGCAGTCTCATAAATTTGGTAATTTTCAATATTTTTCCCCCAAATTCACAACATAGCCATATGTTTTCAGCACCTCATGAGTGTGACAGCTGTCATTTTCAAATCCTGGACAACATGTTTTTTTTTTTACATCCTGAAAGGTGATTTTGTGGTCCCTGAATGAAATCACCTTTTGGGCAGGAGTTGAACATTTTCTCTGCCCTTCTTCATGAGACGGGGTAATAAGAAGGCTATTTTGAAAATCTGGTGTAAAAATAATAAACAACAAAAAGTTATGAGCCTATGTTGAATTTTGTGATTGCAGGTTCATAACTTTAGTAATGTTCAATATTTTCCCCTAGATTCACAACACAGCCATATCCTTACAGCACCTCATGAGTGAGACAGCTATAATTTTTCAGATCCTGGCCAAAATGTTTTTTTTTCCCATCCCAAAAGGTTATTTCGCAGTCCCTTTGCAAAAATCACCTTTTAGGCAAGAGTTTTTCAATTTTCTCTGCCCTTGTTCATGAGGAGGGGTAATAAGAAGGCTATGTTGAAAATGTTGTGCAAAAATAATAAGTAAGTAATAATACCTGACAGGGTGGGCGTTATTGGGATATAACGGACAGCCCAGGGGCGTAATGAGGCCCGACGCCGGAGGCGGAGGGCCTTATAGCCCCTGGAAGGTCCGTTATATCCCATAACGCCCACCCTGGAGGGTAATATTACACTTAGATAATGGGTTAGAATTAAATATTTGGGAAAATATATAAGAAAACATTTATATATAATAAATAAAAATTAAGAAGTAATGTTTGTTGTAAAGTAGTTTCTATAGTGTGAGGTGCTGGAATCACCACAGGAGGTCACTGCTGTGCATTGTTTTAATGCTGTTTCTGATTACCTTGCCCTCCTGTTTCTTCTGTTTCTCTCTCTCTCTCTCTCTCTCTCTCACACACACACACACACACACACACACGCACAGATCCCGATTGGAAAATACTGAGAACGGGAGAAAAAATGCGAGTGGTGCTTTTTAGTAACAGGTACCTGTGTTCTAATGTGATGCAGCTTTGAAGTGTGGTACGAGTCTGTACCTTTGTTTAAAAGTCAGCACGGGCTTCACAGGGAGTGCGACAGTCCAGGGAAACGGAACACGGAAGACTATGAAGTTTACGTGATGGGAGGTTGAACGAGGTGGTATGTAAGCATTTAGAAATGGGTGTGTGGAGTTTTTTTTCTGGTTGCAAAGAGGAACGCAGTGAGTTCGGGAGGGTGTATGAGGCTGTCGGGATTTCATTTCTTTAGCAGCGTGGTGGGTTTCGGGTTCGGGCTGCCATCTTGGTAAGTGAATGCTAAAATGGCGTCTGGCAAGTTTGAGGTGCCAAATGATCGAGCTGGCACTTTTTCTCAGCGGGCGTTGTTGAGAAATAACAGCCCGGGTGCCAGGCTCTTTTAGTCAATCAGGATCTTAGTTTTGTTTTCAGCATTATCTAAAAAGCAATAACATTATGAGCCTACATTGAATTTTGTGAATGCAGGCTCGTAACATTGGCAATTTTCTGTATTTTTACCTCAAATTCACAACATAGCCATATCTTTACAGCACCTCATGAATATGACAGCTGTTATTGTTAAAATCCTGGCCAAAATGTTTATTTTGCCTCGCAAAAGGTGATTTTGAGGTCTCTGTGCGAAATCACCCTTCAGCCAGGAGTTGAAAATCTTCTCTGTCATCGTTCATGAGGTGGGGTCATAAGAAGGCTATGTTCTCAATTTGGTGTAAAATATTTAAAAACAAAAAAGTTATCAGGCTATGTTGAATTTTGCAAATGCAGGCTCATAAGTTTGGTAATATTCAATATTTTTAACCCAAACTTTCAACATAGCCATTTCTTTATAGCACCTCATGAATGTGACAGCTTTCATTTTTCAACTCCTGCCCAACATGTGTATTTGCATCCCAAAATTTGATTTTGCAGTACCTGCATGTAATCACCTTTCAGGCAGGATTTGAACATTTACTCTGCCCTTCTTCATGTGGCAGGGTCATAACAAGGCTATGTTGAAAATTTGGTGTACAAATATTGCAACACAACAAATTTAAGAGCCTACATTACATTTTGCCAAAGAAGGCTCATAACTTTGGTAATTTTCAATATTTTTACATCAAATTCCTCACCTTCAGCCCTATCGGCTCTGGCCAGAGTTTTTTTTTTCTGCTCTGTCTCTGTCACATTGAGGGGTCTGTTGGTACAATCTGGACACAAACCAGAAAAGAAAGAAAAAAAAAAGGATTTAGTCTAACATTTGTGTAAGCTTATTTGTCCTCCTGACAAACAAAGCTCATCTTTATCCATTTTCTTGAGTCTGTGTAGAATGAACATGAGCTCAATCCACAAAGGTTCCCTGGACCGGTGCAAGGTGCATCAAAGAAAGACCTGTGCCAACACAGCCTGTGCCAAGTAGGTTGTGCCAGATTCTAGTACAGCTGGCCATTTGCACCAAATGCACAGCACAGGAAACACAGCACAAGGTGCACTGAAAAGATAGCGCATATGGTGACAGTGATGTAAGCTACACTGTAAACCATGGCACAACAATGGCTGAGGAGAGAGAATGATGCAAGGAGATGGCTGATGCAAGGAGAGGAAGCAAAACTTCACAGAGCAGGAAACAGATGTCCTGGCAGATGAGGTTGAGAGACAGGTGGGTACTGTGTATGTGAATATGTATGTGGATGTACACAAACAATGTACACCATAATGGGGTGGCACAGGGTGGTGTGCCACAACAGTGTTGACCAGTGTACTAAACAACTGCTGAATCCGTCTAGCCACAGGTTGACTTTATACTATCTGGAGATGGGGACAGGAAGCTGCTCACCCAGAGACGGCAGGCATGGGAGGTGGTTGCAAGAAAGGTGAATGCAATTGCACAGTACAAGTGCACCATACGTGACCTACAGTAGCAGCACCATAACCTGAGAGGAAGGTGCAAAGAGAAGGTGGCCCACAACCAGTGCTGCATGACCGGCACAGGCGGAGAACCAAGCCAGCTGCAACAATTGAGGTGTGGCAACACACCTGAGTGAACACACAGTAGAGGATGACGGGGACCTTGATCTGTCACCAGTGATGTACAGGGGTAAGTGAAGTGTAGGGGCATGCATCATATCAATACAGGGAACAGTATCAGGACCCCAAGCACCTCCATGTAGGGGACATGCTCGAACATGCCCATGATGGCATGCCCCCACGAAACAAAGGTGGATCTGAAACTGAGCAGTGGGGATGTACAGTACACCACTGGTACTACACACAGACACAGAGGTTGTCACATGACATGTCAAAATGTACAGTGCCCCCTTCCTGGGACCAGCTGGGTGGAATAGTAATGTCTGTAGGGGGTCAATGGAGAGTGTCTGTATGTGAACCAGACCAGCAAGTCCATGGCATGGATGACAAGGGCAGGGCGGTGTGACTCAGGCACATGACAGTACACGATGTCACACAATGGCACTGACAGGTACCCAACAACAGGGTGCCTGTGAAGGGAAAAACACTGCACATGAGCTGGGATGGCATGTGATGCAGGTAATGTGCACTGAACCCTGGGCACACCTGGCAGGCAGGGCAGCATGACCAATGCAGCTATGCAACATGCACAGTGGCACACACTACTGCCAGCCATCTAGAATATGAATGCCCGCAAATGTGAACGGTGAGCAGACAGAGCTTAGCAAGGTGCATAGACATGTGTGTAGCACACATGCATGTGAACCATGCACACAGCCTGGCTGCAGCCATGCAAGGTGGTGAAGAGGTCACTACATGGGGTGCATGTGCCATGTCATGGCATGTCAAGCACTGTAGTGTAGAACACCGTGAGCCACTGGGGTCATAGAGACAGCACAAAGAGAATTGACACAGAATGCCCATGGACGGTGGCACAGGGCACACAGTGGGCTCTGTGAGCATGTGGACACAGCACATGGGATGCCACCACTGAGCACACAGTTAGTGGTGCAACATGCTGCCCACCAATGGTAGCAGCATAAAGGGGCACTGTATGACACAGTGACTGACTGGAGCAGACACAGACAGACATATATATGCAACACAGGCTTCAACAACATACTGTACACTGTTATCTGTATTTCTGCAGGTATCTGCATTGGTGATGACATGGATACGACATCTACAAGACCAACAGGCACACTGTCCAAACACCAGCATTTGGTACAGGAGGACTCCACCACTGGTGCCCCAGAGGAGGCAGAAGGCACACATGATGCCACAGAGGTGCCAATGTATGACATGGGATGCAGTACCCCAACACACAGCCACCTGCAAAGCACAGATTGCAAATCCACCATTGACCCATCTGAATCATACATGGACCACACACCTGGTGATGGTGAGCCCTCAGGACATGAGGATACTGGACAGGCTGACACTGGAGCCACCCCTAGCAGCCATGTGGAGTAGCCACTATTTCCACCTGAGCACCCATATGTGACACACGTATTGGAGGAGGACCTCAGCAGGGACTTCACTGAGGCACACAGGAGGCCATACATCAGGAGGTGGGGTCCATATGCCTGGTGGCAGAGGGGCTCAACAACACCACAGCAACACAACACAGCCCTGTACAGTCCACCATACTGTGTTGGCATGATGCCATGGAGACACGCCAATGTGACACCACAGTACAGCATGGTGAATCCACCACCATACTGCACATGATACATGGCTCAACACAGAGGATGACAGATGCCATGGAACTCATGGTATTAGTGTTGGAGCACAGCATTCAGATCCAAAACACATAGACCAGCACACTCACTGCAATGGTAGAGGCACTGCAGTCCATGTCCCAGGCCATGTGGCAGAACATGGGACACAGCCACCCTGTGCGCAACATCTATGGGCCACAGGTGACTGGCAGTGACTGGGCCATGCACCATGAGGAGTGCAACCACACAGTGCAGCAGACACTGGGGGCTAGTGAACAGCATGCTCCAATATACAGTGGGCAATACAGTGGCCAGGGACACACATTACCAATATGACAGTCTCAATGGGCACCAGATGGGACAGGGCTATGTGACCACCAGGACAACACCAGATGAGGGAGAATTTGCCTGTGCATGCACTGCACTGTGGACCAGTCTATGGCATGCAGTATGACATGTGCATGTGTCAGGGTACAGAGCTGCAGCTGAAGGACTGGGCCAACCCCCGTGTAGCTGAACACCATCCGCCAGACAGTGTGCCACTGGACACTGCTCCCACCAGGGCATTGGCAACACAGAGGTGCTGCAATAGCAACAGCAGCATGGGAACCTATTGACAGCACCACAGGGACACAGTCAATGCAGCATGACACGTGTGGCAATGACCCGACCATAGAAGGACACCAGGCCACAAACATGGTGGAACCTGTACAGAGTAGATATACAGGGAAGGAGGACATACAGAATGTGGAGGGCACACACACACACATCAGATGCACAGATGCTGGACAAGGGCCAAGGGACACAGCACAGCATCGACAACACCTCTACCGATGGACGGAAGACTGGCACTGATGGCACACAAGGCCCAACTGTATCCCATTCCCCACAAGTGCAGGCTGTAACATTGCTGGACACCGACACACATGAGGTCACCGAGCATAACACCCACTGTATATTGGTGTTGCCTCAGATCATTCAGGAACCAGCCCTTACCAAATATGACAGAATGGCAACACCATGGCACCACAATGGCAACACAGTGGAGAGCTACAAAATTGCAATGGTACTACCCAGTGATACCATGGTTGTACTATGGTAGTTTAAATTTTGTTTATTTTTGTTGATATGGTAGGACAGTGGTACAATGGTATCACAATGGAATTGAAACAAACCATTGTGATACCATGAAAACCTTAATGGTAGTACAGTGGTAATCAAAGTGGTATTGCAATGGCAAATCAGTGGTATTAAAGTGGTATTTCAAAGACCTTTTTGTAAGGGAGGGACCACTACAGCGATCCATCACAGCCAACGCAAATGAAAAGGTGACATGATTAAAGATAAGGACACTAACGATGGTCGTTCACCATGGGACAAGCACAACACTGCAGCCCCAGGGCCAGTAGGACCACCCACCAGGACACGGGGCAGGGGATCGAGGAACAGTGCTGGCTGCGAGAGATCACCTGCATGCACACAGGCACATACCATGCTGTCCAGCCTAAGCCAGTCCCAGAGGGTCACAGGCAAGGCCTCACAGTCAACAGTAGGACCTAGCAGTATAATCAACACACAGACAGGCACACCAGAGGCCAGTGGTGCGTAGGGGACAATTGAGCAGACAGGTTGGGGGGAAGAAACCCACCAAGGATGTACTGCCTGTAAAGTGCACACACTGCCTAGCATGTGATGGCCAAGGCAGCCCCCACATGACCAAGGACACACACAGGACATCAAATTAGATGTACATGGCTATGGCAGACCTGCATATATAGCACCATACATGGGGATGGCCTGTTGATGGGTACTGGTGGACCATGGTCTATAGCTGATGTGGCCAACACAACCTCTGTGAGCATGTCGTCATGCCACTCAGTAACAGCGTCACATACAATATAGAAACATAAACATAGAAACACAAATGGCAGAAGGTGACGAAGGGTCCTTCTAGTCAGCCCATATGTTCCTCGGACCTTCTCACATCCCAGCACTTAACCCACCTTCTGCCTAATTCCTCCCTCTGGTTTCATTGCTTTTGTTCACGTATGAGCCTTGTCCCACCCCAGCTTGAATGATGTAATGGACATTGCTTCCACTACCACAGCCGCAGTACATTCTATAGGTCCAAAACTCTTTCTGTAACATAGTGTTTCCTAAGCACCCTCTTAAAGCTACCCCATCCTCCACCAGCACATGTGCCCTCTAGTGTTAGGGTTGGAGACTGATTCAGTTGAACAGGTCCAAGGATGGCACCATATGTATTCCTTTCCAGAAACTGTATGTGTTGATCATGTCCTCCCTTTCCCTCCCTGTCTCCAGTGAGAACATATTTAATGCATCCAGACGCACCACGTATGAGTGCCCGTGAATGGCCTGGAACATTAAGGTCACCCTTCTTGGGACAGCCTCCAACCTAATCATAATTTTAGTCAGATGTGGACACCAACACTGAATACAGTACTCCTGATGGGACCTTAACAGGCACCTGTAGAGCGGCACTCTCACCTACTTCCACCTGCTGTGTAATCCCCTTCCTATGCACCCCAGCATTATTTTGCCTTTGCTATCACCCTTGTTGCATTGCCATGACTGTCTAATGTTGCAGCTTATGATAATACATAGATCCCGTTCCTCCAGTGTGGTGCTGAGCTGAACTCTGTTGAAGTGATACTCTGCCCTTGGGATCCCTTTACCTAAATGCATCATCTTACATGACTTTTCTGAGAACCTCAGCAGCCAGATGCTGGACCATCTTTGTAGCCTCTGTAGGTCAGCATGAACCTGACATATACACAAGTTGGATATCCAGGGTTTGGTTCACAGTGCAAGGGTTATGGTTCAGTACACACCACATGGGTGAGCCTGACCATGCCATTCCAATGCCAATTGCCACAGCCACCACCAGAACATGTGTATGGACACATCACCGTTGCTCCACATAGTGTCCTGGGAATGCAGAGCTTGGCCATGCCACAACATGTTGTACACATATGGCAACAGTGTATGTAATATGCTTATCATGGGTATGTTGGGGGGCCAAGGCATTAGTGGTCCCAGGTCCTATGCCTATGCTACCCATGCCGCACACCTGCCCTGAACATGGCGAGTACCATACCCCCCCCACCCACCAGTATGATATGTGTCCAGCACAATGCCCACAGCTCGGACATGCACCACCATTACCATTGTATAGCTAGTTGAAGGATACAAGGACACGAGGCACATTATTATGCAGATATTCATTGTAAAACACCACATTAACAACAACAGTATAAAACACTGTAACAACAAAGTGATTAACAACAACAGCTTCAAAACACTATTATCCACAGCAACAACAAAACCAAAATAGATAGTCTGTGCGAGTACACTAACACCAACAGCAGCATATATTGTATCTGCATCGAAGTGAAAATGATGTAAACAACCATTACCAGGGGTACTTCTTCATGGTAGCATGTAAATAAAACTAAGAGACAATCAGAAACTGTAACATTCACATGCACGGGGGATGATGGCATGACTGGTACAGTCATTAATATATCCCTCATTGTCCTGTGTAACTATCCAGGAAGTTCAGCAGGTTGGTTATGTCTGCCTGCAGTAGGGTGAGATGCCTGGCAATGAGCCTGATGTGTGTTCTTAAGTCCCTTGCAAAGGCCTGCATGGCTTTCCTTACCAAATGTGACACAATGGCAACACCATGGCACCACAATGGCAACACAGTGGTGAGCCACAAAATGTGCAATGGTACTACCCAGTGGTACCATGGTTGTACTATGGTAGTTTAAATTTTGATTATTTTTGTTGATATGGTAGGACAGTGGTACAATGGTATCACAATGGAATTGAATCAAACCACTGTGATACCATGAAAACTTTAATGGTAGTACAGTGGTAATCACAGTGGTATTGCAATGGCAAATGAGTGGTATTACAGTGGTATTCCGAAGAATTTTTTGTAGCTGTGTGGCTCAGCACTCTGCGCATCCCTTGTGCCAGGGCTGTCCCCTTTGCCCTCCAAGGAATCCCTATGTTGCTTCTCAGTTGCTTGGTTTGTGGCTGTATCCCCATGCTTCTCCTCCGCTGTCCCTTTCTCTTCCACCGCATGGATGGTACTGTCCTGGCTATCCTCCCCAGCCTGTGCCTGGCTGCCTGCGCTGAGTCCTCCCTTGCAACATGCGGCACATCACCTCCAGCTAGTAGTTGCTGTCCATCAGCGCATTGTGGCTCATCCTGCTGCACCATATCATCTGGTCCATCCTGGACTGGTGCACACTGCACATGGAGATGAGTTCTCTCTCTGTAGGCCCTTGCCTCTGAATGCTTGAGGTGGCACATGGCCCACTCAAAGACATACCATCGGGCAGTACAAGCAACAAAGCAGAGGACATGATGTTACTGTACAGTCCCTGCCCTGTAAAAGGCCACTGCATAAATGGCCCATCTGTTACATCAAGATGACATTAGCATGCACATGCCTTTGTTGTGACCCATGGGCAATTTGTGTGCCAACCACACAGCATGCATAGCAACACATACTATTACAGTGGCATACTCTATTGGTCCTCCCCCCACCTGGAGGTGCATATATGCCAGGGACACATACCCCTGCACACAGAGGTGTGCTAATGCCCAAGTCCCTGTGAGTCTTATGTATGTGTGTGGGTGTGTATGTGTGTCCATGATGGACAGGCAGACATTCATCATGCATGCTATGTGCTACATGACTTACCTGATGTAGCTGGTGCATTCACCATCTGCCATAGAACTGGGATCCCCTTGGCCACTGTGTGACCTGTGTTGGTCCACTGAAGCTCCAGATGCTTGGGCACTTGTGGAAACAGGATATGAGATACAATGTCAACATGGTTGCACAGAAGATTGTGGGACTCAGTGCTACATATATGATATAATGTTGCATGAGCATGCACATATCTGTCATCTGGGGACAGCTACCATGCATTGCCATATCCATGGCCTGCGCCATCATGCACAAATGGTCCAGTAGGTCTGCCTCCCTCTAGGACATGTCATTCCAGCAGTGCTGCAGTTGTTGGACTGTCTGCCTAATGCCTGCCATTCTAGACAGCTTATCACTGATAAGCCTCTACACCCTAACCCTTTTGGTTTTACTGGTATACTCACTGCCTGGGGGAAGTAGTTTTTGAGACAACTGCTCGACGAGACCGATGAACAGTGTACAGGCAAAGCAATATGTGGCCTTTCCTAACCTTATATCTAATGGTTCACACCCTCAACCACCATGTGTGATTGAGTCTGGGCCACTGCGTGGACACTTTGAGAACCCGGATGGCATGAGATCCATGGCAACACAATGTATGCAGCATGATGAATGGTGCATCGATTTCACCGGTGTATGCAGCTTGCATTTGATATTGATGCAACTTGCGTTGGTTTCCCCTATTGTTAGGTACTATTGATGGCATGCATTTTAGGCTGTGTGGTGTGGCTTCTAGGTGCATTGGGACACAATAGTACAGCATGGCACTGCACCATTGTGGTGTCTAGATATAGCTGGTTCCATTCTGCCTATGCCCTCCCCAGTCATGCTCTTCACGGTATCACAGATACTGCCATGTTGGCCTTTGGTGCCAACACCCTACACAGTCTGGTGCCTACTACAGACATGCTGCCTTCCCGGTATGACGTGCCCCCACCTACACCCACAGGCCTGTGCCACATTGTGCAGCATGCCAAAATGTCAGGTGTCCAGTGCAATACCACTCTGACACACCTATGTAGTAGTACCATGCCAACATTCTGTGGTGGATGACAGCAAGCACCCCACCCCTCCCATCATCCAGTGACATATCACCCTCCATTCCTGTTCCCCAGACAGGGACTGCCCTGACATCTATTACACACCTTGGCTGGGCACCATATGTGGCAGTGGGATGCGTGTTGCATACAGTACCTGCACAGTGTCCAGAGGAAACTATGCACAGACAATCACTGTTACATGTCCTGTATACTGTACATGCTCTGTGACCATCCATTTGTCAGCAAGCTGTGGTGTGGGCTGGATGGTTGTGCTGGCTGCTGGTGGGGTGGACTGAGGGGCAGGGGATGTGGTGGTGTGGCACTACCGTCAGGTGTGGGGGGGGTGTTACCCCAGTCCAGAACGTCATGGTTGCATGTTTGCATTACCGGGTTGTGGTGGTGGGCCACCTGTTTCCAGGGGTTGTGTCTCACAGCACACTGTGCCTGCAAGTGGCATGGCAGTGTTGTTCAATAGTGGGCACCTGGCAGATGTTGTCCTTGTACTGCCATGGCTACAGATCTCATTTACCTGCATGTTGTCTGTGGTCGCAGCATGTGGCCTAGTATGTCACCTGCAAATAATGGGATAACCCATGCCACATGGATCATGGATGCTGGGCCACTACTGTTGTGTACATACAGCCTGTATTTCGCCATGCCATGTGTACCATGTCTGTTTGTGTTATCTTTCTGGGATGGCATGAGGGTCTCAATATGGACCATTAGCCACTGTTTTCCACCTGTCATTGCATTGCTTCCAGTCATGCTGATGCTGCAGCCGTGGCGCCACATCTGCCAACTCATACAGTAGCAGGGCCAATGCCTTGTGACACGTAGAGGTACTCCATTATTCATTTGTGTTCACTGACAGGGGGCTGTTGGTCCTCTGCCATCAGGAGCTGCACACAGACATTGGGCACCATCCATGTTACTGTGCTATCAATGCCTGTGTGTGGCCCCAGGTGGCAACACCTCCACATTGCCACATCCGAGTCTGGGACAATGTCATATGTTGTTCCCAGCTACATGTTCCAGGATGGTATCTGCACTATAGTGAGGTTGACAGGGGCATCCACATCTCCACAATAGGGTGGTGGACACAGTGCTGCTGCCATCCATTCGTATCCAGTACACCATTGCCAGTATGGGAATAGGATGGTATATGGTATGATGTGGACCAGTTATTGTCTTCCAGTCCACTGTGCTGCTGTCCCAGTGTTGTGTGTGTGGCACACACCACATGGCATGTGCCTCACTGTGGTGCAGCTGTGTTATCAGGCAAAGTGATCGAAGATTAGGTTGGATCTGTTGTGGTTGCCTGTGCCTGTTGGTTCACCCTGAAGGCTCTGTTGGCATGCTCTTTATCCTCTCCTCATGAGCCTTTATCATATGGCACATGCTTTGGATCAGGCATGTCAATCCTTTGGTCTATGGCCATGTTGCACAGTATGTAGCATGTTACTATTTTTGAGAGGTCTAAACCTCACCTTCAGATTCTTGACGATATTGGGACTGCAAGTAATCACAAACAAGTTGCATTTAAGTAATAAACGAGTTTATTACTACAAAAGGGATAAATCACAGTTGCCCTAAGCAGTTCTTACCAATACAAACTGGGAGCCAGTGCTAAGCATTCCCTACACCTCGAGGTTTCTCTGTAGTCTCTTGGGATCTCTCGGGTCTCCGAGGTGTAAAGCCTGTGCATTACATTATATACCTATGATAATTACTATGGTTACTGTAAGATAGAAATATTTCTAGTTACAGAGATGAGCCCTATTGGCTAAATTAGAGGTGGTTCCACGGTCCAGGATAACATTATACAATTCTGTAAAGTCATCAGTTTTAGAACAAAGAAGTTCTTATACAGAGTCTTACATAAGCAAGTGTAGTGGTGCACATCACCAAAGGATGGCAATGTTGCCTTACATATTATAATTACTTCAAGGACAGGTGTCTTGGCATCTGACAAGAAACAGACAGAAAATCCATGGTATAATATGTGTGCATTAACAAGCAAAGTGGATTACAACAATATGCATTAATTTCCTGACATCTACTCTGATACGGTAGATGCCCTTAGCCCTAAGTATTAGTGTAACCTATACATAAGCATTAGCTGTCTACGGTGCACCTTTGAGGGTATCAATTAGGGTGCACGGATCTCGTGTAACAATTCCCCCACTTGTTGCTTCTAAGGGCAACACAGGCAAAATTTAGGGAAAGGATAGGAGCAGTGGTCGTTTACAATCCCGACACGCGAGCCTTGTAAAGGAACTCGAGCTGCTCATGGTGTTGGCGTAGTGTACGTCGTAGGCAGCAAAGTATAATAATCAAAGTGAATATCAAAAATGCTTGTATAATAACAAAATATTTAAAAGTAATCTCTAACCAGGTGTTAGTTAAGGCATTATTCATATCTCCATCATTAATCAGGTCAAGAACAGCTTCGTTGGCTTTGGTAATATTATTGCTGATGTGGTTGAGGTGTGTGTCCTTCCTGTCTTAAAGTGATTTCAGTGTAAGTGTAAGTGGGTCTATGTGTACGTTAAAGTATGGTAAGTATTCTGACAGTGTGAGTAGATAATCTGGGTTACCATCAATAAGGTCTGCATCAATAAGGGGGACGGGGATTATAACAGTATGTCCAATAACAGTCTTCTGGTGGGGAACAAAACAGAAGTTGGGGTAATCAATAGCACAGGTAACAGAACCATATGTATAAGTCTTGTGATTTGTGACGATGCAATACTAGCCATCTGAGTTGTACTGCGAATGCACAGTAGGCAGTCTCCACTTTTGCAACTGGACAGGGCATGTGTAAGTCGTCTTCGAAATCCGTGATGACAGGCGATGAGCTTCATCACGATAGGATTGATAGAGCTGATCCGGAGACAAAGTTGAGTCGAAAGAGTTGGTGCCATTCTCAGTGATGTCATCATCCATAGTAAAAGTCCAATCAATGCTGTCTGGAGAGTAGCCACAAACAGGACGTATAACATCAAACACATCACATCGGCACAGGTATATGTATTGCTTTTTCGAACAGCAATCTGTGTGCGGAGCCACCCAGGAATTCAAGAAAGAATGGTAGACCAGTAGAGGCGGTAGATCCAGGTGTTCCCTGTAGATGTCTTCATCCAAATGCCCAATAGAATGTGCCAGTGCAAGCTTGTCGAACAAAGCTGTAGTGGGATCAAAACGTGGTAAGGAGACAGTAAAAGAGACAAACATGGTATCTGTTATGGAACATTTCTTAGTAGTGAAACAAGGACCAGTATTAGGGTGTCTGGTCACAAACCCCAAATTCCTAGCTGTGGAGAGAGGAATAGACAAAGTCTGTTGCATACATAT
Organism: Neoceratodus forsteri; assembly: GCA_016271365.2. Taxonomy (NCBI): domain Eukaryota; kingdom Metazoa; phylum Chordata; order Ceratodontiformes; family Ceratodontidae; genus Neoceratodus; species Neoceratodus forsteri. Next base: position 1,170,441,802 of record CM057455.1, on the reverse strand, counting down.
GGAAACACAACTAGAAGTTTTACATTTTGGACAATACCATTTGGAAATGCGTCTATCATGTATGATGTCAGGAATTCTTCCAGATTCTAAATCGCGGAAGAGGTGGTTGATGGTAGTGATAATGTATGAGCCATAAGCAGAGCAGAGTATTTCCCTAGCAATGTATTGTTTATCAGCTTCTCTATTGTTCTGTTGTGTAAGTGCGTTAATCTTATCTTTTGAATCAGTGAATGCTTTAGCGATGTCGTGCATGTTGTATACAGTGTATCTTTCTTCCTGACTAAGGCTATCCACACCATGCAATAATGGAGGTAAAACATTGTTAACCAAGCCAGTGGAGAACTTGGCAGAATGACTTTTGATAGCAGCAATGTCTGCTTTATTCCAGATAGACATAGCAGTACCAAACAGACCTGTGACAGTACCTGTAGCACCTGTAACAGCAGAACTGTCAACTTCACGTTTGTTACATTTATGAGTCAAACTACCAGGAGGAGTTTTCCTCCTAAAATTACCTCAATGTTCAGTAGAATAGACCCCAGTAAAGGGATCCTTCATATGAATCTGAAATGTAGCTAAACTGTCAAGCAATAATGTACTATAAAATGCAGATGTATTAGTATTGTGACACATACCAAACTCTTTCATATTCCAGTAAGTAAGATTAAACAAAACAGGTATATGCATAAACTGTAAATTATTAATCAAAAAACCTGGGAGGGCAGTGGCTGTGAGACAACTCCGGGGACCAGGGTTATGTTTTGGACATTCCAAAAGCTGTTTATCAGTGAGCGGTAACACAGAGAGATACATGGCAGCAGAGGCCATGTGGTGTATAGCACAAAATCTGCAAGCGGAATTTTTGGACAGAGAATTACAGTAAGAAGGATCTATTAAGGCAGTAATATTGTACAAACCAGAATGTCTTAGTGCAGTTTGTAACAAGGACAGTGAACCATTTGGGGATAATTTAGCATTGGGCCAACCCTGAAAAGTTCCTTTGGAGAGTTTGGCCACAGGGAGGATTTGTCCTTGTGATGTGGTTTGCCACTCAATTTGAAGGGTAGATTTGTCAGGAGCAATGACCGAGGCAGTGAGGTAAGCATCGGAACCTTCCTGGACAGTGATCATGGTATCTGGTATTTTGATGGAAACTCCCTCTGTAGGAGGTGCTGGAGGATCCAGTTGTCGGAGGAGGTGCGGTACCATGCCTTGGATGCAGGAGATCACTCCTAAAAGGAGGAAATATAGGAACAAGATAGCCATCTTGTCAGTGTATTTGAAAAGTAAAATCAAAGATTAGTGTATTAGTACAGTTCTGCCCAATGGGGTTAGGAAAAGTAAGTTAAGCTCCTTTGTACAGTTTCAACTGGTTTGCATGCTACCATTTGTCAGTCAGTTTGTTGTTGTGCAGGAGTCTAACTTGGTAGACTGCCGGACTGAGCTTGTTGACAATGGGGTATGGGCCTTCCCATTTGTTGGAGAAGGAGTGGGTGGAATGTGCAAATCGAAGTACCATTACCTGATCTCCAACCTGCCAATCCACTTCTTGTGCGTGTTTGTCAAATTGTATTTTGGATTGTTGCTGGGCTTTGCCCATGCAGTTTGCAGCATACAAGTGTGTGTGTATGAGGTCTTTTCTGAGTTTTTCCATATACTGGTCCACAGACACGCGATCTGCAGTGGGGGTGTGCAGGTCAAACAGTAAGTGTTCAGGTAATCTCATCTGTCTACCAATCATCACTTCAAAGGGTGTCAGCTGGGTATTGGCTGATGGTGTGCCCTGATTGCCATAAGGAGTAAAGGCAACAGGGAATCCCAGGTTTTGGGATTGTCCTCAATAAATTTGGAAAGCATTTGCTTAATCCATCTGTTGGCTCTTTCTACTTGACCTGAGGATTGAGAATGATAAGGTATGTGGAACTTTTGTTGAACTCCAAGGAGTTCAAGGGAGTGGTTCATCAACTCACCTGTAAAACTCGTTCCTTTGTCGGAGTCTATCTTAAGAGGCAGGCCCCACCTGGAGAAAATCTGTTCCACCAGGACTTTGGCAGTTGTCTTTGCTGTGCATGTCTTAGTGGGGAAAGCCTCAACCCACTTAGACAATAGGTCGGTTACCACAAGAGCATACTTATTGTTTCCACTGGTATTGGTCAGAGGGCCAATAAAATCAATTTGGATGACATGCCAAGGGCCAGAATGTCTTTGTGGTAAAAGTTTGGCATTTAATTTTGTAGGTATAGGGTTGTTTTGTGCACAAACAAGGCAATTGTCTATGTACTGTTTAACATCTTTGGTGATACTAGGCCACCAAGCGGTGGTCTTGAGTCGTTGGAGGGTGTTTTCTGCTCCCTGGTGTCCACCAGTAGAAGTATCATGTACTTGGCGCAAAAATTCAGATCTTAGGTGTCTGGGGACTACCCACAACTTGGTGGTAGTGTCATCTGGTTGGAACCAAATGAGCTTGTCATCAAGGGATAAGTGCAACTTACCTTCATGCCTTCGGTAGGGGTTATGTGTAGATAGTCTTTCTTCAGTACCCTTGTCAAGGAATCTGAGCACCTCTCTGAGTTCAGTGTCCAGATGTTGGGCTGCTGAGAGGTCCAAGGTGGAAAAAGACTAAGATTTCTTCTTGAAGGCTGCAACGTGCACAGCTGCATTAGCTTCTGGATGGTCCATCATCCAGACATCCCCCCTTCGGGCCCCTTTCTTAGCAAGGGTGTCTGCAGTGTCATTGAAAGCATGATAGTGTCATGAAGAGAGTGCGCTTTGACCTTGTGAACATAAAGTTTGTGTGTGAACTTCTGTGCCAATGCATGTATGTATGTTACCAATTCTTTGTACTTCACTGGGCTGCCATCAGAAGAGAGGAAGGAGTTCTTCTGCCAGAAAGGAAGAAATTCTGTAAGGGAACAACAAACCCAGTTAGAGTCTGTAAAGATGATAGTATCCTGAGTTCCATGTTGGATGAACTCAAGGGCACAGGCCACCGCTGCCATCTCTGCATACTGTGATGAAGCTACACTACAGCTGCTTAGATATCTTGACGGTGTTTCCATAAGGTATATTACCAAAATGCCTATCCCTGCAATCTGTTCTCCCTGATAGTAGGATGCTGAACCATCAGTAAAAATACGGCACAAAGAGGTACTCTCGAGTACTTGTGGTGAGGCAGGGAGGAAAGGACCTGGATCTGGAAGATCAGGTGACTGTAGTGTACAATCATGGGGTTCTCCTTGAAAAAGGAGGCCATGAGCTAGCAGAGATGGAACTTTGGTCGAGTGGACCTGGATATCTCTATCCTGGAGGAGAAGTGACCAGTGTGTCAGCCTAGTGTTAGAGACTGACCCATCCTTCACTCTCTCTGAGGGCAAAAAGGTAGTTGGCGTGTGGTTAGTGTTGATGATCAATGGTGAGTACCCAATGATATACAAGAAGTGCTTGACAGCCCAGTAGGTTGCCAGAAGGTTCCTTTCACAAAGGCCATACTTCTGCTCCACTGGAGTCAAGAGCTGCGATGCATATGCAATGAGTCTCAAGGTGCCATGTACCTTCTGGGCCAGCACTGCTGACATGGCAATGTCAGAGGTGGCACACTCAAGATGGAATGGTAGTGCCAGATTGGGGTTAACCAGTGCTGGGGCAGAGGCCAGAGCCTGCTTCAGCGATGTCACAGCCTGTGTGTGAATAGGACCCCAAGTCCATGGTGATCCTTTTTGAGTAGTTCATACAGAGGAGCGGCTTTCTGAGCAAAATCACAAATGAAATCTCTCAAATAGTTTACCATACCTAGAAACCTTTGAAGAGTTGCCACACTAGTAGACAATTGCAAGTCTTGTAATCCCTGTACCTTTTTCCAGGTAGGGCTTCGACCTTGGTCAGTTATTTTTAGACCAAGAAAGAATACTTCGTTCTGACACAATTGTGCTTTTGCCGGGTTACATTTCAGGCCTGCTCTCTGGATGAGAGTCAGTAGTTTGTCCAAGAGATCCAAATGTTGTTCCTGCGTGGCCGTGGCCAGCAACAGGTCATCCACATACTGAAAGAGACATTGGGGGTAGAGAAACTCTGGAGGGTGTCCATCATGTGGAGATGGAAGAGGGATGGACTGTTATGGAATCCTTGTGGCAAGCAAGTCCACATGTACTGTCGTCCTTCAAAGGTGAAGGCAACCTTATATTGACTCTTGAAGGCCAATGGCAATGACCAAAAGCCATTGGAAATGTCCAGGGCACTGAACCATTTCTGATCAGGTGTTAGAAGTTGGAGCACATCTGGTGCCGATGCAATGGTTGGTGAACAACTGGGAGTGACCTGATTCAGTTTCCTGTAGTCAATAGTAAGTCTCCAGGCACCTGTGGGTTTCTTCACAGGCCATACTGGGGAGTTGGCAGTAGAAACACAAGTTCTGATTACTCCTAGTTTAAGGAGTGACTTGATCATTTCTCTAAGGGAAGGCAAGGCCTCAGCTGGAAAAGGCTATTGCCTTTGCCTTTCATGTGCCAGGCCGGGCACTTCAATGACAGTGTGCATACTACCACAGTCATGCTTGTTAACTGCAAACGCTTCTAAATGTCGTTGTAGAATAGGTAAGAGTTTTGGAAAAAGTTTATGATTCCTGAACAAATCTATGACGTCATACTGTTTGTCATTGACAGATGTCGTTGCCACAACATGTGAGTCGGGAATCAGGATGGTATGGTATTGACCCTGAATCTGTATCAACAGCATGTTAGCTAGATCCACCACACAGCTGTGTGGTGCAAGGAAATCGATTCTTATGATACTAGGATTTTCATGCAGTACCATCAGTTGGAAAGTATGTGAGGCCTTCAGGTGGCCTAGCTCGACTGGTAAGGGTAGGGAACGGTATGCAGGCAGCCTAGTACCATCGACTCCTGACATATTGGTCTTCCATCCGGTAGACCAAGGGGATGTGTCCGGGTGTTCATCATGTAGCACAGATACAGCTGCACTTGTATCTAGTAAGACTACTAGTTGTCGGCCCCCGACCTTGGCCTCCGTGCAGGGCCTTCCGTTTGTATCCAAGACCAGCTTGCTTACAATACGGACTGGGGCCTGTAATTCTCAATCCATATTTCCGGAAGCATGCAGAGGTTGGGCCTGGCTTCTGGGAATGACTTTGCAGTGCTGTACCGATGCAATATAGGGAGGAGCTTCGGGGTTCAGGCTTGTATGGGTCTGTGGGCTTGTACTTCTGGCATCTCCATGGCTGGTTGTGGCGTGGACCACCGGTTACACTGCCACAAGGGTCTGCATGGGAACAGCATCTGGTACAGAGTGCACTTGTCCCAGAAGCTCTCGGAATTTTCAATTTTCTTCAGCTATCTCCCTATATGAAGGACCCGTTCTCTGTGGTGGTTTTCCTCTGCCCTTATGCCTCCTGTTCTTAGGCCAATTCCGGTTCCCACCCCACTGCTGTTGTTGTTGTTGGGCCTGTTGGGGGTTTTGTTGGTTACCAGCTGGAGGGGCTGACGGATGTTTGGTCTGCTGGTGTTGGGCTTGCCCTTCCACTGTATAATGTGTCGTGGTCCTGGGGGCGGGTTCCACGGCAGCTACTTTCTTGGAACTGGAACCCAAATCACGGATGTACAGTTGATACACCCTCTCAGTTTTCCCAAGAATATCGGCAAACCTATCCGTATTTGGGTAAGTGGTTGGCTCTACCTTTTCTCTTACTGCTGGGATCATGTTCCTAAGGAATAAGGTCTTGTATTCAATAAGATCTACATCCGCAGCTTCTTGTGCAAGGTGTTTTCCTGCTCGGTAGGCCATCCAGAGTCTTTGGTGGTAGGTTGAAGGGCTTTCTTTTGCATTCTGTTTTACGGGGTATGCCAGCATCACTCCTACTACACCTGGGCTATGAGCAGAAATGTGCTCAGCTGCAACCTCATCAAAGGTAGCGTTCCCATCCTGCCGAACTGCTTCGGGGAGTTTGGCCCATAAACCAGGATTGATGGTCTGGCGTAGTATTTGGACCTGATATTCTGCAGCGAGGCTGAGCATCCCACATTTAGAACGTACCTTTTCCAAGTGACAGCTGAGATTGTCGGACGGGCTCATCCGGCCGATACTGTCAGCGATTTGCTGAACAGAGTAGGCCATTTGTAGGGGATTAGTAGGTGGTCGATCAGGCAAAGGTTACGCATCTTGCGCACCATCCAAGGCTGCGCGAGCTGCAGCTTCGGCTGCAGTGAGGACAACACCATCCTGAGTGCCAGCTTCTTGGAAAATCTGTCGAATCTGACTTTTAATAGCTTTCATACTCCTTTCAGGAAGAGGAACATTACCTAATGCTCTATCAATCATGGTTTCTATCTCTTGCCTGTCTTTCACACTAATAACGGCTACCAGAGGTGCCATCTGGACCAGGCTTGAGCCTGCTCCCCCCCCCATCATGGGTGCAGCCATTTTGGCATTTCCCATGATGAGCGTCACGACGTCATCGATGTGTGACCTGGGGAGTTGGGGGTTGGGACCCGCCATACTGTGGATGGCTGGGTAGGGATTCTGGGCCATAGTAGGGGTCTGACTGGGCGTTGCACTGTGAAATATCTTCATCAGATAACTCCCCTTCTGATGACGAGTGAAAGGCAGGGGCTACGCCTCCCATTGCCTTAACATGGCCAGCCAGAACCTCTCGCTGATGGCGCAGTGTTGCCATCTTAGCTCTACATTCATCATGATTCACACTTGCAACATCCATATCAATCTGATCCTGCTTCTGTTTTTGCAAAACTCAGTACGCGGCACTCAATTCGTGATTGTCCCTATAGGCTATTTCTAAATCATTACGTACCTGGTTGATCTCATCCTGAAGCTCACCCATTTCATCACTCAGCTGTGCATTCGCAGCACTCAACAAATCATTCATTTGCACAACCTGACTCTTATCCTGTCTCAAACTTTCACACTCCTGCTTCAAAGTACACATTTCTTGTTCACCAGCCTGTGCTGAATGATGCAATAGTGAATCCTTTTCATTTCACAGAGTTTGGAGCTCAGACTCCAAGTTCTGCTGCAGTCTAATACATTCCGTTTCCTGTAAACCCATCTCTTGCTTAAGAGATGTGATCTGCAGATCAAGGGTTTGAAACTTCGCTTCAGAGGCTTCCAAAGCAGTGTAGAGAGTGGCGACCATCAACCCTTTAGCGTGATGCTTATTGGTTGACTGTCGTGTCTGTGTACTGGGTTGAAATCCCCAGTACAGGGTTGTCGGATTGACTTGTGTCCCACGCGAAGTCAGCCCATCCTCCATGGGAGGCAAGGAAGTTAGAGACATGAAAGCTCAGTTCTGCGCCGATATCTGCTACTGTGACCATTGTGTGGGAAGGAACGAAAATTTGAACTGTGAAAAAGACAGCGTGTTGCATATCGATCCACAACATGAGTACTTTAAACACAGCTGGGCTACTGTATAAGTTGCAGGCTTGCAATTCAAAGCTGCTATGGAGTGGATCGAGATGGCATCGACCACACCAGAAAAGTCAGCCAGACTTTGCAAGTGACTACAAACTGGTCTTTGAAAAACGGGAGAGGTGGTACGGGAATGTACACCTACAGTCCCCGTGGGAAGGGAAAAGTTTAAGCAACAAGTGAAAACTTACAAACACCAAATATCGCCTGCACATGGTCGCCAATTTGTTGAGAGGTCTAAACCTCACCTTCAGATTCTTGACGATATTGGGACTGCAAGTAATCACAAACAAGTTGCATTTAAGTAATAAACATGTTTATTACTACAAAAGGATAAATCACAGTTGCCCTAAGCAGTTCTTACCAATATGAACTGGGAGCCAGTGCTAAGCGTTCCCTACACCTCGAGGTTTCTCTGTAGTCTCTTGGGATCTCTCGGGTCTCCGAGGTGTAAAGCCTGTGCATTACATTATATACCTATGATAATTACTATGGTTACTGTAAGATAGAAATATTTCTAGTTACAGAGATGAGCCCTATTGGCTAAATTAGAGGTGGCTCCACGGTCCAGGATAACATTATACAATTCTGTAAAGTCATCAGTTTTAGAACAAAGAAGTTCTTATACAGAGTCTTACATAAGCAAGTGTAGTGGTGCACATCACCAAAGGATGGCAATGTTGCCTTACATATTATAATTACTTCAAGGACAGGTGTCTTGGCATCTGACAAGAAACAGACAGAAAATCCATGGTATAATATGTGTGCATTAACAAGCAAAGTGGATTACAACAATATGCATTCATATCCTGACATCTACTCTTATGCAGTAGATGCCCATAGCCCTAAGTATTAGTGTAACCTATACATAAGCATTAGCTGTCTACGGTGTACCTTTGAGGGTATCAATTAGGGTGCAGGGACCTCATGTAACACTATCAACTTGTCATTTCCAGTGATTACTGTAGGGCACCGTCTTACCTGTAGAGACACTGGAATTGCATCTTTAGCAGTCCAGTAGTCGGTTCTACCATGGATCATGTTGTGATGTGAACATCATTGTACTGAATCTGTGCCCCAGTCATAGGGTTTCTGACTTGGACCTTAATCCATGGCTGCTGGGGGCATCCACTGTCACCTGCAAAGAGAAGAAAATAAATTTAAATTCTGCCTGCATGTCCTACACATGACACTGTTGCTGTACCTTGCAGGCATCATGGCTGTGGTGTAGCACACAGCTGGTTGGCTGACCCACCTCTACCTGTGCATGTCCATGCACTGTCCCCCACTGTAATGACTAGGCTTGCATGCTGGCACACAGCATATGTAGCAGGTTATGCCATGTCCTTGCCTGACGCAGCACATGATCCCTACACAGAACACTGTGGCTGCCATTTGTGCTGCTGGCACTGATACATGCTTACTGTGGTGCTGTGCCCTACCAGTACATTGGTCGTCTATGGTCCTGCACATGGCTTGTCCTTTGTGCCTCCAGTAACCTGTGTGTGTGTGCCTACCATTGCAGCAATGTAGGTTGTCACCGTCTCTTTGTCCATGTCAATGGCATACCTGTGAGCCATCCATCCCATAGTGTACAGTAGGCACAATAGCGGCCATAAGCCACCAGACCCTGCCAAAGTGTAAAAAAAGAAATTTTCACCTTGAATTTCAACTGCCTTAATGTAAAAGAATTGGCCATAGAAACATTTTCTTTTAAACCAAGCAGACCTGCAAATGCTTAACCCTGGTATACGAAATTCCCCCCAACACCCAGGAAGCCTGGCACAGTCTACATTGATCAATATGATTGCAAGCTTGCAGGTTTCAAGGAAATTCAAATGCCAGCTAAATAAATCCGTTAGATTCAGACATTGTCTAACTACTTCAAAGGTACTTTGAAATCAGGACCCTGCATTTCTTAAGGTCACTGAGTCATACCATGAGAAGGGGGCCTCACCTCTGAAACCATATTGCCAAGGAACTGGATCTTTGAAACAGGGAACAACCTGCTACCAATTACCCTATAAGACTGCAATGAGATCACCTTCTATCACCTCATCATGAACATGTGCAGTAGAAGGTTTTGTGGTTATAATTCTATTGTCTGTCACCTTATGGACAAAGTTCAACAAGGCAAATAGGCAGGTCAATGACAGAGCCATGATGATTTAGAACCTCTCTGCACTTATGCTATAAGATGTCCAATCCAAGGCAGGCTTCTGCCCAAATATGGCTATACCATCCCAAAGCCATGTGCTACTCCTGAAGTAAAAGAAAACCTCAGGACCCTTCTGAGGAAGTATTCTGCCTATAAAGGACAGCCCCAAGGAGCAATACTTTGTGATTATCTACTCGCTGTCTTCTAAATCTGTTACATTTCTGAAGAGATCTCTCATCTATGCTACTGCTACTGACTCTGAAAGAACTATTAGTCTACTGAAGCAACAAAGACCTTGGCATCTGCCATAATGTAGGAGACACTGAAACTTGTACTGACTATCATTTTATATTCTGCAAGCCTTGAGGAGAAAAATAACTCAGAAACCCAGGAAGAAATCTTCACGCAGCCATCTAAGATACTCAAATCTCCAAGAAAAAAGGGAAACAAGAGACTCTTTCGAAAAGCTGGTGAAGTATATATGGATATAGACATACCTTTACTGGTTTAAAGGTGATTACTAAAATACTGTGGGCCCGATTCCAAAACAATTACGCCAGGTGTAAATGCAGTGCTCCAGTCCTGATAGTGCAAACTGCAAGTTATGCCAGCAATTTGCAACATGCGCGATTCCAAAAGAACACTTGCCTCAAACCACAACTGCTACGACAAACGCAAGTTATGACGCAGTTACGCCAAAGAAAGCCTACGCCACTGTGTAATGTGGCTTATGACAAGCATAACACACCAGCACCATGGAACTGCTATTCCAGAACAGGTGGCTTAACGAATCATGCCAGAGAATGGTAAAGTAAGTTAGAACAAGGAAAAGCTGTCCTAACCAGAGCACAGGCCATAGAAACACTCCCCCCCCACAAAGCCATACTGCAGCATACCCCCAACCAGTAGGTCCCGACTGTGGAACTAATCAGCAAACTGTGGAACACCAAAGCAAACATGCCCTAGGAAGCCCAGGACACAGTGACATAGGTAGCAGCATGGCCAGACAAGCCAATAGTAAGTGACATACATACCTGGTGTAACATGCACCATAGCATGTAGCACAATAGCCAAGCACAGCATGTGGGACAAGGCATTACAATGTGGAACAGAGATGTGGTGGGACATACAGTAGGGAACAATGCCATGTAAAGTGGGACAGTTGGAGGTATGTACTGCTGACTGTATTGCTGAGTTGCGACATGCATACTGCTACGCCACTATTGCGAGATACGCCATGTCTTGTGGGTGTAACTTGCAACATGTGTAGTTTTGCATTTTTCATTGTATCTGGCAATTCTCTTGGAATATGGCGTAGCTCACATGTTGTAGGGTTTTTGGTGTAACTTTACACATTGGCGTGTTTTGCGCCCTGCTCTCACCGCTGTCTTGGAAACAGGCCCCGTGTCTTTTGAGAATCATGGTTCTAGAAATAGATATATAAATACTGCAGTGAAATGTTATTTCAAATGCTAGCAGAAACTTATTAGTACCAAGGCATTAGGTGCTGGTTAGTAAAGAATATCTCCAGAAAAGGAGAGCTAGGCCTTATAATTACGAAAGGAAAACTGACAAGATTTACTATGCACAAAGCAGTATGTTAACAGTTAACTGTATTTGTGTTGAAATAAACAGCTTTTAATGGTACTCCATGTCTAAGGAAATCTGTTGTCTCAGAAAATTACCACAAAAACAAGTAAGCACAAGTTACTTACACGTTTCAAATAAAAACAGCCACAGAGGTAAAGTTAATTAATTGTAATTGTGCTTACAAGATAGTGTACCTGATGTGGGCCTGAGATTTATGCTGATAGCTACGGCAGTCTACCTTGGCATGGAGTGCAATAGTCTTAAGATTGTACTGAAAAGATAAATGTTTTTTATTATTTAACTGAATAAAGAAAAAAAAAGGAGAGAGAAAAATCTGTTCTCTCTCTGCTTTTAAAAGTCTGCCAGGCAAGGGAAAAACACTTCCTTGTTTTCACACAAAGCTGAAAGAGGCTTTAAATGAAAAAGGAAAGTAATTTTGTGACCGCAGACTGTCTTCAGAAAACAGCAGGTTTTTAAAGGTTTAAAGGCACAGTACATTTATAGTGCTCTGCTTTATAAAAAAAAAGAAAGATAAAAGAATATTTTCATCAGAGCTTTTCCCAGGGTATCAAAAGGATTCCCCTCCCATACTCACTCCCATGTGTAGTCCTCAGAGGTAGGAGACTAAAGATACCCCCCCCCCCGGAGCTAGATATTTCCTTGGAATATCCAGAGGAAACCTCTTCTGAAGTTCAGAGAGAAATAAGTGCTTTTTTTCACGAGGCAATCTTTGAACAAAAGATTCCCTTGGAAAACATTCCCACTGAAGAATTACAATGTGGAGAACTGGATTCTCACCTGTTGGCTGAAAATAAGACTAGGTCCAAGAAAAGACAACTAAACCCCATATTACTAGAATACACCTTATACCTCCAACATAAAATTTGTCATAAAGATGCTCGAAGCAGGCTATGTGTGTAGAGATGCAGCAAAATGAAATTCCACTTGCAAAGTGAACGCGAAGTGGCTACTTCACGTCATCATAATGCTACGTGAAGTGGCCATTGAAAAGTGCTCACTTCGTTTTGTTATTATGAATTTGCATTGTTATTCCACCTTAACGAGAAGTAAGGCGGAATAACAACAATATAGGCACTTTAGGCAGCCCCCAACACACCACATGGTATACAGTACTGTAAGTCACATGCTTTAGCCAGGCAGGAAGTAAGTGAGTCATACAAGCTGATGCTTTCACTTTCTCCTTTGCAGAGGTAGAGAGAGGAAGCATTTTGTGTAGGAGAGAAGAGTTCGTTAACAAGTTTCTTTCTTGAGCAAATTCCCAAAACCCAAAAGCCTTTTAAAAAGCAAATTCTTTAGTTTATTTTGTACTGTTTTGTCAGTTCTTTCTGGTGACCGATTTCTTTGTTTTATCAGTTGTTTTTTTGTGTGTGTGTGTGTGTGTGTGTGTGTGTGTGTGTGTGTGTGTGTGACTGTGTGTGAAGTTGCGTCAGAAAGGGAAGAAGTATTTTTTTTTTATGCAATGGACCAGGGACAGTATGTGGCCCATGGCTGGAGGGGAGTGCGCACGCATGGGGGTCATAGCCTGGTGGTGTAGGACCACTCCAGACTCTATGGTCCTGCACCCCCCCCCGGAAGCAGCAGCACCACCAGTGCCACCACCACGTCCACCAAGTCCGCCACCACCACCACCACCAGTAGCAGCTGCAGGAGCTCCAGCAGCAACACGTCAACAGCAGCAGGTGGAGTCCCAAGTGCGTGACCTTGCTGCTGGTACTACACCTGTCCCTCCTGTGCCTGATCCCCCCTGCAGCTCCCAAGTTTGGCAGTTTTTCAACTGTGTCAGGGGAAAAACAGCCTTGTGGTGTGTATGCTTTGTGGTGTGTTGGTGCACCGTGGCCCCCGGGGCACATCTGGGGACTGGGAGCCAGCGCACATGTATGCTGAACTACCACAAGGTGGAGTGTCAGGCTGCCACCGAATGGGCCAGGCCTCCATCTGCTGGCTCTTCTGTGGCAGTGGCAGGGGTTGCTGCTGTTGCGCATTGTCACAGCAGGAGGAGATCCACAGCGGCAGCTGCTCCACCACCACCCCCACCACTGCCACCAGCACCACCCTCACCACCATGACTACTACCTGGTCCCCCCACACCAGTGGACCCCACAATACCTGCAACTCAGGCAGACATAGCACTTTTGTGGGCTATGGTGGAGGAAAATAATGAGATGGTGGGTGCTGTCCAGCAGCAGGTGGAGCAGATCAAGCAACCCCAGTTATAGATTATGTCAATGCTCCATCTGCTGCTGAAACATCAGAAGATCCCCCATTAGCTTTTTTTTCAGCACACCTCCCCCCATCCACTGCTGTAGTGTTTTGTCTTTTGTTTATGTTTAATAACAGACATTGACTTATTATGGGAACTTGTTTTTTGAATAACTTTTGAACCATTTAATATTTTTTCTCGAAATCTTCGGAAGGCACATTAGGGACCCTGGCCGCACGTTCCCTGAAGATTTTGGACCAGTCGCGCAAACTGTGCAACCTGTAGGCTCGACCGTAAAATTCCAAAATAGCATAAACGCATGCACAGATCATGCTTAATAACTCTGCAGCTGTATATCCGACTAGTATCAAACTTGGCAGATCCCAAGGCGTATGGGTCTTGATCGCGTATTCCAAATTTCAGTCAAATACTTCAAATGGTTTAAAAGTTATTAAGGTGCAGAATTTTGGGTTTAACATGTAAATGGCTCCTCAATCCTAACTATGGTAGCACTACCGTGCAACCATAATATAAATATATATGTGTATATATATATATATATATATGTATGTATTTTCTAGGTGGTTGTTGACACACATATATATATATATATATATATATATATATATATATATATATATATATATATATATACACACACACACACACACACGTACTCACTGTATTGTTTTGCATCACAGGTCACATACTGCTGGTGCATATTCCAGTGCTTGATGAGAACTTTTGGTGTTGATATTGGAAATGGAATACTCTCAAGCCAATGAAGATAAGTATTTTTTTTTTGGTGGGGAGCATATTTGCAAGTAGATCTCATTAATAATAGTTTATTATTTTGTTACTTCTTCACAGATTTCATATGCATCCTTCTCCAGTCCGGTAATGATGGTCATGGTCATCGACTGAAAATAACTTCTGCATGTTGCATGTCTGCCCCAGCCTGGGGTGGGGGTGCATGATGTTGAAGAAGTTCCTTGGATAAGGAAACTATGACATAACAAATCATCTGGAAGTTTCCTAAAAAAAGACTTATTACAACTTGATTACAGCAGTAAGACATTATGTTTAAGCCGTGGCTGTTCCACCACGGGTATCTGGATTAACACAGATAGCAAGCTGTCCCACTGCAATCATCAGATCACAATTTAATTTAGTACCAGGCTGTGTAACAGATACACTGTGACAATGTCCCTGCATCTCAACTCAAGTTATATTTCAAAACCACATCTTGTCAAGTAACACAACCTGGTCCAACTTTTTCAACACTGTCATGGCTTCACAGCTGAAAATTTGGAATACAGTACATGATATGTTGCAGAAATATTTTTTGTGATGTGCATGTCACCTAGTTTATAAATCCTCAGTCAGATTTGTTGAACTCTTATGAAAAAAAAGGAACAGATGAAATAAAATTGATATACTTACCAGTATGGATTGAAAATGGATATCCCACAGGTTCCTGTAGATAGTACTGCTGCTGTACCACTGATATAGACCTTCAACGGAGGAGAGTTGTTTGTTGTTAACCTGTAAAAAAATAAAATAAGTTGACCATATGTGTTAGACCATTGCAGCTCAGAAAAGCAACAGAAAACAAAACACAAAGCTAAAGGAAGTTGAATAGCATGAAAAACATTAGTACGCATACTCACTTTGTAGTTTTAATAGTAAGAAACCTTGTGCTTGTGGCTGATGGATGTGGTCTCCTGCTCGGCTTCCTCTGCCTTGGCACGGTCAATGTAATGGAAAAACATCGTCACAATGACACTGGTGGTGGGTGGTAGTTGTCATAGCTGCAGCACATGATGATGTTCCCTCTCACATCTTCCTGTATATAGTGGTGGTGGCAGTGGCGATTTGAACAGTGGTCTTATGGTGGTGGTATGCCAGGGGGGCACATGGTCACATTCCCTATGGTAGCAGTGGCAAACAGCAGTCTTATGCTGGTGGTAGTCCAGGGGAACACATGGTCACATTCCCTATGGTAGCAGTGGAGAACTGCAGTCTTATGGCGGTAGTAGTTTGGGGGACAGGATATACTGTGCTCTGTGTTATAAATGTGATGACGTGACATATGGAATTTGAGTCACTATGAGTGGGACAGTGATTTAACTTTATGAAAAAGAGAACATGTGTCATACAAGACATGTGACAGCCTTTTAACCACTGAAGTTAAAACCTGCCAACATTAACCTCATCATCATTCATCATCATCATCCTCAGAAAGAAAGCTACCCTCACAGTCTTCTATGTCTGAATTCTGACCACAGGGAAACACTTTCTCCACTGTGTTACCATCTACATCAGTGCTAGGCCACTTCATGCTGTCACTGCCATCAGGATGGTCCCTTTCTTCTACATCTGCAAAACCATGAGTATGCCAGGGTACAGACACTGAGGTTGCAGTCTGAGCTGGTATGTGCCTCTCATTCATTTTTATGAATGTCAGCAAACATTTGCAGGAGAGAGGTTTGTATGACAATCCCGAGCTATTGCACCTGCTGAGTTGAATACCCTCTCGACACTTACACTGGAGGGTGGGCATGTCAGGTCATTCAGTACCACAACAGTTAGCTCTTGCCATTCACTGACCTTTCCACTCCAGTATAAAAGGGGATCATCAGTGATTGATAGATGCCTGTTTTCAGAGACATATGACTCAACCTTTCGGGGTGCTGCTCTAAGTCCAGTGGTTGATACATCATCCGCTTCTCCGGAATCATTTATGTCACAAATCCCCACTTAGAACAAAGCCTCCCAAAGTGGGTTAATGCCAGCCACTTTTGATGGCAGACCACTTGGAACTAAAGTCCTGTTCCCCTTACAGGATATGCTTGATACTACTCCTCCTCCTCCAGGTTCACCTTTAGCCTGATTATGTTGTTCAGGTTTCCTGATCTTGGCACGTGACTTCTGTGCCCCATGAATCAAGTGCACCAGTTGCCCGCTGACATTTTTTACCTGTTAAGGCCAGCCCTCTAATACTGAGGCAATTTCACATTTGTATCGTGGGTCCAGCATTGTTGCTATTGCAAAGTTGTCGCTATGCTGAATGTTCAAGATGTGAAGTTTCTGGTCGAATACTGTCAGCATGTGTTTCAGTAACACACTGCTAGCACTGTCTCCGGCAACATCAAGGCTATGCTGTGCATTCACCAATATCTGCCTCAGCACCCGCAGCAGTGGAATTGATTGGCTAATGGAGGCAGACTTACCACTCACTGCCTGAGTGGCATGTTCAAAAGTCCCCAAGATTCTTATTACAGAGTCCATGAGGCACCACTGTTCAGTCATCATAGACATGGAGGCCCTGGAATTGTCACGGCTAGTGTGCATGACAAGATATTCTGAGATGGCTTTGTATTGTTCATACAACCTCTCTGCCATGTATAAAGTGGAGTTCCACTGGGTGACAACTTCCAGCTTCAAGTGGTGCTGCAGGAGGCTGTTTCAGATCTGCAACTGCCGAAGTTGTTCACGGGCCTTTGCAGAGCATGAAAAGTGAGAACAGATATGGCGTGCAACTGTCAGCATTTCATTTATATCAGGGTGCTGCAGAAACTCCTGCACCACAAGAGTTAAACAGTGGGTCATGCATGGAACCCTAAAAAAGCCACCATTCATGACGCCTTTCACCACATTTTACCCATTGTCACTTGCTATGAAACCAGCTCTCAGCCACTTGTCAATTTCAGTCAGTACCATGTTCAACATGTTTCACCAGTGTGTGAACAGGTCTCATTGTACATAGCAGCATAGCAATCGTTGCATGCTGTCAAATTCCTGGAAGATTGCTACCATGACACTACACCTTACTACATTGATTATTCACACTACCAACAGCACAAACAATCCCCAGCACCTGCGCCCAGTGTGCAGTTATACACAAATATGAACTCCCCGCTGTTTTACCACTTGTCCACATATCCATGTTTAAATAACTGACTGGAAAGGAGGAATGTTGAAGGACATATCTTACTGAGTCGAACACAGTATGGTACAACTCAGGGACAGCACGGGTCGAAAAGTATGTTCTGGATGGGACTTTCCATTTTGGACAGGCACGTGCAACAAACCACAAGAACCCAGAATTCTCCACAAAGGAGAAGGGCAAAAGATCAGTTGCCAGCATTTCAGCTACAGCAGCATTAAGTTCACGTGACACTGTATGATTGGGTGGGTACTTCAGCTTACGTGCAAAAACACTCTGTAGCGTGGGCTGACTTAAACGTTTTAGATGGAGTGTGATGACAAATGGTGTTGCTTTGTGAATGGCAGGGGCTGGAGTGTGGCCGTGTGATGAAGATGGTTACACAGGTGATGACAAACCCACAAATGCAGTTATTTTCCCAGATTTACCAACAGGGGTTGATGTACCACTTGCACTAGACATACTGCATTGACCACCACCATCACCAAAACTGCTACTCTCACGACCACTGGACAAGACTTCAAAATAATTCTGCTCTTCCACCTCATCATGCCTATAGTAATCATCTACTGTTATTTCATCACTACTGCAAGCATTTAATTTTCTACTCGATGCTAGAGTCATGGAAGAGGATAACATGCTCATTATGGGTGATGACGAGGGTGAATGCCCCACTGTGGTACAGGTATTAGTGACCATGCTGTGCTGAGTCCACAGTGCCATGTGCCTATTCTTAAGATGTGTATGCTGTCCCCCTGTGCCCAGATGGCTCCCCTTTTTACCTTAACTCTCATGCACCTGGCAAACCTGGCAGATTGCAACTGACTCATCATTTGTATCTTCCACAAAAATATCCCAAACACGGGATTGTGATGCTCTAGTTTTAACATGTTGCTCCAATGCTGCTTATTGGACTCTGTTTTTTTAAGCCATGAAGTGAGGGGTGTGATACAGGATTTTTCAGGCAGGACACCCTTGGACAGCAACTGACCACCACGACTACTTATCATTATTATTGGGTCATCATCATCAACTGAAACTGGTAAATCACAACTTTTTACAGTGGGGAGGAAATGCAAACAGACCCAGACACAGCCACCTTGAGTTTCTTTTTCTCTGGTTCCCAACAGGAATCACCAACATCATCATCATATTCATCAACATCATCCACATCTTATGCTTGGATGCTGGCATATGGACTGCATGTTGCAACTACAGCAACATCATCATTATCAGCACCACCATCACCCGAAATTTTTTCACCACACTGTGAATCACTACATGGCAAATGCTTGACCTGAACCGTGGTGGAAGAAATGTCACTTTGTGTGCTATCATTGACATGATGATCAGAATCCTCATGTTAAGTTACTGGGATGTTACTAGGGAGTATGACATCATCTACACTGTCACTCACTGCCACTGCTTCACACTCCACTATATTTTTGGACATGCTAAACTGGTCAGAAGTGAAACTTGAGACAGCAATGCTCATACCACAACACCAGCAACTGCACTAACACCACCAGCTGGGACAGCATAATTTCCTCCAACTATGAGTGAAGCTACTGATTGCACTGTAAAAAACATTGAAGGAGAAATACCTTTCTTTACATCAGGAATGCACTTCTGTGACTGCATACTGCTACCACACCCAGAGACAATCTTACCACTGGCAGCAGTGCAATGGCAAGAAACAGCTTTGCTTGCAAGTCTCTTTGCGGGTATTTTGGGGGATCAACAGGAATATTTTAAACAAATTTAGATTTTGGAACATTCAGTCTGGGAGGGGACTGGGGGGTGACGCTGGATGTGAAGCTAAAAAAACAACAGTGGCTTCAACAACAGATACAGACGCAAAGCCACACAAGTTCAACAACACCTTAACTAACCAGTGGTGTTCTCAAGTCACAAACAATCCAATCTGGAAAACAATACCTTTTGCCAGTGGGGGAGGGGGGACACTGACTGCAGATTACTGCAGAGCAAAACCAAGAAGAGATACCACAATGGCAGTACAAAATCATGCAGCTGCAGTGGATAGCAGGTTCACACTGCTGCACCTGAAATTACACTGTGGCACAATAAAAGGTGTATTATTTGATGTCACGTAATGCACTGCGCTCACACTCACACACACACAGAATTTATCTACAAGTAATGAGTAGCAAATTTAAAACTTCAATAATATACAACGTATTTTAAACAGTCTCACTGCTGCACCAGGTCCCTCCAAACCAGACCACAGCACACACAATCAGCAAAAAAATGTCAACAATTACTGAAACTATTACTGTGTGTACATTAACACAGTCAGTTATATAAGAAAAATATAACCAAAAAACAAAAAACGCCCTATTTCTCCAACTTAAATCTACCTACACCAGATACGCCTCACCCCCAAAGCACACTTCCACTGCCTCTCACTATACAGACTGAATGTTGTACATTAACATTCAAATTCCACACACAAACAATAAACGCTCAATGATATGAGCACAGGAGGGTTTCCCACAATCAATGAACTAAAGTTTCAGCAAAAGAAATAACTCAAAAAGACTTTTTTAACAGCTTTTAGAAGGTTTTAATCACAGAGAGCTCTCAGTAAAGACTATCTCCTACAGCTTCCTACATACACTACCCTGAACTGAGGCTGTGCAGAACAATCTAGAGCCCATGTGACCTGAAATCCTATGAATCACTGCAAAATTCGCCTTTGGAGCTTAAAAACAAGGCAAAGTGAGGTGAAGTACATTTTTCTCAATGTACTTCACCTTATGTCACATGTATGTCACTGAGACCTGGGCCACTGCAGGACACGACTGGGACCTGAACCTGGAGGGTTACACTATGCTCAGGAAGGACGGGGGGAAGGAAGGGGAGGAGAGGTAGCAATGATAGTCAAAAACTGCATTGGCATATGGGGAGTAGAGGAGGTGGAGGGAACCGTGGAGGCATTTTGGGTCACCTTGATAACAAGGGGGGGCAAGACAGTAAAAATAGGAGTGGTGTATAGACCCCCTGTGCTGGCGGAGGAGCTGGAGGAGAGTCTAGTGGTAGATGTTGGGAGACACTGCAGACTGGGCAGGGGAAGGGTGGTAGTGTTGGGGGACTTAAACATGCCAGGAACAGACTGGGAGACTATGACATCCTCAGTGGCCAGGGAACAGAGGTTGTTGGATGTCTTTCAAGATGCATTCCTAACTCAGCAGGTGGGGGAACCGACCAGGGAGGCACGGGTGCTGGATGTGGTCCTGGCAGACAGTGACCAGATTGGGGGCCTGGAGGTAAGGGACCCATTGGCAGGGAGTGACCATGCCAAGGTCTGGTTCTGCCTGGACCTAGGAGGGGTAGAAGACTGCACAAAGACGGAGGTAACTGACTTCACGGGGGTGAATTTTAAGGAAATGGGAAGGATCCTTAAGGAGCATTTGGATGTGATTGGGTCAGACATGGACACTGACGGTAGGTGGGAAATCATCAGGAGAGGGGTGCAGGATGCTACCAGCACCTGTGCAAGAGTAAGATGAAAATGCGGTAGGGCCCGAAAACCCTGCTGATGGACCAGGGAGGTCTAGGAGGTGGTGCGGGGAAAGAAGGCAGCCTATAGGCAATTCAAGTGCTCAAGGATTGAAAGGGATCGAGGGGAGTACAAGCTGATGGCTAGAAGGGCCACTAGGGTGGTTAGGGCGGCTAAGGCAAGGAAGGAGCAGAACCTGGCCAAGGAAATTAGGAGAGGGAACAAGGGGTTCTTTAGATACATTGGGGAAAAACAAGGGGTAAAGGGGCAGATTAGCGGGATTAAAACAGGGAGAGATGGGCACAAGACCGGGGAGCAGGCTGAGGTACTAAATGAGTACTTCACCTCAGTTTTCACCAAGGAAAATGAAAGCTGCATCATACATGGGAGGAGACAGTGATACTGAGAGGGGGACCTTACCGACTCGGCAGGTCTGGGGAGAGGGGAGGCATCACTGGCAGGAGGGGAAGGCTAGCAGGGAGAAGAGGTAGCAAAGTGGAAATCACAGCAGAGAGAGTGAGGAAGCCTCGGGTCCCTTAAGATGGAGAAAGCACTGGGCTGGATAAATTACATCCCAGAGTGCTGAAGGAACTTGTGGATGTCCTGGCGAAACCCCTGGCAGAGCTTTTCACCATCTCTCTGAGGACAGGGTGGGTGCCCCAGGACTGGAAGGTGGCGCATATAGTGCCTATCCACAAGGGGGGATCAAGGGAGATTAGATCAGTGCAGTAGGACATTGCAGAGTTGGGGAGGGGCCTAAGACAAGTAGCACACACAGTATCCTTCTCAGAGGTGCTGCCTGTCAATGGCATGGGGGAGGCGAGGGTAATTAGCACCATGCAGTTTAATGAATGGTTGAAAAAATGGTGTGGAGCACAGGGGTTTGGCTTCATTGGGGACTGGGGTTCCACCTGGAGGGACACCAGCCTATACTTAGGCAGGACGGTCTGCATCTGTCCAGGAAGGAACAAGTCTTTTGAGCAATCGGTTTAAATGCTTCATTGTCAAGCTTTTAAACTAGTCAAAGGGAGAGGCACTGATAAGCAGCAGGAAAATCCCACCTCTCCCTACAAAACAGGTACTAAATGAGAAAAGACCGAGGTAGAAAGATCAGTGGGGATGCTGCAACAGAGGTAAAGCCATCAAAAATGGAGAGCAATGAGTACCAATGCCCGTAGTCTGGGTAACAAGCTTCCTGAATTAGTGGCCTTGATGGAGGAGGAACATCTGGATATCGTGGCAGTCACAGAAACATGGTACACACAAAACCATGACTGGGACGTAAACATACCAAGGATACATTATCTACAGGAGGGACAGGGAGGGTAAAGAGGAGGAGGGTAGCTCTTTACATAAGGGAAGGAATAAAAGCAACAGAACAAAAAGGGTAAACAGGGAGAGAAGATGCACTGTGGGTAAATTTGGAAACAGGCAATGGCACCACAATCCGCTGGGGGTGTGATACAGACTTCCTTCAGGGAGGAAATGGACAAGGAAATGATAGAAAGTACTTAGAATGGCAGAAAAGGGGAGATATGTGCTGATGGGTGATCTGAATATGCCAGATGTTAACTGGAGTGCAGTTGCAGCAGCCACTCAAAGTGGAGTTATTCTAGATGCCCTACAGGGGCATGCCTTAGACAACTAGTATTGGAGCCCACAGAGGCAGCAATATAGACCTGATTCTTTCAAATGGAGATGGAGAGAGGATCACAGATGTAGAAGTGGTAGCCATCTTGGAACTAGCGACCATCGAACAGTATGGTTCTTAATAAACACAGCAATAGAGTCAAGCCATACAAAGGCAAAGTACTGGACTTTAGGAGGGCTGACTTTGCCAAAATGGGTGAGTGCCTAAGGAATGCACTAGCAAATGGGCAGGAAGGAGGGTGGAAGAACAATGGGGAATAATAAAACTGCCATCACAGAGGTAACGAGCCTTGTGTGAAGCAAATAAACAAAACAAAACGATAAGAAACCACTATGGTTCTCAAAGGAAGTGGCAGTGAAGGTTCAAGAGAAAAGAAAGCATTCAGGAAGTACAAGGAATCGAAGAAGAGCAGACAGAGAACTGTATCAGTTAAAAGCAAAGGAGACTGGGAAGGCAGTCAGAACAGCAAAGGCCCAAACCGAGGAAAGATAGCCAACTCAGTTAAGAGGGGATAAAACCTTTATAGGTACATCAGGAGTGAAAGAAGACCAAGGGAGGGATAGTGAGGCTTAATAAAGGGAGGGAGGGTGGGCAGAGGAGTCTGTGAAAAGGCATAGATACTAAACAAATATTTTTGCTCAGTATTTACAAATGAAGAGGGAGGTACATAAAACAAACAGTAGAAACACTCTGGATACAGAAGTTGATACCAGCCCATTTACAGAAGAAAGGGTTCTGAAAGAACTCTTAAAACTGAAGGTGGACAAAGCAATGAGGCCTGATGGGATTCATCCCAGAATTCTAAAAGAACTAAGGGTAGAACTAGTGACACAGACTACCCTTTTAACAAATCATGGGAGGATGGGGTGGTACCCGAGGACTGGAGGAGGGCAGATGTGATTCCCCTTCACAAAAGTGGGAGCAAGGCAGAAGCAGGAAACTACAGACCTGTTAGTTTAACCTCAGTGATAGGGAAAATGATGGAATCACTTCTGAAGGAAAGAATTGTCGAGTAGCTAGAGGTCAGAGGGGCACAGGACCCTAGGCAGCATGGATTCACAGCGGGAAGGTCATGCCAGACGAATCTGATAGATTTCTTTGACTGGGTGACCAAAGTAGTAGATCAGGGAAGGGCTGTGGACCTACCTAGACTTTAGCAAGGCATTTGACACAGTCCCACACAAAAGATTAATATACAAGTTTGCCAGCCTGGGAGTGTGTCCCAAGATGACAGCCTGGGTAAAGAATTGGCTGGAGAATAGGACACAGAGAGTAATAGTAAATGGAGTCCACTCAGAAGAAAGGAGGGTTACTAGTGGGGTACCGCAGGGTTCAGTATTAGGACCGGTCCTCTTCAATGTCTTTATAACTACATTGCAGAGGGACTGAAAGGAAAAGTATGTCTCTTTGCAGATGGCACAAAGATCTGCAACAGAGTTGATGCACAGAGGTGGGGTGGAAAGGATGAGAAAGGACTTGGCAAGAGTTAGAGGAATGGTCAAATGTATGGCAGCTTAGATTCAATGCTAAGAAGTGCAAGGTAATGCACCTGGAAACAAAAACCAGGGAAGAGTACACAATGGGGGTGAGATACTAACAACAACAAAAATGGAAAGGACCTGGGGTAGTCATATCAGATGACCTAAAGGTGGGCAACAATGTGAGAGGGCAGCAAGGAGGGCTGGGGGATACTGGGATGCATGGGAGAGGCATCACCAGTAGAAAACAGGAAGTTATTATCCTCTGTACAGACAGCTGGTGAGACCCCATCTGAGTACTGTGTGCAGTTCTGGAGACCCAATCTCACAAAGACATAGACAGGATGGAAGCTGTCAGAGGAGGCAACTAAAATGGTGCAGGGTCTGCAGGAAGACATATGAAGAGAGGAAAGGAGCTAATATGTATAGCCTCGAGGAAAGGAGAGGGGGGACATGATAGAAACGTTCAAGTACCTCAAGGAATCAACAAAGTCCAAGAGGGTAGCATCTTTCAAAAAAAGAGGTGTGCAAGAACAAGAGGGCACAATTTGAAGATAGAGTGGGGGGCAGCTCAGAGGTAATTTAAGGAAGTATTTTTTCACAGAGAGGGTTGTGGATGCATGGAACGGCCTTCTGGAGGAGGTTATGGAGTCAAAATCAGTGGTGGAGTTCAAGCATGCATGGGACAGTCATAAGGCCATTCTAGGGGGTTGGGGTAGGAAGAAGTAGGCTGCTGGTTATCTAGGATCTGCAGCTTATCCAGTAGGTAGGGAAATGGGCAGACTGGGTGGGCCAAGCGGTCCTTATCTGCTGTCAAATTCTATGTTTCTATGTTAAGGGTTGTAGAACTACAGGTCTGTCAGCCTGACACCGGTGGTGGGCAAGGTGATGGAGGTATTGTCAAGGAGAGGCTAGGGAGGACCTGGAAAAGTCAGGGTGCCTGGATGATAGGCAGCATGGATTCATCCCAGGAAAATCATGTCAGACAAATCTTGTGGAGTTCTATGACGGGTGTGAGTGCCTTGGACCTGGGTAGACCAGTGGATGTCCTCTTTCTAGACTTCAGCAAGGCATTTGACTCTGTTCCTCACGAGGGCCTGTTGGATAAGCTGGGAGAAATGGGGGTGGGGAATCAGATGATCAGATGAATAGGCAATTGGCTCCAGGACCAGAAGTTGGCGGGATAGTCTCATCCCCCAGGAGGGTCATTAGTGGGGTCTCACAGGGATCAGTCCTTGTCCCCTCCTGTTCAACGCCTATGTCTCTGACATAAGAACAGGTATCAGGAGTGAGATGAGTCTCTTTGCAGATGACTCAAAACTGGGGGTGGTGGTGGATGGGGAGGAGGGGAGGGTGGCCCTACAGGGGGACCTGCAGGCTCTGGAAAGATGGTCTAGAAAGTGGAAGCTGAGGTTCAATGCAGGGAAATGCAAGGTACTGCACCTGGGGGCCAGAAACCCAGGCCAAGTGTACACCCTGGGGGGAGAATGCTACAAGTCTCGATGGCTGAAAGAGACCTGGGGTGGTGGTGGATGTCAAGATGAACAACTCGGAGAATTGTAGGAGGGCAGCAGCCAAGGCCAACAGGATGCTGGGATGCATCGCTAGGGGGATCACCTCCGGAAGGAGGGAAGTGATACTCCCTCTGTTTAACTGCTTGGTGAGGCAGCACCTTGAGTACTGCGGGCAGTTTGGAGGCCACACTTAAGAGGGACATTAAACTCCTGGAGAGGGTCAGAGGAGGCAACCAAAATGATTTGGGGCTTTGGGGACAGGACCTATGGGGAGGCTCAAGAGCTAAATATGTACACATTAGAAGAGAGAAGGACTGGGGACATGATAGAGGTCTTCAGGTACATGAGGGGTAAATAGGGAGGAACAGTCAGGATGCTTGAAGGAAGGAGGAGGAGGCAACTAGAGGGCATGGGTGGAAGCTGGAGGGGAAGATTCAGGGAGAAAGGAAGAGGTGCTACTTCACTGAGAGGGTGATGGAGCCATGGAATGCGCTGCCCAGGGGCTGGTGGAGGCAGAGATGGTGGAGGTGTTCAAGAGGGGTGGGCTGGTAAAGGGAAGGTTCTGGAAGCAAAATCCAATGCGTGAGAATATCTGGAACTGGGAAGGGAGAAGCCAGGAAGGCGAGGGGGCAGCAAAGTCAGCTCCCAGGGTGAGGGCTGACCAACAGACAAACACAAAGACCATAGGCCTATTCTGCTGGCATTTTAGTATGTTAGTATGTTAAATTTTGGTGGAGTAGTGGTTTGGGAAGGTGGAGTAATGCAAAGTCATTGTCATCAATAGACATCGCGTTACCCATTATAACGCGAAGCACTCCACTTCACGTTGTGGAGCACTCCGTGAATCTGCCTTCACTCAGTGAATCACTCCGCGGAGCAAATTGAGGCCACTTCGCCCATCTCTATACGTATGCTAGATGAGCTTAACTTTCTACTTGATCAGTGCAGGAAGGACCAGAATACCAAAATTCAGGCTTTGGAATTAGAATTGTAGTCAGAGAAGGCTAAATATTTGATCATTCTTAAAATCAACGAAGCAGATAGAAATAATTAAAAAAACATTAACCAAAGGTTGACAGAAGAAAATGGGGATTTGAAACAGAACATTATCCCTGGTCCTAGTGAAGCGAGGGACTTACAGCAGCAAATTAGGACTTTAAAAGCTGAAAATATTGGATTAAGAGCAGAAAAATCTGAGTGTCAGGAGAAATTTGCAGAGGCTGTTATTCAAATGAAAACAGCTCAAGACATCACCCGAAAAACAGAAGAACAGGATGACGCAGCGCATCAGGAAATAGGCCGGCTGCATGAAGCATTTACTGTTCCCTTGATGCTATTGGTCAACAGCTGGGGTCCTAAGAACCAGTTGAGCCCTTGCCACCTCCTGTCCCAGAAACTCCCCGCAAGCCAGTGGCAGAGGACCTTGCAGTCAAGGTCCAGGAGTTAGCCTAAGAAATTCAAGACTTAAAATTGTGGGGGGGGGGGCAGCACAACTTTCAAATGGCCTTCAGACCTCTGACAGCCAAAAGGGTACCCCTGCAGGGACAAGCCAACCCCTGCCGGGTCCCACTACATCTGGTCCCCCTACATCTAGCCCCACAACTCCATACTGACCAGACCCAAAACAACTAATTAGGGTTATAAAGGCCATAGGAACAAACTTTGATCCTAAAGCCCCTTTTCTGGAGGTGAAGGATTATCTCCCTGATTTAAAATCGCAATTTGAATACTTTGGGATCAATAACCCTGAAGATCAGTTAGGGGTCTTAAGGTTTTCTGTTGCTTCAGAAGTTCGAGCATAGATATCTAGGCAAAAACCTGAAATCAGAACTGATTTTGATAAAATGTGCCAAGTCCTGATTAAAGAGTATACTGTATCGTAGTCCTATAGCAGCTTTTAAACAGACATGCCGAAAGAACCAAGCTCCAAAGGATTTTTACAAAGTACTGAGTAGAATGTTGAGGGGAAGAAAAAGACCCAGACCTGTTTCCTCACCTGAAAGAAGCCTTTGTGAAAGACCTTCACCCCTCTGTAAGGATATTAGTCCAGCCATGGGTAGAGTCAGACACTCTCATGAATGATATCATAGAGCGGGCCCAAAGAATGTTTATAACTGTTAACCCAGATGCAGGTAAGAAACCTACCATAGATTCTCAAAACAAGCTTTTTGCCATTACTAGTGATCAGACCTCCCTCCAAATGGAAGGAAAATAATTGCCCCAATACAAACAGGAGACCACTCCTAGCTTTCCTAGGGATAATAAAAAATTCCCAAATCAGAGGAGGAACAGCTGGAACACTAAATCAGGCAGCCCCCATAACCCAAACAAAAAGGGGTCAGAGGCTTCCAGACAGCACCCAAATGACTGGAATAAGCAACCCTGGCCTAACCAAGACAGAGATATTGACAGCTATGCTATTGATCAGCTAAAAAGGCAAATCTGGAAATTAAAAGAGGAAATTTTTAAATGCAACCCCTGGGCTCCATACTGGTACCCTGCACCAAACACTAGAGCCACGCCTTATACCCCAAGAAGCGCCTATTCCAATGGCTACCCACCAGCACCATATCCTCACTCCTCTCCTACCTTGCATGGGGGGTACAATTTTAGGCCAGTCCATACAATGTAATTAAGGCAACTTTTAAAGTATGTAAAAAAAATTTTTGGTTAACCAAAAAGGCCCAAAGATAGTTTTAAAATTATATGCTTTATGTTCAAAGAAAAATATTTTACTCCGGTTAAAAAACTGTTATTGTATTTCCTGAAGCCCCTGATATATCCACTAGAATAGAGAGAGCTGCCTCCCTATTCTTCTCTGGTTTAAGAGCACTGGGAACTGCATTTGGACCTGGCATGAATACCATGAATTCAGTTAAACTTTCCAAAATAAAGGATACAGTTAAGGAACTGCGCAAATATATGGGTAACAGTAAGGCACAATTCACTACATAACAAAAGCTTCTATCTGAGGTAGGAAGATCTGTGGGAGATACTGTAGTTATGATTAACCTTCATACAACCCTTCTCAACAATACCAGGCAAAAACTCCATAACCTAGCTCAAACCGTAGGTGAAGACCTCACCACTATTCAGCAGATTAGATCAATTGCACAAAAATTGTTGAGAGAAGTAAATAGAGGCATAGGAGATTTATTAGCAGGAAGAATTCCACATTATTTGGTTTCCCCAGACTAGAAAACTGAAATTTTAAGTGTAGCCACCTAAGAGAAGATAGAGCCACTACATGTGAATATCGCTCACAGTCTTGAAAGTGCTATTCCCGTTCACGTTGATTTAGAAAAGATGACCATTGCTTTCATACTAAATGTTCCCCTAGTAGAACAACAAAATGTCTACAGAATAAGGACCATTCTTAACATAGGTACCTGGCAAGGAGATACTTATGCAAAAATTAACACTTCACCCATAGTGGTATACCATAAACATAATCCGGACTTATATTTAGTCCCAAGCTTGCAGAAGTGTCAAACTACTATAGAACAGCATTGGCTGTGTCCTAATAAGCCTTTTCTAAAAGATATCACTGAGGTCCTTTGTGGCCTTAGCAATACCAATTCTCCAGAAAAGTGTAAGGTAACCTTGACTTGTGCAGGAGAGGCAAAGAAAACCCACGCTGAAATCGCAGGAGCTCAATGGTTAGTTAGCACCAATTTCACGGAAGTTACTGGTTCTTACAACAGACATGGTACTGCCACTCAACTCACTCTACCTAGCAAGGTACTACTCATCTCTGTTCCTGCAGGTGTGCATATCTGCTTTGGACATGTCACCCTGTATCCCCTTGATCCAGTATCCCATGAAATGGAAATTACTCCCATTTCTGCATTCTGAGGTCATGAGCTTTCTTTAGCCAATGACCTTGAGCATCTTTTCTGCTTTTCTGTTGATGTTATATTCCACCCGCGAGCAATTCCATGCTAACCATGAGAGGATGCTAGGTTTGTATAAACCATGCCTTGGGAATTGAAATGAGACATTGCCTCCCACCAAGACTTATTAACAACCAACCCAATTCTCCAGCCTTAGCCCTAATAAAGGAAGAGAAAGAATATGCCGATATGGAACCCCTTTGAGAATTACCATAACCCCATAATCCGGATAACCCACCTTTAGAGAAATAGGAAAGGAGTAAAATGCTCACTGAAAGGAATTGCTACGGCATAGCTTAAGAAACAAGAAAAGCAAGGCTTAAACCTCAAAAAGCTCATTTTAGTATGTTTAGTTGAAGTACACATGGCTAGCAATGCTTGCATGCATCCCTATAGGCCATGTTAGAGCATAGGAATTGTGATATTTGCTTGTATTAATGATAGGCATAATCAATCATAGTCTTCCTGTGTACTGAATATTTCCAGATATTTGCTTAGAAAATATGCTACGTTTATCTGAAACAATTGCTTAGGATAGATACCTTTATATCTCATTTTAAGATGTCAATTTAGAGAATAATAGCTTTATAAGACTTAAAAATTATGAAGCCATGATTCTCATAAGTTCACATTGTTGGACTTTGATAGGTCCTTAAGTGCCACTTCCTTTTGTGATGCACCAACCCTATTGTGACACTGCCTAGCAAAAGGGGGGAAGGGTTGTAGGTACAATAGCGGCCATAAGCCACCAGACCCTGCCAAAGTGTAAAAAAAATGATCCACCTTGAACTCAGCTGCCTTAATGCACCTTAAAAGAACTAGCCATAGAAACATTTTCTTTTAAACCAAGCAGACCTGCAAATGCTTAACCCTGGTATATGAAATTCCCCTCAACACCCAAGAAGCCTGGCACAGTCTACATTGGACAATATGATTGCAAGCTTGCTGGTTTCAAGGACATTCAAATGCCAACTAAATAAATCCATTAGATTCAGACATTGTATAACAGCTTTAAAGGTACTTTGAAATCAGGACCCTGCATTTCTTAAGGCCACTGAGTCATACCATGAGAAGAGGGCCTCACCTCTGAAACCATATAGCCAAGGAGCTCAATCCTTGAAACAGGGAACAACCCACTACAAGCTACCCTAGATACATAAGACTGCAATGAGATCACCTTCTATCAGCTCATCTTGAGCATGCGCAGTGGGTCTTGTGACTATAAGTCTATTGTCTGTCACCTTATGGAAAAAGTTCAACAAGGCAAATAGGCAGGTCAATGACAGAGCCATGATGACTCAGGACCTCTCCGTACATATGCTATAAGACTTCTGACCCAAGGCAGGCTTCTGAACAAATATGGCTATACCACCCCAAAGCCTCATGCTACTCCTGAGGTAAAACAAAACCTCAGGACCCTTCTGAGGAAATATTCTGCTTATAAAGGACAGCCCCAAGGAGCAATACTTTACGATCATCTACTCGCTTTCTTCTAAATCTATGTTTCATTGCTAAAGAGATCTCACATCTATGCTTCTCCTACTGACTCTGAAAGAATTATTACTCTACTGAAGCTACAAAGACCTTGACATCTGCCATAATGTAAGAGGCACTGAAACTTGAACTGACTATTATTTTCTATTTTGCAAGCCTCGAGGAGAAAAAGAACTCAGAAACCCAGGAAGAAATCTTATTCACACAGCCATCTAAGATACTCCAAATCTCCAAGACAAAAGAGAGACAAGAGACTCTTTTGAAAAGTTGGTGGAGTATATATGGATATAGACATACCTTTACTGGTTTAAATGTGATTGCTAAAATGCTGTCTTTTGAGAATCATGGTTCTAGAAATAGATATACTGTATAAATACTGCAGTAAAATTTTATTTCAAATGCTAGCAAAACCATACTAGTACCAATGCATTAGGTGCTGGTTAGCA
Organism: Neoceratodus forsteri; assembly: GCA_016271365.2. Classification (NCBI taxonomy): domain Eukaryota; kingdom Metazoa; phylum Chordata; order Ceratodontiformes; family Ceratodontidae; genus Neoceratodus; species Neoceratodus forsteri. The sequence goes on along the minus strand of CM057455.1, from coordinate 1,170,410,451 downwards.
AATAATATCTTAGGAAAACATACTGCCTTAAAAGTGTCTCCAGAAATGTCATGGCATCAACTGTCACACACCAACTGACAATTTATTGAGTGGAACCCCTTTCTGTTCACATATGCCTCTGGGTCATTTGCTGGTGCCCTTATGTGGGTGCAGTCGATTGTACCCAATGCATGGGGGAACCCAGCAATGGCACAGAAGCCATGTTTCATGGCTTGCTGCTGCTGTGCATCTTGGGGGAAGTGGATGTATCTGTGTGCCTTGCTTATCAGGGCATCCACAAATTGCCTGAGGCACCTGGACACTGATGGTTGGGATATGCCCGCTGTATCTCTGCTTGGTGTCTGGAATCCACCACTGGCCAGGACATGGAGCACTGCACTTACCTTCACATCTATGAGCGGTGCATGCCCTCTCTGTGTATTGCTTTGCAGCTCAGGACCAAGTTCCTGGCACTGCTTATCAACTGCAGCCTTGCCCAGATGATATCAAGCTATGCAGTGTTCTTTGCTCAGGTCACGATATGATGAGCACATGCGATACAAACTCCATTCAGTTCTCCTATGTCTGGGTTGCACCCACCTGGCTTGCACTTGTGTAGTGCCACCTTGTTGCTGGGCATGTTGGGCACGTCTCCAATGCTACAGCATGACCAGCCCCACAGCCAGTATTGCTACAGCTGCTGATATATTTTGTGCTATCTGCTATGTTGCTTCCACTGCTGCTCTCTAACATCTGTGGAGATTCATCTGAGCCTGCCTGCTGCACCACTTCCTTTTATGCTAGAGTGTCCTTAGACCAGCTAGGGCTCGCCTAGCGGGTGTTTGAAATGTCCTGTTCCTGCCTTCTATGAGAATCCCAAACTGGGGGAAATTGCAGCATCTCTGTGGTGCAACATACCTTGTGCCAGGTTGCAGCCCTTTTTTTGGTGCATGTATGGCACTGGCTCACTTTGGTTCAGATGGGTTGCACCTGGCGCAAGTTGCATTTGTGAATTGTTTATGATGCATGTTCCAGCTCAAGCTGCTGCTTGCATCACTACATTTGACGCAGGCTGCCTTGTGTCATTTGGGGACTTTTGAGAATCAAGCCCCATATCTTTAAGTAGGTTTCATTTACTGTCAGGAAGAACCATTCAGATTATCAACTTGCTATTCAGTCAGGCTTCCACAATACACTGTACATTATTAACAGGTACAGTTGGGTTTGTAGGCAGTGGTGAGAACATTGATCACATGTCTTTGAACCCCAGCCTTGAATTTCCTTTCTGATTGACATTGTCAGTGATCCCTTTATGTTGTAGATTTTTTGTGTGTGTGTTTAGAATAACTAAATAATACACTGTATTCCCATCTCTAGTTTATAATGGCAATACTGGCCTCTGTTTAATTCTCTCACTGGTCAGTCAGTAAATGACCAGGTTTAAGAACCCTGGCTTTGCACTGGTATTGCAATCAACTCCACCAGGATGGTAAGTACTGCATGTATTTAATTCGCACTGAAGTAGCCCCAACATGATCATCACTCATTTTAGATGGGTTCTGGTGGCTTTTGTTTTCAAAATGAATTATCAAAAAGGCAAGCATTTCATTGACATCTGCCTCTCTTTGCATTCATCCTGTAAAATAATTTATTTTCTTTATGTAGTACTGAAGTACATTAAAATCACAATAGCAAAAGAAACTTCATTTAGGTGATAAGATATGTGTTAATTGCTGACTGTGCGAGTCAAGCAGGGGGTTGATTTGTTGTTAATACTGATGCTATGATTACATTGCACTCTGTAGCTCTGTTATTTTTGTTTCAATGGCTGTGAGGCAAGAAGAAGAAGGAACTGAGCCATTGCTTTGTGTTTTATAGACTCTAACATAATTGCCTCAAATATTTGTATCAGCTTCCCACTGTGGCAACCAGATAACTAAGTTCCAGATGATAATGTGAGCTAAACCATAGAGCTGAAGGGTGAATTAAGACCATCTACAAAAATGCTGTGCAGTATACCAAGGAACTGGTAGCTCAGTTTCTAGCCTAAAACTCATTTTAATCATGGGGTGGATACAACTGCATTCAGAGCTGTTTTGGTACCTGCAACACCTGACTTCCCATGACCCCAAGCCTACCCATACCACCACAAGGCTCCATGAGCCAGTGCCTCACAAATAAAGCTCATCGCAATTTAGTAGAACTACAATTCCAATATAGTATGTTGTTACCCCTAAGGCATCACTGAAATTAACTAATAATAGGATCTTTCAAAGTGCACATTATTAGTTAATTTTGATGTGCCTTGGGGATGGTCAGGTTAAATATTGGAAATGTGGCTCTTTCTAGACTAGGGTAAAAGTTATATGGTACATTAAAGGGCAAAGGTAGCACTTAGAGTTACTTTAATATTTTTTTATTATATGACCTGACTCTGAACCCTCATTCTCATGAGAACAAAACTAATGGAGAAGGTAGATACGAAGTCTGGGACCCACTTGAAAAAGATAAATGCATCTACAGTAGATTAATGTGTTCGTATCACAGAGTAAAATTTGAATAAGTAAACACTGTAGTCAAAATATTGTAAGATAAGCAGAGTGATGTTGCACTTGGAGTACAGGTATGGGAAGCTAAAACATAACATTTTGTCAGAGAGAGAGATAGTAAAACATGTACTGTAGAACTGCCATTTTTAAATGGGTGACAGAAACTAAACATGTACATGCAGATGTGGTTGTATTATGTCTTGCCAAACTAACTTGATTGCCTTTTTGGAAGGGTTAACTAGGGAGTTGGACAAATGCTGTGTGGAGCATAATCTGTCTTGAATTCAGCAAGGTCATTCATGCATGATTGAAACCTCATGCAGAAAGTGGAGTATGAAGTCTCCTGTGGATCACTCTTGTGATTGGGCACCAGATGGGCCACTCTCCAGTCCTGGGACATATAGCCCGTGTACAGGGAGGTGCTGAACAGGTTCGCCAGCTGCCTGGCCAACACTTCCACCATCTCCCTCAGCACCCTGGGGTGAATACCATCAGAACCTGGTGCCTTGTCCACCCTTGGTGCTCTCCAACCCTCTAACACTCTATTCTCCTCAATCTGTCTTTCCATCATCCCCTTCCCTCCCAGACCCCACCTTCCCCGTCCATGGAGGTAGTGAACCACCCTTCTCCTGCATGAACATGGAACAAAAGTATTCATTCAGTGCTTCTGCTTGTTCTGCTCCCTTTTCCAACCACTCCCCACCCCTCTTTATCCTCACTATGTTGTCTTTGCACTTCCTTTTTTCCCTCATGTGTCTAAAAATATATTTTCCCCCCACCCTTAATACCCTGAGCTAACCTTAGCTCTCTGGAGGCTTTGGCTTCCCTCACCTGCTTGGCAACCTCCTTCGACCAAATCTCATATACTTCCCTGTCCTCTCTCCTCCCCATCCTCTTGAATCTCTGGAATGCAGCCCTCTTTGCCCTCGACCCCTCCATCACTCTGATGTTCAGCCAGTTTGGTTTCTTGGCTCTATTCTTCTTGCTTTGGGTTCTGGTGCAAGTCTCCATAGCCTCTGCTATCCCAATTTTAATGATATCCTTTTGCTGTGCATCCATCTCTGGCCTAATCCCTGCTAATCGCCCCTGCAGTATTTCTTGCATCTTCCTGAAGTCTATCCTGCTGAAGTCCACCACCCTTGTTACTAAGCCCACAATCTCCTTACTCAAACTGAGTGCAAACCATACTGATTGGTGGTCACATCCAGCTAGTGGGTCCTCCACCCTTATTTCCCTTATGGCCTCCCCATTCGACAGTACCAGGTTCAGAGTATTACCGAACCAAGATGGCCCGCTGACCAACCGTGTCAGAAGACTATCCTGGAATGCATCCAGAAGTTCCTGCTTCCCTGCACTGGAGGTGGCAGGGGTGCTCCAATCCACCCCAGGCAGATTGAAATTCCCCACAATGACTACACTCCACTTTCTACATACCCTCCTAATCTGCTCTGCTAACTCCTTGTCCAGCTCCTTGGACTGGGCAGGAGGTCTGTACACCACCCCCAGCCTCAGCTTTCTACCCTTGGTGTCCAGGAGTTCCTCAGCCCTCACTTCCTCCCCCTCATCTCTCGTGCATTTGATCCCATCCCTCACATAGAGTGCCACCCCCCCAACCCCTCGGTCCTTACTGTAAATTCTATACCCTGGGATTGCCAGATCCCAATCCTGGTGCTGGGTGGCCCAAATCTTAGTTATAGCTGTGATGTCCACCCTCCCCTCAGCCAAAAGTGCCTGAAGCTCAGCTATTTTATTACCCAGGCTCCTCGCATTTAGGGAGACCATCCTCCACCCATTCCATTCCCATCCCAGCCACTTTGATTCTCAAAAACAGTAGCAGAAAAGGTCAGAGCCAAAAGGCTGGACTTCAGGAAATATAAGGGAATGCAGTGGGATGAAGATAGGGAGGCATACCAAACTTCCCTAAGGGAAGCAGGGAAGGCAGTAAGGCAGGCAAAGGCCCAAACCGAGGAAACACTAGCATGAACAGTAAAAGAAGGTGACAAGACTTTCTATAGATACATTAGTGAAAGGAGAAAGTCCAGAGGGGGTTGCTAAGATCAAAGGGATAAGGGGTGAATGAGGAGAAGGACCCTAGAAAGCATCTATTCTAAATAGATACTTCTGCTCAGTATTTACTGAAGAGAAGGTAGGGCAGGACCCACAGCTCAGCACCATGGACACGGGGGGGGGGGAGGTGTGCACTAGTCCTTTCACAAAAGAAAGGGTCCTACAAGATCTCAATAAGCTCAGGGTGGACAAGACAATGGGACCTGATGGCATACATCCCAGGGTACTAAAGGAGCTAAGGGTGGAACTAGCAGAGCTATGATCAGAACTTTTAGTGAGTCTCTGAGCACAGGAGAGGTCCCAAAAGACTGGATAAGGGCTCATGTGATCCCACTCCACAAGCTTGGTAGCAGGGAGGAGGCAGGGAACTACAGACCAATCAGTCCTAGCTCAGTAGTGGGCAAGATTATGGAGGCACTCCTTAAGGAAAGGATAGTGCAACACCTGGAATCCATAGGAGCACAGGATCCAAGACAGCATGGATTTACAACAGGAAGGTCCTGTCAAATCTCATAGATTTCTTTGACTGGGTAACTAGAGTCGTGGACCAAGGGGGAGCAGTTGATGTCATCTACCCTAACTTCAGCAAAGCTTTCGATACTGTTCCCCATAGAAGATTGATTAATAAGCTGATAGGCTTGGATTGGGTCAGAAGTTGGTCAACTGGGTGGCAAATAGGTTGACAGGCAGAAAACAAAGAGTGGTGGTGAATGGTATATGGTCAGAAGAGATGCAAGTCACAAGTGGGTACCTCAGGGATCAGTCCTGGGGCCAGTTCTCTTCAATATCTTCATCAGTGACATTGCAGATGGACTGGTGGGTAAGGTTTGTCTGTTTGAAGAAGACATCAAGATCTGCAACAGAGTAGATGATCCAGATGGGGTGGGCAGAATGAGAAGAGATCTGGATAAACTGGCAAAATGGTCGGAAGAGTGGCAACTGGGGTTTAACGCCAAAGTACCCAGATCATGCACATAGGGAAGAGAAACCTTGAAGCCACCTATAGGCTGGGAGGGGAGTTGCTGGTAGTCACAAGGGAAGAAAGAGACTTGGGCATCATTATCTCAGATGACCTGAAATCATCCAAGCAGACCACTCAATCAGTAGGTAAGGCTAGGGGGATGTTAGGGTGTATTAGTAGGGGTATCACAAGTCGGAAGAAGGAGGTAATATTCCCTCTTTACAATACACTGGTTAGACCTCATCTGGAGTACTGTGTGTAGTACTGGAGGCCACAGCTTCACAAGGACATTAGCCAGATTGAGGCAGTCCAGAGAAGGGCAACCAAAATGGTGTAGGGACTGCATCAGAAAACATATGGGGACAGATTTACTGAGCTCAATATTTATACCCTACAGCAAAGGAGGGAGATAGGTGATGTGATCCAAACATTCAAACACCTGAAGAGCATTAACAAGGTGAAAGAGTCTAACATGTTTCACTATAAGAAAAATAGCAGAACAAGAAGACACAGCATGAGATTAGAGGGAGGCCCGATTAAGGGGTAATGTGAAGAAGTTCTTTTTCACAGAAAGGGTGGTGGATGTATGGAATGGCCTACCTCAGGAAGTGGTGGATATAAATGCAGTGCAGGGCTTCAAACAGGCATGGGATGGGCATAAGGGAGCAATGCAGATGAGTATGAATAGATAGACCATTGACAGAGCAAAGGCTGATGGCACATTCATAAGGTAGAAAAAGAAGTGGGCAGACTGAATGGGCCTTGTGGGCCTTATCTGCCGTCAACTTCTATGTTTCTATGTTTCTATCCCCCCATAGCCCCTTGGACTGCTCCCCTCCCTTCTGTGACCCCCTTTCCTTGCATTCACTGTTTTCTTGGGGGGATAGCTCATCCGACTCCCCATTCTGGTGACCTGCAAGCTGGCTGCTCACTCGCCTCCCCTTATCTAGTTTAAATACCGCCTTGAAACTATGTATTTCTCAAACTTACTCTTTAACACCCCCTTACCTGCCCCACTGAGATGTAAACTGTCCTTTGCGTACAGTTCCCTGTTATTCCATGTCTCCCTCCATCCTAGGTATAGCCTACCTGTTGAGGTTGTAGACGCTAGCACTGTTCAGGCAACAGGAGCAGTAGGGTCTAGTCCATGGAGCACCAGCAAGGGAACCAATTGATTACAGGTTTAAACCTTGCTAGAATCAAATATTCACTGTGCGTAAGTCCCTTCTGCAACCATATGTTACTATGTATGTACTGTATAATCATTTAAAAGTTTCTGATATCTTTCTGGGGGTTAAACATGGAAATTATCTTGCGTATCAGCACAGCGGTAGTGCTAATGGTCATGATGTCAGCTACCCAGGTTCTGCAACAAGCCAGGGTCATTAAGGGCTGAATGGGGGCAAGAGGGTTGAGAATTCAACAGGAAATTTTCCTCGTACATGGCGGGTGGGTCACTGCCTCTACTACTCTAATGCCACTTGGGTCACTACTGGTGTCATCAGTGCAGTGGAGGTACTTAAGGGAAAGGTGATGCCTGGACAGATTCTGCACTCTTTGAATCAGCAGCAATTCTAGCTCCACTTGCACAGCGTGCACTGTGTAGAAGATTCCAACTAAAAAGTACAAACCAGGGTGCCACCAAAACCACATACCAATGAGTAGGTAGTAGAATTACTTTTATTCTACTTTACTCACTTTCTAGAAAATGGACTATCACGTACAAAAAGTGGCTACTAAAAATATTTTTTATAGTTACTAAGTAATTTCTAAGTTAGTTCAATTAGCCCCATTTTAATAAGCTACCTCATACAATTTTGTGTATGAAAGAATGAAAATTGTATGAGGTAGCTTATTTAAACTGGGCTAATTGAACTAACTTAGAAATTACTTAGTAGCTATAAAAAAATTTTTAGTAGCCACTTTTTGTATGTGGTAGTACATTTTCTATAAGGTGATCCAAGTAATTATTAAAATATATGGATAACCTATTTTTGGGCAGTATATAAGTAATTCTCCTACTGAGGCATTGATATGTGGTTTTAAAGTGTATATAGATATGTTTTTTATTGCTTATGTATATGTATATTTAAGTATGCACTTTCACTTTAAGACTGCAGCCTTTTTAATGTGAGTGAACACTAGGGACACCATCCTCCTGAGGATGCACAGACGGTGCTAAACTGGTCGAGGGTGATCCCGTGCTGTGAGTGGCTATAGCCTTGTTACTTTGCACAAAATAAAGATATTTGCACCTTGTTCTCGGTGGTACCCTGGTTTGTACTTTTATAGTGTGCTGTTTGCATGGGCATGCTTGGGGCTTTGTGCATGCTGGCATCCCTGGGGTGCATAATGACCAAAACACACAAAAAAGTATTTCACTCCAAAAGATTAATAAATGTGGTTCAAAAAGGACTAGAAATACAGCCAAAAAATGACTTACCACCTCTGACCTTCTGCAAATAAACAATTTTCAGTGAGCAATATCTGCAAGATTCAAGCAAATACACATCAGTCAGAGAGTGTCTCAAGCAAAAAATGCACAATGCCAAAGGACACATCAAAACAAGCAAATTTTTCTCAACTTAGCTGGACCTCAGCCAAAATGTCACTGTGTAGTCTGTGCCCCTTCACTTTGCTCGACTGAAGCTTCATCAGGTGACCCCTGACAAAGTTCTTGTTGCAAGCACTGAGGCGCAGGAACAGGCCAGTTAAGGTTCAGTTAAGTTGAGGAATACTCGCTTATTAATGTGAATCTACTGTACTTGAATCTTACAGATACTGCACAATAAAAATTGCTTATTTGCAGAAGGTCAGTGGTGGTTAGGTTTCCTTTGGATATATGCTTATACCTTTTTAGACCACATTTGTTAACCATTTGGGGTGCAATACTTTATGTTTTCTTTTCTAAAAATATGCATTATTAGTTTGTCAATGTACAGTACATACTAAAACAAAATATAGACTATACAGTATAACAACAATCATCTACAGAAACTTACAATAAAACATAGAAATACCTCAGTATACCGCCCCGACAGCGACATTTTCACATCAACCGATGCTACAATGACTACAGCACCAGGTCACTCTAGTGTCAGCGCTGGACCTCGGCACTGTTTTCTGGGGGTCTTGCACCCCCTTCCCTAATCAGCTCTGATTCAGAGTTGATTATATTTAGTGGGGGGTTGCAGGGGGCACAGACCCCTGCTTGGGGGGTTTGGGGGGCAGAGGACCCAAAGAAAATATGGTAGGCAGTGACAAACTTTATGCTGACAGCAAATGCGGTTGACATAAAGGTTTTGTTGTACAGGCATTCAACAAGAATTTTGTTGATGACCGGTCGTAGATCCACTACCTCTGTATAGTCTCCCAATTGATAATTTTTGCAAACAAAACATATAGCTACCCATACAGACACTCAGAAATATCCAAATCCTGTTTTTCCTTTACTAAATCTTGTTTAGAATACGTGTCACTTTGTACATGCTGGCCAACATAAGTCAAAAATTCCAACCAGACATTTTCAAAAGCTTCAACCCTTCCCCTGTCTATGTAAATAATTTTTTGCCAGTGTGAAATTGTGGGTCACACTATTGAGTCATTCTTTAAAGGTGGTAATGGGGGGATGAATTCTTCCAGTATAGCAGAATCATCAACTTCCCACAGGCCGGAGTATATTATCCATTTATACTGACCAGTAACTAAGTCTTTTTTACCAGGTGAAATACCATTGAGTAAAGCTCATTTACAAGATGGACCTGGGTATGTTCACAATACTTAACAAGAAAATAACAAGGAATGCATAGGGTAGTACAGGATATGCTAAAAGTTACATATAAATGCATCAAGGTGGAACATAATATATACAGCATACAAAGTGCAATGTACAGTATTCAAAATATATGCAATATACTCCTGCTCTCCTCCATCCATCTCTTCTAGATCTCCTATAGTATTTCTTGGGGTGATAATGACAATTCTAGAAGGATAATCTTGCCTCTGCCAAGTACTTGGATAACTGCAGGCATAGCAGAAGCACATGTGGTAATCATGCATCTTCTGACACACACACCTAAGACATCTTCCATCACATGTTGAGTTCTAGTAGGACGAAACACGTGTCAGTGTCTTTTGTTGGCACCCTTTGCAAACTGTGTGAGAGGCCTTTCGGCACCATGCATTTCTGCTTAAAGTTGAACCAGTATAATATTCTGTGGTGATTTTCATATGCATCCCATGATGCTTTGCATTATGGGGGTATGTATGATTTTGTATTTCTCTGAAACTTGGCTTCCCGGCCAATGCCCTATGGGGTAACCATTGCCTCAGTGATTACGCACTGAGGTTCTTTGTCTTTTAACTTGTTTTTTTTATTTTCATTGGGTTCATCACAACATAACCCAGATAGACCATCTTAGGGTAGCTGGTTCATTCCACTGGGGTGTCATACAGATGAGGCACACTGATGAGTCCTGGTAGGACGAAACACGTGTCTGTGTCTTCTGTTGGCACCCTTTGCAAACTCTGTGAGAGGCCTTTTGGCACCATGCATTTCTGCTTAAAGTTGAACCAGCATAATATTCTGTGGTGATTTGCATTATTGGGGTATGTGTGATTTTGTATTTCTTTGAAACTTGGCTTCCCGGTCAATGCCCTTTGGGGTAACCATTGCCTCAGTGCTTACGCACTGAGGTTCTTTGTCTTTTAACTTGTTTTTTGTTTTTATTGGGTTCACCACAACATTACAGATAGACCATCTTAGGGTAGCTGGTTCATTCCACTGGGGTGTCATACAGATGAGGCACACTGATGAGTCCTGGTAGGATGAAGCACATGTCTGTGTCTTCTGTTGGCACCCTTTGCAAACTGTGTGAGAAGCCTTTCGGCACCATGCATGCTTAAAGTTGAACCAGCATAATATTCTGTGGTGGTTTGCATATACATCCCATGATGCTTTGCATTATGGGGTATGTGTGATTTTGTATTTCTTTGAAACTTGGCTTCCCGGCCAATGCCCTTTGGGTAACCATTGCCTCAGTGCTTACGCACTGAGGTTCTTTGTCTTTTAACTTGTTTTTTATTTTCATTGGGTTCACCACAACATAACCCAGATAGACCATCTTAGGGTAGCTGGTTCATTCCACTGGGGTGTCATACAGATGAGGCACACTAATGAGTCCTGGTAGGATAAAACACGTGTCTGTGTTTTCTGTTGGCACCCTTTGCAAACTGTGTGAGAGGCCTTTTGGCACCATGCATTTCTGCTTAAAGTTGAACCAGCAGAATATTCTGTGGTGATTTGCATATACATCCCATGATGCTTTGCAATAAACCCCTATTAGTCCCACTTCCCATGCCTGAGCATGGTGCCCAGTCCACTACAATTAAAATTACCATTGGCACTACTGGCAAACCTCTTTATATTATGGCAGTTTACATCCCCCCAACAAAACAGAAACTAGCATTTGATTCTGTTCTATCAGCAGTAACCTATCTACCCCCTAAAAGCGAACTGATTATTATGGGTGATTTTAATGTGAACTGGCTATCACTACGTCGATTCCTTCAAAGACGCAGCAAGTGCCTATGATCTTACTCAAGTAGTACCCTCACCCACTAGACAGGATCCTCGGACAGGCTCTTCCTCACTTATAGACCTTATCTTTACAAACTCCCTAAACCACATCTCCAAAAGTCGATGTGTTTCCGATGTATAGTGACCACTCCTGTCGGGTGCTGGTGGTCAAATAAAAATATGCCAATCAAACCTAAAACTTCCATACAAGGGCACCTCAAAAGGTGCCCTCTCTCACTCTCAGGGTGTACCTCACCACCTGTGACTGGGGGCCAGTGCATACTGCACAATCTCTAGATGCTGCGCTCACTGCATTTATTGCTATCTTCAATGCAGCCTGTGACATATTGCCCCTTTCACAAAGAAGGTAATAAAACCTGGGACACCCTTGGATGACCCAGTCCCTCCTACAACAGATGCAGCACAGGATAACCTCTGGCACAGGGCCGTATCCTCTCAGCTGCCCCAAGACAGACAGCTCTACAGAGAGCAAGAAATAAATGCACAAGGGCTATTCGACAAGCCAAGGCCACCTACTATCAACAAGCCTTCACCACCACATGGAGCTCCGGAAATCTTTCTGGAACAATGTTAAAGAACTATGTGGGAAAGTCACAAACACAGACCCAACCCAGCTCTTAGTCCAGGGTACCCTCTCACATGACCCCACCACATAGCCTATACCCTAAACACCACCTTCTCTGACCTCAGTCAAGTCCTCCCAAAAACTTCTTTGATCCCATCTCCACACACCTACTACTTCCCCTGTTCCCCTACACCCCTCCTTTCAGGCTGTGTGTTATTTCGTGCAATCAGGCTAAAGCTACCTCTCCAAAGCACTGCATAACTTCAGCGTTACAGCAGTGACTCCTCGACAAAATCCTTGGCTCACCCTTAATGAGACTCTCCCACATCTCACCAAACTCCTCAACCACTCACTGTGTCATGGCCAATTCCTACACTATGGAAGGGGTATTATCACACCTATCCTGAAAAGGGTGATCCAACTACCCTGCTAACTATAGGCCCATTACGATCCTTCCTCCCTTTCAAAGCTCTTGAAAAATTGTGTCTGACCAACTCACAGAATACCTTGACAAGTATGGTCTCCTCTGCCATGAGCAACATGGTTTCAGAAAAGGGCACAGTACTACCACAGCACTACTAGAATTTACATCTTACATTCATGAGCCCTTGAACGGGGTCAGCAGTTGGTACAATCTATATTGATTTGACCAAAGCATTTGACACCGTCAATCATGAGCTTCTTCTTCATACCCTGGCAGCCCTCCATATTGCTCCTGAAGCTATCTCCTGGTTCAGAACTATCTGAATGACAGAGCAGGAAGTAAAATTAGTCACACACTCTCCTCCAAACTACCAGTTCTGGCTGGTGTCTCAGGGTCAATACTTGGCCCGCTCTTGTTCCTCTTTTTCTGAACTCACTCCCCTCAGCATGTAGTGGAAGCTATTACTATATCACGGATGATGCCGTGCTATACTGGAAACACACCAACCTCATACATCTCCAAAACACCCTTCAAGGCTGTTTTAGGGAGCTTGAATACTGGTTCACTGACCACTGTCTAATACTTAACTATGACAAGACAAAATCCATGATGTTTGCCCATTGTCAAAACCCCTCTATAACTCCCTGCTCTCAATCTCAAACCTACAGGGTAACCACATTGAACAGGTCACCCACTTTAAATATCTAGGTATCACCCTGGACACATCCCTTACCTACCACCAGCACATTAAACTTCTCTCCTCCTCAGTTAATACCCGACTTGGCATTCTTTACAGGCACAAACACTGCCTTCCTCCTCAGGCTCTCGTTTAGCGTTACTAGCTCGGTCCTCTCATTGGTCGATTATGGAATAACTATATGCAGCTGCTGACAAATCAGCCCTACACAGCATCAATATAGCACTAAACAAAGCCTGCCGCATGGTCACCAGGAGCAGTAGACAAACACATACCTGTCAGCTCTATTATCAAGCGGACTGGCTAACCTTTGAAGGGAGGCTTAAATACCATACCTGCCTCCAAGCCAAGAAGATCCTTATGAAACTCGCACCCATCTGTCTGCATCGCCTCATCCAACCAGCCCCCAATAGGGGCACCCTTAGACGTTTGGCAGGGACCTCCTATGCAGTTCCCCACTGCAGAACCTCTCTGGGGCAAAGATCTTTCCGTTACCGTGCTCCACTTTGGCTAAACAATCTACCATCTTCCATCTTGCTTGCCCCCAGTCTAAGACTATTCAAAACAGAGTGCAAGAAGTATCTGCTCAACATGGAGACCTGTAGCTGTTTTCCATCTTTTCGCATAGATTGTCAGGCACCTGGGCCACCACATCGTTAGGAACACTCGCAACTCACAGATATTATCTCAGACTTGGCAATACCCTATACTGTGATTGTTAAACTCTTGTAATGTCCTGGCAATTTTCTGTACAAACCTTGTCTCTATGTAAAATTCAATATTACAACTGACGTGTAGCCTTTGACTTAAGCTATGATTTTAAACGTTTGTCGAAATGTAATTTCTCTGTTTTGAGAACATTGTCCATACTGTCTTGTTGTAATTGTACTGTCATGACTGACGTGGAGCCTTTGCAAAGGAGTCCTTGACTCAAAGGTTGTAATTCCGAAATTTTCAATAAATAAATAAAAAATGTGTGATTTTGTATTTCCATCACATGTGCCCAATAGCTTGTGCAATCTTCCTGGTGTGTAAATATGCCTGGTGGAGGGATGTATATTGAACCACCCTTAAGTTACTCAGCAGGGGTATACAACTGTCATTCTCCTGCAATTTTGGCCTAGAATCATCTGAAATGTCTGTGTCCAGCCATGATTGCCACTTGTTTTCAATTTCAGTTGGTGCAGCTGTTGCATGACTTCTGATTATTTAGCATGGAGTAGATATGAGCCCTGAACCATTCACTGCTTATTCCAGTTCCAGAGCAACTGAGGATGGGAGCATCAAAGTGACCCCAACTTAACACTGAAAGAGTGGTAAAGCTGCAGACATTTAAATCAATGATGGACTGGTAATTTGAACTTTTCCTGTAGCTATTAAAAAGTGCAAAATTGGCCCTTCTCCCATAAATAACCACTGCGGTACATGTTTCTCCCGCCAAATCTGAACTTCCTCATCAGTCAAAAACTGTGGAGTAACTGGATTATTCCAAAGCAGAGTGAGCACTTCAGCACTCTCCATCTCATGGGTATAGTTATGCACCCACTGCCATAATCTTACCAAGTGTTCAATAATCAGGTTTCTTTGTATAACTCTTAACATTTTGACGACTAGAAACGTATAATACATTGGTGAGAAACCTCCTCTTGGTCCAGCTCTTCTCAATAAGAGAATAAGTTTCTTCCTTATCTGGTCTATACCACCTCTGCAGCATTGCTAATTGTAAAAGCCCAATAATAATATTCTAGGTGAGTGATTCCTAGACCCTCCACATTATATGGGTGATTGAGGGTCTAATTTGAAACACACTTCCTTTGACTGTCAAAGAATTTTGAGATGCACTACCTTTGACTGCCAAAGCCAAGAGGTAAACACAGCCCACGTCTATTCCAAAACAAATCTTAGTAAGCATAATAGGCAACACTTAAAACATATATAGAAATGTAGGCATTACAGACATCTTAAGTGCATTCCCTCTTCCCTCTAGAGAAAACAGTAGATTCTTCCATCATTCTAATTGGAGTTGAACCTTTTGGATTAGAAGGGGATAATTACTGTAGCTAGATACCAATCTTTATGTTTTCGAGTGACATTCATCCCTAAATAATGAAAACCAGACTGTGTTCACTATAACAGAAAACTATCCAATGCTGGTGAACATGGGAATGGGTTAAGGGGCATCACCATGAATTTCCACCAATAGATTTTGCAGCCCGAGCCCCACCCAAAGTCTTCCATGGTATTCAACAAGATTGGTAGGGATTCCTCCAGGGCCAAGGTCATAACCACCAGATCATCTCCATACATACTATAGATGTAGCAGACTGCCCGGTGCCCTCAGGGTTCACCTCTCCCAACCCTCCAAGGGGGCCAGCCTGGATTGCCTAAAGTTGTGCTACACTGGGTACTCAGGCCCAAAGTAGTATGGTGCTTCCACCTGGGTAGTAATATGGGATACCTGGATGCTGTCATACAAGGCTAGTACACCCCAGGAAACAGTGCATAACTTGCCCACACAGTCCCATCCCCAGAACAAGTGACACTGTAACAGCAATAACAGTCCCCAAACCAAAAAATGCAGTTCAAACAAATAATTTATTTAAAAGGGGAAGGCACAGAAAGAACAATTATACAATGGGCTTGGAGAATCCAGTACTCTGATCGGCTGACTGGCACATTTCAAGCATTTGAAATCCTAGCATTACCAATGCAAAAGGTGCCAGTCAGCCTCATCTGCAATGCCCATGCTCTGAAATCCATCTGACCACCCAACATGAAAGTGGGAATCTTCCATCTTGAGCCCCCACTAAACAGTGGTCTCAGACAAGTCCCACTGCAGCACACCAAATAAAATACTGAAACTCATACAAGGCAACACTCCCCAAACCATTTCAGAGCTAAAACGATCATTGCTACTGTAATCGTTCCCCCATAACCACTTCCACTCGGCTCACCTCTAACCATGGAATTGGCTCCCTTCCCACATCTCCGAGAACCACTAGCTCCATCTACAAGTGATTTATGCCTTACAAAAAATAAAATGTATTTACAGACAAATATTCAGCACTTTTAACAATGCTGAACTGAGGAAAGTATTTGCTAAATTAACACAAGGGCTAAAACACAGAAATCACAGTGGAAAAGCCGAGCCATGATACTGAGCATGTGCCTATGCATATCCCAGTGCATATGCATAGATGCGCTTGGGTTTTCAGACATCATTTATATAAGTTTTACTCCTCATTTTAAAAAAACAACACATTCCTCACTTCAGAATTCATCAGAGGCTTAATAAAATGTCACTAGGTGAATAGGGATGGAGGCACTCGATCACACACCTCCTGTAGCTACAGCACTGTGGCAGGCTGCGCGCTGTCAGTGTCTTAAGTTTAAAGACACAACATAAACTGATGCTGGCAGAATCTAACAAACACTTTCCCCACTTCAGAATTTGTCAAAGGCTTAAAAAATATCATTAGGTGAACAGGGATGGAGGGACCTGATCAAGAGCCTCCCGTGGCTTCAGCACTGTGGCAGCCAGCGTGCTGTCAGTGTCTTAAGTTTAAAGACACAAAATAAACTGATGTTGGCAGAATCTGTCTTGCGGTCTCACTGCCAGCACCCTCACTAAGCAACTACTGCGGGGGGGGGGGGTTGATAAAAAAAAATAAAATCTCAGACGGTATTCTCCTAGCTTAAACATATGTCTGGTAGTATTGTATCCAGCAAAAGGGAAATATTATTTTTGCCCAACAATAAATTCAGTTAAAAACTAGTCAAAATAAAAAAAAATATTTTTTTATTTTGTTTTATGTTACAGTAAGTGGGGGGGGGCATTGTATAATCACAATAAACCATTCCAGGGTGTGGGTTATGCTTGAATTTATCCATGCCTGGTGAGGTTTGGACACTCGGCCAGAGGCCTTGTGACCGAACCACACCAGACATGGGTAAACCCAGCATAACTCATGCCCTGTCGTGGTTTATTGCTTAAGGAAACAACAGGCAATATAGCTGGATGTGCTTCCAGCAAGAAAGCAGACTTCCCCTGTGGTCAGCTGGTGTTTACTCACCAATCTCAGATCTCTCATGGTTGTCTAAGGCTGCAAGTGTAGGGGGTCCAGGGACTCTGAAGCAGACAGTGGCCTTTTTAGTTGATTGATCTTCAATGGAGCTTGTTCTCCAGAGGGGAAAGTCACTGGTGCGACAGGAGAGTTCTGGCTCCAATCCTTGCCTTCAAACTGTCAGTTTAGATAAAAACTTGTTTTCTACACAAAAGAGTCAGTTGCTGAGATCCCAGACTTCTTTAGTCTGCCTGTCTGTCAATTTCTGAATCAATTAAGGCAGTCATGCTTTGGCTGGTACAATCATACCTCACACTACATATTTTTTAATTATCTAAACACTTCAAAGCATCCAGTGGCTCCAAAATAATGGCCCTATCAGTACCTTCGGGGATTCAAATGACCAGGATTAACTTTCCCGCATCCAGGAACTCCCTTCAGCTCCAGTTTTCCAAAGCACCATGCCAACTTTCAAAATTTAGAGGAGGTATTTTTTTTTCAAAGTCACAGTCTGGGGTCTATCAATGTGGCACAGTAATCCCAGTGGAGCCTCCAATGTAGCAGACCACTTGGGGCATTTTAGGGCTCACCTCTCTCAACCCTCCAAGGGGCTGGCCTGGGCTACCTAAAGTTGTGCTACACTGGGTACCCCGGCCTAAAGTGGTGCAGTACCTGCAGCTGGGATAGCAATATGGGGTACCTGGATGCTGACATTAGGCTATTATCCCCCAGGAAATGGTGCATAACCTGCCCACACAGTCCTGTCCCCAGAACAAGTGACACTATAACAGCAATAACAACCCACAAACCAAGAAAACCCCAGCTCCAGTTCTCACCTTCTGTCAGTTTTGATAAAAACTGTTGTTTTCTTCACAAAAGAGTCAGTTGGTGGGATCCCAGACTTCTTTAGCCTGCCATGCCTGCAGTGCCTGGCAGACAGTGGCTCACTGGCTCGTAGCACCATTCTCTCTGTCACATTGGCAGAACTGGCCCAGCTCTGCTTGCTTACTTCAGTTCCCTTTTATATTTACTGAACTTAATGGTCTATTGGTCTAGAAATCTCCAGGCTGGCTTGGCTCTGGAGTGCCAGCCCAGCCATGCAAAGCATTTTTCCAATTGTTTAACTAGGAGTGGCACACTAAGCTGAAAGCTTGTTTACCGGTGCGACCTGGGAGCACAGGGAAGTTAAGTGACTTGCTCAGGGTCACACATTATGCAAGTGGGGGCTGTGGGATTCAAATCAAATCAATCAAATCAGTTTTATTTATAAAAGGCACCTTTCTAAAACCAAGGCGCCTGTACAATAAAATATATAAAATAAAATAAATTATTATAAAACCAACATATAATTTCCAAAAAAGACAATATAATAGCAGCATAATAAATAAAATAACCCCATCAATCAGCAAAAGCCAGGTTAAATAAATACGTTTTTAAAGCAGTTTTAAAACTCTGGACGGTTAGGTAATCTCATTCCCAATGAGGTGGAGAGTTCCACAGGGATGGAGCAACAAAGCTAAATGCCCTTGCTCCCGATGTCTGCAAACGTACCCTGGGGACCTCTAGCAATCCCTTATCAGTGGATCAGAGAGGACGGAAGGGACAGTAGGGACAAAGGAGATCTTTCAGGTAACTTGGTCCCTGGTCGTGTAGGGCCTTATAAGTTAACAAAGCAACCTTGAAGGTGATCCGCCACCATATCGACAGACAGTGCAGACCGCGGAGCACAGGTGTTATATGACTGGCTGTAGAAATACCAGTCAACAACCTGGCTGCCGTGTTCTACACCAGCTGCAAGCGGCGGATATTAACCCCCAACAGCCCTAGGTAAAGGGCATTGCAGTAGTCAAGGCAGGCGGTAACAAAGGTGTGAACCAACGTTGGAAGATCATTGGGAGGAACCAGATGTTTTACCCGGGTGATATTTCTCAGAGGGTAAAAAGAAGTTTTAACAACTGCTGACACTTGTGATTTTAAGGTCAGACAGTCATTAACTATAACGTCCAGGTTCCGCACCCGGTCTGAGGTAGCTAGCTGGACACCTCCAAGCCACAAACCCGAAGGTGAACCTGCCAACATACCCGCCTCACGACGACCTGGGTTTATGACCAACACCTCATTTTTTTCAGGGTTCAACCTTAGCCAGCTCACATTCATCCAGGCCTGAATTTCAGTTAGACAGCTGTTGAGCACTGAGACAGCATCATCCTGTTCAGGGACAAAAGACATGTATAGCTGAGTATCATCTACATAGCAGTGAAAACTCAAGCCATACTGTCTAATAATCGCTCCCAATGGCAGCATGTACACTCCAAACAACATGGGCACTAGAATGAATCCCTGCAGAACCCCACAGGGCAGTGAGAATGGAGCTGAGGTACAAACCCCAGACACCATTCTCTGAGTCCTGCCCATGAGGTAAGATTGAAACCATCTGAAGACAGTCCCTGAAAGTCCACAGATAAGCCACAGACAATCCAACAACACACCATGGTCCACAGTATCAAATTCTGCAGAGAGATCAAGAAGGACCAAGATGGAACGAGTCTTTCGATCTCTCACTATCAGAAGGTCATTTAGTACCCCGAACAAGAGCCATCTCAGTACTATGTCTCTTCCTGAAACCGGACTGGAGAGAATCATAGATATTGTGGCTGGTCAAATGGTCCTCCAGCTGTAAAGCCACCACCTTCTCAATAACCTTACCCAAAAAGGGAAGGTTAGAGACCGGCCTGTAGTTTGCAAGACAGTCGGGATCCAAGGAGGGCTTCTTAAGAAGAGGCCAAACCACAGCCTCCTTAAGGGAAGCTGGAAAAATATTCCCCTCTCCAAGGATTACCAGACTATCTCGGCAAGGACCAGGCCAATGACCTCAACACAGCCAACAAGCATATGCGTAGGGTCCAGATCCAAACTACAGTTGGTAGGTCATAAAGACTGGATAACCATCACAATATCACTGATTGTCGGCTAGCCAAAGTTGCACCACTCAAACCGGGAGTCCGACATCTCCTGCCGACCACTGCTACTCCCTAGAGAAAGGGTCAGGCGGATGTCAGACCTTATCGTGGTAACCTTATCCGCAAAGAAACAAGCAATCTCCTCACACTGCTCTTGTGAAAAACATTTCTGGGCTGAAGACAGAGTGGATTGCACTGTCTGTCCACAGTCCAGAAAAGCTGAGCTGGTCGATTCCACGTGGCAGCAATCTCCCTGGACAGAAATTCTGCCTTCTTATGGGAGATTGTTGATTAATAGACCAAATAATGGTCCATCAAACTAAGCCTGTCACCCACCAGGCAGGACCTCTGCCATCACCTTTCTAGCCTTCATCCAACTCTCTTCAACTCCCTCAAGTCCTCATCAAACCATGGAGACCTAGGGCGAAGGGAGAGTGGACAAACTCGAACAGGAGCAATGGAATCCAGGGCCTCTGTCACTGCCTTATTATAGCCAAGTACAAGATTCCCTGGATCCATGCATTCCCTTGGCATGCCCGATAGGTCCATCACCGCCATCTGGCCATCTGGGGAAATACTCCTCAAAGTGCGGTACTGGATCATCTCTGTAGGGGCAGACCTCTTAAGGGGGGCATCAAAACTGAAGCTGATGGTATGATGGTCAGACCACTCGACTGGTTCCACCACCAGATCAGATATCTCCATCCCCAGGAGAAACACCAAGTCCAATGAATGACCACCAATGTGGGTCGAGGAGGAAACAACCTGTGTGAGGCCCAGTGAACTCATTAGCTGGAGGAGGTCTTGTCCAAACTGCGAGAGTTCATCATCTACCCAAACATTGAAATCTCCAAGGATCAGCCATCTATGGGGTCCCAATGTTAGGTGGGCGATGAAGTCCACGACTTCCTGCAGGAAAACATTCCCGTCTCCTGGTGGACGGTAGACGAGAAGAATCCTGCACCCCACACCCACACCCACAATACATTCAAAGGAGTTGGTGGCTCCCACTGGAATTTCCCTCAGGTTCAGTTCTGATTTAAAACAAAGGGCCACACCCCCACCCCTATGATCGATCCTCAGGCGGTGTATCACAGAGTACCTGGGTGGAACCGCTGAAGCCAAAACAGGGCCAGCATTTCCATCCAACTAGGTCTCAGTGATGCAAGCCAGGTCAGTTGAATTAACAAAATCCCCAATTATGGCGGTCTTGTTTTTAATCGATCTGGCATTGCATAACACCGCCTGAGTTCGATGAGCAGCCAGGGAAGACTGAGTTTCTTGTCTGCAATAAGCAGAACCCTTGGGTATGGGAACAAGACAGGGAAGACCCCTCTCCTGGACCCATTTCATCCCAGGGTGTCTCCTTGTTCCCACAATCCCAATCCGCCCACTCCTCTCCATTCCCCCAACAGGCCGAGTCCCCACCCTAACCCTCCTTGCTATTCCCAATCCCCTACACCATCTATACACCTCTGGGGATAAAGGGGGGCAACAAAAAGGGTGGAGATCCCTCAGCCTGGAGGGGGAATAATGCCTAACGGTTGACCCTGGCCAACACATTTTCTAAAAAAATAACCCAAACCAAATAATATATAACCATACAAAACAACACAATCTAACAAATACAACCCCCCACCCCAAAATTAAAACAAACTAACTAAAACAGGGCACAAAGGCTTAAAAGCAGCAGCAAAATAATCCAGAACCAGCAATTTATCTGTCTAGGGAGCTCCCACCTCCCTAGAAGATAACACAGTTAGATTTCCCAAACAAATCCTCTCACGTTTGTCGGGGTAAAATCATTAAGTGAAATGAGACTTTGACACTCTCACTATTCAAAGTCTAAACTTTTAGGCTCTCTCACTGCCCATAATCACAATGATACTCTGGCCAAAACAATAGAAAATGGTGAAAAAGTCAAACCACAGGCTGTAGTCCAATCATCCAGTTCAAATCCAATCCAATCCAGTTCAATCCGATTTAGCTCCCAGGGTCTCCAGAACGATTTGAACAAAGAACAATCAAAATGTCCCAAACCGGGCTTACAGTATTCCACAACAGTCCTCCTCCCTCCCCAGTCATCAGCACTCCACACCTCAGCACACCTTAGACACAGCCCACTGGCTGAGTCCTTGGAGAGCTTAGGGATAATAGGTTTTAGGGCCAACCTTCAGGCAGCACCCCGAACCCAACCCCTGTGTGAGCACCGATAAGGGAGAGAAAGAAGAGAGCAGGGCCCCCAAATATCACAGTCAACCACAGTCCAGGAAGAAACAACTCCAACAGGCCTCCTCGATCTTCACAGCAGCCCCAGAGTCCCTCGGAAGCAGTTCCAGGCCAACAAGCGGTCCAACAGCCGACCAGGTCCGAGTTGCACACTCTCCCGCATGCTCCACCACCGACCCGGTGCCGCTTCTCTGACAACAGTTCCGGTGCAGGGCGTGAAACAGAAGCAGCAATGGACATGCATGCATGCAGAGTTGGTAGTGTTGCAAACAGGTGATTAGTGCAAATTCCCTGGCTGGAGATCTATGATGTCTGACCCATTTTCTAGCAGTCTTCATGTAGCCAGAGACTTGGAACTGTATGTGCATCGCAAAGTATGTTTACATTCTGCAGTTATATTGTTTCATCCTCTGCTGTCTTCATTTTTGTTATTAAGCTTTTTGCCCCATCTGTTACCACCTTATGCCTGCTTTCAGCTCCAGGGCTGGGGTCTCCCAGTCCCATCTGCTGCTCCCCCTCCCATCATACCAGCAGGGATCCACATGGTGCAGAACCCAAGAGTCCTGAGGGCCGTCACATATGGTAAGAGGGGGAGCTTGGTGTTTTCCCCAGCTTTCTCCCCATAATTACTCAGGGCCTTAGAGACATGGTCACACATACACATGGAGGCACACAAGTGCACCATAACCCATGACCCCATTCCACCCACCCGGTCAAAAGCCAGCCCCCCATTTGCCCAACGCTACCAACAAGCCTCCACTCGGTGGCAGCCAAGAGCCAGGAAGGCATGCCTTCCCAATCCAGTAGAGGAGAGCTGCCTAGCGGCTGCTCAGTCCTCTCTCAGTCTTTCCCCAGGCCAACTCCTGGTGGCCCAAGCTTGTCCATGAACCCGAGTTGCCAGTATGGGAACGGTAAAGTACCAAAGCCCTCTGCACCACTGGGCCAGCTGTTGATGCCCTTATGTGAACCAACGAAGGCTGCTTTATTCTTGTCCTGATTTCACTGCCTACCATGGGGCTAAGACTGCTTTTAATTTTCATGGCACATAGCCCATAAAGGTAAGCCCTATTTTTGGGGGGCTTCCATAGATAATAAAAGAACAACACCTGATATAGGTATGCCCCTTTAATGTGGGTTAGCCTTATGTGCCCAGGACAGAGACTCTATTTCCAAATCAAGAAGCATAGGGGAGAGAGGACACTCCTGTCATGTAACCTTCTGTAAAGATGGAGAGAGCCATGAATTCATTTGGATAGAGGCCAGAGGACCATTATATAAGAACTGCATGGACTTTATATACTTTTCTTCCAGTCCCCATCCCTCTCATAGTGGACCATAGATGGTCCCACTACGTGATCAAAAGCTTTTTCCATGTCAACTGAGACCACCACGCCCTCCCAAGGATATCTCCCCCCAACCCCACCCCCACACCAAAGTATGAGTCAGGGTTCTCAGATTCAGAGACGGGTTACAACCAACAACAAAACTATTTTGCTAAGGAGACACAAACTCAGACAAAAAGGATTCAATTTGCATAGCCAGAATATGGGATTAAATTTTAGAGTCTGCGTTGAGCACCAAAATTGGATTGTATAAGAATACCACATCCCAGGGATTTCCCGGTTTGGGGATAAGAAAACTCCTCACCTTGAGGAAAGACTGCGGTAATCTACCCTCTTTTTTCACCCCTTAATTGTGTCAAATAAGGGCTGCAACAATACCAATATCATTTAAAAAAAAATCAACAGAGATGTCATCCAGTCTGGGGATTTCCCAGAAGCTAAGAACACCATGGCACAGAGGACATCTTCTTTAGTTAAAAAAGGATGCTCCAAAACTGTCCTGTTTACTTCCTCCTGGACTGGGGGGACAAATTACAGGGACAGGAATCTACTTCCACCCCACTTTCTCCATTATTTCACTGCCTGTTGATATAAAGGTTTTGAAAATACTGCAGGCAGCAAATTCCTTATTTATATTTCTTTGACCCATGAGATGGGGAATGGAGCCACTATTCCCACTGGAGTGATCTACAGACCTCCAGCACAAGGGAAGGAATCACATATGGTACTGGTGGAAGGGCCGGCCTGGTGGTGCTGGAGGTTGAGGCGCTGGTTGTTACACCTCGTGCCACGCCGGCAACCCAGGTTCAGGAACGAGCCCAGATCACTGGGGTCGGCAGGGATGAGAGAGGATTGAGCATCTGGAGGACTGCTATCCTCTCTTGGAGGAAGGAGACTCTGTCATGCCACTCATTGACAGCCCTCTGGCTGTGGCTGGAGGGCAGTGTAGGTCAGGAGGCATGTCAGTGGGGAGGGGGGACAGGAGAAAAAGTGAAAATGGAGCTGGCAGTCTCCATGATGGCCCTTTGCATCCCTGTAGTGGTACCCTTATGTTCTGCTGAGTCTCACTATCCCGACACTGACCTACCTGGGCAGTATTGCCCGATAGGTGCAGTATCCTGATAGTGAGAATCCCAGCAAGAGTAAAGTCAACGGACCTTTACAGGGGTAAGGTAGCGGATGTGACGGGAAGCTACCTTACTCATGCTGATGGTCTACAAATGGTTATTGAATCTGGAAGCTGGCCAAGCTGCCCTGGTGGTGTTGAGGGCTAAACCTCTGGCAGCTCAGCCAGCATGCCCTGGGGGGTCTGGGCTCTGGTCCGTGCTGCGTCCATTCATTTTTTTTTGCCCCATAACCAACTGTGTTTAACTCTGAGGTCCGCTCCCCCTCGGGGTTAGTTATTTTAGTTTCAGCGGGTGTGGGGGCTCTGCCCCCCCACATGAGGGGTTCGGGGGGGGTGAAGCCCCACATAAATTGCATTTTGTGATTTTCATTCAGATTCCCGTCATTGTATTGTCAGGCATCTGTTTGATTTGGGAGCATGTATTTTGGGCCGGTGAGGTCGGTATCCTGAGACTCAGGATATTGAGTTTAGGGATACTATAGTATATCCCCAGTGGCTGCGCCGGCTTCTGGATAATTCTTGGTAAATTCTGGGGGAAGAAGAAAGCTGGCACTCCTCTTCTTGGCCCCGCTGTGGGGGGTAAGCCATGAAGGGAATTACAGGGTCAGTCGGAACAGGAACACTCAGGCTTGGAGGATGAGTCCCTCTGAGGGAGGGCCATAGCTGCCTGCCAGGCTCCAGTGGGGATATAAAAATCTATGTGGAAAAAAAAGGTACTGGTGGAAGCCAATGGCAAGATGGCAGAAAAGAGGGAGGTGCTACTGGTGGGGGACTTAAACATGCCAGATATAGACTGAAGCCTCCCAGCAGCAGTTTCTGCTAGAAGTAGAGACATCCTGGACTTTCTGCAGGGAGCATTCCTCAGGCAACTAGTCAGGGAACCCACTCATGATGGGGAAATACTGGACCTGGTACTCACTAACAGAAATAGAGTTGCAGACGTCAAGGTGAGAGGCCACTTGGGGACCAATGCTCACCTATGGTGTGGTTTAATATAAAGACAGCTGTGGAATTGAATCATACAAGGGGATGGTCCTGGACTTCAGGAGAGCAGACTTTAAAAGGATCAGTGAATGCCTCAGGGATGACCTGACAGGTGAATGGCCTAGGTGGTATAGAGGAACAATGAGTATAGATAAAAGGGAGTATAATTAAGACAACAAACTATTGTGTCAATCAAGTGAGCAAAAGCAAGAAGAAACAAGCATTTGTCAATGCTGAACGTTCACTTGCAGGTATTTGCAGTGGTGTTTGGCACGTATGGTGCTTTACCCTAATGCCCTGTGCGATTGCTGGTATTTGCACAATAAATTTTCAGCATGACCTTTTTGTTACCCCCATTGTGCGCTACATAGGCGGAAACACATTTTAGGCAGGATGTGAAAAATGACAGCCGTACTGCTCATAAGGAAGTGTGGTAAAATGGCAATGTTGAAAATCTGGAGTGGAAATATTGAAAATTAGCAAACCTCTGAGGCGTAAAGTAGGAACTGTACAATGCACGCTCGTAAAACAGTCATTGTTAGGAATTTTTTCACCAAATTGTCAACATTGGCATTTTAAAACCTCTGCTAATGAACAGTGTCACTGTGATTGTCTTACTGTGTGCCATACATTGATTTTGTACACCGACTGCGCCATTGTGCACTACATGGGTGGAAACACGTTTTGGGCAGGATGTGAAAAATGACAGCTGTACTGCTCATAAGGAGGTGTGGTAAAATGGCAATGTTGAAAATCTGGAGTGAAAATATTGAAAATTCGCAAACTTACGAGCGTGCATAGGAACTGCGTAATGAACACTCGTAAAACAGTCATTTTTAAGAATTTTGTCACCACATTTCAACACAGCCATTTTAAGACCTCTGCTCATGAACAGTGTCACTGTGATTTTCTTAATGTGTCCATACATTGAGTTCGCTTACCGACTGTGCCATGTGTGTGCTACAGAGGCGAAACACGTTTTGGGCAGGATGTGAAAATGACAGCTGTACTGCTCATGAGGAGGTGTGGTAAAATGGCAATGTTGAAAATCTGGGTGAAAATATTGAAAATTCGCAAACTTACAGCGTGTGTAGGAACTGCAATGCACACTCGTAAAACAGTCATTTGAATTTTTCACAAATTTTCAACACAGCCATTTTAAGACCTCTGCTCATGATCAGTGTCACTGTGATTTCTTAATGTCCCATACACTGAGTTCGCACACCCGACTGTGCCATTGTGCTTCATAGGCGGAAACACGCTTTGGGCAAGATGTGAAAATGACAGCTGCACTGCTCATAAGGAGGCATGGTAAAATGGCAATGTTGAAAATCTGGAGTGAAAATATTGAAAATTTGCAAACTTATGAGCGTAGCGTAGGAACTGCGCAATCATAGAACTATGAAACATTCATTTTAGAATTTTTCACCAAATTTTCAACACAGCCATTTTAAGACTTCTGCTCATGATCAGTGTCACTGTGATTTTCTTAATGTGTCCCATACATTGAGTTCACACACCGACTTAGCCATTAATAAGCTACATGGGCGGAAACACGTTTTAGGCAGGATGTGAAAAATGACAGCTGTACTACTCATAAGAAGGTGTGGTAAAATGCAATGTTGAAAATCTGGAGTAGAAATATTGAAAATTTGCAAACCTCTGACGTCGTAGGAACTGCACAATGCATGCTCATAAAACAGTCATTTTTAGGAATTTTTGCACCAAATTTTCAACATGGGGTTTTTGGGACCCCTTCTCATGAATGATGTCACTGTCATGGTGCTACTCAGGCCTGAAGGCTGATTTTGTGCAGTGACTGTGCAGTGACTGTGAAATCACCCTTCTGGCCCGAATAACGCCATGACAGTGACATCATTCATCAGAAGGGGTCCCAAAAACCCCATGTTGAAAATTTGGTGCAAAAATTCCAAAAAATGCCTGAGATATGCAATAAAGTTGAAAACCCCCATCTAGCCCATTGTACAGCTTACCGGCATGTCCTCAGTTCGCAGTCGGCTTTGAAGAGTGCAGACGTGTTCCTGGTCCACTGAAGAGCGTCGCGCCGAGCTCCGGAGGTCAGTATGGGGTGGGGGGTGTGGGAGGCTGGGTGCGCAGTGGGTTGGTGCAGGTTGTGGGAGGGGGACTGGGAGATACGCCGTGGGACCGTTTCGATTACAGGTATAAAAAAAACAGATGACTTGGGACGTTTGCCACGCTGGGGTGGGCTTCAGCGTGGCAGAAAGGCATAACTGGGGGCGAGGAGCTGATGGGGATTGGGCACCAGCGTTGGCAAACTCAGCAGGTTTGCCACGCTGGAGTGGAGCTCCCAGCGTGGCAGAAGGATGGTTTGGGGCCGTGGAGCCGAGCGGAGGATTGGGCACGCCAGTCGGCAAACAACGTTTGCTGCAGCTGAGTAGGAGGATCCCAGCGTGGCGCAAAAGCTTTGGGAGCAGCATGGCGGTGGGGCGCGCGTGACATGAGGGGCGGCTGACGCGGTGCTGGGTATGACAGTGGTGGTTTCTTTGAAGCGAAGACCACGCTGTCATCCACAACTCCCGCACCCATTGGTGCAGGACCACCACGCCTGCTCAACGGAGCACTGGATTGCAAGGGAGAGGCACACCTCCAAAGTGTGCTACTCTCCCAAAACGTTCCTTGTGCATGCGCGCAAGCGAACGTAAAAAGTTACTGTTATGGTTCTCAAAAGAGGTAGCTGAATAAGGTACAGGCAAAAAGAGTAGAATTCAGAAGGTTTAAGGAGAAGCAGATGGAGGAAGATAGGGAGGTGTATCAGGGGAAACAGAGGGAGACAGGGAAAGCAGTAAGGAACACAAAGGTGCAAACTGAAGAGAGAACAGGCCAGGAGATGAAAGGGAACAAGAAATGTTTTAGATGTGTCCAAACAAACACTCTAGGCACAAGGAGAGATTGAAATACTGCACCTCCAAACCTTAATACATGGAATAACAAAACCAGGCTCGAAAATCAGGCAATACTAGAATAAAGATGCTTGAAAGTACATTTAATTCAGTTGGGTGCAAAATACAAAAATCACACTTACTCCCCTTTCTTCCCCTCAATCTTTGTGCTGTTAACCAAACTAACAAATGCACTCAACTATTAAACACTGACCACCAGCAAGTGCCTTCCAGTTGTCAGGGACAATATCAGACAAAGAACCTCTGTGCGCAAACACTGAGGCAAGGATTACACCAAAGGGCATTTGGCTGGGAAGCCAAGTTTCAAGAAAATACAAAATCACACATGCCCACACAATGCAAAGCATCATGGGATGCATATGCAAATCACCACAGAATGTTATGCTGGTTCAACTTTAAGCAGAATTGCATGGTGCCGACAGGCCTCTCACACAGTTTGCAAAGGGTGCTAACAGATGACATAGACACGTGTTTTGTCCTACCAGGACTCATCAGTATGTCTCGTCTGTTTGACACCCCAGTGGAATAAACCAGCTACCCTAAGATGGTCTGTCTGGGTTATGTTGTGGTGAACCCATTAAAATAAAAAACTATTTAAAAGACAAAGAACCTCTGTGCGCAAACACTGAGGCAAGGGTTACCCCAAAGGGCATTTGGCTGGGATGCCAAGTTTCAAGAAAATACAAAATCACACATGTCCACACAATGCAAAGCATTATGGCCTGCATATGCTAATCACCACAGAATGTTATGCTGGTTCAACTTTAAGCAGAATTGCATGGTGCCGAAAGGCCTCTCACACAGTTTGCAATGGGTGATAACAGATGACATAGACACGTGTTTCGTCCTACCAGGACTCATCAGTATGTCTCGTCTGTTTGACACCCCAGTGGAATAAACCAGCTACCCTAAGACGGTCTGTCTGGGTTATGTGGAGGCACAGTATCAGCTGCCTGGTTAGAGAAAGGACTCCCAGCCACCTATTTATTAACTAGTCACAGCTCCTCACATTAGAGAACTGCAAAAGTTTCTAACATTTCTAAGTTGGGGTCCAAAGATAAGCTGAGAGTGACCTGCAAAAAAATTACATAGATCATCCAGCTTACCACATGTCAAAATGCTAATGTCTCTTTTCTATCTAAAGAAAAAGGAAAAACAAAAAGTGTACCACTAACCCCATCCACTCCTCCTGGACAAGTTGAGCTCTGCTGACTTCTCAGCTCCCACTGTGGCTTGGTTCTGTTCCTACCTAACAGGCTGACAACAAAAGGCTGAGATCAGAGAGCTGTGGGTTTGGTTCCCACAACTGGCACTTGGGTTAATATTCCAATACTGATACTGTAGTGCAGCATGAGGGGGGTGCTGCACTTCTGAGGTGCTGTCTTTCGGATGAGACGTTAAACCAAGGTCCCATCTGCCTGGATAGGTGGTAGTTCAGGTGCTTGTTAAAAATCTCATGGCACTTATCGAAAAGAGTAGGGGAAGTTTTATTACAGAAATAATAAGTACAAAACTGAAACATTAAACAATACACAGCAATAATCAGTACATAACTACCAAATAAGCAAAAATAATGATGACACAGTCCATGTCAAAAAAACACATGAGTCAAAAATAACATAATGGAGTAATCCCCCTTGGTCTTGAACAAAGCCTAAAAGAAAAGAAAGTTACAGGGGGACAACAAAAAACAATAATCTAAACATCAACATTTCAAAAAGAAAAAAAAGAGGGGGAGGGAAAACACCAGGAAACTGGATCAGTCTTCGGGAAACAATATCCACCACACCCGTGTGTGGAGAATAAAAACCAACACCAATACACACCCCATAACCTATCACACTGTGTATACCTTAATACCTGTGCATACTCCAGCAGATTCTTACATCATAATTTGCAGCGGTACTCCCTTCACCCGTTTTTCCCCTGTTCCTAAGACATCTTTCCTTATCAAAGTTTGCATTAACAACAATTTCCTTTTCAATCATACATGCCAGAATATGGGGAGACATGTACTTTTGCTGCAGAACAAATTTGCAACGAACCTGCCACAGCAAAAACTTAACTAAGAGAAGACAGATTGTTCCTGTATCAATATTCAGCAAAAGCTGTCTAGAACCTGTAAGGTTATTGACATAAGTAACCTTTGACCATCCCACACCTCCCCATTTATAATCCAGTTCCAACCATAGTTCCACAGCATATGGTCAGAGTATGAAGAAATGCTCCTGTGTTGCTATCAGGCGCTAACACTGCTCTCTGGGGCAGAACCTATCCTCAAGACATTTGTGCTTTGCATTACCCTTAACCCCAAGACGTCCATGTGTGCTCAACCATAGCACATCCCACATCCATGATGGGGTCCTCTTATCAACCAAACAGGTTTCCAAAAAAGGGTGGACACTACAGCTCAGAGAAGGATATGCCACTGGAATCTGATAAGACCCCTCTTGAATTGCTAAATACAACATCTTCCTGTTTGGCACAGAAAGATGAGCCTTTGTCAGCTTCCAGCGTCGTATCTTTTCCAACCCATGCACAACAAACAGAGGCCAAATCTCCCACTTCCATGTGATTAGAGGACCCTGTGTCCATATTCATAACAATGGATCCACCCATAGGGCCGCCACTCCACCTCTCCTGGTAAAATAAAAGCTAATACTGTGTTAAGTAAAAAGAGACTATGTAGATAACTAATCAGGTTTATCATCTTCAAACTGACACAGGTGAGTGCGTTGCCGGAACGAGCGGGTGCTTAAAGCTTAGAAATCTGAACAGAAAAACACAAAAAGCAAGCACACAGACCAAAAAGACCACACCACAAATTGAATGCAGTTCTGAGAGCAGGTAACCGAAGCACAACTACCCCAGTGCTTTGCGTCCTGTCTCGGACACTTTGTCAGGAGGCGGGGTTCTGATGCTCAGTATTGCCCATTTATTCAAACCATTTAAAGTGATATACAAAAATCTTTTCAATTTATACCTATACCAAGCATTACCAAAAAATATCTATGAGAAATGCACCAAACACCTTCAATCATTATAAAATTAGTGACATCCATTAAATCAGCCTCATTTAAATCAGCAATTACATGCCTAAGGCTGAAACTGATCTAGATAGCGGGATAATGTAGACTAGCACTTTTTTCACTAACCACTGAGCCACCTAACTGCACTTTCTAATTATTGCGATACACACACTCACACTGACTAATACATACATACATATATGGATATATATTTCAGTGTGACATAGCAATGCACTGTCTACACACACAGAGCATTGGCACGCACACACTGTAACAAACATACACAGCCTTATATGGCATTTATTTATTTATACATCAAACCCTAACTTTTACTGTATTTAGGATAAATACTGTGTTTTGCACGAACTCATTGTACTAATCTATGGCATGACTCTGTAACTAAGGTAGTGAACCAGGGAGGTGTGGAGGATGTGGCCTATCTGGACTTCAGAAAGGCCTTTGACACTGTCCCCCATAGCAGGCTGATTAACACACTGCGCAGCAGGCCTCACCTGGAGTACAGTGTACAGTTCTGGAGACCTTACCTATGTAAGGACATAGACAGGGTACAGAAGGTTCAGAGGAGGGCAACAAAGATGGTACATGGATTGCATCACAAGTCCTATGAGGACAGTTGAATGACTTGAATATGTACTCCATGAAGGAGAGGAGGGAGAGAGGGGATATGATAGAGACATACAAGTATCTTACGGGGAGGAACAGGGTGCAGGAATACACTATTTTTAAGCAAAAAAGATGTTCCAAGACTAGAGGGCATGGGATGAAGTTGGAGGGAGGACGATTCAGAGGAAACATGAGGAAGAATTTCTTCACAGAATAGGTGGTGGACAAGTGGCCCACCCTGCCAGAGGAAGTGGTGGGGGCTGAAACAATCACGGGATTTAAGAATGCATGGGATAGACATAAAGGAATTCTGGAGGTCAGGGGTGAGGGGCAACAGATTTCTAAGAAAACTTAAAGTGAACTTACAAGTTCAAATGGGCAGACTGGGTGGGCTGTAGGCCCTTATCTGCCGACACTGTCTATGTATCTATATAGCCTAGGTATGGATCCTAAAATAGTTCTGTGGGTGGAGAACTGACTGAATGGAGGGTTGTGGTAAACAGGGAGTACTCTGGAGAGGGATAAGTGATGAGCAGGTTGCTGCAGGGGTTGGTGCTGGGGCCAGTCCTCTTCAATGTCTTTATTGGGGGCATTGCAGAGGGACTGGAGAGGAAGATATGCCTCTTTGCAGATGATACAGTGGTATGCAATATGGTGGACACTCCAGGGGGTGTTGAAAGAGTTAAGGAAGACCTTAAAAAACTGGAGAAACATTCCGAAGAATGGCAGCTGGGATTCAATAAAAAGAAGTGCAGGATCATGCACACAGGGCACAAGAACCCAGGGGCAAACTACAAACTAGGGGGGAGGTACTGACAGTCAAAAAGCAGGAAAGGGACCTGGGAGTTATCATCTCAGAGGACTTAAGAGAAATTAGGCAGTGTGATAAGGTGGCTGGAAAGACTAGCCAGATGCGTGGATGCATAGGGAGGGGTATCATGAGTAGAAAGAGGGAGGTCATCTTGTCCCTGTATAAGACACTCATGAGACCGCACATAGAATACTGTGTCCAGTTCTGGAGGCCCCATCTGAGAAAGAACATAGACAGGGTGGAGGCAGTGCAGGGGCGGGTAAGTAAAATGATGCAAGGCCTGTGGGATAAGTCCTATGAGGAAAGACTAAATGAGTTAAATATGTATTCCCTGGAGGAAAGGGGGGACATGATTGAGACCTACAAATACATCACTTGTATAAACAGAGTACTGGAAGGACACATCTTCCAAAGTAAGAGCTGCTCCAAGTCAATGGGGCACAAAATGAAGTTAGAGGGGGGAAGGTTCAGGGGAAATGTGAGAAAATGTTTTTGCAAGGTGTGGGTGGTGGATGGCTGGAATAGCCTACCAGAGAGGGAGGTAGGGGGTAAAATGGTCACAGAATTTAAGAAGTGGGATAGCCACAAGGGTATCCTGGAGGGTATCCTGGAAGCAAGGGGGGCCTCCAGAGTTCAGTTTGGGCATGGGGCCTCATACTAGATAAGGATTAATAGGGCAGACTGGGTGATGACGTGACTCCCACCACCCAGCCCAACCTCCCACTGAGCACCCACCACCCAGCACCCCCAGACCTCTTCACACACCCTCATTCACCTGAACAGGTCCCAGTGTGAAGATCCACTCTCCCATTGAAGACTCATCTTGCTGCTGGAACTGGGGACTGCTATATAAGAAATAAGGTACAGTAAGTGTGGTTCAATGTATTTCAATGGGTTTTCAACTGCACTTACCTTATTTCTCATATAGCAGTCACCAGTTCCAGAAGCAAGACGTGTCTTCTGTGGGACAGTGGATCTTCACACTGGGATCTGTTCAGGTGAGTGAGGGTGTGTGGGGAATATAGGGAGAGTGGGGTGGCAGGAGCTCAGTGGGAGGTCAGACTGAGGGTGCAGGGTTGCATCAGCGATGGACTCTTTTCTTTGCAGATTAAAAAAAGACATTGATGGACTTTGTTCTTTTTTTTTTCAGGCTCCAAGGGACATTAGAGGGTGGGGGTTGCCACTAGACACCTCATTTAAATCAGCAATGACATGCATAAGGTTGAAACTGATCTAGATGGGGGAATGTAGACTATCAATTTTTTTTACAAACCACTGAGCCACCTTACTGTACTTTCTAATTGTTGTGATACACACAAACGAATACATATACGCATATATATTCCAGTATTATATAGCAATGCACTGTCTACACACATTTTTACATACTGAAAAAAAAAGACATTGATGGACCGTTTTCTTCTTTTCAGGCTTCTAGGAACATCAGAGGGTGGGTTGCCTACTAGACACCTCATTTAAATCAGCAATGACATGCCTCATAGCCGTCAGCAGGCATAAGCACAGTATGACCAAATGTACTGTAAAAATATCAGGGACAACAAATCAAATCAGTGTACAGAGCAACAAAAAAAACTGGGCTGTTCACTTGAGCTTTGAGATAGATAAACTAAAGCAAGGATTTGATCCAATGGCTCAGCCTGAGAGTCAGGCTGGCAACTTTGAGTGAGGGGGGGACAACACACACCATGCCAAAACCATGTGGTCTAGCCTCTCTATCTTTCTTAGCCAGCTTACAATCATGAGCAGCGGGTGCGTATCTGCACCAACAGCCTGGCTGTCAGTCTCTGATTGAATCAGGCAGCTGCCTTTAGTACGCACCAATTGGCCTTGAGGTTGAGCCCTGCATTTGCATTAGGAAAGGGGTGGTCTTACTTTTGCTGATAGGCTGCTTTGTGTGTAGCAAGCCAGTCAGCAGGAGGTTTAAATGGCCATTCCTTTCCTATACAGCACCACTTAAGTTCATTCAGTTTCTGTTGCACACTCAAAGGACTTTAGAAAAAAAGAAGAGAAGGGCATGCAACTATAGAAGGAAGCAGAAGCAGCCTAGCCAGGAGTAAGCCAATGACGGAATGCCCAGGCCAGGATGGTCGATCATCCAAGCTGTGGATGGAGCAGTGAGGGGCTGGGTGATGCGGCAGAAGAGGACTACTGGGAGTGGAGGGAGTGAGGGCTGGCAAGACAAGAGAAAGGTGTCCCACAGGAGCAGGAGGTAAGTAGGTACCCCCGACATATCCACCACCACCACCACCACATCTTTCTGCCTTTGTTTGCCCATAACATGCCACTTGCAAGTTGCAGCAAGGCACTTGACTGGGGGAATATTCATTTGTGATAGGGCAACAAAAAAGCTACATGCCATTCTGTTTAAAATGCAATGATGCTGACGCATGCTTTCATTTAACAGAGGGGGCCCTGTTTACAATATCCAGTGTGCTTCCACTACTGAGTACCAAAAATAAAATGTTCAGCAGCCACTGTTTCTTTGTATCAACAAAGCAGGCACTCCAGACATAAACATATAACTAACACACACACACACACACTGCACACCCGGCACTGTCCAGATACCAAGCCAGACTCATAAGCCATAAAACTTAAAGCCACTGTTGTTCAACTGGAGGTTTCTGATGGGCTCCACAGTAGCAACCCCCCCCCCCCACTGCCACCATCACCACACACAGTTTTAATTCTCTGTGGAATCACAGACACAGATTAAATTATTTCTGCCATTTCCACTCATCTAAGAAAGCAGTTCCAAATGTTCACAACACGTCTTGATGACCAAAAATGCAGGTATCAAAAAATCCTTTGATTTTTCTGAGTATTTTAGGAAGGCAGTAGTGTATTGTTTTTGTGGGGTGATGTAATACAGCCCAGGAGCCATGCCAGTAGTGTCACCTCCACCATGTGTCACTCATGGTTCCATGTCATAAGAGTAATCATGGAAAGGTGATCGCCATTAGGGCAAGTGTACATCACCGAAAATCAGTTTTGGCGATGTACACTCCCAGTGCACAGCAAAAGGGTGCCTGGGATTTAGATTTTTCTTGTTTGTGCAGGGGGCTGTGCCCCCCGCACCTCCTACTAAAGGATTCTCAACTCCAGGAAGGTGCATGTCGGGGGTGCAAACGGGGAAAAATAATTTCGGGCCAGGTGCAACAAAATGTACAAGCTCCCGGGCCCAAACTCAGCACCCTCA
Organism: Neoceratodus forsteri; assembly: GCA_016271365.2. Classification (NCBI taxonomy): domain Eukaryota; kingdom Metazoa; phylum Chordata; order Ceratodontiformes; family Ceratodontidae; genus Neoceratodus; species Neoceratodus forsteri. Next base: position 1,170,374,278 of record CM057455.1, on the reverse strand, counting down.
CAACCCTAGCCAGCCACCCACCCACCACGCCATGGGGCCAGCTTGGCAGCCCACCGCCACACCATGCCACACAAACCCTCCCTCCCCTTCTGCCCATTGCTTGGCATTCTCGCTCCCCGGCGCCTGCGTGTACATATAGCAACATCATGTCACTATATGCATGGACCCCCCCCATCTGGTTGCCCTCCCTCCTCGTTAGCCCTGTTGACAGGTGCCGCGATTGAGTCACCCTTTTTGAAAGCGCCCAATTGCGGTCGCCAATGTCACAGGATACCATCACTCACTGATGTGTATGAGTGAAAACATACTAGAGGTCTGTTTTTTTGGGGGGGAGTTGTTTTGTTTAATGAATCCTTCCCACCTTGCTAGCTATTTTAAAGTAGTCTTGTTGGCAGAACATGTTAATACTGAGTGACTGTGCACAAACCGACTGCCCTCACCCACCATCAACAATGGGACTGTGCGGTGTCCAACGAGCTCACGCAAAGCTCCTTGATCTGTAAGTAAAAAAATATGTTATTGATTTTTGGCTTTGCTGAAAAACACAGGAAACAAGCACTGCTGGAAGGAAGAAGCAGGTTCCTGTTCAACAGTTATTGCAAACTATCAGAGGGAGGTGCCCACATGGCCTGAAGTTTTAAGGTGCGTGATGTTGCTGTTTAAAAATGTAGGGTGCCTGGTTATGAAGCAACTCCCATCAGTATGAAGCGTAAAAACTGTTTAGTGTGCATGTGTGGGGGGGGGAGGGTAAGTTGATGTTCTTGCTGTCTGATGCTGGAAATGATTTGAGGCTGTTAGTGAAGTAGTACCACTGAATATGCTGTCTAAATGTTCTTTGGGGGATCAGTTGGTTAGCCTCATACGTGCTGTTTAAAAATGTGTTAGTGGCAAATCTGTCTTGCAGTTTCCCAGGGAGGCATGATCTTATTGCCTCAGAGGCACAAGCAAATCACGCAGTTGCTTGGGGTGCCAGCACAGAAGTGGTGCCCCAAAGTAGAAAGTATAGGCAGAGATCAGCTTGGTAATGCAAAATGTGTCAACATAAAGACCACAGTTGTTGCTTTCACCCTTGCATTCATAGACTTGTTACCACTTTTTGGATGTGTGTTGGAGCAGAAGGGAGAGGAGGGGGCAGTGGGAGCGGTGTAGGGGACACCACAATTATTTTTGCTTGGGGAACCATTAGGTCTAAAACTAGTCCTGTATTGTATATACATTCACATATACTTGCACTGTACATTATGTACACCTGTGGAGTGGCCAGTCACTGCTCTGGGAGTGGCCTTGGCCTTGTTTATTGTTTCAAAGTCTGTTGTACTGAATATGACATCATAACCATGTAGGAACTGCTAATGGTTCTGTTGTAAGACAAGAATTACTGTAGTTAGGGTCACCATTCTGCAAACAAGTGTGTGTGTGTGTGTGTGTGTGTGTGTGTGTGTGTGTGTGTGTGTGTGTGCTTTAGAAGCCAGGGAGACCCAATTAGTATGAGTGCTGGTGTTAATGGACCTCTGTCGGGCTGGTTACCTTGATGTGGTACAGAGGCTTATCACAATGTTTCCTAAACATTGTAACTAAAAGCCAACCAACTTCTGCGTATGTTAGGATAAAATAAAATGCTAGTAAATCTATAATATATTAATCTGTTGGGATTATTGGCTTAATGCATATTTGACTGTAATGGGGCGGCCTATTGTTTGTGTGGATGGCACCGCATATCTTGGTTTATGTATATGTAATGGGGAAGGGGCAACTGTGGTGTCCGGGGGTGGAACAGTGCCATTAGTTTTGAGTACAAGTCTAAAATTCCTGGCTACACCCTTGAAGGCTGAAACTGATCTAGATAGCAGGAATGCAGACTAGTAATTTTTGCACTAACCACTTAGCCACCTAACTACACTTTCTAATTGTGATACACACACACTGACTAATACATATACACATATAATATATTCCAGTATAACATACAGTACAAGTCACATTGAACTGTCCCCCCCCAACTCACTGGTTTAGCAGTGAGTTGCTTAAAGAGCACCTTTCACGGATCCAAACAATAAATTATTGCTATCAATTCCTAACATACTGAACCTCAAAGGATGTGTGCATTTGTTATTGGTGCCTAAGGTCCTCCCATTTTTCCATATTCACATGTGTTTTGTACTCCTGCTTTAGCCCTGCCATTCTTGTTTTGACTTTTCAGCTGCCTGACAGCCCACTCCCACTGACGTCACTATATGCAGCAGGGCTGGCAGTATTTCAGTGAACGAGCTTGTTTTGGCTAGGGAGCAGTTGATATACCCTCGAGTAGTATTAACATGTTCTTTGTTGCTCCCTCTTCGCCTCTCAAGACACCCTGTTAAAAATAAAATCTCTCCTCACAGGACACCGAGTTAAGAATACAATTTCCCCTCACAAGACACCAAGTTCAAAATAAAAGAACAATAATGAGCTGTTATTCATTGAGCACGTACTATTTACAGTAGTACAGTACGTGCTCCTCCAGAGCTCAGTTGGTGGCTGGCCATGGTAGTGAGAGGTGGACTGTGCCAGTCGCCAGCTGGGTATGGGTCAGGGCCGGTGTGGTCTGGCACTGCCGGGTGGCGGGTGGGGGGCCACCTAGACTACCAGGGATAACAGGTTATTTTTAAACATTTCAAATTAATGCCCAGACTTGCATTAGGGGATTGAGAATGGGGCTTGGTGTGGAGTCCACTAGCCCAGTGGGGCTTTCTTCACAGGAGATGGATGGATCAGGGCAATGGTGGGATCGATATGCCTGTAGGGCAGATTTCACAGACTATCAGAGGATTGGAGCATGGAGGGGGTCGAGAGCCCTGCAGGGCTTTCATAGTACATGGGGGCTGGGGGGGGCACTATTGTGTTGACATTGCCGCAGCTTGTGGCAACTTGTACAGTTACACCCTCCATTTGGCGAACTGTTCAGGTTGGCACAAGTCACGGGACTTAGCTGTGGGGATCCTGTCCAATGGAGAACTGGGTGCAGGATCTGTGGTGCAAGGACATTTGACGCAAGTCACCTGTAGCGCGACTTGCACCTGCCCTTCTAGAATCATGCCTTATATGTTTTCCTGTCTATAGCACTGTTGAGAACCTGGGGATCACAGGTTCAAACTGCACTAGACCCAAATACTTACAGTATGACCCTGAGCATATCACTTCAGCACTATGCCCATTGGTAACAAAAATGTTGTGTTTGGGGGGCTGACCCACTGGCATGGTAATAGTGCATTGCATTGCCACCTGAGATACTGGGGGTCATATTTAATACCTGTCAGATAGGGTACTGAACTGTCAACTAAAATGTTTATGCCTGCTTTGCTACCATCTGTCTTTACTATCAAAAGTGGTTACTATCACTTGAGGAACATTGCATGGATCCAGGCCCTAATTCCACCTGATGACCTGCCCAAGCTGGTGCATGTATTCATCACATCCAGGCTGGATTTCTCCAATGCCCTACACCTGGGGCTATCTGGAGGTAACCTTCACCAACTGCAGCTGGTGCAGAATGCAGCAGCAAGATTACTATCAGGAGTGAGAATAACTGACCATATTAATCCTGTTCTCTGCGAGCTGTGTTGGCTGCTGGTCAGGTGGAGGATTATCTTCAAGGTAGGGCTCCTAACCTACAAAGCCCTGCACGATCAGGGACCACCCTATCTGAAAGATCTCCTGGTGCCTCACCGGCTGACCTGGGCTCTCCGTTCTGCTGAGGGTAGCCTCCTGGGAGTTCCCAGGGCTAGGTTGGGCATTCTGGGGACCGAGCTTTCTCGGTGGCTGCATCTTCCTTGCGGAACTCATTTCCTAGATATTTATGGGAGGCACCCACGGTAGAAGGCTTTAAAACAGGTCTTAAAATGCTCCTTTTTCAGCAGGCATTTTATAATTGTACAGATTAATAGGATGTATTATTTTATGATGTTTTAAATATTTATTTTAATAGATGCATTTATGTAGTTTTATTCTTGATAACTTGAAACTTATTAATGTATTGCATGGTATTTTGTATCTTGTTTTTAATGTACAGCGCTCTGAATCCCCAGAGAAGAGCGCTCAATAAATAAAGCATCTTTAAAGCATCTAGGACATTGACATGACTCCCCCCTTGACAGGACGACTATTCCTACTGCACTTGTTCTTTAATAATATGTTCTCATGTTTAATACATCATTTGTGCAGTGATCGGGTTGTTTGCTAATTTGTCAAATTGTCAGCTTGCTGCATTGTTGATTTTCAGTGCTTGCAACTTTCAGGGTTGCTGCTATTTTCTATCTGCCCACTTCTGCTCCCGGTCCCCGGTTTGCAGCTATTCCAAATATAATACCTTCAAATCTGTTAACTGCTTGTCAATAATGAGCAGAAGCCACCAGATATACTTGAATTAAAATACATATTTTTTATGTTCCCTTTAAACCTTTATGCGAGTCTATAGCTCAGTGGTTAGAGCATGGGGATGGTATTCAGGGGGGCTGGGTTCAATACTTGGCTTGGCTGGCAGTATAGCCTAGAGGTTAGAGAAATGAGGTGTGAATGAGTTTGGTACATCCAGCAGACTAGACCTGAGTTTGATTCTCACAACCTCCACTTGCATACTGTGTGACTCTGAGCAAGTCACTTAACTGCCCAGTGCTCCCAGGTCGCCCCTGAAAACAGGCATTTGTACCTAGTGGGCCTTACCCGGTTACCAAAGAATAAAAAAAAAAAATACGCAGTTTAAAGTCACATTATTTATTTCTCACTACAATTTGTGATCTAAATTGCTTAGCAGTGTCTAATACTGCACCAAAAACACGTAATTGTCATCTCGATTGTTCCTAGTTGCAGGATTTGCAATACCAGAGAAAGGAAGTCTGTCTGAGAAGACTCAGGTCCAACCATGTGAGCCCACAGCTCAGTGGTTAGAGCACTGGGACAATATTCAAGGGGCCTGGGTTCAGTACTCAGTAGGTGACACTTTCTTTTCACTGTAGTTTTCAGGTATGTAAGCAAAAAGAAAGACCAGGGAAGAGATAGTAAAGCGAAGGAAGGGAGGGAGGGAGGGAGGGAATGAGTGAGTGGAGGGGGACCTGGAAAAAGTGGTTGTCTTGAACAAATGCTTTTGTTCAGTATTTTCAGAGGAAGGGGATGGCGAGGGACCACAGATAAGGGCCAAGAGCATTGAAGGAAGGAAGGGAGGTGGACACTAGTTCATTCACAGAGGAGAGGGTTCTGAGTGAACTTGCAAATCTGAAAGTGGACAAGGCAATGGGGCCAGATGGGGTGCATCCTAGGATATTGAGGGAGCTCAGGGAGGTGCGGATTGCACCTCTGACAGCCTTGTTCAGTCACTCATTAGAGATGGGAATGGTTCCAGAGGGACTGGAGGAGGAGGGCAGATGTAGTCCCACTTCACAAAAGTGGGAGCAAAGAGGTGGCTGGCAGTTACAGGCCAGTCAGCCTGACTTTGGTGGTGGGGAAATTAATGGAATCACTACTGAAGGAGAGGATGGTGGAATATCTTGAATCAAGTGGCCTTCAAGATCCAAGGCAGCATGGATTCACTGGGGGAGATCATGTCAAACAAATCTGATAGATTTGTTTGACTGGGTGACCAGGGAATTAGATCAAGATGGTGTGGTGGATGTGGTCTACCTAAATTTCAGTAAGACCTTCGACATCATTCCACATAGGAGACTCGTAAGAAAGCTGGGAAGTCTAGGAGTGGGTCCAAAGGGGGAAACTGGGTGAAACATTAGTTGGGGGACAGGAGACAGAGGGTGGTGGTAAACAGAGTTCACTCCAAGGAAGGGAGGGTGACTAGCAGGGTGCCACAAGGATCAATACTGGAACCAGTCCTCTTTAATGTCTTTATTAGTGACATTGTAGAAGGGCTAGAAGGGAAGGTATGCCTCTTTGTAGATGACACTAACATTTGCAATAGGGTAGACACTCGGTGGGTGGGGGTGGAGGAAAAATGAATAGAGACCTAAGAAAGCTAGAGGAGTGGTTAAGGGTGTGGCAGCTAAGTTTCAATGTGAAGAAGTGCAAAATCATGCACTTGTGGCACAGAAACTCAGAGGCAGAGTACAAAATGGTGGAAGTGGTATTAACCACCATCAAACAGGAAAGGGACCTGGGGATAATCATATCTGATGATATAAAGGTGGCCAGACAGAGTGATAAGGCAGTGAGGAGAGCTAGTGGGATGCTAGACTGCATAGGGAGGAGTATCACCAACAAAAAGAGAGAGGCGGTGTTACTGCTGTATAGTTCAATGGTGAGAACTCACCTAGTATACTGTGTCCAGTTCTGCAGACCATATCTCTGGAAAGACATAGACTGGGTAGAAGCAGTCTAGAGAAGGACAACCAAAATAGTCCAGAGTCTGCATCACAAGCTCTATGAAGAGAGACTGAAGGACCTTAATATGTGCACCCTGGAGGAAAGGAGGGAGAGGGGGGATATGATAGAAACATTTAAATACCTCATGGGTATATATACGGTTCAAGAGGGAAGCATTTTTCAGAAAAAAGATGCTCAAGAACAAGGGGACATGCTATGAAGCTGGGGGAGGGAACTCAGGGGAGATGGGAGAAAATACTTCTTCACAGAAAGAGTTGTGGATGCATGGAACAGCCTCCCAGCAGAGGTGGTGGGGGCAAGAATGGTAACAGGCTTCAACAATGCATGGGATAGGCATAAGGGAGCCTTAGAGGTAGGGAAAGGGGGCGTTAAGCCGGAAATCAGGTGGAATCTGCAATGTTATAGTACGTAGGAAAAATAAGCAGACTAGGTAGGCCAAGCGGTCCTTATCTGCCGTCAGTGTCTATGTTTCTATGTTAAAACACTAAACACAAACATTCGGCATTGGCAAATGCTTGTTTTTATTTGATACTCTTCCCATTCCGTCCCCCTCTGCTTTTCCTTGTACCTGGTGAAAGCCTTTTTCTTTGCCCTCTATTTCTCTGACCACTTCTGAGAATTGGAAGTCGCCACCTATGGTTAGATGGACAAGCAGCCAGCCACTCCCACTTCCTGAGCTATACAAGCAGTTCCCCTCAGCCTCCCTGTGAAGCACTTTTTCTTTGTAGGCGGGAGGCTCTGTTCATCTGCCCCTCCTCCACCCCCCACCCCCCCCCCCTTGCTGCTTCTTTCTGCTGGACTTCTGTGTTTTGTTCTTCTGCTTCTGGTTTGTATTTGCCTCTGGCTGTGTGCTTCCTTTTGTCCCTTCCCTGTTTTGTCTCTGTGTGCCTTAGTTTTGTTTTGCTTTGTTTTTTTTTTTTTTGGGGGGGGGGTCTTGGTTCCTAAGCTCCTACCATTTGCTTATTTAGAGCTCAAACTACTTACTTTCAGCTACCCACATTGCTATTGCAATCAGTACCTGTGTTCTACTCATACCAAAGCTGCTCCCTATGCTACACGCCTAATTGTTTTCACCTTCAGGCTCCTTCTGAACCCTTGCTATGCAGCTCAGTCCTGCTTCTCAGCTTAATCTACTTCCCACATGGTCATAGCTGCCCTCCGAACATTGTGCTTCCCTCCATTCCAAGTTTCTAGAATACTACCCCTCATAGTTACTCAATGCTGGTGCTGTTCCATGTTTTTTACTCTGCTGTTCTACTCTAAGGTCAGCTAAGCTACCACTGATGCTGTAAACTAGTTTTAATATCTGCATGTGGTTCTTGACTCCTTCCATCACTTTCTTGTTTTTCCTACGGCGGGGACTTGGAAGTGTTTAGGAAGTCGTGGCCCCATGTGGCTTATTACTTACACTGTACATCCTGTCTCCGCCGCCGAAAATCCTCAGAGTATTTGTCACCTTCATTGGCTTTTTTAAATGCCTGGCTGGCTTGTCCCACTATTATAGTGCTGCTTCTCCCACTTATGTTCGTGTCCCACCATTGCTACTGTACTATGTTTTGCAGACTTGTGTGCTGGTCTGACTATTCCTACTGCTTACTGACCTATGTGCAGGTCCAGCTATTGTTACCCTGCCCCACTGAACTACCCTGCCTTACTGAACTACGTCCAGATCCACTCTTGCTCATGTCATCTTTGCTCAATGCTCCCTGCCATCTGCCCTGCAAGTTCTCATAACTCAATACTCATTCAACTCCTCATCAGTCCCTGGGGCATGCCAGCCATACTATTCTGGCGCAGGTTCCCCCTGCTGCCGACGGTCTGGCGCAGCACTTGATTTCGCAGTTTGAGCATGTGAGGCTTGGGGAGGGGTCCTTCTCACCTTGGCCCATAGCTGGGAATGTCCTCACTCTAGGTGAACCTTCAGTCATCAACCGTACCGATGGCACCTCAAGTTGTAGAAGTTAAGACTCAGCTCTGAAGGGCTGTGGCATCTCATGGGGTCCCCTTTAGCGCCCGAGCGAGGAGGCACCCTTTAAAACTGTTCTCCTTATAACTGCCTTTGGTTCACCTGGTTTGTTTTTTAGATCGGTAGGCCGGGTGAGTGCCTCGGTGGTTATTACTCTCCTCCTTGGAGGTGGCTTGTTGCAGAGCGCAGTGGCTCACAACCCTCCACGATGTTCCTGTTAGAAGGACAGAGTGAGAGCCTTCGTCCAAATTGGAATATTTTCCAGTCCCCTAATTGAGTATCCAAATTGCAGCAGCAGAGCCATTACTAAAAAATTATCCCAAGCCTGGAGGGAAGGCAACCTCGGCCTTGGATACCCAGAGATTTCTTCCTCAAAGGGTTTTATTCTCTCCTCCGTGTCTCAGGTCATAACTGTTAGTTAGCGTAGTGTTCCTTAATTTTTGTAGGCAGGCTCCGCTGTTGGATGGAGGGGGATGGTGTCCCTGCCGTTCCCTCTCTCCTTAGAAAGTCCCCTCATTCCCTCACAACCCATCAAACTCATGCTATTGCATAATCTGCGCATCCCATTGCGTTATCAAGCTGCCTCATGCTTCATCTATTACTATGTCTCACAACTACTTATTGTTCATCCTTCATACTACTACTTCCTTTCTGGGGATCCTTCCTAAGGTACCTTTAGCCAAGGGAATCATCCTGCGGCACCACTAGGGGTGGAACCAGTTAGAGGATTCCTTGCCTTTGATACCCCTACAAGGTGGTAATTCCTCTGGAATAGAGAGTGCAAACTGCCAAAACCTAAGTAACACAGTTGCACAAGCATAACACTATACTGGCTGTATAGGCCATTGAACCATATTTGTCTCTTGTACCGGTTTTGTTTTGTAACAATTCTCTTGCATGACTGTGTTGCCTCTTGGTATTTTGCACTTGTTTTGTTTTGTAACAATTCTGGTGCATGACTTTGTTGCCTCAAGAATGGTTCCCTTGATTGTCCCCATCTTTCCTGTACTCTGATGATGTCCACCCTGATCAGTTTATCTCAGTCCAGCTCCCTCATTCCGTTGAAGTCTGCATTTCTGAAATCTTGAACTTCAGTTTTTCAGTAAAGGGGATTACTAGCTTGGTTCCTCTTCCTCACTCCCTTTACCATGGTTCCTCTAGCCTCAGTGTCTCCAGCAGTCAGTTTAACGGTCTAATGTAGACCTCAGACTTCTGTCCCAGTGCTCTAGTCCCCTCTTTTGTCAGGTGAAGGTTGTCGCCTTTGAAGAGCCTCCTGTCTCAGAAGTCCCCCCAGTCCCCACAAAGTGGTACCCATTCTCCAGACACATAGAAACATTAAATTTGACAGAAGATAAGGACCGCTTGGCCCACCTAGTCTGACCACTTTCTCTGCATATTTCATATACCGCAGTTCCTAATTAATCTGTGGCTTACCCTCTCTTTCCTATCACTAGGGTTCTCTTATGTCTATCCCATGCATCCTTGAATTTCCCTACCATTTTTTCCCCCACAACCTCTGCAGGGAGGTGTACCAAGCATCTACCACCCTTTCTGTGAAAAAATACTTCCTCGCATTATACCCGAGTCTACCCTCCTCTATTCTTATATCATGGCCCCTTGTTCTTTTTTTTTATGCACCTACCCCACACCCTGGCCGCTCCCTCATTCAGGCCTCTCAAGGATCTGCTCACCCGGCAGCTCCCGACCCCCTGCCCAACATCGCAGACAGCCCAAGTAACCCTGATGTATCCCTTCATCAGGAGGGTCCCATAGCTTCATAGGAGATGAGCCTTCTGGCCATACCAATGATCCTGGGTCCTGCTGAGGTGGCAGATGGAGGTCTGGGAGCTCGGTGTGAGGGTCCGGTGAGGCCGTCACCTGATCGGCCAGGGTGCCATTTTCACATTTTCTCCCCAGGGGAGTGGTGTGCCACAGATGTCAAGGCTTACGCCAACGTCCTCCACTCCCCAGTCATCTGAGGGCCTGACGTCCTGCTGTGCTCCCAGCCTCCACCAGGGGCCAGCAGGTGCCGGGCAGTATCCCCATCCTCCCCCTGGAGAGGGCAAGCTGTCGCTGGATGCTCCATCCTTCTCCCCCGGCCAGCCCTCCAGCAACTCAGGTCCATTCCCGAACCTGGGTCGCTGGCATCACAGACGGAAATCCAACCGCTGCGCTGACGGGCCAGTGCCCCTTATTCTTGAACATCTTTTCTGAAAGATGCTACCCTCTTGCACCCTGTTTATACCCTTGAGGTATAAAAAGTCTCTGTCATATCTCCCCTCTCCCTCCTCTCCTCCAGGGAATACATATTGAGATCCTTCAGTCAATCCTCATATGACTTCTGGTGCAGTCCTTGCAACATTTTTGTTGCTCTTCTCTGAACTGCTTCTACTGTGTCTATGTCCTTCCAGAGATGCGGCCTCCAGAACTAGACACAATACTCGAGATGAGGACTCACAATTGTGCTGCACAGTGGCATCACCACCTCATTCTTTCTGCTTGTGGGTATCCAGTGATAAGGGTACTCGCTATTGAGCGCACACCAAAAAGGGCGACTCAATAGCGGTGCCTTATCAGATGGCTACTGAATGGGGGGGGGGCGACTACAGGTATAGCGACATTCTGTCTCTCTATATATGCATGCATGCAGGGGGGGAGTGAGCACAGTGGAAGGGGAGGGAGGGTTTGTGTGGTGTGTTGCGGTAATGGGCTGCCAAGCTGCCCCGTGGCATGGTGGGTGTGTCGCAAGCTTCAGCTGCGAGGATGCACATACATTTTGTTGTGCCCGGCCTGACTTTTTTTTTTAAATTTGCACCCCCCCGACATGCACCTCCCTGGAGTTGAGAATCCTTTAGTAGGGAGGGTGCAGGGGCACAGCCCCCTGCATAAACATAAAAATGTAAGCCCCTGTGCCCTTTTTGCATGCGCTGGGGTGTACATCAGTGAAATTGATTTTCACTGATGTACATTCACCATAACGGCGATCGCCTTTGTGCAATTGCTGTTCTCACATAGAACCCTGCTGGTGATACTTCTGCCTATGCATCCTAGCATTCCACTGGCTCTCCCCACAGCCTTCTCACATTGTTTGGTAACCTTTAGGTCATCATATATGATTACTCCCAGGTCCCTCTCCTGTTTGCTGGCCATCAGTACCCCTCCCCACATGTACCTCTCCCCAGCATTTCTGTGTCCCAAGTGCATGATCTTGCACTTCTTTGAATTGAATCTTAGCTCCACACCCTTGAGCACTCCTCAAGCTTGCTTAGGTCCCTTCTCATTTTCTCCACCCCTCCTGGAAAGTCAACCCTGTTGCAGATCTTCGTGTCATCTGCAAAGAGACATACATTCCCTTTCAGCCCTTCTACAATGTCACTTATGAAGACATTAAAGTGGGCTGGTCCAGGCACCTATCCCTGTTGCACCCTGCTGGTCACCCCCTCTCTTCAGATTTAACTCCATTCACCACTACCCTCTGTATCCTATCATGTAGCAAATTTCTGACCCAATCTACCACCCTGGGACCCACTCCTAGGTGGTTCCATGTCAAGATAGCGAAAACAAAATGGAGACTTGCATAACAGTGAGTACATTTAGCCGAATCGGTAAATTGCTGCACACCCAGAACAGCAAACCTCACATGCGCGACAGCACTGCAAACATTAAAAGTGCCACAAAATTAACCAATATTTAATAAGGGGGGCTATGCCCCCACACCCCCAAATTATTATTATAATCAACTCCAGAGGGGAGCAGACACTGGGGAAAGAGGAATTCATGGGAGGGGAGCTACTTTCACTGGGGCACCACAGTTGGGGAAACAGGGGACAGCGAACAAAAAAAATTGCAACTAAATACCTTCCGCCAGCCCTGAACACACAGACCTCTGCATCGCAGGCAGTGACTCACCCCAGCACACCAGGCGGTCAGTTTGGCAGCACTCTACTGCGCTATTCCATTTAACCCACATCCGCTATGTCATAGCATCCCAAACCCCCTTCAGTCACCTTCGCTGTTCTTTCCTCCCACGCTCGCTATCCGCCTTATTCGCTGTTCCTCCACCGTTGCTGTTTCATCAGGTACATAAATTGAGTTGCTCATATATGAGTCACTCAGTTTTCTTCACTCTCATTACTGGATACCCTCCTAAGCTGCCCAACTTGTTTAGAAGCCGCCTATGTGGTACGGTGTTGAAGGCCCTCCTGAAATCCAGGTAAGCCACATCTGCCGCCCCTCCCTGATCTACTTCCCTCACCCAGTTAAAGAAATTTATCAGATTAGTTTGAAAGATCTTCCCACTGTGAATCCATGCTGCCTTGGGTCTTGTGCTCTGCTGGATTCTAGATATATCATAATTATTTCTTTTAGTAGTGATTCCATTTAATTTCCCCACCACCAAGGTCAGACTGACTGGCCTGTAATTTCCAGCCTCCTCACTGTTCCCACTTTTGTGGAGAGGAACTACATTCGCCCCTCTCCAGTCCTTCGGTTCCACACCAGTTTCCAGTGATTTGTTAAACAGGGCTGTTAGTGGTGCTGCCAACACCTCTCTAATTTTTTTTAATACTCTGGGATGTATCTCATTTGGCACCATTGCCTTGTCCACCTTCAGATTTGTGAATTCCTTTAGTATTCTCTCCTCTGTAAATGGACTGGTGTCTATCTCCCTTCCATTGGTACTTCTATTACCTAACTGTGATGTCTCCCATTCCTCCTCTTCTGTGAATACTGAACAAACATATTTGTTCAGGATTTCTGCTTTTTCCTGGTCCCCCTCTGCACACTACTCACCTTCCATTTTTAGCCTCACAATTTCATCCTTAGTCTTTTTTCCTCTCACTAACTTATCCGAAAAAGTTCTTATTTCCTTTCATTATTGCCTGGGCTTTTTGTTCTTCTATTTGCACCTTTGCACTCCTGAATGCTTTCCCTGCCTCCTGGTGCTTTTCCAGATACAGTTCCCTGTCTTCCTCCCTCTGTGTTTCCTTATACTGTACCTCCTGAATGCCAGCCTTTTCTCCCTTGCCTTCCCGACCACTTCCTTTGAGAACCGTAGTGTTTTTTTCTTTCTCTTGGTTTTGCTTACTTGCCTAATGCAAAGGCTTGTTACCTCTGCTATGGCTCCCTTAAGATTTGCCCATTGTTCCTCTACTCCCCTCTTACTTCTTTCCTGCCAGGGCTTTCTTAAGACATTCCCCCATCTTTGCAATGTTGGTCTGCCTAAAATCCAGGACCCTTGTTTTTGTGAGGTTTGACTCCTCCACTGTTCTTACATTGAACCACAGCATACAGTGATCACTTGACCCCAGGTGGCTACCCACCTTTACATTTGTAATTCTGTCCCCATCGGTGAGTACCAGGTTCAGAATTGTTCCTTCTTGGGTGGGCTCTGCCACTAGCTGTCTGAGGCATGCCCCCCTGCACGGTGTCCAGGATGTCTCTGCTCCTTGCTTTGGCTGCAGCATGGTTGCTCCAATCAATATCTAGCAGATTGAAGTCACTTACCAGCAGCACTTCCCCTTTAGCTGACATTTTGTGGATGGCTTCTACATGTACCCAGTCCAGCTCTTCCCCTTGTATGGGAAGTCTGTGGAGTACACCAGTGTGAATGACAGTGCTGTTTCGCATTTCCAGGGTGATCCACAGTGCCTCTGTCTCTTCCTGCATTCCTTGTACCTCAGTTCCTTTAATTCCTTCCCTGACATAGACAGCCATCCCTTTAACCACTCATTAATTCCTATGCCTCTTCCCTCCTTACTCTGTCTTCCCCAACCCCCCCAACTCCACACAGGGAGAACCGCGGAAAAGGCCAAGGAGGCCAAGTGTGCCTACAATCTGTCCCCAAGCCTCTGAAAGTTCTTTACTTGCTGCATAGGCTGGTTTGCAAGATCATTGGTATCCTAGTGTACCAGCAACCCCAGCACCCACCCCTTCTTCCCTATCCTCCCTATTCTATGTCCCGGATGGCTGATGCTCCATGAAGACAACTGCCCATCCCCCACCCCTTCTCCTCCCCACCCACTACCCTCTCTGCTTTCCTGATCATAGAATCCCCAACCACTAAGACTCTTGGCTGCCTTCTTCTTACTGTCACCCCTGGGTGCCATCATGTCATCACTCCCATTTCCCCCAACTGACCCAGAGTCCTTTCTGGTGGAATCAGGTACCTGAGTCTCCTCATGGGGTGCAAAGCAGTTTCCCATCGGGATGATATGGAGTTGGTTGAACTCCTTGTGGCCACCTCTGTCACTCTTCCATCTCCCCCTCTCCACCACTCTCCACCCCTCTGGACCAGTGTGCCTCTGGCGAGAGTGGGTGTGCATGCTCTAGCTGAGTGGGTACCACAGGAAAGACATCTCTTTCCTCACTGCTACCAGTTGAGCATGGAGCTCTGTAAAGAGCCTGCAGATGGGGCAGTGACCCTTCCTCCAGAGTGTAACCCTGAAGAAGAGCACCCACAGTCACTGCAACTGACTGGTTCCCTGCTAAACCTCATCCCTACAGTGATCCTTATGATAGCCCTTAGACTTCTAATAGTAATGTTCTAGCAAAAATGTTCTAATTTACTCAGTCAGCTGCCTCCTTGCTCCTCACATTACAGTAATCCAAGTAAGAGAAGACAAGAGCCTGCATCAGTGTCTTCAGATCAGCTGGGTTCAGAGAGGGGAGGAGTCTGGCAGTATTTTGTGAATGAAAAAAAAACAGCCCTTGATGACCCCCAATTCCAAAGCTTCAAATGTCAGTTTCTCATTGCAAACTACCTCCAGACTGCTTGCCACCCTTTCAGCCACAAGCGGAACCCTGTCAAGAACAGAAAGCCTGAAGCTACATCTTAATGTGAAAACCTGTCAAGGTGATCATGAAGAAAGCAGCTGTGTTTGTACAGGATTCAGTGCCATCCAGTTAGATGTCCCTACTGATTTCTGACATGTTCTAGCACTAGCACGGCTGACCCTTGGTCAGATGCAAAGGAAATGTACTGCAGAGTGTTATGGGCATAGCAATAAAACTTAACACTACTGAATTCTCCAGCAGGATCATGTACACAGAGAACAACACAGGGAAAATAATTGAATCTCTGGGACCCCCACATTCCAGGGCTATCAGCTATGACTGGAATGATCCTTCCCACCCTCTTTTTTTCTTGCCTACCTGACTCTCTCCTTCTTCCAGCTGCCAGCCTTCACCAAGGCTACACACACCTTTTTATGTTGGCTTGCGCGCATGCGCAAGAAACATCTTGCGACAGTGCGGGTCTTTGGGGTGAGGCTACTCTTGGGCGAATGCAGGGCATGCATCAGTAGGTGCATCTCTCGTTCCCAATCAGCCTATGCCACCGCCACCATGCATTCTCATAATGGGGCAAGCACTCAAGCAAAGGTCTGCTGCAATCGTCATATACAGCTGTCCTTGCTTGCCGTCGCCGCCATTATGATCATGGTCAGCGAATGACGGCTCTCACAGTTTCTTACACTCGGGTGCCTAATCCTGTCGGCAACCCCTGTTGTGGTGCCGACGGGAGCCCACTCCCCGTCGGCACCCCTCCAGAAATATGGAATGCCGAGGTGCCCAATCCCCATCGGCTCACTCCTGCTTTCTTTGCCAGCCGATGGGGAGCCCACTCCCTGTCGGCATCACCCCCAACTGTTAAATGTCGAGGGGTGCCCAATCCCCCTTGGCATGCTCCTCTTCTTTTGTTTGCTGGGTGGAGATGCCCACTCCCCGTCAGCTACTGACACCCCCACAAAACTCATTTAGGTGGCACACTGGGAGCCCACCCCAGTGTGCCAAATGCCTGTAATACAAAAACTGCCCCACAGCGGTTTCGCTTTTTTTTTTTGTCCACCTGTAAAACGAAAACCGTCCCTCGTAGTCTACATGCCCCCTCCCCACCCACACCCACCCACTGCGCACCCTGCCTCCCCTCACCCCCACACCCCATACTTACCTCCAGTGTGACGATCTTCCGTGGACTGGGAACACGTCTGCACTCTTCAAAGCCGACTGCGAACTGAGGAAATGCCGGTAAGCTGTATAATGCAATGAATAGGGTTTTTTCAACTTTGCTGCATATCTCAGGCATTTCTTGGAATTTTGGCACCAAATTTTCAACATGGGGTTTTTGGGGCCCCTCCTCATGAATTCTGTCACTGTCATGGCGTTAATCAGCCTCGGAAGGTGATTTCGCAGTCACTGCACGAAATCACCTTTCAGGACCCATTAATGAAATGACAGTGCCAGTGTTCATGAGGTGGCCTCTCAAAAAGCCTATGTTCCAAATTTTGTGGAAAAAGTCCAACAAATGCCTGTTTTACGAGCGTGCATTACGCAGTTGCTACGCAGGCTCGTAACTTCACACATTTGCAATATTCTAATGCCGTATTTTCAGCATTGGCATTTTTGTGCACTACTTGTGAACAGTACAGCTGTCATTTCCCACATCCTGCCTGAAATGTGTTTCTGCACTTCCGGCGCACAATTGCGCAGTCGCTGTGGGAAATCAGTGTTTGGGCCAGATTATGAAAATGACAGTGACACAGTTCACGTGCAGAGCTCCTAGAATGCCTATGTTGAAAATTTGGAGCTGATACTCCATTAAATGACTGTGTTACGAGCGTGCGTTGGCAGATCGCACGCATGCTCATACCGTAGTGCATTTATGATATTTTCACTCTAGATTTTCACCATTGCCATTTTTACACACCTCTTGATGAACAGTACAGCTGTCACTTCACATATCCTGCCCAAAATGTGTTTCCGGACTTCCGGTGCAGAATAGCGTGGTCGCTGTGCAAAATCACTTCTTGGGACACTTTGAGGAAATGACAGTGACACTGTACATGAGCAGAGGTGCTAAAATGCCTATGTTGAAAATTTGGTGCCGATTGCCCACAAACTGCCAGTGCTGCAAGCTTGCCTTGCATATTTCCCATGTACCCTTGCAACTCCGCAACTTTCGTATATTTGTAGGCCACATTTTCAGCACTGCCATTTAATTACACCTCCTTATGAACTGTGCAGCTGTCATTTTTCACATCCTGCCCAGCATGTTTTCCCGCACTGCACTAACAAACACCCACAGGGACACCCTAATGCCTCTCACTCTCTGTAGGGTGGGGGTGGGTTGGCATCAGTTCAGTACTTGACTGCCACACCTATGCTGCATCTCTCTAACTCCTGCACTGCCAATGGCAGCAAGACAACATTCGGCATTGACAAATGCTTGTTGATTTTTTGTACTGCTTTTAAATTTGTTGTGATTCTAGATTCAGAATATATCTACATTATTTTGGGGGGGGGCATCCTTACACATTATATTTTGCATTTCCATGTTCTGTCAGTTTATGGTTTCTAGATTTTGTCTACTTTAGGATGGATTTTCATAACAAGGGTTACAGGACTTGCAGAGGCATTTTTGCAACGTCTGTAATTCAGATTACACATAAGGAGCCAGAAGAACTGTGAGTCACCCTGGAAACAGGAAATGGGACAGCCATAAGAACTGGGGTTGTCTACAGGCCCCCAGACCAGGGGGGAGGACATAGACACATTACTGTTAGAAGATATACAAAACATGACAGCTAAAGGGGAGGTTCTGATAATGGGAGACTTCAACATGCCGGATACAGATTGGTCAATACCAGCAGGAACATCTGCCAGAACTAGACACATAGTGGATTCCCTGCAGAAGGAGGGCCTCAAACAACTGGTATAGCAACCCACAAGAGACAGGGCTATCCTAGACCTAGTACTGACTAACAAGGAAGGGATCACAGATCTCCAGGTAGAAGGTCACCTGGGGGCCAGTGACCATCACATGGTATGGTTCAATTTGGCTACTACATCTAAATCATCCCATTCAAGGCAAAATATGGGACTTCAGAGGAGCTGACTTTGATAAGATGGCCAACAGAGTTAAGCTAGCCTGACAAAAGAAACACAGGTGAGGGGTACAGGCAAGTGGGCAAGCATTAAGGATGCAATACTTGAAGCAACATCCCATTGTGTTAGACAGAAAAGGAAGTGCAAAAGAAGAAGGAAACCACTTTGGTTCTCAAATACAGTAGCAGAAAAGGTCAGAGCCAAAAGGCTGGTCTTCAGGAAATATAAGGGAACACAGCGGGATGAAGATAGGGAGGCATACCAAACTGCCCTAAGGGAAGCAGGGAAGGCAGTAAGGCAGGCAAAGTCCCAAACTGAGGAAACACTAGCACGAACAGTAAAAGAAGGTGACAAGACTTTCTATAGATACATTAGTGAAAGAAGAAAGTCCAGAGTGAGTATTGCTAAGCTTAATGGAGAAAAGGGAGCATGTGAGGAGGAGGACCCTGTAAAGGCATCTATCCTAAATAGATACTTTTGCTCAGTATTTACTGAAGAGAAGGTAGGACAGGGCCCACAGCTCAGCATCATGGACACAGGGGGAGGGAGGTGAGCACTACTCCCTTCACAAAAGAAAGGGTCCTACAAGAGCTTGCTAAGCTCAAGGTGGATAACGCAATGGGACCTGATGGCATACATCCCAGGGTACTTAAGGAGCTAAAGGTGGACTAGCAGAGCCATTAGCAGAACTGTTTAGTGAGTCTCTGAGCACAGGAGAGGTCCCAGAAGACTGGAGAAGGGCTCATGTGATCCCACTCCACAAGAGTGGTAGCAGGGAGGAGGCGGGGAACTACAGACCAGTCAGTCTTACCTCAGTAGTGGGCAAGATTATGGAGCACTCCTTAAGGAAAGGATAGTGCAACACCTGGAATCAGGGCACGACCAAGGGGAGCAGTGATGTTGCCTACCTTGACTTCAGCAAAGCTTTGACACTGTTCCACATAGAAGATTGATAAATAAGCTGGGTAGGCTCGGTGTGGGTCAGAAGTTGGTCAACTGGGTGGCAAACTGGTTGACGGTAGAAAACAGAGTGGTGGTAAATGGTATACAGTCGGAAGAGATGCAAGTCACAAGTGGGGTACCCCAGGGATCAGTCCTGGGGCCAGTCCTCTTCAACATCTTCATTAGTGACCTTGCAGATGGACTGGAGGGTAAGGCTTGTCTGTTTGCAGATGACACCAAGATCTGCAACAGAGTAGATGATCCAGATGGGGTGGGCAGAATGAGAAGAGATCTGGATTAAACTAGCAAAATGGTCAGAAGAGTGGCAACTGGGATTTAATGCAAAAAGTGCAAAATCATGCACATAGGGAAGAGAACCCTGAAGCCACCTATAGGCTGGGAGGGAGTTGCTAGCAGTCACAAAGGAAGAAAGAGACTTGGGCATCATCATCACTGATGACCTGAAATCATCAAACAGACCTCTAAAGCAGTAGGTAAGGCTAGGGGTGTTAGGGTGTATTAGTAGAGTATCACAAGTCGTAAGAGGTAATACATCCCTCTTTACAAGACACTGTTAGGCCCATCTGGAGTACTGTGTGCAGTATTGAGGCCACACCTTCACAAGGACATTAACCAAATTTAGGCAGTCCAGAGAAGGGCAACCAAAATGGTGCAGGGACTGCATCAGAAGACATATGAGGACAGATTAACAGAGCTCAATATGTATACCCTTGAGCAAAGGAGGGAGAGAGGTGATATGATTGAGGCATTCAAACACCTTAAGGGCATAAACAAGGTGAAAGAGTCTAATATGTTTAAATATAAGAAAAACAGGAGGACAAGAGGACACAGCACGAGATTAGAGGGGGCCAGTTAAGGGGAATGTGAGAAATTCTTTCACAGAAAGGTGGTGGATGCATGGAATGGCTTACCACAAGAAGTGGTGGCTAAGAATACAGTGCAGGGCTTCAAACAGGCATGGGATAGGCATAAGGGAGCAATACAAATGACTATGAATAGATAGGCCACTGACAGAGCAAAGGCCGATGGCACATTTATAAGGTAGAAAAAGAAATGGGCAGACTGGATGGGCCTTGCAGTCCTTATCTGCCATCAACTTCTATGTTTCTATGTAGCACTTTTTATGCAAGTGCATGCCCGTGTCCTATTTCTAAAGGATTTGCCATATTTGCAACTCTTCTACTGTTATATGGCAACTTGCATCAAAAAAGGTGATGCGTGCATCACTATTGATACAAGCATTGCCCTAATTGCTGCAAGGCATGCCACTTGAAAGGTAGACCCTAATTCTATGTGCACCAGATGGGATGGAGCACAATTGTGTTGCACGCCCTCTATGCACATCTAAAAATCCAACTCACAGTTATCTGTGGTGAAGTTTTTAAACTTAGCATTTCACTAAGTTTGCCACAAAGTGCCTCAATTTGCATAGTACAAATTTTACTACATAAATTGATGCCCTTCACACC
This sequence comes from Neoceratodus forsteri, assembly GCA_016271365.2. Classification (NCBI taxonomy): domain Eukaryota; kingdom Metazoa; phylum Chordata; order Ceratodontiformes; family Ceratodontidae; genus Neoceratodus; species Neoceratodus forsteri. Next base: position 1,170,353,635 of record CM057455.1, on the reverse strand, counting down.
TTGTGGCACATTTTACTATGTGAATTGATGTACTGCACATCACAAATTCACCACAAAGTGGCAAATTGAAGTGCATAGTAAAATGTTCACAGTTGCAGTGACTTGTGAAGTGTGCACTATGCAAAAACTCCACGTAGTGCATAGCGCATGAATTCACTGCAATTCATGAGTGAATTTAAAATTATCAATAGGGCTACCCACAATATTTTGAGTATTAATTATGTCCACTTTGTCATCTTCTATTTGTTCTCCATCCCCCTTGGCTTGCACCTGGAGTTGAAGGTTGGCTCAGTATGCCTTTCCTGTCACAAAAGTTTAAATAATTTTAAAAAAACTTAAGAAGTGTCTTTTCTATGTTGATAAGTAACCCCAGTAATGGTCACTGAACCCTCTGAAAAGCATGTTCTGTTTACTGTTTAATATCAGTTTTCACTATTCCCTAAGGGACAATTCAATCATGTTTTTCTAGGCCATCATGACAAAGCAGAATCATTAAGCATTCAGAAAGTGAAAAAGGCACTTAGCTAAATCACAGACACCCACACTGTCCCAGCTCTGATTAGCAGAATTATTCAACATGATAGGCAACTAAAATACATAATAAGCATCAAAATGTCGTAGTTAGCAAAGAATATAACTTTTATAATCTTGATTGTGATACAAAATGGGACTGATAATTTACAAAGATAATGGAAAACAGATGTAAATTTACTAGAACGCCAAGTCAATTTTCAGTCACAGCAATACTCATATTCATTAGACATCATACAAGACATATAACAAGCAATACAACACGGTTTTGCAGGGAAGTGTCATTTGAATGCATAACTTTAATACAGGGTAATCTAAAAGACAAAGAACATCAGTACAAAAACTCGGAATCAAGAGTTACTGTGTTACTGTGAAAGGTCATAATCAGTAAAGACAAGTTTCAAAGAAATTTAAATTACAAGCAGCTTATTAATGCAAAGCACCATGAAAGAATTTAGGCTGATTCTGCTTTAAGCAGGAGTCTATGACGCCAAATGGCCTCACTCACAATACAGTATACAAAGGATGAAAAAAGAAGATGCAGACAAAATGTGTCATCCTTGTCAGGACTCATCAGTGTGCCTTCTATTATATGTATCTCAAGCCAGGGGAAGTGGGATCACTATGTCCCAAATCCTCCATATAGACACAGTAAGACCATCATAGGGATGGATGCCCTTCCCCCTGGGAAGCCTCATCACAGCTACAGATGAGGCACACTGATGAACCCTGACAATGTCAAAACATGTTTTTGCCTGTTCTGTTTTTAGCCTCTGCAGATTGTGTGAGTCCATTTGGTACCACAAACTCCTGCTTCAAGTAGAACCAGCCTAAATGATTTCATGATGATCAGCATACACAGTACTTTCCATGATACTTTGCACTATTGGGTACATGTGTTTCTGTATTTCTTTGAAAAGTGACTTCAATGCCAATTATCTTCCTGGATAACCCTTGTGTCAATGCTTGTTCTATGAGGTTCTTTGTCTTTTGATTGCTTTCCTATTTTTGGCTCAACCTGACCCCAATCAGCAAGAGCATCATAGGGCTGGTCCCCCAGTCCCCTGTGCTGAGATACAGAGGAGGTGTACTGATAAGTCCTGAGAAGGACAAACATGTGTTTCTGTATTCTGATTCTAGCCTTTGCAGAGTGTGTAAGAGGTCATTTAGCACCGTACTCCCTCTATTTCAAGCAGATCCAGCCTAAATTATTTCATGGTGATTTTCATATATTTACCATGGTGCTTTGCATTATTGGGGTATGTGTGAATTTGTATTTCATTTATACAGAGTGTATTTTCTAATGTCATTTGATACCTATTGAAATTTATGTTTGCACTCATGGTGGATCTCAGGCAATTGCATAGCATTTTCAAAGGCCATTTTCTGGCAACAGATGACAGCAGAAATGCTGTATCTATAATCTTAAGGACAGCTAAATGCATTCTCTGAAAGGAATATTTCTAAAATTATGCACTCTTAAGAGAAGTCTAATTCAAACATTTTCTTTCTCTATGCTAGATGTGGGAGGCAGCTTTTTTTGTTGTTGTTGTTGTAAGTTATCTGCTCCCAGTAGAGATGCAGAGAAGTTTAACTTCACTAGCATAGTAGAGGCAAAGTGGCCCAGTCCTCTTCGATATATAGCTATGTGAAGTGCCCATTAAAATGCAGTGTTTCGCCACTTTGCATCATAATGACTTTGCGTTATGATGACTCCGCGTTACTTCGGTTTATTTTCTTTTAAAGGTGGAGTGAGTGAGCATTGTAACAGCCAACTGATCACATTGCTCACAGTCTGCAGGTCATATGCTTCAGGCAGGAAGTTAATCATGCAAGAGAGTGAAAGACTTTCACTTTTGCCCTACCTAGTGTGGGAGAAGAGCTGTGTTTGAGAGGAGACAGAGACATAACAAAAAATATAAATCTCGCTTTGAGAGGAGACAGAGAGATAGCAAAAAATATAAACCTCGCATCTGAACCAGAGCACCTTCTGGGCTAGTGGTCCCCTCCCTTAAGCAGAAGGTAGTGGTACCATGAAAGCACCACCTCTGGTGGCACCTACCGGCACCCCCCCACCAGTGTCACCACCTGCCATGGCCCCTGCACCAGTGGCTCAGCAGAAAGTGAGACAGGAGCTGCAGCAGTCAAAGTGACAGCAGCAGCAGGTAGTTTCCCCACCCCAGCACCAATTGAGCACCAGCAGCAGCCGGCAACAACATCTGGGACCCTCCTGCCTGTGCCCGGTCCTCCCCGCAGCTCATTAGTGTGGGAGTTCTTCACTACACTGCCTGCTGATACCAGTGTAGTAAAGTGCAAGTTGTGTGGTGAGGTGGTGTGCCATGGCCCCAAGGGATGTCATCTGGGCACAGGTGGTCAGCACACCCACCTATACTACCACCACCATGCAGATTGGCAGGCCAAGCTTGCCAAACAGGGCAGGAATGTGCCTGCTGGCCCTGCTGGGCAACAGGTGGCAGCACAACCTCCACCTGCATGTGGTGTCAAGCAGGGGTGGGCCATGGAGCAAGTGGCTGCTCCACAATCTGCTGGTGACAGTGGCAACCCTGCATGAATACCTGCCACACATGCTGATTTGGGCCTGATGTAGAGTGAGATGGACCATGTGAACCACTGGATTGACAACGTGGAGCAGCGGTTGGAGCACATGGAGGTGCACCAACTCCAAACAATGGGCATGCTTCAACTGCTGCTCTCACAACATAACATTGATCATTAGTTTTTGTTTGTCCTTGCACCCACCACCCTCTTCATGAAAAAATAGTTCCTAACATTGCCCCTGATCCATCCCCCCTCTATCTTCAAATTTTGCCCCCTTGTTCGTGAACATCTCTTTTTCTGAAAGATGCTACCATCTTGTATGTTGTTGATTCCCTTTCATACTTGATAGTTTCTATCATGTCCCCCCCACCTCCTCCACCTTTCCTTGTGGTTATAATGTACATATTAAGCTTTAGACTCCACAATATTTGGGAAACCGGTTAACTTGTTGTCACAGGTTGAAACTGGGGCAATACTAATGCCATCAGCAACTTCACTACCACCAGCAGGGACAACAGCATCTTCAACCATAATTAAAGCTACTGATTGGGCTGTGAAAAACATAGTCAGAGAAATCCCTTTACTGGCATCAGCTATGCACTTCTGCTGCATACTACTATGCCCACAGCCACTCTTGCCACTGGCAGCAGTGCCATGGCCAGAAACATCTTTGCATGCACGTCTCTTTGCAGGCATTTTTGGGGATTGCATAGAAAATTCACATCAAATTGAGATTTCTGAAATTTGGGGTGGATGGGAAGCCAAAATACAACTGTGGCTTACAGATGCGGATTGGGCACTAAACAGATGAAACGCACAGACACAGATTGCACACTATAAAGAGATGCAGCCACACAGGCACAAAATCACCTTAACCAGTGGTCACACAAATCCAAAACTGGAAAAATAAATTATACTTTTTATGGGTTGGGGGGCCTGCTGCAGTAGCAGTCTACTAGCTAGATAGAAGGAAACAATAAAAAAAAACAGAATTGACTCACAGTGCAGTGATTATTGTGTGGCACAATAAAATGTGTCTGACTTGGTGGCACACACACACACATACACACTCACACACTACAGCTAATGTGCAGAAAATGTAACAGTGCAGTACATAAAATACTGTATATAAACAAATCTTTTAAACAGAATGAAAATATGCACTGCACCACAACAAACAGAAAATAATTATCAAAAATTACTTCAAGTATTACTGTGTGCACACAAACACACAAATACTAACACACACAACTAGTACAAAACAATTAGAAAGACTGCCTTTCTCATGTGACTCTCACTCCACCGAAGATACGCCCCTCCCTCAAAGCACACTTCAATAGTGTCTGTCAGTACACAGGCTGAACATCCTAAATTAGCATTCAAAATGCACACAAAAACAATCAACACTCAATGATCTAAGCACAGGAGGGTTTCCTACAGTCGATGTACTAAATTTGTAACAAAATAATTGGATCAATAGTGATTTTCCAAAGTGTTTTCGATGGTTTGAGTCTCAGAGCTCTGACAGCAAACTGTCTCCAGCTTTCCACTACACACACTATGCAGAACTGAGGCTGTGCAAGACAATATAGAGCCCATATGACCTGCCATCCCATGAATCAATACAAAATTCCCCTCAAATAGCAGTAAACAGGCAAAGCAAAGTGAAGGCCATTAAAATCAATGGCACTTTGTGTTAAAATTAAGGGGAAGGCTGTAATACAAGGTGAAGTAACGTGAAGTCCATTGGAAACAATACACGTCACGCTCAAATTTATAGGTGGAGTAATTCGCTTCGCATTGCAGAGCATTATGAGGATTTGGGGATAATATGTGAAGTGATCCACATATCGAAATGGTAGCACTTCGCCCACCTCTAGTTCCCAGCTGTTACAGCTGGCAAAAACTTATCATATCCAAATTCAGCTTTACGTCTCCTGTGTGTATGTACTAATACCAAGCAACCCTTCCACATTATCTGTTGAGGTATTTGAAAAGAAGATAGCAGTTATTGTATGTTGACTGACAGTTGTCAAATATTGTTAACAACAGGAGACTGACAGAAATTCTGTTTCAGACTATTGAATGCTATATTTTATAAGACTTTCTTGATTTCTTTATGGGTGACCATGACAGAGTGTAACTTATCTATTAAGGACCTCATTGTTCACACAATGCATAAACTAATTCAGTTGGGAATATGAGAAATGCCCTTAATATGTAATCTCTTCTTATAAAACAAGTTTCCCTGTAAAAGCAATCATTCTCTTTGTTGTGCTCTGCTGTGGTGGCATTAACCACCATGCTGAAGCTTACAATAAATTATAAAACTGAAAGTGAAAATCCATCATTCTGATTGGCTGGAACCTATACTATATAGAGACCACACAATAACAACATGGGTTGCAGCTCAGCTTGCCATTGTATGAAACAGGACCATGCGAGTTAGAAAGCAGTAACAAGCTTTTTTTTTTTTTACAATTACAATTATTTTTCTTTAAAGAAGCACCTTACTTTGTTTTATGATCATGACAAGGATCACAGGAAGGGCAACATTTCATTAACCAAACCCTCCCCAAGTGATTAGTACGCAGTTTAGACATCAGCCATTTTATGCACAGGGTGTGATTCGCCCATGGTATACACCCCCAGAGATAAACAGAAATTATACACAGTGCTGTAGCTTTCTTCTTTCCATATATAAAACTACTCAAAAGTGATTCACAAGTATAGAGTTAAGATACTGATAGTTTGCTGCTTATAAACAGGTAAATGTGTCACTAATGCTCAGCACTAACCTGCTTAGACAGTCATGAACGACCATATTTTAATGACTTATTTTTATTGAATGAGGGAATGTTTGAAAAACAGCAAGGTAATCCCCTGCTTTTCTCTCAATTAGTGCTATGAAATGTCAGACATCCAGCTGCATAATCCGCAGAAACGGGCAGAAGCAACCTTGGCTAACATATTTCCTGAAGACTTGCCCCTTCAGAAGTAGTATGGGTTATTACACTATGGTGTCAACACTGAATATGCTGAATGAATCGAAATCCCAGGTGTTTCTTTAATGAGCTGATGAACATTCTAAACCTGTATTTTCTGCCTCTCATTACAGAGCGCAAGTCTTAACTGCACTTCATGCTCTGAAGCAATTTATTTATAGATTGTTATCTCTTGGCTCGCAGTCTAATTCCAAAGGAAACCCAGACCAAACTAAATGGTGAACGATTAACAATCAGATTCTTAACTTAATTCCAAATATCAATAATTATCATTCTGGGATTCCAGTAATTTTTTTATTTTTTTTATTTATTTTTATTCAGTTCTAGGATTACAAATACCTTTGAGCCAGTGCTCTTTTACATAGGTTCCACGTCATGGATTACAACAAGACAGTACATAAACACAGTTTGAAACATATTAGGAGGTACATACAGAGAGCTATACAGTAAATATTGCTAACAGGGGCATTATAAGGTGGGTGGGTATAAAGAGGAGGAAAAAGAAGGGAAACAAAGAGGAAAGTAGGCAGCAGAAGGGTATGGGAGTGGTAGAGGGAGAGTGGAAAGGGAGGTAAGTGGAAGAGAAGGACAGGTGGAAAGGATGGCAGAAGGGGTGGAACAAGGGGAAGGATCGGGATGTGGAGGAAGGGAGGGGCAGCAGCCAAGAGGCATTTTCAGAGAACATGAAGTGCCAGGGTTGGGCAGGGCAGTGGGGGTAAGTGCTAGGAGGCTGTGGCCCTCAATGAGCCTACTGCCAATGGAGCAGGGAGCAAAGGATACGTTTATTATTGTGGGAGTCCAGGAGAAGGGTGGTACAGTTAGAGATAGCAGTCACAGGTGCTAGAAGCAGTCAGTGAGTGGCGGAGCCTGGTTTTAAAGGCACCTAGCATTTGGATGGTTGTGATGTCATTGGGGAGACCATTTAGCCAGCTGGCGGCTCTGTATGGAAAAGCTCTTTGACCTTGGGGCGTGTGACAGCGGGGGTTGGGCGTCAGGGTTTGGACCTCTAGTGGTTCTGCTGCAGTTATTTTGTTGGAAAAGTAGACACTCCAGGAGGGCAAGACCCATCAGAATTTTCTTTGCGAATATGCAGGTTTGGTGTTTTATATGTTTGTCGAGTTGCAGCCAGTTGGTTTAGGAGTAGAGGTCACAGGTGTGTGTAAGACGTTGGGTGCCCGTCATGAGCCGACAAGACTTGTTGAGGGAGATGGTTACTCATTTGAGTGCAGTAGCAGTAGCTGAGCCATATATGATGAGGCCATAGTCGATGGTGGCAATGATGGAGCACTGGACGGCAACTGCCAGGGATTCAGGGGTAAGGTGTCACCTGTGGCGGAACAGTAGACCAAGTCTGGAGTTGGCAGTTTTGGCGACGTTATTAATGTGGTCAGTGTATGAGAGGTGAGAGTTGAGTGTGATCCCAAGGTATTTAAAAGTTTGGACCTGCTCCAGAGGGCCATGATGACTGGTGTTAATGGAAAGGTGGTGGTGCTTATGTTTATTGTGGGAACTACTGAAGATCATAGTCTTGTTTTTTTTTCTGGTTAAGGAGTAATGATTTTAAAGACTGACATGGAAATAAATGTAAACCCCAAATGATGGCATACTCAGTTTTCCTTTAAGCAAGTCTAAATATATATATGTATATAATAACTGGGGGGCAATTTTTTCTTAGGGCTCAACCAGTTGATATTCACCATAATAGCCTGTGGGTTATTACGGCGAGCACGTGCCCTGTCACTCACAACATACTGCTCCCTCACTGACTCTCATTTTTACTGTGGGCTGACTGAATGGTTCTACAAACACGGCGGCTTTGTTTCTCTCTTAGTGAGGAGCCGCCACTGAAACACTACTCTGTGCTCCTAAAAAAACCTTTTTAAGTGCATACCTTGTCCATCCTATTTTTTCAAATAAAAAATGTTATATCTGGTTGATTCTGCTGTTCATCCACTCGATCACATTGACTAAGCAGGAATGGGACCGTGGCTGACTTCCCATAGTGCTACTGAAGCGTGATCACCACTCCTACTGTAAGTTTTTTTAAAAAAGAACAAAAGCCTCAACTGCAGAGAGAGGGACTGAGATGGAAACAAAGCGTGTGTGTGTGTGTGTGTGTGTGTGTGTGTGTGTGTGTATGTGTGTGTGTGTGTGTGTATGTGTGTGTATGTGTGTGTGTGTGAGACACAGAAAGACACAGGAGAGGGGCTGGAAAAAAAATTGTTTTCCAGTAACTATATAAAATAAAAGATCGCGAAGTGTGTAACTCAAATTTAATGCACGCCCTCAGTGTGGGATGCTTTAATAAACCCCTCAGGTTCACCCTCAGGGTTTATGTAGCATCCCACACCTCGGGTGCATTAAATTCTTGCATCACTTCCTCATCCTTTATTCTATATACATTTATCCATATACAGTATCTATAGATATAGATATAGATATAGATACAGTATAATTTTATATATATATGTGTGTGTGTGTGTGTGTGTGTGTGTGTGTGTGTGTGTGTGTGTGGGTTCTATTCACAAGGGGCGCTATTCACGAAAGGACTGCCACTACATGCAAAAGTGGCATAAAGGCAGGCAAGCAGTTGCGCACCACGTAACACACATGAAATATGTGGCATACATGAAGAAGCCGGGAGCAACCCCAGGAGGACAGGATGGGGTATGCTGAGGCACACAGCAATACGCAAGGGTGGGACTGGGACAGTGCTAGATGCCCGGAACGCTCCTTGACTCCACCATATATGGGGATGCAGAAGTGCTACTCTACATTGCTATGTGGGCAGATGTCGATAGAGGATGTGAGAGCAGATGCTAGGAACGAGGACCGTGGATGGGGAGAGACCATGGCGCAGGCAAGCAAGGCTGGGGGACCTGGCATGGGTGGTGGAGACGGCAAGATGCTGCGGTCCCCCAACTTTACAGGGGCACAGGTCACCATTCTGGTGATAGAAGTCCATCAGCACTATGATGTGTTGTTCAGCCACCGGGCACTCAGCACCCAACCCAAGACAAAGTCCAGAATATGGCTGGACATGCAGGTGGCCATAAACGCCGTTGAACTGGAGGTCGCACATTGGCCACCATAAAGCACAAATGGCATGACCTCTGGTCCTAGGTCAAAAAGAAGAAGATGAGCCGGGCATGCCAGTCACAGGGCGCCACTGGAGGAGGCCCACCACCACCACCAGACCCCCCTCAAGTCCATAGAACAGATGGTATCAGACATGATAAACAAAGTCATTATGGATGGGTAGCCTGACGGCCTTGACAGCATGCCAGGTGAGTGTACTGAGCACGCGCATGGGGTGGCCACTCCACACAGTACCACTGACATGGGCCCTAACCACCTGTCACCCGTACCACCCACAGGGCATGATGATGACAGTGCTGGTGAGGGACCTTCTGGGATCAGCAGTGGAGCACCATAGTGGTCAGATGATGCAGGTATGTAGTGGCATGGACACAGGGTGGTGTATAGCACAGGAAGCACATGCATGGGTACTAATTGATGTACGCCCCTACACAGGTATGCCACAAAGCCCTGATGGCACACAGGAGGGGGACGCACAGCTGACTGCACCATCAGAGGACCAGCAGAGGCGTGACGATGGCAGGACACCAGAACAGCAGCAGGAGGAGAGCAGAAGCCAAGCTATGGCTGCAGACGCACAGGCCGATGAGGATGTTGGGACACCGAAGGACCAGGATGAGGGTGACTACACAGTGCCTGTTATGGACAAGAGCACAGAGGAGGACCCCCTGTGACCAGACAACAGCTGCATGATGACTGCAGGGACATTGGCACTGGCCACACCACCGGACACCCAGGAGCCGGACACGTGTGCCTCAGAGGGTCCCCCTCCCACAAGGCATTGTAGGCAGGGTGGCAGTGACTCATCACTGGTGAGCTATTACCCTGACCTCTGCTGATTGGAGCATGACCAGCTGCATGCCACCTGAGACTTCATGGAGGCAGCGCACCACATGTCAGAGGTCTTGGTGGCATCTATGCATGCACAGGAGAGGCTGGCCAAGAGTGTTGCCACCGGTGTGAGGGAACAGGAATGCATGACCAAGGCCATTGCCATAAGTACCCATGCCCAGGACAGACTTGTAGAGGTGGTGGCAGTGGGTGCCCGCTCGCAGGAGCGGACAGCTGAGGCACTCCGTGTCATAGCTACACACATGGCCGTGCAGCAGGCCTGACCACCCACCATGGCCGTGCCACTGGCACTGACCGATGCCACTCAACTATCAACCTCTGTGCAGGTGGCACTGCATGGCAGTGTCCCACAGCATGTGGTGGCAGCACAGGCAGCCCCACCTGCCGCAACAGGTGCAGGTGTCACGGCCCGATAGTCATGCCACGTACCAGCTGCATAGTATGCCACACAGACAATGCCCATGCAATGGAGAAACAGGGGAACAGGTCGAGGGCATGGATGTGGTGGGCAGCCACAGACACCGGCCACACATTGACGAGGTGGATCTCACAGCAATTATCATGTCAGGCACGCACACACACCTCACACATGCCCCACACTGACACACCCACAACTGCCACCAAGAAACACCATACATCGGTGCACCGCAACACCCCATGGACCAGTGCTGCCTGGACGGTGCAACAGGAAGCACACCTATGGGACACAGGTACACCACAATGGGCACCCCCATCCCACATGGGTGTCCGGCACACTGTGGCATCCACTGCTTGCACTGGTCAGGCCACAAAATGGGTCACAGCACAAGTTCACATTGGCTGGCAGTGCAACTGACCTATGCTCGTGGCACTCGGTTGTCAGCATGGTCATGTGTCGCATAGGATGACTCAGACATGTGGTGTCATCATTACCAGCATGTGCAACTGCTCATCTGCCAGATGCACCATGTGCCACGTGATGCCGCATGGCCCATACTTGCTGCCATGCATCCCGTGGTGTGCTGTCCCCTGGATGGCACCCTACTGCCAGCACCGGGCACTCTGGTCCATGGGGTGGCTTTAGTGGCTCCTCAACAAGCTCCTCAGGGTGTGCATCTGGGGCTGTGGCATACTGCATCGGATGCATATGTTATGCAGCATGGCACAGACATTGAACACTCTGCATGCCATCCCTGGTGCAAGCATCATCATGCCACCTGTGTGGTCCAGGCAGCAGAAATGCATCTTCATAAGCCTGATGGTGCGTTCCACAATGCTGCATGCCCGCACATGAGCAGCATTGAATGCCTTCTCCCTAGGGTGCCATGGCTCAAGGTATGGTGTCAGGAGGGTTGTTTGCAGTGGGTATTCACTGTCACCTGTGGAATGGGATGCTACACAGATGTTAGACACACAGTAGTGCACATTCTGCAACTGGTACTGCAGGCAACAATTGATGCTCACCCAACAGCCAACCGTATCTCTCCTTCTGCCAGTCTAGATGGTGTCACAGCGCTCTGTTGTAATATATGTAGGAATCATGGCATGACCTCAGGTACTGTGCCATGACATTCGAGACAATGCCCATTGTGTCACATACCACCTGGTAGATAGTGCTGTGGTACCCCTTACAGTTCTGGTAGGCCTCCTCGTTCATGGTCGGTGTGAGTATGGGTACATGTGTGCAGTCTATCGCACCTACAGCATTGGGAATACCATACCTGTCCAGGAATGCATCCTTAATTGCCCTGAGCTCCACCACAGTCATGGGGAACATGATGTAGCATTGCCTGTGGAGCACAAGGGCATCAGTTACCTGGTGCAGGACCCTGGACATGAAAGACTGGCTCACACCTGTCGCATCCCCTGTCATTCTCTGGAAGGTTCCTGTGGCATAGTATTGCAGGGCGTACAGCACCTTTGTCTCCACAGACCTGGCTATGGAGTACCTTGTGCTGAGATGGATGGCATCCTCCATGAGTGTTCAGGTGAACTGTAGAGTGTCATGGTCGACCCTATACCACTGCAGGATGCCAATATTGTGGAGGCTCCATGCCACGAGCTGCAGCCTGAATACCCATGGGTGGTGCCTCACCTGACCACAGCACTCTCCCAAGGCATCCTCTATTAGGACAATGTGTAGCAGCGGCCCTGGGCACATAGTACTGCCACTGCCTGTTCCGCTGTCCTCATCTGCACAGTAGTGTTGCAGGCACACAAGTGTGTGCCATGCATGCTGTGTGGCATGGCACACGTGTTCTATAGGGTGGGGCATGCTCACATGGTGTGGGCGGGCTGGCCACAGGCATACCATAACTGCACAGACAGTCATGGCAGCAGCAGCTCCACCAATGCCACAGGAAGTGGCGTAACCATGCATACTTATTTTACGCCACTGCGTACAGAAAAAATCTTTTTTTTATGCATTTATTCCAGATCTACTGAGCTGGTCCCGAACCCTGGTTTGTCGGAGCAGTGGGAGGGGAGGAACTACCAAGACCCAGAGACAGACAGGCTCACTGTCATTCTGGTGGCACAATTCTTTTCTCAAGGCAGCCATAGCAGTTACGGCATGATCGGCATCCGGCGGTACGATTGGACAGATTTTGTCCACATTTGCTAGGTCCGCCAATCACTTGCTGCAATTTTCCCACTGCTGAAATAGCCTTGCCTCAGGTCATCAGTCACACTGCCAGTTTGACTGACTCAGGTGAGAGAGAGACTCGAGCAGCCAGCTACGTCTCCATCAGAAAGGATTCAGGAAAGAAAAGCAAGCTGCCTAAGTAAGGCATTGCTGCCCCCAACCTGGTTTTGTGATCACTGCTGCTGCCAGAGACCGAGTTGTTCCCAACCATGGTCAGCTGCCCACTACTCTGTCTCTGTGGTTTTTCATATAGTGAGCCTTGATCTGCCTGCTGATGCCGCCCCCCCAGGCCCTGATTTGCTGTGCCCACATAGTCAGCTCCTCAGCCTGCCTGCCGCCCTTCCTTCTTGACGGCCAGCAAGAGGCCACGGTGCCCCCACCCTCGCCACCGTGACCCACCACCACCGAGCAGGCAGATCCTGAGAAGGAGAAGCAAGGAGGAGGGAGTACCAGCAGAGGAGGAGGCCCAAGCAGGTAGGCTCAGCTGCCCAGTCCCAGAGGAGTTGGAGAAAGATTGAGAGAGGACTGATCCTGGTCAAGTGAGTTGTCGTTGTTGGTCCAGTTGTGCTCACCCGCCCGCCCACTGCCCAGTACAGTGTTTGTTCAGTCAAGCCAGTCAGCTAGCCACCACCAGTGCTCAATGCAAGGCCAGCCAGTGACAGTGAGAGCCTACAGAAGAAGAATATGAACCAACAGTGTTACAGCTGCAGAGGCAGCCACCCAGTAGGGCCAGTTGAGGTAGGTCGCTCTCTGTCTCACACTGTCTGTAGCTTGCCTGCATAGCAGTCAGGCCAGCCACCACACTACCTGTCCTCTCCCAATCTTGACTCTCTGCAACTGATTGAGGAATTCCTGACTCCCTCTCTCTCCCAATCTCTGCTCCTCCTTTGGGTAAACTGACTGTTTTTAATGTATTTGGTATTTTACTTAGCGTCTGTCCTGTCTTCCATTCAACCAGGCACCCAGCCTCCGCCCCAGAGGTTACAGACCAACTGGACTGTCTCCCCCTCCCTCTGGAGAAAAGCTGCCCCTTGAATGCTACATCCTTCTCTGCCCATCTGGCCTTTTGAGAAATAAATAACTACATAGATGTTCAGAAACAAGCCACTATGTCTCAGAGTGGGCACTCAGAACTTCTGAGTGCCCACTCTGAGACATAGTGGCTTGTTTCACAATGGATGAATCTGAAGATGCTATTGGGGACAGTCACTGGTGGGAAGATGACACTGGGGGTGGTTAAAGCACCTTCTAGCTGACTGAGGAGAGAGTGGTAGCTTAGCTTGTATCAGGTGAGAAGCAGCTCTTCAAGACTACATGTGCCAGCCAGGTGTACTTGTGATCTTTGACAAGTTTTTACAGCACAGCAGCTCTAATAATGACCTGCCCTCCTGGCTTTAAGCATTTTGAAGGGATTGTCTTATTTTTAAGTGGAATGTTTTCTTGGGGTGCATTCCATTTAGAACCTTGGAATGCTCAAATTCTTAGTAATAAAAACAGTGAAAAAAAATGGTGCTGTTAATGTTGGATAAATAAAGGGAGGGCTGTTCTTTTTACAGTGCATTTAGTTGTGGATTCCAGGCCTCTGCTGTCTCTGACAGTAGAAGTTACTGCCTTCATCAGGGTCATGTCTTTAACAACATAACAGCATTGTAGCAATAATAGATCACATTCTTCCTTGTAACTTCTGCTTTTCCCCCATTCAAATTGGTTATGCATAATATCTGTGTTGCTTAGTCAGCAGCACTCTAGGCTGTCAGCCAGAAGTTTTAATGGTTCAAGTCCCACCTGAGGGGACTTCTGCCTGTCTTTGGTGGTTCCTTAGGTGGAAGTTCCCATTTTCTTTTAAATCTTGTTAACTTTGATAGGCTGCAGCCTGCATGGTATGGTATTAATCTGTTTGGGTCTGTCTAATGAAAGTGCTAAATGAAACACACGTGTTGTGTGGCGGTGGCTGTTACATGGAAGTAGTAAAGGAAAAAGCAAGTCAGTCATTGTGGTGGAACTGGAGGCAGGGCTAGTGTTGCTCTTAATCTCCACAGCTTTGAATTTAACTAGTGGGGCCTCAGACAGTGCAATGAGCATTGGAATCTAGCCTGCTGTGATGATGCTTTTTTAAGCAGTATAGTGTGGCTCAGACTGTTATACAATTTGACACTGGGTGTTTTGGGGTCAGTTTCTACAGTGCCTCCTACTTGTATATGTTGGAGCATGTCACATACTGCCCTTTTACTTGCTGAAATGTAATGCTTTTAATCAATTTTCTGTTGCTTTGATGATGGTGTTGGCACATTTAATATTAACTGACCGGAAAATAATCTACTATGACTCTGAATTCCACAAAATGCTGACCCTGCCTGGTTTTAAAATGAACTGTAGTGGTATGTCAGGCTGTGGTAGTAGGACACTGTAAACTCCCATGATTGACCCCAAAATACACCAGAATGCAACAAAAATGCTAAACTTTTCTGGGGGTCTGGGTGGCCCCCAGACCCCCGGCTTATTCCAGCATTATTATAATATTATAATATTATAATTCTGAAACAGTTTAAAGAGCCTTCAGTGCTAAGTTACTAAGCATGCATCATTTTCATAAGTGCTTAGTACCTAATTGTATGCCTGCACTGCAAGGATGGTATCAACAGTGGGTGCCAAAATGAAACTATTCAGCCACCAGGGGCCAGAACAATGGGACTGGTATGTAAAAAGCCTATGGTAGAAGAGTACTATATAATCCCATAGTTGGCCCCAAAATGCACAATAAAGCATCAAAAATGCCAAAGTTTTCTGGAGGTCTAGGCGGCCCCCAGACCCCCGGCCTATTAGGTGGAGTCATTGACTTGTGCGTACACTTTTTAAAAGGCTGGTTACTCCACTGGCCACAGGGTGAGGTGTGTGTCAGGCCTGCCCTACCACGGCACCTCTATCATCACTAGGAAGGTGTACCAGGGTGGAGTACCAGTGGGGGCCATTTGGGTGGTCATGGAATGGTGACAGGTGGGTGCCACAGCCTGTTCAATGCTTGTTACAGCCCTGTGCCTGTTGGGGGGGTTGCACTGAGTGTGCTTTTTACTGCTACTACCTGTGCATTTTTACAGGGGACACGGTGGCATAAGGCCATGTTGCTGCGAGAGGTGGGTGGGTTGGACCCAGCAGTGGTGGTGACTCTAGGCTGTATGTTGCCCTGTGACTTACTGCTGTGGATTGACCAGTGGCAGAGCATGTTGGACATGGTCTACAGGACAATGAGGGGGACCAGTGGGCCATTCACTCCCCTTGCAGGTAGATGGATCGTGTGTGCCTGTGTGTGTGTGTGTGTGTGTGTGTGTGTGTGTGTGTGTTGCAACATTGCATTGTTGGCCTGGCCATTTCTGTGGGTACTGACTAACATCTCCTGTGTCTGCTCTTGTCATTGCAGTGCTACTGTGTGCCCATCAGGCACCTGGTGCTGGAGGAACATGAGTTCAGAGATTTGACACCCGCCACCCCCCCGGAGGTGACCCCATCGACCAGCCCGGAGGTGGCCATGGAGGATTCATCCGACTGAGCTGAGGGACGCCATGCACGCCCGATCTGTTTCCCTCCCCCAACCCTGCTGTTGTGTTGCCCTGTGTGGGCATTATGCTTTTGTATGCCATTAAAGGTGTTTGACTGTATGGAACTATGTATGCCTCATTCTTCGCCCTGGCACGATATGCGGGGGGAGAGCATCTGTGTGTGCCGTGAGTGTTGGGCTGGTCATGCTTCTGTGAATGATGCCTGTGTTGCCTGTGCCATGGGTGTGGCATGTGTGCCGCAGGTCTCCATGTTGGCTGTGCAGCATCAGCGATGCCTGATAGTTGGCATATCACCGTGCTTGGGCTTGCAGTCTGGCTGTTGTTGTCGCACCTGTGTGTGGTGCACATTGCACATTCTGGGCACGTGCATGGCCATCCGTGCCATGCCCTGCAATGCTGTGTACCTGTCTGGCGGTGTTTGCCATCGTGGGCATGGTCGCCCCCACACCAGAACACTTTGTTGGACAATCATGTTGTGTGTGCAGTGCATTTGCCACTTTATGGTTGCTTTCCAGGTGCGTATTGCCTATGTGGGGCCACAACATTCCAACGTATTGTATGTTGTGCATGTGTGTACGGTGTGCCATGCATATGGAGCAAGTGGGAATGCCCCTGCGTGGACACGTATCCTCCACAGTGCGCTGCTGCACTCAGCACAGCTATACACATCCTTAACATGGTTCATGCATCCTGCACGGTGGTTGCTTACTCCGCTTCTGCACATATCTATCTCCACGTGGGACGTATGCACCATGCGTAGTGCCGCGTAGCCTTTGTAAATAGGGCCCCATGTTTTTGCGACAAAAGCAGTTTCTGTGGTAGTCACTAAAAAACTGTTGATGTGAGCTATTGTCAAGACTCAGCGGTCACTCTGGTTTGAAATCACAAAAGGAGCAGAACCAAACCGCACAAAAACAGGTATCCTGGATTTTAGGAGGGCGGACTTTGACAAAATGGGGACATGCTTGAAAGAGGCACTAATGGGAATGGGGAGGGAATTGGGGTGGAGGAACAGTGGGCAATATTTAAAATGGGGATTACAGGAGCAACAGAATGATGCATTAAGCAGGCTTGCAAGGGGAAAAGGAAGAGGAGGCCATTATGATTTTCTAAGGAGATAGCGGAGAAAGAAAAAGCCAAAAAGATTGCATTCAGGCAGTACAAAAAGATGCAAGCACAAGGGATAGGGAGAAGTACCAGGAGAAGCAAAGGGAGGCAGGGAGGTCAGTAAGGGAAGCCAAAGCTCAGACAGAAGAGCACATTGCAAAATCAGTGGGTAGAGGGGACAAAGCCTTTTACAGGTACATAAGAGAAAAAAGAAGGCAAAGGCAGGGATAGTAAGATTGAAGGGAGAGGACAGGGGCTGCTTGAAGCATGACAACAGTAAAGCTGACATACTGAACATATATTTCTGCTCAGTCTTTACTGAGGAAGAGGAGGGTAATGGGCCTAAGGGGAGTACAAGGGGTGGGAATGGCACAGAAATGGACACAAGTCCTTTTACACGGGAAAGGGTCCTAAAGGAATTGGAAGGAATAGAGTCAATAAAACAATGGACCCAGATGGTGTGCACCCCAGGGTCCTAAAGTAACTAAAAGAGATGGTGGCTGAACATCTGGCAATTCTGTTTAGCTGATCACTGGAGACAGGGGAGGTACCTAAAGACAGGAGGACAGCAGATGTGGTCCCCTTATACAAAAGCGGGAACAAAGAGGAAGCGGGGAACTACAGATCAGTCAGCCTGACCTTGGTAGTGGGGAAGATCATGGAAGCAACCCTGAAGGAGAGATTGGTGGAACATCTGATTGCCAACAGACTGCAGGACCCAAGGCAGCATGGTTCCACTTGGGGGAGGTCATGCCAGATCAACCTCATTGAATTTTTTGACTGGGTAACAAGGGAGGTGGATCGGGGAGGGCAGAGGATGTGGCCTATCTGGAGTTCAGCAAAGCCTTTGACACTGTGTCGCATAGAAGACTATTAAACAAACTGGGGAATATGGGAGTGGGCAAGACAGTAGTGCAGTGGGTGGGTAATTGGCTGGGCAGCAGGACACAGAGGGTGGTGGTAAATGGTTGTCACTCCACAGAGGGAAGAGTGACCAGTGGGGTACCACAGGGATTAGTGCTGGGACCGGTCCTATTCAATGTCATCATCAGTGACATTGCACAGGACCTAGAAGGCAGAATTTCCCTGTTCACTGACAACACAAAGATCTGTAACAGAATGGACATGCCAGAGGGTGTAAACAGAATGAGGAGGGACCTGCAGAAGATTGAAAAATGGTCAAGGGTTTGTCAGTTGAAATTCAACACAAAGTGCAAGATGATGCATATGGGGCACAAAAACCCTGGAACAACATATCATTTGGGAGGTGAGGATATAGCATGCACCAAGCAAGAAAGGGACCTGATGACCTTAAGGTAGGGAAACAGTGCGACAAGGCAGCAGGTAAAGCAACTAGGATGCTGGAATGCATAGGCAGGGGCATTACCAGCAGGAAAAGGGAGGTCATAATTCCACTATACAAGACACTAGTGAAGCCGCACCTGGAGTACAGTGTACAGTTCAGGAGACCTTACCTACATAAGGACATAGACAGGGTGAAGAAGGTTCAGAGGAGGGCAACAAAGATTGTACAGGGATTGCATCACATGTCTTATGAGGACAGGTTAAAGGACTTGAATATGTATTCCCTGAAGGAGAGGAGATGGAGAGAGGGGATATGATAGACATACAAGTACCTTACAGGGAGGAACAGGGTGTTTTCCAGTGAAACAAATGTTCCAGGACTAGAGGTCATGGAATGACATTGGAGGGAGGGTGATTCAGAGGAAACTTGAGGCAGAATTTCTTCACAGAAAGGGTGGTGGACAAGTGGAACACCTTGCTAGATGAAGTGGTGGGAGCTGAAACAATCACAGGATTTAAGAATGCATGGGATAGACATAAGGGAATCCTGGAGGTCAGAGGTAAGGGGCAGCAGACTGCTAGAAAAATATAGAGAGAACTTACAAGCTCAAGTGGGCAGACTGGGTGGGCCATAGGCCCTTATCTGCTGATAGTGTCTATGTATCTAAAATGACTCATGTCAACAGTTTTGAGCATCCTTCCACCAAAACTAGCTGATTTATTGTTTTACTCTCTACAGGCGCCCAATCTCACCATCAGTATCCCCCAGTATCTTGGACAGTATCTTGTCCATCTTAGTTTTTCAAATTAAAAATGCTATATCTGGTTGATCCTGCTGTTCATCTGCTCGGTCACATTGACTGAGCAGGAACGGGACTGTGGCTGACTTCCCATAGCGTTACTGAAGTGTGATTGCCACTCCATACTGTAATTTTCAAACAAAAAGAACAAAAGCCTCAACTGTAAAGAGAGGAACTTGAGTCGGAGACAGAAAATGTGCGTGTGTGTGTGAGCGTGCATGCATATGTGTGTGTGTATCTGTGTGTGAGATACAAAAAGACACAGGAGAGGGGCTGGGAAAAAATTTCTTTCCAGCAGTTATATAAAATAAAAGATGGGGAAGTGTGTAACAAACTCGAATGTAATGCACACCTTCAGTGTGGGATGCTTTAATAAACCCCTCAGGCTTCGCCCTCGGAGTTTATCTAGCATCCCACACCTCGGGTGTGCATTAAATTCTTGTATCACACACTTTCCCATCCTTTATTCTATATATATTTTTATACATATATATATATATATATAATATATACTGTATATACAGTATCTAAAGATATAGATATAGTACGTTTATATATGTGTGTGTGTGTGTAGATTCTAGTCACAAGGTGTTTTTGCTACAAAAGTAGTTAATGTGGTTGTCACTCAAAAACTGTTGATATGAGACATTGTCAAGACTCAAAATGGCTCATGTCAACAGTTTTGAGCATCCTTCCACCAATACTAGCTAATTTATTGTTTTGCTCTCTACAGGTGCCCAAACTCACCACCAGTATCCCCCATAACCCAGCTGTTAAGAAGTATTACTGGCAGTTGGTGCCCAGTCCTGCTGCTAGTATCCCCTCTACTGTCTGATCCAGGTACCGCATAGTTTTCCTGATGGTGGGCACTCAACCCTACTTCTGGTACCCCAAAACTCCCTGGCTGCCCAATATATGAACTGGTTTTATAAAAAGAGTTTATTGAACTTTTGAAGATTAACAGACATGCATACTGTACATGATAATGGATATACAAGTAGGCTAGATGTTCAGCTATCATTTATGGTGCATGTAATCAGTACATTATTACATCTCACTTCACATCAACCTCGACCTCTTTCATGTTCTTCACATCTGCCCTGGGATCTGGGGTGTCCCTGAAGAGCAGGGATCTCTTAGAGTGGTCTTCCAGTATCGCTCCACATTTGTGTTTGAAGCTCACGGAGGTTGTACATAGTATCATAGGGCTATTCTCATGGATATTTTAAGAAGAAAGAGCCTTACTGCTGTCACCTGCATGCCTTCAAACAGATATACAATTTAACAAAAAGTCTGCAGATATAAGTGGTGTTACTTCTGTTATTCTCTGGGTCAGTGTACCTCAGGTAGCTATTGGGCAGGGGCCCATCCCCCCAATATTATTCTGGTGTCTCCCTTTCCAGGTATTTGGGAGACTAAATGTGTGTAAAATTCAGGGGTTACTAACAAGGATAGGTGGGTTGGGTGCAGGGGCAGGGCAGGACCACTTTTAGCTTTACTACCTGTATACCTTTATTGAGGTCAGATGTTTATGGGACAAACTTAGGATCTTTGCTCATTACATGATTAATACAGGAAACCCACCTGTTGTGGAACTGAGTGGTCCTCTTGTTCAATGAAAATGTTATTCTCTCCATTTTATATGTGGTTAACTGTATCACTCTCTATTCCCCAATGAATGGGTTATCTGGAGTTAGCCATTTCTGGGTCATGGTCTTTCTGTAGGTCATTATGTAAATACCTGAGCTGTAGCAAATATGTACTTCTTTGCACTGTCTTGGATATTGCAGCAGAAGATACAATGTGCTGCTGACCGCAGTCACTCTCCCCACTGCTTCTCGAATTCCAGCATCTTTGTCTGCAAGAAAGGGCTGTAAAAGAAGATACTGACAAATTAAATGCGTGTGTGGGTTGCCCAGTTCTTGCCGCAGAGTCTCCAGCAATGTGGCCCTTGTGTTGGAATACAGTGCACTGTAACTGCAAGTGTTCTAAGTACCTGAGCATTTGCTTACAGGCATATTCCCTCCACACAGGTGTGGGGGTTGGGGGGGGGTGTTATGCCACTCCTGTTCTGTTAGTGCCTGTCCTATTACAGCTACCCACTGCTGGGCTGCAGCCCATGCAGAGTCTTTTTGGGTTGCCTGAAGGGATCAGTATATGTGCAAGATTAAGCAGGCATTGCTGCTGCCTCTTAGGTACCGTGTATATGCTTGAACCAGCATTGGCAAGCCTTCCATCTCCCTTACCTCATGAGATACAGTAAATTCATGAGGTAGCTATGGAGCTTGAGATATCTAAAGAAGCTGGGTCTCTGGAGACTGTACTTTTCTGAAGGTATGCAAGGGTGGTCACCTTCCCCCTCCTGCATCAACTGAAATTTATTTACACGTCTTGACCTCCCCAGGTTGTATATATTTGATCTAGCTTTGCTGGGTGGAAGTCTTCTATCTGAGTTATGGGGCAAGCTAGGAGTAACCACCTGTGGACATCCAGGTTAGCTATCACCCAGTCCCAGTTTTCTATAGTTTCCTGTATCCAAAGATTCAAGGCTGGCTCTGCCATTCTATCACTGCAGGTGTATACAGGTCATTGCAAGTGTTGCACTTCTGGCAGCATGAATTGTTCTTTCTACCTAAAGGATTCTAGAGTTAGGATGGTGCCAGGCCCGAACTATCCCTATCTTAGCCACAGCTTCATATAGATGAAGGTCAGGCAGTGGCAAGACCCCCATCCTTAGGGAGAGTTAGGGATTTATACTGTACCCTTGATCTCTTCCCTATCTAGATGTAGCAAGATGGTTTGGTGCCAGTTTTTAAGTTCTGAGGGTCTAATTTGGTGGGGAAGGTTATGAAAAAAGTACAACAAGTGGGGCAGTGCCACCATCATGAAATCATACAGTAGAAACAGAATTTTCCAGCAGATAAGGACCATTTACAGTATCATATAAAACATAAAAACAACGATTTTGCTGGCAGAAAAAGGACCTTTAAGCCTATCCAGTCCAAATTGTACCTGCCTATTCCATCACCACTGATGCTAGTTGGTCATAGGTACACTATCTCCCCCTGTTCCTCCACCTGATATGCCTCTTTGCCTATTCTCATGCATGCTAGATGCTCCCCACAGTCTTTGCCCCACTACCTCCACTGGCAGGCTGTTCCAGTCATCCACCACCCTTTCCACGAGGAAGTATTTTTGCACATTTCTCCTAAACTTCCCTCCTTTTTCTTCCCGCAATGCCCCCTTGTTTTAGTGCCTTCCTTTCTGAGAAATAAACCCTCCACTTGCACCTTGTTCACTCCTATGAGACTTTTGTAGATTTCAGTCATGTCCCTTCTCACTTTCCTGTCTTCCAGGGAGTACATGTTGTGTTCCTCCAGCCTTTCCCCATATGGCTTTTCATGCAAACCTCTCACCATTTTGGATGCCCTCCTGTGTACTGCCTCTACGCTTTCAGTGTCCTTACACAGGCGCAGCTTCCAGAACTGAACACAGTGCTCCAGGTGGGGCCTCACCAGTGAGCAATACATCGACAGCACCCCCTTTCGCATTCTGCTAGAAATCGCTCTCCCAATGAACCCTGTAATCCTGCTAGCCTTCCCACTGTTTTGTCACACTGCTCAGCCACCTTGCGGTCTTCAGATATGATGACCTCTAGGTCTCATTCTTGCTTGGTGACTGCCAGCTCCACTCCCCCTAACTTATACATAGCCCCTGGGTTCCTTAGCCTTAAGTGCATAACTTTGCACTTTTTGTCATTGAAACCCAACTGCCACCCCATGGACCATTCTGCTAGTTTCCTCAGATCTCTATGCATTTTCTCCACCATTCCTAAATGTCAACCCTGTTGCAAATTTTTGTTTTATTCACAAAGAGACACACCTTACCCTCAAGCTCCTCCACAATGTCACTTACGAAAACATTGAAGATGTCCGATCCCACCACCAAACCCTGTGGTACTTCACTAGTGACTCTTATATTGCTCGAGTGACTGTCATTTACCACCACCCTTTGTCTCCTATCCATTAACCAGTTTGGTACCCAACTTGTCACTTTCTCCCCCAACCCCAGACTGCTTAGTTTCTTAACTCTCCTCCTGTGTGGCACAGTGTTGAAAGCCTTACTGAAGTCCAGATAGACCACATCCACTGCTCTCCCTTGATCACCTCCCTGGAAACCCAGTCAAAGAAATCTTAGATTTGTTTGACCGCCCTCCTGTGAAACCATGCTGCCAGTGGTCTTGCAGCCTTTTTGCCTCAAGGTGCTCCACGAGCCTCTCCTTTGGTACTGTCTTCATTAACTTCCCCGCCACTGATGTGACACTGACTAACCTGCACTTGCTACAATCCTCCCTACTGCCACTTTTGTACATAAGGACCAAATCAGCCCTCCTCCAGTCCTATGGAACTCCCCCCATCTCCACTGAGGTGCTAAAAAGCACTGCCAGAGGAGCAGCCAGCACTGTACCTAGTTCCTTTAGGACACTTGGATGAATCCTGTTGGGCCCCATCACCTTATTCTCCTTTAAGGCATCCGATTCCTTCTGGACTCTATCCACTGAGAATGAACTTGTGTCTATTCCTTCCTTCCTCTCCCTGGTGCTTACTGCAGCATGCTGGTCCATCCCCTTCCCAATAATGTGAAGACTGAGTAGAAGTAAGTGTTTATTTCCACTTTCTTTTTACCTTCATCTGCAAAGTCATCTCCCCCACCACCCTCCTGATTCTTATTATCCCTCCTCTTGACCTCCTCTTACCCCACACTCCTGAAGAAGATCTTGTCTCTTTTTTTGACCTCTTTAGCTTTTCTCTCCTCTTTTAGTGCTTTAGCTGCCCTCAACTTCCTTCCTGCCTCCCTTTTTTTGCTAGATATACTTCCCTGTCTTCATTATTCTGGGTCTACTTGTACTTACTTAATGCTGTTTTCTTCTCCCTCACTGACTAAACCACCTCCTTGGAGAGCCACAGCAGCCTCTTCCTCCACTTTCCCTTGTTCACTTCCTTCAAACAGCTAGCTGTTGCCTCAGCTATACCCTCCTTAATCTTTCTCCATTGAGTCCCCAATCACCCTCTGCCTCCCCCAGAGGCATTCTCTGAGACAGTTTTCCATTTCTTTAAAATCCCCCCGAATTCCAGGACCTTCATCTTAGTTTGTTTTTTCCTTTCCTATCCGTACGTCAAACCATACAGTATTGAGACAACTTGTAATCAGAGGACTACCCACTGTGATGTCAGAAATGCTGTCTCTGTTTGTCAGTACCATGTTAAGCACCGCACTGTCCCTAGTGAGTTCCATTACCAGTTGCTTGAGAAATGACTCCTATATGGGGTCAAGGATAGCCCTGTCTGTTGATGTAGCTGCAGCCAGAATGTCCCAGTATACATCTGGCAGATTAAAGTCCCCCATGATTAAAACTTCCCCCTTGCTGGTCATTTTGCCAATGGCATCCCCCAGGTCTCTTTCTAAATCCCCCCCCTCGTACTGGAGGCCTGTACACTACCTGCATGCGAATAACTGGCCCCAACCCTGTCTATACCTTAGTACCTCCAGCCCTTCATTGTCCCCTTGTTGCCCCTGTATCTCAGTGGCCCTTGTACCCTCCATCACATATAAAACAGCCCCTCTGCCTTTTCTCCCTGATCTGTCCTTCTGGAACATAGTGTAGACTGGGGTGGCCACTTCCTAGATGTAGTTATCGGCATCATAATTCCATTATGGCCACCAGATTCAGGTCTGCCTCCGCAATCATTGTCTCATGGTCAGGAGTTTGTTTCCCAGACTACTTGAGTTTGCACCTATGGCTCTCCATTCTCTTTATCCCTCTCTCACTCTAACTTGCCTCCCTTTCCTGTTTCCCCCTTGCCCCTCTGTTAATGTGGTCCTGCCCTCTCCATTTCTTCATCTTCCTACCGTCACTTCTTCCGCTTCCTTCCAACTCGGCTTGCTGCCTGTCTCTACCATGTAAATCCCTGTTTCTGCTGCACGCTTCACTGCCTGTTTTTACCTGTAAATCCCTGCATTTCAAATTCTTTTATGCGTATGTTTTGCCTCTACAGACCGCATCTTGCTGTCCTGAATTCCCCTCTAAATTCTAACCCTTACACGTATCAATCACCCAGAACTTGCTCCTGTCTCAATCTTTTTTTTTTTAATTTTCTCTTTCCTTTGTGTTCAAATTTTCCTTCCCTCCCATCACATGTTGCTGGCCATTAAGCTCCTGGCCGTTAAGCTCTTGGCATCTAGGCCAGACCCCCCCAGCTACCCACCAATGTTAAATTCTTTTCTCTCCATCTCTACCCCTGCTCAGCCCCTTTTTCTCACTCCCCTCTAATTTCGTGGCCCTCCCACCACTTAACTTTGGCGCTAGCCCCACAGTACTTCCCTTTTATTACAGTAAACTTTTTTTCTTCTTCCCTTCCAGGACTCAGCCCTTGATCGGGCTTCTACAGCGAATGCAGCTTGGGGCTCTAACAGCCACCCACTCTCCGTCCCTGCTTGCCACCGCAGCTCATCCCCAGGTACGGACCTTAACAGAGCTCAAAGCCTGAGTTTTTGATTGGATCCTCGTAGCACTACACAGACTCTAATTGGCAGCCCCTTACACCTCTCACACTGCCATTGGATCCAATAGCCGATTGCCAGTTGTGGTGTTACAGCCTGCTACCAATGCAATTTTTAAAACTAGTATTTTGCTAAGAATTGACCTTGCTGTGAAATGTACTTTATTTTATCTGCCTCAGCCACAGTTATTATCCAGTAATGTAATAACTTGTTTTAGTTCCTCTTCACTTGGTTCGAATGTTAATGCTGACTGTTAAATTTATTAGATAGTTACTGTAGCTATACAGCCAATACAGTTTTTTTTTCTGTAGCCATAAATACCTGGCTAAGTTATTAAAAGTCCAGTACTGTAGCCAGACCGGTGGCACTGAGGGTTGAGGCACTGGATGCCACACCTCTCACCACGATGGTGACCCGGGTTCAGAGGCGAGCCCGGGTCGTCAGGGGTTGGCAGGGGAGGAATAGGATCGAGCATCCGGTGAACTGCTGTCCTATCCCGGGGAGGGATCCAGGGTTTCATCGCTCTGTAGCCACCCCTGGTGATGATCGGGGGCACTACCAGAGTGGTGACAGTATGGGGTAGAGCGCAGTGGACATCGGCATGTTGTGCCCTGACATCATTGCACGTCCGCACTCTGAAGGGGAAAGTTAACAGGAGGAAAATATCAGGGGGTGATCTCGGCGGCTCATGGCTGTGCTCCGCACCCCCGGACCTGAGAGAGGTGCCTGTCCATGGGCATGGCACGATGTGGCCCATCCCTGGTTCTTTGGGTTCGAGTGTGGCCCACGCACACGACCTGGTAGGGGGGTGCAGGCGACTGTGGTCGGAGATTGCGTAGGTCAGCTCCGCCGTAGGCAGAAAAATTTTAAAAAATAAAAAGGTCCAGTACTAGAAAACCCCTCTTTCTCTTCTGTTCCTGCTGCTTCCCTCACTGCCTGTCTCTATCCTGCAAATCCCTATTTCTGCTGCATGCTTCACTGTCTGTTTTTTCCCTGTAAATCCCTGCATTTTAAATTATTTTACTTGTACGTTTTGCCTCTACAGACTGCTTCTTGCCATCCTGAATTCCCCTCTAAATTCTAATCCTTACACGTATCCATCACCTAGAACTTGCTCCTGTCTCGACCTTTTTTCTAAATTTTCTTTCCTTTGTGTTCAAATTCTCCTTCCCACTAGAGATGCAGTGAAGTTAAATTCTGCCTGCCAAGTAGACTCGAAGTAGCCCACTTCGTGTTATTTTGTGCTATGTGAAGTGCCCATTGAAAACCCACAACTTAGCCACTTCGCCTTGTAATAATGGTGATAATGACTTTGCATTGCTTACTCTGCCTTACTTCACTTTAAAGGCATAGTGAGAATTTACAGGCAGCCCACACATATCACATGGCATACACAGTCTAGGTCACATGATTCAGGCAGGCAGGAAGTGAATGATGCTTGAGGAGGGGGGATTTAACACCAACAGACTCAGACACAGCCACTTTGACATTCTTTTTCTCCAGTTCCCAACAGGGGTTACTGACATCATCATCATCATATTCATCATCCACATCCACAATTTCAGCTTTTATGCTGTCCTGTGGAGAACATGTTACAACCACAGCTTCATTATCACCTTCTGATATTTTTGCGCCACACTTTGAATCATTGTATGGCAAAGGCATGACCTCAACAGTGATGGAAATGTGACATTGTGAGTCATCATTGTCAGGATCAGAATCACGTTCAACTATCATGGGGATGTTGGGGAGTGTGACATCATCTATACTGTCATTCATAGCTTTAGACTCAACTATATTTTCTAAAACGGTTAACTGGTCAGAAGTGGAACTTGGGGCAGCAATACTCATGTCAGCAGCAACTGAACTAACACCACCAGTGGGGACAATATCATCTCCTCCAACCATCAGTGAAGCAACAGATTACACCGTAAAAAACATTGATGGAGAAATCCCTTTACTGACATCAGCTATGCACTTCTGCATACTACCATGGCCAATCTTGCCACTGGCAGCAGTGCCATGGCCAGAAACAGCTTTGCTTGCACATCTCTTTGCAGGCATTTTTGATGATCACCAAGAAAATTCTAAACAAATTTAGATTTATGAAATTTCAGTCTGGGCCGGTGGATGGGAAGCAAAACAACAACTGTAGCTTACAGATGGAGATTGGGCACTAAACAGATGCAAGCACACAAACAGATTAAGATTGCGCTGTGCACTCAAGAGATGCAGACACAAAGTCACAACAACACCTTAACCAGTGTTCACAAATCCAAAACTGGAAAAGAATACCTTTTGACAGTTGGGGGGGGGGGCAGTGCACTGCAGTAACAGTCCACTACCAAGATACCACAAAGCAATACAAAATAACACAGATGGATAACAGGTTCACAGTGCTGCAACTACTGTGTGGCACAATAAAATGTGTCTGACTTGATGGCATGCGTCGCATACAGTCACACACACACACACACACACACACACACACACACACACACTACAGGTAATGTGCAGCAAATTGAAAACTTCAGTAATATAACCAAATATTTTAAACAAACTGAAATTATGAACTGGACCACAACAATCAGCAAAACATTTCAAAAATTTCTGAAAATATTACTGTGTGTACATGAACACAGTTATACAACAAACATATAACCCAAAACAGTTAGAAAGACTACTTTTCTACCAGTTAATCTACCTCCATCACAGATACAAAATAAAAAAATAACACAGATGGATAACAGGTTCACAGTGCTGCAATTACTGTGTGGCACAATAAAATGTGTCTGACTTGATGGCATGCATTGCACACAGTCACACACACACACACACACACACACACACACTACAGGTAATGTGCAGCAAATTGAAAAGTTCAGTAATACAACCAAATATTTTAAACAAACTGAAATTATGAACTGGACCACAACAATCATCAGTTATACAACAAACATATAACCAAAACGGTTAGAAAGACTGCTTTTCTCCAGTTAATCTACCTCCATCACAGATACGCCCCTCCCCCAAGCACGCTTCAACAGTGTCTGTTAGTACACAGACTGAATGTTCTAAATTAACATTCAAAATCCACACAAAAACAATAAACACTCGAAGATATGAGCACAGGAGGGTTTCCTACAATCAATGTACTAAATTTTGAGCAAAAAAAAAATGGCTGAAAAAAGGCTTTTTGAATGGTTTTTAGAGGATTTGAATTTCAGAGCTCTGAGAGTAAACTGTCTCCAGCTACCAGTGCACACACACTACACAGAACTGAGGCTGGGCAGAACAATCTAGAGCCCATGTGACCTGCAATCCCAGGAATCACTGCATAATTCATCTTAGAGCTAACAAACAAGGCGAAGTAATGCGAAGTACATTGAAATCAATGTACTTCGCATTAAACTTGGTGTAGAAATGGTATGGGGAAAGGCGGAGTAACACGAAGTCACTGCTTTCAGTGGACTTCACGATTGTAATTAGAAGGTGAAGCACTCCGCTTTGCGTTGCAGATTACTCTGCGATTCCGCTTTAATAGGAGAATTGGATTTTGGCCACTTCACCCCCCTCTACTTCCTGGTCACCATTTGTTGCTGGCTGTTAAGCTCCTGGTCATTAAGCTCTTAGCATGTAGGCCAGACCCCCAGCTATTCACCAGTGATAAATTATTTTCTCTCCCTCTCTCCCTGCTCAGACCCTTTTTCTCCCTCACTCCACTCTATTTTTGTGGCCCTCCCACAATTTTACTTAGGCGCCAGCCCCACGGTGCTCCCCGATAATTACTTTAACCTTTTTTCTTCTTCTCTTCCAGGACCCAGCCCTTGATCTGGCTTCTGCAGTGGATGCAGCTCAGGGTTCTACCAGCCACCCACTCTCCAGCCTTGCCTGTTAGCACAGCTCATCCCCAGTTATGGACCTAAACAGGGTTTGAAGCCGGAGTTTTTTAATTTTCATCATTTAATACTTTTTGCGCCTTGTCCCTGGACAGCCCCATCAGACTGACCCCCCCCAGCCCCATCCCCTAGAATAACTGGGATTTACCTTATGCCCATCCTGGGAGTGGAGCCTGTGGGGAGTCGGTCGTCATCCTGCCGCCAGCAGAGATTTTCTCCTCCTTTTACTCCCAGAAGCCCCAGGATTGGATATGCATACATATGGAGGCATGCATTAGTCCCATTGTCCCAGAAACAGCCCCTTTCTTCCCACCCCATTGGCCTAGCGCCTGGCTCCTCCTTAACCCGTGCTGTCCCCAGCCTCTACCAGGTGGTAGCCATCAACTGGAGGAAGCCCATACACCTCCCCAGAGAGGACAGCTTGCCTGTCAGCAGCTCCATCCAGCTCCGTTTCCCCATTGCCGACCTCCAACGGCCCGGGCTCGCTCCCAAACGCGGATCACTGGCATGCCATGAGGTAAGGCGTCCAGTGCCTCAACCCTGGCTGGTGAAGCCAGAGTTTTTGATTGGATCCTCACAGCACTACACGGACTCCAATTGGCAGCCCCTTACACCTCTCACCCTGGCATTGGCTCCAATAGCCGATTGCCAGTTGTGGTGTTACAGCCTGCTACCAGCACAATTTTTAAAACTAGTATTTTGCTAAGAATTGACCTTACTGTGAAATGTATTTTATTTTATCTGCCCTAGCCACAGTTATTATCCAGCAATGTAACAACTTGTTTTAGTTCCTCTTGACTTGGTTCAAATGTTAATGCTGACTGTTAAATTTATTAGTTAGTAACTGTAGCTATACAGCCAATACAGTTTTTTATCTGTAGCTATAAATGCCAGGCTAAGTTATTTAAAGCCCAGTATTGGAAAACCCCCTCTTTCCCTTCTGTTTCTGCTGCTCGCCTCGCTGCCTGTCTCTACCCTGTAAATCCCTGTTTCTGCTTCATGGTTCACTGCCTGTTTTTACCCTGTAAATCCCTGTATTTCAGATTCTTTTACTCATATGTTTTGCCTCTACAGATGGCATCTTCCCATCCTGAATTCACCTCTAAATTCCAATCCTTACATGTATCGATCACCCATAACTTGCTGCTGTATCAATCTTTTTTTTTTATTTTCTCTTTCCTTTGTGTTCAAATTCTGCTTCCCACCCACCACTTGTTGCTGTCCGTTATGCTTTTGGCTGTTAAGCTCTTGGCATCTAGGCCAGACACCCTCTCTCCCCAGCTACCCACCAGTGCTAAATTATTTTCTCTTCATCTCTCCCTGCTCAGACCCTTTTTCTCACTTACTCCCCTCTATTTTCATGGCCCTCCCACCGCTTAACTTAGGCACCAGCCCCACAGCACTCCCCTATAATTACTGTAATCTTTTTTCTTCTTCTTCCCTTCCAGGGCTCAGTCCTCGATTGGGCTTCCACAGTGGACACAGCTCAAAGCTGTACTGGCCACCCACTCTCCATCCCTGCCTGCCAGCATGGTTCATCCCCAGGTACAGACCTTAACAGGGCTTGAAGCCAGAATTTTTGATTAGATCCACACAGCGCTACATGGACTCCGGTTGACAGTCCCTCACACCTCTCACCCTGCCATTGGCTCCAATAGTCGATTGCCAATTGTGGTGTTACAGCCTGCTACCAGCGTGATTTTTATAACTAGTATTGATTTTTAAAACTACTATTTTAGTCCCTCCCACCCACCCCTGACCCCGCCTCTATTAAATAACTCCATCTCCGCCTCGAGTAACATCCTGTTACCCATTTGCCCTGCTTACAGCCTATTATATTGCATTCTAGCTGATCCCTTTTGCCTCCTTAACAACTGATGTCTCTATTCACCTCTACATCTCCCCTCCAAGTTATTGTTATCACCCATAGTGCCAGGCACTCCCACCTTCACACTGATTGATCTACTCAATTAATTCCTAACCCACTCCTTTCTGATACACCTTCAAAGGACTACCCAAAATGTCTACACTAAGTTTAAATCATAGCCTAAAACATCTGCAACTGTCTTCAAGTGACACCATAGCATAAATCTGTTGTTTTTGTCATTAAATTGCCACTATAGCCTAATAGTTAGTGCTGTGACATATAGCCTGTATCTTAGAATTCCCCTGTAACCAAGACTTCTCCTTGGATGCTCCACCATGTGTGCCCTCTTCCTAGTGCCTGCATTTTTGCCAGATGCAATAGACATCCCACAATGTTGAGACACACCCCCTTCCTAGTCTTGTTCTCGATCCCCGGCATTCTCCTTCTCTGTGCCTTACTCCCCCCATTCACAAACCTACCAATTTACTCCATCTTCCTAACACAGCAACACTTTTTACCTACCCTGAGTTTGAGCACTTTACCGCCCCATCTAGTTTCCACCCTCATGCTCACACCACACTCTCCCATCTTGATGTACCCTCCTTATGGAACACCAATATTTCCATATTTGTGGATCTAATGACAGCCCCCGACCCCAGATCATTCTGGGCATCACAGCTATTCTGTGCTCTGTATCCCTCATACCTTCACTATACTTATACATATGGGCCACCTACCTATACCATATGTATGTGCCATAAATCCTTCAAAATTAAACTGCTCTGTACATGGTTCAGCATTATAATATTCCTGCTGTTATTCTGTGCCGGCAATGTTGAGCTAAATCCTGGGCCACTCCAAACTCTAACATCGCCAGCTGCATTTGCTGCTGTCAAGGTCTGGAAGTGTCTGCATATCAACGTGTGCAGCTTACTGAAAAAAATGTATCTGATCCAGGCTTGGATCTCCCACTCAGATCCAGACATCTTTGTATTAATGGAAACATGACTAAAAAAAAATCCTCCCCAGACACTGCAGTATCCCTTCCCTCCTATAACATCTATCGTAGTGATAGACCAACCAGGAGAGGAGATGTAGCTATCTATGTCAGACAAATTTTCTGTCTCTGACATCAACCCACCACCATATCAAATTAATTCAAATCCATTCTGTTAAACCTATCCTTGTCCATCATGGAAACTTTAATGGTAATAGGTTGTCACCACCCACCTTCGGGGGGTCTGAAACTCCTAAATCATCTGCACACTACGTCTGACTCAAGACAGAATGTGATAATCATCCTAGGTGATTTTAATCTTTACTGGCATAAAGCCTGCAATAAATGCCTGCAACTCAAGGACTTCTGTGACGAGGCTGAATTCACTCAGTTGGTATCTGAGTATACTTGTCCAAACCCCAAAACACCTTCAAATGGGTCATTGATCAACCTCATTCTTACAAACAGACCCCAAAAATTCTCACACATAGCAGTGTTCCACAATGATGTCGGTGACCATTGTGCCGTAGCCTGTATCAGAGGGCAGCAACCACCCAAATCGGTAAATAGATTCATTTGAAAAGGGTCTTCCGCAAGTTCAATCTATCCCATTACTTAGCGGACCTCAGAGACATAGACTGGACCAAATTTTATCTAGCCACAAACATCAATGATGCGTACACCCTCTTCAACAACACTTTAGGTGTATCAGCAATAAACATGCCCCTATGCTAAAATGTAGAACCCAGAAACATTCTTTCCCATGGTTCACAGCTGACCTAAAGGCTGCATTAAATGCAAGGGATCATCTCTGGGCTACAGCCAGAAGGACCAAACTCACAACGGATTGGGCAGCTTTCAGAGTCTCCCGAAATGAGTGTACAAAACAGATCAGGGCCACAAAAGCTTCTTACTTCCTCGCTGCTTTTGACTCTGCAAAGGCAAACTCAAGCAAATTCTGGCACATCATTAAAGTGGCAGAAGAAAATAAACCTTTCTCCACACTTCCTGGAAAATCTCCCTTAACGACCAGACCCTTTCTGATAAACCTAACATACAACACAGCTTAAACAACCACTTCTTCACCGCCAGTCTTGCTTTTGATACTTCAAGAGAATCCATTGTAGCATCCAACATAACCAGACATTGCCTCCACCGAAAAACAGCATCTTCTCCTTCACTCCTTTCCAATTTAAAGAAGTAGAAGACCTCCTATTTCATTTAGATGTTAACAAATAATAATAATGATAAATCTTTATTTGTTAAGCACAATTCACTGGGTATCAAAGCACTGTACAAAGAATGAAATAAACAATTTAAAATCAATAAGAATTCTAAAAATTTAAAACACTTTGATCTGATTAAGATCATAGCATATTACGTTTCCAATCTAAATACATTCAGGAAAAACAATGCTATAAAGATGTGTTTTTAAAGCAGTTTTAATGCTCTCCATTGTCAGGCACTCTTGTATCCAACGAGGTAGAGAATTCCACAGGGTAGGGGCTATGAATACAAACACCCGAGCTCCAGACATTTTCAACCACACCCTGGGAATCTCCAGCAATCCCTTGTCGGCTGAGCGGAGTGATCAGAGTGGACATTAGGTGTTCAGAAGATCTTGCAGATAACTTGGACCTTGTCCATGTAGGGCTTTATAGATCAGCAAGTCAACCTTGAAGGTGATCCGCCACTGCACTGGCAGCCAGTTCAGTTCGTGCAACATGGGTGTAATATGACTGGATCGAGTAGATCGAGACAACAGCCTGGCTGCAGCGTTCTCTACTGCTGCAAGCAGTGGATATCAACCCCAGAAGCCCTAGGTATAGTGAGTTACAGTAATCAAGGTGAGAGGTCACAAGGGCTTGGATCAAGGTTGGAAGATCACCGGAAGGAACAAGATGCTTAATTTGGGCGATGTTCCTCAGATGGTAGAAAGAGGACTTGATCACAGCCAACAATTGAAAACAAAGTGTCAGCCCATCATCCAATATCACCCCCATATTCCGCACCCATTCAGAGTTTAGCAATTGGGGTCCCCCAAGTCAAAGCCCTGAGGGACATCCCATGATTGACCCCACTATCCGGCAACCCGGTTCCACCACCAGCACCTCAAGCTTGTTGGAATTGAACTTCAACCAGCTGGTATTCATCCAGTCCTGGATTTCCATGAGGCAGTTGTTAAACACTGAAATGGCACTATCCTGGTCAGGCACAAAGGACAGGTAGAGCTGAGTATCATCTGCAAAGCACTGAAAACTCAGCCCATGCCATCTCATAATGTCTTTCAATGGCAGCATACAATATACACTGTGAACAACATTGAGGACAGCATGGAGCCCTGCGGGACCTCACATGGCAGAGAGAATAGCTCAGAGGAACAAGTCCCTGATACCACTCTCTGTGACTTGCCAGTGAGAAAAGAGTGAAACCATCTGAGGACCATGCCAGACAGGCCGCAGATGACCCACAGGCACTCCAGCAGCACCCCATGGTCCACGCTGTCAAAAGCTGATGACAGATTAAGAAGCACCAAGATGGAGTGGCGCTTCAGGGCCCTTGCAATCAGGAGATCATTGAGGATCCAAACCAGAGCAGTCTCTGTGCTATGTCTCTTATGAAATCCAGACTGGAGAGGATCATAGATGTCATGGATGGTTCTCCAGTTGCAGTACAACGTTTTCAATAACCTTCCCAACAAAGGGAAGGTTAGAGACCTGTCTGTAGTTAGCAAGACAATCTGGGTCAAGAGAAGATTTCTTGAGAAGGGGTGTTACCACCAGCTCCTTCAGGGAGTTAGGAAACTCACCCATCTCAAGTGAGCACCAGATTAACTCTGCCAGAACTGGGCTGATGACATCCACACACCCTATTAAAAGGCAGGTAGGGCCTGGATCTAAACTACAGCTGGTTGGCTGCATGCCTTGGAGATCAGCATGACATCTGCAATCACCGACCAATCAAACTCCATCCAACAAAACTGAGGAGTAGTGACCTCATAGCAACCACCATCACCCTCCAGAGAGCGTACTAAACAAATCTCCGATGTGATGTCAGCAATCTTATTAGCAAAGAAGTGAGCAAACTCCTCACATTTAGGTGCTGGTGCTGACAGAATAGGACCTTACTTCATTAAAGCTGGCATCTGGTACCTAACAGCCCCCATACTGCAGTTGTTTAATATAATATCCATCTGCTCTAGCACTGCGCCTGATCTATGGAAAACTGCACAGGTACTTCCTTTATTTATGTCAGGTGATCCCATAGACCTAAATAACTACCACCCCATTTCGATCCTTCGCTTACTTCTAAAATACTTGAGAAGCTGGTAAATGCCCAAATAAGAGGCTATCTTGACAAAAACAACTTAACTCCATTCTAGTCAGGCTTCAGTCCAGCCCACAGCACCACATCAGTCCTAGCCTCAGTTACTAATGAATGGCTCATGGCCATGGACAAAAAAAAGGTCATAGGGGCTGTTTTTTTGGACCTTAGCAAAGCATTCAACACCATCAATCATTCTATACTCCTAGACACGCTTCAATGACATGACATCTCTGGAACCGCAGTAGCATGGTTCAACAGCTACTTGTCAAACAGAATGCAACAAGTGAAATCAGGTGGCTTCCTCTCCCCACTCGTCCCTCTTCAGCCACCAAAGACAACATGGCTTTCCAATCAGAATTTGATCATCTCCAGCTCAGCCTTGCTCTGCCTAAACTCCTTTTAAATGCAAAAAAAAAAAACTAAGGTCATGTTCTTCTATTCCAAACTTCATACTGCTGTTCAAAGGGACCTGTTTTCCCTGCCCCCCATGAAGACCCTTCTTGATGACAACCTTGAGGTGGTTACCAAATTCAAATACTTAGGCTGAGACCTGGACCAACACCTAATCTTCTCTACTCATATCACCTCCATTGCAAAGAAATTACAGCAGAGACTTATTTTTTTTCTATAGGAATAAATCTCTGCTTACCAATGATGCCAGACTTTGACTGGTCCAAACAGCCTTCATGCCACTCCTTGATTATGCGGACATCATTTATGGTTGTTGTGTCGATTCCCTCCTGCACCAATTGGATGCACTCTATCACAGAGCAATGCGATTCATTTCAAATGCTCATCGACGCACTCACCACTGCGATCTGTATGCCTCACTGGGCTGGACATCATTAGCTACTACATGGCTATCTCACTTCCTCCCCTGGCTATACAAAGCCCTCTTGTTAAAACTCCCCCCATACATAAACAATCTCTTCTGGTGCGCTATCTTCTCTTACACACTGCATAGTACCACCTTCATTATGCTGGAGGTCCCTAGTATCTGCACCCGCTTTGTGGGCTTGGCCATAAGCCATGCTCTGCTAGCTGCCTGGAATAATGCCCAGTCTATTCTCAAACTACATCAGCTACTCCCCCTGAGCAGCTTCAAAATAACTACTTACTAGCAAGTTATGTGACTCCTGTCATTGCTACTGACTGCTACGCTCTCCGTTGACAGTGTGTTCTCTCCCGCTCTTGCCTTGGCAAGAGTTCCTCACTCTCCCTAAGGTTCCCTCACCTTTACAACCTGACTTATCCAACCTCACCCTCTCCCCTATCCCCCCAACTCCCCTGAACAACAACTCTGCACCTCACTCTCTACTTACCTGACTTCTACCCTCCTTGATTGCCATATCATTCTTCCCTATTCACCCTTACCACATCTGCTCTACCTAGTCTACTCACCCTCTCCTCTTCTTCTCCACCACTCACGGCCGTCTCCCTCCCTCTATCCTTCTCTACAACCTAGGCTCCCCTTCCCCACATTTATCCTGATTTAGCCTACCAGCCTCTTCCCCCTTCCTGGTTATTCATGGTTACTGCCCTGCTTTCCCTCCCAGAATCTCATACCTTTCAACTCCAGGTTCACATCACTACCATTGTCACCAGAAGCTTTAAAATTGCCTTCTGTTTACTCTGGCCATCTGTCTGGTTGTATCCTGAAGTAATTATGTAATCCCTACTATGGCTGCACCACAGTGTCATTAATTTGTAAATCTTCTTGTTCCATGTACATTTTTTTCCCTCCTGGGAAGTTGTATGATAATGTATAATTGCCATGTATATTGCTTGATATGTCTGTCCTTGTTTTTTTTTTTTGTACCTGCTTTGCACTTTTACTTGCCTCAGAACCTCCTTGTAAATGAGCTTGCTCAATGGAGTTTTTCTTCCTGCCCATGAACTTTGACTTGACTTGACAACTGAAGTTCCTCTTCCAGACTTGCCTGCCCTGCCCTTTGCTTCCATCAACCTCTGGGGAATTTCTTCTCCCTGGGTTATCTTTCCCTGTTGCACTAGTCTCTTGGGAGGAGGAGGAGGAGGAAGAGAATCTCTGCCTCTGTCAGACTTAGCTAGTTTAAATGCTAGTCAAAGTAGAATTTAAACCCAGGACTTCTGTTTCCTTCCTGGATGGATGGAGGCCATCTTCCTCGTACAGGCCTCCATCCCCATTAGGTATCACCCCATCCCCAATGTAGCTAAAGCCCTCCTCCCTTCGCCATACTTTTAATCACTCATTGAAGGAACTGGTATTGAGTTCCCTAGCCTTCCCCTAACCGTGCATGGGTAGCACCTCAGTGAAAGCCACTATGTGAGCTACAGTACCTGCTTCAAGCCCCTCCGCTGCTCCCTAAAGATACTTTGTACTACTCCTACAGTTTCCCTTGCCAGATCATTCCTCTTCAGTTGTTTAACCAGAAGTGGCGCACTATGCTGAAAGCTTGTTTACAGGCACAACCTGGGAGAACAGGAAAGTTAAGTGACTTGCTCAGGATCACACAGTATGTAAGTGGGGGCTGTGAGATTCAAATCCAGGTCTCCAGATTTGCAGCTCAGAGCCTTAAACCACTGTGCTATACTGCCTCTCCAAGGCCACTGTGCAAGCTACCTTCTTCAAGCACCTCCCAAGCTCACTTAAGCTATTTTGTACTACCCTACAGCTTTCCTTGCCAGATCTTTTATACCCAAGTGGACAACATCCAGTCCCCTCCCTACGCTCTGTTCCATTGTGATCTTCAAGATCCACCTTCAACTCCTCCCTGCCTAAGCACCTGGAATGCACTGTACTGCCTTGTCCCTCCCTCCCCTGACAATGGAATCCCCGACCAGCAACTGCCTCCTCCTTGGCTAGGGGACTCTCCCACCTCCTTGGGTCCTGAAATTTTGAGGATCCCCACTTCCTCTCTTTCTCTTGCTGCAGGTGCCTTCTCTTGTGCTTCCCCACACACCCTACTTGATCTCCAGCTCTTTCTCCCTCGACCCTTCTTTTCCACAAAGATTTCATTATGTCTATCACATGCATTCTTGAACCTCCCACACTGTTTTTGCCCCACCACCTCTGCTGAAAAGCTGTCCCTGGAATCCACAACTCTTTCTGTGAAGTAATTCTTCCTCACATCTTTCCTGAATCTATCCCTCTCCAACTTCATAGCGTGTCCCCTTGTTGATGTAAAAATAAAAACACAGTAGGTATCAGTGTGCTAGTCTGAGTTGGGGGAAGGGAGTTGATAATCTCTTTGCAGTTAGCTGGGTCAGGAGGATAGATGTGATAAGGGTGTGTAGCTTAGGCATAAGTGAACAAAACTCCACCACCACCCATCGCATAGAATCAGTCTTACAGCCAACTGAAATGCAAAAATGAAAACAGCTTTTAATATCTAAAAGTGTGCAAATAACCTCTCACCAGGGAGAACAGGGGAGAATCCATCTCCTCTCAATGGTTTCACCAGAAAGGCATCCTTATGGAGTGGCATCCACAGGTAGCTTGTGAGAATTTCAACAAGGTGTTTAAAGAGTATGCACACAATTTTATAAAAGTGCATAGAGCTTAAATATGCAAACGTCTCTAAAGAGGATTAATAAACAGAGCATGTTGTTAATTATTTGTATACAATAAATATATCATATTAGTCTTGATACTCTCATCTCAAGATAAAAAAACTCTGCTAAAAATAGTTCTTGGACCCCCCC
Organism: Neoceratodus forsteri; assembly: GCA_016271365.2. NCBI lineage: Eukaryota > Metazoa > Chordata > Ceratodontiformes > Ceratodontidae > Neoceratodus > Neoceratodus forsteri. The sequence goes on along the minus strand of CM057455.1, from coordinate 1,170,313,865 downwards.
ACATACATAAACATCAAAAGCATAAGTGACATAAAAATGCCTATAATAACAAAGAATTAAACAAAATCTATAAACCAAACCATAAATATTGGATTTTCACATTGGGTGGGATGAAAAATCCTGGACTCAATGAAGGTATTGATCTTTCAGTGTTTTTGAGAAAATAGGATAATGAAGCAGACTTTCTTTTCTCTCCTCCGAGTCCAAACTGAACTATCATTTGGGTTCCTATCCTAATTACTGGAATGAAATGGAAAAGTGTCATAATATCAGTTTATACTTCTACAGCAAAATGGGTGTGTTTTTTTATTATTAATATTTAGGTACTGTTTGATTTATGTATTTATGTTTTAATTTATAGATTTTGCTTAATTCTTTGTTATTATAGGGATTTTCATATCACCTATGCTTTTGGTGTTTATGTATGGGGGGTTCAAGAACTATTTTTAACAGAGTTTTTCATCTTGAAATGAGAGTATCTAGACTAATATGATATATTTATTGTATACAAATAATTAACAACATTCTCTGTTTGCTAATCCTCGGTAGAAAAGTTTGTATATTTAAGTTTTATGCACTTTTATAAAATTGTGTGCATACCTCTTTAAACACCTTGTTGAAATTCTCACAAGCTACCTGTGGTTGCCATTACCTGAGGATGCCTTTCTGGTGAAACTGGTAGGAGGCTGAGGGTTCTCCCCTGTTCTTCCTCGTAAGAGGTTATTTGCACACTTTTGGATATTAAAATCTATTTGCATTTTTGCATTTCAATTGGCTGTATGACTGATTCTTTGCAGTGGGTGGTGCTGGAGTTCTGTGCCTTGTCTAGTTCTGGGTCTCCAAGCACACCTAAGCACTGTGGTGGTATTTTCTTTCTTCATTATTAGGCAGAAGTGAAGCAGTTATCTGCATTTTGACTTCCATTGCTTTCCTACAAGAGCACTATAAAAGGACTCCCTTCTAATGTGTTCAGCACGTTCATGTCCCACCAAGTGAGTGGAACAGCGAAGGAGTGGAACAGGTGATTGGCATCTTAGGTATCAGCAAGTGACAGCAGGTATGCTGGTAACTCTGCCGGTCTAGTGAGGTACGATAGACTAACTGTGTACTGGTTGTTGCGTTTTAAAAGTATGTATTGTCAGTGGGATAGGTGTAAACAATGGTGTAGCATAAGGAGGGTAAGACCTACAAAGGTCCAACTATGGGAAACTGAAACACACAGTAGGGTGAGAACAGAGTCAACACCCTATCTAGAGCAGGGAGAGAAAGTGAGTATAGGTAGCCAACTATCCTAAATTACCTAGCGACCAAAAAAAAGAGGCAATAGTACAAAACTCCTGTCTTGGGTAGGGGGGTGAGCAAAAACTTGGAAAAGGAAATGAACGGAAGCAAAAAAGTCAAGAGGATAAACCACTCATCTGGCATGGGAGTGGTACATTGTAAGGGATGTGGGGCTGTAATTTTCAGACACATTTTGGAGACTGAAGTGATGCCCCACATGCAGGCACCTCTCTGGGCTGAAAGCAGAGGTCACTGGACTTCAGGCCAAACTGGCATGAGTACAGTGCACCATCTGCATCATTCAGGGGCCACCTAGTTTGCCATCATGCCCTCAAAGATTGCCAGCAAGGAGGCTGAGCGGTTGGACCTTATTGGGTTCTGGAGGGTGGAAGGAGGGAGAGCACCCCTCAGACTTCACCACAGTGCAGTTCTTTTACAATTCTGTCACCATTGCTGGTGGGGGTCTCCATAGTCTGGGGGACTGAGTTGGGGGCAAGGGAAGGGAGGGACAGGGTAGTACAGTATATTCTGGGTGCTTCAGTGGGGAGGTCTGGAGGGCAGATCTTGGAGATTGCCAGGGAAGAGAAGTGTGGAGGGAACCAGATTTTGTTGTCCACCTGGGGATGAACAATCTGGCAAGGAAAGATGTAGGGGTAGTGCAGGATAGCTTTAGGGAGCTGTGGTGGGGCTGAAGAAGGTTGCTTACACAGTGGCCTTTACTGAAGTGCTACCCATGTACAGTCAAGGGAAGGATAGGGAATTCTGCACCAGTTCCTTCAATGAGTGGTTGAAGGTATGGTGCAGGGAGGGGGCTTTGTCTACATCAGGGACTGGGGTCACACTTGATGAGATGGAGGCCTGTACAAGAGAGATAGCCTCCATCCATCCAGGAGGGGAATGGCAGTCCTGGGTGGAAGTTTTTTTTTTTTTTTTATATTAAAATGTGTTTATTAAGAAAATATCACACTACAAAATCTTGTAACCATAACAAATATTTAGGAAGGGAGTGATGAAAAGCCATTGATCACATAGTGTCAATGGCCACATATGATGTACAGGGCCTATGGGTAGACTGGATGGGCCTAGCGGTCCTTATCTGCTGACAAGTTCTGTGTTTCTATGTTTCTAAGACATTAACTCAGAGATTTTCTGCTTTAACAACCTAAATTAGAGCAACTAAGCAGAAAGTTATTCAAACTGCACAATACATTATGGGAGAAATAGAGAAACAGGAAGGGGTACAATGGAACTATAATCAATTGTTCGAATAAGGTAACACCATAAGATTGATATATCAACACAGTTGCCTTTTCCTATGGTTACATTTAGAAATGGGCTCCAGATTTCCCGATATCTGGCTAGTGTACCATAAGCAAGGTGAGTTAGTCTCTCATATTTCACCAGTTTGGACAATACAGAGACCCATTCTGAGAGATTTGGAGGACAGTCTGACCTCCACTTAAATAGAATCTGCATTTGGGCTTCCAAGGCTGCCATCTTGAACCCCCTTTTGGAAGATGTTAAAGAGGGAGGGTGCTTCCCAGGATCCAGAAAGTGGGGGCCCCAGTGACCGGGTGTCCCACCACTTAGGTGCAAAAATGATAAGTTTGGCCCCAGCATTGTTGCAAAGCAGGACAGGTCCATGGAATAGTATAAGGCTTCCCATTTCTGCATGGCAGTGCCAGCCCTCAGCCATAGTAAGGAGGCCCATTCTGTTAAAAACAGCTGGGGTGTGGTACCATCTGAGAAGTATTTTCTTCTGAATAAATTGGTAGCGCAGGTCTCTGAAGTTAGAGTGAGCCCCTTTAAGCATGTCAAACCATATCTCCATGGTGAGGTCAGTACAGAGCTCAAATTCCCAGCCAGTTCTCTGTTTATTAAGTGTGTGACACCAGGGCAACAAAAGGAAGTCATGTATGCAACAACTGTGATAGGTTGTGTTTGCCATCCAGTAGTCAAGGAGTATACTCAAGGAGTTACCCTCAGGTGGGGTCAGAGATGGTTTGTTCCTGCAAGTGCAGTACATGTCTGATCTGGAAGTATCCCCAAAAGTCGTTGTGAGGTAGTCCCCAGTGCTCAGAGAACTGCTGATAGAATTCTAGGTGCTTAGACAGTGGGTCCAACAGATGTTCCACCAGCCATATTCCCTTTTGCTTTCAAGAGTTCTAGGACAATGTCCTGCCATCTATGTTCAGCCTCGGATTAAACCACAGAGGTTCCTATTTACACAGTGCCTTCAAGTCACTACCATGTTGTTTCATGAGAGTGACCCAAGAATGTCTGGCCAAAGTTTGGAACATGGAAACATGATATGGTCCACCACTTTCATTAGTGTGTGCCTCCATGATCCAAAGTGGTCCCTCCGAGGCCTGACTCCAGGGGTAGCCAGACTGGAGCCTGGCTGGACTGAAGGATTAACCAGTGGACATTCTGGCAGATGCCAGCAGCCTCGTGGTAAAACTAGAACCAAGGCAATGCCCACCAATCTCTATGACCTGGGACTCTCAGTCTTTGGAAGCTGAAATGAGGTTGTGCTCCATCCCAAAGGAAGGAAGCAAATTGTTTCTTAAATTGGTGAAAGTGTCTTGGAGGAATGGGGATTGGGAGACTATTGAGGCAGAATAACATTTTTGGGAAGGCCATAATTTTATATGACACTATCTTCCCTCTAAATGAAAGCCTAAGCTTCTTCCACTAACCGACATCTCCCATCAAGGAATTATGTGGCTGCAAGTTGAGGTCCACTAGCTGATGAAGAACTGCTGGTAGGGTTGTACTAAGATATGAGAGATAGGAAGGGGTCCATTGAGACCTAGATCCTCCAACACACCATTCTGGGCATATTCATTCAGGGGTAGAACTTCCATTTTATTCCAGTTCACCTGTAAGCCTGACAAGACATTGAATCCATAAAGAATGTCTAACAGGGCAGGTAAGGAGGTAACAGGGTTTGTCAGTGCCAGTAAGAGGTCATCAGTATATGCTAAACAGTAAAGCAGGATGAACAACAGTTAATTCCAGGGATGCTGGTGGACTGTCAGATTTTCTGAAGCAGGATTCTATGGCAAAGAGAAACAGGAGGAGCAACAGTGGGCAGCCCTACCCAATGCCACAGCAGAGATCAATGGGGGGGTGAAGCAAGGATGACCATTTATATGCTAGTGGAGGAGTGGGTATATAGCAGGTGTACCCAATTTGTGAAAATAGGTCCTTTATCCATCACCCCCATGGCTTGAAAGGGATACTGCCATGCCACTGAATCAAGGGCTTTTCAGTGATCACACTGACCAGTACTGATGAGATCGTGTTGTTGGAGGCTGCCATGTAACATTCATTGCTGCTCTAAGATTATTCATCACCACTCTGCCTTTGACAAATCTGATTTGGTAACTGGGGATAAGAAGAGGACTGACCTGTTGCAAATGGACTGCCAAAATTTTAGCCATAATTTTGACATCTGCATTTAGGAGGGAAATTGACTGGTAGTTGAAGACAAACTGAAGGTCTTTCCCATTCTTGGTTATTAGGGTGACCGAGGCTTCCGACATACAGTGTGGTAATTTCCCCTTTTTTATCTGCTTCTTGCACCACTGCTGTAAAGTGCTGTCCTACCTCTGGCAAGAAGTGTGATAAAAATTGGAAAGGAACCTGTCCAGTCCTGGGGTTTTAGTTTTTGGAAGCAGATTTACCACTCTGTAATCTCTGGAAGTCAGATTGGGATTTCGAGCTGCCTTATCTGGTCTTCCGTTAGAGTTGACACTCTAGTGCCTTGCAACAAGTCACCCAGATTTGGGGCATCAGGGTCCATCTTAGATCCATTGAGCTCCATATAGAAGGTAAGAAATGTTTGGTTGATAATCTTAGGATCAGCTGTATTCCTTCCAGAGGCTACGCGAATGGTGCCAATGTACTTCGCAGCCTGCTGTACTCTGGTGCAGTACGCCAACATGTGCCCCACCTTTTCACCAGACTCCCAATATTTATAGGATGTTCTCTAGAGTGCCCTTGCAGCTGAGGTGGAGGTGAAGGTATTGTAAGCCCCACTTCACCCCAAAGCAGAGGTTTACATTTGGTGGGCAATGGCCTCGTTGCTCTGTTGCTGTTCCCTGCTTCTGATCCCCTGGACTCTTGAAATGGGACCGGAGGGCTGTGTTCAGAAGCCCCTGGTGGGAGTTGAGCTTGGGCTCCCTCTAGATCTTCGCTGCAGCTGCCACTGTATCTCCCTGTTTCCTTGGCCCATGCAAAGAAGGGGACCAAGGTCCGATATGCTGTTTGCGCCTCCAGGTACCATGGAGATGTTTTGGCCCATCAAGGAGTGGCCTTGGTGAATGGACCAGGATGTAAACAAACATGGCCATGCATGCAGCAGCTATGCATGTGCAGCCAAGTCTTAAGGGAGCCACAGCTCCCTTAACCGTGTTGAAAGGACATCTTTTGCTTTGGAGCCCCGATAGTCAAACAGGGCTACCTACAATAAAAACAAAGGATTTCATGGCCCCATCACAGCAGGTGAAACCAGAGCATATAGTTGTTAACCATTGAATGGGCTTAGTGATAATGTAATAGGCTGCAAACTGTAAGCAGCAAAATGTAAATAAATATGGCAGCCCCCATTAGTCTCCCTACCACCGGGGATATTGGGAAAGGGTGAAAGGGCACCTTTCTGAGCCTGAGAAACAACTGGCCAATCAGGTGGGGAGAGAGGGGAAATATACAAGAGGCTGTGCCCTGAGACTGGGGGTAGAACAAGGGAAGTCCAGCAGAGACTTAGAGAGAAGCCCAGCAGTGACTGGGAGAGTAGGTGACAATGTGAGGTGGCTGCCCCAGCCTGAAGGCTATCCTGGGTGTTGATAGGCCCCTCCAGAAGTACGAAGGAGAGAAAAGGAATTTAGACCAAGTGCCTTCTAGCAGATTTCCTCAGCAGTGAAGAAATTGGGCTGCTAATCTGTGCTTCCTGCAGGGAGTGATTTATGCTGCTGTTCTCCCAGTTGTAAGCCTGTAACTTGTCTTGAACCATGTCAACTGTTTCCTGCCTGGAGAGAAAAGTTATTTGGACTGAGTTAGAGACTGTTTCAGGAGCCCTCGTGTATTTCAGTGCAAGTGGGAGCTGTGTGTCCATCTGGATATCTGGGACACCCATCTGCCAGGTACCCTGGCTTGATAAAAGGCCTTAGAGGCAAAGACAACGAAAAGTCATAGAGGTGAAGATGATGAAAGGTCTGTCCCAGGCAAATGGTCCAGCAACTGCTGCACATCCCAGGCCAGCTGATGTGGTGCACAAAGGGAGTTCACTGCAACCACAGCAGTACTGCTAATCTGTGTTTTCTCTACACCCCCTTGACCTTCAAAAACTGCAAGTACCTCTGGGCTGCGGCCTTGAGGAGTTCTGCTGCAATTTAGTCAGTTAGTTAGATAGTTTTATAGGGGGGTTAAGTCCTGGGCAGGAATTTGTAATCTGCAGGATAAGTCCAGCCAGAAGCTTGAAAATGTATTGGTTTGCTGTTTTGAAATTTCATTGGGCCCTTTTCGATAGCTCTGTAAGTTCACATTTAAAACTATTGTTCTCCAGTTTCCCAGCATTCAAGGTGCACTGTCCATGCATCCTGTGGATGACCACCAGCAACCTAGTGAAGTATGCACTGTAACAGACTTTGTCAAACCATTACAACTATGTGGGGGAAAGCCAGGTGCACCCACAGGGGGTACAACTGTTAAACAAAATGTATTGCTTGTTATACTATTTTCTTCCCTTTTCCCTGCCCCTATAATAAATCTGAATGTAGGTTGATGTTAGAATTAGTATTTCTGGTTATTGAGTAGAGTGCTTTAGAAATGTGTGGGGATGGGACAATGGGACAGTTATTGTATTTTTCCTGGGTTGTGGTAACTTTGGGTTTACTCATCAGGTACCCCATATCACTACCCCAAGTGGAAGCACCACACCATTCTTCTCCAATGTAGCACACCCATCAGTGAACCCAGGCCATCCCCCTTGGGAGGTGTGGACAAGTGAGACCCTGAGGCCCCAGAACAGCCATGTGGTAAGTGGAGGGCTGTTACAACTGGAGGCACTGCTGGGATTCTACTTGCCCCCCAACTGTGTTCCCCACTCCTGGACTTTGGTTAGATTTAGTGCCACCCCAGCTGTGAATATTGGCATGGCGCTACAAGAGTTAGAAGTCTTGTGCCAAGGGGAGCACCAGAACCTGAAAAAGGAAGTTCTAGTCACAATGATCCCTGAGGGCACTAAAAGGACTGCTATTTTGGAAGCCTTAGGTGCTCTACAATGTTTGGGTAACTTGAAAGTGAATGGTATGGGGTAAGACTGTGCAAATCAAAGCACCATGGCTCTATTAGAAAGTGATTTTGAGATAGATGTGGGCAAGCTACTGCCACCATCAGGCCAGAAGGGTCAGAAGGCACATTGAACCTATTTGGCAAGGGGAGTAATCTGCAGTCTGACCCCCCTCCCTCTCCAGTACAGCCAGTGTACTGGATGGAAAAAGTTAAATTGTTGTTAGCAGCTGAGGGAAAAACAATCAAAGATGTGAAAGCTTTACCTCAAGAGGAAGAGTCCATGCCAGCAGTGTCACCTGGTGGACTCAAGGTCATGGTACCACAGTGGGCCCCTTATTTGGTTGCACCTTATGAGCAGTATAAGCGATTACGTACCATCTCAGAATCCATTCCCACTCCTGTTGGGGATGATGATTATGACAGTTGGATGAGCCAAGCTACACAGCTGGAACAAGTGTGGAAGTGCTCAGATGATGAGAAGTGTAAGAGAGTTGTGGAAACATTGAGAGGTATGGCCTTGGAGACATAATCCATTCCCTATGTGCAAGTCGGCCTAACTGTACTGCAAGTTATCACCTGGATATGCTGAAAAGTACATAAGGGGATGTAGAGAGGAAAGAGGACCTCATCTTCCAGTTTGGGGCCACCACACAGAGAGAAGGAAAAAAGTTGTTCCACTACATTACCTGAGTGGAGACGGTGATATGGAAAATTGCTGAAGCTGGAGGAGTCACTCCTGCTCAGGTTGTCTAGATGAGACTGGACCAGATTTTAAGAGGTGCGGTGTATTCCTGATGTATCTTGATGATGAAGAAGAAGAAGATGAAGAATTAGCATTTATATAAATGCTAGACTGGTAGTGAAGTGACTGAATGTGTAGTGGCGGCCATATCGCACATCAGCACCCACACACAGCCTGGACAATTGCATAAAGTGGTTAAATGAGAAGGGGAATGTTGGCCAGGACACCAGAAATGTTCCCAACTCTTTGCAAAAAATGCACTGGGTTCTTTTGTTTCCACCTGGACACCCACCAGGACAGCACCAGAATCCAAGGATGGCACACCCCAGAAGTACAGCACTCCTATCACTGCACTCTAGTAGCAGTGCCTAGGTACAAGTCCAATCCTGGTGAGGGACGAGAACCCATGACCTTTTGGTCCAGAGGTGGATGGGCTACCAGCTGAGCCACCCTGACACTGCACAGTCAATGCCCTGAACATTCGACAGTTACTGGATGAAGTAAGAGGAGAAAAGGCACAAGAAGACATTGGCAACTCTCTCTGGGCACACCCTATAAAAGCTGCACTCCTGCAACCACAAGAAGAAAACCACAAAGAGTCTAACAACACCTCTGAAATGGGTACTGAACTCAAGGGACTCAAAGTGTGTGAAGGCCCTACAGATGGTACTTGCATCTTTTTTTTTTTTCTCGAATTTCTTTATCCAGATTTCCGGTTCCAGCACGGCTCTGATCAGTGGCTAAACAGAGCGCTCTGAGTTGATCTGCCACCATCCCCTCCTAAACTACAGTAATTTTAATATATTTTATGTCAAATGGCATCAGAAGGGTTGCAGAAGGATAGAGGGCCGTGAAACCGATCTCAACAAGTACGAGGCGAGAAGGAGAATCCGGATTCCAGACATGCTTCCCCGACACGAGACCTCACTGTCTCCCGCCAGCAAAATACCAACCAGGCCTATGATACGGAAGAGGATAGAGACCACCTCTCCAAAACATGATTTGATTCATTAATGAAAGAGCTAAAAGATATGCACAGAGAGAACAAAATGGAATTTAAACAGCTAAATCAGAAGCTCACCCAGGTGAAGAATCGTATACTCGAAGCGGAGGAATGAAATTCTAACACTGAGGATGGTCTTCAACGCCTAGGGAGAACAGTGTCTGCTCTCTGTATACACGCTATAGCCTCCAAAAAAAATTTGCCTTGATCTTGAAAGCAGATCACGGCAAGAAAACCTCAAGCTCTACGGGCTACATGAAGGGGCAGAAGAAGGAGATATGGCAGAATTGATATCCGACCTGATCAAAGATGTCCTCAACCTGCCTCTGGGATATAAAATCAAAATAGAAAGAGCACACAGAGCTCTCATCCCAAAACCGAAAGACCAGACCTCAAGACCACGTTCAATAATAATCAAATTTCACAGTTTCCAAACAAAGGAAGATATCCTTAAAAGATCATGGCAGCAAAAGAAAGTGAAATACCTGAACTCGTGGCTCTTTTTTGATCATGACTACCCACCAGACATGCAAAAGTAATGACAAGAGTACTCCCCTCTAATCAAGGTCTTTCATTCCCATAATCTACGTATTCAAACACCATATCCAGCCAGGATGAGGGTTTGTTGGATAAAAAGCCCTGAAATTTATAATACACCACACGCAGCCAGGGAAGCAGCGTTAAAGATAGGCCTGGAAGTCCTGGAGCTCCCTAGGTCCCCAAGTCAAAATCGCAGAGAGGAAGACCAGGAGTGGCAACTAGCCCTCGCTAAGAAAAACAGACTACCAACATTTAATACCAGCTCTGATAACATTAAATACTTTCAGGACCTCCTTAAAAAGCTCTCTGGAGTTTCAGAACAGGACCTACAGCTGATGGAGGGTTGAGTAACCCCATAATGATGGTATTTCCTTTTGGATCCATTTTACTTGATGCCCGAGGCTCAGGCCCATGAGAACACTGTCTGCTGGCTTTGGCACCTTGCCCTTCTCCGACGGTCTTGTCATGCCATTATCTCTGGACGTTCCTGCCCAAACTACAGCCAACATGAGAAGTGCAACCGTCTGTAAACCACTCAAACTCTCTCCGAAGTGAACCCATTACAACCAAAACTGTTTTTTCCTCCATACCCATATGAACTTATTTCCTGGACTTACCATTTAAGCACCATTGGACATTCGAGCAAACGTAATACCCAGGACACTCTTTTGCAAGTACAACTTTACATTGGGCTATTGGGGGAATATTTACTTTGGGCTTTGTTTTCAAGCAGAAGGGGGTTGTTGTCTATCTCTGCTCAGACCAAACGGCCTTATTAATGGTGATGAGTTATTTTCGTTATGACGGTGGGACCCGGTGGGGGGGGGGGGAAGAGGATGACCAACCTAACAGTCACGGAGGGGAAGCATTACTATTACTACTACTACTTCTTTTTGAATGAATATTACCTTCTCCATAAATCCTGGGGAATAAAGGTACTGAAACTGAGCACATACTGAATTGAGAGGTTAATCCCCTCAAGATATTTGTTAAATCCCCCCTTCCCTCTACAAGTTTATTTCCCTCAACAGCTGAATATATAGTTTTTACTTTATCTTTAGGCCGATCAGCTCACTGGCTACATCTTTATTTTGTCAGCCAAAATAACTGGGCCTAACGTTACTCTGACCCAAGAAGAGATCCTCCAACTTGGGAGGAATGTTTCTCTCTTCTACCCACCTATTCTTTTAATAAGGTGGGTACAGAGGTCACTTCACATAGTAGACCTCCTACCTTGGAAGTGCAGTTATGTAAATATGTTATATGCCCCATTGGCACTTTCTATTTTTGTTTTTCTCTGTCAGCTAAATTAAATTTTGATATGTGGAATGTTGCAATTCTATTCTGACAACTTAAGTAGAGATGCTTGTCTAGTCTATTTCAGAGATGTAAAGCGACTGATTATACAGGCTTGGGTGTCATACAGCAGTAACTTATATTATACTGTTTAAGATGACTTATACACTATGTACCTATAATGTGCATGGACTCTCAAGTCCAATTAAGTGCTCGAAGATTCTGTCCTCTTTAAAACATTCAGGAGCAGATTTTATCATGCTCCAAGAAACCCACCTTTCCAATGAGGAGCACCAACAATTTGAGTGCTTAGGATTTAGTCAGGTATATGCCTCCTCTTATAAAGGAGGCAGAAGGAAGGGCACAACCATCTTGATTCCTCCGAAGACCTCTTTTGTGTGTACAGACAAATTAATCGATAAAGAAGGATGATATATCCTAGTGAAAGGTAAACTTAATGGAAAACCTATTTCCCTAGCATCTGTATATTTCACCCCAATACAGATTTCCCCAGATATAGGTCCTTCTTTCTTATCCTAACACAGTGGATGGAGGGACCATTAATTTATGGAGGAGACTTTAACTTAAATCTTAGCCTCGCACTTGAACAGGGTTCTAACAGACAAAAATTGGAAAAGTGGACCAGAGATTTAACCAGACTGTTGAAAGAGCTTGGCATTGTAGATACATGGAGGTATCTCAATGGCACAAGTAAACATTGCACCTTATTTTCTCAAGCCCATCAAAGCTATTCTGCCATAGACTATTTCCTAATGTCCTAAGAGCACATGCAGATTGCCCCAAAAACCTGGACAGGTGACTTTGTTTTATCAGATCATGCTGCTGTTTATCTCAAAATTAAAATTGATCATTTTCAGAGAAGCATGGTTTGGAGACTAAATGTATCTCTACATAGAGATAAAGAGACTGTTCAGGAATTACAGGATCTAATGAAGCAAGCCCTACTTGACAATGACACCCCAGAGGTACATATTTCTGTAGTTTGGGATTCACTTAAAGCCCTATGTAGGGGAAAGTTCATTGAAATTGCTGCTAGGAAAAAGAAAATGAGAGAGAGAAAAAGAGATCTGATTTACTAATACAAATACAAACTTTAGAAGAACAACAAAAAAAGAAACCCTCCCACGAACTTTCTAAAAAATTAAAGACTTTGAAACATGAGCTTAACACTCTCTTAGACTACTATGTAGAACAAAAGCTTTCATTCCTGAGACAAAAATACTACAAAGGAGGACCTCTGGTCCTGAAATTACTGGCCAGGTGCTTGAGAGCCCAGTGGACTAAAACCAAAATATCAGGCCTTAGAACCTCACCTAAGAGCCCATTACAGCACTCAATATCTCAGACCTTGGACATTTTACTTGAATACTACTCCCAGCTCTATAATGCCCCTCAACATCCCCTGATACCCCAAATTAAAGATTGTTTAGACTCCTTAAACCTCCCAACACTCTCAAAAACTCTGGCAGAGATCTTAGTGGCCCCAATAACCCCCAAGAGATAATCACAGAAATAGATGACCTCAAAACTAATAAATGCCCTGGAAATGATGGCCTCCCAGGGGAATTCTACAAAACCTTCAAACAAGACCTCTCCGCTATACTTCATAAACTTTTTGCTATGTTGACATCACCTGAAGCCCCCATCTTGGCATTACGCAATAATTTCAGTAATTTCCAAACCCGATAAAGATCCCTCCCTGCCTGGTTCCTACCACCCCATATCAGTTCTTGATACTGATTATAAAATTATGGCAGCAATACTCTCCCATAGACTTAAACCTCTAGCCCCAATTCTCATTCACCAGGACAAAAGTGGCTTCATTCAAGGACGACAAGCACAAGACAACATTAGGCACAGTATATATCTTATTGAACATCTTACCAAACAAAATCTCCCTGCTCTTCTGCTCAGCCTGGATGCTGAAAAAGCATTTGATATGGTTTCATGGTCCTTTTTAAGAGAAGTCTTAATTAATTTCCAATTTCCCACTCAATTTATAAATTTTTTATTCAAATTCTACCAAAACTTACAGGGATAAATTCGATCCAATGGCCATATATCCCAAAAATTCTCCCTTTACAGAGGAACCAGGCAAGGATGCCCAATTTCACCTCTATTATTTGCCCTTTACATTGAACCCCTGGCCCAATTCATTAGACAGGATAAAAACCTCCCAGGAATACAATTTGGCAGTACAGAGCATAAGTTAGCTCTGTTTGCGGATTATGTTTTGGTCTACCTTTCTCACCCAGACTCCCCTTCCCTGTCTATTCCAGAAACTCAAGCTTTTTTCCCATCTGGCAGGGTATTCCCTAAACACCACCAAAACAGAAGTACTAGCTTATAACTACATACCACCACCACAGATCAGAGACAGATATGAGTTTAAGTGGGACTTAACAGATTTAAAATACTTAGGTTTCAAAAATTCTATGGACCTGAAGCTCCTGTTTAGCCTCAACTACTCTCCCCTAATGAAGACCCTCAAAACAGACATAAGGAGGTGGACTGTCCTCCCTCTATCCTTTTATGCCAGAATTCAGTCCATTAAAATGAATGCCCTCCCAAGGCTACTATTTTTATTTCAATGTGTCCCATGTAAGGTCCCCATCAAGACTCTTTCTCAGTGTCAATTTGCTCTTTCACACTTTTTATGGCAGGGCAGGATCCAAGACTTAAGTCCCATTTATTAGTGCAACCCAAGGGGGGGGGATAGCACTCCCAAACTTACAATATTATTGGAACTCTTCTCAGATGAGGCTCACCCTCCTCTAGGAGAATCCATTTTATACAGCACATTGGAAGCAAATGGACCTCTTCAGATCCCAAACACTTTCTCCTGCCACAGCCCTATTCTCTGCCTCCCAACTAAAAAAAACAGCTAACAGTATTACTAGATAGTACTAGCTCAATCTTGGAGGGCTGGAAAAGAGGCTACTCCCAGAGAAGAAGCACAACCCATAGCTGGAAATATGCATGGCTTGTTACAAATCCAGATTTTCCCCCTGCTGCAATATCTTCCTGGTATGATATTCAAATGTCCCAAGGCCTATGGGCCCCCTGGCAATTAATGCATCAAAATGCTGTTACATCCTTTACAGAAGCTCAAATTAAATTTTCCTGGAACTCAAAGGATTTAATTTATTACCTCCAAATCAGGGATTTCATAAACTCACAGCTTAGAATACAGACCACTAAAGGTCAAAGTTTTGAGGACAATGCCCCTTTTATCCAGATATGGACCATGCTGAAAGTGACCATGCAATTTCCAAACTACATAAGTTTTTACTTTTACAACAAGCCTATGTGTCATATGCTCTAAAAATTTGATGGGAATGGGACTTGGGTACTCCCCTTTTTCAGACAACCTGGCCTAAAATATGGCATATGACCTGGTCCACAACACTTTACCCAGGGTGCAGGAATATGTTTGGAAAGTCCATACCAGATACTTTCTGGTGCCTAAATTCCTTGTCAGGCAAAATCCAGGAACTACATCCCATTGCTGGAGATTATGTGGCAATACTGAGGCACCCCATGCCCACATTTTTTTTAGTATCCCCAAAAATTCTGGCTTTTTGGCATTCAATCTCTCAGCAAGTTATAAATGTACTTAATATACAGGATCAACTTAAACCAGAGAACCTTTTACTGGGCATACCCCCACCAGAGATCTAAAAGGAAAGAAAATGACATTCTATACCTATGGTCCATCCTCCTGGTGGCAGCCTACAAGGCTATAATGAAAAATTGGATGCAACCAAATTCTCCCTTCGTGAGAGGCTGGATTAGTATTATAAACTATATTCAAAGCTGTGAACAACTAACCCATAACCTTCACAATAGAGCTGCAGCCTACCAGAACAGATGGACCAGATGAGACTTGAGAGTAAATCCCAAAACTTAAGATGGTTCCACCCTCCTGACCCCCCACCCTGAAGAGATTAAATGTGTTTATATGTGATGTGCCCCCGTGCCTTACTGATTTAAACATGTCTCACCTCTGAGTTGTAAATACATCCTTTTCAAACAATAATAAGAAAAGAATAGCTGACACAGTTTTTTTGTATATATTTATTTCTTTTTAATTTACAAATGATTGTTATGTTACTGTTCTTGGTTTGTTTTCTTATCTGAATGTTCTATGGTTTATTAGTACTCAAATTATAAACAATAGAACCTTGATTTATTCAAAGAGATCTAAGTTAGCCAGACAAATATTGATTCCTGCTGTGCATGATATACTAAGCTTGATATTTTCTCAGAGTACTCAGTTGAAGACAACTTCAAATGTTATGTTCAGACCTCTCAGTATTGACATTGCAATGCTGAAAAACAGAATGTACTCTTTATGTATTTGGAAAACAAAAAATATAAAATGTTTTAATAAAAATGAACTATAGAAAAAATCAATTTCTTTATCCGCCCCTGCTCCGACACGAAGGCATCTCTTGGGTGGACCCACTTGACCTTGCCTCCACTGCCTGCCTGAACCCCATCCCTGACCAAGGAATTGGATGCTGGGTCCTTGCTCTCCTGTCAGCCCTTACAAGAGGAGGCTGGGACCACGGAGAGTCAAGTCGGTGTTGGGGACGGCATTGGGCATGTGGGCTCAGCCACTGGGTATCAAGTGTTGCCTCCCTGGTGCCAGGCATTTTTTTGCCTTTCCATTGCTGCCCCAATGCAGGATGTGCAATGCCATCCAGTGCGTGACATGCACACTTCTACCCATGTCATCAGGATGCTCGCCTGATGTTGAGCCCTCTGCAAGGTCCCTGAATGCAGTGCACCCAGTCTCCACTGAGTGCCATTAGCATCATGGGACATGTACCTCCCCTCCCTCCCAGGAGAGGAGAGCAGTCCATTGGACACTCAATCGTCTCCTCCCTGACTGACCCTCAGCTCCCCGGGTTCGCTCCCGAACCTGGGTCATCGGCATGGCACGAGGTAAGGCAGATGCCTCAGCCCTCAGTGCCACCAGGCTGGCCAATGGCACATGCATCTTAACTACAGTCAAATGCCTTGGTGCCTGAGCTAGGATGCCCACTGAATCTTACTTCTGCCCCAAGGTTCAGGCGTCAACCCTCAACACTGCTCTGAAAAGGACTGTTTTGTTATTGTTGTGTGGAAGATGGATATTTTGCATGAGAGTGTGGTTGTCCCGAGAACCCACAATTGTAGATGAGAAAATGAGAAGACATCAAACCCAGCAGGGAAATGACAGTGGAGCCCAATAATGGAGCGATCTGGGCCTCTGAAAGTACAATGTTCCATGAAATGGAATGAGCCTAAAATCCCTCCTCCTGAGAGCAACTTGCCCTCAGACCCATTGGACCCTAGAGCAGATGTTCAGATTTTTGTTGATTTAGTGTTTTTGTTGTAATTAGTGATGTGCGAAATTGACAAACTTTGCTGCGCAAAATATTTTGCAGAATACACGCATTTTGCAAAATATTTCACTGGGCGAAATGCAAAATTTCACACATGGAGTAAGAGAAATTTTGCCCGCGAACCAGCGAAATTCACTAGTTGTGGATGAAATTTCACCACCCGTGGCAAAATTCTGCAATTTCGCCAGTAACATTGACTCCCTGGTGTCTAGTGTGGTCCCCACTGGTCACTGGCTAACATTTAAAAAAAAAATGTGTGTGTGTGTATATATATATATATATTTATACCATGGGGGTGAGAGCTTTCTCTCAGTAGGATAACCTGTGTTATTTCCACTGCAGTGAGGATAAATCCTGATACAACAGCAGAGTGAGGATATCGACATTTATCCATACTCTGCTGATGTCACCAGAGTGAGGATAAATGCACTGCAGCTTGCATTCTAAAGGAAACTGCTTCAGAAAAAGTTTCTCTTTCTCACTGAAACTGTAACTTACTCAATTAGCTTTGCAAAAGATTCTCACCTATGTCCCATTGTGTTTCTAACATTGCTAGCCCATTACTGTGCTGATCTCACCTTCAAAACAACCTGAATTCTAAATGAAAGTCTTTTACAAAGCAGGTTCTGTTTCTCAGTGCTACCTGCAGCAGTTTGTCTTTCTCACTGAGCCTCTGGCTCACTCAATTAGCTTTGCAAAACACACTAACCTGTGTTTCTGACTCCCAGTCCATTCAGAACACACACACACACACACGCACGCGCGCGCGCACATGCACACACACACTGACAGCACACACAGAATGAGCAGGAAACACACAGACTCAGAAAAAATGTTCCTGCAGCTCTCACCCCTGTGGTATAAATCATACACATGATGGGCAGATCATGGCATATGAAAAATATTCTCACTCCTGCCTCGTGAGCTGTGTATTTTCACCATGCCTTCAGCACTCATGAGAATACACAGTCACTCTGCAGGAGTGAGAATATTTTCCATATCCCACTCCTGCCCATCATGTATCCACTATGTATGTGTGTGTGTATATATATATATATATATATATATATATATATATATATATATATATATATACAGGGTATTAAATAATTGATTAGCAGTTTTTTTCCTGGGACAATGCTAACTGTACAGAAAGTATTTATATAGGTTTTCCAGAAGTGTTATGTTTGTTAAACACAGTGAAGCAAGTGCTATGCATTTTCACAATGTTTTAGCACTTTTATGAGCAAAACGCTAATCAATTTTTGGAGTTAAATAAATCCCTGATATATATCCTCTCCCTGGTGTCTAGTGGTTTCCCGCCGCAGCCGATCTCTGGCCAAAATTGTATAAATCGCCCCCCGAGTTACCCTCATGTCCCTCCTGAGTCCTCCCAACTCTCCTTTAATAATAAATAAATAAATAAATAAATAGTCCAACTCCCTGGTGTCTAGTGGTTGTACCCCCTGGCTGATCTCTGGCCAAAATTGAATAAAGCCCCCCCTCCCCCCGAGTTAACCTCATGTCCTTCCCGAGTCCTCCCTACCCTCCTTTAGTACAAAATAAATAAATAAAATGTCCAGTGGACCCCCTCTCAGCAGATAGTGCCCACCCAGCTCCCCTCCCCAGTACTCCGACCAGGCCACTGGCACAGCCCTCTACTCACCTCCACATCTGGCAGCCCGACTGAGCACTTCAATGAATAAGCACATGGTTGTACAAGCACGTGCTCATTCACTGAAGCACTCAGTTGGGCTGCTGGCCATTGAGGTGAGTGGAGGGCTGTGCCAGTGGCCTGATCAGGGTATTCGGGGAATGGGGGGGCTCTATCTGCTGACAGGGTGGAGAGGTGATGGGTCCACTAAACACCAGGGAGTTGGACATTTTATTTATTTATTTTGTACTAATGGAGAGTTGGGAGGACTTGGGAGTGACATGAGGGTAACTTGGGAAGAGGGGGGCTTTATTTAATTTTGGCTGGAGATCGGTCGGGGGGGAACCACTAGATACCAGGGAGTGGGACTCACAGGAGGAGATGCCCATTTGCGGATGAAATTGCAGCCTAAATTTTACAATTTCACCTCAATTTCTCGAAAAAATTTGTGAGGCACAATTGCCGATTTCGTTGCAATTTCACCATCAAAATTTTATTTTGCAACATCTCTACTTGTAATGCATTGCTTGACAGTGGATCACAAGTTACCATTATCCATTGTACTTACTACAATCACTACTTTTTTTTTGTAATTAACATTTTTATTAGTTTTAACCAAACAACAACATCGAATGAACAAATAATGAAGTGTTACACTGAAAGCGCAGGGCCAAAACCCTTAGATTCAATATTACATTCACCGCACTTTCTGTTGCGATAATAAGAGAGAGAAGAAACACAAAACAGACTACCCTCCCCCCATCCCCCAACCCCAAAGGTTACGAGTAATAACAGTAATAGAAAATAAGGAATTAATCAATCTGATTCGAAGGCTATTTAATTTCTCGGCTTCCAAGTCATCAAAAAGAACTCTAAAGGACCCCAGAGAGATTTATAATATTCATGTTTACCCCGCATATAAGCAATATGTTTCTCGAGCTGTAGTGCTAGGGTTCATTCCCTATGCCACTCTAATAGGGTTGGAGAGTTGTCAGATGACCAGTGCCTTAAGATTAACAACTTCATAACTGCTGAGATGAGAGAGATGCGTGCTCTCCAAACCTTGGAGGTGGCCATTGGGAAAACATGTAATAGACAAATCTCGGTAGCATCCATATTATTTGAGCCAAGGATAGGGTCTAAGAGTCTGCTAATGGCTCTCCAAAGAGTCCCGAATCATCGGGCACAACCATAACAAGTGATACAAAGTACCTTCTTCCTTCTTGCAATTCCAACAAAGAGGTGAGCTGAGTGCTCCCCGTCTGAATAGATGAGTAGGAGTCAAGTAGAGGTGATGCATGACATTGAAGTGAACCATTCTTAGCCTATCTTGTTTAATGTACCTATACATAGTCATCCAGAGTATTTTCCAAACTTCCGGGGAGTCCCGTAGATTCAGTTCTTTTACCCAGTAATAATAAATACCTGAGGGAAGCCTATGGTCCCATTCTTGGAGGAGCTTATAAACTTTGGAAACTGCATGTGATTGTGCAGCGGCCATCAAAAGAGAGTCAATATTTTTCGACTCATGACTGGATAAAGAGACCGACAAGAATGCCTGGGCTAAGGCTTTACTAAGCTGTAGCCACTTAAAAAAGTAAGAATCTGCGAATCCATGAAGTCTTTTTAGGAGATCAAATGAGAATGGGCTGTCCTGTTCCCAAAAATCGGCTACAGAAAGATGACTTATCTGCAGCCAGAGTGCCGTGGGTATCGGAGCACCACCTATTTTAATTTGTAGGTTTTCAAAAATAGGTTGGGTATCTGAGAGCCACCAGCTAACCCCTAAATAACGTTGCAGTTGGTGGTAAGCACTAAGGGACCACCCCATAGGATTATTTTTAAGGAGTTTGGGAACAACAGTCAATGGGACAAATAACAGAGCATATAAAGAGCTTTTCACCTTTTTCGCCAGGTTATGTTCTATATCGAGCCACAAAGGTGAATAAGCTAGATGCCTGTGCTCATTATTCCACAAGCTCAGTTTGCAGGTATGTTGGGCCAGATAATACAGGAACAGTGAGGGGGCAGCTAGACCGTCCTTAGATTTTGGGGCTGTTAAATTGAAGTAGGATCGACGGGTTACTTTTCCTTGCCATAAAAAGGAATTAAATATCCTCTGTAGATTTGTAAACCATTTCTTTGAGAGGTAGGTCCCAAAGCATTCCCAGAGGATATAATATCCTAGGAAGAATAATCATTTTTAAAAGGTTCAACCTACCCCACAAAGATAAGGAGATTAAGCGCCATTTATTTAAATCTTCCGAGATATTATGGACTAAAGTACCTAAGTTATCTTTAATCATAGAGGAGAGACTCGTACTAATGGCAATGCCTAAATATGTTAAGAATTTGGTTTCCCAAGCCAGGCCCAAATCCTGTAGATCCGCTTTTCTAACATAATGGTTTAAAGGGAAAATTTTTGTTTTAGAACAATTCAGTTTATAAAAGGATAGTCTGGAGAAACTATTTATTTCCTCCAGTATGGGTGGTATGGAAGTCCCTGGGTTCTCAATATGTAATAGTACATCATCAGCATAGGCTGAGCATATATAGCTGGACTCCCCTACTTGTATGCCTTTAATGAGTGGGTTTTTCATTAATCTACGCAAGAAAGGTTCTAAATACAGATTAAATAACAGAGGGGACAGAGGACAACCCTGCTTAGTACCTCGCTCTAACTTGATGACCGGTGACAATACCACATTGCATTTGACTCTCGCAGAGGGAAAAGAATATAATATTCTAACCCATCTTAGGAAATTCTGGGGTAAACCAAAAGCCGAAAGGATGGCAAATAGAAATCCCAGGACACCGGTCAAAGGCTTTTTCAGCATCAGTTTAGAGAGTACTGCTAGGATTTTAGATTCTTTGGCCTCTGCAATAAGGTGTAACAGTTTCCTAAGATGATCATGGGGTAATCTCCCCTTCATAAAGCCCGCTTGTTCCCTGCACACCAGGCTATCCATAACTTTAGACAATCTATTAGCAAGGATTTTCACCAGAATTTTAATATCTGTGTTTAGGAGAGATATTGGTCGATAACTGTCCATGCTAGAAGGGTCCTTTCCAGGTTTTAATATCAAAGATATTGTTGCCTCGAGGAAGCTTGGGTCAGAGATACCAAAATTAAACCAATATCTAAATGTGTCTAATAAAATTGGAGATATATTTGGAAGAAACACCTTATAGAAATTACTCGGGAACCCATCAGGTCCAGGAGACTTATCGGGGGGCAACTGTTGAATGGCTTGGTGTATCTCAGAAATCAAAATTGGTGCACTTAAGTCCTCAGCGTCAGTTTCTTTTAATTTTGGAAAAATAATTGTACTCAGGTATGAAGTAATCTCTGAAGCTGAGGGCTTAAATTCAGAATCCTCCGCATATAATTTCTGAAAGTATGCCCCAAAGGCCTTAGGTATTTCTCCCGGATCCGTGCAAACTTGATCACCCTGACCAGTGCGTACACTCACAATACAATGAGCAGACTCAAGCTGTCTTACACGCATGGCTAAGAGTTTCCCAGCCTTCTCCCCTATATCCAAATATTGGAGTCTCGCCCGGGAAAGAGCCAGTTCCGCTTGTTGAAAGACAAGTCCCGAATATTGAGCCTGCAACTGATGCAACCTAACCCACTCGGAGTTGGGTGAATTCCGAGATAGGCTAAACTCAATTTGTTTAATCGAGGATAAAAGAGAGGTTAACATATCTCTCTGAGCCCGTTTCCTCCTGGAGGCGATCTTGATTAACTCTCCCCTTAAGGAACACTTTAGGGCGGCCCAGATCATGTCTCTTTGGTCTATGGAATCTTGGTTATCCACTACAAAGTGCATAATAAAATCCCTTAGGACCCCCACAGAGGATTCCTCTTTTAGAATTTGAGAATTTAATCTCCATTGTGGTGAACGCTTAATCTCTGGGGATGGCCTGTAGGTTATGCTAACCGGGGCATGATCCGATATTACTCTGACGGAAATATCTGCCTGAATCGTGTTGGGTACCACTAATGAACTGACTAGAATATAATCAATTCTTGAATGGAAGTTATGTACTGGTGAATAGAAGGAATACTGTCGATTCTCAGGATTAAATATACGCCAAATATCGACTAAAGCTGCTTCATTAATAAAATCTTTCAAGGCCCTTTGTGCTGGAGATAAACCCCGACGCCCGTTATATGACCTGTCCAAATCATTTTGGAGCACCAAGTTCCAATCTCCTCCAACAATTGTGATTTTGTGGACATCAAACTCCACCTGGTAAAGATTCATAAAGAAGGAAGGGAATCACTATTAGGGCCATAAACTGAACCTAATAAAACTGGAGTTGTGATGCTAAGGTGGCATGTACAAATACATAGCAAACCTTCAGGGTCCCAACACTCATGCACCAACTTAAAAGGAACACCTCTAGCGACAAGTATAGCAACCCCTGCTCTCTTAGTCGAGGATCCAGCCCCAAAAACCTGGGCCACCCATGCTCTTCTAAAATAATGAAGATCACTTCTTTTTAGATGGGTCTCCTGGAGGAAAACGATTTGTGCTCCCAAGTGAAAAAGGTGTTTTAGTACCACCTGTCTCTTGACCCTATCCTTGGCTCCTTCAATGTTCCAGCTAACAAATTTATACGAACAGGCCATAATAATGAGGAGAGTTGTTGGAAGAACCTATGTTAGTTATAACTTGGGGTACTTCGATACAGAAAACCACAGAGAAATTACAGACTCTCTGAAGCCGGATGAAAGCATATCTTTCCATTATCTCATAACCTTGAGTATCCCCCCCAGCGTCCCACACATACAACAAAACTAAGAAACCCCACCCACCCCAGTCCAATGAGATAAGCTTCCATAATATTCCCTCCCCATATTACAAAAACCCAAGTTCCCAAGAACTGCACTCCTATAGCAAACATGCCACATGATATACATCCGGGCAACCCAAAACAAAAACCACAGTACCACCAACTGGAGCCCCCCCACCCAATAAAGAAGAAGAAAATACAGTTGAGTTCAGTAGATTCAACGAAGCCCCCTAATCTACGTCTATTTGTCCTCTGGATAGTAAAAAAAAAAAAA
Source organism: Neoceratodus forsteri (assembly GCA_016271365.2). Lineage (NCBI taxonomy): Eukaryota > Metazoa > Chordata > Ceratodontiformes > Ceratodontidae > Neoceratodus > Neoceratodus forsteri. The sequence continues at coordinate 1,170,290,561 of CM057455.1, read as the reverse complement.
GGGGAAGTTCAGCCCTCCTGGATCTATGTATAATAGTACAATCAATAGGCTGCTTAGCCGAGTCCAAGTAAGGATCAATATGTCCACATCCCAATATTGATACTATATTCCGCAGTCGGCACCATAAAAAATAGCCAGTAGCTCTAAATCAAGGTGGATGATTGTAGTCGAGAAGACTTTTCACTCAGGATGAGACAGCTCCGGAAGGCGCCATAAAAACTGACTGTAGTTATGTAGACCACAGATATAGGGCGGTGAGCTATCATGGCAGGAGGGGGAAAGGTAAAAGGGAAAGAAGAAAATGTCACAACAAATCCCCGTCGAGTAAACAGCGAGCAATTACTCAAGTAGTTCAAAATTTAGACAAAAAGAAAAAACATCAGAAATTTCCAGATATTGAGCCAATCAGAGCGAAGCGAGTGAGGTGTGACCTCACTTGAAAAGGTCCGGGAAAAGACGCTGCAACTCCTGTAGTGCCTGTTGATAGGAGTCAAAGGATAGCCATCTTCCTTCATGGGAAACCATTAATGTAGCAGGATACTTGACTTTGTATGGCTTAGATGCTGCAATAAGTTTGGTGACAATCGGGTGTAATTCTTGTCTTCTGACCCTCACCGAGTGGGGCAGGTCCTGGATGATCCGTATCTGCTTGCCCTCCCATAAGAGCTCCTTCATCTCCTTGATCTTACTTAAAACATGCTCCTTATCCAGATAGTTTAGAAACCTCATAATTAGAGGTCTGGGAGACTGTCCTTGTGCAGGGGGAGGGCGCAAGGCTCTATGAGCTCTCTCTATTATGTACTTGTCATTCGGGAGAACTCATGCATTTTATAGCAGAGCTTTTGAAGGAAAGTAATCGGGCGTCTCCTCCTTTCAGGTATCCCAATGACTACCAAGTTGTTTCTTCTACTACACCCTCTAGATCTTCGAGCTTTTCCTCTAACTTTTAATTCTCCGCTCACCAGCACTAGTTCTGTGTCAATCCTGGATTGTTTGCTTTAGAGAAGTCATCTAACTTCTGCATTGCCCATCCTTTGCGTCAGAGAATCAACCGATTTTGATTTCCTGCACATCCTCAGCAATGGATGCCATAGACGTTTGAAGAGGCTGCATTATTTCCAGGAATCTCACCTCAGAGAGTGGAGCATCTGCGATGGGTAGATTCGAAAGGCTGGCGGCCTGCTGCTTCGTTCGTTTGCGGCCTTCTGTTTCTCCGGAGTTTGGGGAGGCGAGTGTTTTGGCCGTGATTTTTTGACGTAAGCCTCCATAATAAAGATCGGGCAGCAGCTTCCAGTCAGTGAAAGCACTCGTTCCGCTATTTGAAGGGGTTTCGATCGGCAAACAGTTGTTGTAAACAGCAAAATCTAGAGAATGAGCGGCGGAGCTCTGGGAGTGCGCTGTCAACGCTCAGGCTGCCATCACGTGACCTACAATCACTACTTAAGGCACCTGCCACTCCAACCATTGAAGGGACTGTCCCTGTGTGGCCTGAGTGACACCAGTTATCTCTATGATGATTACTGTGTTGTGCAATTTGGTTTCCCTGGAACAGGCAAAGACGTGTCACACAAAACTGATGCTATAGCACTGATCTGTCCAGAATCCAAAGCTATGGATGACCATGGATTCATACTTGGATACATAGGACAACATAAGGCGGATGCCCAAATATGTTATTCCCATTACTCAGTGGAAGCAACAAATTTACCAAGCTCAATGTATCTGTCCAATCTGGCTTTAAAAGCATGAAATGATGGTGCATTAACCACATCTTCTGGTAATTCATTCCACAGTCTGACAGACCTAGACACAAAACCATGTTTCCATGCCACAGTTTTATCTGTTTTTTCCTTAATATGAAGCTTATGACCTTTTATATCATATTTATAGTATTTTTGTTACTAAATCCAAGTCATTCTTCAACATATCATCCTTAAGAATTCTGTACAATAATAACATATCACCTCTTATTCACCTGAGTTCCAAAGGACATAGATTTAAATGAGTAAGTCTCTCCCTATAGGACTTCCCTTTGCATCCTGTTTTTAATTTAGTGAAGGACCTCTGTGGTTTTTCAATTATCCTCTTATCTTTCATTACATAGGGACTCCAACGTGGAGAACCATAATCGAGGATAGGTCTTATGTAACTATCATATACAGGAAGTAAAATGCATTCATTTCTGGAGAAGAAACTTCTTCGCGCACTGTTTGTCAAATACATAGCTTTGTTCGCCACATATTTACAATGAGCTTCACTCCTTAAGTCATTCATAACATATATTCACAAATCTTTTTCACACATTGTTTTCCTCAGTTCAGTCCCCTGAATGTTGTAGTGCTGTTGAATATTCTTCCTCCCCATGTGCATTATGCTACTTTTATTCAGATAAAATTTCATCCCGTTTCTCTCTGCCCAGTCTACAACAGTTAAAATATCTTGGCCAAACCTTAGTCGATCATAAAAAGTATCGACCACTTCCCCAAGTTTGACATCATCTGCAAATTTAATTAGTTTGTTTCCACTTATGATTTTGAGATCACTTATATACTGAAAAACAATGGGCCCAGTACCGACCCCTGTGGCACTCCACTTTCCACCTCAACCTCATGAGAGATATGACCATGTATGTGCACAGATTGTTGCCTGTCCATTGGCCAATGTGTTATTCATCTAATAATAATTTTATTAAAACCTAAATTAACCATTTTCAAAATCAAGGTTCTATGGGGCATGGAGTCAAAAGCTCTGCTGAAATCAAGCAATACCACATCCACCGCTTTACCCTGGTCCATGTTTTCACCTATAAAGTTAAAAAAAGTATAAGATTGGTATTGCATGATCTACTGTCTACAAAGCCATCTTGCGAATTATCAATCATATTCTTCTCAATTAATAATTTCTTAATTTCATCCACAATTAAACCTTCAATAATCTTTCCTACAATTAATGTCAGACTGACAGGTCGATAATTTGCAGGGTCTGCCTTACTCCCTTTCTTAAAAACTGGCACCACAATTGCCCTTCTCCAGTCTCTGGGAACATAACCTTCTTTCAATGATCTTGAGCCTATGTCTGCTATAACTGGCGCAAGTTCATTCTTTAGTTCCTTTAACAGCTTCGGATACAAATGATCTGGTCCAGCTGATTTATTAACCTTTAACTCCCTAATTTATTTCAAGTACTTTAGAACTAGTAACAAGTTCAAGTGGCTCAGGTCCTATCTTATCCAACAAATCATCTGATCTCCTATAGTCTGCCTTATTAAAAACTGAACTGAAGAAATCATTAAACTCCCTAGCCATCTCCATTGGTTTAGTATACAATGTCCCATTAATATTTAGAGGACCAATTACTCTTTATTGACCTTTCTTATCATTAATATAGGAAAATTACCCTTTTCTATCTCCCTTAATATTTGCCAGTCTAAATTCAGTTTGTTTCTTGGATTTTTTTATTTCATTTTTTAATTTATGTAATTTTTTTATAATTATCCTTAATTTTCTCTGATGGATTTTTTTTTAATTTCCTGTAATATATTCTCTTGCTATTACTTAATTTTATACATTACTCAACCATATTGGTTTTTTGCCTGTATTATTATATATTTCTTTTGATGGTATATGCTTTCTACTTACGTCCTCTATAATATTAACAAATGTTCCCCAACATTCTTCGGTTGTTAGCCCCTCAGTCAGAGTTCTCCAATCAGTGTTAGACAATTCCTGCCTTATAGCCACATAATTAGCCCTAGTCTATAATTTATGTGTTGTTTTACCTCTTATACCTCTTATAATCTTCTTTAATTTATTAATTTGATATTTTATAATGTCATGGTCACTAGTACTTTGTAGTAGTAGTGGAGGTTGCTACCAACCTTCAGGTTGATTTCAATAAAGTTCAGCTCTGGTTTAGCTCCCACCAACTCTTCCTCAACACCAAAAAGGCAGTCTCCATGACCTTTGGCACCAGGCAGAGACTATCCAGGATCACCACCCTCCCAAACTTCCACACCCTGGATGGGACAGTCCTTGAGGATGTAACTACTTTTAGGTACCTAGGGGTCTGGCTAGACCAACACCTATCCTTCTCTGCCCATGTTGATGCTATCCTGAAAAAACTGTCCCCCAAGCTTGGTGCTCTCTACAGGAATCACAGTAGCCTTCTGCTACCTGCCAGACATGAAATTGTACAGAAAATGATCTTACCTACCTTCGACTACTGTGATATAGTCTAAGGTGCCGCTCCCAACTCCACCCTATCCAGACTGGACCTCCTCTTCAATGCTTTCTGCTACTTCACCCTCAGTGCCCCCACCCACGCACATCACTGTGAGCTCTACCAGTCACTGGCCTTCCCCTCTCTAATCAACTGGCACTTACTCCATAGTGCTAAATTTACTTTGAAATTCTGGCTCGGTTCCCTTCCACACTACCTTTCCTCCTTTCTAGCATCTCCGCCTATCCCATCTCATGCCCTCAGGTCAACTGACCACAGACTACTGTCAATCCTTCACCAGCGGACCTCAGTGGGCCAATCTGCCTTCTCCTACCACCTCCCCAAACTCTGGAATGACCTTCTGGCCCAAATTCACCACTCTTCCTCTAACCACTCTCTATCTGCCACCCTGTCAAACTTCTACATGATAAATTGCTTGTGTAACTGACACCCTTACCTCACTGCTCCCCTACCACAGCATGTCTGCCTATCCTAAGTGGCCTGTCCAGCAGCATATAGCAACTGCTATGGATGCTGGCTTATACCACCAACCTATACACTTGTATGATTTGCACTTAAATACTGTTGTCACTGTCTCCAAGTTGTCTCATCTGAGCACAATGGCTGTCTAGTGTTGTACACCACTGTATTGTTGCAACCTAATCAATTTTATTTCTTTTTCTTTTTTCTTGTTGTACCTGTTATTGATTTAACCCTAAGTATGTAACCAAATTTACTCAAGTGCTGTAATCCTTGTACATTGTAACTGTTAATCCATGTCACACTACTGTATGTATACTCTGCTCTCCTTCTGTAACCCCCCAACAGGTCGCACTGTAAGATGAGCATCCTAGTTGCTCAGTGTGCCTTTCCTGGTGAAACATTTCAATAAATAAATAAAGTACCAATTGGGGGAAGAAGCTTAATATGTGTAATATCTTCAGTCATATTAGTCAGTATTATAGCCAATATATTTTCCCCACAGATTGGTTCTTCTATACATTGCCCTATACCTGCTGAGGACAGCTCTGCATGAATCCTGTTTGCCATTGAATTGTTGGACTTATTCAAGCTATTCCAGTCTATGTCCGATATATTTAAATCTCCAACAAGTATTGTATCATTATATTCTATTAATGCTGTGATGTATTCAATAAAAGATTCTGTTTCACTGGCTGGAGTGTCTGGTGGTCTATAAAAGACACCCATTTTAAGCTTCTTTCCAAGGAACCCTACACAGTCCACACAGAGTATCTGAATATTTTCATAGTCATTACTTATTTCTTCCTGAATGCATTCAATATCATCGCTAATAAACAGAGCAATTACACCACCCTTCCTTAGTTCTCTGTCCTGACTAACCATGTCAAAGCCAGGTATACTTTTATTCCAACCACAATCCTTGCCCCACTATGTCTCTGTAACCCCAATAATATCTAATTTCTCATTATCTACTATGGAATTGAGTTCTGCCATTTTATCTTTATTTAAGCTCCTTGCATTAAAAACCATAACCCTGTCAATTTTGATATTTCTAGGTTTCATGTTTTTACTATTAAAGATTTTGGCCCTAGTAGAATGGTTTGTTAATTCCTTCATCCCCATTCATTCAGTTTAAACACTTATAGATTTCATTTTTAATTCTTGTCCCTAATACTTTACTCCCCCTAAAGCTTAAGTGTAAGCCGGCTTTACCATATGTATCTGGTTTATCATGAAATGCTTCCCAATGCCTCAAAAAGTTATAACTGTTCTCCTGCGTCCATCTTCTTAACCATGCATTTGCTAAGCAAATTTTCTTATTCTTATATACTGATGCTCTTGGTTTGGGAAGTATTTTTGATATAATTTCACAGTCTTTCTTCTTTAGTTTGTCAGTAAGCTTATAAAATCCTCCTATATGTAAGGCAAGGTTTTTGTTCTCAAATCATTAATCCCAGTATGGACTACAGCTATTGGTTTATGCCCAGCTCCTTTAAATATATCATCAGCCATACCAATTAAGTCCTGAACCCCTGCTCCAGAAAAACTACTGACTATTCTATTGGTTTGGTCATCTTTACAAATATACTGATCAGTGTACTTTATAATAGTCACCAATAACTATGACTTGTCTAGTCTCATTATACTCTTCTATCATATCTGAAGCCATTCAATTCAAAATTACAGTTTTCAGAATATAAATAATATTATGATAATGACAAACATGAAAATGAGTATATCACACACTGAAATGGTCATGAGACCCTCTGAAATGGGTATGACCTATGCCAAAATGTGTATTACACATACCAAACTGGATATAACATACATCAAGATGGATATGACATATACCAATGTAGAAATAACACTTATTAAAATAAGTATGACATATACCAAAATGGCTAGGGCACATACTGAAACAGGTAAGACACATACCAAAATAGATATGACACATACCAAAAAGGGTATGACTCAAAATGAAATGGATATGCTGCACCAAAAAGGGTATAATGCATACAGAAATAATTATGACACATATTGAAATGGATATGGCCAATACTTAAATGGATGTGACACATAGTAAAATAGGTATGACATGCTAAAATGGGGTATGACACACACCAAAATGGGTTTGACACTAACTGAAATTAGTATGACACTCACTGAAAATGGTATGACACATGCTGAAATAATAATGACACATATCGAAATGGATATGACATACTGGAATGGCTATAACACATAGCAAAAGGGGTATTATATACTGAAATGGGTATGAGACAAATTGGACCACACATGGCACACACTTAAATTAGTATGACACACACTGGCCGACCCAGTGGTGTGGTGGGCTGCAGCATCGTGTCTTACCTCCTGCTATGCCAGCGACCTGTGTCTGCAGAGTGAGCGGGCTGCCGGGGGTCGGCTGGTGAAGGAGAGGATTGCACGTCCGAAGGACAACTCTCCTCTCCTGGGGAGGGGTGGGAATGGAGTCCACTGCCTGCCTGACCCCTAGCAGTGGCTGGGGATTAGCACAGTGGGTCCATACACAGGGGACAGATGTGGGACAGATGCCAGGCATGCTGCATATGGAAGCGTGTGTGGCTCGGCTACTGGCATCATTGCTTGCTACTGTATCAAGCTCGGGGGAACAGGGGGAAGAAAGGAGGAGAAAAATCATTGGCCAGCAGGATGAAGCCTGGCCCATTGCAGGCTCCACATCCAGCTACTGGCACCTTACTAGTGCAAGAAAGATAAGCCCAGTGGATGCCAGGGTGACAGGGCTGGGGGCCTGGATGGAAGGGGACCGGCAGCAGGAGCAGAAAGAAAGAAGGGCATGACACACACTAAAATAATTATGACACATACTGAAATGGATTTGGCCTATACTAAAATGGTTATGACACTTAGTAGTCCTGTACAGATTCAAATGTAACTATGTATATAGATTGCACAAAATATATGTAACTCTGTCTGTCCACATTCTATAACCTGTATCACTGTCTTGTCCTCTCTGTGATGAGGAACCTTTGTAAATGAGCCTCTGGCTCAAAGGTTGTAAATCCGATTGTACAAATAAATAAATATATAAATAAAATGACTGTCATACCGAAATGAGTATGACACACTCTGACTGCACATTACACATGGTGACTAGTTTTTAGTCCCACTTTAAAAAAAAAAAAAGATGTACTCCAATGCTTTTATAAACCTCCTGTGTGTATTTCTATCCCTATGTATTGACTATGTAAGTGTGTTTCCTCCTCATGTATTGATTATGTATCCTGCCCAGGTCCACCTCGAAAATGAGCTTGCTCAATGGTGTTCACCTGGTTAAAGATTTTGATTGATTGATTGAAAATGGGTATGACATACTGAAATGGGTATGACACACACTGAAATGGGTTTGACACTAACTGAAATAATAATGACGCATATCGAAATGGATATGACCTATACTGAAATGGCTATAACACATAGAAAAATGGGTATTATGTACCAAAATGGGTATGAGACAAACTGGACTGGATATGGCACACACTGAAATTGGTGTGACACACATTGAAATAGTTATGACACACAGCTAAATGGATATGACCCATATGGAAATGGATATGACACATAGGAAAATAAGTATGACATACTGAAATGGTTAAGACATAACCAAAATGGGCATAGCACAAACTGACATGGATATGACACACACCGACATAGGTATGGCAAATACTGAAATAATTGTGACACATACCAAAATGAATATGTCACATGATGAAATGGGTATGACACATACCAAAATGGGAAAGACACACACCAAAATGGGTATGACAAAAAAAATCAAAATGTACGTGACATGCACCAATATAGGTATGACACATACTGAAATAATTATGACATTCACCAAAATGGATATGACACAAACTGAAATAGTTATGACACATACTGAAATAATTATGACACATGCTGAAATGGATATGACCTATTCTGAAATGGATATGACCCATAATAAAATGTGTATAACACATACTGAAATAATTATTGTGATAAGAGTCGCTGACAAATTATCCCTTCCCCTACACATCGACACTGGTGTCCCCCAAGAATCAGTGCTTGGCCCAATTCTCTTCTCAATATTCCTAAATGATTGCCCATCAGTATTTACTACATCTTTGATCCACATGTATCCTGATGACACTGTCCAGTACACCTCTGTCCACACCTTCTCCGATGTCGAAACCAGACTCCAGTTGGACTTTGACAAGCTCCAGCATTGGCTTATTGTTCATTAACTATCCCTAAATGCCAAAACAACTATCTCTATGATCTTTGGCATGAGGCAATGAGTCTCTAGGCTCACATCCCTCCCTTCCTTCCATGCCTTATATGGGACTTCGCTGGAGGTCATTACCTCCTTTAGATACCTCCGGGTCTGCCTTGATCAGCACCTCAACTTTTCTGGGCATGTGGATGCCATCCTGAAAAAGCTGTTCCCCCCCAGCTAGGCACCCTCTACAGGAACCATTATTGTCTACCTCTAATGGCTAGGTGTGAACTAGTCCAGAAAATGATTCTCCCCATCTTTGACTACTGTGATGTAGTCTACAGTGCTGCCCCAAAGTCCACCTTAACCAGATTGGACACCTTGTTCTACTCCTTCTGTTGCTCTGCAGTGGACTCTCCTCCTCATGCTCACTGCTGCGATCTTTACCACTCTCTGGCGTTCCCTTCTCTTGCAAACTGACGCCTGTCCCATATGACTAAATTCACCTCCAATATTCTGGTTCAACTCTCTCCCCTCTTATCTTTCTTTGTCTTTATTTATCCCCCCTCCCGGGCCCACTCCCTAAGATTCTCTGATGCCAGGACTCTGGCCATCTCTTGCAGGCTTACCACTGCTGGCTAGTCTGTTTTTTCCTACTCTTTCCCTAAACTTTGGAACTCGTTACTTCCTCAAATCGGGCACTCCTCCTCCTCCACTCACTCTATCACAAGTGCCCTTACCAACTTCTATTCCTCGAATTGCACATGCTCCTAATATTGCTACACTTCTCCCCTGGTTTTTCTTTGCTGCACTCATCTGCTGTCCACAAAGTTCCTGCATACCATTCATCTAATTACCTCTGGCTCCTCCCTAGCACTTAATTTTATGTAGTTTACAGTCTACCTTGCACTAAATGTATTTAATTAATTTTTTGTTAGTGCAGCTACATCTCTAGCCTTATTTATTGTTTGTACCTCTCGGAAGGTTCTGACTGCCTTCATGTTACACAATTTGTTATGTACTCTGTTGCCATGTATCCTGATTGATACTCTGTTGTGCTGTTCAAATGTGTATATTGCCTCCAAATGCCCTTTCCCCCAGGACGCACCGTGATATGAGCAATTTATTGCTCAGTGTACCTTTTCTGATGAAACTCTTCAGTAAATAAATAAAATTACGACACATGCCAAAATATATATGACCTATACTAAAATGGGTATAATACACAATAAATAGGGTATAACACATTCTAATATGAATATGGAGCTTTCTGAAATAGATATGACCCATACAGAAATGCATATGACACATACCAAAAATCTATAAGAAAATAACACAACACATATAAGACATACCAGAATGGGTACAACACACACTGAAATGGATATGACCCATACTGAAATAGATAAGACTCATACCAAAATGGTTATCACATGTACCTAAATCATTTAGATACTTACTTACATTATTATAATGTATACCATAATGAATGACACATACTGAATTGTAGATTATATTTATTTAATATATTGATATCCTTGATAAATTTGTACTGTAGTAAATAAATAAAATGGTTATGACGTCTGAAAGCACAATGATATATTAAAATGTGTATGTTGCACACAGAAATGAGCATATAGCAAACTGAACTATTGCCAAACTTGCAAGGCATAGACTGAATAGAGTGTAACATGTGCCAAAGTGTCGATACAGCAAATTGAAATGATTGTGATGCACCAAGATGATTATAACATGTACTAAACTGAGTATAACACACTATAAAAAGGACATGACTTGTGTAACCAATCTGAGTGCAGCATCACCCCCTGAGATTCTGTAGGACCAGCAGTTCTTGTTCAGCTTCACTGCAGATAAGTGCTCCTTAAATTGTGTGATTCAGGAATATGCACAATGTATGTTATTAAATTGTTATTTTGCTACTGTACCAGTTTTAGTTTTTTTTTTTTTTAGTGTTTTTAAGATAACCTTTGTTTTCAACAGTTTTTTTGGCTTTCAACAAAAATACTGTTTTATGTGTTCTTTGCGTAACGTTATACTTAATACCAGATAATCCCATCCTGTACTTCTTCTTCCAATGCTTTGCAAAGTTATACGGTATGTTGAGTTGTATAATATTTTTGTAATATATGGATCATCAAAATAATAGTACTGAAAATGATTGAAAAAAATCCTTGTAATTCATAGCACAGATCATTCCACTCCCAATAATATCACACTTCACTGCCAATAATACTATCATTCCAACGAACGATAGTATTATCACAAATTACACAGCGCATGTGCAAGTCTACCTGCCACACAGACCCAGTTGTCAAGATGCCACGTTCCTTCCAGCAGAGCCAAAGTAACAGCGTGCCTTCTTATTGGCTGCTTTCCTCTGTGGGGTGGGCACAACACTTTTTTAAAACATGGCGGCTATTCGCTGTCGCTTAGTGGACTGTCACCCATATTTTTTCTTCAATAACGGAATTATCTGCTCCATCCTCTCAAGGACTAGGAAAAGGAAGTGAAAGGTAGGATTCACTGCCTCACCAAACAAAATTCCAAATTGGAGTAACAGACGTGCGGAAGTGGAGGGGCGGGGAGTGAGTGAGAGAGACTCTTCCCTGGGCAGCACAGCACACAGTTGACCACCTCATAAAAAGCCACAGAAATTTAAAACGCATCCATATATTACAAAAAATTAAAAATAGATGCGGGTGTATTTCTTGACAGTAAAACCATCTCAAGGTTTTGGGGACTTTGGAGACCTCTTGAGGTTCCAAGTCCCCAAAACCTCTTGATGGTTTTATTGTCTTGTAATACACCCACATCTATCTATTATTCTATTTATTTACCCTGTAAAATAGGGGGCATTTGTTTGTTTGTTTATTTAGATCTAAGATTACAATTACCTTTGAGCCAAGGCTCTTTTACTAAGGTTCCACGTCAGGAGAGTACATACATGTTAAACAGGGGCATACAACATTAAAGAGAGCATACAACAATATGCATCAGTGCAGGTACGGCATCACGGTAAATAGGATACATGAATAACATATACAAGGAATCATTTCAGAAACCCAGAAGAAATCAGGGAGGAAGGGTGAGAGGATGGGGGGGGGGTTGGCAGCCGAAAAAGAGGCTAGAGCAGCTCACTGCATTGTCAAAGAACATCAGAGAGGTGTAGTTGATCTCAATGGGGAAGGGGGAAGTTAGGGGTGGCAGTCACATGAGCTGGAGGCTGTGAGATGATGATGGAGGCTTGATATGAATATGCCCAGTGAGGAGGTGGAGGTGATGTGAGTGCTGAGGGCATTCATCCAGCTGGGTGCACAGTGTGCAAAGGATCTTTGGCCCAGAGTGGTGTGGCATCGGGGGACCTGTAGAAGCTGACGTTCAGACTCTCTGGTATTACGAGGATTAGTGTTTGGGTGCAGGAGGGCTTGGACACTAGGTGGAGTAAGGCCCAAAATAGTTTTTTTCACCATCAAGCAGGTAAAGTACTTTATGCGGTTAGTGAGTTGAAGCCATCCCGTTTGAGCGTAACGCTCACATGTATGTGTGAGTCAGTGGGATCCAGTAAGCAGTCGACAGGCCTTGTTTAGGGAGGTCGTTATGCACCTGTAGGGTGGTAGTAGAGGCAGAGCCATAAATTTTGAGGCCTTAGTCTATGAAGGAGACCACAGACCTCTGGATAGCAATCTTCAGTGCTGCCTGGTTAAGATGCTGTCTATTTCGGTAGAGAATTCCAATGCATGAGTTTACCACTCTGGCAACATTATACCAAAAAATGTGTAGCTCCAGGATTAGATCATTCCTGTGTGTTTTAACTGAATTTCACCAACTTACTGAAGGTTAGAGTTTTTTTTTCACTGCCTTCTGAAAACTAATGTCAGTTTTTAATTGCTGGGAGCTGCTACAGCAATGAGGAGTGCTGCCCCCAGGAGTGGGGAGCAGTCCTCTGGATGTAAAATACTCTCCTCCCCCTGCCGATCCACAGCGGCTTGACTCCATTCCAAATCCTGGGTCATTGGTGTGGCATGATGTGTGGCATCCAGTGCCTCAACCCTCAGCGCCACTGGGCCAGCTCCATAAATCACTTTAAGTAAATAATGTGCACAAAATTCATGTCACTTAAAGTGACACTTAGATAAGGACAAAATGGGACAGATCCAAACAATAGCTTGCTATCTCAAGGATCCTCCATAAGAGAGAGGAATGTCAGCCAGCTAGATGGCAGAGTGGTAGTGCTATTGCTTAAGATGCTGGGAAATGGGATGCTCTCCTCCTATGGGGAGGAATGGCCATCACACCGCTCTGACATTGCCACTTGTGGATGCATGGGTGGTAGTGCAGGGTTAGTGATGCAGGAAGGGAAGGATATGGTTACATGCTTGGCTGAGTCATGCATGAGCACACACACAGCCTGGACATATGTCCTTGAGTGGGCACCCTCGTAGGGGAAGGGGCAAGGAGAAAATAAGGGGAAAATCCTCAAACACCTCAACTACATGATGGCACCAACCATGGGAGACCTGAAATATGATACATTTGTTAACTCCACAGGCGAAGGGTGCAAAAAGAATATTTATATGAAAGACAAAAGAATGTATAACCATGTTGATCCCAATCATTAGCACACCCCATGCACACACGTGCACCATTCTACAACCCCCCCCCGGAAGGGGCTGCTGCTACTCATGGGCCCCTCCAGCTGCTGAAAAATATGCATCTCTAAATTATAAATACCCCTGTCAGAAAGACTGCCTCTGCCTGTTGGATCTGCAAGACAAATACTCAGACAGCAAGTGACATGGCTGGGAGCCAGATCCCAAGCTACTGTATCAGGTCTCCAAGCAAAGGGTAAAAGATCCAAATAAATATATTACCTCAGCAGTATAAAAACAATGTTGACCTTACTAACCCTTTAAGTTTATCTTACTCTTGCGACTTTTCTCTTTAATTGCTTTCTATTATGCTAACCCCCCTTTTTTTGTAGACCCATGTCCTTGATGCACAAGTCAGGAAACGGAGGAAAACCAGGAGCAGTTGTAAAATTCACAAAAAGAGTTTTATTATGAATAACAATAAAATAAAAAAATAAAATTGTTCAGAATAAATATTGACAAAGGCAGAATAAACAGAGAAGATCCATCTAAGTTTTTCTTCAGTCTCTGTGTCTCCCAAAACATTGTAGCTCTCTCTTATAAGTCTTTGCAACTCCCCTTCTTAATAAGCATCCTGTTTTTTTCCTAAAATGTTCTTGTAAATATCAAGCAGGTGCAGCTAGAACACAATGTCCCAAAACTGAGGCCCCTTTTCCACTGCTTCTGAAAAATCGCTTAAAAATTGCATTTCAGGTTAACCCCTTGAGTTTTCAATAGCTTTTTGCAATCATCTCAAACTATAATTATATACATTTCAACAGTAACAATATATAATTTCTAAACAAAGGGATCCCAATATCAGTTACATGGTCACATAATGATTTGCATATATTTTTATACCAGCAAATATGCAAGGGAGGAAAAAGACAGAACGGCAAGGGAAGACTGAGAGACAGTGAGAGGCAAAGAAATGTGAGACTGTCGGGGTGATCAAATCCTAGGTCTCACAGGAAAATTTGGTTGCGCAACCAGACAGACAAGAGACAGGAAAGGAAAGAACAGAGCAGATCCCTGCATTCAAGCTCTCCATATCAACTGGGACAGGGTCCTATTCAACCATATCACATACACCCCACTCCTTAAGAGGGGAACCTGTTTTATCAAATAGGTTTCCAAAATGTTCTATTAATTCTCTAACATTAGCTTCTAACCTTCAGTAATTAAGCACATGCACAGTATCCTTTTTTCCATAACAGTACAGCAAACAGTAAAGTTTAAACTCATACATTTGTTTTTCAGCCTTCAGAAACTTCAATTCCTGATCCATATCTTGACAGAAAATCAGCATTGCTATTCTCTTTACCAGATTTGTGTATTACCTTGAATTTAAATGGCTGTAGTGCCAGGTACCACCTTGTGATTCTGGCATTTTTATCTTTCATTTGGTTAAGCCAGCAGAGAGGATTGTGATCTGTTATAAGTACAAAGTCAGTTCCTAGCAAATAAAACTTAAGGGACTCCATGGCCCACTTTGCTGTTAGACATTCCTTTTTAATGGTGGAGTACATTTTCTCTCTGTCATGCAACTTCCTACTTATGTATATAATAGAATGTTCTTTCCGATCTATATGCTGACTCAGGACTACACCTAGGCCTATCTCTGATGCATCTGTTTGTAACAAAAATGGTTTCTTAAGGTCTGGGCTTCTTAAAACAGGGGCTGAATAAAATGCAGCCTTAATAGCTTGAAAAGCATCATCACACTCTGGTGTCCATTTCACATTATTTGGGTACCATTTTTTTATGAATTCTGTGAGGGGAGTAGCTAACTCTGCAAAGTTGGGAACAAATCTCTGATAATAACCAGCCAGCCATAAAAATGACCTGACATGTTTCTTGGCTTTAGGGATAGGGCTGCCAGCTACAGCTTCTATTTTAGAAACGTCTCCATTTCCCAAAACATAGCCCAAATATCTGGTTTCCTGCATGTCCAGTGCACACTTGGTAGGATTAATTGTCAGACCTGCCTTTTTGATCGATTGGCTAACTGCTCATAGGTGTTCCAGGTGGCTTTTCCAGTCTGGATTGTACACCACAACATCAACCAGGTACGCAGCACAATAACTAGTGTGAGGGGATAAAATTACATCCCTGTAATGCTGGAATGTAGCAGGAGCACCATGTAAACTGAAGGGCATGGTGGTGAACTGATAGAATCATTTGGGGTGGCAAATGTAGATTTGTCTCTGGATTCTTTAGCTAGGGGGATTTGCCAGTAACCCTTGGTGAGATCAAGGGTACTGATATACTTGGCACTCCCCAGTCTGTCTACCAAATCATCTATTTTGGGCATAGGATAACTGTCATAGTCTGACACTTGATTAAGTTTCCTAAAATCAAGGCAGATTCTTACACCCCCTTCTTTTTTGTTTACAATCACCCTCCTCAACTCTTCTGTGAAACCCAATTCTTTCATTTTTTGTATTTCCTTAACAATGTCAGCTCTTAACTGCTCTGGTAACCTCTATGTCTTTTGCCTAATAGGGCGAGCATTTCTTGGCACTATTACATTCTCGATCCCTTTTGCTCGGTCTGGTATTGTGCTAAAAGTACTGTTAAATGTCTTTAGCAAGTTACAAATTTCTGCGGTTTGTTCAGAGGTTGAGGAAACATTCACTTTTACAGCATCAACAGTTACAGTTTGTTCGAGTCTATCATAAGCTACATCAATATCTTCTTTATCAGTTTCTGGTAAAACTAGCAAAGCAGCTCCTGGCATTTTTTCAACCCATTTCTTGAGGAGGTTAGCATGGTATATCTTAGTAGGATTTTTCTGTCAGGGGTCTCGATCTCGTAGTTAATGGTGCCAGTACATCTAAGCACTCTATAAGGCCCTGGCCACTTTGTTAACAGTTTATTTTCTATTGTGGATAACAGTAGCAAAACCTTTTCACCTGGTACAAAAACCTTTTCTTTTGCTCCATGGTCATAATATATCTTCTTCTGGTTTGGGGCCTCTTCCTGATTACTATGGGCAATTTCAACATATTTTGCCTGCTTCTTTCTTAGGGCACACACATAAGACGTTATAGATTGTTTCTGAGTGGAGTTATCTTCTCATGCCTTTTTTATCAAATCCAGAGGCCCTCTTGGCTGCCTACCATACAGCATTTCAAATGGTGAAAACCCTGTTGATGCCTGTTGCATATCTCTGTAAGCAAAAAGTAGGTAAGGCATGTATTGGTCCCAATCTTTCCCTTCCCATTTTACAAACTTTTTTAACAAGTAGTTTAGGGTTTGATTAAAATGCTCAACAAGACCGTCTGTCTGAAGGTGACAGGGAGGTTCATATGGCAGTGATACCTAGTAGTCTGTACAGCTCCTTAAGTAATGCAGCACCAAAATTACTTTCCTGATCATTAATAATTTCTTTCAGTATGCCCATCCTGCTGAAAATATTGGCAAGCTCTGTTGCAACTTGTGGGGCTGTAACAGTATGCATTGGAACAGCCTCTGGGTATCGAGTAGCATAGTTACATACTACCAGGATAAGTCTATTACTCTTTTTACTTTTGTCTAAAGGGCCAACCACATCCATTGCAATTCTCTCAAAAGGCATATCTATCAAGGTTAGGGGCACCATGGGCACCTTTTCTTTTTCAGTCACTGGAGCTACTTTCTGACACTCAGTTCAGGAGTTACAATAGGTAGCAACATCTTCGTGAATTCCAGGCCAGTAAAATCTATACAACAATCTGGCAAGGGTGCAATCCCTCCCTGAGTGATCAGCCATAGGACAGTCATGTGCTATCTGTAGCAACTCTGTTCTATACTTCTGTGGTATAACCAATTATTCTATCTGGTCCTGTGTCTGAGGTTTAACCCAGACTCTGTACAGTAACCCATTACATTTTTTAAACATTGGTTCACCCTGTTTTGGTTTCATCCCCAGCTGCTTAAAATAACCTTGGAGAGAAACATTGTTAGCTTGCTCTGAAACAAAATCACAATCAGTTATCAGTTTAGCTTCAGTATTTTCATATGTTAACCCCTTATGTCCATCAGTCATTTGATGCCACAGTTTCTTCAGGCATTGTCTTTCTTTCTTTCCTGGATTTCCGGATCCGGGCACTATTCTCAAACAAGTCTGAATCAAATTCACTGAAAGGAAAAGTGTCTCCACCATTTGAGGTTTTCTTTACCTGAGATCTTGTCACCATAGTTGCTGAAACATCAGGATTTACTCCCTATTTGATTAACTCAGTAAATCCTTGATAGTCATTTCCAATAATCACAGGTACAGGTAATTTAGGTACCACCCCCACTTTCATTTGGTGTGACACACCCTTAATGGTCAGAGTCACTTGGGTGGTGGGATAGTATTGAGTGTCCCCATGGATGCAGATGACACCAGTATCTGGTTCTGTTACACAGTGTTTTACCAGCACTTCAACATGCATTAGGGTCTGTCTGCTTCCCAAATCAATGAGTCTCTTTACAGTCTTATCCCCCACCTTCACATCTGTTAAATACTTGCCCCAATTTGCCAAGGATAAATCTGCTCCAGTGCCATTCTTCTTACAGCAATTTCTTGCAATATGACCAGGCTTATTACAATTATAACAAATAACATCTTTGGGCACAGATTTGTTACCCCCACCAGAGTTCTTATTAGATTTGGAGGTTAAATGGGAAAAAGAGTGACTTACCGGGGCTTGGATGTTACCTCACTGCTGTGGCATCTGGCTGGCCATTTGGTAGTCTTCGGACAAAGAAATAACCTTTACCCCACTTTCTGGTTGGTGTTCCTTTACCCAAAGCTGCACACCTGTAGGCAGGATGTTGATGAATTGCTCCATTGCAAATGTGTCAATGATCTGTGTGATTGTTTTGCTCACTGGTTGGAGCCATTTTATCAGGAGTTCTCTGAGTTGGGTGAAGGCTTCTCGAGGATTGTCTACTGAGTTGTACTTCTGAGATCGAAATCTCTGCCTGTAGGTCTGTCCTGTGATGTTATACCTTTTCAGGATTTCACTTTTCAACAGGTCATAGTTTTCTGACTGTGCAGTGTCCAAGTTAGGCTTTACCTGTCAGGTAAGGTACCAGTTTGATTGCCCATTGCTGCTTTGGCCACTGGCAGGCTGCGGAAACCCTTTCAAAAGTTGTCAGGTATGCCTCGATATCATCCTAGGGACACAACTTTGTAAGTTTAATGCCTTCTAAGTTGCTTGTGTTTTGTTGCTTGTCTGGGTCTGTGCCAGATCCTCTGCCTTTGATAGCTTGTAAGGCATCTAGTTGTTGTTGCTCCTGTCACTGCATCTCTTCTCTCATCTGCTGCTTCTCATCTCTCCCCTGCTGCTCCTGTTGCTGCATCTCCCTGTCCCAACCCTCATATTTGCATATATTTGGATGCTTTAATGTATTGTGTTTACTATTTAGTACATTGTTGTTTGATTAGTTTGCTCTTACTGTATTCTTAAGATTTCTTTAACGTGTCTCAATATTGTTGACTCCAACAGCAACTAGTTTATTTTTACTATGTAATGTGAGGGTGCAAGCCGTGGGTGGGTGGGGAATTTCTTACTCCTCATCTGTATCTTTGTTACTCTTTTCTCTTGTTTGTTAACAAGATTATTCTTATTTGTTTTTGTTGACTGTACAAATAAAGTTCAATAAAGTATATTCAATCATAATAAAATAGCTATCCCTAACATTACAGTCTGTAGTGGAACAAAATGTCACCAAGCTGAGGCTGCTACTCAAACCTCTAACAGTTCACTACTTCAGCACATGTAATGCATTGTGAAAACATGTAAGACTCTTCTTACAAAAAGAATTGGTCAGATCCACCACGGCTGCACAATGAAGTTAGTAAAGTTGTGTGGAATTGTTAAGGAGGCATGGAGAAACAACACAATGATTTGTAAGTAGTAAGATTTGTTTTAGTTTCTGTTTTAAGGAAAGCATACACATTATTAGGAAAATATATGGAGGTGTACATTTTAATGGAAGGAATAGTAAGCAATATAGGTTTATAAAAGAACCCCAGGACAAATGCCACTGAGGTATGTGTTATCCCAGAGGATATTGGCCATACAGCCAAATTTTAAAGAAAACCCAATTGCACATACCCCAATAATGCAAAGCTTCATGGAAAACATATGCAACTCCCCATGATGGTACAGAAGGTGGCAGTACATGAAAAAGTAATGGCTGGCATATGTTCAGCCTTGGGATAATTTACACAGTTTTTTTTTTTTAGAGAAACAGGGTTTTTGTTCATGAGGTTATTTAAGTTATATTTAAGCAATGTGTGGACTGTTAGTAAAGAAAATGTGATAGTCACTTTCAGATGGGGTCGCTGTTGATAAAGTTAAGTTTTTTATGCTTGTGATAATGGGAATATTAGGAAAGTATGAGGTCTATGCAGGAGTGGAGTACAAATATGCAGTGTTTCATAAATATGTTCTCAGAGTGCAGGCAAATGTAATATGCAGGTTTGTTTTACAAATAGGTAAAAATAGCAATACATGCAATTGTTAGAAAGATAGATCATTACATAGACAGAGATAGAGAGACAGATAGAGAGATAGATAGAGAGATAGAGAGACAGACGGACAGGCAGACAAAATAGGAATGGCAGTGAAGTATTGAAGTGATGCCAACCCCACCCCCGCCCTGCAGAGATGGACAGGCATTGGGGTGTGCCTTTGGGTCATCACCCATAATGCTCACACCATTCCACCTCACCCTACCCAGCAGACACAGACAAGTGTAGAGGTGTGCCTTGGGGTGTTTGAGCTTTACAGTCACACCATTCCATAAGGAAATATGCTGAAATGGGTGCAGTATAGGAGAATGGAGTGAACTTTGGGGCTGAAGAGTCAAAGTCACACCTCGATAACTGTCACTGACTGCAGAGTAGGGATGGGGGGTGGAATGGCGTGAGCATTACTGTTGACAATCCCAAGTCACACCCTTGATGCTTGTCAGTCCCTACAGGGCAGGGTGTTATGGTCAGAAACCCTAATGTCCTGGGTGTTTCCTTGGTATTTTCACTCCACGTTTTCAACATGGGCTTTTTGTGACCCCACCACATGAACAAAGACACTATCAGTTCATTAGCTGAAAGGTGATTTTGAACAGCAACTGTGCCATTTGGTGCCACAGGTGCAAAAACACATTTTGAACAGGATGTAAAAAATGACAGCTGTACTATTCATGAGGAGGTGTAAAAAATGATAATGTTGAAAATCTGGAGTGAAAATTAAAAAAAAAATGATGAAGTCATGAGCTTGCATAGAAACTGCTCAACACACACCCATAATGCAATTATTTTTGCGATTTGTTATACCAGATTTTCAAAATAGGCATTTTGGAACCTCCACTCATGAACAGTGGCACTGTGATTTTCTTAATCTGACCCAAACAGTGATTTCACACAGCGACTGCAACTTGTGCACCAGATGTGCAAAACCACATTTTGGTCAGGATGCGAAAAATTACAACTGTACTGTTAATAAGGAAGTGTGCAAAAATGGCAATATTGAAAATCCAGAGTAAAAATATTACAAATTCTCGAAGTTATAAGTGTGCATGGAAACTGTGCAGCACATGCTCATAACATAGTCATTTTGTGGAATTTTGTCACCAAATTTTCAACATAGGCATTTTGGGATCTCTGCTCATGAACAGTGTCACTGTGATTTTCTTAATCTGTCCCAAGCATTGATTTCCCACAACGACTGCGCCATTGTGTTCCAGTTGTGTGAAAACACATTTCAGGCAGGATGTGAAAAATGACAGCTGTACTGTTCATAAGGAGGTGTGAAAAAATGGCAATGTTGAAAATCAGGAGTGAAGATATTAAAAATTCTTGAAGTTATGAGCGAGGATGGAAAGTGCGCAATGCACGCTCGCGACACAGTCATTTTTTTGGATTGTTTCACCAAATTTGCAACATAGGCTTTTTGAGATCTCTGCTCATGAACAGTGCCACTGTGATTTTCTTAATCTGTCCCAAGCATTGATTTCCCACAATGACTGCGCCATTGTGTTCCAGTTGTGTGAAAACACATTTCAGGCAGGATGTGAAAAATGACAGCTGTACTGTTCATAAGGAGGTGTGAAAAAATGGCAATGTTGAAAATCAGGAGTGAAAATATTAAAAATTCTTGAAGTTATGAGCGAGGGTGGAAAGTGCGTAATGCACGCTCGCAACACAGTCATTTTTTTGGATTGTTTCACCAAATTTGAAACATAGGCTTTTTGGGAGCCCTCCTCATGAACAGTGACACTGTTGTTTGTTAATCAGTCCCAAAAGGTGACTACATGCAGTAACCACAAAATCACCTTTTGGGACCAAATAATGACATGACAGTCACAGAATTCATGAGGTGGGGTTCCAAAAACCCCATGTTGAAAGTTTTGGTGCCAAAAGTCACAAAACTGGCTGAGATATCCACCTAAATTAAAAAAAAAAACATTTACTGTAAGCCATTATATAGCTTACTGGCATTTCTTCAGTTCGCAGTTGGCTTTGAATAGTGCAGACACTTTCTCACTCCACTGAAGATCATTGCGTCAGGCTCTGGAGGTAAGTATGGGGTGATGGTGGGTGGGTGCACAGAGGGTGGGTGCAGGTTGGGGGAGGGGCACATTACATTTAGGGTACCTAATTATCCCTTTGTGAATCACTGCTGCTCTCTGCACTGACATCACTGCTAGAAATGTAGCTGACTTAAATCTTACTAATTCTGTGTATCCCTTCAGCTGTGTCCACTCTCCCACAGAGCTTGGTGTCATCTGCGAATTGGAGTTTTGTTGCTAGTCATAAACATTTCACTATTAATTATATTCTGAAAACTATAATTTTGAATTGAACAGCTTCCCATAGATGACACCCTGTACTAATTGGAACAAATGCCAACATGTTTGTGAGGTTGGCCCAAATGTGCCCAAATGTGCCAGCAGAGAGGAGGAGCTCATAGCTTATGAAGTCAGTCTTTGCAAGCAGCAGTGAAGTGAGTGCATTTGAAACTTGATTCCTCAATGACTGTGCTGACAGATAAGCCCATTGGTGTGATTGCTGTTGAAACTGCAGTGTTCAATTCCTCTGAGATTAACTTTGTAAACCCTGGACAGTCATTTCCAATAATCATGGGTACAGGTAACTTAGATACAGTGTTGGGTAAGTTACTTTTAAAAAGTAATCAGTTACAGTTACTAGTTACTTTCAAATAAATGTCATCAGTTACAGTTACTTATTACTTTTATATAAAAAGTAATTAGTAACTGTAACTGTAATGCATATTACTTTTCATATTACCTTATATTACATTTGATAACATGGTTGTACAGTCGAACCTCAATTATCCGAACCAAATGGGAGACAAGAGATTTGTTCGGATAAGTGATAGGTTTGGATAAGCGAGTTTCTATTAATTTTGCTGTTAAAAATGCATTTTGCACTTTGCAGTCACATAAAAAAAGAAACAAGAGAGATGTTAAGCAAAAATTGGTTTTATTTTGTAATATTTTGTTTTTATTAAATTAGCATAAATGAAAAAAAGGTAAAACAGTATCAAAATCTTGAATTTATTTTGTTTTAAAATATTCAGTGATCACTTTCTGTTTTGCCCCTTCATTTCATTTTTTTAAAGCCTTCTGTTTCAATTGGTGTAAGAGAAGTGTGAGTAGGTAGTCACACTCTTGTTGAGTCTTGAGCCAAAGGATACAAGATTCAAATGCTGAAACCACTTCACTTGCTGTGGGAATAGCATTCACATTGCCATCCTCTGGATCATCATCCTCTATCGGCCCCTGTTTTGACTGGTCCTCTGATGCTATTGCGATTATGTCTGCATCAGTTAGGTCCCCGTAGCCCTCATCATCCATGTCAGCTTCAAGTCACTGTGTGATGTTTTCCTCAGGAATCTGTAACTGGTCTGCCAGCTGAATTACCCCATTTATAGCTTTGTCCTGCTTTGAAACTTCAAGTAGCTCCATCGCGGGTGAAAGCACTTGCGATCGGCTCCAGCATTTCTGGATGGTGTCCACTCGTACCTCAGCCCATGATTCTGAAAGGAGGTAGCAAGCATCCTTTATTGTTACTGTTTTAATGACATCAGCAAGTGGCAGACTGTCATTTTCCTCACACAGAACATTGCTTAGCAATTTCCCCTTATAGAGTCATTTTAGTGATGCCAGGATTCCTTGGTCAAGGGGTTGAAGTTTGGCAGTAGTGTTCGGTGGTAAAAATATGCACCGAATGCTAAGGTCATCTGTGGTCAGTGTTTCTGTGTCTGGATGGGCTCCCGCATTATCAATTAACAGGATGGCTTTCTGTGGGATCCCCAAGAATCTTAAACGTGAGCACACAGAGGGTACAAATTCCGCAAAGAACCAAGCTTTAAACAGTGCTGCTGTCATCCATGCACTGGACTGAGCATGGTCAAGAACAGGCAATGAGTCCATATTTATGTGCTTAAAGCACCACGGTCTGAGTGATTTTCCAATGACCAACAGTTTTAATTTATGACTACCACTTGCATTGCAGCAACCAAGAATAGTGAGCCGCTCTTTATTTTTCTTGTGTCCTAGAGTGAACTTTTCAGACGAGCTGGCTAATGTTTTGTCTGGCAACAGCTTCCAATAACAACCTGTCTCATCTGCATTATAGATTTGCTCTTGGGTCAGACCTTCATTTTCAATTGTTGCGGCAAGACGGTCTCTGTATGGTGCAATTGAGTCATCGTCTGCAGACATGAGCTCCACAGCAATGGATAGTTGACAAATCCCATGTCTGGCTTTAAATCATTGAAGCCAGCCTTTACTCGCTGTAAAGGTATCGTCTTCTCCATTTAAATTATGGTGGAACTGCATGGCTTTGTGCTTCAGGATCAGCCCTGATATCGAGGTGCCTCTTGCTCTATTTTGTATAAACCAGAGGTACAAAGTCCTGTCGAGTTGCTCGTCCTGGCAAGTCTTCATGGTCTTACGTTGGCCAGCATAAGATGTGTTTTCTATTGTTGCCGCTTATGCCCTTAACTTATATCTTGCTTTGTGCAGGTCAGAGACAGTGGATTTCCCAAGGCCAAATCACCTTGAAAAAAACAATGGCTTTCTCACCCACTGTCTAGGCAGTCCAAAATATGAATCTTTTGGGAGAGAACGCATCTCTTTCTTTCCTTTTCGCCCATTGTTCAGCCCAGCTGCTCAGCAAACAGTGCATTAACTTGCTCAGGTACCTCAAGCTTCTTAAGTACCTGTTGATCACACACTAAGTAAGTACTGCCAGCTGAACATGGTTAGCAGAACATGGTTAACACCTTAAACACTTGAAACACAGCTTCTGTTAGGCAGAGAAAATTTGGAGAATGCATGTAGAAAGGTGGGGGACACAATACAGGTTCGGTTGATCTGGAGATTCGGTTAAACGGGGGTCAAATAATCGAGGTTATACTGTATTTACTCATTAAACATAGCTATGTGCTCATGAAACCCCAAGAAGTGTATACAAGAAATAAAACAGATTCTAAAGACAATGAATATGTTAATTTATAACACAGTAACTATCTGACATTGCCAACCACAACAATCCATTTACAGTTCCAAAAATAAGAGCTCTATTAAGAAAAACATTCAAACACACACCCTGCATCTACTGCTGCCCTCCCCAATCTCTCCTCCCCCACAGCAGAATCCTGGGTTTGCCAGCCACTGCTGTCCCTGACATTTTTCATTTCCATAACACCTACACTCACCCTCCAACACACACGCGCACACACACACTCCCTGCATCTACTGCCAGTGCCCTGGTGATCTTTCCCATACAGCTGTATATTCTGACAGTGCCAGCCACAACTACCCCTTTTCATACCACCCTTACCCCACTGCTACACACCCTGCTGCATCTTCTGCACGTGGCGATCTTTCCTACATCTAGCATGTATTCTCCTCCTGACCATGCAAGAACCACAATTACCCCTTTAAATTTCTATAATAAAATCCCACCCTCACATAGCTCCTGCTACACTCACACACATGCACCCTGCAGATCTACTGCCCTTCCTTGCCTTGGTGATCTTTTCTCATTTCCCCACAGCAGCCTGAATCCTAACTTTGCCATTGCCAGCCACAGATCCACCTCACATCATATACAATAAGTTCCACCAGCACACACCTGCTTATCCCAACAAAATTGAAACATTCTTTCCCACAGCTGAACCTTGACTTGCCACTACCACTGAGACACAGTTATAATTATAACTAAGTCTGCCATGACTATTATACCACTGCCAGTATGTCACAACTGAAGTCAGACAGTGTCACTTACAATTGAATTATCACACAACACAAAACACTTGTTGCACTCTGATACATATACCTTCGATGAGGATTTTCTTTGAGATGAGGCAGGTGATGGTAATAGACCTGGCAGGTGGACAGACAGACAATCAAATGGCCTGCTGTGGCAGTTTGGCACATGTGGTGTTGATGGAAATAAGCACTGAGCCCTGCCTGCAGATGGACTACTTGCTTTTTTCCCTACAACAGCTATTCTGGCCCCAATTCCCTCAGGGTTCACAATGGCTACAGAAGAGGGCCACGACTGATGACAACCATGGGTGTAGCAAGCTATCTATAAATTGTTCATCAGCTGGCCAATCTGGTGCCCCCTGAAACAAATTTCAATAATTCCTATAGTGATTCTTAGCCGAAGCAGAGCATAAGTAGTATAATTTGTATATCAAATGTTGCAAAATGATATATTTAATAATAAACTGACAAATAGAGATGCAGCAAATTACATTTCTGCCAATGAAGTGGCAGTGAAGTGGCCAATTTCACCACATGGAGTAATTCATGCAATTTTCTGCATTAGGTGGAATTTTGCCAAGGTGAAATTTTGCCTTCTGTGGGCAAACTTTCACTGTGGAAGGTGAAATTTCACCGTTCCACTGGGCAGAATTTTGCTGTGAAATTTTTCATTTCACTCCTCGAGACGGGTGAAATTTCATGGATTACTCTGCAAAGCAAATTTCTCTCACTTTGCCCACCACTACTGACAAATAAAATGATGTTTTCTGACTTTTATTTGCACAGCACATGTTACAGATATAGAACAAAATGGTAATATTACTTGCATGCTGAAAATAGAAAATAAAGTTAGAAATGATTTTTCAATTGTAGGTCTTCTTCTGGAATTTTCTAAAAAGAGAAAATGGAGGTTCGGGAAATAAGAGAAATATATGTGAGGAAAGAAAATAGGGGGAGGCTGTAGGAGAAAATATAGAATAATACATGAGGTGGTGTGCTTAATGAGATTTTACACACACCTGAGGTGTTGGATGCCACATAAATCCTGAGAGCGAAGCTCAATGGGTTTATTAAGCATCCAACACAGATGGTGTGTGTAAAATCTTGAATTAAACACATCACCTCATGTTTTATTTTGTATAATTGCTAGGGAGCATTTTTTTTCACCACAGCAATTATATAAAAAGCCACATACCCATGCAGCTGCCATCCCAGGGTTTCAGTGCAGTCTGCTGTCAGAGCTTCACTGCTGAAACATTTTGTTTCCTCCTTTTTTTCTTTGTTGATTACAGCTTAGACATAATAGTAGACATAGGCTAGGTATTTACTTTCTTTTTAAGTTAACTTACCGACACATGCCAGTTACAGTGAAGTGTGCAGGCATGCAACACTACAGAAAGGCAGAGAAGGAGAGAAGAGCTGGGGTTGGTGTGTGTGTTTACCAAGGGAAAGCCGGTGTCTGTTTACTGTTATAGCTCATGGGTTATAATGGCAAATTATAACCCAGTTTCCCTTAGGGAAAAATTCTAGCCAGTTATTATAAAGTGATAATAGTTATAGTAAGAATACTGTAGAATCTGGAAAATGAAAAGGAGTTGATAGGTATGAAAAGGCAGAGTAGCAGTGAATGAGCTGAGGAGTCCTGAAGTGGGGACTAATTAACAAGACCTAGAAAGAAGGTGAAAGGTGAAAGCTGTGTGCACACTCATTTTCATTTTCTACAAATTAAAGAAATACTCAGACTGAACAGGCCAGTGATTTACACCAGATCTGTGATACAGTACAGAGACAACCAGTGCAAAAACACCTCACCAGAACCATTCAGCCTAACAACATTTTCTGTAGTGAAACAACTGACAAAAACAACCCCAACACCCAAATGCAATGAGACTATAACCATGTAGAAAGCAATGATGTAATATATGATGTTACCTTGTAGTCATAGCCATTGTGTTAGAGCAGAGACCTTGTAGGGCAAACCACTATTGGGTCAAAATTCCTAGGCTAAATGTTACAAGTCTGCATGTCTTTGCTCTAGTTGTTGTGCCATGGGTTTGCACCATCACATATCTTGGCAGCTCATAATAGCTAGACGCTGCAACTGCTCAAACCTGAATATCATCAAGGCAACAAAAAATGGCACTTGATGGCCATGAAATGTTGCCTAAAATTCTGATTGTGAAAAAAGGCCAAAAATGGTAGGCAACTTGCATTCAGTGTGCAAGGTGAAGATGCTGGGTGTTTATACAGTGCTTATCAGAAGGCAGTTTTTCTTTTAGCCTGATGTTATAATAAATCGAGCATGCAGTCAGTTGAGCAACCTTTGTTTACACTGAAACCTGAATATTAAAAGACACCTGCACAATCTCTGGATTTATGTGATGTCATAAACCTTTTGAGCTTCACTCTTGAGGTGTATGAAGTCACAGGAACCCCTTGATGGATTACAGCAACCATAACAGATGGATTCCCATCTGTTATTTTATTTATATTACTATTTATATTACAGTAACTAGTTACTTTTAGGGAAAAGTAATCTTATTACAATTACTTATTACTTTATTTTAAAAGTAATCAATTACTATTACTAGTTACCTAGAAAAATAATCAGATTGCAGTTACTAGTTACAAGTAACAAGTTACTACCCAACACTGCTTAGAAACAAGCCCCACTTTCATCTGGTGTGACACCCCATTAATATTCAGGTCACTTGTATGGTAAGATAATATCATGTGCTGCTGTGGATGCAAATGACACCAGTACCTGGTCCTTTTATAAAGTGTTTTCTCAGCACTTCAACATGCACTAGGGTCTGTCTGCTTCCAAATCAATAAGTCCCTTTACAGTCTTATCTCCCACCTTGGCATTCTTAAATACTTGTCCCAATTTGCTAAGGCCATATCTGCTTCAGTGTTACCTTCCTTGTTTTTATGGCAGTTTCTTGCGATATGGCCTGGTTTGTTACAGTTATAACAAATAAAGTCTTTGGGTCAGATTTGTTGCCCCCACCAGAGTTTTTATCTGATCTGGAGTTAAATAGGGAAAAAGAAGGTCTTACCAGTGCTTGACTGCTATGTCACTGCTGCATGGTCTGTCTGGCCATCTGACAGTCCTCGGCCAAAGAAACAGACCTTTCCCCACTTTCTGCTCAGTGTTCTTTCACCCAGAGCTGTGCATCAGTAGGCAAGATGTTGATTAATTGCTCCATTGCAAATGTGTCAGTGTTCTGTGGAACAGTTTTGCCCTCTGGTTGGAGTCAATTAATAAGGAGTTCTCTGAGTTGGGTGAAGGCTTCCTGAGGATTGTCGAGTGAGTCATACTTCAGGGACTGATATTTTTGTCTGTAGGTCTCCTGAGATGTCGTATCTTTTCAGGATTTCTCTTTTCAAAAGGTCATAGTTTTCTGGCTGTGCAGTGTCCATACTGCTGTAGACAAGTTGGGCTTTACCTGTCAGGTAAGGTACCAGTTTGATTGCCCATTGCTGCTTTGGCCACTGGCAGGCTCCGGCAACCCATGCAAAAGTTGTCAGGTATGCTTCAGTATCATCCGAGGGACACAGCTTTGTAACTGTAATGTCTTTTTAAGTTGTTTGTGTCTTGTTTCTCTGCTGGACCAGTTCCAGATTTCCCAGCTTTGATAACTTGCAAGGCATCCATCCATCGCTGCATCTCTTCTCTTCTATGCTGCTTCTGTCACTGCATTTCTTCTTTTCTCTGCTTCTCGAGTTGCTACATTTCTTCTCTTCTCTGTTTCTCCATCTCTTTTTGTTGTATAGCCCACCTTTGAAAAAAGGCAGTCAGGCTTTCAAGTTCTGTCACTGTTTGTTCTGTTTTTTCCATAACTGGTGCTGGCTTTACAGTCTCAGCTTGGATTTCTGTCTCTGCTAGTTGCCATCTTTCTGGTAATGACTCTTGGGCTTGCTGCTGCAGAATCCATACATTTCTGCTATGCGTCCCTTGTATCAAGTCCAGGACCCACGCACAAAACTCATGGCTTAGAGTATGCACAGCATAAATCCCACATCTTACGCCATCAGTTGTCAAGGCAAATGTCAGGAAGCATAGGAAAACCAGGAACAGTTGTAAAATTCCCAACTAACATTTTATTATCAATAGCAGTAAAATAAAAAAAATATTCAATATAACCATTTACAAAAACAGTACACACAGAGAAAATAAAGTCCTTCATCTGAGGATACCTCTAATTCCAAGTTTCATTTTCTCAGTCTCACTCACTCTAGCAAAAGCATCTTATTTCTGCATCCTGAGCTTGTTAAGAGACCAGAACCATGTAAGTTTCTTTCCTTGCAAGTGCAACAAAATAGAACATGATTTACCAGAACTGGCATCTTGTTGACAGCTCTGCAAAAGAGTGTGTGCTGCATGTCAAGGTTAACCCCCTAAATTCCAAATCTTTTTGCAATCATTTCAACAGTATAACTATATACAGTTTCAAACTAAGGGATCCCAGTACCACTTATAGTTTCACACAAAAATTCACATACATTTTTATAAACACAAATACTCAATGGGAAAGAAAAGAGAGAAACAGCAAGTGAAGGCAGAGAGTTAGTGAGAGGTGGAGAATCGCAAGACCATCAGAATGATCATTAAATATGTCTCATGAGTACATTTGGTTGGCCAACCAGACAGACAAGAGACAGAAAAGGAGAGGACAGAACAAATCATTGTGTTTAACTCTTTCTGTGTAGCAAATGGGACAGGGTCATATTCAGCCCTGTCATGCCACCCAATTCGCTGTGCCATGTAGTTGGTGTAGTAGTAGTAGTAGTAGAGGTTATTTATTTTGGGTGCTCTTCCCTGTAGGTACAGGGCACCCTTACAGAATATGAAACAAACAGCATTAGGACACAGCATACATAAAATTCTTAATACAATACATATAAAATCAGTTAAATTCAACCTTTAAAATTCATACAAGCCAATTTCTAAGCTGTTTAGTTGTTTAAATATATTTCTAAGACCCTAAAGGCCTGTTGGAAGAGGAATGTTTTAAAATGTTTTTTAAAAAACCTCTTGGGAAGGTGCCTCCCAGAGGTACCCCGGCAATGAATCCTGAAGGACCGGGGTGGTCACCTCGAATGCCAAGTCCCCAGAAGATTTCAATCTAGCTCTAGATACCTTCAGTAGAGCCTCCCCTGCTGAACTGAGAGAGCAATTTGGGGTGTAGGGATGCAGAAGCTACTTCAGGTGGCCCGGACCCAACCCATGTAGGACCTTATAGGTCAAAAGATCTATTTTAAAGGTGATGCACCAGTGCACTGGCAGCCAATGTAGTTCACTTAGCTCCTGAGTAATATGACTGAACCTTGAATGTCCAGTCAACAACTGGGCCACCACGTTCTGTAAAAGCTGCAGGTGCTGCATCACACCTCCTCTGACCCCAAGGTAGAGTACATGACAGTAGTCAAGCCTTGAGGTGACAAAAGCATGTACCAGCATTACTAGGTCATCAGGGGAAATAAGGGATTTAATTTGGGTGATGTTCTGGAAATGGTAGAAACTGGTCCAGACAACAGACGACACCTGAGCTTCAAGTGTCAGCTCATTGTCCAGAACATCACCCAAATTCTTCACCTTAAGGAAGGCCTTCAGTTCAGTCAGACCTTTGAAAAGCCCTACCCTATCCCCAGAGCTCCCCACTCCCCCCCCATTGACTTGGACCAACCACCAGCACTTCAGTCTTCCCAGGTTAAGATCCAGCCAGTTCAATGACATCCAAGCCCGGATCTTGGATTAGCAATTATTCAGCACACTGACCATGTCAGATCTTCTGGGTGTAAAGGACAGGCAGAGCTGTGTATCATCAGCATAGCAATGAAAACTCAGCTCATACTGCCTTATGACCTCATCCAGGGGCAGCATGTACACTGCAAACAACATGGGGGAGAGGACAGAGCCTTAGGGTACTCCACACGGTAGGTTCATTGGGCCTGAGGAGTAATTCCCCAGTACCACCCTCCGAGATCTGCCTCAAAGAAAGACTCGAACCAGCTGATGACCTTGCTGGTGAGTCCTACATATCCCCTCAGCCTGTCCTACAACTCCCCATGATCCACAGTGTCAAACGCTGATGAGAGATCAAGGAGAGCGAGAATCAATCGCTCTCCTGTATCCCTTGCCCTGAGCAGGTCATTCAACACCTTAACCAGTGCAGTCTCTGTGCTGTGCATAGCCCTAAATCTGGACTGGAATGGTCTGTAAATCTCAAAGTCGGTGAGGTGATTCTTGTTTTGTTCCATGACCACCTTCTCAAGAACCTTCCCTAAAATGGGAATGTTCAGGATAGGCCAGTAATTCATCAAGATGTCGAGGTCAAAAGATGTTTTTTTTTTTTAACAGAGGCTTCACCAGAGCTTGTTTAAGAGACAATGGGAAGACCCCTGTTGCAAGGGAACTGCCGACAAACCTTGCAGAAACTGGGCCCAGTATCCCTATGCAGCTAACAAGTAATCACGTTGGGCCTGGGTCAAAGTCACAGAACATTAGTTTAAGCCCCAAGATCACCCTGCAGACCTCCATCATTGTCATTGGCTGGAACTCTCCCCAGGGAGACCGAGAACAACTGCCCACCCAAGGTCCACCACAGTTGGATGATAGTATTCCGCTAGGAGAAATCTCAGCCCTAATGGAGGACACTCTGTCTGAGAAGAACCAAGCAAACTTCT
The DNA here is from genome assembly GCA_016271365.2 of Neoceratodus forsteri. Taxonomy (NCBI): domain Eukaryota; kingdom Metazoa; phylum Chordata; order Ceratodontiformes; family Ceratodontidae; genus Neoceratodus; species Neoceratodus forsteri. Next base: position 1,170,257,981 of record CM057455.1, on the reverse strand, counting down.
CACACATATGATCAGAAAAGGCTCTATAGGGTTCTAGACAGGTCAGATGTAATAGCATGTCTACAACCCAAAAGAGCAGAGCTGGTCGATTCTTCCCAGCTGCAATCATCCTGGACATAAAAGCTGCATTTTTTTTGGATGATTGCATTCTGATACTCACTGTAATAAACAATCAGAAACAGCTTGTCCTCCTGGAACCTGGTCTTCCTCCAACACCTCTCTACTCTCCGCCCCCTGGTTTTCAGCATCCTCAGCTCACCATCAAACCAAGGCAAGCCAAGGCATGAAACCAGTGGGCATATATGGATCAGCACCAGATAATCCAGGATCTCCATGACAGCCCTATTATAGGCCATCATGGCATTCCCCAGACCATCCATGGAAGCCTCCAGCACAGACAAAATGTTCAGTTCCAGCATCAGTCCCGCTGGTCGCAATCCTCGCGGAGTTACAACATCAGCCAACTGACCCTGTGCTCATCATTGATGCTCCTCCTGAAAATAGTTTGCCAGATGGACTGATGGTGAGAAAGGAGTGATGCCTCCTTCTGCTACCCCCTGGAATAGGTGAGTAACTGTGAGGGTGAAAAATGAAATAGAGAAACCCACCGCCATAGGGAAAGGACGAGTGCTGGCACAAATCTTTCATGTTGACAGTGTGACAGGAGTGGACCCTACTTTAACCACTGCTACAGAGATAGATCCTGGATTGTTTCACTTTGCAGACTCACCCATACCTGACCACTACCAGTGGAGCCTAAGTAACAAGTTGACCAAACGCTGAAAGGTATTTTCCTTGAATGAGTGGGATGTGGGCTGCATCTGTGGAGAAGAGCACCATATTTGACTGAAAGATGACTGCCCTTTTCAAAAGAGATCCCTTGACTGGCCCCTGGGGACATTGACAATGTCCACCACAGTCTCCATGAACTATTGGTGGTGGAGCTTGGGTTCCATGTCATAACAGCGAACCAAAATTAGCAACTCACACAAGAGTGAGCACATCCAGGTGAACACAAATACCACACACAACTATATGCACCAAATACTAAATCGGTGCATATCTAAATACATCCTCCACATAACCCTGTTGTTGGGGGCAAGCCCTCTGTACCCCTCAAACTATTATAATTGTCTCTGAGGGGGGCAGACATTGGAGGAAATGCAAGGGGACTGAGGACAGCAATAATTTAAAAAAAAAAAAAAACACCTGCTAAAAACAAAATAAAATACCTGTCCGTAGTCCCAAACCCTGGACCACCACCACTGCAGCAGATGTCCCTCCCTGCTACGCTACACAGGAAGCTCGACGGGATCATGCTCATGTTAGCCCATCCTTCTTCCTCCCACTTCTTTCCATCCCTTCCTTCCATCCCATCTCTATTCCCTCCGCTCGCTGTTTTTTCTCTCCCTCCCTCGCTATTCCCTCCTTCACTATCCTTCTAACAGTCACCGAACCTGAAAGTGACCAAAACGATGTGCTCATATATAAGTCGCTCATTTTGGTTCGCTCTTTCGATATGATACCAGAGATTACAAAGGAATCAAGGCGTCCTTACACGTTACCCATAGTGGTGGCCCACAAGAAAAATGGCGCCCTCTGAATGTGCATTTGATTACCGTACTCTGAACAAGAATACAGTGCCTGACCAGTATGCTGTGCCTCATGTGGAGGATGCCTTGGCTAGCTTGTCAGGGAGCCAATGTTTTTTTGGTACTGGGTCTGCATAGTGGCTATTATCAGACCCCAATGGCAGAGGAGGATAAAGAGAAGACAGCCTTCATCTGCCCACTGTGGCTCTACCAATTTGAGAGAATGCCCCAGGTAATATCAGGGGCTCCATCTACCTATTAGAGACTGATGGAAAAGGAAGTGGGAGATATGCATCTACTGGATGCAGTTGTGTACCTGGGTGATTTGATTGCATTTGGAAGGACTTTAGAAGAAGACAAAGCCTGACTCATGAAAATGTTGGACAGGATGGAGGAGTTCAGCTTGAAGGTGTCCAATAACAAATGGCAGTTCTGCCAGACCTCTGGGAAATATATTGGCCATATTGTCTCCGCTGACAGTGGAGACCCTTACTACCTGACCAGGCCTCACAATCTTAAAGCTTTGCAATCATTTCTGGGATTTTGTGACTACTACAGATGTTTTGTAAAAGATTACTCAATGGTTGTTTGTCCTTTGACTGATATCACCCAGGGGTATCCACATACCTACCAAAAGAAAGCCCATTCCAGGAGAAATCCTTCTCAAAAGGAGTACTGGAGAGTAAATGAGCCTTTTGGTGATTGCTGGACAAAGCAATGTGAAACAGCTTTTAGAGAAATTATCAAATGTCTCAATGAAACACCTGAGTTAGCCTTTGCAGACCACACCAAGCCATAAATACTACATACTACCTGGCCCAGTCCTCGCAATCTTAAATCTTTGCAATAATTTCTGAGATTTTGTGGCTACTACAGATGTTTTGTAAAAGATTACTCAATGGTTGTTTGTCCTTTGACTGATCTCACCCAAGGGTATCCACCTACCTACCAAAAGAAAGCCCGTTCCAGGAGAAATCCTTCTCAGGAGGAGTACTTGAGAGTAAATGAGCCTTTTGGTGATTGGTGGACAGAGCAATTTGAAACAACTTTTAAAGAATTTATCAAATATCTGATTGAAGCACCTGTGTTAGCCTTTGTAGACCCCACCAAGCCATAAATACTACAGACAGATGCCAGTTTGAGTAGTTTGGGAGCTGCCCTGTACCAAGAGCAACCAGAAGGACTTCACCCAGTGGCATTTGTCAGCTGCACTCTAACCCTTTCTGAAAAACTGCACCCCTATGCACAAACTCGAGTTCTTTGGCCTCAAGTGGGCAGTAACTGAAAAAGTTTCATGACCATTTGTATAGAGCCCATTTCACTGTAAGAACAGATAATAATCCTCTAGCTTATGTAAACACAACAGCCAAGTTATATGCAGCTGACATCGGTGGTTGTCTGCTATCTCAACTTATAACTACAACTTGGAGCACCAAAGTGGCAAAAGCAATATTGATGCTGGTGCATTATCCAGGTGATCTCACATTAACCAGCCAGAGCCAAGTGTGAAGCTTTCAAGTACTACAGTCAAGGCCATGTGTTTGAAGTTTGATACCGCTGACCATGTCACCCCTGCTCACCCTGACATGGGCATTGATATGCTGGAAACCTCCCCTGAAGTCATTCCAGCTGCATATTTCAGTTCCTCAGGCCTGAGCCAGTTGTCATTGCCCCAGCCGAGTGAGTCAGGACTGAAACAAGCTCAGAGAGAGAGACTGTGTGTTGCAGGGAGCAACGTGATCATTAGAGAGAGGGCATGATGCAAACCAAGTACCCCTAACTCACCCAGATGTAATGCTGTTACTGAGGGAGTGGAGCAAGTTGTGATTGGAAGATGGACTTTTAATATGCACTAGCCTTGACAGTGGCCATCCTGAGTTTCATAGAAAGCAACTGGTACTGTCATGGAAGTACAGAAAAGCAGCCATCAAATCCTTGCATGATGATATGGGTCACTTAGGGTTCGAATGCACCTTGGACTTGGTAAGAGCCTGATTCTATTGGCCACGAATGACAAAAGACATTAAGAAGCATTGTAAGACCTACCTCAGATGTATAAATAGAAAGACTCTGCCAAAGAAAGCTGCACCCCTAGTAAACATAAAAACAAGTGGACCATTAGAGTTGATATGCATGAAATTCTTTTCTTTAAAGCCTGACAGCAAGAACATGTCCAATATTCTGGTGATAATGGACCACTACACGTTACACCCAGGCATACCCCACCAAGGATCAGAATGCAAGCACAGTGGTGAAAGTGTTGCAACAATATGTTAATCACTAAGGCATCCCCCAAAGTATCCATTGGGACCAAGTGAGAGACTTTGAAAGCTGACTGCTCAAAGAGTTCCTTGCATCTTATGGTATTAAAACGTCTCACACCACACCATACCACCCACAAGGGGATCTTTAACCTGAAAGCTTTAACAGGACTCTGTTGGACATATTAGGCACCTTGGACCCTGCTGAGATGTCCAAATAGAGACGAAAAGTGTGCTCATTAGTACATGCCTACAACTGTACTAGAAATAATGCCACCCAAAGGTCACCTTTCTATTTAAAATTTTGGGCAAGAAGCACGACTGCCAGTAGGCTTATGTTTTGGAGTCTCAGCCGATGGAGCCTTTGAGGAAATGTACCCAGAGTACACAAGGAGGTTATGGCAACAATGCAAAAAGCATATTAACTTGCCTCTGAAGCTGGAGCTAAAAACAATCAAGGAAACAAGTACTGCTATGATAAAAGAGTCTGTTCCCAGGTACTACAAGTAAGAGATCTTGTCCTCCTACGAAACGTGGGTCTGCATGGGGAGCACAAGATACAGGACCATTTGGTGCCAGAAGCTTATATAGTGGTGGAACAAATGCCAGACATGCCTGTTTACAAGATCTGTCAGGAACATGGTAGAGGCCTAGAAAAGACTGTACATACAGTAGGAAACATATCCTACCCATCGGAGAAACTGTGCCTGATCTCCCCATTGAAAGTGAATGCCCAGTGGCAAGAAGACTCAAGACTCATAGTCAAACCACCCAGCAGCAACATGAGACAGCAAACTGTGATCCTAGTACCCCAACTGCAGTACCTGCTCCAGACCCTGTGACTGATCAGTCAGACAACAGTGATGACAATATCTCATACTGTACCCATGTGTCTAATCTGATCCATGACGGGTCGTCGACAAAATATTTGTCGAATGACCCAACAGCAAAACCGGCAGGTCAACTGCATTTTGTAGTCAGCTGCTGGTTTGCAAATGCCACAAGTGTTTTCTTCACATGGAGGGCTGTGCCCCAACTTAGGATTCTCAACTCTGAGTCGTAGCTGAATTGTAGCTGAATGGGGGGGGTGCAGGACCCCCTACAGACAGTACTGGGTGCCAGCAGGTTTCCTACAGCAACGTGGCACTGCTGTCACTGTAGGGGACTCCGCTGTCGACATGTCGACGTCAGGGATGTATACCTGCCTAATCTACCCCCAGATGTCTCACCTGCAAATGGACTTGAAAATCTCAGGGCCGTCCACAAGTACCACCCCTGTTGAGGACTTTGTAAATATTGAACTGCCTTACCCATTGAACCCTGAAGCTGCACCCTTTGTACTGGAGGAAATTTAAGTCGAGCAAGCTGCAGAGCCTATAATGGATAATGCATAGGACTTGCATTGCAATGAGACAAACTCTGTTATTCCTGACAATGCCCTTGTGCTGGACACAGCTGGAAGAGGGAACACTACCTTTTCCTGAGGGAGATGCACTGTTGTCCAGAAAGTCTGGTAGACAGCCCAAGCCCATTATTAAGCTCACTTATGACATCCTTGGTGCCTCCTTCTGATACCCCTTTCATGTGATTCATAAGCACATTTCCCCTGTTATATACACTCCAATGTGTTGCAAAATGGTCCGAGTGGGAAAGTGTACTTGTCTGCCAGTAACTACTGTTGCTAGATAGGCATCAAATGGCTATCTAGAAAGTCTTTATTAGGTATATATGCGTGTAAATAATATTGATAGTTAGGCATTAGGTGTTAGAAATGTATATAATGTTGCTTGAATGTTATTCCTGCACCAGCTGGACTTACGGACTATATGGATAATGTCTTGGTAAGGCACTAAGAATTTGACAAGGGTAGTGTGTAAGCGCCCCCCCTCCAGATCTGGGGTTTACCTTTGGTGGGCGACTGTCCCATTGCTGTCCTCTGCTTCAAGTCCCCAAGACTCTTGAAATGGGACTGGAGGGCTATGTTCAGGAGCCTGGAGTGGGATTTGAGCCCTGGCTCCCTATAGATCTTCGCAGCATCTGCTGCCATATCTCCCTGTTTTCTCGGCTGATGCAAAGAGGGGAGCTGAGGTCCAATATGCTCTTTGTACCTCTGAGTGTGTTTCATCCAGTCCAGCAGTGGCCTTGAGGAATGGACTGGGATGTAAACAAACATGGCCATGCATGAAGCAGCTGCACATGCATGGCCCTGAGTCTGAAAGGAGCCGTGGCTCCCTTAACTGTTTTGAAAGGGTGACTTTTAGTTTGAAGCCCCAATAGTTAAATGGGGCTATCTACAATGAAATGAGAGGGTTTCTTGGCACCATTAGAGCAGGCTGAGCCAGGGCACATAGTTGTTAGCCCCTGATTGGGCTTAGTGATAATGTTATAGGTTGCAAACTGTAAGCAGCAAAATGTAAATAAATGTGGTGGCCCCCATTAGTCTCCCTGTCTCTGGGGGTATTGGGAAATGTGAAAGGCACCTTTCTGAGCTCGGGAAATGACTGGCCAATCAAGTGGGGAGAGAGGGAAAATATATAAGAGGCTGTGCCCTGATACTTGGGAGAGAACGAGAGAAGTCCAACAGAGACTTATGGAGAAGTCCAGCAGTGACTAGGAGAGTAGGTGACAGTGTCAGGTGGCTGCCCCAGCCTGAGGGATATTCTGGGTGTGGATAGGCCCCTCCAGAAGAAGAATATGCCAAGTGCCTACTAGCAAATTTTCCCAGCAGTGAAGAAACTGGTCTGTTAATATGTGTTTCCTGTAGGGAGTGAGTTGAGTTGCTGCTCTCCCAGTTGTAAGCCTGTAACCTGTCTTGAACCATGTGAACTGTTGCCCACCTGGAGAGAAAAGTTATTTGGACTGAGTTAGAGATTGTTTCAGGAGCCCTTCTGTATTGCAGTGCAAGTGGGACCTGTGAGTCCAGCTGAACATCTAGGGCACCACTGTCTGCCGGGTACCCTGTCTCAACAAAAGGCCTTAGAGGTGAAGAATATGAGAGACTTTAGAGGGAAAGACAATTAAGGGCTTTAGCGGTGAAGATGACAAAAGGTCTGAGAGGTGAATATGATGAAAAACCTGCCCCAGGTGAATGGTGAAGCAACTGCCGCACATCCCAGGCCTGCTGATGTGTTGCATACAGACACTGTCTACTGCAACCAGAGCGGTACTGCTAATCTGTGTTTTTCTCTACACCCCCTTGGCCTTCAAAAACTGTAAGTACTTCTGGGCTGCAGCCTTGAGGAGTTCTGCTGCAATTTAGTCAGTTAGACAGTTTTACAGGGGGTGAAGTCCTGGGCAGGACTTTGTAATCTTTGGAATAAACCCAGGCAGAAACTTGAAAATTTACTGGTTTGCTGTTTTGAAATTTCATTGGGCCCTTTTCCAATGCCCTGCAAGTTCATGTTTAAAACTTCTGTTCTCCAGTCTCCTAGCATTCAAGGTGTGCCATCCCTTCATCCTCTGGTTAGCCACCAGCAACCTGGTGAGGTACCCACCACAACATACTTTTGTCAAACCATTATGGCTGTTGGGGGGAAGCCAGGTGCACCCACATTGGAGTACAACTATTGAACAAAACCTATTGCTTGTTAGACTGTTTTCTTCCCTTTTCCCCCACCCTATAATAAATGTGAATGCTTGTTGATGTTACAATTCATATTTCTGGTATTGCTTGGAGTACATCAGTGCTGTGTGGGGAAGGTACCGTGGGGAAGTTATTGTATTTTTCCTGGGGTGTGGTAACCTTGTGTTTATTCATCAGGTACCCCATATCACTACCCCAATTAGAGGCACTGCACCATTCTACTACTGTGTAGCATACCCATCAGTGAACCCAGGCCAGCCCCCTCGGGAGGTGTGGACAGTTGAAACCCCAAGGGCCCTGGGACAGCCAAGTGGTAAGTAGAGGACTGTTACAGAATTGGTACTATATTTTTACTGTAATATGTCCAGTAGCCCACCCCCTCCCCTGTGTCTGGGGGTATGAATTGTAGTAAATTCCATGGGGAAGGGGGACCACAACAGAATCATCAAAGATGACTTACTTTAACCGGTTCTTCTGGACTGGGGTGTACTTCGGCTGAGCTAGAAAGAGACTGGAGTTAGTTGCAAACTACATACATTTTAGAAACTGGAGTCAAACTTCATTCAAATGAACAGCAGGATCTTTTTAATAAAAGAACCTCTCCATGGAGATAGCAAATTGATAGCAAATTAATAACCAGATCAGCTGGGGGACAAGTCCAATCAGACCAAGAGGACCACATTAAAGTTCAAAATGTCCTTGATCATTTGTTTCAGTGTCCATGCTCAGGGGCATTAAACAGACGACCCTCAACACTCAGGCAGCATACACATTCATGGGCAGCGTCAAACATAATTTTCCCACTGGCTACACTGTCCCTCTAACTGATAGCAGGACCCAAACTCGAAGGCTCCAAATCAATCAGAGTTCACTGGCCACACACTTTGGGGGCAGCTTATTCTCATTACAGTTATATTCGACTCCCATGACACGCTCCTGCGAGAATGCTCCCATGAACTATAGGCTGATCATCCCCATGGGGTGACTTAGCTCATAGTCGCTCCCACTGATCAGTCCTTGTATCCATGGCTCTACATATTCTTTTCAGGCCAGGGGTCCGATCTGACCAAGGCACTTCTCCAACTGATTCCATAACATGTACCCTGGGACTCGTGCATTGTGGCACTTCTCACACAGATGTGAAGTCATTCCCTCTCTCTGCTCTTACATCTTAGCTAGGACTCAGGTTCAATTCTCCTTCATGGCCATGCATTCCTCACCATGGATTAGGCATAGGATGTTCTCCCCCCCCCCGCATAGGGAATGCTAAAAATGGCCACCGCCATGTCTGAAGTTGTATCTGCTGTTTTTCCTTCTACCAAGAACCAAGAAGTGGGTCCCATGAGTGGGCAATTGGCCCTGCTCCTCTGACACCACCTCACGCCTTTCCGCTTGCACGCTCCCTCACTGACTAGAAAGGCACATCCCCCAGGGTACTCCCAAATGACATGCAGTCCCCTGGAAGCAGCAAGTTTAGCCTGTAAGTGCCTGGGCTTTGAAAATCACAAACAAATACCTAACGGTGTATGACCTAGTTTACTACTCTGATGTCCCAACTCTGGGTGGGGTGGGTTACATGTACCAGTGGAGCTGAGGAGAGTGGTGATCTAGCCCATTATACCTCTCCTTTTTTTTTCTTAAGCATTTCTTGCAGTTCCTGAAACTCACAGGCTTTCAGCCTTTTCCTGTGATCAGCAAAGCCAATAATCCTACCACAGAGGTGCGCTTTGAGGGCATCCCAGACTGTAGCCTTGAAGCTGCCTGGCATTGTATTTGCTTGCTGAAACATGATTATTTCATTAGCAAGCCACAGCATGAATTCCGGAAGATAGAGTAGGTAAGTGTCCATTCAGCACCAATTATGGTTTGGAGGGCAAGAACCAATGTCCATGATTAAGTGGGCACAGGCATGGTCAGAGATAATGATGGGTCTTAAGGAGGAGTGGTATATCCCCTGCATCTGATGCCTGGGTACCAGCAAAAAGTAAAGTCTGCTGGCACTATGATGTGTTGCAGAGTAGAACTTAAAGTCCCTTCTCTTGGAGAAAAGTTCCCACCAGAGCTCCAGAAGACCAAATTCTGCTGCCATAGCTTTCAAGGCTATTCTGGCTTTTGTAGTCACCATGGCCAGGCTTCTCAGTTTGTCTGCTATAGGGTCCCCAACTTAATTAAAGTCTCCACCCAACACCAAGCAGTCTCCCTGTTGCAATATCCCTGAGATCTCCTGAGAGATTTACAGGGAAAAGAATCATTTGAGTGATATGTGTTCCCTAACAGGACAGCCTGCAAGTTGACTGTGGCTTTGACCAGTATCCACCTGCCATCTTTAAAATGCACCATTGAAAGAACTTGGACTTTAAGACTCTTATGAAAAAGAATGGTCACACCTCTTGACTTGGTAGAATGTGAGCTGCCAACAACTAACGCAACCCAATCCCTAGTGAGCTTTTGTGTCTCGGTAGGGAGCAGACGAGTTTCTTATAGGAAGACAATATAATTAAAGTGTGAGAGCACCTATTTCCTTTTGATGGGTGAGTTCAGACCCTGGATGTTCCAGTTGATAATGTGGTAAGGGTTGATATCTAAAGCCATCTTGATGGAGGTAAGGGCAATTGTATGAGGGCCCCTGTCTCAAGTTCACCATCAAACACACACGGTGCACCTTCTCTTCTTTCTGGGATAGGGACAATAAATTTCCTGTAAAGACATCTGGTTGGGCTTGGATAACACCTATGGTGTTGGGAAGGGGGTGTGAAGAGGGATTTCTGAATTTGGTAACCACCCTTAGAACTAATGGATAAAACAACTTGTGTTCATCCCTATAAACTAACCATATATGAACATATGAACATACAAAAGTGCCAGCAGAAATAGGTCTCATGGTCTATCGAGTCTGCCAGTTTGTTTACAAACTGCTACAAGTAGAACCCTGTAAAGTGCTGTTATGAAATACTGTAACAGTAGATCTTCCAGGACGTGTCTCTTGCAGTAAGTCATAACTTATGGGAGTTGTCACCAGGTGAAGCTGTTTCAAGGCAGCTTTTTCAGCAGTCCTGTATAGGGGCTGCCCCACGACATCACTTCCATAGGTGGAGTATAACAGGGGGTGGCCCCTATTACCCTTTGTTCACCATCTGCTTCAGCACACACAGTGAGGACCGAGGTGAACCAAGGGATGAAGGAGTCCCAACCCAACATCTGGAGTTTCAAGGACTCTGAGAAAACCCAAGAATCAACAAAGGCAGGGGGACGGAGGGTGGGGCACTTACTGCAAGAGACACATCCTAGAAGATCTACTGTTATGGTAAGTTCTTATCTAGCTGCACTATCTTCCATGGACTGGTCTCTTGCAGAAAGTCATTATTTATGGGAGCTTGCCAAGCAGTAAGATCCATAGGGAGGATCGGCAAAGCTTGGAGCCGGGCATGAGGGTGCAACACAAGAAAGCAAAGAGGACTGTTAGAGAAAGAATGGAACAGAAAAGGCAAGCACAGTCCAGGCGAAAACCATGGAGGAGCTGCAGACCCATGCAATGGATAGCTATGTAAGCCCAGACAAGGGATGGCATCACAGAGCCATGGTCAAGTAAATACACGCCATTCCCGCAGGTGGCAAGTAAAACAATGATCCCTGAAGGGATAGAATGAATAGGGTCATGTCAATGATACAACCTGCTCTGCAGTGGTGCAAAAGGCAATAGCTTGCAGCAAGCACCCCCAGGGTATCCAAAGCACTGGAGAGACAGGCGGGGAGTCTGACAATCGATACAGAACAGAAAGCTGCAGGAGGCCAAGCACAATGATAAATCCTGATGAGGCAGGGGTCAACAGGACATGGCACGTAGACAATCCAGTCATGCTCCTGAAGGCATGGAAAGTACAGAAGGTAGTGAATAACCTGAAAGCAAGGGAACATCAAAGGGCTCCCAAAGGGAGAGTAGTAGAGGTCCCCAAGAAATCCACGTGGAGTGTCAAGTCCGGTAAGAGGAGTAGGCCTCCACATTATGCAGATGGAGTCCCCAATGCCTCCGAGGCCTGCAAGAGGAGGATAGGGAAGCTCTATGGAGAGGTTAAGGGGGTGCAGGCACAGGCCCGGGCCCAGGAGTGGTACAGGCAGGGGCCGAGGGGCTGAAGGGGCAAAGCCCTGGGAAGCCCTACCATGGCCTTGTAATGCCCTCTGGAACGAGGCCTGGGAATGTGGAGGATTGCCCGCAGAAGTGGGAGAAGGGGTCCGCAATGCACCATGATACAGATCCTGGATAGACTGTAGGGCGTGGCCAGAGGCCTGGAGAGAATCCAGAAAGGATTGGATACCGGCACCAAAGAGATGGTCCCCACAGAACGGGGCATCAGCCATTGACAATTGAACATCGGGGGCCAAATCCGACACCCAAAGACAAGCATGACGCTGCAATGCGACACCAGTGGCAGAGAGATGAGCAGCAGTATCAACCGCATCATAGCTTGCTAAGAGGAGGTGATGAGCAAGGGAGGGCAGGGTGGCCACCAACTGAGCAACCCATGCCGAGGCCGGTGAGGGTGGCAAGGAGAACAGCTCATCTGTAGCAGAGGCCACCAAGGCATGCAGATAGTGGGCCATATGGCCCAAATAATTAAGGATGTGTAGCAGTAGAGTACTGGAGGCATAGACCTTCTTGCCAAGAAGATCTAGGAGCCAGGACTCACTGTCTGGTGGCACCAAACTAGTATGGCAAGGCCGGGCAGCCCGACCGTGAGCCACCCCAATGATCATAGAGTTAGCCATGGGGGTGGCAGACAACCAGGGTGATCCGGGGGGCATGGTAAAGCCAGTCAGGCCCACAGAGCATGGGTGCAGCAGAAGTAGGGTGGTGCCAGATCTGGGTGATGGTGTTGGTATATGCCGGGATCATGGGAGGGATAACCCCGATAGGCTCAACCGGCATGCCAAGGTAGTCGTCAAGGTCCCGGTGAATGAAATCTGGACCCTCATCAGGAAAGTGAAGACATCCAGGATCTGCACAAAAAGATCCATGAAGGCGGTGGCCGAAGCAGTGGAGACATCTGGAGGGGTAGATGGGACATCCAGCAGCAGAAAGGAGACGAAGAAGGGGGAAACATGGTCTCCATAGTCTGAATCGCTGGTGTCCGAGCCTAGGACCCCAAAATGGTCCTCCCCATCTGAGACTCCAGGAGGAGAGGTCGAACACACAGGAGGAGGTGATGTCCAGGCAGGAACCGGAGGGTCTGGGCAAAAGCGCTTGGGTGGCGGTGATGGAGAGCAGCACAGCATGGGATCCTCTGGGGAGCCCAAGGCATGGCCATGGTCCAGGGAATAGAGGACCTCCGTGATGATGCAGGCAATGCCCGGCACCCGGGAATGGGGGAGGTCAGTGGAAGGAGGGCACCCAAGTGCGGTGCTTGGAGGAGGGCAGGGCACCACAGGGGTGGCCACTGGCAGACCCAGATAGGTGGCATCCTCAAGCCCATAGGGTGGCACAGGAGGAGGAGGAGCAAGAAAATTGGGGAGAGCATCTGGGCAATGGGCAGTGGGCACCAGAAAGTGATTGGCCACAAAGTGGGTGAAGGGCGACAGGGGACTAACCCCAACTGATGCTGCAGCTGGGTGCCTATGCCAGGGTGGGATGGGGGGAGACCCCAGTGTGGACCCATGTTCCGAGAAGGGGACAGGTACAGTGCACCCTTGGATGAATAGGAAAGCCACCCCATGGGAGGGGGCAGCATGCCAGGAGGTGCCGTCGATGAGGGAAGCAGCCCCGTCAATGAGGGAAGCATAGTCGGCCCGGTGGCACTGAGGGTTGAGGCGCTGGACGCCACAACTTGCGCCATGCTGGTGACCTGGGTTCGGGAACAAGCCTGGACTCACCAGGGGTCATGCAGGAAAGGGAGGATCGAGCATCCGGAGGACTGCCTTCCCTGTGGTGGGTTCGGGCTTCGTGCAGTGATCTACACCCGTGGAGGCCAGGTGTACCATCTGTGCCTGAAACACTAGGGGAGGAGCACGGCGGATGCCTGCGGTTTATCAGTGCTGGCATCATTGCACGTCTGGCTCCTGGGGGTAACAATGTAAAATCCTCTCCCGACAGCAGCATGAAAGCCACCGACAGATGACCGGATCAGTGGGTCAAACAAAGCCTGACAGTCAGGGACGAGGGCTTAGGGTGATGTGGTCTCCTCTCCTGGTTCCCCCCACTGGGGGAAGCCCCGCCATAGGGGGCAAGCCACGGTTCTCCTCACTTCGACGGTCACGGCGGAGGCTCGCTCCACCTAGATCCGTTGAGTGTCAGAGTACATGGCCTGAGGGGTGAGTACCCCCCATGCTGCAGAGGAGTGTATAAAGAAAATTAAAAAAAAAAAAAATGAGGGAAGCATAGCATGACTTCCCATCGAAGGAGGACACCTTCCCATTGATGAGGAATGCTCTGTCAATTATGGAAGCCATGTCGTCGACAAAGAACGCTCTGTTGACGGGAGAGGAGCTCCCGTCAATGAGAGAGAGTATCTAGGATGTTCCATCAATGGGGAAATGCATCCCGTTGATGGGAAAGAAGGAGCAACTAGCTCCAGTGATGGAGGGAGCTATCCCATTGACGAAGGACATGCCGGTGATGGGAGAATAGTGCCCGTCAACCAGACATGTCCCAGTGAGTGCTCCATTGATGGGGAAGGCCCCATCAATGATAGAGGGAGCAAGGAAAGCTCCATTGATGGGCAGAGCTGCCCCATCGACACAGAACACCCCATTGATGGCAGAGGAGCCACTGACAATGGAGAGGATCTGCAGGGGTGTGAGGAGTATGAGTCCTGCTCCCTCTGATGCCTGGAATGAGAGCTCCAACCTGGGGTACCCAGAAGACGGGTCCCCGAGCCTTGTTCCGATTTCTGAAGGGCTGCCTTGTCAGCCATGGAAGAGGATCCTTACCCAGGCTGGGCCAAGGAGCAGGGGGTACTGTGAAGGAACACAGGCCTGCATACAAGGAAAGCCAGGGAACTGTGAGGAGCACAGGCCTGGCCCTGACCCTAGAAAGGAAGAAAAGAACCAGGGCCTGGAAGCAGGCCACAGGCCCAGGAAGTAGAATAAAAATCGGGTTCAGGTTCCGTCGAAGACTGCAACTCAGGAGACTAAGATAGCTGCTGTGTGAGCTGAAGCCAGCAGGAAAATAAACAATGAGTACTAGGGCCTCTTTATACCTGCCCACGGAAGTGATGTCATGAGGCGGGCCCTATACAGGATCTGCTGAAAAGCTGCTTTTGAGACAGCTCTACCTGGTAGTAACTCCCATAAGTAATGACTTACTGCAAGAGACCAGTCCGTGGAAGATCTGTAGTTACACCACAAGAGCAATAGTATTAATGCAATTGAAAGTTTATTTATTTAGTTTTTGTTTACTGGGTAAGGTACACTAGGCAAACAGTTGCCTATCTTCAGGCATGACCTGGGTGAATACAAATTAGTAGATCATTACAGTGCAGACAATGATAACACCTAGTAACAACATTAAAACCAGAGAAGTACATTTCTGGGCACCGTACAAGAATTGGTGAAGAAATCCCTTGGAGTACAAATTCTATACAATTCCATACAATGGCAGTGAATATGGCAACAACTAAGAACAGTAAATGGCAAGAGGAAAAAAAAACACAACATGGCACATGCCTGAAAAGCCGAGAAGCATAAACGAAGGGTAAGTTGATGGAAACATTAAAAAGCAGTCAATTAAAAACAGGTAACAGAATAAACAAGTGCAAAGAACAGTCGATTAAAACAGGTAACAGAATAAACAAGTGTAAAGAGCAGGCAAATGTTGGTGGCTTGAGGTGTACTGTAGGCAGTGGTTAGGAAGAGGAGCAGACTAATTGCTGAGGCAAGTATGATCAGTGCAGGCGCCAGATGGTGCGTGCAGCTAAGCAGTGTCTAATGTGGGCTGCAATACTGTTCCATAGTTTTGGGGCAGCAACAACAGAGGTCATCTCTCCATGTTTGCTCCTAGTCTTGGAGATGAGAGAAGGTCTAGTCCAGAGGATCTGAAGGTGTAGGCATTTTTATAAGACACCAGGAGAGAGGGACATTCAAAAACTACCAAAGGTTGTGTACCTGTAATGGTACAATTTAAGTACAAAAGCACATGAAACAGTAACAACAGGTGAATAACAAAGGGCATATAAGCAATAACCTAAAAGGGAGAGATCAATGGAGATGAATCAGAGTGGTAAGGAAGAAACTTTCAACTCCCAGTGTCCACCACTGATCTCAAAGCTCATTAATAATGAGGACAAAACCAATGAAGATAACTAGCTCCCCTCAGGCTAGGGGATGATGTCTACAAAATCACTCAAGTCCGGTGGGCTGTCATAGCAATAGGGTGGCCACATAATGTGCTTCCCCTGCATGACCTGACAGATTGGATGATTTTTGAGAGGGAGGGCAAACAGCCACTAGCAGCCAAATTTCATAGAACATGCTGACAGACAGTTCTATCCAGGACCCCTGCACTCTACTCTGGATTGGTTGTTAAATAACCTAAGTGCTGCACACTCTGCTCTACCCAGAGACCCTGGGGCATCTGTACCCAACCCAGTATCATTAACATGAGGGAAGAAGAGAGCAGGAGTAAAGAGGAGCAGGAAAGGATGGATTTCCTTTGCCCAGAAGTAACCCAGTAAGGCAAATGATACAGTGGTCCGCAGCTTTGTCCCTGTAGTAGGGCTAGAGTAAGTGAAGCCATGGAAATTAGTTCAGTGGCTCATTCAGTCCTGGTAGAGTCTGTGCGCTGTCAGCCCCAGCTCTGTCTGACTCTGTACTAACCTGGGCAGCCAGTGTACTGTATGCACTTGTCAGTTCGTGAGTACAATGAAGTGACACTGCTAATCACTTTCAGAGGAGATGGGAAACCATTACGTACTCCATTTTTCATCAAGACAGAATAGTGAAGTCAGATAGCTAGTGCTGTCATACAGAACCCATTTAAACCTCCTGGATATTGGGTTTAACACAGGACCAGGAACTAAATTGGAGCAGTCACATGTAGTAGGGGGAGAGAGAGCCTGCACACATGTGTGTGCTCCCTTCCTAACCCTTCTCTTCCTGTTCCTTCATTGCAGCTACATGTAGAGATGAGAGTGCTGCAGGACCCTAAGTCAAAAAATGCCTGGGAGCTGCGCTGGTGAAAGAGAGAGGATATTGTCCAGCTGAGGGGAGTGAAGAGGTGATGCTGCAGTTACAGGTATGCCTATGCTGGACACTTTAGCAGTTAGGCAGTGAAAGGAAAAGAGGCAGACTGTAATGATGGATAGATACAGATGCACTCTCAGCTGTGCACCACAAGAGGTGAGGGGCAGTAGAACCAGTTGCTAGATGAGTCCCTTTTTTATGTTTGCTTGCATGCATGCGCAAGAAACATGTGGCAGCTTAGGAGAGAAGCGGGTTGTGGAGGCGCGGCACTGTGGAAGCCAATGGAGGTGCTGCATTTGGGAGCTCAGCACTGGTGCACCAATGAAGGCACAGTGTGCTGATGACACTGGTCTCCAAAAGTGCCACCAAGTTGAAACGTTTTCACCGCAGCAATCAGGGGCCACCTCATCATTGCAGCGTCAGCCATTCCACTGCAATGAGGGAACGATCTGTCATTGCTGAGTGGAATGTTGCCTATTTTAATATTGTTTGTGAACAAGGCGGCAAGCTGCTGTCATGTTCACAAACAATATTACCCCTCTGTGCCGAGGGGTGCCCAATCACCCTCGGCATCATGTGCTCCATTAACAGTTTTTGTTTTGCCGACAAGGGGCCCAATCCCCGTCGGCTTCATCCCCCCAGTGTAATTTGCCGATGGGGGAGCCCACTCCCCATCGGCATAAGCTGCCCCCCGAACGTTGGGTCTCTGCCAAGGGGGTGCCCAATCCCCCTTAGCTCTTGCCCCCCCATGTACTGACAGGGGTGCCCAATCCCCTGTCGGCTAAACCCTTCCCCAAAAAACACTCGGGTTGCACGCTAGGAGCCCACCCCAGCGTGCTAAATGCCCCTGTGAAAAAAAAAAGTCCCACAATGGGTTTTTTCCCCCCTGGAAAGCAGAAAATGGTCCCTTGTGGTCTGTCCTGCTCCCTTCCTGAACCCGCACCCACCCTCTACGCACCCTGCCTCCCCACACCCCCCTCACCCCATACTTACCTCCAGAGCCTGGCGCGATGATCTTCAGTGGACAGGGAACACATCTGCACTCTTCAAAGCTGACTGCGAACTGAGGAAATGCCGGTAAGCTGTATAAAGGTGTAAATAGGGTTTTTTCAACTTTGGAGCACCAAATTTTCAACATGGAGTTATTGGGCCCCCTCCTCATGAATTCAGCCACTGTCATGGCGTTATTCAGTCCTGAAAGGTGATTTCGCAATCACTGCATGGAATCACCTTTTGGGACCAATTAACGAAATGACAGTGCCAGTGTTCATGAAGTGGGCTCTCAAAAAAGTCTATGTTGCAAATTTGGTGGGAAAAATCCAAAAAATTACTATTTTATGAGTGTGCATTGCACAGTTGTTACGCACACTCCTAACTTCATGAATTTGCAATATTTTCACTCCAGATTTTCAACATTGCCATTTTTCCGCACCTCCTTATTAACTGTACAGCTGTCATTTTTCACATCCTGGCCGAAATGTGTTTTCACACTTCTGGTGCAGAATAGCGTGGTAGCTGTGGGAAATCAGTGTTCAGGACACATTAAGAAAATCGCAGTGACACTATTCATGAGCAAAGGTCCTAAAAATGCCTATGTTGAAAATTTTGTGACAAAAGTCCATAAAATGAGTGTGCTACAAAGCGTGTATTTACTGGTTTCCTCACATGCTCGTAACCCTTGAATTTTCAATATTTTCCTCAGATTTTCAACATTGCTATTTTTCCACATCCTTATGAACAGTTCAGCTGTCATTTTTCACATCCTGGCTGAAATGGGTTTTCACACTTCCCGCGCAGAATAGCGCAGTCGCTGTAGGAAATCAGTGTTCGGGAGACATTAAGAAAATCACAGTGACACCGTTCATGAGCAGAGGTCCTAAAATGCCTATGTTGACAATTTGGTGATGAAAGTCCAGAAAATGCTGTGTTGTGTGCATGCGTTGCGCAGTTTCCACGTATGCTCGGAAGTGCAAGCATTTTTACTATTCCCACTACAGATTTTCAACATTGCCATCTCTTCACACCTCCATATGGATGGTACAGCTGTCATTCTTCATATCCTGCCTGATCTGTGTTTTCATACATGTGGTGCAAAATGGCACAGTCGCTGTTGGGACTCAAAGTTCGGGACACATTGACAAAATCACACTGCCACTCTTCATGAGAAGATGTCCCAAATGCTTTCATGAGATGGGGTCACAAAAAGACCATTTTGAAAATCTGCAGTGCAAATACTAACAAATGCCCAGGGCGTTAAGGTTTCTAACAATAACGTCCAACCCTGTACAGACTGACAGGCATCGGGGTGTGCCTTTGGATTGCCACCGTTACTGGTCATGCCATCCCATCCCTACCCCTCAACCAGTGACAGGCATCGAGGGTGTACCTTGGACTCTTCGGCCCCAGAGTTCACCCCATTCTCTTATGCTGCACCCATTTCAGTGTATATCCTTATGGAATGGGGTGACTGTAAAGCCAAACACCCCAAGACACACCTCAACACATGTCGGTGTCTGTAAAATAGGGTGAGGTAACATAGCATGAACGTCATGGGCAATGACCCAAACATTTACCCCAAAGCTTGTCCATCTCTACAGATGGAGGTGGGGTTGCCATGAAGTTCAATACTTCACTGCCATTTCTATTCTGCATCTGTCTAACTCCTACATTTCCAATGCTAATACCAGCAAGCAAATATTCGGCATTGACAAATGCATGTTATTTTTTTGTTACTACTGGTTTGTGTGCAGCAGATGTCTCACAGCTGAATTCTGGTAAAGAAAGGTGTGATGGAGGTGGAATCTGCATATGAGCTGATTCTCCCACTTCTAATGTTGGGTGCTTGAAAAGGTAGCACACAGTACACCAGGAGGGAGTGTTAGAGGCTCACTGGATGTCACTCTTCTGGGAGTCCCTCCCCAGCTAATATTTTACCCAAAACTGTAGTGCTGTACTACTTTGCACAGAGTGTCATTTTTGTCCTCCCCCTCCGGCACCTACCAGATGACCCAACTTAAGGGGAAAGACACCAGGTGTTACCTGATGATGGCTTCCCTAGTCAGCATAACATCTGCCATTCCTTCTGGGTTGGGGGCCCTGCAAGTAGGGGGGGGATTAAGAGAAACAGCCACTGCCACACAGTAGTACTCGAGAAAGGTAATAAAATGTAGTGCCTAAGACAGCCAGCTCTGTTGATTGGGGGTGGGGTGGGGGTTGCTAAGGATATCAAGGGGGAAAGGTAAAACTAAGGGTGTGTCTGAAGATGTGTGGTGTATAAAGATGTGTGCTGTATCTCAGAGCTATTTACGTCGGTACTGAACCCTCCCTTATTTTAGCAGTTTGCACTAAGCAGAATCCTCAGTTCTTAAGCTTGCTACAGGTATATAGCATATCAGAACCCAAAAGAAATTGCATCCCTCAAGTGGTAATAAAAAGTAAAAGACACCACTGTGCTCACAATGAAGCCAATAAGAGTTGATAAGACAATCTAGGGCAGAGTTCAAGTTTCAGTTCTGGGTGGGAGCCGCACTCAGCCTCTGTTTTCCAGCCTTGTGAAAAGATATTGTTACTTCTGGTGTAGGCTGTGCAATATCTACCCATGATGGGATGGAGGGGTGGTGAGAGTCCAAGTGAAGATGTTCCGTTGAGAGGGGCAGTGGGACAGGCTTAGAGGGTGGTGGGGTTGTAACGTCCTCGTCAGTCACAAACTATTACAGTGATGTGCAATCCTGGGGTGAGTTCAAGAATGAGGAGCCATGATGTAAACCTTTGGATCCCCCACTGTGACTTCTGTGATGATTTTCAGTACAGCTTTGTGTCTTGGGAGTAGTTGGATACACCTTCCTGTGGTTACTTCTGTGGCACTGCCATTGTTCTGGAGGCATAATACTGGTGGTTGGGGCAGGTGAACATGGAGAGATCTCCATTTCTTGGGTGTCAACGTCAGGTCTCACAGAGGTTGTGGCAGGTGGAGGACAAGGGAGAGATGGTTGGTCATCAGTTGTAACCCCCAGTTCCTCTGAATGAAAGCAATTACATCTTGTGGGTCTGGGAACTCATGAAATACACCATTTCTTTCCAATTTAGAGGTGGCAGGGTATGCCATCCTATATTTAACCCTAAACTGCTGCAAAGTTCTTCTAATGTCTGTGAATGCCACCCTTGGTTTGTTCAATTTAGCTGAGTAATGTTGATAAACAGAGATGTTGACTGTGCCACATTAAAATCCCCTTTTCTTGGGCTAGGGCTAAGATTTTTTTCCTTTACTGCATACCTGACAAATAAAACCAGGATGGACTGGGATTCTTTGCCAGCCTTGGGTTGGGGTGTCAAGGTCCAACAGGCTCACTGGATTTCCAGGAGCTGAGTTCTGAGACCAAGGACATTTGTAAATAGAAGCTGGACAAAGTCAGACACATCCTGTCCTCATCCTATTCTGAATTGCCAACTATCCTAATATTGTTTCTTCATCCATGGCATTCCAGATCATCCACCTTTCCCAGAACTGGGTGGGCTATTTCTGTTTTAAGTGGTTGCAGCTTCAAGTCCATTTGTTCTCCTTGTATGTCTAAATGCCATAATGTAGTCTCAGGCTTAGAGACCTATATAGTCAAATTCTCCTTTTTGTGCTGTATATAAGAAATAGATGTTTTGACCCCAGAGACGACCATGAGTATTTTCTCAAACATTTGGTGATCACTGGGTCTACCAATCCACATGGAATCACACCACCAGTCACTACTTTGGCCCTCCCAAACAAACATTACTTGATGATTCTGACAGGGGCTGAAAAATTCACTGAATTAGCAAAACGAAGGTAGATTTAATTTTACTAGCATCCCCTGAAATTAATTCATTTTTTCCCACCGAAGTAGTTGATTGATTTTGAAAAATGTTTTTCTTTCTGAGAGAGCCCAAGGGCAGACTGGGTGGTTCAGGTGGTCCTTTCCTGCCATCAAATTCTATGTTTCTGTGACAGCTACTGACTTGTGTGGCATCTAGCTCACAGCCAAACCCAACTGATCCCTGGGTGGAAGGTTTAAATACTACTTTGATGAGCATGTAAACTAGCTAAGGTGAGAGGCAAAGAGACTGAGAAAGGCAGAAGTTGTCCCAGTCAGACACTAGTGCAACAATGAAAGTTATTGCAGGGAGAAGAAATTCCCCAGAGGTTGATGGAAGCAAAGGCAATGGGCAGGGCAGGCAAGTGTGGAGGAGGAATTTCAGTTGGAAGAGAGGGGAAGGAGGGAAAGTAGGAACACAATATAACAGAAGGACAGGACCAGGACAACAGAGGGGGTGGGAGGGGACGCAGGAAGTGGAATCAGGTTAGAGGGAGAGAGGGAGGGACAAGAAGAATGGAGAGCCATGTGTGCAAATGCAAGGTGCCTGGGAAACAAAATTCCTGACTTTGAGGTAATCATTGTAGAGGCAGGCCTGGATCTGGTGGCTATAACAGAATCATTGTGCATGGACAACCACAGCTGGGATGTGGCCATCCCAGGCTTCACTGTGTTCTGGAAGGACAGATTAGGGAGGAAACGTGGAGGTGTTGTTTTATATGTGAAGGAGGATATAAAGGCAACTGAGATACAGAGGCAATAGGGGAACAATGAAGGCATAGAAGTACTATGGATTAGCCTAAAGATGGGGTTGGGAGCCATTATTCTCACAGAGGTGGTGTACAGGCCTCTGACATTGGAAAAATTTAGACAGAGTCCTGGGAGAAGCCATTAGCACAATGTCTGGCATGGGGGAAGTTTTGGTTACGAGGCACTTAAATCTGCCAAATGTAGATTGTGGCATTCTGGCTGCAGTTACATCAACAGGCAGGGCCATCTTTGACTCCATACAAGGGGCATTTCTTAGGCAGCTGGTTTTGGAACCCACCATATATGGGACAGTGCTGGACCTGGTACTGTTCATGTGGGGGTGGTGTATAGACCTCCAACATAGGGGGAGGATTTAGACAGAGACCTGGGGGAAGTCATTAGCAAAATGGCTAGCAAGGGGGCAGTTTCGAGTATAGGAGCTGTGATCTGTAGGATGTAGACTGGGGCATTCTTACCACAGCTACATCAACAGGCAGGGCCATCCTTGACTCCATATAAGTGGCATTTCCCAAGCAGATGGTTTTGGAAACCACTAGGGACAAGGCAATGCTGGATCTGGTACTTACAGAGACAGCATTTCTGACACTACAGTAGGTAGTCCCCTTGGTACAAGTGTGGTTTGGCATACAGAAAGGACAGGGGGAAAATAAAACACACTAACATGAGGCCCTGGACTTCAGGAGGGCAGATTTTAAAGAAATGGAAAACTACATCAGAGAATGTCTCAATGGAGGTTGAGGGAGAGGGAAAGTAGAGGCTCAATGGAGGAAAACGTAATGAGGGTATAGCCCAGACAACGGAATGCTGTTTGAAGGAAGGAAGTAAGGAAAGGAAGGAGGAGGAACAGTCTGCTATGGCTCTGTAAATAGATTCCAAAGGCAGTGACAGAAAATAGAACAGCATTAGAAAGTACAAGACCCAGAATGATGATGACAGGGAGGTATATCTGACAAAGCAAAGGGAGTCAGGAAGGCGGGTGGGGGCAGTTAAAGAATTAACAGAGTAGAGAATAGCTAAGGAGGGGAAAAGGGGACAAAAGATGGAGACAAGGGGAGGCATACAGAGAATCAGTAGGGCATGGGGGGACTGCATAGAGGAAGATCAAGAGAAAGCTGAAATACTAAATGATTACTTCTGCTTAGTCTTCATGGCAGAGGGTGAGGGGATGGACTAGCATGTTGCAGTAAGTACCAGGGAGAGGGGGGAATGGACACAAGTCCTTTCTCAGTGGATAGGGTTGGAAAGGGATTGAAGTCTTAAAGGTGAATAAGGCAATGGGGCCAGATGGTATTCATCAAAGGGTCCTAAAGAAACTGAGCATGGTGCTGGCCACCCCTCTTGCAGCATGTTTTAGCACCACAGTGGAGATGGTGGAATTTCCAGAGGACTGGAGGAAGAGGATGTGGTCCCTCTGTATAAAAGCAGCAGTAGAGAGGATGCTAGCTATTACAGGCCAGTCAGTCTCACATCATTGGTGGGAAAGTTAATGGAGACACTACTGAAGAGCACCTGGAGGCAAAAGGACTGCAGGGTCACCAGCAGCATGGTTTCACTTGGGGGGAGGGGGGTCATGTCAAACTAATCTCATAGATTTCTTTGACAGGATTACCAGGATGTGGATCAATGGAGAGCAGTGGACATGGCCTATGTGGAGTTCATTAAGGCTTTCAGCACTGTGCTGCAGAGGAGGATAGTTAAGAAACTAGTAAGTTCCAACAGGTGTAGCTGCGACTCACAGTGCGGGGGCTTGGCTCTCACTACCAAAGGGCAGTCTGCCCAGAAGAAAATACAAAGTCAAGGAATATAGTGGCACACAATAACAAGCGTGGACAAATACCTGTGTTATGATAAGAGTTTATTACATCAAACAAATGTAACCAAAAAATGTAGCGGTCCAAACGTTTGTAGCACAACAACAGACTGCTGCTTCAGCTCAGACCTCTAGTGCCTCGAATCTAATGATACTTTAATAGTATCTGCAGTACTGTGTCTGTTTCTGGAGGCCTCACCTCTGCAGGGATGTTGAAAGGGTGGAGGTGGCACAAACAAAGGCAACTGAAATAGTGAGGGGGTTGTGTAGGAAGCCATATGAGAAAAAGCTGCAAGAACTCAACATGTGCTCCCTGAAAGAGAGGAGAGCAGGACGGGACATGACTGAAACCAACAAGTAGCTCACAGGAGTGAAAAAGGTGCAAGTGTAGGACTTATTTCATAGAAGGTAAGGCACTAGAAAAAGGGGGCATACAATAAATCTAACGGGGAGAAGTTTAGGAGAGATGTTCAGAAATACTTCTTCATGGAAAGGTTGCTGGATGACTGGAATAGCCTGCCACTGGAGGAGGCAGTGGGGGCAAAGACTATGGGGTGCTTCAAGCATGTTGAGATAGGCATAGGGGCACATTAGGTGGAGGAACAGGGGGAAGGAGTGATACCTATGACCATCTAGGGTCAGTGGTGACAGAAGGGGCAGGGACAAGAGGCAGACTGGATAAGTGTAAAGGACATTTTCTGCCAACCAGATGTTTTTGTGTTTTTGAGCACCTTTCTTTTTGAAAAATACTTCTCTCCTGTACCTTATTTACCTCTGTGAGGTATATATAGGTCTCTATCATACCCCACCTCTCCCTTCTCTCTCTCCCATGGTGTACATATTAAGATCATTTAGTCTCGCCTCATAGGGCCTTTGATGTATCATTTAAGGTGAACTCCTCTGGACCATCTCAACTCTATCTATGTCTTTCCAGAGATGTGGTCTCCAGAACTGGACACAGTACATTAGAAGGGGTCTTGGCATTGACCTATAAAGAAGCAACACCACTTCCCTCTTTCTGCTGGTGTTACCCCTCCATATGTACCCCAGCTTCTCACTAGCCCTCCCAACTGCCTTGTGCACTGCCTAGCCACCTTTAGGTCATCAGATATGATTACCACCAGGTCTCTTTCCTGTTTGAAGGTCACAATTCCACTCCACCCATTTTGTACTCCGCCCCTGGGTTTCTGTGCCCCAAGTGCATTATTTTGCACTTTTTCAGATTTAAAACTAGCTGCCACACCCTTCACCACTGTTCACGTTTTCTCAAGTCTCTGCTCATTCTTTCCACCCCCTCACAGAATCTATTCTCCAGAGCAG
Source organism: Neoceratodus forsteri (assembly GCA_016271365.2). Classification (NCBI taxonomy): domain Eukaryota; kingdom Metazoa; phylum Chordata; order Ceratodontiformes; family Ceratodontidae; genus Neoceratodus; species Neoceratodus forsteri. Next base: position 1,170,232,632 of record CM057455.1, on the reverse strand, counting down.
CCCAAGGTGAAATGGGCCCAATCTTAGAAGGCCCTGCTCAATTTGTTTAGTGACTAGCTTGTAACTTGCCTCATAATGGTCAGGCATATGTTTAGTTATGGTAATTCCCAGGTACTTAATGGACTAGAGTGTCCATTTATATGGATATTGCACACTGATTGATGCTAAGGGCTAAACATTAAATGTTAAGACCTTTGTTTTATGAGTGTTAATTTTATAGATGGATAATGAATCAAATTCTGTTAGCAGTGCTGATACAGCTGGTAGGGAGCTTTCAGGTTCTGTAAGGTAAAGGATCATGTCATCCACATATAATGCCAATTTACAATCATGACCTTCAATCTCCTCCTTTAATTGTCTCATTGTTTCATATGATATATGTCAGGGACTCAATGTAGAGAGCAAATAGTAATGCAAATAGTAATGCGGATAATGGGCCTTCCTGGAGGTGTCCTGGTTCAACAGGAAATATGGAGGCCAATGGCAACAGGCCTTTACTGCTGCCTGTGAACAGTCATATACAGTTTGCAGTAGATTCTGGAAGGAAGTATGGACAGATACTGGGAAGTAAGAACTGCATTCAGTGGTCTTTTTCCCGGGTTTAGGGAAGGCAGATATTTAAGCAATAATGCATGACAGGATGTGGGTTGTGCTGAGATAACCTCAAGCCTGGGGTGGTTGGGCCAGCAGCCGAGTGCATCCAACACCCAGAAGTAAGGTTATCCCAGCACCACCCACACTTTGGAGTACATTATTGCTATTACACAATGGCTCTTATTTATTAATATTGTGGGGACAAAAACGAGCACATGTAGATGGTTATTAGTCAGAGAACAAGTGTTGGAACATCCCTTTTATGTGTAGGGACATCTATTTTATAGTATCAGGTGTACAGTTTTATTTTTTAATTATTTTTTTTTTTTTAAGGAAACACTCCCCATGTGAAAGCACTGCATCATGGGTATGCAAATAATCAATTGTCAGGTATCACTGTAGTGTGTTATGCAATACCAGGCAATTAGGTATTTGCATACCCATGATGCAGTGCATTCATACGTGGTGTGTTTCCTTATAAAAAATAAAACTGTAAAACTGAAATGTTTTAGCCATGACAAAAAGTTTTGTCCCCACAGTACAAGTAAATAAGGTTTTTATATGAAAGGGTCTATCTAAGGTAGTAAAACTGGCACTCACATTTACACCTTCCTCTTTATATTAGGTATCATCCCCGATAATTTATACAGGGGGAAAACTGAAACCTTTGGGTACTGGCTGCCCTATTGGGAGTCAAAAGTCTTATTCTTACTAACTGGAAGTCAGACAGAGTTCCCTCACTAATACAATGGCACCAATATATGGGCACAACAGCTAATAATGAAAGAATAGGTTATATACTCCAGAGGAAGCTTGATGTGTTTGAACAGGTGTGGTCCCCCTTCATGAGTCTTAAATCTTAATAGAATGTATGTGATTGGACATGTTTTACACTGTTACATGAACCTGAATCTAAGCATATTCTCATGATGGGCAACTTCTGATGGCACTTTTATGTGCAGTATGTTCATACTATGAATTTTTAAGTTGACTGTTGTCTTTATCCCAATTGTATTTCATAGTAATGAATCTGTTCTTATATCCTTGTATGTAACTGAATAATGACTATGTGCTTTATCATTTGATCACTTTGAATCTTTAAAAAACAATACAATCTATTTAAAAAAAGTGTAAAAAAATAATGATGGTTTGAAGAAACATTTCATTATTTCAATGTTTACTCATAACTATTATTTTTAAACATTTTAGCCCCACAGTTGCAACATAGCCCTTGTGTTACCCCACCTAATTAACATGACAGGTGTCATTTTCAAATCCCCTCTGAAATATATATTAGCACTTGCTTCACACAATCACTTTTTTGATGGGATGTTAAAAAATCCCACCATCTTGATCATAAGCTGCAGTCATAAGAAGACTATGTTGAGGATTTGGGGTCAAAATGTGAAAAAACATCTACTGTAAGTTATGAAGAAACATTGAATGTTTCTAGCATTTACATTTCCTGAATCATAATCTGTCCCTGCAAGCGAGGAGCAGTGACCTAATCTTCTTGATAGTTTTACTCTTAGGGTTACTGTCTGCATAATCACCACAGTTCCTATCATGCTTGCCCATCACCATATTAGTGGGATTGGAGTTCCTAGTGAATCTGATACTTTTCCACTTTTCTCAAGCTCTTAAGCTGAAGCAAGCATTTTTTTTTCACTGTCTTCCCGCTGTCCAATCACATTTCAAATGGGGTTTCCTGCCTGATTTTTCATCCCCGCATTACCTCTCATACTGCACATCACCACAGTAACCAGGACTTTGGGATACATCCTGGAAAACAGGTAACTTGTCTTGGATGTTTTTCAGACATGAACACACAGCTGATGAATCTTTGATAGGAACAAAAAAAACATTCGAGTCACAGGTGAAAGTGGCCTAGTAGCCCAAAGGTGATGCCTCCTACTGTTCAGTAGTTATCATAACACTGTAGATTTGCCTCTCATACTGTATATTTGTGTAGGTTAGTCTGAAAGCTGGACAGGATTTTAAAACTGTATGAGTTCAAATCAATGAATTGTAGAAGCAATGGTATGAGCCTGCCATTGGTAGTGAAAGTTGAGGCATGGAGAGGCAGAGGTTAAATGGGCAGGAACCTGCACAAACTCAGTTCCCCTTTTCTTATAAATTGTCAGAGAGTTCCACACTTCTGATACCCTTTAACATGGAATACTATGTGACAGCCCCCTCCACCAACTGGAGAACAGAGGACCCCCTGTTAAAGAGCTTCTGTTTTTTTAAAGGGACAAATGCCCCACGCCCCTTATAATGATTTCCTGACCCCAATCTGAAAGGATTGCTGTGGCCACACACTGAGCTTCAACAAGTAGGGGAAGTAGATCCCTGTCTACATAGCACATGTTAATTCTTCTACATGGTTGTTTGGTATCAGGTGCATAAATGTCGGCTGGCTTACATGGTACATTCCTGGAAGCTATGTGCCTCATGGCAACAATGGGCCCAAAGTCTCCATTTAGTCTACTTACAAATCTATGCCTCCAACATGGCAGTACTCAGGATGCTGTCACACCCCTAGTTTAGCTCATTCCAATGAAAAGCAGCATTGCCAAGTGGCTAGGGCCAAGCTTGGACCTTCGAGACCCAGGTTATAATTCCACCACGGTCACTAGCTCACTATAGTGTATAGCTGGCCTTTGTTCTGCATGGATTTCCATCTCAGCTAAAATGTTGTTGTACCACAGTTCAAAGGTCATGGAACATCAGTGTGCCCTTCTGTGGTGGTACAACAACATTCCAGCTGATTGGAAATCCTTGAACTACCTAGTCTGAGACCTGCTGTGCGCACAAATTATGTTTAAAAAAAGAGATGCTGTGGAGCTGCTAGGAGGGGGGATGGCTGTGCACAGATGTAAAGATTAAATGGATCATGACAAAAAAAGATGGCACAGATAAGTCCACTCTAACATTTTTAATTCATAGTTTTCATAACTTGCCTTTCAGTCATTTTAATGCAAGTTCATGTTCCATTCTCCAACTTCACACTTACGCATGTACGGTTACAATAATTTATCTCCCTAACCCTAAAAAAATAAAAATAACTATATACTATAAGGAATAGCAGCTGGGCAACCAAATGTCTGACCAGCCTCTGCTGCCACCTCTGGGTTCTGATTACATCAGACCTCTCGAGCTTTGCTCTCATGGTCTGATAAAATCAGAACCCCTCTGTGGCAGCAGAGGCTGGTTATGCATGGTTGTCCAACCAGTATTCTTTACGTCTAACCCTGAGTAGGCAAATGGGTAAAAGCAGAATTCCACTTAAAAACATGGTATGCATCATAGTTGGGCAATCCTAGGTAAATAAATTATAACAGAAATAAATGGCTGGAAGCCCTTAACATGTTCTTCCAGGTGATTGAGGGGGAACATGAATGATCTATTATCCTGTCAAGAGTATCGACAAGATTCAATAGATGGGAGATAGTTAATCTGGCGTGCCTTCAGCAGGAACACACCCTGAACCTCAGAGGTGGTAAATACGAGCTAATATTTGGAGGCACTTCTCCCAGCGGGTGGTGAGCCCATGAAACAACCTACGAGCAGAGACAGATACAAAGGTGGTACAGGCTTTCAAGATAAGCTTGGACACATTTCTGATTACTAAGAGAATTAAAGGGTACCTTGGGTAGTAGAGTAGGTTGGGTTTGAGTATCCCTATAGCTTTGTTTAGTGCAGCTTTTCATTGTCAAGAACCCTCAGAGTACCTGTATAGTACAAACAGAAGTGAAGGGGCCAGCCCGGGTTCCAGTAGTAAAATGGATTTGCTTTGTGGTGCCTTCACCTAGTGGGTTAGGTGAGTACCTCAGAACACAACTAACTCAGTGCCTACTGAGCAGTTCTAACTATTTCAGGGATGTACAGTACCAGTACCTCCAGGACCATGGACCACGCACCCCACATGTAGTTTAAACAAATAGACGGATGACCTAAATAACTGTGCAAATTGAATCTTTACTAGGTCTTGTGCAAAATCAAGTTTTGCAAAATTATGAACAGGTTTCAAACATTCTCCTGTCCTTTGCACTCACCAGGGACCCCTCTTTGAACTCACTGAACCTTGACAGTGGGATATATAGGCCCACCCCCAGTTCCAAAAGATAGCCCCCTGGAGTCCCAACTCTACGGCCATACAGGGACTCAAGTGTCTTCAAGCTCCTATGCCATTCAGATGGTCTTTTGTAGCTGCAGGCATCCTCTCAGGTTTCACATAGTGTCCCTTAGGTGCTGACAGTTTGTACCATTTTCACACACAAAGACTTGCCTATATATCTTCTAGAGCCAAACTCAGGCTCTGAAAGGCAATCAGGGAGCACAACCCTTGAGGAGAGACCCCCAGGGTCCTCTTCCCCTAGGCTCCTCTCCTCTCCTACTCCAGAAATTTATCCCAGACTATTCGACAATTGGATTTTTTTGGTGCAGTATTAGCAAGGCCACTGTTTTTCGGTTTTTACCGGAAAATCCGGTAAAATTCCGGAATTAGGGCTGCCTGAAGACCGGTGAAAACAAACATTTCATGGAATCTGCAGTTTTATATCAGATCAGTAAATCTACAAAACTTGTGTTTTTCTCTTAATTCCTTCCTGTAATATTTTCAATTTGCTTTATATAATGCTCTGTATAGTAAGCTTTCTTTAATTTTGATTATTTATGCACATACTAAAAGAATGATCACAGAATCCCGGTAAAATCCAGAAATTAGAGTAACAATCACCAGTGCAATTCCGGAATCTGAAGTCATGGAAATGGAATTTCATTGTTTTAATCACCGTAAATCAGTGGCCTTGAGTATTAGCCTTTATACTTCTTTGCCTCAATCCTCCATCTTAACTCTGTGGTCCTTAAACTTATCTCTATAATATCTACTGGAGCTAGTAACCACAACCTCCCCCTGATGGCAGGGAAGAGTGTGTTACAGCAATATTTGTTTTCACTGCATACTTATTAGTCCATGCTTATGAAGCAAGGGGTGCATCTGGTGAACAGAGACTCCTTTCAGATCTTAAATTACAATGTTACAGTATCCAGTGATAATAGCAACTGTATATGGGTGACTGTCAAAGTGGCAACTCCATATTCGGCGCTATTGGGATGGGCTGCCTGCAAGGGTAGTGACTACTTCTACTGCAAGGGTAGGGGAAGGCAACCGGAAAAAGGGATCGGTGAGGGGAAGGGGAGGGATAGGGAAGAGGGTTATCAGGAGGGACTGTGCCTGCTGCTGCCAAGCCAGCCATGTGGTGTGGTGGTGAGGGATGCTGGCTCCAGCACAGCAGGTACTGGGTTTGGGGATGGGGATTGGAGGATCTAAATTTTGCCCCTGCCTGCACGTTCCTGACTTAATTTTTTGGCCACATTGTGTCCCTTCCTGACATGCACCCCTGGAGTAAAGGAAACCTAACTAGGGGGGTGCAGGTAACAAACCCTCTGTAGTAGGCACAGGGGCACAGCCTCTACACAAAAGCACTTTTAGGGTTGCCAGGTGTTGGTTCACAGGTAAGTATATATCGCTGATTTGCTTTTCAGCGATATACACTCACCATAATAAGGATCACCATTCTACTTTCACTATTATGACATAGAACTCAATGTTGCTATGTTAAATAACAAAAAAAAATTATTTATGAGAGGGCCATTATCGCTTGACAGGGCTGACAAAACCAGTTATAAAAAAGTAAAGTCTTAGAAGTGTGGACAGTTCAAAAACTTAAAACCAAAAAGAATCTCTCTGAAAAAGACAATCAAACAGGTTTGAAACATGGGCATAAGCATCTAATAAGCATATAATGAATATGCATATGTTTGTAATTAATTAAGCTCCACAAGAAAACAAGATCCTCCTAAAATCTGTATAGGTTTTAAGAACCAGAAGAGATTCACCATCTCCATTCCATGGCTCTGAACTCTCACTTGAGCCATAGCCTTAGCCGGGAGCTCCTGGGAGAAATATGGTGCAGATGTTCCTATACCAGTGTTGTTTTGCTGTTATTACTGATGGCATGATGTGAAGTTTTGAAATAAGATAAGCTAGTACATGAATAACTCTATTTGTCATGAGTACTGTGCGTTGCCTCGCGGTGTTGTGGCTTGCCTGGCTACCCCTGAGAACAGCAGCTACTCCATGCTCAGAGAGCTACCTTACCACCCATTTCACTTGGTCCCCCATCCTAGAACTTGTTTTCAGGAGGAAAGCAGCAGAAGGCATTTTCACCTGAGGTCCCAGGTCAGGCAGCGGGGCCTGTACTAAAACATGTACTGCAGTCAGCTTAAAGAGCTGGTCAGGGCCCATGGCATGCATTGTGGAACTGGAGCTTGAGATTGTTGCCTGTGATGAGGGACTGCTTATTGAATTGTGCTTTTAGGTGAAATGGCAGGAAAGGTCACCTCAAGAGGATATGGCAGGGAAAAGTCATCTATAAGAGGCTGAGTGTAAACAAGCATGGAGGGAGCCATGTTTGTTACCTCTAATCTCAGTTGCCATGGAGACAAGGTCAGTGCCTGTGTTCTTCAATCAGACTGCTGCAGGGAGCTTGAAGAAAAGGGGCTGTAGCAGATGAGTGCATCTGGAAGGCTTGGAGATTGCAAACTGGTCATGAATTTCAGCCAGTCAGGAGGCAAAGGAGACAATGACAGGGCATGCTTAGTCAAAGCTGTCTTTTGTTTAATATAGTAGCTATGCTATAATAAACTTTCAGTGTAGACATTTGAGTGCTTTTTTTTGCTCACATGAGTCTTGCCTGGGAAGTTAGACCAATGTGAAGCCATGGATATTTGAGGACATAGCCAGTAGGGGACTGGGGACAAACTAATGCAGGCCACAGAAGCATCAAGAATTTGTCAGTGAATCCCTTGAGGGGATGAAGAAGGTACAGCTCCCTTCAGGGAGCAGAAAGAAGGCATGCTCAGACCAGCCAGAAAACGTGAGCCACCCAAGTGTTTAGCCCCTGCACGGGGTGGTGTTCCACCAACAGAAGATACATAGGCTGTGTAAGTTCACCAGACTGAGCCTAGACTATCTTTTGTCTGCCCTGAGAGTGAGCAGCAGCGGTTTTGAGTGATCCAGGTAACCGTATGGAGATGAGGCTTACAAGGGTATTCCAGTTGCAGAGTGACTGACTGATTATCCTGTGAGTGAGAGAGAAAGAGCTACAGATGTACAGCCTGAGATCCTCAGCACCAATGGTGAGGCTTAAAGAATTCACCAGGCAACCACCTGGAGAAGGGCTGAGGTGGGTGTTCAGCTGGAGTTGATCATTCAATTGATTGGAGATGACCAGAGGGAGACAACAAGCCAGGCAAGGAACTAGAAAGCCCTGCGGGGTGGATCAGCTGTCGATGTAACTGTTCTTGCCATGTTCAACTTGCTAGGGCCTTCACTTCATTGAGGCTGGTGAGGTGCAAAAGTGAGTGTCTGGGTTCCAGCACAGGTACAGCAAGACTCCCAACACCATAGAAATGTATTTGCTGCTTGCCAGAAACTACTGAAACTGTTCAGATTCCCCTAATCCATTGGTGGTGGTGGGAAGGGCTGCAGATAAAAGTCTTGGAAAAGATGTGGTTCCATGGTGGGACCCTTGACATTCTACTGACATCATTACATCATCACAGTGGATGACCTGCATATGCCTGTCACTTAGTACAGGGAACTGTGAGTATGAATCAGGGTTTAACCCCTGCAACAGTTGTTTTTCTAGTTGGCTGCTCAGGGCCCATAGAGCATCAGATGCCACAGCTTAGGACTGTATGGGAATAGATACCCTTTGGGGAACAGCAGCATTAGAATATTGTGTCTAGGACTACACATTGTGTTTTCCCCAAGTTTGGTGAGTCTGCTTGCACCAGTCACAGATGCATCACATTGGACCTGCAAAGATTCAACTCAGTGTTACCATTGCTACTGTGGAAAGCACTCTTTGGGGAATGGGGAATAAATATGGGTCACCAGTTAGGACACATGATAGGACTGATGGGAGAGGATAGGTGAGAGATTGTCATTTCATAGTATGGTACTGCATTATCTGTGAAGCAAGGCAAGGTATTTATTTTTTTTTATAAAATGGGCTTGGAAATCCCAAAGCACTGATTGGCTACAACATCATCTGAGCCGTGTCCTTATCAGATGATATTGTAGCCAACCGGTACTACTGCCCACCAAGAAGCCAAATGACCCAAAAAATTAATGAGCTCTGCCAAGCATTAACAGAAACGTTGACTGGCAGAGCTCACTGAACCGGGCAGCACGACATCACTCGTGGACATCACAGTAACCTAACACTGCACTCAACAACATATGGCACTCCATCTAAATAAAGAAAAACCTCGTACCTCACAAATTACTCTCACGGCTTCTCTGCCCCCTGCCACCATTACCAGACTTTAAAAAGTACGCCGAAACACGGCACCAAAAGCGAAACGGCATTTTTTTTCAAACTGCCAAATCCGTATTTGAAACCCACCTACCTGACGTAACCATCGGCAAGCAGCAACGGAGCATCAGTCAGTCGCTTTACTTTTTAAAACTAATAACGAGCCAAATATTCCCAAAAACAAACCAGGAAACAAAAAGAAATACTGTCACTGCTTTGTACGGTGTCTGTTGAGGGACACGCTCACTCCCAGTCAACAGACACGCTCATATCTTAAGACTTCAACTCCCTAACTAAACACAGGCAAACAAAGAAATAAAAAAAAAACATACTAAAAATGTATGACTAACTTTTTCTGTGCGGGGGACACAATAAATACATTGCACAGAAACTTAATACAAGGGACTATTTTTTCACTGTTCTCACAATTTTAAACCTATTCTTATAATTCTCTATTTTTTTTTTTTTACATTAAAAAAAAAAAATACTTTACAAAGAGCCCATTTTATAAGCATAATAACACACTCGAGGTGTGGGTTGCGTGCTGATAAAAACGCGTAGCAGGGCATAAGGCACTCGGTATGGCGCCTCGTGCCTTAGTACTAAAAGTGTTCAGATGCAGCTCACTATCTTAATCGTCGTTAACCTACATCGTATTACACCTCATCCAAGATAGGCTCAGAACACTTCACAAAATTCCAGCAATCGAAACATACAGTAACTAGAACACATAATTAAAATATAAGAATTAGAATCAATATACAGTACACAGAGCACATAGCTTCCCTAACATGTATCACAAAATATAGCCTTTGCTACTCTTATTTTCATGTTTGCCATCACAGATACATAAGCAAAACACTTTGGGGCTGCTTGAACAGTGTAATTGTTGGGGAATTGTGTGCTGTAGCAGCCAATGCTCATGAGCCTGCAGGAGGTGTGTGGCTCAACACCCAATGCTGACAAGGCTGCTGCTGGTGCTACCTTGCTCTCTGATGGGTGGGAACTTCTCTCATTTGAAAGGATGCAGCCACATCTATCACAGTGTGGGTGCATTTGTTCACATTATTGCCACTAGGAATCATAAGAGGGATCCAGCTAGGAACACAGGAAGGTGAGGACAGGGACCTGAGGTGCCCACCAGGTGCCACAGCATGGAGGAATGGAAGGAAGATCCTGGGGATTGCAGGGAAGGCAAGATGGGAGAGTGAGCTGGATGTCATTATCCACCTAGGTACTAATGACCTGGCAAATGGGGAGCCTTAGGAAGTTCAGGAAGAGTTTAGAAAATTGGGAAGGGGTCTCAAGCAAGTAGCTACTTCTGTCACCTTCTCAAAAGTACTACCTGTGAGAGGCATGGGAGAGCGTAGGGGCACACACATCAAGAACTTTAACTTATGGTTGAAGAACTGGTGCTGTGAGGAAGGGTTTGGATTCATTGCTGACTGTGGACCCACCTGTATGGATGCAGGCTTGTTCAAGCCTGACGGCCTGCATCCGTCCTAGAGGGGAATCCAAGCGCTCAATGATAAGTTTAAATGCTACATGGACAAGCATTTAAACTAGTCGGGCGGTAGTAGGCTAGCAAGGAGGGTACCTAATTTCCCACCCCCCACAGCTAGCAGTGGAACCAGTGAACAGGAGGAGTGGCTATAGCTACAAAGAAGTGTGCAAAAGATGGACATAAGCACCCAAGAGGTGGATAGGCAGAAAGGGGCCAAAATTCAGCAGAAGGGCAGACAGCAGGGAGAACCAGGGATAAAGAACAACCAGGGAAGGGGCTGGAGTAGAAAATTGAAAAAGTTTAGGGAGTTCAAATCATGGAAAGCCCCGTGTGCCAATGCCAGGAGCCTTAGAAACAAGATGGAGGATCTGGAGGCTGTCATGGTGCAGTCGGACCTGGACATTGTGGCAATCACAGAGACCTGGTCTAATGATAACCATGACTGGGAGATGGCCGTACCCAGCTACAACATATTTAGAAGCGACAGGGCAGGCAGGAAGGGAGGAGAAGTGGCACCTTATGTGAAAGATGGAATAAAGGCCACAGAGATCCAGAAGGAAGAAAATGGGAGAGAGATACTGTGGGTTAAGCTGGAGAGGAAAATGCGGTCAGCCATCTGCACAGGGATGGTCTACAGATCACCAGCCCAGGAGGAAGAAACAGATAGGGAGCTGATGCTAGCCATCCAAAGGATGGCAGACAAGGGTGAGGTGGTCCTAGTTGGAGACTTCAATATTCCAGACATGGACTGGAGCCTCCCAGGAGCAGCATCAACCAGGAACAAATTTATCCTGGATTTCCTTCAAGGTGTCTTCCTCAAGCAACTGGTCATGGAACCAACTCGGCAGAAGGCAATACTGGACCTCGTGCTCACAAATGGAGACAGTGTGATGGAGGTAACAGTGGGGGAACACCTGGGGAACAGTGACCACTGGTCACTGTGGTTTGAAATCACAGAAGGAGCAGAATCAAACTGCACAAAAACACGTAGCCTGGATTTTAGGGGGACAGACTTTGGGAAAATGGGGAGATACTTGAAAGAGGCATTAACTGGAATGGGGCAGGAATCAGGGGTTGAGGAACAGTGGGCAATACAGTATTTAAAAGAGGGATTACAAGACCAACAGAATTATGCATTAAGCATGTTAGCAAGGGGAAAAGGAAGAGGAGGCCATTATGGATTTCCAAGGAGGTAGCGGAGAAAGTGAAAACCAAAAAGATTGCATTCAGGCAATACAAAAAGACACAAGCAGAAGGGGAGAGGGGAAAAGTACCGGGAGAAGCAAAAGGAAGCAGGGAGGTCAGTAATGGAAGCTAAAGATCAGACAGAAGAGTGCATTGCAAAATCAGTGGGTAGAGGGGACAAAACCTTTTATAGGTACATAAGTGTAAAAAGAAAGGCAGAGAGGGATAGAGAGACTGAAGGGGAGGATCGCGTAGAGGATGACAACAGTAAAGCTGACATACTGAACAGGTATTTCTGCTCAGTCTTTACTGAGGAAGAGGAGGGTAACGGGCCTGAAGGGAGTACAATGGGTGGGAATGGTGCAGAAATGGACACAAGTCCCTTTGCACGGGAAAGGGTCCTGAAGGAACTGGAAGGAATAAGTGTTGATAACACAATGGGGCCAGATGGGGTGAACCCCAGGGTCCTAAAGGAACTAAGAGAGGTGATGACTGAACCTCTGGCAATCCTGTTTAGCCAATCACTGGAGACAGGGGAGGTACCCAAAGGTTGGAGGACAGCAGATTTAGTTCCCTTACACAGAAGCAGGAACAAAGAGGAAGCGGGAAAGTACAGACCAGTCAGCCTGACCTCGGTACTAGTGAAGATCATGGAAGCACTACTGAAGAGGAGATTGGTGGAACATCTGGTTGCCTATGTACTACAGGACCCAAGGTAGCATGATTTCTCTGGGGGGAAGTCATGTCAGACCAGCCTCACTGAATTTTTTGACTGAGTGACAAGGGAGGTGAATCAGGGAGGGCAGTGGATGTGGCCTCTCTGGATTTCAGCAAGGCCTTTGACACTGTGAGACATAGAAGGCTATTAAACATATGGGAGTGGGCAGGACAGTAGTGTGGTGTGTAGGTAATTAGCTGGGTGGCAGGACACAGAGGGTGGTGGTAATTGGCTGTCACACCACAGAAGGAAGAGTGACCAGTGAGGTACCACAGGTATCAGTGCTGGGACCGATCCTATTCAGCATTTTCATCAGTGACATTGCACAGGATCTGGAAGGCAGAATTTCCCTGTTTGCTGATGACACAAAGCTCTGTAACAGAGTGGACATGCCAGGGGGTGTAAACAGAATGAGGAGGGACCCGCAGTAGCTTGAAGAATGGTCAAGGGTTTGGCAGTTGAAATTCAATGCAAAGAAGTGCAAGATATTGCATATGGGACAAAAAAACCCTGGAACAACATATCAGTTGGGGGGTGAGGATATAGCATGCACCAAGCAGGAAAGGGATCTTGGGGTTATCATCTCCGATAACCTCAAGGTAGGGAAATGTGCGACAAGGCAGCAGGTAAAGCAAATAGGATGCTGGGATGCATAGGCAGGGGCATCACCAGCAGAAAAAGGGAGGTCATAATTCCATTATACAAGACACTAGTGAGGCCCCACTTGGAGTACAGTGTACAGTTCTGGAGACCTTTCCTACGTATGGACTTAGACAGGGTAGAGAAGGTTCAGAGGAAGGCAACAAGGATAGTACAGGGAGTACATCACAAGTCCTATGAGGACAGGTTGAAGGACTTGAATATGTACTCCCTGGAGGAGAGAAGGGAGAGAGAGGATATGATAGAGACATACAAGTACCTTACAGGGAAGAACAGAGTGCAGGAACACACTATTTTCCAGTGAAAAAGATGTTCCAAGACTATACAGCATGGGATGAAGTTGGAGGGAGGGTGATTCAGATGAAACATGAGGAAGAATTTCTTCACAGAATGGGTGGTGGACAAGTGGAGCACCCTGCCAGAGGAAGTGGTGGGGGCTGAAACAATTATGGGATTTAAGAATGCATGAGATAGACATAAGGGAATTCTGGAGGTCACTGGTAAAGGGGCAACAGATTTCTAGGAAAACATAAAGTGAACTTACAAGCTCAAATGGGCAGACTGGGTGGGCCATAGCCCTTATCTGCCAACAGTGTCTATGTATCTATGTAAGCAGCGTTCCTCCTGATGTCTGTCCCAGCTTTCAGTATGTCTGGCACTTGGATGCCTAATCATGCTGCTGGAAACCACAACAAATACTCCCCCCCCCCCAAAGTCTGGTGGTCAGGTGCCCAACCCCACCTCTAGAAATCACTACTCCCCAACAGCATGCCACACCAGACTACCAATCCCCAGTGCCACCAAACCACACACTGATAGTGGTGTGTCTAGTTCCCAGTGTCATTCCCTTCAATAAAGAAAACTGTACCTTGTCATCCTTCTTGTTAGGGCTGGTCTGTACAGCAGACCAGTTCCTACTGTGATCAGTCAGGAAATATTTTGCAGATGTCCATTTGAAAGGCATTGGGGGGCTGAAAGATGATTTTTTATGGCTGTCAAAGAGTGAGTAGTGTGTCTTACTTTTGCTCTAGCAGCTGTCTGTAATGCTTTGCTTACTTTCCATTGGCTACAACGAGAACTGTTCATGACAGCCTGATGAGCAAGTGAGGAATCAAACATGAGCATATACAGTAGATAACCTAGGTAATATACTAAAGAAGTCATCAGATTGTTAAGCCTAGCCCCCACTCTTATCTATGATGACAAGCATGACAATTCAGGAGATCAGAGAGAAAGGACTAAGAAACTTTCAGTCTGCACAACTCTGTGACTAAAAGCTAACCTTCATTTTGTTCTGAAAAAAAAATTAAATTGCCTATTTAAAACAGAGTTTTCATGCTGCTAAATTATTACAATGAAGAAAGCAAAAAAGCAGAGCTGTGGCGCCATTTGGTTTTATATAATGATATTTATACAACTTGTATCCCAAAGTGTTTTACAAAACACTTGAGTTCCACACTGTTAGCAGCTATCTGTCATGAGAAGGAGGACACCGTTTTGGCCGGGATCAAGAGTTGCTGTTTGTGTTCCCCCAACAGCTTGCAGCCACCCATGGACTCTCTTTCAATTACGCAGCATGAGCTGCTTTGACTCTCAGGACTGAACTGCTGTCCTATCAGAGTGCTGTGCACTCACTGGGAAGGGTTTTAGCCTGCTGTTCTACTACACACCAGCCAGCGTGCAACAGTCTCAGTCACCAGCCATCCATCGGGAGGAGGAGGAGGTTGCCATTTTGGCCAAGGTTGCGAGCTGCTGATTGTGCTCCCCAACAACTCACCAGCTACCAACCGGACTCTGCTTCAGATAAGCAGGTGGAGCTGCTTTCACTGTCAGGAATGAACTGCTGTTCTATTGGAACACTCCACTCTCCCTGGGGCAGGTCATAAATTGCTTCCCTACTGTTTCAGGCTGCTTCTCCATGCAGACCCAGCATGCAGCAGTCCCAGAGTGAATGGACAAGCAGAATCCTTGAGGGGAGTCACCAGAGGGAGATGCCAGAGGACTCTGCCCAGCTCCCTTCCTGCAAACTGTAAGTTGTACTTTGGTTGTTGCTATCAGATGTATATTGCACTGCGGGTAGTTAAATATCTGTATAGGGCTCTGGTTGTATTCCTACCATCTGCTGTGTTTTATTATTTATTGCTTGTACTGAATTGATGCTAGACAGGTATCTGTGTTAGCCTGCAGTTGTGCCCTTACAATCTGCTGTGTTTATTTTACTGCCACAGGATGATAAACAAGAATGTTATTTCTACAGTGTTCCTCACCCCCTGCCTGAGCTACCCTTATGGAACAGTAGGGGCCCACTACAGTGTGTGCTGCCACCCTCCCTTATCTACTTAGTTAGCTAGGTGCAGCCCTCTTGTTTGATTTAGACTTCCTCCCCACTTGGTCATGGCACCATCCCCCTGTCTGTACTATGCATCCTTATCTAGGTGAAGGACGCATCCCCCCAATTACTTAATTAGGCTTCCTTCCTATGAGAAGCATGCATCTCCTCATTTGTTTAATTTGTGGGTTCCTCCCTATCTGGTTGAAGCACTTATCCCCTCCACAGCTGTTTTGGGTAGGCTTCCTCCTTGCCTGGGTAAAGCCTGGTCCACCTTCCCCCCGGTTTATGTAATCTTACGTTTCCTCCCTCAGGGTGATGCCCGCATTCCCCCCAGATTATTTAACTTTCTCCCCTTCTGGGTATAGCCTTCTTTTCTCATAATTAACTTCCTCCCTATGGGGTGAAGTTTACTCTCCCACTTTAACTTGGAAAAGTTCAAGGTAACAACTGCTTGATGTTCCTCTGTTATGCCACTTCAAATCCAACCACTCCTTGCCCTCCTATTTTTCCCCATGTCCCTCCCCCTACTACCTAGTCTTGCCTTCTCTCCACCATCTCCCTCACCCCTCCTCCTCCTTACCCACCCTCCTTACCTCCTGGCTTCCCTCCCTTTCCCATTCAAACCCTAGCTTCCTGGGTGCAGTTCCTTCCATCCCTTCTCCCTAGCTTCACCTTGAAGCCCTCAGACTCCTTCTTCCCTCCTACACTTCATATCCTCCTCATACACACCTTCCCCCATTTCTGTCTACAAGCAACTTATAGGCATCCTTAAGCTCACTTTCTCCTTGTTGCTTATAGTAGCAGATGGTACTGATCTCAATTCTAGCCTAGTTATCATCCTCTCATTTCCCCAGAGGGTTGAGAGTGACTCATCTCAGTATCTGCAGCCTCCTCCCCAAAACTGATCAGTTGCAGCAACTCATAGTCAGTCTCATACCTGATGTGATGGTGATCTCAGAATCTTGGCTCACAAAAGATTCCTGCTTCATCTGTAGCCATCCCTGGGTACACAGTTATCCAGTAGGATCTCACTAAGAGGGGTGGTGGTGTTGCCATCTACTTCTCCCCTAGCATCCAGTTTGAGATAGTGCTTTATATCGCCTTACCATCTGCCTATGCGTTGCTCCTCCCCAAACTGTCCCTCCCATTCTCTGTCTCTATGTTCATAGTTGGTGGCTACTGCTGTCCTGTTTTGCCCTCACCTTCAGTCACCGAGCTTCTCACCACTATCACCTCCCATGCCTCTTCTGGTGAGCTTCCCATCTTTGGTGACTTTCACCTCAATTGGTTTTCATAGAAACACAGATGCATAGAATTTGCTGGCAAATAAGGACCACGTGGCCCACATAGCCTGACCACTCTCCCTCTCTAAATAAATTGTGCCAAAAAATAAAGTTCCTCCAGCTTTCCCAACTTATCATTGACCCCAACCAGCACAATCACAGATCCCTCAATCACTTCCTCCTGGACTGGGTTCTGTCCTCCCATCCCCACTGTATCGTGGATGCTGTTACCTTCACTGACTCCCTCAGTTACCACTACATGGTCTACTGTATGTGCAAAATTCATTGTCCCAAAGCCCCCACCCCAAAATTCATCCAGCTATTAAGTTCACTGGTCTTATTCCACACTGACCTGGTAGCTACCAATTGGTTGCCCATATCTACAGCCAGCAACATAAATTACACCCTCCCACATTTCAACTCTAAATTCATGTCTGCCTGAGTTCTACATGCCCCATTAGGAAAAGCAGGGTCCGAGGTTCCAACCTCCCATGGATCACAGCAGAGTTGGTGGCCTATGTTCATGCATGAGACCTTGCCTGGTGTGCTCAAAAGTCCTCTGGCCCCCTCTACTGATGTAGTCAAGTACCAGACCCTTTGTAATGCCTCTACCACAGCTACCAGGCTTTCTAAGTCTGAATACTTCACATCCATGCTACAGAACAAATTAATCACCCCCCTTCAAGTTTGGGAAGGTCATCCATGCCCTCTTCTATCCCACAACCCAGTCCCCTCTTCCTGTCCTCAAGGGAGGTGACATTGCTATTTCTGACCCCTCTTCTGTCACCTCAGCTTTCTGCCTGCTCCCTCCTTTCTCTCTCCTCCCCAACCCTCCCCCTCCCACTACCCCACCCTATACCTTCTACTTCTCTCCTACCATTCCCCACTGCATCCCTTAAGGCTCTCCTTACTCTAAACTGCCACAAGGATGTGAGCCCTGATATTTTTGACCCCAAACTCCTGCACCTCTCCATCTCTGCTATTGCACCATTACTTCCCTTCTCAGCCTCTCCTCCTTAACCTCTGTCCCTGATTCTTGGAAACAGGTTACAGTTATCCCCCTTCCAAAAGGGGATGATTTCACCTCTCCTGGGGCAGTTACCACCCTATATCCATCCTCCCCACCCTAGTCAAGCTCCAGGAACACTTTGTTCTATCCAAGCTCTACCCTTACTTGATCCTTCATCCTTCTTCACTCCTTCCCAGTTTGCTTTCTGGAAGTCCCCATCCACATACAGCTCCATCCTCTGGCTTACTGACTCCATTCTATGTAGCATGGATCAGGGCCTGGTCAGCTCTGCCATCTTTGTTGACTTGGCCAAAGCCTTCACTGGTTTTGCCCACCCCCTTCTCCTGGCCAAGCACAAGGCAGCGAGGCTCCCTGACTCCTCAGTCAGGTGGTTGCGCTCCTACCTTGAGGGCAGGTCTCACACTGTCTGGATTGGAGACTCCATCTCTGCCCAGTCCTCATCAGCTCAGGTATATCCCAAGGGTCAGTCATTTGCCCTCTTCTGTTCTCCATCTTCCGGCATGACCTCAACACTGCCTGTTTCTCTTCATGATGACATACTACTCTTTGCCTCTGGCTCCTCTACTCCTAACCTCACTGCCAGGCTCCAACCAGACTTTAATAACATCCTGCACTGATTTCTGGCAAATTATCTGTCCTTCAATGCCAAGAAAATGGTCTCTATTACCTTTGGCACTTAGCAGAGGCTTGCTAGGCTCACCTCCCTCCCTTCTTTCCATACCCTTGATGGTGCAGGGATTGGGAATGTCTCCTCATTTAAGTATCTCGGGGTCTGGCTGGACATGCACCTCAATTACCCTGCAGCTGTGGATGCCAGCCACCAGAAACTTCACACCAAACTTGGTACGCTTTACAGGAATATAGGAAGTATCCAGCTTCTGGCCCATAGAGAGATCATTTTTGATGATATTTCCTACATTTGACTACAGTGACATAGTATATAGCGCAGATCCCAAGCCCACCCTGGCCAGACTGGATCCCCTCTTTCAGTCCTTCTGCTGCTTTGCCATGGACTGTTATCCCTCACAACCACAACTGCTCCCTGTACTCCTCCCTTTCCTTCCCCTTCCTTAAGTCCAGATGCCTTTCCATTGTGCATCCCTTATCTATAAATACTGGCCTGGCTCCTTCCCCTCCTACCTTACTTCCCTCCTCACCTCCACCACCACTTCCTATCCCCTTGTCTCTTGCTGTCTGGCACTTCCCTCAAGGAAATCCACTGCTAGTCAAGCTACTTTCCCCTTCCATTCTCCAAACCTTAGGGTTTGTTCCCCCCTACTGTCCGCTCTTCCCTTTACCACTTTTACTCACCTCTCTCCTCCGTGACTTCACTACTCATGCCTGAAGTTGCCCTTGATACTAGACACTTGGCTGCTTCCCACCACTGTCTGATCCCTGCTCCCCCTTCACCCTGCACCTGCACGGTGCAGTTCCCTTGGACATCCTCTCATTCCCACAATCATGGCCCCCTGTAACTTAGTAGTGTCTTCTGCGCATTGTAAATGTTATCCTGGGGCACTTTATTGTGTTGCAGTGTATTTTACACACACACACACACACACAGAGTCTTTGACCTTGCCCAATTGTTATTTACAATGCTTACTTACCTATTTGTATTCATTGTATTTATATTTATTGTTCTTAGTGTACCTCTGTTTCTCACTTCCCTTCCCCCAGGACACATCTAGAGATGAGGTGTCACCAGCTCAGTATGTCTTTCCTGGTAACATTTTTCAAATAAACCAAAAAATACTAGTAGCGCATGGAATGTAGAATAGAATAGAATGTCTGGTGAACATCCTGTCAGGGACCTGGTGGATCCAGTGTTCAACTCAATCCATCAGGGGATAAAACAAATCTGTCCTCCTCACCAAACAACTTGGCAGATCCATTGCCCAACCTGACCCATCAAAAATCTGGCCCTCTCCCCACTTCAACTACCTGACTGGTGAAATACCAACCTTCGTCCATCATTGAATAAAAATAAATCTGACCCTCCTCCCCCGACTGCCTGACTGGTCAAATTCCCACCTTAGCCAATCATGGAATAAAAAAAAAATGTCCTCTGTCTCAAACTACCTCATGGGTCTGATATGCAGCCTGGCCTCTCAGGGAATAAAAAAGTCCCCCTTCCCCCAACAATCAATTAGATCCAGTGGCCATCAATGAATGAAAGAAAACTTTCCCTCCCCCAAACTGCCTGACAGATCCAGTGTCCAGCCCAGCCCATCAAGGAAGAAAACAAATCTGACAAACAACGTAACAGGTCCAGTGTCCAAATGCTGCCTGTCAGGGAATAAAAATAAATGTGGCACCCAACTATCTTACCAAACTGGTGCCCAACCTACCCCATCAAGGAAAAAAAATAATTCCCCCATCCCTCCAACTACCTGATGGATCCTGTGCCCAACCCAGCCCTCATATTAAGCTAAACAGAGATAAGGAGGAGCAGCAGCAAAGCAGTAAACAGAAGGTGGAATAGGCAGGGTAGTAAAACACTGCTCTCCCCCATGATCATCCACTCAGGTCACAGTAAGGGGTTTAAACACTACACATGAGTGGCTACTGGTGCACTGCTGGTGCTACCAGTCTGTTAGAGCATCTACACCTCCTCTGGCCTGCAGTGCACTAGCATGGGAGTCTGGACAAATAGGGTTGATGGCACACACTTACGAAGTTATAACCCAATAATCTCGGCTCCACCACCTGACTCTCCCTTTCTCTCTCTCTCTCTCTCTCTCTCTCTCTCTCTCTGTCTCTCTATCCTTCTCTCAGTGCTCAATCTCAGCTCTGCACTCTTCCCAACACACATAGGGATCCATGCACATGATAATCAAGCATGCTGTGTAGCATAACGTCCGACCAACCTGGCCTGTCAGGGAATAAAACAATCTGTCCCTCTCCTGCAAACTTCCAGACAGGTACAGTGTCCAACCTGGGTCATCAGAATACAAAACATCTACCCCACCCCCACCCCAACTACCTAACAGGTCCAGTGCCTAATATGGTCTATTAGAAAAC
The DNA here is from genome assembly GCA_016271365.2 of Neoceratodus forsteri. NCBI lineage: Eukaryota > Metazoa > Chordata > Ceratodontiformes > Ceratodontidae > Neoceratodus > Neoceratodus forsteri. The sequence continues at coordinate 1,170,211,915 of CM057455.1, read as the reverse complement.
AAAAAAGTTTGTTCCTCCTTCTCCACCCAGCAACCTGATGACTCCAATTGAAAACCTAAGACATCAAGGAATAACAAATCTGTCCCCCTCCCTCAACAACCAGGCTAATCCCAAATCCAACCCAGCCTGTCAGGGAATGAAAAAATCTGCTTCCCTCCCCAAAATTACCTGATGGGTCTGTTGCTCAACCTGCCCCATCAGGGAATAAAAGAAACCTGGCCCTCTCCCTCTCCTCCTCCCCCAACTGAAAGACATTCTGGTGTCACACCCTGACCATAGCAGAATTATAAAAATTGTAAAATGGGGGGCTGTAAATGAGTTTGGTGTTTGGGGGGATGAAACCAATTGCTTGGTGTTGGGTGGGCTTGAACCACTGTGTACACTGTAGGGAGTATTACTAAAAAGCAGTGCCACTGCATCAAAGCTCTCCCTGTGGGTACTGTACATAACAAAAATCTGTAAAACTGGCAGTGGATGTGGCCCTCATATAACTACAATTATAACAGTGAGACCTGCTACAAATAAAATAAAGATAACATTTTAAAAAAAAGCAAAACCGCCCTTGTTGACACCAACCAAATCTTACTTTTCTTTAACCTGAAACAAAGAAAACCATCCATTGAAATGCTTTGCTCCCCCGATGGTCCACCCCCTCCACAACAAACACCAAACCCTGCACCCCTCACTTATCTATCCTGTCCACCAGCATGTCCTGCTGCTGCCCACCCTGACTGTGAACTGACTGAAAACAAGGTAAGTCTGGTTAATGGCTTTTTAATGCCTTTCAAAGTTTTACTCATAACTTTGTCAGGTTTTTTTACATTTTTTGCCCCAAATTTTCAGTCTAGATTTTTTTTACTCTAACTCATGAACACAAAAGGTTTAATTTTTCAAATATCCACTAAAACTTGTTTTCACAGATGCTCCATGAAATCACATTTCAGATGGGATTTTAAAAACCTCAAACTGTCATTGTCATGAGGTGGGGATTTTGATGCCTGAACAGGGGAATTCAATGGGTTAATAGATAATTCTATATTCGAATATATGAATGAATTACCCATAATTCCACAAAGAACAGCAAATACAGACATACAAATAAGACAGGGAAACAATTGATTGACATTATGAATTAACTGAATTTATTTCCATTAAATGGAAGAATTACAGGGGACACAGAAGGCCACTGTACTGATTTTAAGACCACAGCTGGTTCAATGATTTAGTTATCTGTTCAGGTAAGGTGGAATTTTGGAAGTTCTTGCAGATTCCAATAAAAGCATTTTTGTACAGCTAGACTAGCATAATTTAAATAATTTACATGCAGTTGAATTATGGGATTTATATTCTGTTATTTTTGAGCAATTGAAAGAAAAATTTTGCAAACAAGAAACAACAAGCAGGCAGTCGACCAAACCATCCGGTTGGTTTTACCAAGAGTGCAAGCCATAATAACTAGGCTAAGAAAAATGATAAGAAAGTCAAAATGTAAAAAGGATAGAAAATTATTTACAACTTTGAACATTGAAAGGAAAAAATACAATAGATTTTTAAAAGAAAAAAAGGTAAGCATACTAACATGAGATGTGGAAAAAAGATGAAAGTAATAATAGAAAAAGACAATAAAGAGTTCTGTCAGCTGGTCACAAGGGGTACTAATAACCATAAAGAAAATATGGATACTTATATCATGGAATACAATTAATAGAGTATTTCACTGGGATTTTTTTTGATCCAGTATCTGTTAGCTACTACGAAAGGGACCAAAATACTTATACTTTTCCATTAATAACAAGGAAGGATGTTTATCTTGCAATTAAATTGTTAAAAAACAATAAAGCCCCAGGCCCAGACAGGATACCAGCAGAGGGTTTTTTTATAACACTACTGCCTGGTGTAAAGTGCTGGCCTTATTACATATTAGAAAATGGGTAAATGAAAACTCACACCCTGATTGGCTGAAACAGCCTGGCACCCAGGCTGTTATTTCTTAATAACGCCCAGTGAAAAACAAGTACCAATTTAGGGTGCCCCATAACTTACACTATTCTTGGGCACCCTGAATTGCCAAACTTGCCATTCACCATTTTTTTTGTGTCGCTCACCGAGATTCGCCTTGCAACTGCTCAATACCCATAACAAATCCTTGCGAACAGCATTGTGAACTCGGCCCTCACTTGTACTCACAACCTCACAGTAACTCACATTCTTCACAGCCATAGATGTGAAAAACTCATTCATTTTTTCAAACTTACATTTTTTTCTTCGGTACTGGCTCACCTGACTTCGTTCGGTATGCAACTCCCAAGCCCCAACATCTCACCAGTGTCTGCCCACTCACGCTAAATCCACTGACTGAATTGCAGTAAAAAAATGAAAAGAAAAAAAAATAATCCACTTTTTTCCTCTGGTCAGACAGAATTTTTCCCACGTCTTCAACTGGGAGGGAGGGAGTAGAGGCACGAGCTGGCAAGCACTGAGGTTACCATGACAACCACTTTAAAAGCTTAAAATACAGAGGTTGCACAAGTCAAGAGTCCCCACAGTAACTACACAAACCCTCATGTAAATACAAATGGAGGAACTATTTTATTATACATTAAATGAATTGTAAGAATTTAAACATCTAAACATAACATTATTATTTTTTTAAACATTAAATACAGTGACCCATTTTCTAAGTGTAATAATACCCTCCAGGGTGGGAGTTATGGGATATAACGGACCTTTCTGGGTGGTTCATTATATTCCAATAACGCCCACCCTGTCGGGTATTATTACTTACATAAATGTATACAAGGGAATTTCATCCCTAACTCCTGAAGAGGGGCAGAGATTGTCCCTATACACAAAAAAGGGACTATTGCAGATCTGGCTATGCACAGGCTTTACGTCTGCTGGATGCTAATCTTAATTTTTTTCCAAAATTATATTAGACCAATTAATAATACCTGACTACTGTATACGTGCCCCCCAGGGACCAAACACAGGCCATTGCCTCTCTTACAGAATACCTTACCTCTCTACCTCCTTCCGCTGATCAAATTCTGGTGGGTGACTTAAATGTCAACTGGCTCAGCCCCTCCTCCTCCTCTACCCGAGAGTCCTTTTCTGCAATAGACCTAACGCAACTAGTTACCCACCCTACCAGGACTAACCCCAAGAGAGGCTCCAGTACCCTGCTTGATGTGGTACTCACCAACCACCCTAATCAGATCCCCAATGTACAAGTCCTCCCAGACTCTCTCAGTGATCACTCCCCCATTCTATTCCACTGGTCATCCTCAGTCCCCAAACCCATAGCACAGTCCACATGCCGGCGGTGTCTAATACCCGGTGGACTGATAAAACTTAAGAAACTTCTGTCCCAAATTGACTGGTCTCCTATACAGGCAACTCCTGACATCGACACAGCTCTCTCCTTCTTTACCCAAACTTTTAATAATGCCTGTGATATCTTTTGTCCCAATGTTGACCGCTCGCTCTAAAAGGCAGAATGCCCCTGGTAACCTCAGCTTTGATCCACCAGCTCAAACATAGGGACAACCTATGGCACCATGCCATTGAGACTGGCCGCCCAATGACAGGCAGTTATATGCCGCCGAAACAAAGTGCACTCAGGCCATCAGAAGGCCAAGTCTGAGCACTATTGGTCCTCACTCACTGCCTCATGGGGGAACCCCAGAACCTTCTGGGATAACATTAAACAGTTAAATGGGACTGCACACCCCCCACCCACCCAGATCAACATTAATGGTGTGATCTCTCAGACCCAGCCTCATCGCCAACCACCTCAACACCTCATTCACTGACCTTAGCCCTATCCTCCTACAAATCTTTTGACCCTCCTCCCCAGCACCTGCAGTAAATCTTTCTCACCTTATTTTCTCCTCCTCCACGTTTCTGCCCAGAACTTAGGCCACACCTTGTCACTGCCCTCAAGAGTAATAGTACAGGTAGTGACACCCTGGATCCGTGTATCCTATGGCTGGTCTTAGACACAGTCCTTACCCCGATCACATGCCTCATCAACCACTCTTTGCCTGGGAAGGTTCCAACTGCCTGAAAGTCACCACTGTCAATCCCTATCTTTAAGGTGGTGATAGGACTGTCGCTGGAAACTATCGACCGATCTCCATTCTCTCTCCAAGGCCTTGGAAAAAGTGGTGGCCTCTCAAATCTCTGACTACCTCTCCACCTACAATGTCCTTTGTTCTGAGCAGCATGGTTTCTGAGCGGGCCACAGTACCAACACAGCCCTCCTAGAGTTCTCCAACTTTCTCCACTCCTCCTTAGACACTGGTTCTCTGGCTGGTGCTGTCTTCATTGACCTCTCAAAAGCTTTTGACACTGTCTCCCACCCCCCTCCTTCTTGATGCCCTTAGTCTCGCTGGTTTTGCTGCTGGGCCTATCTCCTGGTGCACCAGTTATCTATCTGACCGCTCACAGCATGTAAAAATTAATGGGACCTACTCAGACATCTGTCCCATCTTTTCTGGGGTTCCCAGGGCTCCATTCTGGGCCCCTTACTATTCTTCCTTTACCTTAACACCCTATCACGCTCTTGCTCGGGGAACATTCTATTGTACGCTGATGATGCAGTCATCTTTGCCTCAAGTCGTAACCCTATTGCCCTCCAGGACTCGCTGCAGAAGTCCTTCACTGAAGCCGAGGGTTGGTTCAAGGAACATAGATTGGTCATAAATCTTAAAAAAACCAAAACCATGTTCTTCACTCATCCCCAAAACAAGTCCTGTAACTTCAAACTCCTCATTCACTCTGGGTCCTCTTTCCCACTCGAACAAGTTTACTCCTATACATACCTAGGGATCCATTTTGACCCATCCCTCTCCTTCCATGGACACATCGCTGCCCTAGCCACTGCCACTAATATCCGATTGGACATCTTACACCGGTATAAACACTGCCTCCCCCCGGAGGCTCTTCGACTCACAGTCACCTCCTTTATCCTGTCCCTAGTGGACTATGGACTGCCGGTGTATGGTGCTGCTGATCAGACCGCACTCCATAAAATTCACACTACTCTGAATAAGGACTGCAGGTTAATTACTGGAGCACCTAGGCTGACACACACCTGTCTACTGTACGCTAAAGCGCTGGTACTTGATCTTGACGAGCACTCAAATATCTGACCTGTACCCTTACAAAAAAGACCCTCCTTGGGCTATCCCCACCAGGATTGACCACCACCATACGCCGCTCTGTCCCACTAGTTCATACTCGGACCTCTGGGAAAACCTCTCTTGTTATCCCTAGAGCTAGGACCTCTCACGGCCAAAGAGCTTTCAGCTTTAGGGCCCCCTCCTGGTTCAACACACTGCCCCCCTCCATCTCCGAAGCTCCAACTATATCGTGCTTCAAAACTTCATTACGTAACCACCTTATTAACACCCGATGCTATAATTGCCACTAGTCAAAGCCGTACTCAATACTTATGACAAAGCTTATTACTAAGCTGCTAAGGACAACATAACTCTGGTATTGTTTGCATCAATCCTACCTGTACCAGCTTGTCTGTATCTATGTCTTAAGTTACTGTTATACTTATATGTTGTACTGTTATACTGTGTATTTTCGTTTGTCTTACTGTGACAAGGTACCTTTGTAAATGAGCCTATGGCTCAAAGGTTTTCCAAACTGCTGTATAAATAAAATAAAAAAAAATAAATAAATAAAAATTAATAACACAGGAGGTGTAAGTGAGTCCCAGGCAGGATTCAGATATGGATATTCAACAATAGACAATTGTTATATATTGAATAATTTCATTGAAAAATATGTAAAAATAAGGAAGCAGAAATTATATGTAGCATACATAGACTTAGCAGCAGCATTGGATACCGTTTCAAGAAACTTACTATGGATGCTTATGCACAGGTGATGTATAGATCCAGCAATAATAAGAATAATCTCAACCTTGTATAATAAAACCTGTGCCAAAAAAAGAACAGGAACAAAGGGCCAACTGTCAAACATCTTTATAATCAACAGAGCAGTTAGACAGGGCTGTGTTCTTGCCCCAACGCTCTTTTGGTTTTATATTGCCCATATACTAAAAGAATTAGAACAAATTGATCAAGACACCCCAAAGGTTGAGAGCTGCTTGTCCAGTACTCCTCTATACAGACAAAATCATTTTATCATTAACAAGAAGTGGTTTACAAAAGAAATTCGATTGCACAGAAGCAAATATACAAACAATTAAATTAAGAATAAATTATAGTAAAACAAAAACCAAAATATTGGGTACAACCCAAACCAAGAACTATTGGTACAAATAAAAGAGAAAGTGTAAATAGTTACACATATTTAGGGCTCACCCTCTCATCAAATGGAAACTGGACAAAGCATGCCCAAGCAATTATGACAAATGTAAAGAAAACAGTGTGTGATTTAAGAAAATGTAATTGCCAATATGGCGGACATACTATTAAGCCCCTTGTGATAACAATAAAGGCTAAATACTTTGCTCAAATATTGTATGCCTCTGAATTCTGGGAAATCACAAACCCAGAGAATCTGTTAATCCCAGTAAATAAATTACTTAGATGAGCTCTAGGAGTTACACCCTCATGCCCAGCTAAATATCTTAGTGCAGCATTAAGACTAATTAACATCAACGCGTATATAGACAGTAGAAAAATAAGTTATTGGCTACACTTAACAAGACTTCCTCAGAATCGATTGCCCAAAAAATGTTCTATGGGAAAGGAGACGTGGCTACAAAGCAACTGTGGATCAGTAAACTGGTTATGGATATTACACCATAAATTAGATAAATATGGTCTAAATACTCTAAAATATTATGGGTCCAATTCTAGAAGGGTGGCACAAGTTGCCGCCGAATGCAACTTGCACCACACACAACTATGACAGTGACCCTGCACCCTATTCTAGAAGGGGCAGGGTCTCCACAGCTAAGTCTTGCAACTTGCGACATGCGGCCAGGTACAACAAACTGTGGGTGCACCTGGTGAGCATGTCGCAAGCTGCAATGCAGCTGGCAACTGCCCCTCTGCCCAGCTAGCTACATGAGGTGCCCTTCAGGTCTGCCCATACCCCCTGCCCCCAAAGTGCCACATAGAGCCCTGCAGGGCTTCCCATAACCCCAGCCCCCTGAATCCCCCATTGAAACATGCCCCACAGGGCAGTGCTGTAACCCTCACCCGTGCCCGACCCTCAAGTCACCAGCACCAAATGTGGCAAATACCCGATAAGCCCTGGTAGTCTTGTGGCCCCCCACCCAGCTTGCCAGCCACCCAGCACCCCCACCCATCCCCAGCCAGCAACTGGCACAGCTCTCCACTCACCTCCACAGCCAGCCACCAACTGAGTTATGTAGGAGCGCTACTGGAAAGATGTGCTCAGATATTAATTTCTGAGTGTGTCTTTCCAGTCGTGCTCCTACTTAACTCAGTTGGCAGCTGGCCATGGAGGTGAGAGGTGGGCTGTGCCAGTCAACAGCTGGGGATGGTTGGGGGGTGCTGTGTGTGCTGGTTAGGCTGGGTGGAGGTGGGGGCCACTAGACTACCAGGGCATATTGGGTATTTGCTGCATTTGTGGTCAAGCGACTAGGGGTCAGGGCATGGGTAGGGGATGACAGCACCACCCTGTGGCATGATACACTGGGGGATTCTGGGGCAGGGGTATGGGAAGCCCAGCAGGGCAAAGATAACTCAGGAGTGGGGGCAGGGTGGGCAGCCTTGGGGCAGTTACTGTGTGGGGGTGATTGGGGGCATGTACTCAACAGGGGATTAGACAGAGTGTGCAATGCCCATTGGGGCAATGACAGTGGAGGTCTGGGCATGGGGGGAGGGCACATGTCCTGGGTCTACAGAACCCTTGGAGGACGGAAGTAAGTTACACCTGCTAAATGCAGGTGTAACTTACTTTGCTGGTTCTCCTCCGGGGGTTCTTGTAGAATCCCGAAAGTGGGGATTTTGTGGCTGCCCTTCTGGAATGGGGTGCATCTGCTGCCATAAACCCCCAGCGCCATGTCGCAGGGGGTTTATGGCACAACTGCCGGTGTAACAGCTGTTCTGTGCAAGTGGCCTTCGACATGTCACAGGCCACTTTGTAGAATAGCGCAAGTTGCAACTATTGGTGTAAGTTGCTACTTGCACCATTCTACTTGGTACAAGTGCTGTTATGCCAGGCGTAACATTTCTAGAATCTGGCCCATTATGTTGGGAAAATTGTTAGTTTCAGTTTGAAGTATAAAAAATAAAATAAAACCAAGATTGAAAATTATTGGATACAAGAAGACTTGGAAAAAATATATTCTTCCAAATACTCCCCTTGGTATGTTAAAAGTACTGTAATATTAATTTTGAATTTGAACACTATTTGGATATTCTTATAGATCCCTCATTAAAAAATGACATTCTTAAACCTAAACTTGAGCTGTTTGACAGCAATATACTTAAAACAAGATATAATAATCTACCAAAATCTGAGCAAAACTGTACGTTTAGAAGGTGGCAAAGAAGATCTAATACATATACTATGTATATGCACATGGTGCGCAAAATCTAGAAACTATTAGCTTGGTCCTTTTATGAACTGGACAAATATTACTCAGGATGACTTAACTTGCATTCTATTTAATACTGAAGATGACTGGACAATTATACGAATTGCAAAATATTTGTGTAGGATATACAAGATTAGGAAAAAAAACAATTGCAATAAGGTCTACTGCACTAGATAGAGGTAGAAGAATGCAAATGACAAAGATATTTTTATTATAATATTGATTTTTATATGGTGTATATACTTAATACTTATGTTTTGTAACATGTTGTTTAAGACTTTTTATGGTCAAACAAATAAATTATGACTGACTAGGTGGGGGTCATAAAAAGACTTGAAAATTGTGAGTTAAATTGTCAAAAAACAATGAAGTTATGAAGAAAAGTTTTAATTATTTCAACATCTACTTATACCTTTGGGAATTTTGTGACTTATGGTCCCAAATTTTTAACATAGCCCTTTTGCAACCCCACCTCATGAACGTGACAGGTGACACTTTTCAAATCCCCTCTGAAACATGTTTTTACAGTTGTTCTGCAAAATCACCTTTTAATAACATTTAAAAAATTCCACCTGCACTGATCATACACTGGAATTATAAAAAGACTATGTTGAAAATTCGGGGTCAAAATGTCATAAAACAACAAAATTATGAGGAAATGTTGAATTTTTCCATTTACACTTAACTTTATTTTTGTAGATTTTGGCCCCACATTTTCAACATAGCCCTTTCGTTACCCATGTATGAACATGACAGATGTCATTTTTCAGATCCCTTCCAAATCATAGGCTCAATTTTCAGAGCTCTGAGAATGCCAGGTTAATGCCACTCAAACTGTGAACAACACTGGACGATGAGGCAGGCACATCCAAAGGCTGCCGGTGCATTGTGCTGACCCAACAAAGTGACCACATAGATGATACCACTGCACCCATGCAAATGAGGGATCTTCTATGTACACTTGGCACAGCAGTACATTCAGCAGTTTTGGCACCGTAAACAGCCTTTGGCCCAGTACGGTTAATGGTGCCAAAACCTTGTCCTTATCCTCACATATAGTCAACCTCCCCTGATCAATTCTCCTGTGGCTTTCTTGCATATTCTTAGTGGTCTTCCAACCCACTAATCACCCATCCTGTAGCTGTTGGGAATATTCCTGGTGGTCTAGGTCTAGGAGCATCTGACTGTCTATCAGCCCACTTGCTCAGTACCATCCTCCCCACACCTCCTTCACCCCAGTCACCTAAGCCAAACTACAGCAACAGTGATGTTGACTGGCACATCCCTTTGCTTACCCCCTTGGTTGGTGACCATCTGACTGTCAGTGAGTGATCATGACTACTGCAGAAACATTTGCTTCTGCAGCACTCATGATTGTTCAGTGATAGGCAGCCAGCAGCCAGCTGAAGTGGTGAGTGTAGGGCTATACTGGTAACTTGCATTATTTCCATAGTTCAAGTTAGGTGATTGGGTAGGGGGAGTGTGGGGAAGAGGGTCCTGAATGGGTAAATCAGGAGGGAGTCCAATGCCCTTATGGAGATATCACTAGACCACCAGGAATATTTAAGACATCTACAGGATGGGTAGTCAAGGATTGGGGACCACTAGACCACCAGGAATGTTTAAGACAACTACAGGATGGCTGCCCAGAGGGGGCATTTGAATGTTAATGAGCCTATAATGAGCATATAAATAGCTTATAGTGTCTTTCATGTCAAATGGGCTCATTAACACGTTAGGGCTGAATGTGGCCCATAGGAGCCCTAAATTTGGGCCACACTATCGCCATTGAACTTCTGTGAGCCATTTTCAATCTGAGTCTATGTCAGCACATCACATACTATAGTCACTATGCATGGACATTGACCTGTATTCAGACAGTTAGTGTGCTCTGGTCAGAGTGCACTACTTGTCATAATATTGACCCCAAGCTGGCCATGCTCAAATTGCTACACAGAGATCCTGTCAGTACAGTCCACACAGATGGCTCTGAATATGGGGGCCAATACCTCTTAGTCCAGTGCAATTCAAGTTTACAAGACAATGGCTACTGGGTATAAGAATGGTCTACCCATAAACTCAACATGCTGTTGTTCTAACTTGTGACAGCAAGCAAGCAAACATGTTTGGCACAGACAAATGCTTGTTTCCTTTTAGCCATACCCTGGCAATTTTTAGCTTTACACATTCATACAGTATTAGAGAGGAAGATGGCCACCACTGCTGCTGCCTGAGTGAGTGCACCAAGCATGAGCTGATAGAAATTGGGAGAGAAACAGAGAAAACAAAGAGACTCAGGGAGTTATACAAGTTATACAAGTTGGAATACCTATTTATAACAGGTATATTATTGTTGCCTCACCAGCACTGTTGTAACTCCTTATTGTTGTTCTGCTACCTTCGGCGGAAAGGGTACTGTCCTGTTATGGTATTTTCACCTTGTACAGGAAAAAGGAGTGAGAAGTGACAGAGGAATGAGGATAAGAACCAGAGAACAGAGAAGAGGAGTGAACGAGGACCAGGAGGAATGAGGAGATGAAAAGAAGAAGAGACAAGGAGAGAGGAGCGGCAAGAGCATGTTGTGTAGCTGAAAACTGGAAGCTGATGGAGGCTGAAACTGAGCTGTCCTTTGGAGTGTTGGACCAGTGGAGTTTGCTGTCAGTAGCCTACAGTACATGACAATCTGTGAACTTGCTGGCAAAGACTGGAAAATGAATGGTGACGACAGTAGGCAGCAAACAGGAGAAAGTGAAGATGGAGATAGTGGACAGGAATTGGAAAGGAAAGAAGACCTGATGGTAAAAGATGTTAAGGACAGGATAGTATTAAAAGCACAGGAGGAAAGAATTCTTTAAAGTAAACTGTATCCTATATCTTTCTGTAGGTTAAGGTGTGCCACAGGGCAAGGGATCGAGCATTGAAATGGGAAAGTTGGCTAAAACAGTATTGGGGGCTGCAAAATAAGAAAGTGAAGGTAGATAAACATTGATGTAATTTATATCAAATAGACAAAAGGGAATTTTTAATAACATAAGCTCCTTACCGTCTCAAAGAGTAACGTGATCTAGCACATTGCAATAACGCAGAACAAATAGTGCACATGTGTGGCATCTCTGTGAGCTGAATCACCATTTTGAGCTCACAAAAAAACTGCATGGCACACACTCCTAGTCAGAGATAAAACTAATACTCAAAATACCTTATACTCTCAGAAGTTAGGGAAACATCCTTGCTAAAAGATAAAGGAAATTCCACTAAGTCTAATTATTGTTTAAATAAAAAGTTTTAGATGATAATTACAATAATTACCTTTTTTTGTAGATGTAACAAATTAAAACAGAAAGGAAGCTGATACTGGACAGTAATAAGTGGAAAATTGGACATTTTTACTACAAGGAGCAGAGGTAAAGTGAGGAATTAAGATTCCCTAAGTTTTATAAAGTTTTTTTATTAATGTTTAATTATAGATCCAACTGAGTAACATATCTGTATATCATTATAGAGGCTGTGTCGGATAAGTGCCATAAGGTATACTTCAGATAAAAGCAAATGTGTAGGTTAAGCGTATAGATGGGTTTTAATATATGAGAAATATTGTGCAGAATCGAATACCCTGATTATATACTGATATAAATTTATGCTTTTAGATCAAGCAAGAGCTCTAGTTTAACTGGAAGTGCCTTATATGAAGGACATCTGATTGCTGAAGTGGAAAACCCTTGTGTGCAAGCAACTGGTGAACAAAGAGTGAAGGAAGATTTATTAATTAAGATCAGCTCAGAAAACTGTTTGATGAAAAAGGAACACCTATTCTATCTAAATAACCCAGGTTTTTATGAATGGACTCACCTGGATGTAAACTGGTTGCTGAGCAACCTGAATTAGTAAATGACTGTCAATTAGTATATAAAAGATAATGTTTGTTTTTGCAGACTTTTGAATTTTATATTGTAATTTCTGGGGTAAAAAGGCCACTTGGTGGTTAATTATGGAAATTCTGATATTCTTTCTCCAGTGGAAAAAAATGAATACAAGATGTTCGAAAAGGAGGGTAAACACCGCCATTATTAGCTATAAAAATAAAAAAGTAAAGACAAGAAAATTAAGGGGGATAACAAAGATGGAAAATTTTCAAAAGCAGAAAAAGAATTACAAGTTACATACTAACTCCGGGGACTCAAATAAGTTTAGTGGGGAAAAAGGAAGTGCTAAGAATACAAAGTGCCTCCCTCCCTCCCTCCCTCCTTTAAGCATGTCCCCAATTAAGACAAATGTAGATATAGTTCAGGAAAAGGGGGAAGAGCATCCATTAATGAAAACAATAATAGATTTAGAGAAGGATAATCATGAAGTAGAAGAAGTGACAGAGGAGGGTAAAAAAGATGGAAAAGTAGACCATATTGAACAGCAGGTACAAGTGAACATGGAAGTGCAGGAAGATGGGAAAAAGGGAACAAGCAAGGAAGTAACAACATAGATGATGATATGTTATAGAAAGGTGCAACAAAATACAGTCCAAGGAATAGAAAAACCAGAAGAGCCAGAGAAAAAACATTTAAAGATTGATCATATCAATGACCAAGCGTCTCCTTTTTGGATGACTTTGAAGCCTTTTTGACTCTATATGCAGTATGCTGAGACCTAGGTTGGACCCCTCAACACAATTTCCACCTGATATCCCACATATTATTGAGAATACCCTGGATAGGGAAGAGATGAGAAAAGCTAAAGAAGGGGAAGGAAAGAATGGAGTGAGTACAATAGACGCACAAACAAATGACCTGCTAAAAGAAATAAGAGATGGAATTGTGTTAAATAATGAATTGCTAATTAATTTCACTGCCCTACTTAGTACACATTTAACAAAGGAGGGAGTGAATATGTTAACAACAGTCACTAAAGAAAGTGAAAAAAACAAATAAAAAACTGGATCAAGGAATAGATAAAAGAAGTAAGAAACAGAATAGTATAAACAAATTAACAGAAAGAATAGGCGAAAGAGAGTTGAATGAGACAGAAAAACTAATACAGAATTTACAAATAAATAAAGGAAAAGATAATAATGAGAAATCCAATGCAAAAGTTGGGAAAAACATAAAGAGAAAAAGGAGAATAGAAGTAAGGAGAAGAAGAAATATGGACAACATCTAGGAAAAATTCTAGAAATAGAAGATGAAGGAATTATTAGGAAATACAAAATAATGGAAGAAGTCTCAGAAAATGAAAGCCAGAAAAATGAGAAATTAAACAAAGTGCAAGGTAATAAAGGAAAAACACCAAAGAGTAGTGCAAGCAAGGAAGGCTTTGCGAAAGAGGAACTAATAGAGAAGGGAGAACTGCTACCAACTGTTTTCCTTAAAGGAATACCAGAAGGGAAAAATAAAAACCATATGACTCTTAAATTAGCTGTGTATAATATATGCAAATGAATCATGGGAAATAGATTTGCATGGAATGACATTAGCTCCATGTATAGATATCAAGGAAGAGAAGAAAAAGGGTGGAGCTGCTTAGTATTTAAAAGAAGACATATTAGACATAAATTACTTGAAGTAAGAGAACAGCTGTTGGATTTGGGAATTACTGCAGAAAGAATTATCTTGGTGAACAAAGGCAATGAGATTATGGTAAACTGAAACAGAATCAAGTCAGACAAAATTGAAAGGAAGTAATCAGAGCAAACTTCCTAAAGATAAAGGAAAAATCTAAAGGAAAAATCCAACAGAGAATCTCTAACTATATGAAACCTATAGAAAAAGAGCACATCCTTTTGGGAGAGGATGGATTGCTAGAAAATGAAAATAGAAAAGTGATAACAGGCAGATTTCAAAAGGGTCCAAGGATAAATGATAGTATAATTTTGGAAGACTTTGATGTAACTGAACAATCTATAGAAAATAATAAAAGTGTGGTGGTAGTGAGCATACATGGTAATCTGGAATCCAATCAGTACTATGTTTTAAGTGATGAAGAGGAGGAATGTTGACTGGTGGAAAAGAGGATAGGAAGGATGGATCAAAACATCAGCTTACTTAACTGGAATATAGCTTGGGTAGCCAGTAAGCTAAAAGACACGGGATCCATCAAGTTTATGACAGAATCACATATTATGTTGCAATAAACATGGTCATGTTCAGAGCATGATTGCTATCTGGAGGACTATAAAAACTGGCATGTTCCTGCAAGGAAAACTTTTAAACATTGGGGAGAATCTGGTGGAATATGTACATTTTTTAAAATATGCCTAGAGTTAAGTGGCAAATGTATCGGGAATGACAATGTGAACTATATTCTGGCCTTAAAATTGTCTTATAAAAATAAGGTGAAATGTATACTGATGAATGTATATTCATCCCCCCCCCCCCCCCCAACACCACTGGTACACCTATCACAGGATGCAATAATACATTTAAATATATAGTACAGCAGTTGCAACTTCAATATCTGGGGACAATATTCTTAATTGGAGGAGATTGCAGTGCACAGGTGGGAAATAAACCAGAAAATGTTGATAAAGAATGGAACTTGGATGATGCACTGCAAATATCTACAGTACAAGAAATTCTATTGATAAAAAATTGAACAAACAGGGATAACAACTGTTAGAAGCTCTGAACAGTTTGAATCTGCGCATCCTGAATGGGCATTGCCATGGGGACAGAACAGGTGGTAATACTTTATGTGCATAAGAATAGGATAAGTGTTTTGGACTATATAGTTGTAGACATTTACTCATATAACCATGTATTGAGTCTAGAAATAATAAATAACTGGAATAGTGATCATCGACCTATAAAGGTGAAATTAAAAGATACAGTAGGATTATACAGGGAAAATGTAATCCAAAAACAAACAGCAGAGAATAATGTTGATACAAAAGAACACAAATATTAAATGGGGAAGTATAGATGTGGAACAAATAAAAAGCATATTAAACATTTCAAATATTAACTCTTGCTGTGCTGCAGACTGATATATCAGTTCTGAATTCCTATATGTTCTTCTTCTGTTGGCAGCCTAAAGATTAAAGAAGCCAGAACAAGAAGCATAAAGGCTCTGACTGAAAACATGAAAATGGAGAGCACAATTAAACAAACTAAGGACCACTCTGAACATTGCCAATAGATAGAACAACAAGCAGTAAAAGAAACAGAAAAACAGTCAGTAAATAAAAGAGGGAGTCATACATTTAAAGCAAAATGGTTTGACCAAGAATGTCTGAGTAAAAGGAAACTAATCCAAAAAAATGGGAAAATGAGTAATGAAGTACAATATTTATGAGGATAGGGTAGGTCTTAAAAACCTAAAAAAGGAATATAGGAGCCTTGTTGCCACTAAAAGGAGACAATCAAGACTTATGGGGTAATCATCAAACAGCAATCCAAAAAAAGGATTCCTGCTCATTCTGGAACTTAGTGGCCATGCAATATCTGGAACCAGATATAATGTTACAGCACCTGAGATTTGGAAGGAACAATTTGAGAAGATATTCAGTGGAAATACTAAGATGACAAATGAAGAGGAAAAACAGAATGATAAGACTGATACCCCAGAAAGTAATATAGGGTAACAATGGTTACAAATTGCAAGAGAAGAGGTGATGCAGGCAACCTTATCACAAAAGAAGAATAAGGCCGCAGGAGTTGATAGAATAGGGGCAGAACTATATCAAGCAGACACCGAATGGTGGGAAGATAGGCTGATTTTACTATTTGAAAATATAATGAGATATAAAATATTACCCAAAGAAAGGAATGTAGGGGTTGTGGTACTACTTCACGAAAAGGCTCAGTCATGCTGCCAGAAAACTATTGGCTGATAACATTGCTGAATATAAACTAAAAAATGTTCTCAAGGCTGATCCTTACTAGAGTATTATTCTGGGTTGAAGACAAAAAAATTCTGTCATTATATCAAGCAGGCTTTTGTAAAGGAAGATCAACAATTGATCAAATCTTCATATTAAGATATATTCGAGAGAAACATATTCTAACGAAAAAGGAAAATGCACACAGCTTTTTTGGATATTAAAGCAGCTTTTGACTCAGTTGTTGGAAACATTCTTTGGAAGATATTGGTGGAAAAGGGAATGGAAAAACAGCTGATATCTATTATTAAGTTACTATACACAGATACAAAACTAGTGATCAGGTATGGTAAAGATGCAGCATTAAATGAGGAAGTAACTGAGTGGTCAGGGGTGAAGCAAGGATGCTTACTTGCACCTACTCTTTCTAATTTGTACATGGATATGATGCTTGAAAACTTAAAGGTGGATACTTCTTTCCCTAAAATAAACAAAATAGCAATTAAAATATTTTTGTACACAGATGATGCGGTGCTGATATCTTAAACACCCCTGGGCCTGGAAAGAGTTATTATTTCAGCAAGGAAACTTTAACAGAACTGAATATGACAATGAACTTAGAAAAAACAAATATGGTTGTGTTTGGCAAAAAGAAAGTTGATTATCCAATATGGAAAATTAATGGTGTACAAATAGCAGAAGTAAATGACTTTCAATATTTAGGTGTTATGTTTAGCAACACTATAAAATGGAACAAACACATTGAAACAATAAAGGGGAATGCCTTCAAGACATTGAATGGCATTAATCATTTTGCAAACTCAATAGCCAAAAACTCATATTTGGCCCAATACAGATGCCTTTTGGCAAAAGTTAATGCACAACTTCTGTATGGGGCAGAAATGTGGGGTTTACAGTAACTAGTCATTTTAATGAAGTGGAAGCAATCCAAAATAGATATCTAAAAAGTTTGCTGGATGTGCCAAAAACAACATCTAATGCAGGAATTTGAGCAGAAACAGGTTCAATAGCATCATCTGCTATAGTAATTAAAAGGTGTACTACGTTCTTCAGTAAAATGAGAAAGGCACCCCAGGACAGTATAATTTGTAATTGCTGGCTAGATGCGATAATTAGGAATGATAATAACCTAGATACATGCTTAGGAAAATTAAATAGTGAATTAAATCGGATTGGTCTGCACTATAATTATGTAATAGAAGAATCGGTAGACCCAGATAATTTTGTGACTATGACATCTCAAAGAATTGTAGATAATGCGAAACAAAAAGACTTAAATTGTATAAAAGAGGCATGGAACTGTAACTCTTTGGAAAAGGTTAAAGTAAATTTCAATGTGGAAAAGTATCTGATCTTATGTGACAACGTAAAACATAGGAATGCCCTCACAAGATTAAGATTTGATCTATTGACGAAATGGGGGCATTGGGAATACTTAGGGAGTATAAATCAAATATATATATGGCCTGTAATGATGCCCAGATGACTGTTGAACATTTAGTATTTGAATGTGATGTATTTCAAAAAGAGAGATAGGTAAGAATTTGGGATATGCTCAAGAATTTAACAAGTCTTGATAAATATGAACAACTGAATGTAATATTTAATACAGATAGACCTAATCAGATATATGCTTTGGCAAGCTTTGCACATAAAATGGCACTGAAATTAAAATGGCGATTGTAAATATGAAATATTACTACAGTATATCAGACATGCATTAGTTATGGATATTCTAGCCCAATGTAGGATAATTTTTATTATGGTGTTTTTATGTAAATTTATATGCATGTAAGAAATGTTTTTTTTTTAATACATGCAAACTCTTAAATAAAACTGAACTGAATTTTTTGCCATTTTGGCCCCAGATTTGCAGGGTGGCCAAGTCACCACCACACTTCATAACCACATAACTGGCACATAGGTAATCCCACTGAAGATGTGTTTTAAGGTTGATCCCCAAAAACTCATTTCAGGTTGGAGTTAAAAAGTGCCGCTTATGTGGATATGACATGGGGTGGTGACATAGTTATCCTAAAAAGTTGGAGCCAGAATTGAAAAAAATGGCCAAGTTACTGTATGGCTGAAATAAAAAGAGCAGGAAAAAAATCTAAGTTCAGCCATATGCACAGTAAATGTATTCTTGGACATAGTTCATTGCCCAGTGATTTTCTTTCCTTGACTCAGAACTTTATCATTTTTGCCCAGCATTTTCAGTGTTGGCATGTTGCCACCCCACCTCATAGCCACATAAATGATGACTTGTAAATCCAACTTGAAATGTGTTTTTGGGAGTCGATCACCAAAAATACATTTTGAGTGAAATTAGCAAGGTGTCCTTGACTCTTCTTCATAGCATATGGAGCCTGTTAGAGGGAAATCCTGTAATCCTTTAGGAACAGTAGTTTTCATACCAAGCAGTAAGCCAGAGGTAGAAGAAATGCCTCCAGTTGAATTATGCTAAAGAGTTTCTCAGGAATCCAGTTTAAATGTGGTCGGGTATGTGTGACTAACAAGTGATGAGCAAAATACATTATACTATAAAATGAGCACTGTGGTGATGGTCTAGAGGAAGTGCTACAGTAACCGTGAAATATCACCAAAAATATCAAAAATGTTGCTTGCCAAAATAAAAGAATTTGTTGAAGATGAGGACTCAAGGGTCTACTTGACTGCTAATAATAATATTCTGAGAAAACCTGTGTTATCTTTAACCATGCCTGCAATTAGTGCTTAACATAAAACTTGACACTCACCATAGTGGCCTCTATTCAACATCTAACTGACTCTTTTCACATCAGATCATCCTTC
Source organism: Neoceratodus forsteri (assembly GCA_016271365.2). Classification (NCBI taxonomy): domain Eukaryota; kingdom Metazoa; phylum Chordata; order Ceratodontiformes; family Ceratodontidae; genus Neoceratodus; species Neoceratodus forsteri. The sequence continues at coordinate 1,170,192,722 of CM057455.1, read as the reverse complement.
CAATCAGCACTTGTATGCAAAAGGTCGCTACTAGGCCAAATGCCCCCTGGTATTTAAAACCTTTATACCCTGGTTGACAATAAATTGGCTACTTGCTCCATGGGTAGGGCTATATTTTTTTCATGATAAAAAATGATGAATTGCATGGCAAGTTCACAGTGAAAATAGCTTTTTTCACAGTATAACATTGCAGAAATTGCTTCGTGTCCCACCCGTACCTTGCACTAGTGAAACATGCTTCGACTACAGGATTCTGTGCAACACAGCCTCTGTTTTGCCATGCATGCTCTTTAATGATACACTGTCAACCCTCAAAAGGCAAACTTTATTAAAGTATAAAATTGCTTCTTTCTCCTGTTGGGCATTCCTTCACTGCCCTCCCACCGCTTCATGGGATAAATAGATAGCTAGGAGCTTACATTTGTCATTTGGTGGGGCTCGGACCAGTCACCATGGGTCTCTATTCACATTCATTTGCTGCAGGTCACTAGTCACATTCACTTGCCACATGCCATCTACCCTGATTTAGAGCAGTCAGCCCTTAAAAAGATCACAGTACTCTAGAGCAGCCAATCACTGAAAGGGCACCATATTTAAAGGCATAGCAGGGAACTTTAAATAACTAGCAAGGAACTGGAAATCTCACAGATGCCATCGGAGCATGCTGCCAGAGGACAGACATATCGGGGATTTGCAGAAAGGGCAGGTAACTTATGATAGATCATATTCTGTGGAGACCACTGATGTAGCTGGCACTTGGATTCTGATTCTTTTTTCTTTTTAAGTGAAAAAAGACTGTGATGTGCCTGTTCTTTAAGAAATGGGGATTTTCACAGATAACGACATATTTCACTGCTTAGTTAAATTTCACGGAAATCATGAAATCTGTGATCACCGTGAAAAAAATACTGCTCTATCCAAGGGGGACAATAGACTGATCATGCCTTTTAGGAAAACTGTCCTAGGATAATGGTCATTTGTAACTAGAGCTATCAAAGCGTGGAACTCTTTACCCCTGGAAGTAACTGTGCTTGCCTCCTCTGACTAGTCAAAGCACAAACATCTATCTTTTTCCTCAGGATACTTAACTGTAGCTGTACTTACCATTTAACCCAATTGCTAGTGCATCTTGCACCTGTGCTTGTATGCTCTGGGGCAGATTCTAGAAGGGTGGAGCAAGTTGCCGCCAAATGCAACTTGCGCTACCCATAACTGCGACATTGACCCTGTGCCCTATTCTAGAAGGGGCAGGGACATCGCAGCTAAGTCCTGTGACTTGCAACATGTGGCCAAATGCGCTGGACTGTAGGTGTACCTGGCAGGCATGTCTCAAGCTACTGGCTGTCAGGCGGTGCGGTCAGCCCCCTCCATTACCCGCCCCAGACTGCTCATCCGCATGTCGGTATATACCCAGTAGCCTAGTCCCCTGAACAATGTACAAATATGACACCCTTCACTTCCCTGGTAGTCTAGTGCCCCCCTGAACTGTATAATAATAATTTTGATCCCCTTATCCCTGGTAGTCTAGTGCCCCCCTGAACTGTATAATATTAATTATGATCCCCACATCCCTGGTAGTCTAGTGCCCCCCTGAACTGTATAATAATAATTTCGATCCCCTTTGCAAGTGTCCTGCAGGGTGGCGCAGTCAACCCCCCACCCGTGCCCCAGACTCCGACCCCGAGTTACCAGCTGCAAATGTGGCATATACCCAGTGAAGTGAAACCCTGGTAGTCTAGTGCCCCCCTGTCATTGTAGAATACTTATATATCACCCCTATTTCCCTGGTAGTCTAGTGCCCCGATCATTGTAAATTAAATAAATATCGCCCCCAGTTCCCTGGTAGTCTAGCAGCACCCCACCCCCACCCAGCCATGCCAGACCACCCAGCACCCCCCAACCATCCCCAGCTAGTGATTGGCACAGCCCACCTCTATTTAATGTACAGTGATCAGGGGGACACTAGACTACTAGGGCTTCACTGGGTATATGCCGCCCTTGCAGCTGGCAACTTTGGGTTGGGGCACGGGTGGGGGGTTGACTGTGCCACCCTGCATGGCATATTATGGATGGAGTCAGGGGGCAGTTGATGTGGCCAGCCCTGTGGGGCAGTTACTGTGGGAATCAGGGGCAGTTGGAGTGGCCAGCCCATTGGGGCTATTAATGTAGGACTCAGAGGGAAGGGGGCTGGGCAGCCCTGTGGGGCACCCACAGGGGTATGCTGGGCATAGGGGGAGGGTGACTGTGCAATGCCTGATGGACAGCTGTCAGGTCTACAGAACCCTGGGGGGCATCCATAAGTTATACCAGCTAAAAGCTGGTGTAACTTACGTTGCCGGTTCTCCTCCAGGGGCTCTTGTAGAATCCTGACATTGGGGACTTTGTTGATGCCCTTCTGGAATGGGGTGCAACTGCTGCTGTAAACCCCCTAGCACCATGTCACTTGGGGGTTTGTGGCGCAACTGTGAGCGTAACTGCTGTTTGGTGCAAGTGGCCTGCGCCATGTCACAGGCCACTTTGTAGAATCATGCATGTTGCAACCGCTGGCTTAAGTTGCTACATGCGCCATTCTACTTGGCGCAAGTGCTGCTACACCAGGCATAACTGTACTAGAATTGGGCCCTCTGTTTGTATCTTACACCTGTGCTTGTATGCTTTGTTTGTATCTTACACCTGTACTTGTATGCTCTGTTTGTATCTTACACCTGTACTTGTGTGATTTATTATGTATTATTCTCATGGTTATTGTTTTATTTTGTGTAGCTACCTATGACTTGGACACCTTTGAAAAAGGGCTTTTGAGCACAAAGGTCTTCTGAATACAATAAAACACAAATACAGTTATTAGTGTGCCCAATCATTTAATATAAGTTGTGAAGATTAGTGAGCAGGCTTGCCCCCAAGACCAAGAATATGGCTTCTATGATATAAAAGGGCATCCTGGATTTGTGTCTTTCTGTGTTGTTTTAAAATTAACAAGATGCCACTTAGTAGTCATGACATGGGATGGTGACTTAGCCACCCTAAACATTTATGTCAAATTTACCAGAAATGGCTAAGTTATGTCCAAAAGAAAAAAAAAGTCCAGGCACATGTGTCATGCAACCAAATGGGGGGGGGGGCTGCTTCAGGCCACCTCTGCTGTAGTGTACTGTGCATCCCTATACAGCCATTTTATGAGTGGCCCAGAGGGACAGTCATGACACAGATGCTGGTCTGATGCAGTGCGTGTCATGATCTGCAGCTGCTTCATGACAGACAGTTATGATTAACCTCGTGCTTTGCAAATGGTCTGCAGGCATCATGTAATGCATGCACTAAGGCACTATGGCTATCTAAAAAAGACAAGAAACCCATTCTCAAAAAATCAGTTAATGCAAAAATTAGGGTTCAATGTTTATCTGCCTCCCATGTCTTTGCTTGTGTAATGTAACTTAGATGTTTACCGACTTGACTCTTTTTCTATGGAGTTAAGCCCTCAGTAGAGGTCTCAGGAGCTCTGTTTGAGGTTAAAGGAAGTAGGTAGTTAAAAGAGCCACACCAGAGAAACAGCACCAGAAAAGGAGGAAGGGTGGGACACGGCATTAGAAGCACATGGTAGGAATTGTCTGGGGTGTAGGGGTTTATGGAGTGCTGGGGGAGGAATCTGACAGTCACCCATCCAACCACAGGGTAGCCTTTCAATTCATTTTGTGGCTGCCAGCTACAGTATGTACAGTTGCAGAAATAGAGTAGGCATGGTCAGATATTTCCAAATATATTGCAGCATTTCAGAAGAGACTCTGTCTATTAATTTCTCTAAAAATGGAGAGTATTAAGGCCACTGAGATACAAGGGCAACAGGGGGCAGTGGTGGGCTGGAGGTACTATGGATCAGCCTAGTGATGGGATCTGGGCTATTATTCACACGGGGGAAGTGTACAGGCCTCTGACACAGGGGGAGCATTTAGACAGAGCCCTGGGGGAAGCCGTTAGCAAAATGGCCAGCAAGGGGGACATTTTGATTATGGGAGCTTTAATCTATTGGATGTAGACTGGGACATTCTCACCACAGCTACAGCAAGAGGCAGGGCCATCTTTGACTCCATACAAGAGTATTTCTTAGGCAGCTGGTTTTGGAACCCACTATGGACAGGGCAGTGCTGGATCTGGTACTTACAAACAGAGACAGCATTGCTGACATCGCAACAGATAATCCCCTGGTTACAAGTGTTCACCGAACTGTGTGGTTTAGCATATGGCTAAGACAGGAAAACAGCACAGTAATATAAGTGTCCTGGACTTTAGGAGGCAGACTTTAAAGAAATGAGAAACTGCCTCAGAGAATGCCTTGAAGGCAGGGAAGGCAGACGGGGAGTGGAGGCTCAGTGGAGAAAGATTGTGGAGGGTGCAGCTCTGGCAGTCATGCTGTTTGAAAGAAGTGAGCAAGGGAAAGATGAGGAAGAGGCTGCTATGTTTCTACTAGGAAGTGGCAAAGGCAGTGAAGAAGAAAACAGCATTTATAAAGTATAAGGAGACCCAGAAGATTTAGATATGGAGGTATTTCTGGCAAAACAAAGAGAGGCAGGAAGGAGGGCGAGGGCATCTAAAGCATTAACAGAGGTGAGAACAGTTAAAGAGGTCCAAAAAGGGCACAATACCTTTTTTCAGGCATATGAGGAAAAGAGGAAGCCAAGCGGAGGGTTAGTGAGTATCAGGAGGGCAAGGGGGTCTGCACAGAGGAAGAACAAGAGAAAGTGGAAATACTAAATGATTACTTCTGCTTGGTCTTAGATAGAAGATGGCAGGGGGATGGATCAGCATGCTATAGTAAACACTAGGGAGTAGAGATGCAGCAAAATTTTATTTTGTCGGTGAAATTATGGAGAAATCACCAATTTCGCCTAGTGAAACATTTGGCAAAATTATGGCCTTTTGGTGAAATTTCACTGCCAATTTCACCTGCGCATCTGAAAATTAGGTGAAATTGGGCATTTTACTCTGCTGGTGGTCACATGGTTGAGTCTAAACAGGCAGTAAGTGAGGTGAGTGGTTCATTTCCTATGCTCCATATCTTGAGGAAGCAGGCAGCACTTATACTCCCTGTGACTGCAGAGTGCACTTTTACACCTAAATTGCTTAATTGTGCTATTTTTTCTAATTGTTTTTGTTTGTCTTTGTCATAGTTCATATTTTAGTACCTGGTGATTGTGTTTGTGTGTGTGTGTGATTGTGTGTATGCGCGATCCCCCCCCAGCTCTCTCTCTGAGTCTCTATCTCTGTTTCTTTTTTCGTTTGTTTATTAGAATTGGTAGTATTTGTGAATTGTGGACATAATGGAGAAGGGTGAAGAAAGGAGCAGGGTGCAGCAGCCCTGTCTGTGGTGATAGGTGATAGAAAACAGCATGGTGCAGAAGCCTTAGCTGTGAGGCAGGACACATGGGGCATCAGGGTGCAGCAGCCCTGTCTGTGGTGATAGGTGATAGAAAACAGCATGGTGCAGAAGCCTTAGCTGTGAGGCAGGACACGTGGGGCATCAGGGTACAGCAGCCCTGTCTGTGGTGATAGGTGATAGAAAACAGCATGGTGCAGAAGCCTTAGCCGTGAGGCAGGACACATGGGGCATCAGGGTGCAGCAGCCCTGTCTGTGGTGATAGGTGATAGAAAACAGCATGGTGCAGAAGCCTTAGCTGTGAGGCAGGACACATGGGGCATCAGGGTACAGCAGCCCTGACTGTGGTGATAGGTGATAGAAAACAGCATGGTGCAGAAGCCTTGACTGTGGGGCAGGACACGTGGGGCAGCAGGGTGCAGCAGCCCTGTCTGTGGTGATAGGTGATAGAAAACAGCATGGTGCAGAAGCCTTAGCTGTGAGGCAGGACACATGGGGCATCAGGGTACAGCAGCCCTGTCTGTGGTGATAGGTGATAGAAAACAGCATGGTGCAGAAGCCTTAGCTGTGAGGCAGGACACGTGGGGCATCAGGGTGTAGCAGCCCTGTCTGTGGTGATAGGTGATAGAAAACAGCATGGTGCAGAAGCCTTAGCTGTGAGGCAGGACACATGGGGCATCAGGGTACAGCAGCCCTGACTGTGAGATGGGGTACACGTGGTGCAGCAGCCCTGTCTGTGGTGATAGGTGATAGAAAACAGCATGGTGCAGAAGCCTTAGCTGTGAGGCAGGACACATGGGGCATCAGGGTACAGCAGCCCTGACTGTGAGATGGGGTACACGTGGTGCAGCAGCCCTGCCCATGGAGGCAGGGAAAATGGCACTTTAGGGCCTAGTGCAGCACAGCAACCTTGACTGTGGAGACAGGAATGGGAGCAACAGGTGCAGCTTCCCTAACTGTGAGGGTGGTGGAGATAGGGCAGCAGGGTTCAGCAACCCCAATTGTTTGGGCAGGGAGCAGCAGGGTGCAGTAGTCCTGATTCTTTAGGCAGGGGATGGAGGCAGCAGGGTGCACAATCCATGACTGTGTGGGAGAAGATAGTGGGCAGCAGGGTGCAGCAGCCTCGAATGTGGAGCAGAAAGCAGGGGGCTTGTGGGGCAGGGGACTGGTGGCAGTAGACTGCAGCTGTCTCAACTGTGGGGCAGAGACACAGTGCATCAGGATGCCACATAGTGGTTCTGGTTGTACACGTACATGATGTATTTTCACACAGAAACCACCAAAGAGCTTAAATGTGTGAGTTCTGACAGTACATGTGCTTAATACTGTAACAGAGTGTGACAAGCACGTTTGTCAATCTGACATGAAAAAAAAGTTCTTACATGTTTGTATTTATGAAGGCTACATCAAAGACAAACTGTTTCTGTGAATGAACAAAATTTAGATTTATTTTATATTCATTAAACAGCCCTGTGTTATATAGTTAGAAAAAAATTGAGGTTTGATTAGAAAGAACAGAGCTGTAATACAGACAAGCTGATTTCTCACAGAATGTGTTCCCACTACTTCAGTTCAGCATTGGTACTGAAATGATCAGCTTTGTAAAGGAAGAGAATGATATATTTTAAGCAGATCTATCTAAACACAAACCAGAGACTGAGTTTGTAAGGAACCTGGGGAGCTCAGCAAACCATAACCTCTACAGAGTGCTGCTCTGATTGGGAATCTGAAACAGCAAGCTACTCCAAAATGATATCATCACACTCTAAGTTTGACTGAGAGGACAGAAGTAACTCCACTGTTTTCAGCCACTGTAGAGCAAGTTAACAAATGCTGATGTAAAGAAATGCACAAAACCAAACAGCATGCAATTTTCAGGAAACACCAATCATGACACAAGGACTTGAATTTCAGCTTTTAAAGCTTTTATTAAAAATATGCAAAAACCGTTGCACATGATCTTTAAACTGTTCCTTCAATTAGTTGATGTAGCATTTCTGAATGAGTTGCATAAGTGTTGCTGGGTTCAGCACAAAGCCCTGCACAAACTGTTTCTTAAAAGTTAAAACTCAGATTTCCATTGCAATGTGACTGGACTGCAGGCGTACAGCAAATGAGTTTCAAAAACATTTTATAAATACTGCTATTGAGCTGGTTAAGCATTAAAAAATAATGCAATATAAGTTGCCAATGCATTGCCAACTGCAAAAAACAATTCTAAACCAACTCATTGGTGGAACAGTTTAATGTGACTTGTACTGAATGTCCTTGCAGAGATGGGGCCTCCAGTATTGTACACAGTACTCGAGGTGTGGTCTCACCAGTGATCTATACTGGGGTATTATCACTTCCCTCATCCTGCTGGTGATTTCCCTACCTATGCATCCTAGCATCCTGCCTGCTTCCCAACTGCCTTGTCACACTGTTTTGCTACCTTTATGTCATCAGAAATGTTTAACCCCAGGTCCCTTTCCTGCGTTGTGACTGTTTATACTTCTCCCCTCATTTGATATGTTGCCCCCAGGTTCCTGTGCCCCATGTGCATGACTTTGCATTTTTTTCCATTAAAACTCAGCTGCCAAATCTTTGACCATTCCTCTAGTTTTTTTAGATTGCTTCTAATTCTTTCCACCCCTCCTGGTGTGTCCACTCTTTTGCAGAGCTTAGTGTCATCTGCATACAGGCATACTTTCCTTTCAGCCCTTCTTCAAGGTCACTAATAAACACATTGAAGAGGACCAGCCCTAATACTGATCCTTGTGGTACTCCACTGGTCACTTTGCCAACTCCAGAGTGGATGCCATTTATCACTACTGTACCATTTGACTCCTGTTGCCCAGCCAATTTGCCACCCAATTTACAATTTTATGACCTACTTCTAGGTTCCCCAGTTTGTGTAACAGTCTTTTATGTGGAACAGTGTTGAAGACCTTGCTGAAATCCAGGTAGGCCACATCAACTACTCCTCCCTGATCCAGCTGTCTTTTCACCCAATTAAAGAACTCTGTCAAGTTTGTCTGGCAGGACCTCCCCCCTCTGAAACCATGCTTCCTCTGATTCTGCAGATTATTAGTAACAAGGTATTCTTCAATCCTTTCCTTCAATATACCTCCAGAGTTAATAGGAAAATTGATAGGGAAATATGGGATAAAGAGGTTTGACTACCAAACCTGCAGCAGGCCCTTCACATCTCTGCTGGGGATGTGTTCACAGTTAAGGGATAGATTGTTGATATTTGGGTGGAGGTAAAGGCTGTTCTACAGTATAAGACAACCTTTACAGTTTTTCGTGTATATCAAAAATACTGGTAGGAGGGGGAAACAGCCTGGTCAGTTACCTGTGCATAGCTTGTGAGCCCATAAGATGGAGAAATATATTACTGCTACATGTGTTACTGGGTGGGGCAGCAGTCATTTCCCCATAGCAATTAACACAGAATTTACATCATTTGATAAAACTATTTTTTTTAATTACAATTTATGCTCCCTCTGCCTCTAGTAGCTCCCTTCTCCTACAACCCCCAGCTTCATCACTCACCATTACCAGGGAACCTCATTGCTTATTACCTCATTGGGTGAGTTGGTCCTGGTAGGTGGTGCAGAGCTTGAGAGATCAACAGTCTCATCCTGCCACCGAAGGATTTTTTCCTCCATTTTTCTCCCTTTTCACTTGCCTGGCTGGTGAATTCGCAGTGATGTGCATGATGAAGACACTGCATGCGTTAGCACCTGTGTCCTGGTTGACAAAACATGGGTGGTTGCTTTCTGTTCCACCATCCCCAAAGAAGGAGAGCAGTTCTTGATGCTTGACCCCCCTTCCCCTGGCTGGCCATGAGTGACCCTGGTCCATTTCCGAATCTGGTGCTACAGTGCCTCAGCCCTCCATGCCATTAGGCCAGTTATTTTATAAAACTATTTACCAAGCTGGTGCTGTTTCAACTACCACAATGTTTGATTCATTTTTCTCAGACCTGACTCTACCCCAGGTCTCTGAAGCCATCCTTCAGACCTTGGTGCAGCTTATCACTGATAGGGACGTACAAGAGGCAACAGCAGATGTGTCCTGTGGCAAATCACCAGGTCTAAATGGTTACCCGTGTAAATTTTATGTCTCCTCCTCCCTTTTGGTCCCCCACTTGATCCAGGTCTTTAATGAAACATGGGAAACTGGAGCTTTTCCTCCTACCTTTATTTAGTCATTGACAATGTTGATACCAAAACTGGGTTCAGAGAGTGTCCAGTGCTTACAGTTCTACACTATATCTCTTATCAATGTTGATGGTAACATTTTCACTCAGGTGATAACAGGGCGGTTGGGACTGGTTATCCGGGGAGTGTTACCAGTCAGTATGCTGTATGTAGTATAGCTAAGGAATGCAAGCATGTCAAAAAATAGTATTTGCATTTATATTACACTGATTTTATTGTCATGTGTCAACTACAGCATGGACTGGAGTAGTCATATATGTAATAGCACCCCCTGCATAACATTGTAAAGAAATTGCTTCAGCCCTGGTTACAGTTGTTTTCTTTGGCATGGTTCTTTGGTCTCGGGAGTGTTCAAAGTAAAGCCTGCCTTTCTGAAGCAGTTGCTGATTGTGTCAGCAGAGACTTGTCTCCAAGCCCCATCTAACATCATTATGGAGTCCAAGATGTGAATTTGCTTTGTGAGCTCGCTAGTTTATCAGCTCTGCCATCATCAATAGAAATAAGCAGCTTTTCTACAATTTTTTTTCTATACAGCTGCTTCACATTTCTTATGACCACCTGATCCATAGGCTGGATCAGGGAGGTCGTATTTGGTGGGAGAAACACAAGTCTTATGTTACTAAGAGTTAATGCTGGGTGTGCATTACAGTTATCGAGAAGAAGGCAGCCTTTCTTACGCTTTCTTCTCAGCTTGACATTCCACCTTGTAGCCCATTCTGTAAAGATTTGCCCTGACATCCAAGAATTACTGTTGGTGTGATAATCAACTGGCAATGCATCAACACTTATGCCATGGAAGCACCGTGGGTTTTTAGACTTACCGATGACCAAGAGGGACATTTTGTCAGTTCCCATCATGTTCGCACACACAAGGGCAGATTATTTTATGACATGCTGCTTCCTGGGACTTATACATCAAGACCAAGTAAGATTTGTTCCAGATTGCCTGGGGCCAGTTAACATTTGTGAGATACTGGACTTGGTTTGGGAGGCCTGAGGGGAATGCCAGCTGCCACTAGATTGTTAGATGCAGAGAAGGCCTTCAACCAGGTGGAGTATCACTTCCTTTTTGAGATCCCAAAGTGGTATGACTTTCCTTTGCCTTTTATCCCCCTAATTAGACTGTTGTACCATAATCCTACTGCAGCAGTGCTTGCCAACTCAGTGGTGGCTTCCCATTTTCCTTTAAGTCAGGACACCCATCAAGGGTGCCCCCTTGTCCCTTAACCTAGTCCTATTGACTACTGATCCTGTCACCCAAAGGATTTTGACTGCCTCTACTTTCCCATGGTTGATAGTTAATAAGGTACACAACAAAATTCTCCTTTTTGCTGATGACATTTCTCTTTTCTTGACTGACATCCCTAACTATTTAAATTGCTTATTGGAGATTAAACAGGCCTATGCCACCCTATCGAGTTATAAACTCAGTGGAGTGAAGTCCCAGAGTTTACCCCTATTGGATACCTGTCCTCAATCCATATTCACAGGATATCTATATCAATGGTACCCAGAGGGTATTGCCTGTTTGGGGATCACTATTAAGAATACAGTGCAAGAGACACTGAGAGACAACCTTTTGGGGGCCCTAGACAAAATTAAAGCAGATGTCCAGAAATGGGAATCTCTTTGGCTCTGCTTGGGTGGGAAGGTTAACAGGTTGAAGCTCATCATACTTCTGAAAGTCGATTATCTTTCAGCCAGTCTTCCACTACAGATTCCAGGTGCCTATTTTAAATCCCTGGATATGATATTCACTCAGTTCATCTGGTCTCAGAAACAACCAAAGATAACCCTGATTAAAGTTAAGCAGCTGTGACATCTGGAGGGATTTGGGTTACCAGATATGAGAAAATACCCTGTGGCTTATGTTTTATGCCAGGCCATACAATTTTATCGAACGTTCCTACCTGTGCAAGCCCCTCCATGGGCAAAGGTATGCAGCACTCAGTCCTCTCTTCTAGATGTCAAAGCACTACTCCATCCTGATTGGAAGCTGTCTACCCACTCTTCTCCCTGCTCCAAGGCACAGCATGCTATTTGGCTAAAAGAGGCACCCCTGCTGGGTTGGTCCCTCAGTTTTCTACAGCTAGGCCAATCTGGTGAAACCCAAGATTGCTTATTGATTATGCCTTAGTGTACAGGCCTGTAAGGGAGGGTGCGGGTATCCACACTAAGGGATATCTGCTAGGTGGATCACTGGGATCCTTGAAGTTCTTCTCTTAACTTGTATCAGAGTATTTTCTCCCGAGACACTGCAATTGGCAATACCTCCATCTCTGTAATGCTCTCAAAGGTTGGTTACTTAGAGAATATGCTGCCCCACAGAGTGGGATATTTTAACTTTAGATCAAGGTCTTAACAGCTACCAGGGGACTAGCTGGAACTATTTAGAAACTAAAACAGAAATTGACCCAGACATTGTCAGAGGCCCCCTGGGAATGGTGGAGCCAGGATCTTGGGATACAGGTTACCCCAACAGAATGGGAGACTGTCTGGCCATTGGCCTCTTGTGCTAACACAGAGATGCAGGCACAGGCACTACAATATAAGCTTTTACACAGAGCATACCAGACCCTTTTGGTTCAGTATAGAATGGGGTTTCTCCCCCATAGTGATGGCTGACAGTGCTTCTCACTGCAGGCTTCACTAACACGTAGACTTTGGACATGTCCACAGTTGGCCTCACATTGGTACCATACCTGTGTCTTTCTAGTTTCTCTACCCTCAGAACTGGATCTCAAGATAGGCTTGCTGATATACAGTGTACTCAGAAACTCTAGGTGCACTATGCAGCGGAAACTTTGGCAGCAGCAGCCTTTGCTGTAGCAACTAGAGTGATCTTGTAGAATTGGAGATGTCCTTCGCCAACTGCATCAGTAGACTTGTTGTCAGCACTGCTTCATAAAGTGGGCAGGAACAAAAGACTATCCTATTTAGCTGTGGGGAAATACTTCTTTTATAGGACTGTGTGGGGGCCTTACCAGGCCAAGTGGGATCCTGCAGTAGCACCTCTCCTGCCAGACCCCTCTAGGCGCAGACACTATTGGATCCCTCTTCTGCATCACAGTTTATTTTTTAACTCATGGCAATTCTTCCTGACCAGGAGTATGCCCACTACTTATATAGTATGTGCTAGCAAACCTATGAAGAACCTGATCTCACAGTAAATTGTACCTATTTGATTCTTATTGAAGGCTTCTTTTATTGCGGGATTTGTATACTCTCTAGGGAGGGGGAGAGGATTGCTCTTGCAGATACTGATAGTGGTGACTTTGACTTACTGCCTGTAGAACAGTTAAGTATCTTTCTGTCCCTTGGTACAGTTGAACATTAGGGATTAGAAAATGGGCTTTTTATTTGATGGGCTCTGATTGGCTAGTACCACTGCCGGGGGAGGGTACATTAACTTTCAATAGATGCCCAGCAAATAAAAAGTACCAGACATCTGACTCCATCATCACCTTGGCTATCCTCGTGCCCACCCTGCTTGTTCAGTGGGCAAAAGCATCCAATTCAAGTCGAAAACAGCACCATTTTTTTCTCTCGCTTAGTGAGTAACACTGGCACCCCGTAGCTCCCTACTTCAATGCCAGCACACTCCCAACGACAAAAGCTCCCCACTCCCAGAAGTACTCACGCAAGGAAACCTTCATCCGGATCTGATATATACTCTGTAAAAACAGTTGTACTAAAAAAACACTTTCCTTTGAAATCACTAGCAGTAGCATGTCATGTGCTCAGTGCAACTTGCGCTACATGACATTAGCACTAGCCCGTCATGTGCTAATCATTGCAGGAGTGAGTCCACTCTGCTCCTCCCCCCACCACCTGAACTGTTTTTAACCATGATTAAGAAAAACACACACAAAATACCTCACTCCCAGACATAACTGTTGGGCCACCAGCCATGTCAGCCTTCCCCTGCACTGTTCTCCGGGACTGTTGTCCAAACTGCCGAGGATGCCGGCCACCCACCTGCCTCCTTTCTTTGCTGCCTTTATCCAGAAGCATGTCATCCGAATCACTACCCACTCTGCCATCCAGTCTACCCCATTCAGCTGACCGACTATGTTTTTTAAAAACCTTACTTGTTTTAATAAACTGGAGCATAGTCCAGCAGGAGGGGCAAGGAGCAACTGAAAAAAAAGAGTGGCAACTTGGGGGTGGGAGACAGGGACTGCGTGTCATTACACAACCCAAAAACCTTTCACATATGGTCCTGCATTCCCCTCTCACTTCTATTGGCACTTTTAAAATAAATAAATTGCACCAATGGGATGACAGAAAGAAAAGAAGTAAGACAGAAGGGGACAGACTAATGGGGGGGTAAGGAGACAGCACACTGCCAGACATAACAGCGTCCTCTACTGCCAATGCCAGTAGTAGAGGGACTACTTTACCAACAAAGGGGAAAAACTGAATTGTAGTAATTTTTATAGAATTACTTTAGTTTTTTTTTGTAATCCTACCAAAAATTGATAACACATTTTCTAAGTGCAATAATACCCTCCAGGGTGGGTGGTATGGGCAATACTGGACCTTCCAGGGGCTATAAGGCCCTCCGCCTGTGGCTTTGGGTCTCATTACACACCTGGGTGGTTTGGTATTGCCCAATACCACGTATTATTGCTTGCATGGAGAATCTTGGTGGGTATCAATAGTGATTCCTACTTTGGACCAAAGACAATTCCCTTAAAGTGAACCTTCAGCATGGTGCTCTACAGTTCGAACACCGACTCCCATATCACATGTAATATGTATATCATGTGAGATATATATTTCACCAAACCAGCAAAAAGGCACATCTGTGGTGCAAGAGCTTGCCACCCTGCAAATGTCAGCCGAAAAGCCCTAACTGTTCTTTTTGTTATGAAGTGGCAAAGAAACTGTTGTTTTGGGGCTGTTTAACTGGGGAACTTTCGCAAAAGTTCTGCAACTTTCACTAAAATCCCATTGGTTAACATGGAGGACTTGCCCAAAAGTCCGCGGAACTTTTGCAAAAGTCCCCCATGTTAACCAATGGCTCTTTCATGGAAGTTTGTGGAATTTTCATGAAAGTTAAAAGTTCTTTGGAGGGGAATATATATATTTTTTCCCCATAGGCTATAATGGGAACCTTGAAACTTTTTTTTGCATATTACTTTTTACCTTTGGTTTTTCCATTTTCTCTCCATACACCCCCTCACCCTCATGGCATGAATGTACATGTGTGGAGACATGCGCATGTCAATGCACTTCTGTGTCTCCTGACCTCCTTGGCTGCCCTGTGGCATCCACTAGATGGCAGCCAAGGAGGCAGACAACAACCGTCCCCTTCCCGGGAGAGGAGAGCAGTCCATTCGCTGCTCGACTCTCTCCCTTCCTGCCGACCCCCGGCAACCTGAGGTCACTCCCGACCCTGGGTCACTGGAATGACACGAGGTGTGGTGTCCAGCACCTCAACCCTCAGCACCACCAGGCTGGCATGGGAACTTTAAACTTTAATAACTTTTGAACTGATTAATATTTTTTCACCAAACCTTCAAAAGACACTTCCCTGCTCCAATCACCATATACCCTGAAAACTTTGGACCATATGAACAAATCATTCAGGCTGTAGAGATGAGCAAAGAATTCACCAAAAATGGCCAAAAAAGTGTTGTTTTGCACTTTTTTTTGCCTCTCTACAGCTTTGCAACCACACATCTAACCAGAACAAAACTTGCCAGATCCAGAGATCTATCATAGCAAATGGCACACACAACATTTCAGGCAAGTTGGTCAAATGGTTGCAAAGTTATTAAAGTGCAAAAATCTGGGCTTAACATAGAGGTGGCTGTACAACCCTAACTATACTGATGCTACCGCACCAGTTTAATATGTACATAAGTATATATATATATATATATATGTATATATTTATATAATGGGGTGAGTGATATACGAGTGAGATAAAATGTGTTATTCTCACTGGAGTGTGAGAAATGCTGATGACATCAGCACAGTGAAAATAAATGACATTTATCACATGGTTTGCACAAAAATCCCCATTAGCATGAAATAATAGTGTGATTGAATATCATTGCACAACATGTATTATGCAATCATGCAAAACCTGTGCTATTAAGTGTAAATGGTTACTTTTGCCCAATTCACCCCAATAATAGGGGGCCCTATTGTGTAACTAGGATACATGATGTGCACTCATGTGATATGGAAAATATTTTCACTCCTGCACAGTGAGCACTGGATCCTCACTTGTGGCTTCACCACTCATGAATATCCAGAGGTCACTCTAGAGGAGTGAAAATATTTTCCATATCACACTCATGCCCATCATGTGTCTTATATGTATATGTATATATATATATATATATATATATATACACGTGTGTGTATGTATTATAGGGAGGCAGTCGTGCCCCTATATTTATGATTGTATGGGCATTTTAATGTTAAACCCCAAAATTTTCACTTTAAACACTTTGCAACTATTTAATTTTGAAACTTTGAATAGTTGGTTCTGAGCATGCTCAGTAAACACCAAAAAATAACAGCACGAAATAAAAAAATAATTTGTTTTTCATATAACATCATCCTTTTTCATTTGAGGAAAATCACTTTTCATATATCTGCCATCTTGTTTTAAATTTTGCCTAAGAAATTCAAATTTGGAACCCCCAAAAAATGATATTCTCGGGAGGAACCAACACATGTAGCTTGCTTATCGGGAGCCCCCAGATGCATTCTGCACTTTACCACTCGAGAAATGCCCTTAAAATGTTTTTTTTTAACACTGAAATTCTTTTTTTGTATGGGCGTCATATGAAAAAAGAACTTGTTTCATATGATGATTCACGAAAAAAATATTTTTTTTCATATGGGAAATCAATGTAACTACTGTATTTCAATGGCATTTTCAACTTTGGTGCATAACTTTGCCATTTTTACATATTTTGACACCAAATTTTCATCAAGCCTTTACTGAAACCCCTCCTCATGAACAATAGGGGTGTCATTTCGCAAATCCTGCCCAAAAGAAGATTTCATGGTTGGTTGACGAAATCACATTTTGGGCAGGATTTCAAAATGTTCACCATACTTGTTCATGAGGTGAGGTCATCAGAAGGGTATTATGTTGAAAATCTGGGGTCAAAATATGCAAAAATGGCCAGGTTGTTCTCATCTGTTGACATTTTGCTATGCTCACTCATAACGTTCTTAATTTTCAATATTTTAACTCCAAATTATCAACATAGCCATTTCTTTACACCACCTCATGAATGTGACAACTGTCATTTTTCAGATCTTACCCAAAATGTCAGTTACACTGCGGTGACACAGAATGACGTTTTTGCGGGGGTTTGACAATATTTACTATTCGGTTGATAAGGTGGGGTAATAGAAAGGCTATGTTGACAATTTGGTTGCTATTGTCTTACAAATGGAAGTGCAGGGCCCGGAGGGCCCTGTGCTTCCCCATAATTATACATATATGCATCTGTGGAGGAATGGGAGCACAGTGCTCAGAGTGCCCTGCACTCCATCAGACAACTAAGGATATGATTACACTATCTCAAAAGGTTCAGATGCATGGGAGCACAGGGCCCAGAAGGCCCTGCTCTCCCACAGGAAAATTAGGATACCATTATATTATCTCAGAAAGTAAGGAAATCTTTACAATAAACTGCACTGATGCAACATTTAGGGTTTAGGCTAAAGCAACAAAAGTATAGAACCCTAAAATCCCAATGCCACCCCTAAAGCAAATCAGTGGTGGAGTCATCTTGGAGGTTGTCAACACTAAAGCTCACCCCATTCTATACTCTCCAGAAACATACACATCCATAATTTTTCAGAGATTGTAATTGTATCTTTATTTTCCTGTGATCACTCCATAATCCTCTACATAGTTGGATGTGGGAATGAAGGGCCCTCTGAGCCCTTCGCTCTGACAAGTCATTCATGGTACCTGTATTTGTGTATGGGAGCGCAGGGCCTTATGGGCCCTGTGCTTCCATCCATGCATAATTTCTGAGATAATGTACTGCTAAAGATGTTTGTCTGAGTGCTCTGAGCTCCCATATCGTAGTGTGTACAACCAAAGAAACACTTGACATTTACCTGTTGTTCCATAGAAAACACAGGGAAATCTGAGAGCTGTGTAACTGAACACCAAATTAATATATTTTAATGAAACCATCAAAAGGCACATCAGTGGGTGAAACCCTTTGTACCCTGAAAATTTCAGAACAGAATTGCAAACCATTTCATGACAGCGGTGTGACAAATAAACGTCTGGGTAAACCTTCCATTACAGTGTTATCCTGTGGAAAACAAAGCAAAATTTAACCCTGCAGAACTGCACAGCCAAGTAATATATTTTCAACAAACCACCAAAAGGCACATCTGTGGGGCAAGCCCTTTGTACCCTGAAAATTTCAGCCCAAAATTCCAAACATTTTCTTTGTTCTGAAGTGACAAAGAAACAAATATATAAAAAATCCATTTTGACAAATTGCAAAAAGAAATCCTCTACCAAGCTTCTTTTTCCACAATTTATGGTAAAAGAAAAATCTTTTTTTACAAATTGCAAAAAAAATCCTGTTTCATGGTAAAAGAGAATCCTTTTTCACAAATTGTGAAAAAAGATCCTGTTTCACTGTAAAAGATTTCCATGATTTGTGGTGAAAGATTTTCTGCTGATAAAATAAACACTTTTCTGGACCTTTTCTTTAAAAACTGACTCCAGAATCTGATTCCTTGGGGCCCCGATTTGATAAGCACAACTATTGATGTTTACCAAATGGCTGTAATATTTAAAAAAATTAAGTTTGTTTGCCTCACTAAGCAAAAACAAAATGGCAACAGCATGAATGAGGATTCTGCATTTGCTGAATAGGATTCCGCATTTGTGAACTAGGATTCAACTTTTGTGATCAAGAATCCCTTTTTGCACCTGACATCTAACTTATCCCATAGAAAATAATGTGAAACTTTAACATTTAATAACTTGGGAATAGCTTAATAGTTTTTCAACAAACCTTCAAAAGGCAGCACAATGACCCAAGACCTATTGTAGAACTGTTAATGTTTAATGCAATTTTAATTTCACTGTATTCGCATTAGTGACTGTACCAGCAAAATTAAAACTGCATTGAACATTAAATGCTAATGTTTGATAAAATACACACTCTGCAGTAATGACTGTATACCGCTCATCAGAATCAAAACAGTCCCCCACCCCCCAACTAACAGCACTGATCAATCACTCTTATAGTGACTTACTGCACCTCAGCATGAACGTTGCCCATCAGAATCAAAATAAACCCCCTTCCCCAACTAGCAGCACTGATCATTTATACAGTGACTTACTGCACCACAGTATGAGCACTGCACATCGGAATCAGAACAACCTCCCCCCAACAACTAGCAGCACTGATTGTTCACTTTTATTGCCATGAATACAAGGCATACAGACATACAGTGATTTATTGCAACACAACATGAATGCTAGAGAATAATCAAATGCTTGTTTGGGGGGAGACAAGAACATTGGAAATCAAAGCACACTGATCATTCACTGTTTGGTGAGATACACACTCACTCACTCACTCACTCCACTTTGGGTAGTGAACCAGTACTACTGTGGTATGAGATGGGAAATGTTCTGGGAGCTGGTATACAGTATTGTTTTTCAGTAGTGTATCAGTTCCGTCAGTCATGAAGACATTTGGCTTTCTGTGAGCAACATTATATTTTGAAAGCTGAATAAAACAGTTTGTATCAGGAAGTTCTATATCTGTGTAAGGCAGTAGCAGGGCTTCAATCCCATGCTTGACTTTTGCAATTCACAGTATTGTCAAACAGCTTTTCCTTGTGGAATACAGAGCAGACAGTAACCTAAGTATACACAGTATAAGGTGGTGAAGATGTTTGACTTTCTGTGAGAAACATTATTTTTTTAAAGCAGAATAAAATAGTTAGCAGCTGTTTGAGTCAAGAAGACTAAGATGTGAATTTTGAATGGTGAATTCATGGAGACTAAGCCCAGACCACGAAATAAAGATAGAGCTAATATAAACAGTTTTACAGTATATACCCTAAACATTTCAGACCAAAATTCCACAGAGTTCCTACACAACGGAGTGACAAATAATTTGACAAAACATGGTAATTTACACTTTTTGACACTCTGGCCCGGATATTCAAAGCGCAGCTGAGTTGCACCAGTTCAAGTGCGGACTTGCACCAAGGAGCGATATTCAGTGGGAGCCAGTGCGCAGCACAAATCCCATTGTATCAATATGCAATGATAATGAATGCAGGTGCAAGTGCAGGGGGCATGCCCATGAATATCCAGCGCAGTGCGATATTCAACCGTGGAACCATGGTGCAAGTGCAGAGCAAATCCGAGATGCACCGAGCAGACTTGAGCCTATAAATATAGGGTACAAGCACACAGACAGCACTTCCACCAGGTGAGAGGGAGAGAGAGAGACAGAGAGAGAGAGACGGAAAGAAAGACAGACAGAAAGACAGACAGAGAGAGACAGAGTGAGCGAGAGACAGACAGACAGAGGCAGCCACAGTGGGAGAGGGACAGAGGTGGCAGTGGAGAGAGAGATGGGACAGAGAGAGTGAGAGGGACAGGCAGGCACTGTGCCAGGCAGTGCACCAGGGTGGCACACAGCCCGCAGCAGCCAGCCGCCCAGAGGGATATTGGACATGAGGGGCCATAGATAGTGCACCCTTCATGATGGAGGCTGTAATGAGGGATGTGAGGGGACAGGAGGAACAGCAACGTGGCCGAGGAAGTGCCCATCGGTGGTATGCCTGACACAGGTGGTACCGTGCCAGCACCACCTTTGAGAACTATTCTGACTCAGAGATTGTGGGCTGGTACCACCTGAATAGGGCCATTCTGAGTCAGCTCTGTGAGCTGTGTAGTGAGGAGATGCAGGCACCCACGAGACAGAGCCACGCAATCTGTGGAGACCACAGTGACAGCTGTCATGTGCCTGATCACCACAGGCACCTTCCAGAGAACAATAGGGGACACCACAGGCATAACTCAGTTGGTCATGTCACGCCTCCTCCCACAGTTCCTCAACACTCTGCTGCAACGTGCTTCGGAATACATTCATTTCCCCAGCACACAAGCAGAGCATACAGCAACAATGCAGGACTTCCACAGGGTAGCATGTATGCTTGGCATGCTTGGGGCCATTGACTGCACCAACATGGGCATCCATATGCCACCTGGCCCTGAGAGTGTGGTCTAAATCAATAGGAAGGGGAGCCCGAGCGTCAACTGCCAGGTGGTGTGCGATGCCACGGGGCGCATCACCAATGTCTGTGCCACACACCCTGGGAGTGCACATGATGCGTTCTGGCACAGCTCTGTGCTGTGCCACAGGTTCGATCATGGGGGCATCCTCATGGGCTACCTAGTGGGTGAGTATGGCATGGGCAAGAGGTGATGGGCAGAGCAGGCCATGAGATGGGGAGAGCCGGGAGGGCATGCTGGCTAGGGCACCAGGAGCAGGCAAGGAGCACAGCAAAGGATGGCAGAGGGCTAACTATGTCATTATCCACATAGGAGACAGCACCTATCCACTGATGCCCTGGATGCTCACCACCTACCGGCGACCCTCATCCCCAGCAGAGGAACACTATAACAAGGCATACGCCAGTACATGCAACATCATTGAGCTTGTATTCAGCATGTTGAAGGCACATTTCCATTGCCTAGACAGATCTGGCAGTGCCCTACAGTAAAGCCCCTCGAAAGCCTGTGGCCTATTCCTGGTCTGCTGCATACTGCACAACATGGCCATTGACCGTGGGATAGCTGTCAAGGCTGATGAGGGCGACAGTAGTGGGGACGATGGAGACAATGGGCTGGAGAGTGGTGGACAGCTCCCCCCCCAGGCAGAGGGATCCCAGGTGCAATGGATGGTGCACCAACATCAGGACACCATCGCACAGGAGCACTATGGTGCACACAGGTAGGTGGTGCGAAACCCATGCATGAGCCACACACACAGGTACAGCACACATGCAGGGGCATGCATGGCAATGGGCCTGCACACACAGAGGTGTGGTGCAGGGGTAGTGGAGTCAGTGGCACACAATCACACACAACTGCACACAGCAACACATGCACCCACGCACCCACGCATCCACACACCCAGGTGTTGGCATGTGGCGGGGATCAGATGAATTGCACCCATGCACAGGTGCAACTGATGCTGAACTGCCCTCATCATGCTCACGCCACATGGTTTAGTGGCTGGACAAGCATGCACACAGGCAGTGTGTGGCATGACACACAGGCACCACACCAGTGGTATGCACACACACACGCCACCCATGCATGCACAGGGCAGCAGTTGCAGACTGCGGTCAGGGCAGCATGCACATCAGGGCCACTGCATGGAACCATGGCCACTGCGGCCATGGGGGCAGCTGCTCTGGGGCTGATCAGCAGCCACAGGCTGCTCATAAGCCACAGGGGGCATTTGCAACAGCCCCCCAAGGATTTAACCATGGGACTGTGACCGGGTCCACGTGGAGGTGTGTAGGGCCCAAACAGGCCTGCCCCAGGCATGCCTGGGATGCCAACATCATAGCCCGGCATCGAAAGTGTGGGTGTCACCCGACACCGGGATTGTGGGGTGGACAGTGCACTGTATGGGGTCCGCAGTGGCTGACCAAGCCCTGTAGCAGCCAGCATCTCAAAGCCATCCATGCTCACATTGGCAATGCAATCCAGGGATACAGTCATGGCCTCCTGCATGCACTGCATCCCTGCCAAGAGCTGTGCAGTGTCCCTCTCACACTGCTTGACCAACTGGCACACCTCCGCACAGTGCACTCACCCCAGCGGCAAGCTGTGCCTGTTGCTCCACGGAGGCCCGCAGCAAACAGGTGTGCTCAGCCAGCAGGTCAGTGTCCTGGGGATCCTGGGTGGGATGCCAACCCTCCTGTGGTGATTGCCCACACTGTGCAGCCCCCCTCTCAGGTGGACACTGCACAGTGGGGTCCTCATGGGGTATGTCCCTAGCTGGCACCCCGGTGGCAGACCCAGCATCTGGCTGCCCTGTGGCACCTACAACCTACTGCCATTGCCCGTCCAGGTGCTGAACGCTGCCCAGTGCCTGCACAGCCACACCCCCACATGGCACGGCCATGGCAGTGCACACAGTTGCACCCACAGTGCAAGCAGGCAGCTGTTCCCCCACTGTGAGGTCTCAGGGCATGCTGCCTGTGTTGGTTTCTGGCATGGGCATCTTCCCCACAACATCGCCCATGTGGTCCAGGATGATGGTGATGTCGTCATCGGCGTCAGACCCCTCCCTGATCTGTGTCTCCACACAGAGGACACCAAGACTGGCATCCCATAGGAACACATCCAGGGCCTCGTCCGGCCCCATGTTCAGGACATCCACCTGGACAGTGGTGGTGTGCTGCAGCCTATCAGGCCCCCAGATGCCTGTGGAGGTGGATGGCTGATTCTCTGGGGCTGGTCCTGCATCCACAGCTGCTGCCGGTGCCCCATCCTCTGCACGCAGGCGTGCTGGTGCTGAAAGAAAATAAAGGTGTGTAAGTGATGCAATGCCCACATGTGCCCCCCCACACAGCCACTGCATGTGTCTGACATCATGGCATGTGCATTGTTGTGCACATATGCACAGTACATGCATGGCAGCAGCATGCCCGTGTACACACCCTCCATGCCAAAAAGCTGTGCGTGGCTGATGCACGTACCATGCAGTGATGGGCTGCCACCCATCTGGAATCCCCCTTCAGGCATACCCTCCACAGTGCTGCTGGGCGTGGTGGCTGCCACCAACTCCCCCTGCACCATGAGCTGTGGTGCATCTGCAGGCCCCCCCTTTGGTGGCATTCCGGGATGCAAGGATGGCCGCCATCTTCTCCTTTATGTGCCTTTTGTCCATGCCCACCTTCTTGCGGCACTCCTGCACTGACTGCTGGTGGCTGCCCTGCTGGTTCACACATGCTGCCACCTCCTCCCTGGTCCCTTCCCCAGCCTGTGGTGTGCCCGTGGCACCACTCAACAGAGGCTTCCTGTCAAGGTAGGCCTTGAACAGGGCATCTGATTCTGCTTTAGTGAAATTGGGCCTGTGCTTGTGAGCAGGCCCATGCTCCTCACCCTCCTCACGTTCTGACATGTTATTTCCTGTAGACATGGACAGCACAGTGAGTCAGTGGCAGCAGCACCCTTTGTAATTCCCCCTGCTGTGCTGGCTGGGCCCAGTGTGCTCCAGCAGCATGCACAACTTACCTCAAAAGGATGCAATACTGGTCCATAGCCTGTGCTGATCCGTGGCACTTTTATAGCGCATCGCATGCAAATGAGCTTTGGCGCAATGGTAATGACATGCTAATTCCCCCAGTGTGCCACGCATTGGCTGATGAGCTCATTTGCATGTGGTGACTGAATATCATGAATTTGCTCTGTGCACAATGAGTTTACTCCAGAGCAAGTCGCAGCCCAATGCAGGACCGCAGTGAGCATGCGCCGGATGGTTTACTGTTGCAGATTGCACACTGTGCACTGACTTCGCGATTGGGGCCATGGTGCATGGTGCCCTAGGCCTGCTATTGCACACGTGTGCACTGTGCTGTGGCTGAACCATGACCCCCTACTGTGACCTCTGCCCATGGGTGACTCCCACACCTGTGACTCCACCTAGCCACACCCATGCCATGCATCTCCTAGACTACGCGATGGGTGGACACAGTGCATGTACCCTCAGCCCGCACATCTGGTGCATGCTGTGGCCACTGCCACCATTTTTCTCACCTGCTCACACCTGAAGCATGGCACAGCAGCAAGAACCATGAGTGGCCAACTGGAGGCAGGTTGTATTGGTCAACCTTGTCACCTGTGTCCAGCCCCAGGCACCCCAACTGTTTGGACAGATCCCCGGGTGGCTGTGCGGCAAGCCATTGCTGACACACTGTGGCAGTGCAGTGCACAGGGGTGGCCAGGATGGGGGAGCAGTGTCAAGATCACTATGGTGACCTGGCATGGAGGGACCTAGAGCACCTCAGGAGGCTGGAGGCACATGTCAGGCATGAGGCTGTGCCACAGCCAGGTGAGTGGGCACATAATGCATGTGTGCCCTGGTGCTGTACTGTGGTGTTAGCCAGGCTGCCTGGCATGCCCTGCAGGGTGGTGTACTGCCATCATGCACATCGCAGGGTGGCATCACCCTCCACCACTTCTGTTGTGATGCCACTGTGTGGGATGTATTGGGCTGGGTTTCACCCTGTGCACAGGGGTGGGGGTGGTGGGCAGCTGCTGTGGTTGGTTACTGATGTGTACCTGTCTATGTTCCATTCCCAGGGTGTGAAAACAGGAGAAGGTCAGTGGCAGTGGTGGCAGGAAGGCAGGCTGCAGTGGCCCAGGGTGGCAGTGGAGGAGTGGCTCTGGCACCAATAGGACCACAGAGAGCAGGTAGGCACTGACATTGTCCTTCGCAGCATACATGGGGGGTGGCAGGGGCATGGGTGCGGGCATGGATGCCTGTGCCGTGTGCTGTGGAAGCTGTGTGTGTTACACTGTGTGTGGTGCCCACCACTGTGGTGCATCCATTGGACATGTATGTCAGCTGTTGGTGGGGTGGGTGTGCGCCAGGCTGCCACTGATGTTGCTGTGGTGCAGCTGGAGCACTGTGCCAAGTGACTACCATGGCACAGTCAGGTGGCCACTGTGCAGTGGGGACCACTGCTGTGCACTGTTGTGGTGTGCTGCATTGCTGGCAGGCATTGTCCCACCCCCCTCTTGGTGGCCTGTATGGGCCCTCCGGGGGGGTTTGATCCCACTGCCCATTGCGCACTGTGGATGGGCATGATTCCTTGGGGCACTGCACTGATCACCTGTCCTGTCCCTTGTCCTAGGTGTCCAGCAGTGGTGCAGGAGGTCCCTCTTCTGCCAGCTACTCCACCAATTAATCCTAATAACCTCGATGACCATGGAGGCAGTGCTGCAGGTCTGAAGGATGCTGCTGGTGGACAGGAGGCAGCGAAGACTGCAAGGGGCAGCAGGCCGTGGCCACCACTAGTCAGGCCCTGAATTCTCCTGTTTCCCCAGCTGTACCTCCCCTTCAGTCCCCCTTCCCACTGTATAGCCTGTTCCCTATCCCCTTTCCTCGCTGTCCTACCCTCCCCCACACCCTTCTATTGTATATAATTGTTTTTCAATGTATCTATCTTTTGACATATCTGCCTGTGTCTGTGTCTGCTTTGCAGGTGGTGTGAGAAGCCATGCTGCAGTGGCCCAGTGCCTGTCCGTGTGGTGTGCATGTGTCGGGGCTTGTGTTGTGCTTCTGTGGATCACTGCTGTGTGCTGAAGTGTGTTCCGCTGTGGTGGTGTCCCTCAACTCGGTCTGGGCTGTGCCTTGGGGTGCCCGTGGGGTGGCCTTCAGGGGTGTGTGATGGGTGTGTGTGCTTGGCTGCATGATCCTGGGTGTGGCCTGTTTGGGTCTGGGTGTGTCAGGGGGACATGGCCTGCAGCTTGCAGGGGGGCTCCCTTTGTAGCCCTCTGTTCACCATTGGAACCTCCTGTTGCCTACTGTCTGTGCCACTGTTGTGTTCTGGGGTGATTGTCTGGGTGCCTGTGTGCACCCTGCTGTGCCTAGCTGGTGGTGGCCTCCTGTGGCCAGACACTGTGCTTCCCTGGCTCTGTCCCTGGGTCACCTCTCTGTGCCGTGCCCCCACTCTGTTGCTCTGCTCCCATGGTTGCCCTGGGGCTTATCTGTCTGCACCATGGCACACCTGTGTTTGCGCCATGGCGCACCTCTGGTTGCGCCATGATACATCCACAGTTGTGCCATGGTACACCTGTGCCATATTCAGCTGGGTTGCACTGGCGCAGTGCGGCCAGTGCAACCTCTCAATATGGCTCCTGTTGCACCACAGCGCATCAGATTTGCACTGCATCAGACTTGCGCCAGTCTTTGGCACATTTCTGAATGTCTGTGCCTCTGTATCTTTGCACCTGCATATCCAACTAGCATGAAACTTACTACATCAAGAGATTATTTGTCCTTGACAGCACATGCAACATTTCATTCAAATCATTTGAACAGTTGCAAAATTATTAAAGACCCAAATTTTCACTTTAACAAAGAAGTGAAGATTTAACCCTAATATAGGGGCACAACCATGCCCCTATAATATATATTCTTTGCAAAAAACATTGTCAATGCACTAGTTAGTGTTAAAGTAACAAAAGTGGGGAAATGTGGCATTAGGGTTTCCCACCCTAACACCCCATCCCCACCCTGCAGTCAGCAGCAGGCATGGAGTGTGCCTTGCCATTGTCAGCCATAACACTCACCCCATTCCATGAGTAAGTAAGCTGAGATGGGTACAGTATATGAGAATATAGTGAGTATTAGGGCTAACAATGGCAAGGGTATGTAACACTATTCCCATCTTAACAAATCCCCCCAAAAGTATGATCACTGTAAGAAGGGACAAATAATTAGAACAAACTGGTTTAAAAATTCCAACCATTAACCAGAACCAATGTTAGAACAGATAGTGACCAGCAAGGATGTAGAATAAAGGATCCCCTTTTCCTGGTTCTGGAAGAGGAGGCAGGGGTGGAGCTTTAAGCATACTGAGGGATCCCCTGGAAGAAACAAGATTTCCATCGTAAGTAATTTTTTCTTCAAACCCCAGGAATCCCTCAGTGTGCTTAACTAATGCAGACAACCAAGCATTACCTTTGGAGGTAAGATACAGAACCTATTTAGGGAAAAGGTTCTGCAGAACTGCTGTGCCAAATCTGGCATCACTTCTCGACTGTATGTCCAAGCAGTAGAGCTTGATGAAGGTGTGAACAGTTTTCCATGTATCTGCTTTGCAAATTTCCAGTAGGGGTATGTCCTTTGCTGCAGCTACTGATGCAGCTGTACCCCTGGTAGAATGTGCCTTGAGTCCTGGGGGGGGCTGCTTACCAACTCTACTGTAACAGAACTGTATGCAGGCCAATATACAATGTGCAATAGTTATCCTGAAAGCCAGTTTACCCTTATCCCCTTCCCCATAAGTGAGGAACAACTGGGTATACTCTGGCCTGGAAGCCTTTGTCCTGTTAAGGTAGTGGCTTAGTGCCCTCTTGATAGCCAAGCTATGCAATTTCTGCTCACCTGAGCTGGAGTTAGCAGTCAAAAAGACTGGCAGTGTCATGGACTGATTCAGATGAAAATCTGAAACCACCTTAGAATTTCCTATTTGTACTGAGCACCACCTTATCCCTGTGGAAGGAAATGTAGGTCAGGTCTGTGCACAGGGCATATAGCTCACTTACTCACCTAGCTGAACTAATGGCTACCAGGAAAACAGCCTTCCAGGTAACATACTTCACATTTGCCATTGCCATATGTTAGGTTCCATAAGCCTGGCAATACAAATGCTCATGTCCCAAGCTGGAACTGGCTACCTAAGGGGAGGGTGAAGGTGAAGGAGGCCTTTAAAAAGCTTCCTGAAGACAGGGTGAGATGCTATAGACCCGTCCTTACCAGAAGAAATGTATGCTGATATTGCAGCTAGGTGCACCTCAGGGTAGAAGGCCTAAGGCCCAAAGAATGCAAATGGGTCAGGTAGTCCAAAAGGACAGATAACCCAGCCCCAGAGAGTTTGATACCAGTGTGGCCATGCCAGATAGAAAACCTCTTTCATTTGGAAGCATAGGTTTTCCTGATTGAGGGTTTCTGAGAACCCCTAAGGACATTCAGGACCTCTTCAGAGAGGTGTAGACTGGCAAACTTTAAGTCTTCAAGAGCCAAGCCTTCAGGTGGAGGGACTTGAGACTGGGATACAGGATCCTGCCCTGCAAGGATGTCAGTAGATTGTGCCTCTGAGGGAGGTGAATTAGCTGTGACACTGACAGGGCTAGTAGGAAGGGGTACCAATGCTACCTCGCCCAGTCTGGTGCTACCAGGATAATTGTTGCTGGTTGTGTCCTGGGTTTTATCCAAACTCTGAGCAACATTGGAAAGGGAGGAAAGGCATAAAGAAATCTGCCTGACCAATCCAATGCTAGGGCATCCACTGGCAGAGTCCCC
Organism: Neoceratodus forsteri; assembly: GCA_016271365.2. Lineage (NCBI taxonomy): Eukaryota > Metazoa > Chordata > Ceratodontiformes > Ceratodontidae > Neoceratodus > Neoceratodus forsteri. The sequence continues at coordinate 1,170,164,052 of CM057455.1, read as the reverse complement.
CAAGCTGGAGGTCTGCAGCAGAACTGTGGCAGCTGGTGGTTGCTTGTGGAGGTGAAGAGATCTATTTCTGGTGTGCCCCACCTTCTGAACACTGATTGCAGCACTTGTGCGTTCACGGCCCACTCGTGGTGGTTCTGGCTGATCCTCCAGATGGGATCTGCCAGAATGTTGTCTTTTCCTGGAAGGTGAATGGTGGTCATGACGTCTGTAGGGAGTAGGCCAGGTTCCAGACCCTCATGGTCTTTGTGCACAGTAAGGTCAACCTGATGACTCCCTGTTTCTTGATGTAATACATGCTGGTAGTGTTGTCTGTTCTGACCTGCACTACCTTGAGCTGATGTACAAATGACTGAAGAGTCAGATAAACTGCCCTGAGCTCTAACAGGTTGATGTGCTGAAGTGATTCTTGGGGGGACCATGTACTGCTGGCAGTGAGGTCGAGCATGTGTGCACCCCAACCTAAGAGAGAGAGGCATCTGTGGTAAGCACCACTGATGGATTTTCCTTCCAAAAGGGAGTTCCCTCTCTGAGGTTCTTCCTGTCTAACCACCATTGCAGGGCCTGTAATAGAGTTTCTATGACAGGCACCAGCTTGGCCATAGGATCCCTCATTTAAGACAAGTGAGCCCTTAAGTTGAACTGGATGTCTCTCATTTGGAACCTTGAGCCTGGCACCATGGCCGTTGCTGCTTCCATGTGGCCCAATAGCTGCAGGAAGTGCCTTGTTGGCCTGGGACTGTTTAGTTTGAAGGATCCTGCCAGCTCCAGGCTACTGTTTACCCTGTCTTGGGGAAGGAATGCCCTTCCTTGCGGGTGACCAGCTCTGCCCCCTATGAAGTCCAGTACCTGTACAGGTTCCACATGAGACTTCTAGTCATTTATCAGGAATCCCAGAGATTCCAGAGTGCTCTGAGCAAGAGCAAGGGAGTCTCTGGTGTGCTGAGGGGACTGTCTTAAGACTAGCCAGTTGTCAAAGTAAGAGAATACTGTGATCCCTTGCCTTCTCAAAGAAGTTACCACTACAGTTAGACACTTGATGAATGCCCTTGGGGCTGAGGTTAGGCCAAATGGCATGGCTGCAAACTGGTAGTGGCCTAAGGTAAGTCTGAACCTTAGGTACTTTCTGTGGCTGGGTCAGATTGAAATGTGAAAATAGGCATCCTTCAGATCCAGGGATGCCAGACAGTCCCCCTGCTGGAGAGTTGGGATTATCATAACATAGTGACCATTCTGAACTTTGGCTTTGTCACATGCTTGTTCAGGAGCCTGAGATCTATGATGGGTCACCAGTCCCCATTCTTCTTCTGTGAGGAAGTACCTGGAGTAGAAGCCTTTGTCCCTCTGGGATAGAGGGACAGACTCCACTGCTCTGATGAGCAAATGGTTGGCAGCCTCTGATTCCAGCAAAGCCCTTTCTGCTGGTGTAGCTGAAGAAAAATTTCTGCTTTACAGCTTGGAGAGTGTTTTGAAACATAGGGACAGGCCCTGGCTCACTACCTCCAAAATGCACTTGTCTGTGGTGATAGCATGCCATGCTTGGAGGAAATGAACCAGCCTGCCACCTTCTGGTAGGGGGGAGGTGACCCATGCAAGCACATCAGGGGGTCTGTTTCAGCTGGGCCTTAATCTGAGGTTTTGGCTAGGAACTTTTCATCATCCTCCTGCCTCCACCTCTGATGTACCCTCTGGTATGCTGGTAGTCTGGCATTGCTTGGGCCTGGAAAAAAGACCTGGAGTAGGATCCCCTACACCTGCCTCACCTAGTCTGGGATCTGTAGGAAGTGGAAGGTCTGCCCCTGGAAGAATTACTCCTGTAAGTGGTTTTGTACTCTTCAGCTTTTTCATGTAGTCCTCTGTTTTGTCCTTGAAAAGATTTATTCTCACAGGGGAAAATCCATGGTCTTAGTTTGAGTACCCTGGGATAGGCTTGTAGTCTCAAGCCAAGCAAACCTTCTCATAGACACCATGCAGGCCATAAGCCTGGCAGCAGTGTCATTGGCATCCACCACCATATGAAACTGATATTTTGTGTTATCCAGGGCTGTTCTGGCTGTCTCAGCCAGGTCCACTGCCACCTCACCAGAGATGTTAGCTGTCATAGCAAGTACAGTAGATCAAAGGGCTTTCTGATACTGAGCTGCATAGGACTTATAACTGGCCTTCCTGACAAGAAGGGAGGCTGCCAGGTACCCCTTCTTTCCCATGGCATCAATCTTCCTTGAGTCCTTATTAAGACGATGGGAAGCTAAAGGCACCCTAGTTTTATCACATGCAGCAGCCTTTACCACCCCTCATGGTCAGGATGTGTAAATAGAAAGTCAGCATTTGATCTATCCAGCTGATATTTTTTGTCCACTTTTCTGTCTACCCCAGAACCAAAGTGGGGGTCTGCAGAATTTTTAACACAGCCATCCTAAGGGACTTATGGATAGCAAGAAGAGTCTCTTAGTGGGGGTGAGGCCCATCATGTCCAGGAAGTCCACTTCATCTTCATCCTCCACCATTTTATGGATGGAAAGATTGAGGATATTGATCATTTGCCTCACAAAATAATTGTAAGATGAATAACCCTATGGTCCCCAGGGAGGGGAACCAAAGTCCTGCTATGGGGAGAGTTCAGGCTCAATGTGTTTCCCCTCCTCTTTCTCCTCATTCTCCTCTGGTTATTTATATAGGTACATGGGTTCCTGAGCTGGGGGAGCAGAAGGAGGAACTGGTGGAACTGATGAGGGAACCAAAGGACCGACAACCTGGAGGGCCTGCAATACCTGTAGGGCATTGTTAATGTCTTCAGCAGAAGGCATTGTCAGTCTGTCTGATGAAAGCTCCTTTGTTTTTTTCATCAGGAGGTACAGCAAAATGTTTTTCTTTGTGCTTTCTTTTAGCAGGAACCAGTTCTGTAGCCAGTTCCACTGACCTCTTGGACTGAGAGGAAACAGATTTTTCAGTGGATTCCATGTCCACTGGTTCTTCATTTTTAGAGGAGGAAACCTCTTCAGTAGGCTTAGAAGGAGAGGAAGGGGTAGCCATTTCTTCAAGATTTTTAGCCATCTTTCTTAGAGTTTTAGGGCAAAACATTTTACAGATATCACAATTTGCAAAGATGTGACTAGTTCCCCCAAGGTAGTCTGTGATGATGGTTACCACGATTGAACGCTTTCAAAAAGGGAGACTCAATCACAGCACCTGTGAACAGGGCTACCGGGCAGGGAGGGTGACCAGATAGGGGGTTTGGTGAATATGACAGGATGTCACTATATATACACCAGTGAGGGAGGGAGGGACCATGCTGTGCAATGGGTGGAAAGGGATGGAGGGTTTGTTGGGCATAGTGCAGTGGCGGGCTGCTGAGCTGGCCATGTGGCATGGTGGGTTGGTGGCAGGCTAGGGTTGGGAGGGTGCGGGTTTTAGTTCTCAAACACGCTCATTTTGCGCTGGTCTGGGAATTTTTTCTTTGCACCCCTAACATGCACCCCTGGAGTTGAGAATCCTTTAGTAGGGGGGTGCGGGGACAAAGCCCCCCATGTGGTGGGGGTGTTGCCCCCGCATAAAAAAATCTAAGTCTCTGGCACCTTCTTGATGTTTGCTGGGAGTGTACATTGCCTAAATTGATTTTCAGCCATGTACACTCACCCAAATGGTGATCGCCTTTCCGCGATTGCCGTTATGATATGGAACCATTCCCAGACAATCAATACACAAATCGTGTCTATCAGCATTTGCCACTATAACCAATACAATTTTTAAAACCAGTAGATCCTGTCTTCTTTTTATGCCTAGGTGTCTCGGACATGAGTGTCAGGCACTGCAGAAAACAACTCAGAAAAAAAATTGGTAGGTTCTCTGCCCACCAAGTAAATAATATTAGATATACCAGAAACTATTTGTTCCCTGACAGGAGTTAAACAGGGAAACTGATAAAAATGCTCAGTTTCTGACAGGAAAGGAACCACATGAAAACTTCAAAGGTCCAGGAGGGTAACTGAAGCATTAGCAAATATATAAAAAATGTGGCGCAAACACCACAGAAACTGCGGTTACCTGGAACCTTGAAGGACTACTAAAACAAACAAACAAAACAAAAACACACTAAAACTAAGCTCACTAAACTGAGTAGGGGCAGCAGTCATCAAATAAAGTAATTAAATGGTACTACACCAAAAAATAACAGTCACAGTAAGAAAATCGAGGAGAGCTCTCTGAGGCATCCAAACTGGAAGGCAGAGAAATGAATCTGAGCATTTCCAGAATGCATCAGTTACTAGGGGCAGCAGTTTGAAATTGGCATAAGCCAATGAGAGTTCCATCATTTTTATACATTCCATTCTCCCCCAAGGCAGTTCATCACAGGAGGCTGACTACATTAGTTAAGCATACTAAAAATCATAATTTACACACATTTTTTAAGACTTCATATCTCCGCACATCCAACTAGAACAAAACTTGCCACATCAGGAGATCTTTGGTCCCTGATGGCACATGTCAAATTTCATACAAATCATGTGAAGAGCTGCAAAGTTATTAAAGTGCAAATTGTGATCAAGAATCCTGTTTCACGATCAAGAATCCTATTTTGAACCTGATCATCTAACTTTTCCCATAGGAAACAATGGGAAACTTTAAAATGTAATAACTTTAGAATGGATTAATATGTTTTCACCAAACCTTCAAAAGACACCACTGTGACCAATGACCTATATACCCTAAACATTTCAGACCAAAATTCCACTCCATTCTTGTGCAACACGGTGACAAAGAATTTGATAAAAAAAACAGTAATTTATAAATTTTTGAGACTCCATATCTCTGCACCCACGAAACTAACTGAAACAAAGCTTGCCACATCAAAAGACCTGTAGTCCCGAATGGTGCATGCCAAATACCATGCCAATCACTTGAATGGCTGCAAAGTTATTAAACGGCAAAGTTTTCAGTTTAACATAGAAGTGAAGATTTAACCCTAACTATAAGGGTGTGACCATGCCCCTATAATATATATATGTCAAATAGGTGAGAAAAATCAGTAAAAATCATGTCTCCTGATTGGATGAAAGCCACCACATGCCTGTGCACTATCTCACAGTATCCATAAACCTGCAGTCTTTCTATTTTTCTCCCCCAAAACAATTTTGGCTATTTCATAAGACAGCTAATCTAAAACTGGACGTGTGGTAATGCTCTGACATATGCATGCCTTGATGGTTGAACACACTCAGCCTGTGGCCTTGTACCTCACAACCCACACCCTGGCATGCATATATCAGAACATGACCACATGTCTTGTTATCTGTTACATATGTTAGGGTTGAGTAGGCACTTTAATGTTAAACCCCAATTTTTGTACTTTAATAACTTCGCAACTGTTCAATGGATTTGCACAAAATTTTGCACACACAGTCTTGTGGGAAGATCTCTTGACTGCCAAGTTTCAGTCCATTTGGATGTGTGGATTATGAGATGCAGATAGCAAAAAAACACAGAAAATTGCCAGTTTTGCTGTTTTTTTGCCATCACATAGTGCCCAGATGGTTTGGAATTTTGGGTTGAAATTTTTAGGGTAGAAAAGGCTTGGACCACAGAAGTGTTTTTCACAGGGTTGGGGAAAAATATTAATCCATTCCAAAGTTATTAAATTATAAAAATTCAGGTTCTGAGGATGCTCAGTCAGCACTTCAAAATAGCTGTATGAAGTTTTTGTATGGGAACCCTGTTTCATGAGGTTTTTCGTATGCTGCCATCTTGTTTTCCACTATTTTCTAAAAATTTAAATTTTGAAAATCACAAGAATGACATTCTGGAGAGTGACCAATACATTTAGCTTACTTATTGAGACCCCTTTAGGTGGATTATGCATTTAACAGTTGCAGAACTGCCCTTGAAATGCTGTTTTTTTAAGATTAAAAATATTTTTTCATGACTCATGATACAAAAAAGAATATTTTTTTTGTACCACAGCTCATGAAAAAAAGATCTTTTTTCATGATGGGAAAATCCTGTTTTGCTCTGCTAGCATCTCTTCCCTGGTGTCTAGTGGCAGCCTCTAATTGATGTTCCCATAATAAGACTATATTTCCCTGGGGCATAGTGGCTCCCCCCACCCTCTAATTACCCTCCCTATATTTTTTTTAATATACATCTATTTTTCTCCCTGATGTGTAGTGGTTCCCCCCACCCTTCAATCACTGCCCTCTAATTCTTTATTATTTCCCCGGTGTCTAGTATCATCTCCCACCCTCCATTTTCTGCCCCCATAATAATTCATTTATTTTATTTCCCCAGTGCCTAGTGATCCCCTCACCCTCCCATTTTGGAACCCATAATATTTTTTGCTTGGGTCCCTGGTCTCCATTGGCACCTCCCACCCTCTGATTGCATCCCCGTAATATTTTATTTTGTCATTGGTGTCCAGTGACACCCCCACCACCACCCTTGGATACATCTCCTCTTCATGTGTACCTGTAATAAAGAAAATGGTCCCTCAATGTCTTTTTTTTCTAAAGCAGTCAAAAAAAATGATCCCTCACTGATCTGCCCCACCCCACCCCAACCTCTCACTGAGCACCCATCACCCTGCACCCCCTCACATCCCCAGACACCCTCACTCACCTGAACTAGTCCCAGTGTGAAGATCCAGTCTCTCATTCAAGACACATCTTGCTGCTGGAACCGCTGACTGTAATATGAGAATGTAAGGTAAGTGCAGTTCAATGTATTTCAATGAGGTTTTCAACTTTGATGCATAACTTTGTCATTTTTACATTTGTCAGTGGAATTATGCAAATCTGTCCCAAAAGGGGATTTTTGCAGTCACTTGGCAAAATCCCATTTCTGGCAGGCTTTGAACATTTTCACCACCCTTGTTCATGTGGTGGGGCCCTGAGAAGGGTATGTTGAAACTTTTGGTTCAAAATATGTAAAAATGGAAAAGTTATGCACATACATTAAAATGTTGCTATGCACGCCCCTAACTTTGGTAATTTTAAATATGCTGATCCTAAATTTCCATCATAACCTTTTTTATAGCTCTTCACAAATCTGAAAGTTGTCATTCTTCAGCTCCTGCCAAAGCTGTCTTTTCATACATATGGCATGGAACGATGTTGCAGTGGTGCAGGGTCACATTTTGCCACAAATTATGAAATGTTTAGTAATGTGTACATGAGGTGAGGTAATAACAAGGCTATGCTGACAATTGGGTTGTCATCTTGCAAATGGAAGTGCAGGGCCATATGGGCCCTGCACATCCACAGCAACACATATGTATGCATCTAAGGAGGGATGGTAGTGCTGGGCCCTTTTCCACAGGTAAATAAGGATGCAATCAAACTAAGTGAAAAATTAGGGCTTGATGGGAGTGCAGGGCCTGGAAGGCCCATTGCTCCCACAGGGAAATAAGGATATGATTATACTATCATAAAAAGTAAGGAAATTCATTGCAGAAAACTTCATTAATGCACTAGTTAGGGTTAAATCAAAAACAGCAGGGAAATGTGGCATTAGGGTTTCCAACCCTAACACCCCATCCCTCACCCTGCAAGCAGCAAACAAGGCGTAAGGTGTGTCTTGGGGTTCTCAAGCTAACACTCAGCCCATTATCATACATTGTACACTTCTCAGCTTCTTTACTGATGGAATGGCATGAGCGCTAAGCTTGAGAACCCCATAACACTCCCCACACCTGGTTTGCTGCCTACAGGGTGGGGGTGGGGTGGTGTTAGGGTTGGAAACTCTAATGCCACATTTCTCTACTTCTTGCACTTTAACCCTAATGCATTAACAAGATTTTTTTCAATTAATATATATTATAGGAGTGTGGTAGAGTTGAGTAGGCTGTTTAATGTTAAACCCAAATATTTGTACATTAATAACTTTGGTGTCACTTGACAATATAGCACAAAGTTTGGCATACAGGGTCAGGCTGTCAGAGTCTCAAGACATGACATTTTGTGATGGCATCTTGATTTGTTTTCAAGATATGGAGCACCACAAGATGGGGAAAAAACATATACTTAACATTGTGTATTTTTGGCTGTCTTGTACAGCCGGGATGGTGTTTTTTTTTTCATAAAATTTTCAGGGTGGAATGGGTCTCTAACAAGTGTGTGCCTTTTGAAGATTTCATGAAAAAAAAAATATACTATTTCAGAGTTATAAGGATGTTCTTGATAATTGACAAATGCGAAAGGTAAGTAACAAAAACCACTGGTGAATGCTTATTTTCATGGTTTACTTGTGTGGGAAAAAAATACAAATCCTGTGGGGGAAAGATTGTGTTGAAAAAAGTACTGATTGTGATGGCTGCCATTTTTTTTCTTTTTTTAACTCACAGACATTGAAAATACATAAAAATGATATATTTTCAAGAAACAAACACTTGAAGCTTGCTAAATGGGACCCATTTAGCTAGATTCTGGTGTTTGTTTTTTGAAAATTGCTCTGGAAATTCCTTTCCTGGGTAGCCCAAAATCCAGAGTGCCCAGCTTTGCAAAAGGAGCCATTCACCCACATTCTCTGTATGAGAACAGTGGGACTTTCTTGAATGCTAAAGCTGCAGCCGGAGTCATGCTGCCAGCTTCTGTCCAAACAGTGAGCGAGCAATCCCCTCTTCTGTCTTTGTCTTTGTCTTTCTCTCTCTCTCTGTCTGTCAATCTAACTACTCTATCTATCTATCTATCTATCTATCTATCTATCTATCTATCTAATTATTTCCTAAGGGAAGCAAGGTACACACCTCTGGTACCACTTCTTTCTCCCCCACCCTCCAGCTTCCCAATGTTTAATTAAATATATATATATATATATATATATATATATATATCTTTGTAAATGAGCAGTTTCTGCTCACAGGTATTTGTAATCTGAGAATTTAATAAATAAATAAGATATATATATAGAGATATATATATATATATATATAGTAGACCAGGGTGCCCACCCCTGGCACTGCTTCTCTTGACCCCCTCCCCTCCAAGTCACCTGCCCTGTTCCAATTCCCCATGTGGAGGCACAGGGGTGCCCACCCCCAGTACCACCAAACAGTAGCCCGACACTGTGGTGCCCAATCCACAGTGTTGGCACAGTCCATTGAAAAAAGGAAACCATCCCTCCTTGATTTTATATAGCCTGCGAAAAAAAAAGAAAATAATACCGCACCAATCTCACCCCTGCACACATCCCCGCCAACCCCACACCAACCTCCCACTCAGTATCCACCACACCAACCCCCCACTCCCCCACACACACACTTACTTACCTGAAAATGTCCCACGCTGTAGATACACTTTCTGATTAAATGCATGGCTTGCTGATGGAACTGTGACCCCCTGTTCTGTCTCTGTCTCCCTCTCTTTCTGTCCGTCTCTGTCCCTCTCTTTGTTCATCTGTCTGTCTGTCTGTCTATCTGTCTATCTATCTATCTATCTATCTATCTATCTATCTATCTATCTATCTATCTATCCATCTATCTGTCTGTCTGTCTGTCTGTCTACCTATCTGTCTAATTATTGCCTAAGTGGACTGGGCTTCCCACCGCTAGTACTGCTTCTTTCTCTCCCCCTCCAGCTCATGCACTCACCCTTCCCAATGTTTAATTTTATATATAATATAAACAGACCAGGGTGCCCACCTCCAGTACTGCTTTTCTTGAGCCCCTTCTCTTCCAGATCACCTGCTCCCAATCCAATAATGTGCATGGTGGCAACTGGATACTTACTCCTCTGTGCTGCTGAACAGTAGCCTTACATTGGGGTTGTCAGTCCCTAATGTTAACAAATTCTCCTGAAAAAAAGAAACTGTCCATTGTTGACTTTTTTACTTAAAAAAAAGCATATGTCAATGCCAAATGTTCGCTTGCATGTACTTGCATCTTTATAGCATTTGTAATAGTATTTTTTAATAAAACTATCAATCCCTCATGAGTGCAGCTCTGTACTATGCAAGCAGACTGCTGCTGCCACAAAGAAGAGTGCATTTCCATAAAGAACTACAGAGCAACCTAACCGAGAACCTAACAGTGTGGTAACTTTCTTTTCAGTGGAAAATACAAATACAGAGAAACCTACCAGTGTGGCAACTTTAATGTCAGTCTCCCATTCACAATGACTGTCTCCCAGTGTATGTCTCACTCTGTTGTAGCATGGAAGCACCCCTGAATGCAGGCCAAGAAAGGATTATGTCCTCATGGACAAGAACCAGCACCGCAGAGAAAACTATCTGTATGGCAGCTGTATGAATGGTGCTCACATTCACCTCTATTCTGTTCTGCTTGGGGAGGCAGAACAGAGGTCAACAGAGAGATGTTCATTCTCTCTCTGAGCAGAGGGTCTCATTCCTCACACTGTTGGGGAGGTTGTCAAACACAGTGGGACCAACGCACACCACTGAAAGAGAGAGACTGAAAGCAGGGCACACAGCAGCAGAGAGACAGAATGGCAGCTGAGAGAGAGAAGCAAAGGTACTGCCTGTATTTCCTAGCAGCGGGGGAACAGGATTGGAGGACAGGTGCTCTCCCTCTCTCTCTGTCTCTCTCAGGGACAATCTGTGTATCAGGACATACTGTGTTGCATCTCTTTTTTTTTCTGTGGACAGCAATTAGTCAGGAAGGGCAAATAATGGAGCAGCGCAACACACCACTTCTCGTTTTACGTCACTGTGTGTTGCATCAGGGACACTTCGCTAAAGAGATCATTCCATTTTAGGAGAAAACCACACTCAGACTGGACATGTCAAACAGAGAGAGATAAAGACAGACAGTGGCACAGTGATTACTCCCCAATTAGCACAGAATGGAGCGACTACAACATGGTTACTGAGGGAAGGGGTGGAGAGTCATGCTGTGTCTGCTGTGCTGCTCCTGCTGTGCTGCTGTCTCTCTCATTCTGTCTTTTACTGTGTTGCCCTGTTACCTGAGGTCCACAGGCCAGGTGGCTGGGGAGGAACCTTGCAGCACTGTGGGCAAAGAGGAGGAGCAGGAGCAGCACTCCTGCTACACGACATGCTCTGTACTATGGAAGGGAGGGACTGACAAGTGAGCGGGGACACCCAGATCACCACTGGGGCTTGCACAAATCAGCATATTCTGGGAGTCACATATATGTGATATTACTGCGAGAAAAAAAACACTGTTTGTATGAAGGCCAAGTGAATAGGACAGATCGGTTGCACACAGATCTCGCTTTCACTTACCAAGCATTGCAAATGCCTGTGTGCAGCTCTTGTGTATGCTACAGACAGTACAAAACATGATAACAGTGGGTTTCACTGTGTGACCACTGCCCAGAGCACAGAGAGGGGACTAGCATAGCATAGGGGATTGTGCATTTTGGAAAAAAATGAAAACAATGATGTACTCTCTCATTGGAGTGGTTCATTTCTTTCAACTACACAAAGTGCCACATCAGCAAGCAGAGCTAGTGTCATGACCACAGTGCCTGGTCATTGGTCTACACTGCCATGCCCATAGCAGTTTCAGCTGTAATTGGCTCAGCAGTGACACATCTCTAAAATGCCATTTGTAGCAAAATGATCCTTGCGCAAGCGCAAGTGAACATAAAAAAAACAGTCCCTCACCAGTCTCCCCCCACCCCAACCTCCCATTCAGCACCTCATACCACCCCCCACACAGCCTCATTTACCTGAACATGTCCCAAAGCATAGATCCACTCTCCACTTGAAGACACATCTTGCTGCTGGAATCGGTGACTGTGATGTGAGAAAATAAGGTAAGTCTGCTTTGATGTATTTCAATGATTCATAACTTTGTAACTTTTTCATATTTTGACCCCAAATTTTCAACATGGCCTTTTTGGGACCCCCCTCATAACCAGTGGTGGTGGAATTATGCAAATCTGTCCCCCAAAGCAATTTCTTGTTTGCTTTGTGAAATCATCCTTTGGGTAGGATTTTCACTTTTCAGGCAGGATTTGAAAATTTACACCACTCTTGTTCATGAAGTGGGGTCATAAGAAGGCTATGTTGAAAATTTGGAGTCAAAATATGTACAAATGACAAAGTTATGAGCATACATTGAACTTTTTCCACACTTGCTCATAACTTTGGCAATTTTAAATATTTTGATACCAATTTTCAACATAGCCATTTTTCTCACCACTTCATAATAGTGACAGATGCCATTTTTGAAATCCTGGCCAAAATGGGATTTTGCACCTCTGGGGCAGAATAACATTTCAGTGAGGATTTGGAAATAGTCAGCTACTGGGTTCATAAGGTGGTGTAATAAGAAGTCTATGCTTAAGATCTGGAGTACAATGTAAAATGCCCAGGTTGAGTGAACATTACAGTATTTCAATGTTCACTCATACTGCACCTCATTAATTTTCAGTATTTGATTCCAGACTTTCAACATAAGCACACCACCTCATAAACATGACAGAAGTCATTTTTCAATCCTGGATGAGACATGTTTTCATGCTTCTTGTGCAAAATGACATTTTGGTCAATATTCTATAAATGCTACATGCCATGTTTATAAGAGGAGTCATAAAATGACTATCTTGAAAATCCTGTGTCAAAATCTGAAAAAAATGTATTTATATATAATTGTTAAGACACTTTGTGTGTGCTGCCAGTGCTGACCCCAGCGGGTATGCTTTGTGTTCCCATGCTGGCAAGCTGAGTTTGGGGGAGTGCTCAGTGACTAAGCTGGATGGGGTGAGGGTGGGGGATGGTACTGTTATGCAACACCTCCCCAGCCAGGGAATGAAAGCTGCTGGGTTGTCCACAGGAGCCCTGTTACCATATAGTGAAGACAACTGTCCACTTGGTACAGAGCCCTGCACCTGTGCTCCAATAGGTGGAAGAGGGTCCTGTGCTCTGGATGACAGATGGACTTTTTGTCCTGTGTGTCTGTATATCTTCCATATCACATGGAAGTGCAGTGACCAGAGAGTCCTGTGCTTCTGTAGCCCACCAGACAGCCCCATGAATTCTTCACTGCATGGCAGACAAAGTCTTCCCTTGGTGCCTGCATGGATGATTATACAATTCCACTATCTCAAATAAAAAAAGGGAAATTCATTGCAAAAAGCTTTGTTAATGCTTCCATTAGAGTTCAACTTAACACCACAAAAATAGAGAAATGCAGCATTAAGGTTTCAACCACAACTTACACCCTCACCCCTCAAGAAGCAAAAGTGAAACAAATTATGGTTTTGGGTTTCTGCAGTCTTGGCAAATCAGTGGTATGGTCTTTCATGGGGTTTTTAACTCTAATGACCACCCCATTCCTTGAGCAAACAAAATCAGACGTTATCTCCTTTCTTCATACACAGCTTGTGATGGCAACATGTGGCTAGACATACTTCTCTACTTTTGAAGGCACTGACTTGAAGCTGTACCTTTTGCTTCAGACAGGAGGCTATGGACTGAGAGAGAGGAGTGAGCATTAGGGCTGACAATCCCAAGGAAGACCCACTACTGATTCACCAAGACTTAGGAGCCCCAAATTCCTAATGCTTTTTCCTTGTGCTGCTTGGTGGGGGTGGGGGTGAAGTTGGTGTTGTTAGGGTTAGAAACCCTAACACCACACTTCTCTACTATTGTAATGCTAAGTTTAAGCCTAACTGGTGCACTAACAAAGTTTTTTTGCAAAAAATATACAGGAAATTTGTGCCAGAGGAGACAAGTCATAAGGCAGAAATGACATGTTTCTGGATTCAATGTTTAAGCTGTACCAACACAGTATGATATGTAATGTAATGCTTGCCCCACTCTGAGTCTCCCCATCTATGGGGTGTTGCAGAATTATACTGCAAATGTGTTTGGAGAATAAAATCCCATAACTCCTCAAAGTGAGATGAAGTAGGAATGATAGTGAGAGTAGATACTAGTGGTGAAGGAGAAGCTGGGTTGGCCATCAGTGCTGTGACATACAAATCAAACAGTTCCTGCTACCTAGCAAAGGAAGAAACGGGAAACCTTCAATACTTGGTGTGCAGCTTGGGAGTAATTAATTCTTCCTAACTTTGGAGTGAAGAGTTCCAGGAGCCTTTCTATAAAGAGTTTAGCAGCAGAGTATAAGGGGTCCATGTACTCTAGGTTTGAATTCACTGAGCAGGTGTCTTTGAGGTTTGAAATGGGTAGTGATGGTGAATTTCTCCTCCTGCCCACAATCCCTGCCTTGTGGAGTTCCTCAAGGGTTGATCTTGTTGCTGATGTTGTTTGTGGTGTACGTGCTGCCTGTGGATAAGCTCATTAGACATTACAGTCTGGGTTTTCACTGCTATACAGATGATACCTAGCTGTATATGTCTTTTGCCCCCAGGACAGATAGCACCATGGAAGTGCTAAATAGGTGCCTGGCCAAGATCCAAAGCTGAATGTCCTCTAACTGGCTGTGATTGAACCCCAACAAGACAGGTTCTTGTGGTTGAGCCTGGTCGCCAGCATGATGTGGCTGCCACTGGTTTGGGAACAGGGTTGCCTCTTGGTCCTACTCCGTTGGTGGCTGCTTCAAGGGTGAGAAATCTGGGCGTTGTCCTTGACAATGGTTTGACACTTGAATTTCAGGTGTCGGCCATTCTCCAGAGTTGTTTTTACCACTTAAGGAACATCACTCAGATTAAACCCCTAGTTCCACCTGGCGACCTGCCAGCACTGGTGCATGCCTTTGTCACATCAAGACTGGACTACTGCAATGCTCTTAACTTTGGGGTCATTGGAAGGAACCTCCATCAACTGTAGCTGGTGCAGAATGCAGTGGCCAGGTTTACTGATGGGTCTTTTGAGATCAAGTCATATGACCTTGGTCCTGCATGATCTGCACTGGCTGCCAGTCAGATGGTGGATTCTCTTCAATGTGGGCTTGCTCACCTATAAGGCTTTATGTGGATCAAGCCCTCGCTACCTGAATAATCTCCCAACCCCTTCCGCCCTGGTACACTCACTATGCTCCTCCACTGAGGGTCTCCTAGCGGTTCCGAGGGCCAGCCTTAAAACCTTAAGAGAGCGAGCATTTGAGGTGGTCTGCCCAGCCCTCTGGGATTCACTTCCCAGGCCACAGTGAAGGTTTTTAAAAGGGATTTAAAGACACACTTTTTTAATCAGGCATTTTTTAATTAGCTTGTTTTATTGATTTTATTGTGATCAATATATTGTTTTTTTATCATTGATTTACTGACTCTGTTATCTGTATTGTTATTGTATGTTGTTGCATTACCTTGTAAGGTGCTCAGAGCCTCCAGGATTGCTCACCATATATAAATAAATATTTGCTTATTTACTTTCTTGTCAGGACTGTTATGCTGTTTTTATGTGTAGCTTTGTGGCTGATAGGATCTCCAAGTTTACAATTCATGCTAATACTGTAGGAACGATGTTATTGGGCCCAGGCATACAGCAGATGTCTGTTTTTGCTTTTGTTATCACGTTCCATTTCAGTCCACCTGAACCCTGGCCCACACTCAGTTGTTACAGATATTATGGGAGTACAAACTGTTACAAGACCTACCCTATGGATAGTACATTTAAATATTCAGAGCCTTTTAGCTAAGAAACATTAATTTGAAGGTTGAGTGGTGGATGATAAATTTTATGTCATTGCATTATGAGAAGCCTGGCTTTCTGATAAAATCACAGAAAATGAAATTTTTCTGAATGGGTATACAGTTTTTAGGAAGGCTAAAACAGGTAAAAAAGGAGGAGGATGCTTGTTTTATATTTCAGAGCAATTAAAAGCTTCTGAGTCTGTTGAAAATATGTCATTTGAGTTTCTTTCAATAAACATAGTACTCAGTGATAATAAAATGTTAACTGTTAGTATTACAAAAATGAAGGAAAACTGGCTCAATGGTGAGCAAGAACATATGACCTCACACTCGGTCATGATAAAAAATCTACATTTATTATTTAAAATAGTGTAGCACACCCTGACAGTAATGTCTATATCCTACCTGGACCCTCCAAAATAGGTTTTGAATCTTTCTTACAAAATTGTTACTACCATCCCCCTAACTGTGAATGGATTATTGTAGAAGAGTTTAACTTAAATTGGGGCACAAGTAATGCAGATGAAGCCAAGGAATTAATCTCTAGTTTGGGTCTCCATAAACTCATAACTGATACAGAACAGGTTACAGAACAGGTTATGAGGCAATTTTGAACTGGTTAATTGTTATCAGTCCTGCACATGATAGCTTCAGGAGCAATGTCTAACTCCTTAAGTGACCACTGTGCATTGTTTTTGCAATTGGTCAGCTAAGGTTAATAAAAAGGAACCTTAGTTAATTACTTATCATCAATTAAAGGACTTAAAGATTTTTCAGATGCAGTTAATTCTGCTGATTGGTCTTTTTTGGAAAGAATACAAAACACTGATGATGTCTTTGAATCCATCTGTAATCATTTCATTGCAATTTGTGATAAGTTTCTACCTGACAGAAAGGTGAGAGGGATAAGAGCAATGAGTGGGTTACATCAAACCAACTTAAATTAATGAGGATTAAGAAATAAAGCCTCAGCTAAATATTGAACGACTACAGTAGCAGCCACAGACACTGCTAGCTATTTCCTGAAATTTCTGTGATATTTCCAGAAATATCTCATGCGTTCCCCATTTCCACAGTGGGGGCAGCAGAGAGAAACTCTTTAGAAATTTCGTGAACTATCTGGAAATAGCTGGCAATGTCTGTGGCTACTACTTTAAATCACTTGTTCATCTGCAGGATTTTAACTGTCTGTGTAATAACACTGCAGTTATAGCAGTGAAATTACATTTTTTAAGAATAAACTGAACATGGATTGGGAGAACTCTAAGTTAATCTGGAAAACATTAAATTCCCATATGGGCAGATCTAAAAAAGTTTATTTATTTATTATTTATGTGTACATCTCTGATTTACAACCTTTGAGTCAGAGACTCGTTTACAAAGGCACCTCATCACAGAGAGGACAAACAGTGTTACTGTACATAGTTCAGGGTACAAACAGTGATACATAGTACAAGTACAATGATGGATACAAAGGTTACATATGCATCACATGGGGAGACACCCAGGTCATACATAGCAGTATAAGTTGGGCAGTAAATAATGATACACAGTGTTGGAACAGCTGGGCTGTGATAGAACCAAGCCATGGGCCTTGGGAGGAATTGAGTCAGCTGAAAGTGGGATATAGAACAGGTGTTCTGTGGGATTAGTGGTATTTAATGCTGGAGAGAGAGAGAGAGAGAGAGTTGGAGATGGAGGGGAGGTAGAAGTAGGCTGTCCTGGCACATTGTCAAAGTCTGGAGTAGCTAGGTAGGTCCCACAGGGTGAGTCCGGGGGGGCCTCAGTCAGTTACATTTACAGCAGCGAGCATTAAAAAGATGGCTCCAAAGGGCAGTCTTGAATGAACCAATTTTGGGAATGTTGGTGATGTTGACTGGAAGGGAATTGAACCAGGAGGGGGCTCTGTAGCAGAAAGACCTCTGGGCTAAGGAGGAACTGGTTCTGGGCACCAGGAGGGTGGCCTTACCCGAGTTACAGGTGTAGACCGTAGGGGTGGCTTGCTGAAGGGAGACCGACACCCCAGGGGAGGGAGCCTGAGCAATGTTTTCTTAGTTAGCAGGCAGGTCTGATAGCGGAGTCTCTCCTCAAGGTTGAGTAGGTTGGCGGTGGAGTACAGCAGGCATGTGTAAGTCAGCCTGAGAGCTCCAGTTGAAGTTGAAAAGTTTTCATTAGAAACTGAGGGTTCGTTAATCAGTGACCCACAAGAGATTGTCAGTTACTTTAATTTTGATTTTGGTAATCTTGAGAAATATACAGAACCACTCCACTTGAGTCACAAATACCTATAAATGGTGCTTCAGCTGAAGCTAAAGTTTTGCCTTTGTTAAACTAAAGTTTACTGTCATTATCTTTCTCCTAGTGAGGTATGTTATTATATCAGATGTACTGATCCCAGATCTTACACAGGACTTGACAATGTTGACTTTCACCTATTAAAATGTGCTTGTACTTTAATTGCACTACCATTAACAAATTTATTTAATTACTCATTGTGTTATGGTGTTTTCAAACTAAATGGAAGTGTGCCATTGTCAATCCCATACACAAGTCTGGGTCTAGGACTAATGTAAATAATTATCGTCCCATATCATTGTTACCTCCACTTTCTAAAATCTTGTTAAAAATAGTCTCTGATCAGATAATTGAATACTTGGACAATAATAATAATAATAAATTTTATTTCCAAAGCATATTTCACTTTTTCAAGGTGCTGTACAAAACAAGTAATACAAATCAGACATTATAATTCAATATAAAACACAGATAAAACTACAATGTCATCAACAGCTTGAACACAGTCAATACTCTAAGAAAGCAATTTGATAAAAATGTTTTTTTAAACCCCTCTTAAATTCCTCCATGGAGGTGCACTGCCGTAACCGACAGGGTAGAGAATTCCAAAGAGTGGGAGCAGCATAAGAAAAAGCTCTGCAACCAGATGAATTTAGACTCACTCTTTGAATCTCTAGCAACCCCTTGTTGGCACAGCAGAGCGATCGGCCAGGGCAGTAAAGAGCCAGAAGATCTTTTAGATAGGCTGGACCCTGATCATGTAGGGCTTTGAAAGTCAATAAACAGACTTTAAAGGTGATCCGCCACTGAACAGGAAGCCAGTGCAGATCGCGCAGCACCGGAGTAATGTGACAAGACCTGCTTGTCCCAGTCAAAACCCGGGCTGCCGCGTTCTGCACTAGCTGAAGGCGGCAGATTTCAACCCCAGAAAGCCCAAAATACAGGGAGTTGCAGTAGTCCAAACGTGAGGACACAAAGGCGTGGACCAGCGTTGGTAGCGTGTCAGATGGAACAAGGTGCTCCACTCTAGCGATATTCCTAAGATGGTAGAAGGAAGTCTTGATGACTGCTGACACCTGTGACTGTAGTGTCAGCCGGTCATCCAAGATAACCCCTAGGTTACACACCCGTTCAGAGGTCGGAAGTGACACACCCCCAAGAAAAATTCCTGAGGGTGCACCAACAGGCGAACCCTCTATCTGACAGCCCAGATCTGATTCACAACATGGTTTTAGAACCAACCACAATACAGAAACTGCCTTGGTGAGGTTCACCAGTCAAATATACAAAGCAATAGATGAGGTAAAATGTGTAGCTGCAGTGATTGTGGACCTCAGAAAGGCATCTGACCTCATTGACCATAAGGTGCTTATGAAGATGTATCAAAGGTCAGCTTCTCCATGGATGTGATCAAATGGATTGAGAATTACCTGCAAAATTTGACCCAGAGGACCATTATTGATGGTTTCCATTTTGATGTGTCTTGTCAAGTGTGTAGTTCCTCGAGGGTCCATTCTTGGTCATATCCCCTCTTTACATTGTTTATTAACTCTTTATCAGACATTTGTTGTAGCACAGAGTTAATTCTGTATGCAGATGATGCAGTGTTATTCTGCAGTGACAAGGATATTTCAACTTTGGAAATAAATGTTCTGGAGTACTTTAGTAGTCTCAACACATGACTTCATATCCATAGGTTAGTACTTGATTCTCCAAAAAAAAAGATTCATGTTGTTTTCTGGCCTTAGAAAGGCAATGGATTTTAGTTTAACACTTAAAGACAGTGATGGAAATCGTATAGAAAAGGTCTGTGAATTCAAATATCTTGGCATAACTTTAGATAGTCATATGTCTTTTCAACCACATATCACTAACTTAATTGGAAAGCTACACACGAGGATGGGGTTGTTATAAAGTATTAATCAATACTTAACATTGGAGACTTGGAGAATGTTGATGAACAGTTTTCTATTCCCACTTATAGATTATGGTTCCTTAGTCTATTATTCATTTACATCTGAAAGGATGCTTAATGAGCACAAGCCAATTTATTATAACATTATTAGTTTTGCATTACGGTTCCCACTGCACTCTTTACAGGATATTTGGTTGTTTTTCCCTAGAAGATAAATTTAATTTTAGGTCTTTATTATTTTTTTCAGAAAGTACATTTGGGTCTTTGGCCAGAGTGTATTGTTATGCTATTTCCAAAACTGGCTAATGTTCCTTGACCAAGGTTACAAAGCAAGTTTTCCTTTCAGGTACCTTTCTTTTATACTGCTTTGGGACAAAATTCCCTAGCTTATAAGGCTATCAATCTCTACAATAATTTGCCTAAATACCTTGTTAATTGTTCAAAATTTTCTTCTTTCAAACACTTACTCAAGTGTCATTTGCTAAATAGAACTGTCTGTAAGTGTTTTAATTGATTTTATTGTTATTGTACCGTGGTTGTTATAGAAAAGTTGCATAGTAACAGGGAATATCAATCAGTACCTCATTGTGCGGTGCAGTATACCAATTGGTACCACTCTGTGCAGTGCGGTAGAAATGAGGTAGGAAAGCTTTTCCTCGCTTAACCACAGGATGGCTACCACGAATGGTCATGGTAATACTGTATGCCTGAAGCTGAATACATTTTCTCCCCCATAATTAACCTGCAGATAGCATTAGGTTGCTTTGTTGGGACCCTGTCAGATTTGATCAATCTGGGTTTTTCAAGCTATCAATGGAGAGTGGCAGGTTGAGATTAATTAAAATGAAATTCAGAAGTGCAGTGTCAAGTTCAATGTGTCTGTCCTGTACAACCTTATAATTTTTCCATAGTGTAGTGTCCCACCACTGTCCCCAATCACCCACCCAATATTAAAAATAAATTTTCTGTAGTTTGGTGTCCCACCCCAGTCTCCAATCATCCATCTGATATTAAAAATAAATTTTCCATAGCCATTGTCCCTTCCTGGTCCCTGATCAGCCACCCAATATTAAAAATGATTTTTCTATAGTGTAGTGTCCCACCCAGTCCCCAATTGCCCACCCAATATTAAAAACTATTTTTTCTGTAGTGTAGCGGCCCCCCCACACACACATTGATTGCTGACCCTGAACAGAAAAAACAAACAGTTCCTGGTAGTCTAGTGGTCCCCCCAACCCCCCACCCACTCAGGTAATCACCCACCACCCCTGCACAACTGCCTCTCAGTGAGCAGCACAGCCCTCCTCTCACCTCTATGGCTGCTCACCGACTGAGCTACTGTATGAATAAGCATACTCATTCATATCTCAGTCAGTGGGAAGCTGTGCAGGTGAGAGGACAGCTGTGCTGCTCACCAATTGGCAGTCCTGCTGGGTTCTGGGAGCAGGGTGGTGGGTGTTTACCAGAGTGGGTGTGGGGGGGGAGGTTGGGGACTACTAGGGACTGTTTTGTTTTCTGTTCAGGGATAGCGATCGGTGTTGGGGGGAGAACCACTACACCACCAAAAACATTATTTATTAATATCAGGTGGGTGATCAGGGACCAGGGTGGGACACTACACTATGAAAAAATGTCTTATTAATATCAGGTGACCAATTAGAGACCAATTAGGAACCGGGTTGGGCAATTGGCAAATAAGAAAAAGAGTATGCACTAAATGTCTTTATCCAAGTTGCTCATTTATGCACTTACTCTCAACTAGCATCCTTGACTGCACCAATGGGGGAAACAGTAAAAGAAAAAAATGTCCGCCTCACTGGAATTATAACTGTATTAGTATATGTTTCCTTTGTAATAGGTATGTTTAAAAATTCTAAGAGAGCACTGTATCCATCCCTCCATTAATCAACCCAACATACTCATAATATGCACCTATGACTGGGAGATAACAGCAAAGCTGGGAACATGGGGGAGGGTAGCAAAAGCACCAATGATTATGTTGCTGATACAATGGGATTTGCTGTACACTTTCCCTGGTAGTCTAAAACCACTGCCCCAACTATGTAACAAACAAAAACAAATAGAAAAAATTCCCCTGGTACTCTAGCAGCCCCCAATCCCCGATATTGGCCCACAAGATATTAAAAAAAAGACTTTCACTGATTGTCAACCTGTCCCCGATACCCAATGCTGGGCCCAACTATGTAATTAGTAAAAAAAAAAAAGGGGGGCTTAAAGAGCAGCTCTGCATTGCATGCTTTTGTACTGTTCATCTGAAAATAAAAAAAATAATCTCAATGGTGTTATTTTTATATCTCTGTTTTTTGCCACTGGTTCTAGCTGCATATTAGCCCCATGTCTGATTGCCTCCTGCACCTACACTAAGTTGCCTCCCAAAGAAATAACTTTGAAATTGATCCTACCCTCAAGCCTTTTCCCTCCTCCCCTCACCCCTGCTTCTTCTCTGCTCACACATCTTCAAGTTTTTCCCTTGCTCCTCCTCACCTTCCCTCTTCCACCCCCATCCATTCTCTCATCTCATGCCACCTCTTTTGCAACTTCTTCCCCTCTTTCTCCCTACATTTCTCTCTCTTACCTCTCTCCCACCCATATTACTTTCTGTCTTGGGTTTTCGACAAGGCTTGCTAGGCTGCCCCCTCTCCGGACTAAACACCACCTCTTCTCCTCATACTATTAATATGTCTTCCTCGCTCTCACTTCACCAGCACTCCCCTTTCTCTCTGCACCCACCCCATTTCCCTCCTTCCACTTCCCCATCCTCTCATCTCTCTATCCCCATTACCTCCTTTGCAACCCCACTCCTTCCCTCGTCATCTCCTGTGCAACTCATCTTCTCCCTCTTGTTTCTCCCACCCCTCACCTTACACCCCATTACTTTCTCTCCTAGATATTGACAAGCCCTCCCAGGCTGCCTTCTCTTCTGGCCCACTCTACTGTTAAATTGAGCAACATTCAATGCTATTTTGATTGTTTTTGATGTATTAATTTTTTTAAAGTATATTCTTGATATCTGCTATTTGCTTATCTATTGTTTACTTTCTTTTCTTTTTGTACTACTGACATGGAACCTTTGTAAATGAGTTGTATTGCTCAAAGGTGTTGTAATCCAAGACTCAATAAATAAAAATAAAAAATAAAACTAGTGGCTTTGTACCGGACCCAGACCCTAGTTGCCTAAGGGACTACACTGCATGAAAGGGACCCCACTACCCAGAATGAGCTTAGTACTCCTTAATAGTTGCACAGTAGCTATACAGTTATTTGGGTCAGGGAGCAGCTGAATGACTCTTTCTTCTATTTATTATTCTAATTAGTATTTTAAATTGGAGAACCCAGGTATTTGCTGGATTAGATAAGGCATTGTTATGCTAGTTAGTCTGCAATTGAACTGCCTTCTTGATTTTTGGGGGATCACAGGAGTAGATGCTTGCTGTGCAAGATTCAGTCCCTTTTTTTATTAATAAAGATTTATATTCACATGGTGAGCCTGTATTTGTTGGCTGAATTGTGTGTGTTTGGGTGGTGGTGGTGGTGGTGGGGCACTAAACTTGCACAGAGCTTCCTCAACAAGTGTAATTGTCTGTAATGGGCATTACAGCAATCCACATTAGACAGTTCATTACTTGTACCACACTTTTTATAGTTTATGCCCTCTGCTGTTCCTGTGGTGAAACCAATAGTACATAGGTAGACTGAATTTATTTATGAAGCAAATGCATCAAGATATTCTTGTGGTGACCAATTCTGGTAAAAAGGATCTGCTAAGCAATCACTTAACAACCCACACGTGATCGCTTAGCAGATCCTTTTTTACCAAAATCAGTGAGCACAAGAATATCTTGATGTATTTGCTTCATAAATAAATTCAATCAGAATGAATGAAAGTGTGTACTGCATACAAGAAGTGATTTCTCAAGATCTCCCCCCCCAAGGAAGAGGGATTGTACATTGGAAGCAATATCTTGGTGACCTCAAGAATATCTTGATGCATTTGCTTCATAAATAAATTCAACCAGAATAAAATAATGTAAGTATATTAGGATTATAAATGTGTGCAACTTACTATAAAGTTTAGTGGCAACACTTAGTGATTTTAAACCCACAATGTTTGTTTTTTTTGTATTTTTATTTATAGTGTGTACTACATATAAGAGGTAATTTTTCAAGATCTGGTGGGCTGGATTTTCAGAGCTTTAAGAATGCCGCATGGCCACGGTGCGCTGAACATATGGTGCATGGGGCTTGCTACATTCTCTGGCAGTTAATCAGGATTTTGCATCCCTTGCAGCAAATGCAGGACCTTAGACCATGGTTTTATGGTCTAGCCTGTGCCACACCCCAGAGCCAAAGACATGGGACTTGTGCCGTACATTTGACATGAACTGCTGTAAATCAGGGAAATAGTCACGACTGCACCCAAGATTGGAAAATCAGGTGCAGTTGTTGCAAAGGGATTTGGCACACCAGAAATTTCAAAGTTCCCTGGCACACAGCTTAATGCAAGCCCTGTGCCTTCATTGAAAAATCCTGCCCGGTGTCTTTACAAAGATGTAAATGATAATGCTCCCTCTTCTCCTGAGTCACTTGTTGTGGAGGGGGGACATACACAACAGTAGCTGTCATTAAGAACCATTCTCAAACTCACTGCATGTCCCCTGGTTACTGTTCTCTGACCCTTGCCATTACCTGCTGGGTTCCCTCTTCCTATATCACTAATGCAATGCCACTCTTTTTCTACAATTTATTTTTAAGAATGACCCTGCTAAAATGCAGTATCTCATTTTCAGTGTGCTCATTTATACAGCTGCATGGACCAACTTGTTCAGAGTCATGCAGTAAGTGGCTATATTGGGATTTGAAGCTGGTTGTCTGGGTTCCCAAACATGTGCTTTAACAATAGTCCATTCAGCCTCCACTTTTTCTTCTTATAGGGACAGCTCCCTCCAACCAAAATGTTACCTTGTCATTAGTTGTCACAAATTAACATTTTTTGTGTTCTGTAATTTATTTTAATTGATTTAAAGCTTATTTATAGTGTTTTGCAGTTCATGGCAGGTTTTATGTTATATTTTTTAACTTGTAAGGCAACCCAAGCCTTTGGGAACTGACATTATGGAAATAATATTGCCTTCCCTTGCCTTCACGGTCCCATACCAGCTCCTGTTCTGGATTAAGAATTACCCTTTTTACTTGAATCAGCCCCCCTCCCAATCATTAGCCCTAAAGCCCCCTGACAGAGTAGGTGGAGGCATGTGTTTACCCCACCATTTGAGGCACTGGCCATGCTGCTGGGCTATTATTGCAGCATGGAAGTGATAGCAGGGACTACGTGCACTTTAATGTAATGGAATAAACCAATGTACTGCAACATGCACTGGCCAGACAGCCCAAAGCTCTACACTGAAAAGTTACAACAATATTTCAGGAAAATATGAATAGTTTCTCCATCTGTGTGGAAAACTTTACAGCCAAAGTACACCAGACTGCAGCCAACTTCCATGCTATTCGAGATATAATAACCCTCAAATTCCAAGAAGACTTTAAACAAAGAAAGTTCTTTTCTGACCTTTGTGCTGCTCCTTTACATTTGAAAAGGTCAACTCCAGTATAATCTGCCACCTGGAAGAAGAGAACACTTCAGATGCGATGTCCGTGAATGTAACTTGGCCAATGAAAACATCCCAGTTTGATGATACTTAACCAGAAAGCGATCTCCATGTCTCCCTTTCTCCTGGCACTGTTTTATTTATTTATATTAGCTTATCTTATTAGACAGCTATGCTTAAAAATCCATTAGGAAACTAGGATCATTGCTTAAGAAACAGTACAGTGGAGACTCTCACCAACCCAAAGGCTAGCAATTAGAACAGATCCATTCCAAATTTCCAGAAAGCACTCTGTGGAACATCAAAAACACATTCTGTGCCCTCCCTTCCCCTTCACTCCTCTTCATTCTCATATCTGCTAACATTTCTATTCTCCTGCTCCTGCCTGGAGGAGATACAAGTGACATTTGCCCTGGTGAAAATTGCATCAGCTTTGTACTACGCCAATCAGTCTAACATAAACATACATCTCACTTCACAAAGGTGCCAAATGCATGCCATGCAGGACGCTGGGAGGATCTAAAAAATTATTATGATCATCTCCAGAAATAACAAAAGAAAAAGGGCCCTTTTTAAGTGTACCCTCTCCCATTTGCCCTCTCACCCCACACTTTTTGTGCCAAGGATCTAACATCAGGCACCCCCACTGATCCACTTCGGAGCATCCACTGAAGCACATGTAAATCTCTCTCTGTTATCTTTTTTTTTTTTGCAACCTGTATATTTTTAAGACCTTCTTATAGAAAGTATAAGTGATATTGAGCTGAATTTAATATAAGTAATCTAAAAAACAACAGAAAAACCAGAACACATAGATCAGTAATCAGTCACTATTCAGAACGTAGCGAACAGTGTAAGTAATCGAAATTTCAAGTCTCTGATTACATCAGCAGCACTGTTGTACATTCAATTTTGTTGCTTTTGTTGGACTTTGAGCTTTGCTGGATACCAAAAAAAAAAGCTTCTATGCCTTTTTTTCCAAGGAATTTGTTGTATATTTGCATATACTGCTTCCTGAGAGCCCAAATGAATTTTTAATCTTGCTTTGTAGATTTGCTGCTCTCTAAATTAAAAAAAATTTAAAGTTCCTAGATTTGCTGCATGCCTCTAAAATTATGGATTTGTCCTCAGAAGTAAGCAGTTTCACAATTGCTGGTTGTGAGGTACTTTCATATTCTTCTCTTGTACTGCACTAACCAATGGGCTCCGTAATTACTGCCAAGTTTTATTTGTGTTTAGAAGTTTTGTAAACATCTAGGTCAAAATATGATATAGAGAGTTGTGTTTTTCCCAAACTGGTAGCAGTCCAAATATTCAGAATTTTTTCTTCGGGATCTCTTTTCTTGGTTTTTCCATTTTGCCTTAAAACCTCGTATTAATTTTGAATATTTTTCAGATCTTGTATCACTTTTATGTATAGTACACCTTGAAAAATGTTCACTCTGGGCTGTTAATATATTTTTCAAAACCAGAGCCTGACATATATAAAACAGTTAAATGGTTAAAGTTGAACCAAAATAATATTTTGTGGTGATTTGCATATACAGCCCATGATGCTTTGCATTATGGGAGTGTGATTTTGTATTTCTATATATAAAACAGGCTGTCTACAGTTATTTTGCCATTTCCTTATTATGTTTGCTTAATACTGCTTGAAAGGATCTTACTTTAGGGCTAGAATTTGCCATATGCAAATGAGTAGTGAAAGCGAAACAGATTATCTTAATATACAGAACACTCTGATGTGGTACCAGAAAGTGATTAGCATTATTTGGAAGCCTAAACATGCAAAGCTTCTATGTTTAATACAAATAAATACCACCCAAATAAATTACATTTTCAAATATGGTAACTGTGTCTAAATTGTTGCAGATTATATAGTCCACACTTACTGGCAACCAGTCTGTCATTCTTAACATAGCTCTAGTCTTTTCCTTTTACAGAGAGTAAAAATATAAGCCATTCTACATGATTTTATTAAATAGTATATCAGTAACTAAGGGATCACATTCTGAAGTATAAAGGTTTTTTTTTTTTAAATGTGTAAATTCTTCTGTAATTATTCCGATCTCTCTTTTTACCATTTGTGTCTCTTATGGCTATAATTTCTGTTTTCTGTTTTGCAACTGTAAATCTCTTGGCTAAATGTTTTTCACTTGCTCCCTGGTTAATAGTATTTTTTTTTAAACAAGCCTGTTACATTTTATTTGATAAATTTTAGTTGAATCCAATAATGTTTAGAGTTCTAAATATTCCTGTAGTTTGGTGCCAATTTTGTCCCTTACAGCTTTTTCTAAGGATTTAAATCTTTCATTTGCTTTTGCTAACATATTTTTTCCTTTTTTGTTTCTCCAAGCTGTTTCTGAGATCAGAGTGCCCCTAATCATGGCTTTTTACACATCTCAAGAGCCTATGTTGTTGTCCTTGATTACATGGTTGGTGTCACAAAAGTTACAAATAGTGGTTGTTATTCTTTGTACAATGCCCTTATCTGATAACAATTTATCATATGTCATATCTGGCTGAATGAAATGTGTACATGATTTCTGAGTCATGCACCTCACTCCAGATATCAAGCAGGTTGCTGGAAATCAAAAAATATCAAACAAATAAGATTTATATTTATCCCAGTTAGTTTCACAATTGCTGGTTGTGAGGTACATTCAAATCATTCTGTATTATGCTGCCCTAACCAGTGGGTTCCATTAATTACTGGCCAGCTTTTATTTGAATTGAGAAGTGCTGTAAACATCTCAGTCAAAATATTATGTAGAAAGTTGGATTTTTCCCATACTGGTAGCAGTTCAAAAATTCAGAATTTTTTTTCTTTCAGATCTATTTTCTTGGTCTTTCCATTTTGCCTTAAAACCTCCTATTATTTTTGAATATTTTCCAGATCTTGTACCATGGGCTTTACAGTATCCTGTGGTTTAGATAGCCTCTGTTCTAGTTCCTTGATTTTCTGAATTTCTTTTTTCCAGTTTACCACCAATACTGCTCATTGTGGACTTTATGTCAATTAATGCCCATTACAATGCCCATTATTACAAGTAATCAATAATATTATATTTTCCAGTACAATATTGATATTGATAATTTACAGTCCTAAATAGAATGGCAAGCCATTTACAGTCGTTGTCTTGTAAGAGATAGATTTAACAGAGTCTCCCATCTTTTAATGGAATCCAATTGTAGAAATGAAAGGAAAAGTGTGACTCTCACTGGTATTTGAACCCAGGACCTCATCAATCCATGCTTTAGCTCTTAACCAACTGAGCTATGAGGGTTCAGCCAATTAAGGCCCATGAGTTTTCCCATGTGAATCACACATACATTCCTTTCTAGTGTTGCAATGAGCAACCAGGAAGTCTTTTTACAGACTCAAATAACTCCTCCTCAATCTCTTCCAACTGCAGTATATATCACTTTGAAGCAAATTTAGAAATCCAGTTGTAGAAATGAAAGGTAAAGTGTGACTCTCACTGGGATTTAAACCCAGGACCTCAGCAATCCATGATTTAGTGCTTAACCAACTGAGCTATGAGAGTTCAGCCAATTAAGGCCCCTGAGTTTTCCTATGTGAATCACACATACATTTCTTTCTGGTGTTGCAATAAGCAACCAGGAAGTATTTTTACAGACTCAAATAACTCCTCCTCAATCTCTCCCAAGTGCAGAATATGCCACTGTGAGGCAAATTTAGAAATCCTATAGTAGAAATGAAAGGAAAAGTGTGACTCTCACTGGGATTTGAACCCAGGACCTCAGCAATCTGTGCTTTAGCTCTTAACCAACTGAGATTTTCTCAGATGGAATATGTACTGTAACTGTTTGATAATCCAAGCAAATGTCTTTTATATTTTGCTGGCTATAGTAGTCTTGCTACTTGGGGCTCTTTTCCAATGCTTGAAATATTTTTATATAAACTGTAGAACTGACTGCAAAAATAATAGTGATGATTTTCCAGCTCATAGTGCTATAGATTGCTACACAGGTGATGACCTAGTAACTAACTGAGATAAATTGCAAAATTATGGAGCCTTCATAGGCAGGAGATAATAACTTTTTCAGTGCACAAGGATACTATAAGAGCACATACTGTACAACAGAGTGGAAAAAATTAGAGTTTGCGTACAGGAAGGTTAAATGACTTTCTCAGAGTCACAAAATATAGTAAGTGGCAGCAGTGAGATATCGGTAACCAGGTTTCAAGCTCTGTGCTGCACATACAGTAGGTGCTACAATTGTGTCTGTACTGTATGTCTGTCTGTGTCTCTGTTGGGTCCATCATCATTCTGTCATCTCTCTACTAGCAGCACTTCATTTTTTTGTCAGCCCGTCTTCCTGTCTGGCATCTCTGTACTGTCAGTACCTTTTCTGTCTGCTATCCATCATCTTTGTAGTTAATCTTTTTATTGAAGGCTAGGGTTTTACATTTTATAAGTACAGTTATACACAGAAAAGGTGCATCCAAATAAGTTTCATATTGTACATACACATCAGAAATACAGGTACAGAAACTGCTGGATTATATCTTGACATATGTTGCACACACAAACACTCAGTTCATCAAAACTTTAAGTAAATCCATACTAAACTCTTGTATGGTTCAAGGGGGATTCAGCAGATCTTTGGAGCCCATATTTTTTGGTGGTGATGCATGGGGGGTAAAGGTCTTTAAGTATGGGGCCCATATTTCTTGGTAAACTTGACAGGTGTTTTTTTGCAAAGTGGGCCAGTCTTGTTTGGGAAGCTAGAAATTCCATGGACTGTTACCACTCCCCAAATAAGGGGACCTCTGGGGTCCACCATCATCTTAGAATGAGTCTGACTAGTTCTACAGAGGTCTGAGTGAGCCATGAATTGTGGGCAGCTCTCAGGTGAACCTCCTCAGAGAGAAGGCCAAGTAACCAAAATTCTGGGTTAGTAGGGAGTGTCACACCAAGAATTCTGAAGCAGAAGAGGATTTCCCTAGCCCAAGCTGGTTGCAGTGATCCACAATGCCATTGAATATGGAGCAGGTCAGCATTGTGAGCTTGGCATCTCCAACATGCATCTTGTGTTAACAAACACATTTTTTTTAGTTGAGAAGGAGTATGGTACCACAAATGTAGAACCTTATTTCTAATTAGAAGGCTAAGTTGGTCCACACAGGCTGCATGGTCAACCAGCACCTGCTCCATTCCTGGTCTGAGATCTCTGTGTTCAACATATTTGCCCACCTGGCTTTCACTTGCACAGAGGGGTCAGGGGCACAATCTCTCTCATACAACCTTGTATAGTCCCTGCCAGCCCTTTAGTTTTCTGGGACCAGACCAGGAGAGGTAATTTAGCAGCAATGGGGTATTTGACACAGGTATGACAAAGACACCCTCTCCTCCTCCAGCTATGGTATAAGCTTCTGAGTTGGAAATATTGCCAAACGCTCTCCTTGTGTAGGTGATTGTTTTCTGTTGAAAGGAGACAAAGGTGTAATTGTCCTCCTGTACCAGATCATGAAAGATGTGAATCTGGGCCTTTATTCTGGTGTCCCATCTGATACAACAAAATCCAAAGTGCCACTGTGAAATTAATGGCAACAACACAGTCGTGCAGCACTTAAAGGGACGTAACTTACCTCCACATAAACAAACTAATCCAGGAAAAGAAAAGTGTGCAACGAAGGGTTGGTGCTTTAAAGCTCATGAATGTTAATGAGATGGGACTTCAGATTGCTCTGAATGTTTTCATGCTATACTCCCTTTGAAGACTTGCAAGAGTCAAGGCACTATGGGTTTTGTTTTATGCAGAAGTTCCTGTTTACACACCAATTGAAAAACTTGTAAAAGATAAAAAGGCTTGAATTTTATTAAACTGCAATTTACTGCACTTGGTTTAGCACCTTGTGGACTTGTGTTCATCATTCTACATTCAGTGTGGGCTTTCGTTGCACACTTTTCTTTTCCTGGATTAGTCTGTCCCATCTGATAGACTGATGCTCTACACAGAGGTGTGGGTTGTTCCACAAGGGAGTCAGGAGTCCTAGCTAAGGCATTTGTGAGCTCTTTGTCCCATTTTGGTTAATGTCAGGTGACTCACCTTAATGGTTAACCACTCTTGGGCTTGTTTTGGTAGTAAGAAGCTCAAGTAGCCAATTGGGGAGATACCACCTAGGGCCACTGTTTCTATTCTCAGCCATAGTGGGGGAGGGACCCTTATGTTTAAGCCGCTACATAATTTAGCTGCAAGGAAGGCATATGAATATCTGGAGAAGTCAGGGAGGTTCCATCACCCTCTCTTCCAGGAAGCTTTATGTTTAGCTCTACTAAATCTGGGTTTGTTATGCCCCCACAGGAATCTGCTCATTAAAGATTGGAATTTCTGTGCCCACCTCTCTGGGAGTGTTATCAGTAAGTGAGATATCAAGTAGTATACCTTGGGGGACATCATCATCTTTACTGAAGCTATCTTCCCTGCTAAGGACAAATGTAAGTGTTCCCATCTTAGCACTTCTTTAGACAGGTGGATCCATACGGTGGCATAATTCCTGTCAGTCAGGCTTGACAGCTTGGGGGATAGTTTAACCCCTACATATTTGATTTCTGAGTGGGACCAATTGAGACCTGTTGTTTCTACCATGCTGGGTGTGGCATGGGGTTTCAGGAGGAGTACCTCCAATTTAGAGTTGTTGCTTCTCAGACCTGATATCTCCCCAAATGCACTTATAGTGTTCAGAATGGGTTGTATACTGTTTTCTATATCCTGTGTCACTATCAAACAATCATTCGCATACAGCTTGGTGTGATAGTGTTTACCTCTCATTTGTATTCCTTGGATCCCTGGGTTGTTGTGGATAGCTGCAGACAAGGGTTCCATGGCTAACACAAAAAGCAATGAGGATAAGGGGTAGTCCTGCCTTGTACCCCTGTGTAGTTCAAAAGCTGGGGACAGAGTAGCGTTGGTAATGACCTTACCACTTGGTTTCCTATGTAGGGTTCAGATCCATGAGGAGAAATATGGCTCTATATTGTAGAGATCCAACACTGCATGCAGGTACTCCCACTCTACTGTGTCAAAGGCTTTTTCAAAGTCTGTGGCTACCATTGCAGCAGAAGAGGGGAGACCTGCTGGCTTTTGCATCAGGGTGATGAGGGCACAATGGTGATCTGGGCTGTGTCTCCCTTTTAGGAATCCCACTTGGGAGGGGTGAATAATATCTGGTAATAATTTCTCCAGTCTGGTCGCCAGAACCTTTGCTAAGATTTTGGCATCAGCTTTTATTAATGAGATGGGCCTATAGTTTTCAGGGTTTGTGTGGTCTTTCCCCTCTTTGGGCAGGATGGGGAGCATGGCTTATACTAGGAATGTTAGGTGTACAGAAGGCCGAGACCCATATAAGTACACCTCCAGCTAGCTGGATTTAGCTTACACAGAGTTCAGTAAATATCTATCAAGGTGTTTTTTGAAAATATAAGGATTGTCAGCATCAACTATATGTTCAGGTGGTGTATTTCAGATAGGTAAAATTCTTTGTGTGTAGAAAAAACACCTACTGTTTCTTTTTGGGTATGTTAGAGCAAGTTGGTAGGTATAGCTCCTTAGGTTACACTCCCTTAAATTGTATGTCATACCTAAGTTAGACACTAATTCTGGGTCTCTAGATATTTTGAACATTAGGAGTAGGTCCCCCCAAGTTCTCTGGAGTTCCAGGGGATATAGATCGGGCTCTGTCAACCTCTCCTCATAACTTTTTGTCTGCATTTTATTTATTAATTTGGTGGCTCACCTCTGGACCCTCTCCAACTTTGTCACATCTCTTCTGAGATGTGGGCTCCATAATGAGGAGCAGTAGTCCAGATGTGGATGCACGTAAGTTCTGTAAAGAGGCAAAATGCATCCCCTATATCTGGATGTGAAGGATCTTTTGATACAGCCTATTATTTTATAAAATTTTTTGATTACCTCATTACAATGTTCAGTGAATGATAAGACAGATGTAATGATAATCCCAAGATCCCTTTCTTTGGTAACTGGAATTAAAGCTGTGCCATTTAAAACATATTGGTATTTTGGGTTTGTATCACCCAAGCGCATAATAGCACATTTAGCAGTGTTGAAGGACATATCATTTTTTAGTGCCCAATCTTCCATTTTTTGCAGATCTTTTACCAATGTTTGTATATCCAAGTCAGTATTGACTTTGGCCACTAATTTTGTATCATCTGCAAATTTTATTGAAAAATTGCTTAGGTGTTTGATCGTGTCTGAAATGAAGATTGAAAAAAGGGCTGGTCCCAAGATGGATCCCTGTGGGACACCACTTGTAACAGATCCTATGTTTGAGTAGTGCCCCCTAATACAAACTGTCTGAGTACAGTTCTGTAACCATTCTGCCACCCATTGCACTAGTAGACAGTTTATACCTAAATTGTGCATTTTAGTTATCAGCACTGTGTGGGGGACTTTGTTGAATGCTTTACAAAAGTCTAAGTTTTAAAAATAATTTTTAAAAGTTGTTTTACCAGTTTCATTTTTAAAGGTTAGATGAGTATTTCACTAAAAATACCACCAACAGCTTAATCTAATTCAAGGTCAGTTGGCATTCATCTGTATCTCCCTCCCCTGGGTCGTGCCTGAAAATAGGCAGGATTTGTCTAGTACACTTACCCAGTCAACAAAAGCTAAATAATACATAAAAAAAATAATAAAAGTAGACAATGTCCACTGTTTTTTTTTCATCAAGAAGTTTGCTAACTCATTCGTAAAAACACAAGTTGTTACTGAGGCAAGACCTCTGACTTTTAAAACCAGATTGTGTCAGATCTATGAGATGTTTAGAAAGGATGTCTATTTCTAATTTTTCTTTAATTAGTGATTCAAATATCTTCCCAAGAGTACTGGTAAGACTAATTGGTCTGTAATTAGACATATCGCCCCTGTTTTCCTTCTTAAAGATTGGAGTAACTACTGCTTTTTTCCAATCATTAGGTGTTCTTCCTGGGATTAAGAACAGGTTGAAAATCTTGTACAGTGGTTCAGCTAACCATAGGGATAATTTCTACAACAGTCTAGGGTGTAATTTGTCTGGTCCTAGTGATTTATTAATATTTAGTCCTTTTAATTTATTCTGTATGTCAGTTTTTGTGATTTCAGAATCGCACTCATGAGTAGTTTTGTTGTTATTGAGTGGAATTTGTCCACAAGAGTTGTTTTTATTAAATACTGAACAAAAGTATTTATTTAATTCCTCTGCCATATCCTGGGGCTACTATGTCTGTGTTGTCTGCCATCAAGGGGCCAATGAGACTTGTACCTCGTTTTTGTTATTGACATATGAGTAGAAACTCTTTCCCCCATCCTTTATGTGTGCTAATTTAAATTCAGTTTTTTTCTTTTCTGCTTTTATCTTTTGTTTACATTCTCTCAAAATGGTCTTATATGTGTACTTGTTGTAATCACTGTCATCTCTAGATAGTGCTCTATATGCTTTTCTTTTTTTTGCAATGAGTTTGGAAATCTTAGGTGTTAACCAAATTGGTACTTTACCCCTTTTCTTACATGCTTGTTTATTGGAAATGTATTTTGTTTCTAATTCCAAAATTTTATTTTTAATCCTTGTCCATAGTTCTTCAGGTGATGAAGAGCCATTATCCCACTGCCATGTTTTGAGTTCATATTTAAAACTGGTAACATTTGCTTTATTATAATTTTTAAAAGTTGTTTTACCAGTTTCATTTTTAAAGGTTAGATGAGTATTACATGTTATTATTTTATGGTCACTATTTATTAAGGGGGCATATGTTTTTACATTTTTATTTGATCAGGAATGTCTGTTAAAACTAAGTCCAATATATTATTGTTTCTTGTTGGCTCATTAATTACTTGGTATAAGCCATTGATGGTACATGTGTCAAGGAATGTGTGTTCTAAACTGTTACTTGATGTACTCTCTATCCAGTTAATCCCTGGAAGGTTAAAGTCTCCCAGAATTATAGTTTTGTCAGGCATTGTTTTACTGTTTATACAATTCTGTATCGATTGATGTACTACCAGATTAGTGTCAGGTGGTCTATAAGAGAGTCCACTAGACGTTTCTTCTGTTTTTCTCTTATAATTTCTACCCATAATAGTTTGTTAGACCTGTTATTAGATGGGTCATTGATGGGTTTATACATAATATTGTGTTTGATAAACAAGGCTATAACCCCTCCTTTCTTTAGTTTCCTATTTTTAAAACAGACATTATACCCTGGGATGTTTATATTCTAGCCGGAAGATTCCCCCCACCAGGTTTCAATTATGGCAGCAATATCTACATTGTTTTTATTAAGTAATAGCTCTAGTTCATCTAATTTAGTGGAATGTAAGCTCCTAGCATTGGTTAGAAGAAAAGATAGTCCCATTTGTTTCTTCGTCCTAATATAATTTTGTTTTTACATTTTTTCCCCTTTGTGCATCACATATTCCATTAGCCTTGTGTTATCTATTTTTTTATCCTGTGACTGTTTTAATTTGTTTTTGAAAATATGTCCCAGTAATCTCGAGCCTCATTTACTTAAGTGTAATCCATCATAGCCAAATAATGATCTGTCATTTTCAAACAATTCCCAGGTTCTGATACAGTCAATGTTGTTTGTGAGACACCATTTGCACAACCAGTTATTATAAACTTTTATGTTCCTGTTTTTTTTAATATTTGCCTGGGTACTGGTAGGGCTTCTGAAATGATGGGTTTAACATTTAGGTTTTGTAGGGTTTTTATAGTTTGTTTCATATTTGCCACTATCTGTTCAACCTCTTGTTTACCAAAATCATTGGTTCCCACATGTAGAATAGCTGTTTTAGGGTTTGTGATTATTTGGAAGATTCCAGGGAGCATTGCATTTATATCCTTAATTGTTGCTCCACTATAACTGCAGCTTGCAATATGTTCCTTATTTCCACTTGTTGAAAATCTGTCAGTGTATCTGGTTATTGACTCCTCCAAAATAAATATTTGTTCAGGAAGCTGACTAGTCGATATGTCAATATCATTGTTATCAGTTGTGGTAGCACTTTCCCTTATATTACTACTTTGGTTGTTACCTATTCCCTCAATAGTTGTAAGATTGGTGGTTGATGGTTTGTTAGTGTCTGTATGTGGGGGTGTAAGAGGTATTAATGGGGTAGGTAAACTTGTTGTGTTGTCAGTAGCTATTGTGGGATTACTTGGGAGTGAGGTATCCAAAATAATTGGTGTTTCTCCAGATATGAGTTGAATAAGAGGGTCAAAACTATTAGCAGTGGTAATACAAATTGTTCTGCCTTTCTCCCTTTTTTTGTTGGTCTAGTACTTTGGATGTAGTACCACTGGTTGTCCTGATCTTCTATTACTTCATCTCATAGCTTCTCTTATTGTCGGGGGTAACTCCCCCTCCAAGTGGGTTTCCTTTAACATCTGTAACGGGGGGAAGAAACCTCATGGAGTACTAGTTTGTAGAAGTCTGCAGGGTAACCATCACTCCCAGATGCCTTATGCTGTGCCATGCTTGAGATAGCTTTGCTGACTTCTGAGGGGGTGATTGACATATTTAGTGTATTTTTGGGGGGTTCTGAAAGGGCCAGGAGAGATAGTTGGTCTGTGAAGGCCATGAACTTGGTTGTGTCCTAATGGGAAGAATAGTGGGTTTGATAAAAATCTGTCATTGTCTCATTAATTTCCTGTTGGTTTACACCATTTTGCCCTTTGAGTTCTTCAGCCCCTGGATGTGCCTATCAGCCTGTTTTTTTTTGAGTCTAAAGGCCAGTAGTTTGCTGGCTTTTTCCCCCTCCACCCAATATTTATGGTGTGTCCTCCTTATTTGTAGCTCAACCTGTCTGGTTGCTAGGGTGTTAAGTTGGATTCTTAGCTTAGTCAAGTCCAAAATTAGATTGGGATCTTTAAGCCTGTGGGGCAATGCTTTTTATTCTGCCTCCTTAGATTGAAGTTGGGCTTCTAACTGGGCCTTTTCCTTCTCCCTCTGCTTCCTCCTATGTGAGGCAAAGCCAATAATGAGCCCTTTCAGCGTGACTTTGTAAGCTTCCCAAATGATGGCTGCTGAGGCAGAGTCAGGGTGGTTATTCTGAAAGAATTTGGCCAACTCCATCTTAATCATGACTTGGAAATCAGTGTCATGTAGAAGCAGTGGGTCTAATTGCCATGTTGTTGATTTTTGTTTATTATAAGGGTCAATGGCCAATGTAAGGACCAGTGGGGCATGGTCTGATAGGTATAAGGGGGCAATATTGGTATTAACCACCTTTGGAGTGATCCCCCAAGGTCAGCCAGTAGTCTAGCCTTCTGGCCATTGCTCGGGCTGATGCAAAGTATGTGAAGTCCTTAATAGATGGGTGCTGTAGTATCCAGATATCAGCTAGCTGGTGAAGGGTGAGCAGGTCTGTGAGGTCTCTATGTGAATTGATGTGGGGTTCTGGTCTGGCATTAAATCTGCCTAACACAAAGTCCAGTGCCATATTTAGGTCTCCCCCCACCAGAATCCCTATCTTATCCAAAGAGTGGTCAAATATATTTTGAGAAAGGGTGTTAAGAAAGGCGGGGGCATCCTCATTCAGCATATATACATTTACTAATAAAATATGGCCCAATGGGATGGTTAATTTAACTAACACCCAGCATCCCTCAGCATTCACTTCATAGCTAATCTTTTTCCATAGCAATTTCTTATGGATCAGGATGGAGACCCCTTTGTTGGATTTACCTGGGGTGCTATGATATCCCCTTCCCACCCATTCCCTAGCCATCTTGCTGGCTTCTTGATTGTATTCCTTTCCATTTAATTGGGGAGTTTAACCCCCCGATATTCCAGGAGATTAAAGTAATGTCAAATGTACTATCCATAGTCCCTGCTCAAGAGTGTGCATTCTATATGGGTGATCATTAACGGTTTGACCCCAGTCGAGAACTTAGGCCCCTGTAACCTAAATATCCTACTTGATTCAGATGGTGGATCATAACCCCTTTCAGGGTGGGTGTCTGTGATTTTGTCTGTATCTGTACCATACCTGAGTGTTGTGTCTTTTACCTAGACTATGTGTCTGGTTCTCCCTAACCCCTTTTTAAGAAGCCTTTTCCTGGCTCCTGTGAGCATTCCTGTTTGTTGCCCCATCATGCCATACCTGAAACTTATACAAAATATATAAAAATCAGTCAACAGCATGTTACAAGAAAATGAACCAAAGCAACACTTTTTCTGCAGTTGAGGCAGGGCTTTGACTGTGGAATTGGGTTCTCAACCATCCATGTGGAACCCTATGTTCCCAGAGCCACCCTCTAGGGAGAGGTAATTATACTGCAGGTGGAACATCCTGACAGTTGGCCATGGAGGAGCATCCTCCACAGAGAGAGGGCTGAGCCTTCTTACTGAGGACCTATCCAATGACCACTAGCACCATAGTTGTCCAAATAATGGAGGTTATCTCCAAGGATCTGGGGTGGGTAAGAAATATTTGGCCCACTGAAGGCTGACTCTACAAGTGGTGTTAGGAGCAGGGGGGTGTCATCTGGAATTAAGATGGAGGGGCTTGGGGAGGTCCCTCAGCGGGAGCCCTAAGGGGGAGGTCACAGGGAAACTTCAGAGCTTAGTGTCTGTGAGTGGCCTAAAGGTTGTGCATTTTCTATTCCCTCCCTCCTTCCTGTGCTGCTGGAGCATGTTCAGGAAGCAGCCTCTAGTATTCTCCAGGCATTTTTTATCTACAAAACATTAGTTCATCTAAGTAGGTAGGTGCTATCCATAACCGTGGTTGCTATTAACTAAACCAAGGCAGCAGCCAAATTCAGTCATGGAAGACTAAAGTGCTGTTTATTAAGATTACCCCCTTAAACTCATTGAGGGTGGGCTAAAACAAGTGAACAGCAGGAATGGGACTGGGGAGTTGGCCCACCTTTTAAACAAACACACAACTGGTGAGCGAGCATCAACAAAAGCACTCCCCTCCCTCCATTCAATCCAGCAGTAACAGATAGAAAAAGTTACCTGTACCCTGGCTGCTCTCAGTGGCAAAGTGGTAAACAAAGCTACATCTAGTCTGAGAGTCAGCCTGTTGGGTCAGTATTCTCTGAGGAGTTAAGTAATGCCTCCAATTTCTCTAAGGAGTTTTCATCTTCAGATCCTTCCTGTTGCATACAGCCTGCCCAGTCACTTGGTAGTGGGGACCATCCCCCTGATGCATCAGTTGCAGTTTCAGCCTGTGCAGGAGAGCATGGTTGGCCAGCCCTCAAGTCCAAGGGTGCCAGGGTTAGTTCTCTTAGGGGTTCATAGTGGTTTCTGGTTTTAATGGGTGTCACCCCTGGAGAGCAGCTGCTGGTGTCAGAAGGAAGAAATCTATGTTGGTGGCTTCATGAGCACTCGCTTCTGGGTTGAGGCTTCCCTGGGGTGTCCCTTTTGGGCTTGTTCTTGGGGTCACCTCTCTTGGAGAGCTGCCAGGGAGCTTCACATTCTGCCCCCCCAGCCTTCTTGTGGGGCTCTGGCTCCTGCACTTTGTGGTTTACCTCCATCTGAAAAAATGAGCTGCCTCGTGGAAAACAGTTGTGCGGTGGGGATGCTGCAGACCTATGACTGAGGTTCTGGAGAAATATTTCACCTTCGGATGGACAATTGAAGGCAATTTGCCCCCCTTTAAAGTTGATTTGCAAGGTAGACAGATATCTCAGCCATGTCTGGATATTTAGTTTGTAAAATTTTTGCTTGACCCCAGCATAAGCCATTCTCCTATTAGACAAATCTTGTGAAAAGTCCTGGTACATTTGTATTCTGTGGCCATGCCATTGAAAGGAGCCTTGTTCTTGTGCTCTCCGAAGAATGTATTCTTTCTTCGAATATCTGAGAAATTAACAGAGAATGGGCCTGGGCTTATCCCCTGGTTGAGGGCGAGGGGCTAAGTATAAATGAGCCCTCTTGATCTTGGGAGCCATGCCATTATTGTCCTTAAGCATCTCAGGTAGGAGGATGCATAGAAAAGTGTATATGTCCCTGTTCTCCACTCCTTCTGAGACCCCCACAATCCAGATATTTTTTTCTCCTGGCATGATTTTCTATATCACCTACCTTGTTCAGCAGGTATAGAAGCTTGTTATTATGATCAAGAAGGGTGCCCTGGTAAGTTTGAGTAATGCCCTTGAGATTCTGGGTGGACTGTTCAGGGGGCTATCGGGAGGCTAATGTGTCTTGATCCATGTTGCTTTTATTAGCCACTTTTTTGAGGTCATTTGTGTCCAAAAGTATTTTATCTAGTCTATTCATAATAGCCCCCAGATCTGCTTTAGGATGACTTGTCTGGTGTAACTGATGAGACCCACACCTCAGAGCTGATGCCATTAGGCATGGCTGGCACTAGTGAGTCCCTTGGATCTCCTTACAGGGTAGCAGTAATTTAGCCTACCCATCTGGTAAGGGCCAATACCTTGTGACACTGCACAGTCTTCTCAATACAGAATATAGCCACTAGGATCATCCGGTACTCCTGAGATTGGTGTCAAACTGCAGCGGGATGCTTCAGCTGTATTGTGCCCAATGTTTAAATTGTCATTTTAGGTGTGGAAGGTAGGATGGTTTTCAGAATACTCTCCGTGGTTGGGTGCTATAGAGATTACACTGCCACCATCGCGCTGGTAGGCTCCACCCCCCCACTATCCATCATCTTTAGACCTATCAGTACGATATCTTTATGAAAAAACAAAGACAAGGCGCTGCGTCAGCATGTGGTCTAAAAGCAAAACAAAATGGTTATATTAAATGCACACTGAAAATAGAAAATAGAGTTAAAAATCTACATTTCGACCTAAGGTCTTTTTCAGGAAATATCTAAAAGAGAAAAAAAACAAGTTAGTGTAGAGGAGAGGTAAAATGAGAGAGATATATATGTGGAGAAAGAAGAAGGGGGAGGCAAAGGGAGAAGAAGTGATAAATGATAAGATTAAGAGAGGATCTGTGAAACAAAAGGTGATGATGGGAAAGATAAAACATAATGGGAGAGAAAGAGCTGGGAAGATCCCAGGTAGAGACTGATTAACAGGGCCTTGTAAGAAGGCTGAAAGGTGACAAATGTGTGAGAAGGAGACAGAAATGGAGACATATGGTGAAAATGAAAAATAAATCAGTACAAAAACAAATTGACTTTAGGAAAAAAGGGAGGCTGAAAGATGTAAGTGGAAAATAAGTCTATCATTTAAACCAGAGGGCTGCTGGGAGCCAAGGCGGATGATCAGCTTGGCTTCCATGTTTTTTCTATGGTTAGGATCCCGGAAGCCCTGCTGAAGGACACAAACAGAAAGGTCATAGACCTTGTGGTCCCTGGAGATAAAGTGGGATACAATGGGTTTAGCAGTTTCACCATTCCTGACTGCTCTGTAATGTTCCCTGAAACGGTCAGCAAGACGCCTACCAGTTTCTCCGAGGTAAATAGCTGAACACCTCCTGCAAAGAATACAGTACACTACATTAGTGGAGGTGCATGAGAACTCCTTGGTGATGTGAAAAACACCTGTAGGTCCCCGAATCTCAGTTACACTGCAAATAAATTTGCAGGTGTAGCAGCGAGCCCTGTTGCAAGGTTTGGTACCTGGGGGAGAGGAACTGTTAGGAGTGGGTAGGCTGCTTTTTACCAGGAGATTGCGCAGGTTATGTGGCCGGCGGTAGGAGGCAATAGGTGGTTCTGTAAAGGAAGCACCAATGTTAGGGCAGTTTGCAAAATGGGAAAGTTACTAGTGATGATCCTGTGAAGAGAAGGTGTGCTCTGATGGAAAGGAAGAACTAGTGGAATTAGCCATTGTTCTTGTGTGACAGTATCCCTCCTCGGGGTCCAGGTTACGGGCATGTTACTGACCCGGGAGTGCTCTGTCCACTGTGCTTTTAGGGTATCCCTGTTGATAAAAAACTATGCATTATTTGGGTCTGCTCAGCAAAATCATCCTCTTCACTGCATAACCTCGAAGTCTAAGAAACTGTGAATAAGGCAGGCCATTCTTGACATGTTTAGGATGGAAGGAGCTATGGAGGAGGAAACTGTGAGAGTCAGTGGGTTTGTAATAGACTGATGTCTTCAGACCAGTGTTCTGGACTGAGAGCTGGATATCCAGGAAAGGCAGTGTAGAGGAGGATACTTCAACCGTGTACTGAAGGGAAGAATGAGCCGGGGTGAACTTGTCAAGGAAGACTTGGAGGGTATCCCTGGAGCAGGAGGTGGCCCCCACACAGTCATCAATGTAGCGTTTGTAGAGTTCAGGCACAGTCCCTGTGAATGAGAGAAAAAAAAATTCCTCCACCCAACCCACAAACAGATTGGCAAAGCTG
Organism: Neoceratodus forsteri; assembly: GCA_016271365.2. Lineage (NCBI taxonomy): Eukaryota > Metazoa > Chordata > Ceratodontiformes > Ceratodontidae > Neoceratodus > Neoceratodus forsteri. Next base: position 1,170,121,406 of record CM057455.1, on the reverse strand, counting down.
GGACCCATCTTGGTACCCATGGCAACTCCACTGACCTGCTGAAAAAACTGTTATTAAAAGAAAAGCATTGAGTGTTAGAACCAGTTCTGCCAGATGAGTTAGTGTGTGTGTGTGTGTGTGGTGGCTGCTGGACTTCCGCTTGTTCAAGAAATGCTGCAAAGCTGTCAGACCATCATCATGGGGGATCACTGTGTAAAGAGATTTGATGTCCATGGTGAAGATGAGCTGATGAGAGTTACTGAATCTGAACCTGTCAAATAGCTGGAGAGCATGGTTAGTGTCTTTAACATAGGAGGGCAGGGACTCAACAAGGGGTCTCATGAGGCCATCCAAAAATGTGGAGATGTGGGATGTGGGGCAGGAGCAGGCAGACACCATGGGACAACCCAGGTTACCTGTTTTGTGGATTTTGGGAAGAAGATAAAACCTAGATGTCTGGGGATGCTGGACTATGACTCTCTTAGCAGAAGCAGGGAGCTCATTGTTTTCAATAGCAGAGGTGATGGTGGTGGTGACCTCCGTCTGATAGTCAGCAGTGGGGTCCTGTGGAAGAGAAGAATAAAACCTGGTGTCAGAGAGTTGCTGTGTGGCTTCCGTGATGTATAGCTCCTTTTGTCAGACCACAACAGCACCTCCCTTATCAGCTGGTTTAATAACAATGTCATTCCTACATTGTAGAGATCTGAAGGCTGCAAGATATCTTTATGTACTCTCTCTACCTGATTGTTTGAAGGGGCAATGGTTAGCCCTGCTGAAGAAGCCTTCATTGGATCATGACGTCCATGAAAAATTGTTGTTCAGTATCTAACTTTGAATTTTTGGGGCTGAATGTGAAAAATAACATAGATGTTGGTTGGGGAGGGAGTGGGGAGAGACACAAAGACACAGAGAAGTGTAGGGCAGCCAGAATTAACAAGCATGAGATCTGTATCCACAACCTAATTTGGGGAAATTGGACTGCATACCTCTCAAACTTTTGCCTCATAAATCAGAGATAAGGCTTACAGAAAATGTGGAACAAAGACCCCAAATCAGAGATACATCTTAAAAATTGTTAAGACTCATTTAGAAAGTTAATCTAATAAGGGGATTAGTGATAAGATTCATTGTTTGTAGAAGAGCAACTCTGTAGCTTTAAAGTTTGACATTATTTTGTGCTTAGAATCTCCACTGTTCAGTCACAAAAACACTAATTTTATGAAGGAAAGAGAAAACTTCTGAGGCTAAATCAGAGACATCCCTGAAATTCAGGGAAAGTTGAGAGTTATGTTGGATTAAGCCTTTAATATGACTGTGGGGTGGGGGTGGGGCAAATCTTGATGTATGTTCAGAAGTGCTGTCTCAGTCTTCATGAGCTGACATCTCAGCAGTACTCTGTTAGATGTGAATTCCAGCTCAATACATGGTTGCCAACAACCCCCCCCCATCATTGCTTGCATTATTTTCCTATCAGTGACCTACAGGAATATGGGGAGGGGATGGTATCAGAAACTCAGAGTAGTCAGTTTCTCAGATCCTCTCCCCAGGGCTGCTTTGTTTTTATGCCTCCCTTAATTCTAGCTCTCCATCCCTCCCTGCCTCCCTCAACCATCACACTCAGCGCACCTCTCAACTGTCCCTGAATTACAGGTAATGTTGTGCGAAATTGGAAAATTTCACCGGGTGAAATATTTTGCATAATTCTGGCATTTCGCCAGGTGAAAAGCACAATTTTGCCCACAGAGCAAGTGAAATATCACCCTCAAGATGGCAAAATTTTGCCTTGCCTAGGCATAATTTTGCCACTCAAGGGGGTGAACTCTTCCTGCAGTAATGACTCCCTGGCTAGTGGTACTCCCCTGGCTGCTCACTGGCCCAAATTGCCACTAAACTTAATTCTCCCTGGTGTCTAGTGGTCCCCCCCAGCCGATCACTGGCCCAAAGTGAATAAACCAAGCCCCCCTAGTTAACTCATTATTTTCCTGATCCTCCACAATCCTAAAAAAAAAAATTCAATTTCCACTCTTTGGTGTCTAGTGGACCCCTACTCCCCTACCCTGTCATCAGATAGCACCCACCCTGCTCCCCACAGTACCTTGATTGGGCCACCAGCACAGCCCTCCACTCACCTCCATGGCCAGCAGCCTGACTGAGCACTTCAATGAATGAGTGCATGCTTGTACAGGCCCTTCAGTTTCATGTGATAAGGGTGATTCCCTTACAGTGCCACTCAAAGTGACAAAGGAATCGCCCATTCCAAAACAGCGACTGCTCCATAGAGAGACTGCTGCAAACAGCGACGGTCCTCTACAACACACCACAACTCTGTATTTAATGTGGGGGGCTTTGCTCCCCGCACCCCATAAAATAAAGATTCTAAACTCCAGGGGGAGTGGACTTAGGAGTAATAGATAACCCCCCTGGAAGCAAAAATATATCTCCCACACCAGGATCTGAATCCACCACCACAGGCTCTTGAGGCAGTGTCTCAAGCCACTACACCACAAGGCCAGCTCAATGGAATCCATCCAAACTCAATTCTTCACCCTGTCAATAGCTAGTGTAGCACACATCCCTCTGCATTACACTTACTATAGAAACCCACAGTCCTTTTTTCCACTCTCTCTACATAGGAGCGGTATTGTTGAGTCTCTCATTCTTGTAGCACTCAATAATATGCACTCATATTGGGTGATACTAGCCCTTCTGGGTAACATGCTCCAAGTCAAGCATGTAGCATGTTAAATTGATACTGTGGCCCTCTCATGGGCCAAATTTGGCTCTTTAAAACTAAAAGGGGTAAGTGTTCAATGGTATCTGTATAGTTAAAACTGTTACATTAGGTAGGCAGTACAATCAACCATAACTTTGTAACACTCTTGAAACACAAAGGTAACTACAGGTCATAATAACCCTTGTACAGGGGTACAAGAATATGTGCCAGGGACTACATCTCTGCAACCAACCAAAAGCCCAGCTGGCAATCACAGTAGAAATATGAGTGATAAAAATTATAATTTCATATCAGAATTTGTGTGTGGCTTCAAAGTAGCAAGAAAACTTTAGGTAGATAATTTTACCAGTTTCCCCAAATGGTAAGTATGCATTATATAGGGTCATCTGACATAACAAATCTATCACGTTAATACCTTATTGTAGCCATTTGTGTATTTGAATTTACCTCTCTTAAAACACTAGTCAATATAAAATTAATTATCCTGCTAATGTCAGAAAGTATGCCTTTAACAGATTGTTGTATATCCAAGTACATAATACTGTATTTAAGCCAAACTGCAGTTGCTTCAACTGTAACAGTGCTTTAGAAACATTTTAACAATGTCTGGTATACTACTGAACAGATACCGGGGGACTTTGGACACTAGAGTAATCACAATCTTCTGCAGCAGAAAAATGTAATTACCAACTTTAACCAGAGATGCAACATTATAAGAGCAAGCAGACTAGCTACAAAATTAGGCCAACTGTAAGACAACCATCAACCTAATCTAACAGATCATTAATTTTTCATTTTTTATATCTGCTATGCTCATTTTTGACACCCAACTGTCCACCCAACAGCAGATGCTACTGAGGGAGCGTATCATACTTCCATGCAGGGAGACAGATTCAGGAGCAGACCCTGGTCCCTGCAGCTGAGGGATGAGGGTTAGGAAGAACACTACAAGTGTCAGTGCATCCCAACCTGAGGAGGACTGGTGGCCCTTATGGTATATCCTTGCAAGGGGTATGCACCCTACCATCGCTGCAAGAGGCCCACAAACAGTTGTGCTTGGTACCTTTGGGGAGAGAGAGAGAGAGAGTTAAAGGTCATATCAGGGGAACAAATGAAGAGGCTGGGGGAAGGGGCAACCACTTATGGTGTTGCATGCTACAATTAAGGTGTGTTATTTACAGGTTAGTGTTTAAAGGGCCCAATATTCAAAGATAATGCACATGCTAACAATGTATATGCTGTGCTAACTGTTCTTTGCATGCTCAAGAGTTAGTTTACATGGTAAGTACTATATTCAAAAATGCACAGTTAGAGCAGCCCAAACACTGTTAGCACAGGAGCACCAAGGTATTTATGAGTGCTAGCTAATGAGAGGTTTTGGTATGTATGGAGGGCATACTGGCATACTAGAAAGGTTTTGAATGTGCTAATAGGCTCTCTCTGCAGCACTATCAATCAATCTATCCAATCAATTAATCAATCAAAATCTTTATTTAACCAGGCGGGCACCGTTGAGCAGAGCTCATTTTCGAGGTGAACCTGGGGTAAGGTTAAACTACAGAAAGATACAACAGGATTGCAAGTGCTGCCAACATGGCAGTATATATTAGGACAGATGTGAACAAGATTTACACAGATCTAACATACACAAAAAATACTAAGTATACAAAGCTACGGTAGCATAAGAGAAATGTAAAAGTTGATCGCATTTTATTTATTTTTATTTTTTTCCCCAGAGGGCAACAGGTAAGGGGATGCATGAGATAGAGAGAGAGAGAGGAGAGGGCAGGGATATGGGTCAAGGGCTGGTAGAGAGGGGGCAGGGGTAAGCACAAAGGCTACAAACCATGGTATTAAAGGAAGCAGTCACAGGATTCCTTGAGTTTGCAGGTGATTAAAGTTTTAAAAGCCACGAGCGTGCAAGGGAGGTTTAATTTCATGGATTTTTGCAACTTGTTCCACAGCGAAGGAAGTACATGGCTTATTGCCACCCAGCCGAAGCGGGATCTGACCTTTGGGATCTGCAGGTTTACATAAGAAGCACTTCTTAGGGCATAGTTAGGTAGGGGGCTTAAAGGTAGGCAATCAGTGATATAGCAGGGCAGGTTATTTGTAATGGCTCTGAAGGTTCAGAGTACTGCATTTCTCTGGCGCCTAAGGGTAAGAGAAAGCCAGGCCACAGCAGTGTATAGGAGACAGTGATGGGTGGAGTAGGGGAGCTTCATTATAAACCTTAATGCTCTGTGGTAGAGTATACTGAGTTTTGCAAGTGAACCAGCAGGACCTTGGCTATAAAGGAAGTCAGCATAGTCTAGCAGGGGTAGAAATGAAGTTTGGACTAGACGTTTTTTAGCCTCCCTTGGTAGAAGGTTTTTATCCTGAAGAATAGTCCTAGTCTCTGCCTGAGCTTCTTTATAAGCTCTTCAATATGACCTTGGAAGGAGAGAGAACTGTCAATCCAAGCCCCAAGGTATTTGAAAGAAGATACGTATTCTAGCTGATCCACCAGTATGGTAGTGATAGGGGATAGAGGGCAGTGAGAGGGAGGGGCACTATCGTTGGACGCAGGGGAGAAGAGCATGGCTTTCATTTTATTTTGCGTTCAGGAGCAACTTCTATTGTAGGAGTTGGAGTTGTAGCAGATCAAATTCACTCTGGAGAGATGTGAGTACAGTGTCAGGAGATGGGCCACTGGTGTAGAGCACTGTGTCATCTGTGAAGAGATGAATTTTAGCCTTCTTAATCGAGGTATTAATTCTATTGAAGTATATTGCAAAAAGCAGGGGTCCCAAGATAGATCCTTGAGGCATTCCTCGAGTAAGAGGTTTGGGGAGCGAGACCTCACCATCAGCCTTAACTTGCTGGGTGTGGTCAGTTAGGTAATTGTTGAACCACCTAAGAGAGGGAGCATCCAAACCAATGTTCCGAAGGGATGATAACAGCAGGGGGTGGTCAACAGTGTCAAAAGCCTTACTGAGGTCCAGGAAGACTGCTCCGACAAAATTCTTATTATCCAACTCCTTCAGACAGTCATTACTGACTTTGGCTAGGGCAGTAGTCATACTATGTTGAGCCCTGAATCTGGCCTGGAGGGGGTTGAGGAGGTTCGCTGATTCCAGGTGGGTCCTGAGTTGGGCGTTAATGATTTTCTCTAGCATTTTTGACAATACAGAGAGGAGAGAGACGGGTCTATAATTATTCGGGTTGCTAGTGTCCCCATTCTTGAGTATAGGAACAATATGGGCAGTCTTCCAAACAGTAGGAAGGACACCTTGGGAGATGGATAGATTGAACAGGTGAGTAATAGGTATGGTGAGAGCATGGAAGCCTGCTTTTAGAAAGAATGGATTGATCAAGTCAGCCCCAGGGCTTTTCCTTTCATCCAGCTGGAGCAGGATATCCTCCACTTCCTTCAAGGATGTGGCTTGGAGAGTGAAGGATGGGATGATTGCAAGGGGGTCAGGGGTATCAAGCCCAAGCTTTTCCTAAAGAGTACTAGCTGGGGAGGAATCAAAAGCTAGACCCACAGTGGCAAAATGATTGTTGAAGGAGTCCAGAATAGTAAGTTTATCAGTAATTGTGGAATTACCAACCTGGATTTTGGCAGGCAGGGGGTTGCCAGCAGAATGGCCTTCGATATCTCTAATAATCCTCCAGAATTTTGATGGACATGTGGAGGAAGCTTCAAGTTGAGAGCGGTAATAGCTAGCCTTTGTAACTCTAACTAATTTGGTTCAGAGGTTTCTAGCTCTCCTGAAGAGATTCCAATCATTAGGTAGTTTTGTTTTGTGAGCAGCTTTCCATAGCCTGTCCCTATTCTGCAGTGCACTCTTTAGGTCAGTTCTTAGAAACTTCCAAAAATCATGTTTTAACAAAGCACACAAAGGTCAGATCCTCCTATTTCCTAGCCAGTTAACCCCTAGGAAGTAGTATAATAGACATACCATCTTCCAATGAAATTCACTAATGTGAGTTGCATTGTTAAAGGAGTAGTACACCCAAATTTTGTAAAAACGTATGTTGTGCAGGAGTGTTTTGATTTGTGTGTGAAGTCCTAGTGTGTCCTTCTCTCTGTCTGCTATTAGGAATTTTTCCTAAATTAGCCTGCTAGCTTTATGGTAGTTTTATGACCCTTGGAGATCTCCATCTCAGCCAGATTTATTGCTTTTCTTGCACCCACAATGCATCCTGCCTCATGTGACAGTGATGTAGCCAAGACCATAGATTCAGTAGCAAGCACTGCCTTAGAATGAGTTCACAACAGCAGAGAAGGCTATATTTTAAAAACTATACAGAGTTCAGCTTTTTGACTACCCTCATTATAAATGTCTTTTTGTCCTGAACAACTTTGCTGCTGGTTGTTTTTGTGTAGCTTGTTAAGTTTCCAAGATATTTGGATTTGTTTGGCATGTGTGCAGATGTGCTTGCAAACAGCAGATGCTTTTTCTTTCTCTCGGAGTGAACACTCTAGCAGACATGCCAAACAAATGTTAATATCTCGAAAAACATACAAGTTACACATAACAACCAGTATGACAATTGTTCAGGAAAAAAAAAACCTTTACAATGAGGGTAGTCACCAAGCTGAACTCTGTATAGTTTTTAAAATAGAGCTATCTCTACTATTGTGAACTGATGCTAAGGCAGTGCCTGCTACTGAAACTATGGTCTCAGCTACATCAGTATCACATGAGACAGGATGCATAGTATGTACAAGAAAAGCAATAAACCTGGCTGACATGGAGATCCCCGGGGTCATAAAACTACCATAAAGTTAGCAGGCTAATTTAGGAAAAACTCCTAATAGCGGACAGAGGAAAGAACACACTAGGACTTCTGGGTGAACTACTTCTTTAAACATGACTACTCCTGCCAGCCAACAATTAGCAGCTTGTTAGATAGGGCTTAGGTAGGGCATGATAATCAGCCCATTAGATAGCTCCTTAGACAGTTTAGCAGTAGAATGTTTTTACTACATCCAAGACTTGAATTAAATAATGTGAAGTTTTATTCATAGGAGCCTATTGTTCGGTTCTTCTCAATTTATGCACCTCTGATTTTTTTTGTTTTTTTTCCTTTTTCTTTTTTTTCTGCAGTACATTAAAGGGTAATTATTTACATGCCATCATCAAGATCTTCCATAGGGCTGGAGGGGATTTTAGATTAGTTCATAAATGTGTGTGGGAAAATGTTCTATGTCAGACCTGCAAGGCACTTTTCTGTTCCAGTCTGCCAAGAGAACTTCTTAAATCATGAAATGGTATAACAAATGGGATGGGAAAGTGCTCAGTCTAATATTTCTTTGAAGCAGAACATTAGGGGATGACTTTTGAAGCATAAAACAACATAAAAAAACACATCAATGACTAATTCAGCATAAAACTATTGACAAATACTGATTTAACTGGAATATCCATGCTGTGACCCATCCCTGTCTGTTATATATAGAAATGATAGGCATAATGATAAGAGGCTTATCAACTGTATGCATGAAGGGGGAACAGTTTGTGCAGCTGATGGCATGCAGTTCTTGTCAGTTACATTCTTATCACTTAATTTTTAATAGAAAATGCTCATTTGTTTCATTCTGGATCAATTTGTTTTTCCTTTATGACATATATTTGCTACATTAGCATCTGGAATAGCAGTCTTATAATCATGTAGGATCAAATCTTGTCGTGAACTGTAAAACAAATTTTTAGCATCGGAAACTAGAGTTACACTCTAGTAGACATGTCAAACAAATGTAACTATCTTGAAAATTATACAAGTTACACATACACAACCAGTGTCACAATTATTCAAAACAAAAGACCTTTACAATAAGGGTAATCAACAAGCTGAACTCTGTATCGTTTTTAAAATATAACCATCTCTACTGTTGTGAACTAATTGTAAAGCAGTGCTGGCTGCTGAATCTATGGTCCTGGCTACATCACTGACACATAAGAGAAGATGCATTGTAGAAACAAGGAAATAATTAGATTTAGCTGAGATGGAGATCCCCAGGGGTCATAAAACTGTCATAAAGCTAGCAGGCTAATTTAGAAAAAAACTCATAATAGCTGACAGAGAGGACACACTAGAACTTCACATACAAATCAAAACACTCTGCACAACAAATGTTTTTGCAAATTCTGGGTGTACTACTCCTTTACATTTTTTTGCCTGGAAAAATACTGGAGGAGCTCGAGATGTTTGCTTGAGTATTGTGACAGCGGAGATATTTTGCCACCCTTCCTGTGCATCCATGACACAGTTATGCCACTGACCCATGCAAAATCTCATGCATGAGGTAGAAGGACAATATTTGGGGCATGTCATATACAGTAAGTGCATAGTGACATGGTATATACTGCAGTGATCTTGGCAGTACCAGTAGTTTCTCAAGAGTTGGGTCATTCATATATATATATATATATATTTCAAATAATTTAATTTACTAGTTATGCGTTGCAAATAGCATGGCAGCAATTAGTAACTCCAGAGTCAGGGCTTCACTTTCAAACAACAATTTAAATAGGATATAATCATTTATTTGAAAAATTGCTGGTACTGCCAAGGTCAGTGTCATACTGTACATACAGTATTATGCTACCATGCACTTATACTGGGTTCTTATACTGGGTAGTAGAATGGTAGAAGGCTAACTAGCCCATAAATACCGTTCCCAACATTAGTTGGCCACTATGTCAGAGTTTTCCAACAGTCATCTGTCTAGTGACTTTTAAAAACTTTGGCTGAGCTACTGTCAGTCATTTATAATGGTAATTGCTTCCATAATCTACCGGTTCTATTGATAAATGAAAAGTGCCTGATATTATTCTTGGCTGTGTCCATCTTAATTTGCTTCTTATGGCCACTTAGTCTTTCTGGTTTCTCTTACAAGGTAATCCCGATTTCCTTCCTTAGATTTACATTGTTTATAATCTTATGCATTGCCATTAAATCACCTCTAGTTCTTCTCTGCTGTAGTAAAAATATCCTGTTTTAAGTAGTCTGTCTTTATAACTGTATTTACTTAAGCATCTTGTTAATTTAGTAAAGCGTCTCTGAATCCTTTCTATTCTATTGATTTCCCCAACCATATAAGGATTCCATAGTTGCGAACCATAATCTACATGTGGTCTTATATATATCTTAAAAAGTGGAATCAAATATTTCTCACTTTTATTGATAAAGCTTCTTCGTATGCTTTTAATAATCAGATTAGCTTTCCTTACAACAGCTCTTCTATGATCACTAAAGTTCAATGATTGGTCCACCCAGATACCACAATAATTTTTTAATTTAGTGACTGTTAGTTCCTCACCCATTAAACTATATTTTTTTATGCATATTTGTTCTCCCCACATGCATCACCATGCATTTAACACTAAAAGGCATTTTAATTTTGATGACCATTTCTCAGTCTTTTCTAGGTCTTGTTTCATCACCTGTTGTTGTATTGCAGTGGCTACTGGTCCTCCCAACTTGATATCGTCTGCAAATTTTATAATTTTGTTATGTATGTCCAGGTTTCAGTCACTTATAAATAAGGAAAATAAAACAGGGCCCAATACTGATCCCTGTGGAACCCCACTGGGAACTATAATTGGTTCAGAATATCCCCCCCAAACCCTCACTCTTTGTGTCCTGCCTTCCAGCCATTTAGTTAGCCACTTAGTTATTGTGCTATTTATACCTATTTCAACCAATTTCTATATCAAACCATTATGTGGAACCTTGTCAAAAGTTTTCTGGAAATCTAAGTATATTATATCAATGAATATATATTGTTACTCACTTCCCTATTTATATATTCATAGAAACAAAGCAGGTTTGTATTGCATCCCCTGTGTTTCTTAAAACCATGTTGATTGCTATCCTCAAAGCCCAGAATTCTGAGGTTTTCTTCTATTTTTTTCTTAAGTAGCATCAGAAATCCAGGAGTGGATGGATTCCAGTTGGTTGAAGTTGAACTCGGAAAAGACTGAGGTTGCCAGATGGGGGGTTGGGGACTGGTTCATCCTCCAGACTTTTTCTTGGGGGATTCTCACTCCTGACCTCTGAATTGGTGTGAAATCTGGGGGTAATTTTTGACTAAGGGCTGACCCTGCATTCGCAGGTGTCCGCCGTCATCAAATCCTCTTTTTACCATCTGAGGAATCTCTCCAGGATTAAGCACCTTGTTCCATCCAGTGACCTTCCTACTTTGATTCATGCCTTTGTGTCCTCATGCTTAGATTATTGCAACTTCCTTTACCTAGGGCTACCGGGGGGGGTGGAAATCAATTGCCTGCAGCTAGTGCAGAATACGGCGGCCCGGCTTTTGATGTGATCATCTTGGTCCTGTCATATTTCACCAGTGCTACGTGGACTGCACTGGCTGCCAGTACAGTGGTGGATTACCTTTAAAGTCAGTATTCTGACTTTTAAAGCCCTACACAGACTGGGCCCAGACTACCTGAAAGAGCTCCAGGTCCCCTACTGCTCTGGGCGATCGCTCCGCTCAGCCGACGAGGGGTTGCTGGAGATTCCAAGGGTGTGTCTGAAATCCTCTGGGGCCAGAGCATTTATGCATGTGGCCCCAACCCTTTGGAATTCTCTACCCCATCAGTTACAGGAGTGCATGACCGTGGAGGGATTTAAGCAAGCTTTGAAAACATATCTATGGCACCAAGCATTCGGTGAATGATTGTATGATGATATTAGTGATTTTATATAACTTATGTTGTTGAGATGTTTGATTTGTGATTTTAGATTTGTTAGGCACCTTGGCATTTGAAAGGCGCCATAAAAATAAAGTTTATTATTATTATTATAATTTACCCAATATAGATGTTAGACTGACAGATCTGTAAATGTTATTGATCTATCTCCTTTCTTAAACAGTGGGATAACTGTAGCTTCCCTCCAATCCTCAGGTACTTCTCCAGTTAAGAAGGAGACATTTATTAATGCAGTTAAGGAGTGTTTGATATACTCTGCTGTTTCTTTAATCAATTTAAGACTAATCTGATCTGGACCTGTTGATTTATTAATCTTGATAAGTTTCAACAACTAGTTTATTTCTTCCATCGTTACCTTTAAGGTCAAATTATTACATATATTTACAATTTCCTTGATTTCCATACTATTATTTACTTCAAAAAGACTGTTAAAGTACTTGTTGAATGCTCCTGCCATCTCTTTGTGGTTTTTAATTTCCATACCCTTTACAGAGATTGATCTCAATTTTCTTTTCTATTTTGGTAGTTTATACTATATAAGCAAAGAAGCTTTTGCCATTGTCTTTTGTATGCATTAACTTAAATTCTGCCTTACTTCTCTCCACCCTTATCTTCTTTTTTACATTCTTTGGGGATTTCTTGTAGCATTCTATATTAGTACCAGATCCATCTGCCTTCATCTTTTTAAATGCTCCCCTTTCCCTTGCACTCAACTTTAATATTTTTTTTGTGCACCTTATGGGCCTCTTACTCCTTTTTGTGTATAATTTTAAATTGGAACACGCAGATCTTCCAGCTGTAGCAACTTTTGTTTTAATAATAACCACACGCTATTGACACCTACCTGCTTAAATTCCTTGCACCGTTCCCACTCCGATAGGCTTTTTTTAATTTTATAAAGTCAGCTTTTTTATAGTTTTTTATTATGGTTGATCTCCTAATTCCTTGTTTGATACTCTTTTTTATAATAAACTCTATTATATTGTGGTCACTACTGCTCAAATGCTCCCTCATCTTGATTTTACTAACCATGGTTTTTTTATTAGTTATTACTAGATCCAGAATTTTGTTACCCCTTTTGGGTTTATAAATTAACTGCCTTAGTCCCACTGTATTTAGTATCTCCAAAAAATTATAGTTTCTGTAGTTTGTATTATACAGCTGTTCTCAGTCTATATCAAGGAAATTGAAATCCTCTGTGACTTATTTAACATGCACCCCAAAATCGCCCTTTTCCTTCATGCACAAGTTTTTTCCATGGGCCAGTGATACAATAGTGTAATAGATGTGCAAGGAGGGGGCGGCTTTAGGGTCAGGTCATTCATAATTTTTTTTTACTAAAATAATAATTTTAATTACTAGTTATGTCACACCCATTGACTAGTGAGCTGCATTTTGTGTGACTATTTTATGACAGGTGCGTAACTGGGTTTCAAGACCCAGAAACATCCAAAACACATAAACTCATCCCCTGGACTCAATATCTGGCTTGAAAATCAGCTGATTTTTTTTAAAATCATGTTTTAGTGCAATGGTTACTTAACCAAGTTTTTAGTTTTAGTATGTTTACTCAAGGAACAACATGGGTAAAAAAGCAAGTACAAAAAGGTAATACTGTATCAACACCATAACATCACTATGTCAGGGCAATTGGCAACTGAATATAGTATGATCATACTGTATATGGTGCTATCTACTGTATGTTAAGAAGGGTACTATGACAAAATGGTCATTAAGGTCTTGTGGTGACAATGCTCAAAGTTGATACAATATATCGAAAAGCCTCCCTTCTTAGAATCTTGACATCTAGTTCCCACCCCAAGTGCCCACGGTTACCCTCTCAGTTCCTACTAAGGAAAAGCAGTGGCCAATATCATCATTATTCTCCTGAATGTGTTTTTCCACAGCATCGCCAGTGTCTTGTCATCTCTTCTCACTCAGCTGTCCCCCCACTTACTGCTTAAATGCCTTTGGTTTCTTTTTCAATGTAAAATGCCCTACAGGAACAGGAGGTTAGGTAGAAATCTGCCACACTGAAACAATAAACAAACTGTTTAATATCATAGATCCTATGGGCATTGACATTGGTGAAAATGGTGGTTTTCTTAACCACTTCATAATATCTCCAGTGCCCACACTGAAAGCAACCTTCGGTTGTTCTGGTAGCCACTGGCTAGTAGTCCTGCATAGGGATTGGAAAGAGTGGACAAGAAAGTCTGAGATTTTGGCATCTTTTATAGACCATACTGGGTAAGTTGCTGACCTCCCCCTCAATTACTGTCGGAGCTCAACTGAGAGACTGTGCCTGTTTCTCACCAATATTTCCTGTACAACTTTGGACTGAGTGCTGTAAGTTGAAATAAAGTTAAGAACATCATTCCCTTCTTTATTCCTTTCTCTGTACCTGAGTAGATCATCCCTGTTCATGTTGGTCACCTGTTCTTTAGCTTCCATCAAAATTAACTGACTACTGTTTTATTTTAAAACAGGGGGATAGAGACTTGCAGGTGGGGATCCACTAAACCACTGGGGAAAATATTTTAATGGAAAATAGGGGATTGGGCTTATAGTCGGGGGACAAGTAAACCATCAGAGAAAATATTTAATTTGAAAATGGGGGCTCTGGACTTGCAGCAGGGGGGACCTCCAGGGAAACACCACAAGACAAATATTTTATTTTAAAACAGGGGGATTGGGGCTTGTAGGAGGGGTCCTCTAAATCATCAGGGAACATGTTTTAAATGAAAACAGGGGATCAGGCTTGTGGGCAGGGGGACCACTATGCCATAAGAGAAAATATTTAATTTTAAACTGGGGGCTTGGGCTCGAAGGTAGGAGGACCACCAGAAAAACCACCAGAGGACAAATATTTTATTTTAAAATGGGAGGGATTGGGGCTTGTGGGCGAGGTTCACTAAACCACTGAGGAAAATAATTTAATTGAAAATGGGGGATCTGGCTTGTGGGTGGGGGAAGTACTAATCCATCAGGGAAAATATTTAATTTGAAAAGATAGGATCAGGCTTGTGGGTGGGGGAATCACCAGAGAAATCACCAGGAGACAATTATTTTGTTTTGAAACAGGTGGGGTCTGGGCTTGCGGGAGGGGGTCAACTAAACCAACAGGAGACAAATATTTTATTTTAAAACAGTGAAATGTGGCTTGTGGCCAAGAGTCCAATACAGTATTCTCTACAAAAAAAAAGTCTCAAACAGGGAGGTCCTGACTTGGATTATGGACTGTGGGGACACCTACTGGAAAATTGACACTAATTAAGATAAATTAAGATGCAAACAGTGCCACTTGGTGCATTTAAGCCAATGCAGATGGGAATTCAACTAATTCAGCTAATTAAGAACTCGGCCACTACTTACCACATTACTGAGCAGTAACAAGGTATTTCTTGGTACCACTCAATATACCTCTCAGTATACCTCACCTTCTGAGGTATACTTCAGCACCGTGTAACTTCTCTGTAATGATCACTGTATGTTGTTATGTGTTATGCTTATTTTTTTATGTATTATATGTTTTTGCTTATTTGTTTCTGTATACTGGGTTCCTGTGAAAACAGGCAACTTGCTCACATGCTTATTAGTATAAAAAAATTAAATAAACAAAGCACAACAAATAAAGCCAGGAACTACAGTGGTAATCATAGAGAAGTTTCTCAATACTGAGGTATACCTGGATATACTGAGGCAGAATGAGGCAGGATCACATTACAGTCAATGCAAATTGCCACAGTGGTACCTCAGTGGTACCTTGAGGTACCTCGAGATAGGAAACTGTTAGATAACTACCACTGTAAAATGAAACTAAAACAAAAAGGTGGGGGTGGCAGCAAGGGAAATACAGGCAACAGAAATGGCAGCAAGAGGGGAATAAACAACAAAGTAAGAGACAAACAGTAGACAGAGGCATAATGGATGGGAGCAGTGAGACACAGGGAGAGAAACAACACAGAATGACACATCAAGCACAGAAGTGGGAGCCAGCACTATATGTGAAAAACACTATGCTGTGATTGTGTGGCTGCTAGGGGTTTGTGCAGTGCTGTGGGTAGGAGTATAACAATCTCATATTAACCAAAATCTAGGCTTTCAATCTTTAAAGCATTAAAAGTAAGGAACTCTTATGTTAGGGATTATTGACCCTAACTCTGCCCACTCTCAGGTGCCACCCCTTTAAACTACACTGAATTGAATGGCAAAGCACAAACCAGATCCCAGTTCTGAAGGGCCCTGCAGGAAACAAGTAAGGACTCAGATCCTGTTTTGTGCAGAGCCTCAAGGGCCCTACACTTCCTGCTTCAGGCTGGGCCAAAAGGGCCCAGTGTGAAACAAGTTAGGACTGTGTTCCTATTTTATGCAGTTCCTGAAGATGCCTGAACAAACCAAGTTAGGACTCAGATTCTGTCTTGCTCTGGGCCTGGGAAGCAAGTTAGGATTTAGGTCCTTCTTACATTGCACAGGGTCCGAAGGGCCCTGTTTGAATCAAGTTACAAATCTACTTTTTCAAAAAGTAAAATTCATAGCCAAAACTACTATGCATTGCTAGGGTTTTATATCTACTGTATCTGTCTATATGTGATTGGATTGCAGTAGAGCTCCTATAGTTAGGGTTGAGTGGGGTATTTAATGTTAAACCCCTAACGTTGCACCTTGATACCTTCATTCCTGTTCAATGGAATTGCACAAAATGTTGCATGTGTGGTCTGGGGTGCAAGGTCTCTTGATCTGACAAGCTTTATGATGGTCAGATGTCCAAATTCTGAGACCTAGATAGGGCAAGAAGAGGAAAAAGTGGGTTTTCTTGCAGTTTGTTTGCTCTCATACACAGCTCAGACATTTTTGGAATTTTGTTCTGAAATGTTCAGGGTAGAAGGGGCTTGCCCTAGAATGGTGTCTTTTGCTGGTTTGGTGAAAAAAATATTAATTTGTTCCCAGGTTATAAGGACTTGAAATTTTGGTTCTGCATAATCTCAAGACAGATGTTAGATCTGAAAGAGAAATTTCTAGCTCGTGAAAGAAGAATCTTCTTTTGTGAGCTGAGATTCTTCCTTCATGAGCCAAAATTCTTCTGCCATCTTGCTCTTCATTTTTTCATGTGCCTCCCACACTCACTCTGACTGGCTACTCCTTCAGAGTGCCAGTTCTCTACTGCCACCCTCTGACCTCCTGCCACCTTCTCCCAGCCCCAATTGCAGCCTACCTTGGGTAGCTCGGTGTATCCCTATGCCAGGAGGGTCCCTCTCTTCCAGGAGGGAATGGCCTTGTGGCCAATGTCACATCCCAGGTGCTGTGGGGCTGGATCCAGGCTGGCTCTGGGGCTTCAGGTGGCAGGAGCCAAGGCGCTTATCATCCGGTCAGATCAGGGCATGTTTTTCCATTTTCTGTGCCCTGCCTAATGCAGTTCTTGGCCTTGCATAAGCACGCAGGGTATTCCTGGGGCTGGGGCATGCAGAGGGCATGTTGAGGCAGTACATCCCCAAGCTCACCACCAATTCGCCACCAGGGCCCAAGGCAGATCCCACCCCCCAGGGAGGGAAGAGTCCAATGGGACACTTATGGAACCCCTCCCTTGCCGGTCTCCACTCCTGGTACCTGGGCTCTGGGTGTGAACCTGGGTCGCCAGCGTGCCAAGTGAACACCTTCACTTGGCACCATGGAGTCGGCTTTGCTTTTCATTTTAACAACAAATAAAAACGTAAAAGCCTCTGCAAATGATTGATTTTCAAAAAACCAAAACAAAACAAAACCTGAACTTAGGTAAATGTAACCCATTTAGCTAGAGTCTATTGTTTATTTTTTGAAAATTGCCCTGGAAATAACATTTCATGGCACCTGAAAATCCAGGGTGCCCAACTTAGTGAGAAGAGCCATTCACCTGCATTCTCTGTTATGAGAACAGTGGGACTTTCTTGACTTCTGAAGCCACAGCTGGTGTCCTATTGATGGCTTCAGTTTCAGCAGTGTGCAGTGATTGCAATCTCTATCTCTCTCTCTCCCCTCTCCTACAGTGCTATTCAAACAAAAGTATACTGGTACTACACACCACGCATCATTGTGCGGTACCAGTATACATGTTATTAAATGGGCACTGTGCTTGCGCATCACTCGGTATACCGTGCTACCAGTAAACTTTTGCATGATTACCACTGTATCTGTCTGTCTGTCTGTCTGTCTATCTATCTATTTATCTATCTACTTTCATGTTTCTTAAGTGGAACAGGGTGCCCACCCCTGGTGCCATCTCTTTCTCCCCCTTCCCTCCCGGTTGCAGACCCTCCCACCTTTCTCATGTTTAATTTATTTTAAATGAATAATGTAAGTGGGGCAGGGTGCCTGCCCACAGTACCACTTCTCTTGCCCCCTCTTCTCCACATCTGCCCCCTTTGTTTAATATTTGTGGCAGTACCAGGGGTGCCCAGTCTCCCATGTCAGCCTCTGCCCCCTACAAATAAAGAAAACTATCCCTCATTGATCTTTTTAAGACCTGAAAAAAAGAAAATTATCCATCAGTGATCTGCCCCATACCTCCAGCCACCCACCCCAGCCTCACATTCAGCTCCACCACCCCACCCCATCCTCCTTCACACCTTCACTTACCTTATCATGTCCCACAACACCTTCACCCACGTTCTCAGTATGAGAACAGCTGGACTTTCTTGAAATGTGAAGCCACAGTGGAAGTCATGCTGCTGGCTTCAATTATAGCACTGAGCCACTGACCCCTAATCTCTATCTATCTATGTCTGTTTGTCTGTTGGTCTGTCTGTCTGTCTGTCTATCTATCTATCTATCTATCTATCTATCTATCTATCTATCTATGTGCCTGTCTGTCTGTCTATCTATCTATCTTAAGTTTTACTTTAGCAGACTGGTGTGCCCACCACTGGTACTGCTTCTTTGTCTCCCCCCCAGGCTGGCCACCCCCTCCCAATTGTTTTAAAGCTGGTAAGTAGACCAATGTGCCCACCCTGGTACTGCTTCTCTTGATCCCTCCCCTCCAGGTCACCCAATCCCTCTTTTTAGTTAAATAAATAATAGCAGACTGGGATCCCACCCTCAGTACTCTGCCCCCATGTCATCACCCTCATAAAACAAATAGGTTGTGGCACCAGGGTGCCAATCCCCAATGCCACTGAACACCATTTCAACACTGGGGTTCCCAATCCCCAGTGTCAGCATTTGTCATCCTACAACAAAAAAAAACCCTTGATCTGTTTTCTTTACCTGTAAAAAAGAAAATGATCCCACACCCATCTGTCCCCACACATCCCCAAGCCTCCACTCTGACCTCCCATTCAGCACCCACCCCCACAAACACCCCACACACCCTCACTCACCTGAACATGTCCCACAGCATAGATCCACTCTTTGAATGAAGACATGTCTGGCTGCTGGAATCAGCAACTGCAATATGAGAAAAGAAGGGAAGTCCAGTTTGATGTATTTCAATGCAGTCTGAACTTTTCCTTATAACTTTGTCATTTTTGAACATTTTTACACATCATTTTCAACATGGCCTTTTTGGTACCCCTACATCATGACCAGTTGCAATGGGATTATGCAAATCTGGCCTGAACAGCTATGTTGCAGTTACTTATCGAAATCACCATTTGGCAGGATTTGAACATTTTCACTGCCCTTGTTTAGAATGTGGGATCATAGAAAGGCTATGTTAAAAATTTGTTGTCAAAATATTCAGACCCAACAATGCTATGAGCATTAATTGAACATTTATTTTAATTTATTTATTTAAAAGTTGATAACCGGGAAAAGCACCATGAGTCAAAGCTCATTTCCAGGTCTGACCCAGGGAGAGAGGGTAACAGGAGGATGACAGATGCAACTGCAAATATAACACAGTAACAGGCAGTGACAAAAAAAGACCAGGTAAAATGTACAATCATATATAAACTAGGAAACTATGTACAATCATATGTAGACTTAGAAACTATGTCCAAATAGACACAAAAAAAATGTTCTATGCTTGCTTATAACTTTGGTAATTTTCAATATTTTGACCCCAAATTTTCAACATAGCCATTTTTTCCCACCACCTCATGATTGTTACAGCTGTTGTTTTTCAGATCCTGGCCAAAATGTGTTTTTGTACCTGTTGCGTGGAACATAATTTTGGTGGGGATTAGAACATTTTCACCTACTGGGTTCATGAGGAAGGGTCATAAGAGGGCTATGCTGAAAATATGATGTACACATATGATAAAATGACCAAATTATGAGTGAGCAGTACAATATTTCAATGTTCACTCATAACTTCAGTAATCATCAATATTTTGATTCCAAATTATCAACAAAGTCATTTTTCACACCACCTCATAAACGTGACAGATGTGACTTTTTAAATCCTTGACAAGATGAGTTTTTGCATTTCTGGTGTGAAATGATGTTTCGACCAATGTAGTGTAAATGACACATGTCATGTTGATAAGGGGAGTCATAAAACAACTATCTTGACAATTTGGGGTCAGTTAAGAAAATTTGTGTGTGGTGCCAGTCTTGACCCCAGCTTGTATTCTTTGGTGTCCTGTCCTGATGAGCTGAGTTCATTGGTGGCTCAGTAATCCAGCTGGATGGGTTGAGATAGGGGGATGGCACTGTTATGTGGCAACCCCCCAAATCCAGGGAATGAAATCAGCAGAGTTGCCTGCATGGCCCAGGTACCATATAGTGAAGACAAATCTTCTCTTGCTATATGGCCCTGCATGTCTGCACCCATGGATGGCAGAGGACCCTGTGCATTGACTGACAGAGGGACTGTTTCCCCTGTGCATCTGTATCTGTGGCTACAAGGAAGCACCGGGAACAGAGAGCCCTGCACTTCTGCAGCCCAGCAGACAGCACCATGAATTTTTGGTATCCATCCCTTCATGGAACTGCAGAGCCCGCAAGAGCCCTGCACTTCCAAAGGTGACAGAGTCTTCCTTTTCTTCCCTTGGGACCTGTGCATCTTTATGTCTTCATGTAGGTTCTGAAGGGAACTTCCTGAATGTGGATATGATTCTACTATCTTAGAAAGAAAGGCAATTCTTTGAAGAAAACTACATTAATGAACCAGTTAGGGTTCAAGTTAATGCCACAAAAGTATGAAAATGTGTCATTAGGGCTTCCAACCCTAACCCCCAACCCATCCCCAAGTAGCAAAAGTAAAGAAAAAACAGTGTTTCCGGTCTCTGGAGTCTTGGTGAACCAGTGGTGGGCTCTTCCTTGGGGTTGTCAACCCTAATGCTCACCCCATTCCCTGAGCAAAGAAGGTCAGACACAATCTCCTTTCTTCACACAGAGTCCACAGGATCCTGTATGAAAAAAAGCTACAACACATTGTATTGGTAACATGTGGCTGGACATACTTCTTTACCTTTCAAAAGTATATCAGTATAAGGCACTGGCTTGGAGCTGAGCCTTATGCTTCAGACAGAAGGCTATGGGCTGGGTAGAGGGATAAACATTTGGGTTGACAACCCCAATGAAGACCCCACCAATGATTTGCCAAGACTCTGGAGATCCACAAGCTTTATGTTTTCCTTTTACTGCTTGGGGTGGTAGGGTGGGTGGGGTGGGAGTTCTCTAACTGGTGAATTAATGTATTTTTTTTGCAAAGAATTTATATATATGTATATGTATTATACAAGTGCAGTAGTGCCTGTATATTAGGGTTGAGTGGGCAGTTACATGTTAAACCTCTATTTTTGCACCTTAATAACTCAGCTATTGCTTTAGCAATTTGCCGGATATTTGGCATGCCTAGAGAGTCTATGCCAGGGTCTCTGACTCCTATAAATTTGGTCAGGACCAGTTTAGCAGGTGAAAAGTTCTAGAATGCTGAAAAATACATAAATGTACAAAACTGAGAGATATTTTGCTCACAGATAGCCAAAGAAATTGTTGAGATTTGATACTGACAGGGGCAGGCAATATGACCTAGAGCTAGAATAATGATCTGTAAATGAACATGATACATCCAGCATACCTGGGTTTGATTCCCATATCCTCCCCATGCATACTGTTTGATCATGAGCAAGTCATTTAACCTCCTCTGTGCTCCTGAGTCACCCCTGAAAGCTGACATTGTTCCTAGTGGACCTTACCCAGTTACCAAAGAATAAAAAAGTAACATTGAAATAAACAGGGTTGTTAGAAGTTGGCCCAATGATGATTCTTTGCTGTTTACTTTTGAGAAAAAAAAGCTTCACTTTTAAAAATATTGACAAAAATATGTTCAGTTGTTGCACTTGTACAGTGCAAAAAAAATGTTCCCAGGATAAGAAATTTTTTTTATGAAACCTGAATTGCAGATTTTTACTGCTTACGTGACCACTAGTGCTCATGCAAGCCCATTTAAATCACTACAATTACTTGGGGGATTGGGCTGAAATTTATGTGGGTGGGTGATTCCTCACTAATGGTTATGATGTACATTTTGTTTTTTCAAAGATGTTGGTCTTTTTTTAGACAGCAAGTGACAAAATCTATTTGTTGTTTGAACAGGTTTCATCACTCTCTCAGTAAAAAAAAACACTGCCAAATACTAAAAAAAGTATTTAAAAAAAACATGGTATAACAATATGTGAATCACAGCCCACAGCCCCACCTCATGACCATATAAATATCACCTTTTAAGTCCAACCCCAAATGTATGTTGGGGAGTTAACATCCAAAAACATATTTATTTATATAACACTTCAGAATTAACCTTTGCACTATGAGCTCTTTTACAAAGGTTCCATGTCAAGAGACAATACAACAGTTATAATGGTACAATTCACATAGACAGAAATACAGGTATCTAACATAGGAATACTAACTGGACAAGACCATAGCTTTGTAGTTGATTATAAGCAGTCACAATTAACAATTTTGAGAGGTACAGTATAACCAGCTGCCTTGGGAACAGACATTGTCACAAGTTTCAGGTCCTAAATCTTCAAAATAATTGCAGGTAAAGGGAGGATGGAGAGGGGTGTGGGAGCAGGGGATCAACAGGTACAGTCCTGGAGATAAGCTGGAAAAATCAAGCCTAGGAAAGCAAAAAGTGATAAGTGATGTAAAGTGGAGGTGAGTATAAGGTAAGAGCAGGATTGGGTGGTGAGACAGTAGTGAGGGGGAGAAGAAATGAGGGGTAGGAACAGGCTGAGAGTCACAGGGATGGGACTGAATTAATGGGTAGGATTAACAAGGTACCACTTACTATATGTGGTCATGAGGTGGGGTGATAACTTGGTCACTCTGCAAATTGGGGCTAACTATCTTAAAATGACCAAGTTATTGACAAAAGAAAAAAGTGGGGGAAAAAAAAAACTTAAGACTAGACACATGCAGAAAATGCATATTCTTAGGCTTATTTTTTTCTGCTGTTTTTTTCTTCCTCCACGCAGGTAGAAGAGTATGCTGAGGGACTTCATTGCAGGTACAGGAGTGCATTGAGGGACACTAATGAATCACCATTGAAGGACATTGAAGATTCTTTATGAGGTACCAGTGGGGGGGGCTGATGGGGGGAGGGGGCACCCACCACCAGTATACTTTTAGCGAGAAGTCTGGCATTTTTGACTGTAGATGAAATTGAACAATAATTAAATGTTCAGTCCCTAGTGGATTTTACACCACTTTTGACTTATCCCTTCTTGATATACTGCCTATAAATGTATGCCTACTATTTGGTTGAAGTAAAATTGTAGTAGTATCCTTGAGAACAAATAATACACATGATAAAATAAGCAACTATGTTCAAAAATGTAGGATACTGTAACATAGAAGAGACACTTAGCATGGCAACTACTGGCTTTGAATTGCAAGGTTATGACAGACATTCTGTTAAATATAACATATAGTATTAGGGTAAAACAAACAAGATAGTATTCTTGAGACTGGACTAGCCTTTTATTTCTAGAGAAGGTCTCAGCTTGACTCTTTGCACATGTCACAAATTAAAGTTATGCAATGGCATTTTCTTTTAAACAGTTGGCTATGTTACAAAACATTTCTCAATAGACAATGTAGCCAACCCCTGGCAGTCAGATACCATAGGCCCTCCACCATGGGAAAAAAATTTACCATGGTTCTTAGAGTCCTTGGTAGATCATAGGCAATTTGTGGAATTCCTGTGTGTTCCAGTATAATGAAAACATTGGGGAGTGGGGTACCATTTTAACTTCAAATAACAGCAACATGATATCTCATTGGCCACTCAACTCTCTTTAGTCATGCAGTAGGGGTTTATTTAGTCTGACTGCAAAAACATACTGCCCCACTGACCTGGGAGCAGACAAAGTAAGCCACTAACATGTCTTGGATGCTACAGAACCCTGCAGGGGGTCCCAGTAAACTGATAAAATCATTTCAAGCATTTACAGTCTGAATATCGTGCAAACAAATGGACTTCTAACATAAATTGCTAGCTTCCTTATTATCACACTTCAGGACTGCCAAGGTGTAGACCTTAAAGGCTTCCACTCAGGAAGGATCCTCTATCAGGGGACAAACCCTAAAATATGGGGCTCGCTGAGGTGCATTCACCATCCAACCTGCTTACTTTCTACAACAGTTGCATTAAATTCAGATATCTTGGAACTGTTGAAGAGGCACCCACAGTCTCACTGTGCACCAGTTCTATAGAAGTCCTTCAGCTGTGCTTTTCCCAGCACTGGATGCTTTCATTCCATCCAGTCTCACATTAGGGATGCAACACTGGTGCACCTGATGGACTGGGAGACCCACTCCATAACCCAGTGGGTAGCTACTAGTCTAGCACCCATTCCTGGTTCACCAGTTACAATATATAACTGGCAGACAGCAACATATTAAGATAAATGTTGTTCCCTCACTCCCTAATCCATTAAGAAGCCCCTCAAGGCTCAGTACTAGGCCCCTTATTCTTCATGTTGTATATTTAATAATCTTGGAGATGGCATTAAAGAGCTAGTGGAGCCAAACAGGTAGATAGGAAAATAATACAAATTTTAAGAAGTAATCAATTGTAACATTTTATTTCTGAAGTATTTTTCCTTTTCCTTTTGCTCATTGGAAAGTTTTCTATGTGACAATAGTGTGCTGGATGTGTGGGACATCTTTTAGCCTGGCAGCTGATATATCTATCTCTATCCCCACTCCCACTACATCATCAGCATTGTGATCTCACTGACATTGACATCACAGGTGACTGACCTGGCAGTCATTGAATGGTGGTTCCTGAGCAGCAGTGATATAATACTCAGTGAGGTCACAATGTTGATGAAGTAGTGGGGGAATAGAGATAGATAAGTCAGCTGCCCACACATCACACCTACTAGCATCAGGTAAATAATCTTCAAATTAACCAAAGGGAAAGAAAAAAAATACTTCAGATATAAAAGGTAATGGTTGATCGCTTTTAAAAACTAATATTAGTGTTAGGCAGTGCACTAGCTCTTTAAGGATGTTAAGCTACATTAATATGTGGATGATACCCTCCTGCATGTAGCTCAAATGTCTCCCAAGTAAATCACAACTACAATCTACCTTAGATGTTCTGCCGGAGAACTTGATTAAAAAAAGGCAGCTCCTTAATTCCATCAAACTGAAAATAATGCTTTTCACACAAACACATAAAATCTGTCAGTCCATCTAAGTTTTCTATCAATACCTTCTTAGGTGATATATTGAAGGTGGATTGACAATAATCTAGCTCTAAACACACTGATTAACTCCCCCCAAAAAAAGGTTATGGCTGGAGTTCTTTTACAGGCATAAAAATAGTTTCTCCTATGAGCTGATTAGTGTAGACCTTTTCTTACCATAGCTGCAGTATGGTGGCTATATTCACATGAGTAGTGCCCATTAATAGTGCCAATTCTCACCTATCTATCTTAAATCAGAGTCTATCTGTTTTGGTTATCGACAACAATAGAGCTGGGAGAAAGTTGCGAATTCCACTTTAGCTGAACTTCCATGAAATTTTACTACTTTCACGGAATTTTCTGAACTTCCACCTTTAGCAAAATTGGAAATCTTTCAAATGTCTAGTGGTACCCAAAAAAGATTTCCCAAATTACTGGTGACCAAAGGTCTCCCCTCCCTCTTCCCAATCACTGGTATAGTAATAAAATAACATTTTCCTGGTGTCTAGTGGACCCTCCCATCCCCAAGCACCTGTATAGTAACAAATACTGTAGCTTTCCCTGGTGTCTAGTGGCTCCCCCCTCCTTATCCCTGAGCACCTGTATAGTAACAAATAGTTTTTCCTGGAGTCCCACAAACCCCTCTCCTTATCCCTAAGTAGCTGTATAGTAAAAAATAACTATTACCTGGTGTCTAGCAGAGCCAACCCTTCCCAGTGCCTGTATAGTAACAAATAACTTTTCCCTGGTGTCTAGTGGACCCCCCCACCACAGCAGGTAATGCCCCACCACCCCGCTCCCCCTGCGAATCCCTGAGCTGGTATCCAGCACAGCCCTCCACTCTCCACCATGGTCAGCCACTGACTGAACTGTCATTGAGCCCATACTGTACAATCATCTGTTACAGTACATTCTCATTGTCTGCTCAGTCAGCAACTGGCCATAGTGGAGAGCAGAGAGCTGTGCTGGTCACTGGCTGGGGAATGGGGTGGGGGAACAGGGTGGTGGGGTACTACCTGCTGGCATGGGGAGGTCACCTAGACACCAGGGAAAAGCTATTTGTTACAATATGGGCACTTGGGGATAGGGAGGGGGCCACTAGGCACCAGGAAAAAGCAACTTTTAACTATACTGGTGCTCAGAGATAGGGAGGGGGTCTGCTAGACACCAGTGAAAAGCTATTGACTACTATATGAGTGCTGGGGGTGGGGTATACTAGACACCAGGGAAAAGCTATTTGTTATTATATGGGTGCTCAGGGATGGGGAGGGGGTTGCCAGATGCCAGGGAAAATCTATTATATTATATTACAGGTGGAATTTCCATGAAAGTTGCCAAAATGATTTCCAAACTTTCACAAAAGCGAAAGTCTGACTTTCATGCAGATTCTGCTGGTGGAAGATTTTTTTTTCATAGAGCACTAGACAACAACTAAAGATGCTTTTGCTTTTTGAAAGAAGGTGGGTGTGGTGAGTTGTGGGGAAACTAGCTTGAATTATTGATTATTGTCTTATTTGTTGTTTGTAGGGTAAATAAACTAACCACAGTAGCCCACAGTTAAGGTAAATATTATACAGCTGTACCTCACCCTGTATTTTGGAGGCTTGGTGAGATTTGTCTCACCTGGGGCTTCAACGAGGTGATAACTGGAGGAAGGGCAGCAGGAAGTAAGGAATGAGCCTTATAGTCAAACCTACACAAGCCTCACATTGTGTGAGTGTTCTATAGTGTGAGTTCCCAATGGCTGGAGTGTGGTGTCAGACTAAGGACATCTATAGGATGAGTGCAGGACTGCAGGGGACTCTGGTAGGTTGTACAGGAACCTAACACTACAAAGTGTAAGTAGCAAGGAAGGCTGTGTGAGGGACCCTAAAGATACCATATCTGGTGTAGCCCAACATTACACTTTGTAATTGGTTAAGAAGGGCTGTGTAAGATATCCTATAGATACCCTAACGGGGTAGGCTAATATTAAAAGTTGTGAAAAGAAAAATAGTGTATAGATCCTGAGTAGTGTGAGGGTGCCAAAAGTAACATACTAAACTCACAACACAGTTACAGTCACTGCACACACACACACACACACACAATGAGGTGGGGACACTGGTGGGATGTTGTGGGAGTGCAGGGGGCAAGAGACACTGGTGAATCAGAGGGTGCTCTGGGAGTTCTGTGACTGTCTCAACTGCAGGGAGTTCCAGGCCATGAGGGCAGAGCTGGAAGCTACAATGGCTGAAATATGGCGCTTGAAAGCTGCAGCCACTGGGCCCCATAGGGCACTACTGCCACAGCCACCTCCAAGACCAACAGTGGACAGAGAAGGGAGCTTGGAAATAGTGAGCAGGAGGTCAAAGAAGAGGAGAGGGAAGTCCAAGCCTGTGGAACCAGAGCTCTGCACCAGAAGTAGGTTTACCCGAATACAGTAAGAGGTACTTGAATCTTCCCCCACAAGAGAAGGAGGAACCAACAGGCTGAGTGGGCAGGCACTGCCAGAGAGCATGACAGATGATAGTCTGAGCCCCAAAGGTGGGACAAGAAAGGTGCATATGGTGGGGGTTTCAAATGAGAGGGGCACAGATGTTCACATGGACACAAATGATCTGAGCAGGCAAAGCATAGAACAGATGAAGTCAGACTTCTGTGCTCTGGGAATGAAGTGAAAAGAAAGCAGGGGTGGTAACCTTCTCTGAGGTACTGGTGCAGCCTTGCCTGAATCAGGCAGAACAGTCCCATGTGTTCTAATTCAATACATGGCTAAAGGTTTGTTGCATGGAAAAGGATCTTGGTTCCTTGGGAGACTAGGGCCAAAGCTGCAGGGACTAGAAGATTTTCAAAAGGGATGGCTTGCATCTCAACAAGTGGGGCAGGAGGGTAATGGGAGAAAGTTGGGCACAGCACATAGCTAGTTTAAACTAATGAGGGGTGTCATTGTGGAAAGATACACATCCAATGTCACAATATCAGGTCTCCCCATCAACCAATGTAATGGAATCCACAACTCCCACGGTAAAAGGGGAAAAAAGATGATAGGGTCAGATGTCAGAAAATGTTGTGCCCCAACACAAGGAGTCTTGGAAACAAAAGGCCAGAACTACATGCAATGGTCACAGAAGGATGTCCTGACCTGTCGGCTGCCACAGAGATGTGGGAGACCTTGATATGAACATAACTATACCAGGTTACTTGTTGTTCAGACAGGACAGAGCAAAGGGCAGGGGAGAGGGAGTAGTGCTGTATCTAAAAAAGGGAATAGAGGCAACTGAAATAGACAGCCTAGGGGATCTGGGAAAATTAGACACTATGGGTGCTAGCAACAATCAGAAATGGGAAGTAAATCAGGATTGGGATGGTCTACAGACAACCAGGTCAGAAAAAAAGGGGCAGGCAAGGACCTGGGGGAGATGCTAAGGAAGGTGGCAAATGTAGGGAAGGTAGTGGTTGTAGGGGATT
Source organism: Neoceratodus forsteri (assembly GCA_016271365.2). Classification (NCBI taxonomy): domain Eukaryota; kingdom Metazoa; phylum Chordata; order Ceratodontiformes; family Ceratodontidae; genus Neoceratodus; species Neoceratodus forsteri. The sequence continues at coordinate 1,170,092,907 of CM057455.1, read as the reverse complement.
TAAATATACTAGATGTTGACTGGAAAGTTCCAGTTGTGGCAAGTACTATGAATCAGCTCCTAATGGATGCATACCAGGAGCCATTCCTAATTCAGCTTATTCAGGGCCTGACAAGGGATGGGGCACTGCTGGATCTGGTACTCACGAACAAAGATCCAAAATGTAAGTGTTCAGGAACCACTTGTTTCTAGTGCCACAGAAGTGTAAAGCTGGAGTTCCAGATAGGGACCAGCAAAGGAGTAAATACAATGGAAGTATGTGACTTTAAAAAGGCGTATTTCATCAGGATGAGGGAAATGTTAGAAGGAAGCATAAAGAAAACAGGAGAGTAAGAAGGGGTGGAGAAAAATTGGAAGATTTAAAGAAGCAATCCTACCAGTGGCAAAAAACTCAACTGGGAAGGCACTGAAGGGAAAAGGGCAAAGGACTCAATCTGGTTTACAGCTGAAGTAAAGACGATGGTAAGAGCCTAAAGGAGAGCATTCTTGAAGTATAAAGGAAGTTTAGGGGGAGAACAGGGAGAAGTACCTGGAGTCAACAAAGATAGCCAGCAGGAAGGTAAAACAGAACAGAAGTCAGCCTTGCAGTGAGAGCGAAGAAGGGGAAAGGGCATTCTTCAGGTACATTCAGAAGAAACATAAGGTTAAAGGGGGTATAGTGAGGGTAAGAAGTTAGGAAGGATGGAAGATGAGGGATGAAGTGAAATTAGGTATTATTTATTTCCTCACACTTGCTCCACTGCTGGCCCGTCTGCCTTCTTGTACCGGTTACCCTTACTCTGGAACAACCTACCCTCTGTCCTTTGCTTTACCTCCCATCTCTTGTCCCTCAAAAGACTTCTCAGACTTCTCCCCTTCCCTCTGTGCACCCACTGCTTCTAAACCCACCCTCAACCCCCACTCCTTTTCTTTTTATTTATTTATTTATTGAATACAATCAGAATTAATACCTTTGAGTTAAAGACTCCTTTACAAAGACCCTATGTCATAGAAAACAATACAGAGCATACAGTGTACAGACATCACAATATAAATAGCAGTCTGGGAAATATCACACTTTACGAAAGATACATGGGAAATTACAACAGGTGGATGTGTTACAGGGTAATTTCAACAATCAAAGACAATGCAGTACAGTGGCAAAATACAATTATTACAGTAACAACAGCAGCACTCTAGAAGCAGGACCAAATGGGTCCATTGTCATGGCAGTTATAGGTCATGGGTAGGTCAGGTACAGTCACAGGTGGAGTCACAAAAGATATTGCTACGGAGAAGGGATTTGAACAGTCCTAGGGTAGAAACCAGGAGAACTGGTCTGGGCAGTGAGTTCAGCCAATTGGGGGCGCGATATCTGAAAGTTCTTTGCCCCAAGGAGGTTTTACAGTGGGGAACCTGGTAGGGCGATTTCTCAGCATGATGTGTACATCTGGTGCTGTTAGAGGAGGGGGGAGCAGCTTCACAAGAGCTGGGGGTGTGAGGCCAGTCATGATTTTCTTGGCAAGGAAACATGTCTGGTACTTTAGGCGATCATTGAAATTAAGCCAGTTTGTACTAGTATATAGCATACAGGTGTGTGTAAGCCAGTCACATCCTGTGGCCAGTCTACAGGCTTTATTCAGAGAAACCCTAATTTTGTTGAGGGAGGTATTGCCAGCAGCGACATAGAAGATAATCCCGTAATCAATGAATGACAGGATGGAGGAGGAGATGGAATGCTGTAAGGCTTCAGGGGGAGACAGTGCTTGTAGTGGTGTAGCAGACCAATGCCCACATTTACAGCCATACTAAGTCAATGGATATGTTCATGGTAGGTTAGCCCTGAGTCTAGAGTAACCTCTAAGTATTTAAAGGTAGAAACTTGTTCCAGGGTCTCATTATGAGAATTATGGATGAGCAGGGGGTGGTTACTGAACTTGTTTTGGGCATGGGCAAACAGCATGGAATTTGTTTTTTTATAGTTTAGAACAAGCCTATGGTCAGTGAACCAGGATTCGGCCTCTTTAAATGACCCTTGGAGGGCTACTTGGAGGGTGGTAGGGTTGGTGTGGGTGCTGAACAAAACCGCATCATCTGCGTATAGAAGGAGACTCCCAGAACAGGCCTTGGGCAGGGAGTTAAGGAATAGAGTGAAAAGTAGGGTGCCAAGGATTGACCCTTGGGGGACCGCAGATGTAACTCTGAGGGGGGGATGATAAGGTATGCCCTAATCTGACTCTCTGGGTTCTGTCAGACAGATAGTTTGAGAACCAAGTGGTGGTATCCTGTGAGAGACCTATTTGGGTTAGCGAGGTTAGAAGAAGTGAGTGGTGGACAGTGTCAAATGCTTAGGAAAGATCTATGTAGACAGCACCAGCAATCTGGCCTGCATCCAGGGTCGCATGGATAGTGTTGGTATAATCCAAAAGCGCAGTTGTGGTGCTATGGTTTTTCGGAATCAATGTTGTTCAGGGCAGAGGAGATTGTGTTGAGCAAGGTAGTCTGTGACTTGGATGGCAACTATCTTTTCAAGAACCTTGGAGAGAAGGGGTAGAATTGAGATGGGTCAATAATTACTAGGCAGGATACTTTTCCTCAGTGCCTTCCTTTACAAGCCCCCGCTTGTGTTCACAAGCATTCTTGGCCTGAGTTGACTACTTTTCTGATCTCAGGCTCTTTTACTGCCTGCCCTAATGTGTCTTAATATATTACTGCTTGACATGCATTGTATTCTTGCCTATTTTTTAGTGTCTTACCTTGATTTCATGGTAATATCTTAGTGTCTTACCTTGCATCCATCGTACCTAAAATGTATTTATCTCCTATGTCTTTGCCTATTTTTTAGTGTCTTACCTTGAATCCATTGTAATATCGTAGTGGCTTACCTTGTATCCATTGAACCTTAAACATATTTAGCTCCTGTAAACAAATGTATCAATTGCATTGAATCATCGTTTACTCCTGTATGTACATTGTACCCAAGTCACACCTGGAAATGAGCCTCAACTCAGTGTGCCTTTCCCGGTCACCAATTTTAAATAAATAAATAAAAATTGATTTCTTTATTTTCACCAAGTTTCACCAGGAAAGGCATACTGAGCTGAATAACAGCTAATTTTCAGATGTGTCCTGGAGGTAGCATGTTAGCATGTCAATAGAGCGATTCAATTTGAGTGAAGGAATATGAGGGAAAGCAAAATGTGTGACAGTCACTTTACAGCAACCAGCACATTACAGCGACTCCACAAATACAGTGAACCCCAGAGTCAATGTGCATCATGGTGTTAGAATCCTAGAGATGGGGGGGGTCCAGGGTGAAGCCCCCCTGCAAAACATGGAGAAGTGTGCATGTAAATATTTAGCTGAAATGTGCTTTGCTCAGCTGTAGCATTGCTCAAATTGCAGTCACTAAAAAATATTCACTCAAATTGAAATCGCTGTAAAAAGGTTGCTCAAATGACATGGAACCATCGTGGGGGAAGGGGCACAGGGAGACAATAACAGAGCATTACAGGTTAATATGTACAATAAACAGAGCATATCCAGATCAATATTTACAGTATTTACAGAATAGTTACAGTTTAAGCAAAAAGGAGTAAGGCCAGCCAACACAGCAATATGTGCAGTAAGAGGTGATCAGCAATAGGGAGCTTAAAAGAGTTGTGACCAGAAACTGCAGAAAGAGTAAGTAGCTATCCAGGAGGAGGGAAGCAGTGGTAGAGTTTAAAGAAGGAGAATAAAGGGGGAGGTAGAATAAAGGGGGCAGAAGGAGCGTAATGGAGCGGGGTGGAAACTCAGCTGCTGTTTCAGAAGGGAGCAGTGAAGTCATGGAGAATAGAGGAGGGGAAGTGAAGGGAAGTGGCAGAGCAGATGGAAAGGGGGTTGGAATTCCAGAGTTTAGGGAGGCAGAAGAAGAAAGCAGCCTGGCTGGATGTATACAACCTAGGCAGGAGTGCTAGGGAGCGATACCTAGAGCTGCAGACAGAGTAAGAGGAGGGAGGAAGGGGTGAGAGTATAGAGGAGAGGTAAGAGGAGAGAGAACTAAGCCAGTACTTGGCAATAAAGGAGGATCAATGTGCATGATGTCCGGCTTCAAGGGAGGTGAGAGAGAGTGACGTGTATAGGGTGCAGTGGTGAGACTGGGGCAGACAGTCAAGAGCAAACTGAGAAAAGAAGTGATAGACAGGATCAGTCTGGCCTGGGTGGACTTTGGAGCATCACCATAAATAGTGTCCCCATAGTCAAAAATGGGGATAGTTATTCTCTGTTGAATGGCTCTGAGCTGGCAAAGGGATGCATCCATGGTTACAGTACAAAGCACGTAGTTTTGTTTGCAGCTTTTTGTGGATACCATCCATGAGTATAGAGAAGTCAAGGTAGTGATCAAGCCACACCCTGAGGTACTTGAAGCAGGGGATATCTCTAAGGGTGGACCCATCCAGGGTGTGGTAGGAGGGGAGGGCTAGAAGTCTGGAGAGAGATTTTGCCTGGTTCTGAAGGTTATGTAGATTGTCTTCGCATTCAGGGACAGCTGATTTGAGTGGAACCAGAACTGGACATTGTCAAAGTCCAGCTGGAGTCTGGTCATTAGATCAGTGGGGGAGAAGCAAGAGGCAAATAAGACAGTGTCATCTATGTACATATGGATGAAAGCAGACATACAGGCAGATGGAAGGCTATTTAGGAAAACTGAGAAAAGAATAGGGCCAAGCATGGATCCTTGGGAGATGCCAATGCTGATAGGGAGAGGGGGGCCAGGGAGTTGCCAATTTTAAACTGATTGAGTTTTGCCCTTTAGGTTAGAATGGAACAATCAGTAGCTTGTGTGGAAAGCCCCACTACATAGAGATTAGCAAGGAGAAGGGGGTGAGCTACAGTGTTGAAGGCTATGGCCAGGTCGATGAAAATAGCAGAAGTGATCAGGCCGTAATCCATACCAGACAGAAAGGAGTTAGTTAGCCTAGGGATGAGGTGGAGTGGATATTGCAAAAGAGACTGGAAAGGGGTGAAGATTGAGGATGAGTTGAGAAGAGGTGAGTTTTGAGAAAGCATGACTTGTTCTTGGAGTTTAGCAAGGCTAGGAAATAGGGAGCTAGGACGGTAGTTTCCTGGAGCGGAGGAGCCACTACCTTTAGGAAGGGAAATTACTATGGCATGCTTCCAAGAAACAGGGACAGAGGTGAGGGGGAGAGGGAGAAGGGGAGGTTAAGAAGGGAGGTGAGAGGAAGACAGATGGCAGGGCAGGAGAAGTGAAGGAGTTTAGGACCCAGTCCATCTGGACTCTTGCACTTAGTGGGATTTGGAGCCAGGAGTGTCTTGAGGGAGACAGCCAGTGTGACAGGAGAGAAGGAGGAAGGAGGAGATGGGGAGGGCTAGAGGGTAAGTGGGAGCAGGGAGGGTTGGGGTAAGGAGGAGAGAAGGGAAGAGGCACAGGAGGTGAAGAAGTCATTGAATTCAGTGGTGACAGAAGAGGGGTCAGAGATGATGTGTTCCTCACCTTGAGGACTGAGGCAGAGGACTGAGTTGGAGGTGAGAAGAGAGTGGATGACCTTCCAAAACTTTGAGAGGTGGTTAATATTGTTTTGGAAAGTGGTGGAAAAATACTCTGCCTTTGCATGTTTGGTAGCTTTGGTGCAGGCATTATGTAAGGCTTGATTTGTGATAGTCAGGAGGGGAGCCTGAGAACTTCTGAGCCTTCCATGTTAGATCTCATGCATGCAGGCAGGCCAGCAGGCCAGCAGTTAGGCAGAGACCCAGGGGAGATGAAAACCTCATATCCTGGTTTTCCTGAGGAGGGCATGATGATCCCATATTGCCAGGAAATGGGACTTGAAGAGATTTAGTGCTGAGTCAATGGAGCTAGCAGTGAAGACTGGTGACCAGTCAGTTGCTGCTAAATCCTCATGAAGGGAGGACAGGTCCAAAGACCAGAAGGATTGAATCAAGAGGAGTTTGTGCAGGGCTTTGGGTCTGTGAAATTTGCATACATAGTAGATCATGTGGTGATCACTGACCACATCTGGGAGAGTGCCTGACTCAATTATACAGTGTGGTTGGGAGGCAAAGGCCCAGTCTAGAAGGGTGGGATTTTCAGATTTATGGTTCAGACTGATAGGATCAGAGACTAATTGGGTTAAGTTCAGGGACTTGATGTTATTGCAGAATTTGGATAGTGAAGGAGAGAGAGCCAATCTTTGTTGAAATCACCAAGGATAAGAAGTTCCCCAGTAGAGGCATGAGACGAGATGATGGAGAGGAGTTCAGTGATAATTGAGGGAGACAGGCCAGGGCAGCAATAGACTTTGGCCACAAAGATGGAGAGAGAGAAAGGGAGACAGAGTATGATGAGAAGAAGTTTATAGGAAGAGGGGGAGGGGCTAGACAGTATAGGGATGGATTGAATGGCAGAGGTGGGATTGATAGCAACCCCACCACCCCGAGAGGGTTGATCCTGATGGGTAAGTGAGTAGCAAAGGATGGCAACTGCAGAGTCTGGAGTCTTGTAGGAAAGCCAGGATTCTGAAATAACCAGAACATCTGGTTTAAGGCTGATCATGAAGGGTTGCAAAAAGTCAATCTTGGGGAGGAGACTGTGGACATTAACATCTGCCACACTTAGCCCTTTGGGGAGGTAGGTGGTGGGGGTGTGAGCAGAGCTAGGATTGGGCTCAATATCACCTGCAAGCAATAACAGCAGGTAGATACAGAGCTTAGTTGGTGAAATAGGGAGTTTACATGGTAGCTGAGTGTGGGAGTAGGGGATGGGCACAGGCCCAGATTAACATGTACACAAATGATGCCATGGCGTAGGGCACCATGGCTCAGGAGTGCCCCTGCCATGCACCTGACTGTACTGTAAGTTAGTTGCACTATTTTCTTTTTTTTCTTCCCTACCCTGCTGTGTGTTGAAAAAATCAACAACCGTTGCCTGCCACCTCACTGTCCGGACTCTGCCCCCCCACTCCACTCAGCAAGCGAGCATCTCAGCTCCAGCTCTGCCTCTGCACTGACCACACATGAATCAGAATGTGTGTGACTAGGTCCTCCGGAAGTGTTGCTACTGAGGAGCGGGAATTGTGGGGCAGACTGGTAGTGCGTACATTGCGTCTTAGGGTCAGGACCATGGCTATCCATGCAGTGAGCCAAGAAGTCATCTCTTTCGAAGGACTCGATGATAAGGAGATCAGCCAGGGTCAGAAGATGGATGGACCAGACCAATCATCATTGTTGATGGGAACATTGAGCAGAGTGAAGAGTCAGTCAGTCACTCATCATCAGTGGAGGTGTGGTGGTCGGTCCTCAGTGTGTGTGACTGTGATGTCCATGGTCCCATTCCTGTCTCTCGACTGATCCAGAGAGAGAAGTAGCTACGCGGTGTGCATGCTTTTCTTTGCTGCGGCTTTGCTGGTGGGGACTGGGTGAGACAGACTACTCAGGCCAGGGCGGGTTGAGACCGATGAGTCGATGACAAATCTGATAGTCGACCATCTCAGACAGAGGAGGAGGAGGAGGAGGAGGAGGAGGAGGCTGGAGCCAAGGTATGTTGCACAAAATTTAAATAACGAACTTAAACTAAGAACACGATCAGGCAGCATTGGTGCATCATGCACAGACAGACTAGAGTTGGGAATCAATTTCTTCTTGAATTGATCTTCATACCACTGAGCTACTATTTTTAATATTGTATTTTATCCCTCCCAGACTTCCAGTGTTGTAATGCATTTTATTTTCCCAGCTCAAATGTCCATACTGTATAGGAAGCCACCCTGTTACTTTAATTATCTAATTTAAGTTAACATTCCTTAATTATTTTACACTGCTAAGGGAAGGGGCAGGTTGGCTGCTGCATCATTTAGGTAACCCCTACCAACCTGAAGCAAAAGGAATGTCAGCATTTTTGTGTAACAGATAGAAACATAGAAAATGAGTTATCCCTGGTGTCTAGTGGCACCCCCATCCACCCAATCACCCATTATGATTAAATAGAGCTCTCCTTGGTGTCTAGAGGTACCCCCACCCCGATCACCCAATCCATGAATGGAAGGACGTCCCTGGAGTTTAGCAGTACCTTCCCCCCATGAGCACCCATACTGATCTATGCATGTAAAGCCATCCTTGGTGTCCAGTGGTCCCCCCCCAACCCTCAATCACACATCTACAAAAGGAAAAGGAATCAGTGATGGTCCAGTGACCCCTTCAACCATCCTGTGTGCTCACATACCACCACCCCACACCCACCCTCTTAACTGGATGTCCATCGATCAGGGAACCCTGCTACAGTGACCGGCATTGCCCTCTTCTCACCTCCTTGGCTGGCCACCATATGAGCTGTCAGTGAGAGCATGTATAAATACTGTGTGCATGCTTTCTGACAGCTCATATGGCAGCTGAATGAGAAGGTGAGTGGAAGGCTGTGCTGGTCACCGTACCAGTCTTCCCTGATTGATGGACACCCAGGTAAGGAGGGTGCAAGGTGATGGTATGTGAGTGGGTAGGGCAGGTGGGGGACACTGGACCACCACTGATTCCTTTTACTTTTGTAAACAAGCAATCAGGAGTGAGGAGAACCACTGGACACCAGGGACAGTTTTACATGCGTAGATCAAGCGCTCAGGGGGGTGGTACTGCCAGACACCAGGTATATCTTTCTATTCATGAATCAGGTAATCAGGGGGTGGTGGATGCCACTAGACACCAGGATAGTTCAAGGAAATAAGAAATGGGTGATTGGGGAGTGAGGGTGCCACTAGACACCAGGAATAGCTTCAAGAAAATAAGAAACTGGAGATTGTGGGGGTTGAGGTTCCGCTAGACACCAGGGACAGCATGAAGGAAATAAGAAATTGGTGATTGGGGGGGGGGTGCCACTAGGCATGAGGAAATTCATGGAACACACTGAAGGAGGGATGTTAATGGGCTGCTGCACACCATGCAAATGAGCCCATAATGAGCATACAAATGGCCCCATAGAGCCGTGCATGCCCAATGGGCACATTTGCATGTTGTGGCTGAATATAGCCCACAGAGGTCTTGGCCCTGTCCATTTCAGGCAGTGCTGTTTGCTGTGGGCTATATACAGCCCAGGTCCATGTTGGGAGAGTGTAGTTTCATTTATTACTGTACAGAAATGGTCTAATTTTCAATCAGATAGCACCACCCACTATCTGATTGAATATAGCAGCAGCCACTCAAGTGCTAGCATCAGTGCAGCACAAATATTTGCATTGCAAATACGCTCATTTTCTGAATACCAGGCCCTTCACAATCCCACAGCATATTCATCCAACAAAACAGCAGCAGCACTATTACCGACATTGACAGCTGCTTCTTAAGAACATTTTGTGCCATCTCCTCACATCACCCCACCCCACATGATGATCATAATTGCTACATCTACACCCTTCAGCAATGAGAATGGAAAGGGGCTGCTTTCACAGCCAATGTCAATCTCACATCTTGGTTTTCTGGCACAGGGCGTACAATGCCAAACTGCCTTGGAACTGAGTGCCTCACTTCTGAAATGCACTTAGCTCCTTGCTGGTCCCATTGTGACATTTCAGGGCTTGCACACCAAATCTGATCTCTGTATCACTAAACCAGCCTATAATAAAATGTTTTAATTAAAATCAGTGGGGAGGGAACTTTGATGTCAGTTGGCCCCACATATTAATCAGCAAGTAGCTAAGTGGAGATGAGGGAAGGGCTGCAGCAATCAATTTAAAGGAAGCTTCTAGTCATCCCCCTCCTTTGTTAAACACAAGGGATCATTTCCAAAGTAAACTTCTACAAATTTGCTGAATCAATTTGGACTCTGAACTCTTTCATTATACAGTATGCCATAAAGCTGTAGACTCACCGTTGCCACAGTTCCCAGCTGATGTCAACTTCTGCATAACCAAATACAAAGTTTGTGGGACTGTAGCATATTTGTTATCTGTAAACATTTCATGAGATTATGATTTAAAAGTTTAAATGGATCCCTCATTTTTAAAAATGATTTCACTTTTCCTTCCAGAAAGAGCTGTCCCAAAGTATGAATATTTTTTTTCTTTGCCATATGGCCCGGCTCAAATGTTTTCCTGCAATATTTAGTTTTGCATTGTACCATAAAGAGGCAATAAATTGAAGCCAGTGGTTTGCTTCAATTGGTTGTACTACTACTGTATATCATGTCTGTGGAGTAGGAGGTTCAAACCTTAAATAAATAGGCCAGTCCAGGTGCACAGCAGACTAAAGATTGGGGCTCATGCCCGAGTTCCAGTAACACTAAGGGTGGGCATAAACTGACCCATCCTAGTTGTTTGTTTTCTCACTTAGGGTGAGGAGTGGGCGTGCAAGCACCTAGTCTTTTCAGACCCTAGAAATACCCCTGCCCAGCTGTAACTGACTCTGAGGCCAGCAGGAGGCATGGTACATATGGAGGTGTGCTCATCTCCCACAGAAGGAGAGAAGGAGGGTGCAGACAGACTGAAGGGTGCAGACAGACTTGAGACTAGAGAGAAAATAAAAAGAAAAAAGTACAATGGTGAACTGGTGCATGGTGGACTTAAATTGGGGCATAAAATAACTATTACTACACAGACATGAATGAAGAAGACACTAGACAGAAGTGTTCAAACGAATAGGATAGTATTAGCTGTCAACAGAAAGACAAGGCAGCAGTAATCAGAGAATCAATCAGTGGCTGCTGGTTGGAATGGATATAATGAAAATCGAATCCCATTATCCTCCTCCTGGCAAGCCTAGATATAACCAACTTGCAGGGGGGTGATGAAGGGAAGGGAACAAAATGATCTGTAACAGACTGTATGCCAAAGATTAAGCCTACACAGCCACAGGTCACAGCAAGCTTGTTCCCCTGGTAAAATCTAAATCATCCTTCCTTCCTTCCTTCCTTCCTTCTCTTTCCTCTCTCTCTCTTTCTCTCTTTCATTATTTTCTTTTAGTTTCTTTTCTTATTTCAAAAGTTTTACAAAGAAAGACATGCTGAGCTGCTAACAGCTCATTTCCACATGCGTTCCATGGGAGGCCGGGGGGGAGTGGAGGACTAGAAGAGCCCGGCTTCCAGCAGTAGCAGCAACACTCAGCCTCCCAGAGCTCCTGCAATAAAGGTATCCATTTTACTAATTGGTCAGTTAGGGTCAGTGGGGGACAATAAATGCAGCTAAACTGCTAGTCCCTTTATATATAATTTTTTTGGCCCTTTATATATAATTTTGAGGAGGTCACCACCAGATATGAGCTCCACCTCCCAGTTACACGTCACCAACCTGCTCCAAGTTTTTTACCTGACTGTGGACCCCAGGCTGTAAGCCTGTAACTATTATACTGACTGTATTTGCTTGCACTGATTTGAAAAGAAAAAAAGAGCTTGATTGCATCAGGATAAAGAAAATTAATATGGCATGGCACAGTAAAGGTAAATTCAGGCATGCTGCTAGAGAAACACACAGGGATGATTATTGTATTGCAAACACTGATTTTCAAACAAAGGTTCAGCTGTGTTTCTTGTTTAAAGGGTGTTAAGGCTTTTCTGATTGTCATTTTGTTTGTGTTATTCTGTCATGTTTTAGTTCTTGCTGGATGTCCTGCTGCTGCATGGTGATGAATACTGTCTGTAAATGGTAACCAAAATATAGTTTAAAAATATTGATTTTGTATATTAAGGGGTGTCAGGTATCACTTCACCTTATCCTTTATACATTCAGTTAATTCAAAACTATGTAAAGATGCCCTCTAATCTAGTATTATCATAACCATGTTTGAAAAAAAAGGGATATCAATAAGTACTACATGAATATGACAAATTATTTTGACTGGGTGATGAAGGAAGCAAACCGGTCAGTGGTTGGGGGGTGGACATCACCTACCTCAATTTCAGCAAGGCCTTCAACACTATCCCACAGTCTCAGTCCCACATAAAAAGGCTGGTTAACAAAATGGGTAGTCTAGTCATGGGGCAGGAGATAGTAAAGTGGGTTAGGAACTGGCTAATGGACAGGAAGCAGAGGGTGGTGGTGGTGGTGGTAAATGGGATCCAGCCCAAGGAGAGGGGGGGTGATGAGCAGCAGGGTACCTCAGGGATTAGTCCTTGGGCCTGTTCTGTTTAATGTCTTCATTAGTGACATTTTGCTAGGGCTGAGGGGAAGGTCTGCCTGTTTGCAGATGACACAAAGATCTGTAACAGCATGGGTGCTCCACACAGAATGGACAGAATGAGAAGGGGCCAGGGGAAGCTAGGAGAAAAATAGGCCTGAGACTGAGCTGTATCAAGTTGGCAAGGCAACTGAGGTTCAATTAAAAAAATGCCAAATAATGCACATGGGACAAGAGAGGGAACCCTCCCTGAGGAGTGCTACAGAATGGGGGGGGGTTGCTGATGATCACCAAGGAAAAAGGGACCTGGGGTTAACATTTTGGATGACCTAAGGTGTCTAAGCAGAGTACAAAGGCTGCAGATAGGGCCAGTGGCATCCTGGGGTGCATTGGCAGGGGTGTCACTAGCCAGAAGGGCTTCAAGTTTCTATAACCAGGAATTCCAGTCAGATTTTGTTCCCTGTAACTACATGAGCATTGTCCTGAGGCTGTAAACAACCTTCTTCCCTAGCTACGGCAACCACTTTTCTGTTTCCTACTACAGGACATTTCATAAAATAGTAATAGTTTCCTGCAGACTGTTATGTGACTGTCTTCTGGTGAAATACATAAACCCCTGTGGCTCAGTGTGGGCCACAGGGTGACAGGGGTTTATGTATTTTACCAGGAGACAGAACTGTCATCTGCAGGAAAACTTTATATATCTTGAATGTGGCTGTGAAATGTTTCTGAGTTCAGTGCTGCAATAGGTGACAGTCACTGACACACATTATATTAAATGTGCTCTGTGATGTATGTTATTTGTAATCAATTGATGGGCTGCCTGCCTTCCCACAATTTCCCAAGATATGTCTGCTTGGAATGATGTGCAAAGTACTGCATGCCTGGCTGCACATTGAACATGTCATCATGTCTCCCACACCCAGAAATGACGTGTAATGCTTACAACCTGGGATAATTCATGTGCCATGGTGATCAGGCTGTACATGACAGTGTTCCAGGGATGAATGTAAGGCTGTTGCTATCCTAACAGTCAATCAGATTGAAGCATTTTTGAGAGCCTTTTTAAATAGTAGTTTTTGCACAGCCCTATATTAGATACCTCCCAAAATAGTGTTTTTATTTTCCCTATAGAAAAGGCAAAGATGATTAAATCAATGGGCTTGTTCTAAATTAATCATTGTTGGTGCAATTTTTTTTTAAAGGATGGGTGGTATTCCTTTTTTTGTTTCATGTGGCATGTGATGTTAGTATATCATGACCATTTGACTAAGAATGCATGCCAATTTGATGGGTGAGAAAACAGATGTGTCAGAAAGGTGCTATAGCAAGCTCTAAAAGGAGTTACTTCTTGAATATAATCTGAAAATAATTTTATAATATTAATACAATGACTGTATATTTATTTATTTATTGAGTAAAATCAGAATTACAACCCTTTGAGTCACAGACTCATTTGCAAAGGCTCCACGTCGGTTACAGGGGTGGAGGGGAACTTTAATACAGGGATACATAAGTAGTAAAGCAGTATACAAGAAAAGAACACACACTCATTTTTGGACAAACAGTACTGGCATTTCTTACCAGGCTCTAACTTAGATTTGCATAGGCAGAGGTGGTCAGTGTTCGTGGCATCAGTTGTTAGAGAAATGGGGGGGCGCAGTCGTAGGGTCTCAGAAGACCCTGTGTCTGAAGTTAATGGGGTTAGGTAGCATATTTAGGAGGGCAGAGCTAGCCACAGTTACAGGTTGCAGACTCAATTAGGTGGGCTTTGAGGCCTGCTTTGAACAGGAAAATGCTGAGAGTCTGAGTGAGTCGAGGAGGTAGAGCATTAAGCCACTTGGGAGCTCGGTACCGGAACGATCTTTGACCCATTGATGTCCTACAGTGGGGGACTTGGAATGAGAGTTTAGTAGTGAGGCGCAGATGCGCCTGGGGGCTGTTTGATTATGGGGAGAAGACCAAGTGGGGCTTCTGAGTTGTATTTTTTTTTGCTAGTATGCAGGTGTGGTACTGAAGTCTTGCTGGAGATTGTAGCCAGTCAGGGCATAAAGGTTACATGTATGGGTAAGGCAGGTCACTGCTGGTGACTAGTCGGCAGGCTTTATTTAGTGCAGTGTTAATACTGTGTAAAGCGGTGGGTTCTGCTGATCCATATATCGTAATCCTGTAATCAATTAGGGAGAGGACAGAGGCAGATACAGCTAGGTGCAAGGCCTGGGGGGGTAAACAGTGTTTAACTCTATAGAGGACTCCCACTCTAGTGTTAACTGTGGTGGAAAGCAGTTGAATGTGGCTATGGTAAGAGAGAGAGGTATCTAACGTGATACCCAGGTATTTGAAATTAGAGACGTGTTCAAGGGGGGTTCCATGTGTGTTTTTAATTAGTGCCGAATGGTTGTGTGGGCTTTGTCTGTGTGCAAATGACATTGATTTGGTTTTTGTATAGTTGATGATCAGTTGGTGCTCATCAAACCATGATTCAAGCTCCCCAAAGAAGGCCTGCAGAGCATGTTGCAGGGCGTTAGGCTGTGGGTGTTTCCAGAAAAGTACCGCGTCATCCGCATAGAGAAGCAAATGGCCACTGCAAGCATTGGGAAGGGAGTTTAAAAAGAGGGAAAAGAGAAGAGGGCCGAGGATAGACCCCTGAGGGACCCCCGAGCTCACTGCTTTGTGAGTGGAGATGGTAATATTTAACCTTACTTGCTGAGACCGGCCTGAGAGGTAGTCCTTGAACCAGGCCATAGTCTCGGGGACCACGTGTAGCTGTGGCATAACACTAAGCAACAGGTCGTGACTAACCATGTCAAAGGCTTTGGTAAGGTCCACAAAGATTACACCTGCAATGGCTCCTTGGTCTAGGGCCCATGTGTGAATGAGGTGAGTTCGGATGCGCCAGAAGGTGCTAGTGGCCTGCCCAGAAACCGTGCTGTACGTGGCTTAGAAGGTTATATCTAGTTAGGTGTTCAGTAAACTGGTCAGAGACTATTTTTTCCAGTGCTTTAGAGAGAGGAGGGAGTATAGAGATGGGTCTATAGTTGCTTGAGAGCATGGGGTCACCACTCTTCAGGATGGGAGTGATTAAAGCACTCTTCCAGGTTGAGGGAAACTGACCCAGGCAGAGAGAGAGATTGAGAATTTTTGTAAGGTGGGGAAGTATGACATCCAGTGTCAAGCCAAAGAAGTTTAAGATCTAGTGAGTCATTGCTGTACCGGGAATTGGAAATTGCGTTGGAAATGTAATGTTTTGCTTCCCGGTTGGAGATGATTCTCAGCCTGAAGGGTAGTGAACCTGAGCTAGAAGAAGTGTCGGGGGGGGGGGACAGGGTGGAAGAATTTAGGAGGGAGGATATGGGAGATGTCCGAGAATGTGGTGTTGAGGGCTTCTGCTATAGCGGTGGGGTTTTGGGTGACTTCTCCATTTATAGAGAGTTGGGGGCAGGAATTCCATTTAGTTCTTTTATGTTTCTCCAGAATTTTTCCCATCTCCCAGGAGGAGGTAAGAGTTTGGTGGTAGTATGAGGCCTTAGCCCGTCGTAGGCCCAGGTACATTTATTGCGCAGCTCGGCATAATTGTTCATCAAGTGTGCTTTGGGGAATCAAGGGCCTTATGCCACAGTTTATCCCTCGATTGGAGCATGTTAAGTAGATTGGGTGAGAACCAAGGGGTGGTTCTGGATTTCCGTACTTGTTTGGTGAGGGGTGAAAAAATGTCGCAGGCCTTATTAAAAGTGGTAATGAAGTGATCGAGTGCTATGTTGACAGATTGTGTGGTGTAAATAGGGAGCCAGCCGCAGGTAACTAGATGGGCTATGAGTTTACATAGACCCCCTCTTTTTAGCTGTCTCTGCATGGAGATTTGAGGGTGGGCAGGGGGAAGTTTGCCAGTCCACCAGCTGGTCACTGGAGAGTGGTCACTAATTGAGTCTGGGAGCACTGAGGCTTGGGAGAGGTTCCAAGGCCTATTTGTGAATATAAGGTCTAAGAGGGTGGAGGCCCCAGTTCTAGTGTCCCTTCTGGTAGGAGAGGTGACTATTTGAGTTAGGTCATATGCCAGAGCTGTGTCTTTATAGCTGGATGAGGTAGAGGATAGCTAGTTGATGTTGAAGTCTCCCAGTAAGATGTGTTCACTAGTATTGGGTAGGTTGGAGATTGTCCAGAGGATAGAATCAAAGGCTAGTTTTTGGTTTCTCAGGGGGATGTAGGCAGAAATTATGTACAGTGTTTTGGTGCCCAGACTGAGTTTGACTGTTAATGTCTGGGCGCCATGTTCTGGCACAGGGGTGGAAACTTCGGTGGCAAGTAGTGGGGATTTAACATAAATAGCACAGCCACCACCTCTCTTGCTGGTCCTATCAGTCCTGAAGAGAGAATAATTACTGAGGGGGACAGCATTATTGGGTATTTTATTAGAGAGCCATGTCTCTGAGAGGGCTAGGATGTCGGGTGTATGCTGGGCAACCCAACCTTGGAGAGGAGTGACTTTTTTAGGTAGGCTGCAAATATTCAGTGTTGCTAGTAGTAATCTACCCCTAGAGTGGTGTGGGGAGGCCTTTGTGCTGGTAGGTCCTGGGTTGAGGTGGATATTGCCTGATAGTAATAGTAGAAGGAGGGTGTGCCGTAGGAGGGCCAGCCTGCAGAGTTTGGATGAGCATCTTTGGGATTGGTAGCAAGAAGAGCTTTTGTCTCTGGAGGTAGGGACAGGTAGACTGTGAAGGATGCCTGCAAGAAAGGTAATGGAGGTGTGGTGGGCGGAGGAGGTGTTAGCAGCGGTGGTGGGAGGTTGTTGCCTAGGGAGGAGGAGGAGCGTTGAGGTGCAGTGAGCTGCATATGAGGGTGTGAGAGCTAGTGTGAGGGTGCAAGGGTATAAGCCAGCTGGCCCCGATTGGATTGCATGAGAGGTGTTGCTGAGGTAGGGTCTAATGTTAACATTGGCAAGGAAGTAAAAAATGGAAATTTTGGGGCAGTGTGGTTTTGGTGCCTCAAGGGGCGGGGTTGCTGATCATAATGTAGGATCCTGGAAACCAGAAGCGCAGTTAGTAGCAGGGATAACATATTATAAGTTGATAGTGATGGATATATATATATATATATAACAGTGGCCACTAGTGGTAGCCTAGTATAACCTGCTGCTGGAAAAGGGAGCTGATAGGTTATTTCTGCTCATCACCTGACCACCCTTGCCTATAAATCCGAATGCCGACCAAGGGTGGTGGTGGGGGCGGTGGGGAGCCGAACGCATAGCGTTCAGTGGGGCCAAGCCTATGCACTAGACTGCAGAGATTTCAGCCGGGTGGAGGGGCGCAGGTGGCTGTTGTTTAAAAAAGGCGCCAAAGTCCAGGGAAGGCAAACTGTTTTCCTATGGTCGCGATTGCTCCGATTACAGGTACAATTACCTTGTTTTGTGCTTTGGGGGGCTGGCTTGTCCTGTGGCAGGGAGGGCTTCCAAGAATGGCCCTCGCGACCTCCGTCCTTGGGGGAGGGGGGTGAGGATCTGCAGAAGAGGGAGACACAGGGGAGGTTAAATAGGGAAAGGCGAGTATGTACAGGGGGGCCGATAGGTCTAGAGGTTAACAAAAAGCTTAAACACAGGACCAATGGCTATGCAGAGGCAAATCTATATTCACTTTGCAACTAAGACTGCTGGTTGGAATAATTTAAAGCTTTATATTTAAATGCCCAGAGTAGTCCCTTATTACTGAATGCACGGTCCAATACATGACGCCTCGGTTTCAAACTGCACAGGCTCTGCTAGATAACAAAGCTATCTACTATTAAAGTTAAAATTGTTTACAGTGCTAGTTTTAGGGCTCAAGGAAGTTTTTCGTAAAATAATGCTCTGTTCAAGCCTATGCACCAGACTGCCGAGATTTCAGCCAGGTGGAGGGGCGCAGGCAGCCGTTGTTTAAAAAAGGTGCCAAAGTCCAGGGAAAGCAAGCTGTTTTCCTGTGGTCGCGATTGCTCCGATTACAATTACCTTGTTTTGTGCTTCCGGGGTCTGGCTTGTCCTGCGGCAGGGAGGGCTTCCAAGAATGGCCCTCGCGACCTCCATCCTCGGGGAAGGGGGATGAGGATCTTGTTTTGTGCTTCGGAGGGCTGGCTTGTCCTGTGGCAGGGAGGGCTTCCAAGAATGGCCCTCGTGACCTCCATCCTCGGAGGAGGTGGGAGGATTTTGTTTTGTGCTTCGGGGGCTGGCTTGTCCTGCAGCAGGGAGGGCTTCCAAGAATGGCCCTCGTGACCTCAGTCCTCGGGGGAGGGGGTGAGGATCTTGTTTTGTGCTTCGGGGGGCTGGCTTGTCCTGCGGCAGGGAGGGCTTCCAAGAATGGCCCTCGTGACCTCCGTCCCCGGGGGAGTGAGGATCTTGTTTTGTGCTTCAGGGGGCTGGCTTGTCCTGCATCAGGGAGGGCTTCCAAGAATGGCCCTCGTGACCTCCGTCCTCGGGGGAGGTGGGGAGGATCTTGTTTTGTGCTTCGGGGGGCTGGCTTGTCCTGCGGCAGGGAGGGCTTCCAAGAATGGCCCTTGTGACCTCCATCCTCAGGGGAAGGGGTGAGGATCATGTTTTGTGCTTCGGGGGGCTGGCTTGTCCTGCGGCAGGGAGGGCTTCCAAGAATGGCCTCACGACCTCCATCCTTGGGGGAGGGGGTGAGGATCTGTATATGTAATGGGGGATAGAGAGATTAGTAGTGTGTTACTATGAATTCAAATTCCAATTGCAGGACATATTCTGCAGTTCTTTATGTTTACTTAATGTTCACTAAAATACCACCAGCAGCTTAATCTATTTCCAGGTCAATTGGTATTCATCTGTGTGGGGAATGATTGTGAAGGGGAGGTGCTGTAAAAAAGTGGGGGTGCTAGGCTAGCTGCACAATTGAGCAGACTTGCTAGAACATGTTGCCTGTGTCTGTTGGCAAGTAGTAAGTATGTTTCTTACTGGTTGAAATTAAGTTTTGCAGCTGCTAGCCAGCAGGGTGTTAGTGGCTGGCTGGGGCTAGACACACTGACCTTTCCACTGGCACAGCAGCTGGTGTACTTACAGAAATGTGGGCTTCCCCAGTACAAGCCTGCAGCCAGGGCCACTAAAATGAAAATGTGGCTAGCCTCTTGTACACCCTTCCCAGTTCAGAGCTGATGCTGTGCAAGAACATATGTTGTGGCCATGGTCGATGACAGGTACACCATACCAGCTGTTGTACAATGCAGAAGATAAGGAGTCATTGGGAGTCTACAGGGATGGGAATGTTACATTTTGCTTCAGAGTGTTACTTCCGATTACAATAATCAGTTATTTTCCCCCTTTTTGTCAATGGCTGGTTGTCAAGCGACACGTCTCGGCGAAAATATATAAGTGGTGCTGAAAAGAGTAAGCGCCAACAGCTGTGGATTGAGGCACACCAAACTATTATGGACAGAACACCAAAGTTGGAAACTTTCTTTAGAAATGCACCTGTGAGGACAGCGAGTAATGATGACAATTCAACTGCACACTGTGAGCAACTATCTATGCCTTCTTTGGACACAGAGTGGGTATCTTCTTTCAGACCCACTGCACAGCAAACTCCTGCCACCTCTGGTATCATCCAAGTCTTGTCTTCACAGACCACCACACAGGTCACTTCTGGTTCTGGATATACTGCAGCATCAAGTCCTGCCACCTTTGGTATCATCCAAGTCTCATCTTCACAGACTGCCACACAGATCACTTCTGGTTCTGGGTCTGTCTGTAGTGCTGCACCTAAAACATTGAGAACTTCTTATGATCCTGGTTTGTGGGCAGTTTATTGAAGGAGGACATTGAATACTGGGTTTCAAATGGCCCTTCCTCTTCTCCAAACCATCAAGGACCCTTCGAACATTCCCAGCAGGACATTTCAAACAGAGTATGCTACTTTTCCAAGAGTCTCTTCTGTGGAAAGAAAATGAATGGTGAACAGTACAACCATGAATAGCTTTTATACTCTCCAGCAGTTGGGAACATTTCTTGTTTTTGCTGCAAGTTACTGTGCACAAGCTCCTCACAGTTCACCACTGATGGATTCAGTGACTGGGGTAACATGACCAAGCTAATCAAATGGCACGAGTACAGTGAAGAGCACCAGACAGCAATGCTTGCCTGGCTAAAGAGAACTTCAGCCAGTGGGTGCATAGATGCTGAACTGCAGAAACAGCACGAAAGTGACAAGAACTACTAGTGATCAGTGCTCCTTAAAGTTGTTGAGGTGATCAGATTTCTAGCTGAGCATGGACTGGCATTCAGAGGAGATGACGAGCTAATAAGCTCACAAAACAATGGAAACTTTCTTGTCATACTTGAAGTAATAGCAAAGTTTAATCCATTCCTTGCTCCCCATATCTCACGGTATGGCAATTCTGGAAGAGGGAATCCAAGCTATTTATCATCTACAATTTGTGATGAACTTATACAACTAATGCGAACTGAAGTTCTGACAGCTGTGTGCAATGAGGTTCGAACTGCAAAATATTTCTCTGTTTCTGTTGAGTCAACCCCGGATGTGAGTCACACAGACCAGCTGATGTTTGTTGTTCGATTTGTCAATGCAAGTGGTGAGCCCACAGAACATTTTTTGAAATTTGTACCTATACACAGCCCCACTGGAGAAAACTTGCGAGATAACATGTTGGACACGCTGGAAGATCTAGGCCTCAGTGTTGAAGACTGTAGAGGTCAAAGCTATAATAATGTGGCCAACATGTCTGGACAGTACATGGGTCTGCAGGCATGACTAAAAGAGATTAACTCGCTGGCTGACTATGTGCCATGTGCAGCACATTCATTGAATCTTGTTGGTACTGCAAGTGTCAACTAGAAGCAGTTAAATTCTTCAGCACAGTGCAGCAGATATATGCTTTTACAGCTTGTTCCACAAGGTGGTGGAACTCTCTGACACAAGGTCTGACTCCCAATGAGAATGGGAGAATCCTAAAACTAAAGAGCCTACCATTGACATGATGGCACTGTCATGCAGAGTCTATCAGGGCTCTATCTTTGAACTATCACAACTTCCATAACATACTGATGAATCTGGCACATGATGAACATGAACCAGCAGAAATGAGGCTCATTTGCAAGTCATTGGCCAATGCATTACATCGACTGGAAACAGCATTCATGTGTGAACTGTGGAACAGAATCCTGCAGAGGTTCCAGAAATGCAATACCCTTCTCCAAAGTACAAGATTAGATTTGACAGCTATTGCTGCTGTGTTCTTGTCTCTAGAGGATTTCATTAATCAGTTGAGAGATCAATTTGAAGATATCAAAAGGGTGGCAAAGAACATAACACCTGATGTGGCCCAGGCCAATTCAAGTGAGGGTACCAGAATCCGACAACCAAAATGCTATGCTGATGATTTGATCACACCTCACATCATCCTTACAGGTTCTCAAGGCTTTCAGGTGGAGTCGTTCCTTGTGATAATTAATCAGGTGCATGCTTCATTACAACAGTGTCGTGCAGCTTACCAACAATTGTCTGATGATTTTGCATTTCTGCAGGCTATTGTTGATAATGATGTAACACAGCTTGGTATCGACGCATCACGCATCATCAGCAAGTATGCAAAAGATCTTGATGGAAACTGTGTTGATGAATTTCTGCATTTTCTTGACTTCATATCACATGTCATTACTGAGTGAAGTGCACAAGACATGATGAAATATATGCAGCGAAATGATCTGGTCGAATCTACCTTTCCTAACGTAGCAATCACTCTTGGATT
Organism: Neoceratodus forsteri; assembly: GCA_016271365.2. NCBI lineage: Eukaryota > Metazoa > Chordata > Ceratodontiformes > Ceratodontidae > Neoceratodus > Neoceratodus forsteri. Next base: position 1,170,071,092 of record CM057455.1, on the reverse strand, counting down.
ATTCCTAACTCTACCAGTAGTAGTCTGTGAAGGAGAATGTTCCGTTTCAAAACTGGCCTTGATAAAAAAACTGCTTGAGATCAACAATGACACAGAACAAGCTGAATTCACTTGCCATACTTCAGGGTTGGACTGGCCTGCCCGGATACCTGTAAATTTCCGGATGGCCCCCGTCAACTGTAAGCACAAGTGTACTGCTGTTGGATATGGGAGGGAGGGTAAGAACTCCCATGATATTTAAATATTTGCAGCTACATACCTGTAAGTTACAGGTTTCAACCAGGCAGCCGCAGTCAGTGTCTGGGAGGGGCTGGGCCCCTTTGTGTTGCATACCGGGACAAGTCGGAGAGCTTGGGTGGGGTAATAGTAGTAATTGCCTCAAAGAAGAGCAGCAATTACTGCATGGGGGAGGGTCAGAACAAAAGAGAGACCAAGCAGTTGTTGCCATTGATGCTGGAGCTTTCAACTTAGTCATGAATGATGTGACATGTTAGCTAGTAGAACTGGCTGGGAAGGTTGAGCTGCTTGTAAGGAAAGTGGGGGGACAAGATACCATAGGCTCAAGCATGGATTGGGGTGAGTCGCTGTAGCATGATGTCATTTGCAGTGTGCCAGCACGGGTACCTCAAAACACCAGCACAAAGCATGGATTTGGTCTTCTCTTGCAACCGGCTATCCAGACAGGCCTCCTCTTTTGGTTTGTGCATCTTCGATTCCGCCCCTGTGGAAGAGTTCAACAGAGCAGAAATAATGAAAGGCCTAATCATGACTGACTCTTCTGTCCTTCGAGTCCCAGATGGTATGGTAAGATTATATATTTTCTGAACTGAAGACTTCAAGACCAATTGTGGTGGTCTGTCTGGGCCTGGAGTGGATGCTGCTTTTCTGTATGGGCTGGAGTAGTACACTAGTAGTAAGGGAAAATGGTCCACGGACCCCCGGTCTGTGTGTGTGTGTGTGAGTGAGTGTGTGTGTGTGTAGGGGGTAAATTAATAATGAGCAGATGACAGCCAAGTACTGGGAGGATTTGTTTGGGCTGCATTATTTGTGCAATGCTGAGACTAGTGGAGTAGTTACAATACTCGACAGTGCAGTGCCTGAGGTCTGGAGACTGTCCGACTACCATGGGGGGTACACTCCCTGCCCTTCAGTCTTGGGAGTGAGTTGGTGGTTTCCATCCTCCGACCTCACTGGGCCTGCTGCTGGTGGTGCTGGTGAGTAGTTCTGTTCAACTGGTGACTGTGGTTTTCTGTGGTAAATGTCTGAGCCCGGGTGGGGTAGAAAGTGAATGAGGCACTGGGGGTGGCATGGACCACGTGGTGATGGTGTGTGAGTCAGGTGCTGGTTGGCTGTCTCCTAAATTATCTGTTTAGCAGCTACCATACTTTGGACACTCCCCTCTTGCTCTCCACCACCAGCATTTGCCTTTCTTTGTGTAAAAAGAAAAAAAAATTCCCAAAATAAAATAACTCTGTCCCAATCACCAGGCAGGAGAAGGATCGAAACAAGACTTGTATGTTCAGTGGGGGCTGCTGCCTGCCTGCCACAGGCTTAAACTTTATTTGGTGTTGATTCTGATTAGTACTGTGTGTTCTTTGTTCTGAGCCACAGGTTGGGGTGATTGAAATGGAAACAGTGGGGGTGGGGATCATTGGGGGTAAATTAATAATGAGCAGAGTACTGGGAGGATTTGTTTGGGCTGCATTATTTGTGCAATGCTGAGAGTGGAGTAGTACTTGACAGTGCCTGGGGTCTGGGGACTGTCTGGCTGCTGGGGCTGGGTACAGTCCCTTCATTCTTGGGAATGAGTTGGTTTCAATCCTCTGACTTCACTGGGCCTGCTGCTGGTGGTGCTGGTGAGTAGTTCTGTTCGATTGGTGACTTCTATGGTAAATTTCTGAGCCCTGCCCAGGTGGGGTAGAAAGTGAATGGGGGGGCTGGGGGTGGTGTGGGCCATGTGGCCATGGCATGCAAGTTGGGTGCTGGTCAGCTGGCTCCTAAATTATCTGTTTAGCTACCATACTCGGATGCTCCCCTCTCGCTCACCACCACCAGCGTTAGTCAGTGGTTCCCAATGGTTTGCCTTTCTTTGTGTAAAAAGATTCCAAAAATAAAATTACTCTGTCCCAATCACTAGGCAGGAGAAGGATCGAAACCAGACTTGTACGTTCAGTGGGGGCTGCTGCCTGCCTGCCTGAGGCTTAAACTTTACTTGATGATTCTGATTAGTACTGTGTGTTCTTCGTTCTGAGCCACAGGTTGGGGTGGTTGAAATGGGAAACAGTGGGGGTGGGGGGGGGGGGTCGTTTGATACCTGGGTTGGTTGGTACTAGAGATGCAGTGAAATTAAAATCCTCTGACAAAGTGAATGTGAAGTGGCCACTTCACGTTGTCATAATGCTACACGAAGTGGTCATTAGAAAGTGTTCACTTCGCCTTGTTATTTTGACTTCACATTGTCACTTCACCTTAATACAAAGTTATGCGAAGTGACAACAATACAGGCGGTCCCTCCACACATCACATGACTTACAGTACTGTAAGTCACATGCTTTAGCCAGGCAGGAAGGAAGTGAGTTATACAAGCAGATACTTTCACTTTCTCCTGTGCTGAGTAACAGAGAGGAAGCATTTTGTAGGAGGAGAGTAGAGAGGATTGTTGTTGTTGGTAAATGTGCTGAAACCCAAAACCTTTTTTAAAAGCTAATTGTTTAGTTTTTTTTTATACTGTTTTGGCAGTTAATTTTTTCTTGTGGTTACTGATTTCTTTGTTTTACAAGTTTTGTTTTGTCTGTGTGTGTGTGTGTGTGTGTGTGTGATTGTGTGTGTGTGCCTGTGTTGTGTGAGTGCGTGTTCTGTGTTGTGTAGTGCCTGTGAAGTCATTGGCATTGCTAGTCGGAGAGAGAAGGACGAACTGTTTTGAAATGGAGCAGTGACAGGATCTGGACCATCCAAGTCAGGAGGGACTGTGTGTGGGACTGTGTCGAGGGCAGTGGAACCACGTGGCAGCATTGCTGGCAGGAGGGGAAGAGTGTGCATGTGTGAGGGGCATGGCCAGGTGGTGCTGGACTGCTCAAAAATCTTTGGTTCTCCCTCTCCCTCCAGAAGCAGCAGCAGCACCACCATGACCACCAAATCCACCACCACAACCAGTGGCAGCCGCAGTAGCTCCAACAGCACCACCTTCAGAGCAGCAGGTTGAGTCCCACTATGACCAGGCTGCTGGCACTGCATCTGTCCCTCCCGTGCCTGGTCCCCCCCCACAGCTCCCCAGTTTGGCAGTTTTTCAACTGTGTACGGGGGGGACAGCAGCCTGGTTGTATGCAGTCTTCATGGGGTTGAGGTGCGCTGTGGCCTCCAGGGGACACATCGGAGGACTGGGGGCCAGCGCACCCATATGTTGAATCATCATAAGGTGGAGTGGCACACTGCCGCAGAATGGGCCAGGCCTCCACCTGCTGGCCTTTCTGTGGCAGTGGCTGAGGGTGCTGCTGTTGTGCATCACCGCAGCAGGAGGAAGGCCACAGCAGCAGCTGCTCCACCACCACCACTACTTGGTGTACCACCACCAGTGGACCCCACAATGCCTGCAACTCAGGCAGACATTGCGCTTTTGTGGACCGTGGTGGAAGAAAATAACGAGAGGGTGGGTGCTGTCCAGCAGCAGTTGGAGCAGATAGAGCGACACCAGTCACAGATGGTGTCACTGCTCCAGCTGCTACTGGACCAGCAGGGGATCCCCCATTAGCTTTTTTTTGCAGCACACCTCCCCCCACCACCACTGTAGTGTTTTGCCTTTTGTTTAATATCAGAGAGAGGGAAGGCCACAGTAGTATAGTAAATATATACATGCACATACATACATACATGCTCCTTATTGCCCTGTTATTATAATCCGGTGCCTCAGTAATGTTTACTTTCTGTTGTGGGGTGGTTGTGGAAAAGCAGGACTGAGCAGCACAAGTAGAATGTGCTAAATTGCATGTGTGCAGTCAGTGTTGTTTCCTGTGTGTGTGACTGCAGACATTGTCCAGCTTCTTGCAAATGTATGCTGACTTGTTGCAGTGTTTATGGTATAAAGAACAGAGATAAGAATATCTAATGTATATTTTTTTGTCACCATCAGCAGCAGCGGATTAAGTGATATATTTTTTTCAGAGGTCTCTGTCCACAGTGCACCTTAGTCACATAGTGCACAAATAACTTTTAGGAGATCATATATCAACCAAAAATCCAGCTGTTCAACAAACCATACCCAACAGACATGAAGTATTGGTGATGGTGAGGCACCCAAAATATTTGACGGATGGTGTACAGACACTATAAAGTCAGAAAATATATAAGGTCCAGTTCACTCACTGCCAAATGCCAACACACACACTGTGCTACCACAGTTCTTTTCATTTTTTGTTCTTGAATAAGTGATGTCTTTATAGTTTAGACTGGCAGTGTCAGTTTTTTATCAGTTGATGTACACCATAACATGACACGGCACCAGTGGTTGCACAGTGTGGTAGCAGTGGACTGCAGGACCGGTTATATATTCCAACTTTAAAATGTCTGTACACCATAACTTATTTTGGATCCCTCATCAGTGTTTAATGTCTGTTGTGTATGGTTTGTTGAAAAGCATGCATTTTTTGTGCTATTATCTCTGCAAAGTCATATGTTCACTGTGAGTGACTGAGGTGCACAGTGGCCCGAGACCTCTGAAAAGATATCACATCACTTACTCCACCGGTGATGATGGTACAAATAAAATATAAGTCATATATTCTTTCTTATCTTTATTCTTTGCATACTGCAACAAGTCACACCATATACATCTTTGCACAGAGCTGGACAATGTCTGCACACACAGGAAAGAACACTAGTGATAGTGCACATGCAGTTTAGCACAGCATACTTGCACTGCTCAGTCCTGCTTTTTGACAAACACTTCATGAGTCCTGACACAAAGTAAACATTACTGAGGCTCCAGAAATATTTATTTTTTGAAATAGACATTAATTTTAATTTATGACCTTATGTGCTCACAACACGCAGTCACCAGAATTATTGTGTACCCTCAAAATGCAACTGTCTTGTATCCAGAAAATTTACAAGTGCTGATGAAGTGAAATGGGAGTGTTACACCTCATACAAAGTCCCCCAGAATTTATTGCACAGTCACTCATGTGGGCAGTGGTCACAGAGTCCCCAGAATGTTTTTGAATCCCCAAAATGCAACTGTCTTGTGTCCAGAAAATTTACAAGTGCTGCTGCTGCTGTTGCACTTACGTGTAATGCTGCTGTGTGTATTGACCTTATTGTGATGATGATGTCATGATGCACAGTATCTTGCCAAATCATTTGAAGGAGGGATAACATGACATGAATGACCATTCAGTGTTCTGTCACAAATGATGACAGTGAGAGAACTGTTGCTTGTCCAAAGCGTGATATGATGTAATCACCTCAGCTTAATGGAAGGGTGCCCTTTGTGTGTACACTAATAGTAGCCTTGGTGAGTTTATATATATATATATATATATATATATATATATATATATATATATATATATTTTATATATATATATATATATATATATATTGTTATTTTTCTAGGTGGAGGTTGACATATATATACATGTACTCATTGTATTGTTTTCTATCACAGATCACATACTGTTGGTGTGCACATTCCCGTGCTTGATGAGAAATTTTGGTGTCGGAATTGGAAATGGAATACTATCAAGCTAATGAAGGTAAGTATTCTTTTTTTTGGGGGGGGCATATTTGCAATTAGGTCTCATTAATGGTTTATTATTTGGTTACTTCTTCACAGATTTTATCTGCATCCTTCTCCAGTCCTGTAATGATGGTCATGGTCATCATCGATTCAAACAACTTCTGCTTGTTGCAAGTCTGCCCAGCCCGGGGGAAGGGGGGGCATGATGTTGAAGAAGTTCTTTGGATAAGGCAACTATGACACCACAAAGCATCTGGAAGTTTCCTAAAAGAAATGAAGGACTTCTTACAACTTAATTGCAGCAGTAAGACATTATTTATTTTATTTATATATTTAACATATCATAGGAATTGCAACCCTTTGAGTCGTAGACTCATTTACAAAGGTTCTGCATCAAACATAATCATACATACAATGAGACAGAAACAGCAGTGAGACATCACAGTTTAAACAAAATGTATTTACATATGATAGCCAGGGTGGCTGTTGACCTATACATGTAGTAGCTAGGGTACTGATGTAAACAAAAGGTGGTACGGAAGCACCAAGTTTGGTTGACAGTAAATCTGTCGACCACCCACACAGCGACGGCACAATACCGACGCAGGTACTGTGCCGCCAAAGCCCCCTGGACATTAGAATTCTCAACTCCAGGCCGGAGTTGGTCCGGGGAAGGGGTAGGACACTGGGGGAAAGTGAAACACATAAACAGACTATTACAGCGACTGTCACTGTAGTTTTCACTTTCCGTGTTTCACCGTCGGGGTGTAGGGCAAAAGGGGGCCATCCGGTGGTACAGTTACACAGTAAGTGCAGCCTGTGGGGCATTGTCATGTAGCAGAAACAGTGATTAGTAATGAAGATGAAATATAGTTTGTCCTACACAATTGGTAGCTATGTCAAAAGGACCATCCTAGGGCAGTTCTGTGAAGGGCCAGTTTGGAAGATTAGCAATTACACTGGCATTGTTGCAAGGAGAGAATGCATTTTTTTAGGGTGGTCTTAAAGTGCCCTAATTTGGGAATGGAGGTTATGGCTGGGGGGAGTTTATTGTACCAAACAGGGGCTCTATAAGGGAATGATCACTGAGCTAGGGAGGTTCTGACCCTGGGCACGGTACACAGGTGTTTGTTGGCAGAATGAGGAGCTGCACTGAGGGAGCATGAGAACAGGGAGACAGAGACCCCCAGTGGGGTCAACCCCAGGTGAATTTTTTTGGTGAGGAGACAAGTTTGGTATTGTAGACTTTCTTCTAGGGTGAGATTGTTGGTGAGGGCATAGAGGGTGCAAGTATGGGAGCATTTGTCTGCTCCTAGGAGGAGTCAGCACACTTTACTAATAGCTATGTGAGTTTTGTTTAGGGTGATGTTGTCAGCGGCTGAGTAGATGGGGAGCCCATAGTCAATGAGAGAGGGAAGACTGAGGAGGGGTAGCCTGTGATGTGGGTGCCTGAATCAGGGCACCGTCCAAAATAGCGATGCGATGTGGGCAAAAGCCTGAAAGGCGAGGGGGCAGGGAGGGCGACTGGATGTGGTTGGGTGGGTGACCCTAGCAACAGGATGTCGCTTTATGTACACGTGCACGGGGGGAAGCGAGCATGGTGAGTGTGGCCTGGGAGGGGGCAGAGGGGATGTAGGGGATGGGGCTGTGGTCAGCTGCCAAGCTGCACTGTGGCATTGGGGGTTGGCCTCAGCTTGTGGTGCGTGGGGTTCCGGGTTCGGTTCTGGGTCTGAGTGCTACATCGTTTTCTTTGCACCTGGCCCAAAACTTGTGTTTTTTTTTTTTTGCTTTGTTCCCCCCGACATGCACCCCCCTGGAGTTGAGAATCCTTAAGTAGGGGGGATGCCGTGGGGTAAAGCCCCCCACCTGAGGGTGTGTGGGGTGCACAGCCAACCCACAGAAATCAAATCCATTGAGTCTCAAGCGCCCGTTCCATGCGCCGAGATTGTCAGGGTGGCAAAATTGTTTTTGCCACCCTGACTTTGTGATAATGCGGGTTGCCATTAAGCGCTCGCCATTATCACATAGCTCCCTGAGGAGGTGACAGCCAGATTGAGTGCTTCTGGCGTCAGGCAGTCCTTGTGCCAGTAAAGAAGGCTGATATGGGAATTAATGGCTGAGGATAGGGTGTTAAGGTGGGCATGGAAGGACAGGAGGTATCAAAGGTAAGGCCGAGATATTTATAGGTATGTACTTGTTCCAAAGGGAGGTGAGCTTGGTAGATGATTTTTAGTTCAGCGTCCTTGGCTTTGCTTTGTCAGGGGGCAAAGAGCATGGCCTTTGTTTTTTTGATGTTGACCATGAGTCTGCAGTAGGTGAACCAGTTTTCAATCTGTTTGAATGAGTCTTGGAGGGAGGACTGTAGGATGGCAGTGCTGAGGGTGCGGCATAGAGAACTGCATCATCAGCGTATAGCAGCAAGTTACCGGAGCAGGATTTGGGTAGCACATTTAAGTAGATACTGAAGAGTAGATGACCCAGTATGGAACCTTGGAGGACCCCCGAGCAGACAGGCAGGGTGGAAGATAGGGTGTCATTTATATTGACACATTGGGATCTAGCAGTAAGGTAGCTATTGAACCATGAGGGGGCCCATGTGATAGACCAGTGAGGTGGCGTATGTCCAGGAGGAGAGGGCGGAAGACCGTATCAAAGGCCTTAGAGAGGTCTATGAAGATGGCTCCGGCAAGATGTTTACTGTCAAGGTCAGAGTGAATGAAGTTTGAGAATTCAATGAGGGCAGTGGTTGTGCTATGGCCCAATCTAAAGCCATGTTGTTTACTACATAGTAAATTGTGGGCAAGCAGATACTCGAAGAGTTGGTCGGCAATGATTTTTTCAAGGGCTTTTGAGAAAGGGGGAAGGATGGAGATGGGCCGATAGTTGTTGGAGTTGGTGTTGTCTCCACTTTTTAGTATTGGGCTAATTGTAGCAGTCTTCCAGGCAGTTGGGAACTGCCCCAGGCATAGGGAGTGGTTCAGGAGGTCAGTCGGGGGAGAGAACAGTGTCAAGAACCCGGTAAAGGATTTTCATGTCAAAAGAGTCTTTGCAATAGTTGGAGCCACTGAGAGCTTTGGAGAGGTAGGTTTTGGCTTCCCACTTTGTAATGACCCTAAGGTAGAAAGGGGGCACTGGAAGTTAGGTTTGGAGGTACTGGAATTGGGTTGAAGAAGTTGCTTGGAAGGACTGTGCTAAGATTGGAAAAGGTGGAGTTAAGGCAGTTGGCAATGGCCTGGGGGTCGGTGGAGGTGACATTTTTGATGAAGAGCTAGGAGGGCGGGATTTACCATTAAGTTCTTTAATGTTGTCCCAAAATTTCCATGCACTCCCCCAGGAGGATGCCAGGGTGTCTTTACAATAATCAGCCTTGGCCTTGCGTATGGTCCAGGAGCGCCTATTACTTGCGGATCTGTAGGCTTGCCTGTCTGCCTGGGAGCCAGATTCAACGGCTCTGTGCCAGATGTCATCGTTGTTTTAGTTGCTGCCGTAATAAAGACATGATCCATGGGACATTATGTTTTACAGATTGCATTTTAGTTAGAGGGGCATAAATGTCACATGCTTTGTTAAAAGAGCATGTGAAGTAATCAAGGGCCACGTCAATGTTAGGGGCCTGGGATATAGGGAACCAGTCCCACTGGGCCAGATAATGTCTGATTTTTTTAATGCCACCCTGCCGTAGGTGCCAGCGGGTGGATACACTAGGTTGAGGTTTGGGCAGGTGACATGACCAGGAGAAGAGAATGGGGGAGTGGTCACTCAGAGAGTCCAGAAGGACCACTAGGTTAGAGATTCTATGTGGCCGGTTGGTTAGTAGTATGTCTAGTAGAGTCTGGGAGCCATTTGAGGAGTGCACCCTGGTGGGTTGGCAAACCAGCTGGGTATGGTCCAGTGCCACAAAGGTGTCCTTGATAGTGGCTGCTGAATTGGCGATCCACTTTTCATTTAGATCACCAACCAGGATATGCTCCGTTTTGGGAGGGAAATTGGAAATATAGTTTGAGAGGGATTGTATGGCCATTGCTTGGTTCCGTGGGGGAAGATATGCCATGTTGATGGTTAGAGGGGCCCTAGCGGGGTCCAAGGTAAGTTTTATAGATAGGGCTTGGGCACCATGGTCCAGGGAAGGGGCTGGAAGAGCTTAGTTCAGTAGGAAGTCTTGAACATAGAGGGCACATCCACCACCCCGTTTACCCACTCTGTCAGCTCTGTGAAGAGTGAAGCCAGGGAAGGTGATGAACGAGTCAGAGTTTCTTTTTATGTTTAAGCCGTGGCTGTTCCACCATGGGTATCTGGATTAACACAGATAGCAAACTGTCCCACTGCAATTATCAGATCACAATTTAATTTAGTACCAGTCTGTAACAAATATACTGCATCAGTGTCCCTGCATCTCAACTCAAGTTACATTTTAAAACCACATCTTGTCAAGTAACACAACCTGGGTCAAACTTTTTCAACACTGTCATGGCTGCAGCTGCAAGTTTGGAATACACTTGGCACTTGGCACTGGCACTGGCACTCGGTACTGGCACTGGCACTCAGGACAAACAAGCAACACAAGCAGCTCACCTGAGGAGCTGAGGAAGCCGAATCTCCAGCCTGATAACTTTTGAGGCAGCTCCCCCCCCCAAGCTAGGCACTCGGGACAAACAAGCAACACAAGTAACACAAGCAGCTCACCTGAGGAGCTGAGGAAGCCGAATCTCCAGCCTGATAACTTTTGAGGTAAAGAGAGCCTCTTCTCTTCGTCTGGACGCCTGCAGGGGTGCTAGCCCTACGGCGCATGCATCTGCCCCCCCACCCCAACCACCCCTCCCACCCAGGGGCAGCTGTCAATTTAAGATCCACCCCGTGACATCACATCTGGTGACATCACGTCCTGTTGCCCAGAACCTATCTCCCACTCTTTCCCATTTGCAGGTTATACCTGCTGGCCACTAGAGGGACCTATGCTCCTCGCTACTTCCTACTCCTACCTGTACAGCACTACTTCCTGGGATCTTGCTCCACCACAATGTATTGGCCCTGCCTCATGCTCTGCCTGTGCCTATCCCCACTAGCAGTGCACTTACCCACTTACCCATCTACTATCTCGCACTGTGCCGTGGCACCCTCCCTCCCCTTGCTCCTGAACCTGCTCTCCTGCCCCTTGGGACCTCTGTGTGTCTCGGTCCTCCTGCCTCCCCTAGCTTTCTCCTCACCTCAGGCACATCTGGTGTCTTATTATTCTTGCCTTCCTTCCTGTACCACCCTGCCCACCCCCTGCTGCCTTAGCCTCCTCTCATGTCAATCGAGGAAAACCTCCTCTCACCACCTCCCAGCCAGGGTGTTAGTCATGCTACTACTCCTGTCAGGGAATATTCATCCAAACCCTGGCCCGGTTTCCAGGAGCTCCCCGGCTCGCACCACAGGCCTATGCATGGTCTCCATGAATATCTGTAGCCTCCTAAAAAAGTTTGACTCACTACAATGCCTGGTCACATCAATTAACCCTGATGTCATCACTCTGGTTGAGACTTGGCTGTCGAAATCCTCCCCTGACTCCCTAGTCTCCCTTCCTGGTTTCACCCTCTTCCGGTCCGACCGTGTTGGGAGACGGGGCTGCGTCTGTGCTATTTATGTCAAGGAATCCCTCCCCGTACTAGCCCTGCCTGCTCCCATCCTTGACTCCAGGGCCCAGGCGCTTGCACTGAAACTATTCCCTGACCCTTTAAAGGGACCCCTTTATCTGACTACTGCATATGTGCCCCCCAAGGACTAAACGCAGGCCATTGCCTCTCTTACAGAATACCTTACCTCACTACCTCCTTCCGATGATCAAATTCTGGTGGGTGACTTAAATGTCAACTGGCTCAGCCCCTCCTCCTCCTCTACCCGAGACCCTTTTCTGCAATAGACCTAACGCAACTAGTTACCCACCCTACCAGGACTAACCCCAGAGAGACTCCAGTACCCCTGCTTGATGTGGTACTCACCAACCGCCCTAATCAGATCCCCAATGTACAAGTCCTCCCAGACTCTCTCAGTGATCACTCCCCATTCTATTCCACTGGTCATCCTCAGTCCCCAAACCCATAGCACAGTCCACATGCCAGCGGCATCTAATACCTGGTGGACTGATAAACTTAAGGAACTTATGTCCCAAATTGACTGGTCTCCTATACAGGCAACTCCTGACATTGACACTGCTCTCCTTCTTTACCCAAACTTTTAATAATGCCTGATATCTTTGCCCCAATGTTGACCCTGCGCTCTAAAAGGCAGAATGCCCCTGTAACCCCAGCTTTGATCCACCAATCAAACATAGGACAACCTATGGCACCATGCCATTGAGACTAGCTGGCCCAATGACAGGCAGTTATATGCTGCCACCCAAAACAAGTGCACTCGGCCATCAGAAAGGCCAAGTCTGAGCACTATCGGTCCTCACTCACTGCCTCATGGGGGAACCCCAGAACCTTCTGGGATAACATTAAACAGTTAAATGGGAGTGCACACTCCCCCCACCCACCCAGATCAACATTAATAGCGTGATCTCCTCAGACCCAGCCCTCATAGCCAACCACCTCAACACCTCATTCACTGACCTTAGCCCTATCCTTCCTACAAATTTTTTTGACCTCCTCCCAAGCACCTGCCATAAATCTTTCGCCTTTATTTTCTCTCCTCACTGCTTCTGCCCAAGAACTAAGGCCGCACCTGTCACTGCTCCTCAAGAGTAATAGTACAGGCAGTGACACCCTGGATCCGTGTATCCTACGGCTGGTCTTAGACACAGTCCTTACCCCGATCACATGCCTCATCAACCACTCTTTGCCTGGGAAGGTTCCAACTGCCTGAAAGTTGCCACTGTCACCCCCTATCTTTAAAGGTGGTGATAGGACTGTGGCTGGAAACTATTGACCAATCTCCATTCTCTCTCCTCTCTCCAAGGCCTTGGAAAAAGTGGTGGCCTCTCAAATCTCTGACTACCTCTCCACCTACAATGTCCTATGTCCTGAGCAGCATGGCTTCCAGCGGGCCACAGTACCAACACAGCCCTCCTAGAGTTCTCCAACTTTCTCCACTCCTCCTTAGACACTGGTTCTCTGGCTGGTGCGGTCTTCATTGACCTCTCTAAATCTTTCGACACTGTCTCCCACTCCCTCCTTCTTGATGCCCTTAGTCTCTCTGGTTTTGCTGCTGGGCCTATCTCCTGGTGTGCCAGTTATCTGTCTGACCGCTCACAGAGTGTAAAAATTAATGGGACCCACTCGGACATCTGTCCCATCTTTTCTGGGGTTCCCCAGGGCTCCATTCTGGGCCCCTTACTATTCTCCCTTTACCTCAACACCCTTCCATGCTCTTGCTTGGGGAACATTCTATTGTACTCTGATGATACAGTCATCTTTGCCTCAAGTCGTAACCCTATTGCCCTCCAGGACTCACTGCAGAAGTCCTTCACTGAAGCCGAGGACTGGTTCAAGGAACATAGATTGGTGATAAATCTTAAAAAAACAAAAACCATGTTCTTCACTCATCCTCAAAACAAGTCCTGCAACTTCAAACTCCTCATTCACTCTGGGTCCTCTTTCCACTGAACAAGTTTGTTCTATAAATACCTAGGGATCCATTTTGACCCCTCCCTCCTTCCTTACGGACACATCGCTGCCCTAGCCACTGCCACTAATATCCGATTGGGCATCTTACATCGGTATAAACACTGCCCCCTGAGGCTCTTTCGACCGCAGTCACCTCTCTATCCTGTGCCTTTGTGGACTATGGACTGCCGGGTAAGGTGCTGCTGATCAGACCGCACTCCATAAAATTTGCACTACTCTGAATAAGGCCTGCAGGTTAATTACTGGGGCACCTAGGCTAACACACACCTGTCTACTGTACGCTAAAGCACTGGTACTTGATCTTGACAAGCGCCTCAAATATCTGACCTGTACCCTTACAAAAAAGACCCTCCTTGGGCTATCCTTGCCAGGATTGACCACCACCATAAGCTGCTCTGTCCCACTAGTTCATACTCGGACCTCTGGGAAAACCTCTCTTGTTATCCCTAGAGCTAGGACCTCTTACAGCTAAAGAGCCTTCAGCTTTAGGGCCCCCTCCTGGTTCAACACACTGCCCCCTCCATCTCCAAAGCTCCAACTATATCGTGCTTCAAAACTTCCTTACGTAACCACCTTATTAACACCCAACGCTGTAATTGCCACTAGTCAAAGTCAGACTAATACTTATGACAAAGCTTACTACTAAGCTGTTAAGGACAACATAACTCTGGTATTGTTTGCATCAATCCTACCTGTACCAGCTTGTTTGTATCTATGTCTTAAGTTACTGTTATACTGTGTTGTACTGTTATACTGTGTATTTTCGTTTGTCTTACTGTGACAAGGTACCTTTGTAAATGAGCTTATGGCTCAAAGGTTTTCCAAACTGCTGTTTAAATAAATAAAATAAATACAGTGCATGATATGTTGCTGAAATATTTTTTGTGATGTACATGTCACCTAGTTTATGAATCATCACTCAGATTTTTTGCACTTTTATAAAAAAAAAAAAGGAACCGATGAAATAAAATTGATATACTTACCAGTATGGATTGGAAAAGGATATCCCATAGGTTCCTGTAGACAGTAATACTGCTGTACCATTGATACAGACCTTCAGCAAAGGACAGTCCTTTGTTGTTAACCTGTAAAAAAACAAAATAAGTTGACCATATGTGTTTGACCATTGCAGCTCGGAAAAGTTACAGAAAACAAAACACACAGGTAAAGGAAGATGAATAGCATGAAAGCCTTTAGAACACATACTCACTTTATAGTATTCATAGTAAGAAGCCTTGTGCCTTTGGCTGATGGATGTGGTCTCCTGTTCGACTCCCTCTGCTTTGTTATGGTGAAGACATTTAATGGAAAACATTGTCGCAATGGTGGTGGTGGGTGGTGGTGGTCATAGCTGAGGCACATGATGACATTCCCTGTCACATCTTCCTGCATCTGTTGGTGGTGGAAGTGGCTAACAGCGGTCTTATGGTGGTGGTAGTTCAGGGGGGCACACGGTCACATTCCCTATGGTGGCAGTGGCTAACGGTAGTCTTATGGTGGTGGTAGTCCAGGGAGGCACACGGTGACATTCCCTATGGTGGCAGTGGCTAACAGCGGCCTTATGGTGGTGGTAGTCCAGGTGCCAGGATATATTGTGCTCTGTGTAATTACAAATGTGACGTGACTTATGGAATTTTAGTCACTCTGAGTGGGACACTGATATAACTTTATAAAAAAGAAAACATGTATCATACAACAAATGTGACAGCCTTTTAACCACTTAAGTTAAAACCTGCTAACATTAACCTTATCATCATCATCCTCATAAAGAAAGCTGCCCTTGCAGTCATCTATGTCTGAATTCTGACCACTGAGAAATTATTTTTCCATTGTGTCATTATCTACATCAGTGATAGGCTGTTTCATGCTGCCAGTGCCACCAGGATGGTCCCTTTCTACAACAACAGCAAAACCATGACTATGTCAGGGTATGAATACTGAGGTTGCAGTCTGAGATGGTATGTGCCTCTCATTCATTTTTAAGAATGTCAGCAAACTGATGTTTGCAGGAGAGAGGTTTGTACGGCGATCCCTAACTATTGCGCCTGCTGAGTTGAATACCCTCTCGACAGTCACACTGGAGGGAGGGCATGTCAGGTACTTCAGTGCCACAGTGGTCAGCTCTGGTCATTCACTGACCTTTCCACTCCAGTATAAAAGGGGATCATCAGTGATTGACAGATGCCTGTTTTCAGACAAATATGACTCAACCATTCCCTGTGCTGCACTAAGTCCATTGATTGATGCATCATCCTGCTCTCCGGAATCATTTATGTCACAAATCCCCACGTGTGACAAAGCCTCCCAAAGTGGGTTAACACCAACTGGTTTTGATGACAGACCACCTGGAACTGCAGTCCCCTTCCACTTACAGGATATGCTTGATACTACTCCTCCAGGTTCACCTTCAGCCTGATTATGCTGCTGAGGTTTGCTGACCTTGGCATGTGACTTCTGTGCCCCATGAACCAAGCTCACCAGTTGCCCACTGAGATTTTTTACCTGTTCAGGCCCGCCCTTCAGTACTGAGGCAATTCCATGTTTGTATCGTGGGTCCAGCATTGTTGCTATTGCAAAGTTGTCACTACGCTGAATGCTCAAGATGTGATGATTCTGGTGGAATACTATCAGCATGTGTTTCAGCAACACACTGCTAACACTGTTTCCAGCAACATCAAGACTATGCTGTACATTGACCAATGTCTGCCTCAGCATCTGCAGTAGTGGAATTGATTGGCTAATGAAGGCAGACTCACCACTCACTGCCTGTGTGGCATGTCCAAAGGCCTCAAAATTGTTATTATAGAGTCCATGAGGTGCCACTGTTCAGTCATCATAGACATGGAGGCCCTGGAACTGTCATGGCTAGTGTGCATGACAAGATATTCTGAGATGGCTTTGTATTGTTCATACTACCTCTCTGCCATGTATAAAGTGGAGTTCCACTGGGTGACAACTTCCAGCTTCAAGCAGTGCTAAGGGAGGCTGTTTCAGATCTGCAACTGCCGAAGCTGGTTATGGGCCTTTGCAGAGTGCGAAAAGTGAGAACAGATATGGCATGCAACTGTCAGCATTTTCTTTATATCAGAGTGCTGCAGAAACTCCTGCACCACAAGATTTAAACAGTGGGCCATGCATGGAACCTGAACAAAGCCACCATTCATGATGTATTTCACCACATTTGACCCATTGTCACTTGCTGTGAACCCAGCTCTCAGAGAAAGGGGATTCAGCAACTTGTCAATTTCAGTCAGTACCAAGTCCAACATGTTTTCACCAGTGTGTGAACAGGTCACATTGCACATAGCAATCATTGCATGCTGTCGAATTCCTGGAAGATTGCTACCACGACACTCCACCTTACTACTAGAGATGCATCGATTTTAAAATCTGCCAGCGAAGTGAACGCGAAGTGGCCACTTTGCACTGGCACTTTGCTACATGGAGTGCCCCATAGAAAAGGCTCACTTCGCCTTGTTATTTTACTTTGCGTTCTCATTCCACCTTAAATTCTAAGTAAGGAGGAGTGACAACAATATTGGCAGCACCCCACCCACACAGTCACCAGAATGAATGTGCATCCCAAAGTGCTACTGTCTTGTGTCCAGAAAACTCCCCAGTGCTGATGAAGTGAAATGAGAGCATAACAAGAATTGCAAAGTCTCCCAGAATTAATGTTGCACTCGGTCATGTGCGCAGTGGTCACACACACAGTCACCAGAATTAATGTGCATCCCCAAAATGCTACTGTCTTGTGTCCAGAAAATTCCCAAGTGCTGACGAAGTGAAATGAGAGCGTAGCAAGAAATGCAGTCTCCCAGAATTAATGATGCACTGCAAATGCACAGACAGATTAAGATTGCCCTGCACACTCAAGGGATGCATATGAAAAGGCACAACAACACCTAACCAGTGCTCACAAGTCACAAATCCAAATCTGGAAAGGAATACCTTTTGCCAGTTGAGGGGATTAGTGCACAGCAGTAACAATCCACTACCAGTAAAAATACCACAAAGCAGGATAAAAAATTCATGCAGGTGCAGTGGATAGCAGGTTCATACAGCTGCAATTATTCTGTGGCACAATAAAAGGTGCCTGATTTAATGGCACGCATTGCACACACACTACAAGTAATGCGCAGCAAATTGAAAACCTTTAGTAATATAACCAAATGTTTTAAACAAATTATACACTGCTGCACACAACAATCAGCAAAAAAATGTCAAGAATTACTGAAAATATTACTGTGTATACATTAACACAGTTATACAAGAAAAATATAACAAAAACAGAAAGACTGCCTTTTTCTCCCAGTTAATGTACCTACACCACAAATACGCCCCTCCCCAAAGCACACTTCACAGTACACAGACTGACTGTTCTAAATTAACCTTCAAAATCCACACACAATAAACACTCAATGATATGAGCACAGAAGAGTTTCCTACAATTGATGTACTAAATTTTGAGCAAAGAAAAATGACTCAAAAAGGCATTTTAAAAAGCTTTTAGAGGTTTTGAATCGCAGAGCTCTGAGAGCAAACTGTCTCCAGCTACCACTACACACACATTACCCAGGCAGAACAGAGGCTGTGCAGAACAATCTAGCGCCCATGTGACCTGCAATACCATGAATCACTGCAAAATTTCATTTGGAGCTCAATTACAAGGCGCAGTAAAGTGAATTACATTGATTTCAATGTACTTCACCTTAAAATTGGTGGAGAAGTGGTTTGGGGAAGGCGGAATAACACAAAGTCATTGATTTCAATGGACTTCGCATTCTTCATTATGAAGCTAAGTAGTCCACTTCACATTGTGGAGTACTCCGCAGATTCTGCGTTACTTCGTGAATCACTTCACGGAGCGAATTGGTGCCACTTCACCCACCACAACTTACAGTACTGTAACTCACATGCTGTACAAGAAGGAACATAAATGTCTATGGCTGTACTTCTCTGATGAGCTGAGCCTGTATCATAAAACTCCCCAATTTAAAAACTCTTATTAATGAGTACAGTGGTGGGGTGGTGAAGCCTGGAGAGATACTACAAAACAGGCTTACAATACAACCAAGTAATTAGTAAAAATGTTAATGCTGTGATTCATGACGTGATCATGAATCGTGATTTGTGACTGCATTTGTGACCATGATGATGAAGAACGTGATTTGGTGTCAATGGTGTGAGATAATCAATATGGAACTGTATTGGGAAAGTGACTGCCTACTGCTATACTTCCCCGATGAGCTGCAGCACAAAACTCCCCAACTTTAAAACTCTTATTAATGAGTACAATTGTGGGGTGGTGAAGCCTGGAGATATACTACAAAACAGGCTTACAATACATCCAAGTAACTTGTAAAAAAATTAATGTTGTGATTCGTGATGTGATCGTGAATCATGATTTGTGACTGCATTTGTGACCGTTATGATGAAGAACATGATTTCTATCATGAGTGACTCGTGATGATGGTCCTGACTTAAAAATGCATATTAATAATACAATGTTCATGCAGAATTATGCACCACAACAGCCAGTACTCTGAAGGCTAGCCAAAGAAACAACTATGACTTAAGTTACAGATGGAGATTGGGCCTAAAGAGATGCAAATTCACAGACAGATTAAGATTGCGCTGTGCACTGAAGAGATGCAGATGCAAAGGCACAACCCCTAATCAGTGCCACCATCAGAAATTCAAATCTGGAAAAGAATACCTTCACCGGTTGGGGCAGGCCATGGGGGGGGGGGCAGTGTACTGCACTGCTGCAGTAACAGTCACTAGTACTAGTACCAGTAAAGATACCACAAAGAAGTTCAAAAATCACACAGCTGCAGTGGATAGCAGGTTCACATTGCTGAAAGTCAGACAAATTACAACTGTGTATATATATCTTTCACAACAATAGCAAATACTATAGATGCTAGGAAGGGCCTGAGGTAGACCACGAGTATATTAGGTGAAAGTGTGTGGCCAAACATAACATAATATGGGGACCCACGAAAATCTGTGTGCTAGTTGTCAAATGTACACCATTGGGCCACAAATTGAGTATTTTGTATGCGATAGATGTCTGCTGCTCAGGGTATTACAGGACGAATTAAACATTCTGCACACTAAAAGCCCCTCTAACCACCTCTTACATTCATTAGAGTCATACATTGATGAAATGGCATCTCTTTACTATCCCTGTAGTGGCACTAATACAGTACTAGAACCAACAAATTCAATAGCCACTTCAGTATTAGCACCTGTACCTAACCCAGAGAATGAAACATGGTCACAGGTCCCCAAAGGTAAAACAAAGTGCAGGGGTGGCCAAGTGTTCAATAGTGCCCCAGTGGTACAGACACATAACAAGTTTGAGGTCCTAACACCAGACGATGATACTCTGGACCCAGGCTCATTAGGTACCCCCACTTCTTATGACCACCAGCAAAAAATATCTCTACCTCTGTACCTACACTCACTCAGATGGAGGTGAAATCCAACAACAAAAGCCCAGTCCCTCTAGAATCGACTACATCTAACCTTGGAACAACAACTAGCAAGGTGAATTCTCCCAGACAGGTATTTGTATTAGGGGACTCCATTATTAAACACATTGACAGGGCAGTGTGTAATCCAGATAAAAGTAAACGTACCTGCTCCAGCTTCAGGGGAGCAGGTATATCCAATATAACCTTGATGGCTCCAAACATACTGAAACATTCTGGTGCAAACCCCCTTGTAATAATACACGCTGGTGCAAATGATATCAATAAATGCCACCTAAACCAAATGAAGTTAAATATCATCTGCCTTACCAACATCCTGACCGAAATGGGTTGTGAAATATGTTTTTTGGAGATTTTTCCAGTACCAAGAGCTACTGAGTACGTTACTAACAGAATTAAATCCTACAATGAGTGGCTAAGGAAATGGTGTTTGTCACAGGAAATAAAATGCCTTACGCTTTGGGAACATTTTGTAGACAACCCTTCTCTCTTCTGTTGGGATGGGCTCCACTTGAGCGGGAGAGGTAGTTCCATCTTAGGCAGGAGAATTCTCCCACACATTAGCAGCTGTTTAAACTGACATCAAGGGTGGAGTTTGAGGTGACACCCAAGACTCTAGCAAATAAGCCTCCAACATCTAAGGTTTGCAAAATATTATCTCTTAATGCAAGGTCCTTAAACTTGTTAAAAATCTCCGAGCTTGAAACCAAAATTCACTTACTGGATATTGACATCATTTCAGCAACAGAAGCATGGTGGGACCCAGATTCAACCTGGATGAAAGACATACCTGGTTTTAAATTATACCAAAAAGATAGATTTCACAAAAAAGGAGGTGGTGTATGTCTTTATATTAAAGACACAATTCATTCACATGAATACCCACATACTTCATCAACAGAAAGTATACGGGTACCCATTCAGTTTCAGGGACACCCACAACTAATCTTGGGTACATGTTATCGCCCACCATCTTCTGATTCAGAATGTACAGACATATTAATACAGGACATCAGCCACATGACGAATAAAGGTGATAGCCTGATCCTGGGAGACTTTAACATGCCGTCCATAAATTGGTTTACTACTAACGGCACAACAGCTGTCGAAAAAACTTTTATTTCAACAATCAATGAATTAGGGCTTGAGCAAATTGTTCAAGAACCCACTAGAGGGTGCAATATATTAGACCTTGTGATTACCAATATTGAGGACAAAGTCTTAAATCTTTCAATATCAGATCCACTAAGGAATAGTGACCACCATACCATTGTATTTGATCTATAGTATGAATCTAGCATAATAGTTAATAATGCTCAGGTGTATAACTACCACAAAACCAACTTTGAGGCAATAAACTACAGCCTAAAAAATACCCTATGGGAAACAATGTTATCACCTTTAACCCATAACACTCTTGGGTATATGTTAAAAACAAGATAATAGACCTAGAAAAAGCTTATATTCCAGCACGGATAAAATAAAACAATAAAGGTAAAATTCCTTTGTGGTTAAATAATGATATTCGTAGGAAAATCAAACAGAAGAAAAAAACTATTTACTCATTTAAAATATGCACAACAGACATAAAAAAACTCATACTGGGACAAAACAGAACTGCCGATAAAGAACTAAAAAGGACTATCAGAAAGGCAAAACTCAACCTCGAGTTCTGCAAAGCCCATTCCGGAGATAATCACAAATCCCTATTTTCTTATATCAATAGTAAAAAAGGCAGTAACAGACAAATTGGGCCATTGACCCATGACACAAACACCATTACATCTGATAGAGAGACAGCCAACCCATTTAACACCTATTTTGCATCAGTATTCTCAAATCATACAGTCATAATTAATACAAATATTATCATATCACGTTCTACTGAAAAGAACCACACCATAACTATTTCTGAAGTAGTTTCCTTGTTAAAAATTTTAAAACCAAATACTAGCTGTGGACCAGACTTAATTAATTCTAGATTGTTGGTTGAAACAGCTGAAAATATTGCCACACCAATTTATATTATTTTTAATAAATCATTAGCGGAAAGATCCGTTCCATCTGATTGGATAACTGCTACAGTTGTGCCTATACTTAAAAAGGGTAACCGTTCCATAGTGAGTTATTACAGCCCCATCAGCCTTACTTCCATCCCATGTAAAGTAATGGAAAAAATTATTAAAGGCATATTAGAGACAGAAATGCAAACTCTAGGCATTATCGACCACTCACAACATGGGTTCAAGCAAGGCTTTTCTTGCACTACGAATTTAATAGCCTTTTACAATACTGTCAGCCAAGAACTAGACAATAAGATTCCCACTGAAGTCATCCTCCTGGATTATAGCAAAGCATTTAATAAGGTTACTCACAATATTCTCCTAGCTAAGCTATCAGACCTAGATTTTTCTTGTAACATAATAAAATGGATCAATTGCTGGTTAACCAACAGGATGCAGCACGTTAGGATCAATGTTGCCTATTCCAGTAATATGGCTGTGACCAGTGGTGTGCCACAGGAATCAGTTCTGGGCCCAGTAATATTCAATATTTTCATCTCAGACATGCAGATTAGCTCCAGAAACATACTTTCAAAATATGCAGATGATACAAAGTTAAGTGGTAGGGTGGATTCCAACTATAATATGGACTTATTAGTAAATGACCTCTCAGTATTAGAGCATTGGGCACAGAAAAACAAAATGACATTCAATACAGACAAATGTTCTGTTCTCCACTACGGTTACAATAATCCCAAATAAATGTATACACTATATAATATTATCATTACATCTTCAATATGTGAAAGAGACTTGGGCATCCTGATAGATGACAAATTATCCTCCTCCAATCACTGTAATCATGTAGCTAAAACCGCTAATTCACTACTTAGGTGCATTTACCGTACGTTTATATCTAAGACAGAGGAATGCATTATCCCATTGTTTAAAGCATACATCAGACCATATACAGATTATGGGTCACCAGTGTGGAGTCCATACATGGTCAGGGACATTCAAGTTATTGAAAGAGTTCAGAGAAGGGCAACAAAAATGGTGCCCCATTTAGCATCACTACCATATCCAGAGAGGCTTCAAAAAACAGGCCTACATTCACTGGAGTTTAGACGCTCCAGAGGTGATCTTCTGTTCTTATATAAAATTTTCAAATCACCCTCTCTGATGGACAAATGTGGTATTGTTAAAACACAAAGAAAAATAGTACCTAGACTTCACAATCAACAACTAATGGTGTGTAAATCAAAAACAAACAGGAGGCTTCATTTCTTCTCGGTAAGAACACCAAGGCTCTGGAACCAGCTACCACAAGAGCTAGTAGACTGTAATACCTTTGAATCCTTTAAAAAGGGTGTAGATCATTGGCTCTCCAAAAACTACAACAAAGTGTAATTTCCCACACATGTGGGGGACAATCAAGATAGACTTCATGGCTTCCTTTTGTCCTCACTTACCTAGTAAACCTAGTATGCGGCACAATAAAAGGTGTCTGATTTGATGTCACGCATCACACACGTACTCACACACATACTAAGTAATGCGTAGCAAATTGAAAACTTCAATACTATAACCACTTATTTTAAACAAACTAAAATTATTCACTGCTGCACCACAATAATCAGCAAAAAAAATGACAAGAATTATTGAAAATATTACTGTGTGTACATTAACACAGTTATACAAGAAAAATATTACCAAAACAGAAAGAACTGTCTTTTTCTCCAAGTTAATCTACCTACACCACAGATACGCCCCTCCCCAAAGCACACTTCCATTGTCTCTCAGTACACAGATTGAATGTCATACATTAACATTCTAAATCCATACACAAACAATAAACGCTCGATGATATGAGCACAGGAGGTTTTCCTACAATCAATGAACTAAAGTTTCAGCAAAAGAAATTACACAAAAAGGCTTTTTTAATAGCTTTTAGAAGGTTTGAATCACATAGAGCTCTCAAAGCAGGCTGTCTCCTACAGCTTCCTACACACACTACCCCAAACTGAGGCTGTGCAGAACAATCTAGAGCCCATGTGACCTGAAATCCCATGAATCACTGCAAAATTCACCTTTGGAGCTTAAAAACAAGGCGAAGTGAGGCAAAGTACATTGCTTTCAATGTATTTCACCTAAAGAATTAGTGGAGTAAGGTTTAGGAAGGTGGAATAACGTGAAGTCATTGTTTTCAATGGACTTCGCGTTACCCATTATAACATGAAGTACTCCGCTTCTCATTGCTGAGCACTCCACAAATTCGCTTTCACTTCACGATTCAATTCGCGGAGTGAATAGCGGCCACTTCGCCCATCTCTACTTACTACATTGATTATTCACACTATCAACAGCACAAACAATACCCGGCACCTGCGCCCAGTGTGCAGTTATACACAGATATGAGCTCCCTGCTGTTTTGCCACTTGTCCACATATCCATACTTAAATGGATGAATGGAGAGGAGAAATGCTGAAGGGCATGTCTTACTGAGTCGGACACAGTACGGTACAACTCGGGGACAGCATGGGTCGAGAAGTATGTCCTGGATGGGACTTTCCATTTTGGACAGGCATGTGCAGCAAACTGCCGGAACCCAGAATTCTCCACAAAGGAGAAGAGCAAAAGATCAATTGCCAGCATAACAGCTACAGCAGCATTAAGTTCACGTGACACTGTATGATTGGGTGGGTACTTCAGCTTATGTGCAAAAACACTCTGTAACGTGGGCTGACTTAAACGTTTTATATGGGGTGTGATGACAAATGGTTCTGCTCTGTGAATGGCAGGGGGTGGAATGTGGACGTGTGATGAAGACGGTTGCACGGGTGATGACAAACCCACAAATGCAGTTATTTTCCCAGATTTACCAACAGGGGTTGATGTACCACTTGCACTAGACATACTGCATTGACCACCACCACCACCAAAACTGCTACTCTCATCATCACTAGATAACATTTCAAAATCATTATCCTCCTCCACGTCATCATGCCTGTAGTAATCCTCTGCTCTTATTTCATCACTACTGCACACATTTAATTTCCTACTTGATTTTACAGTCACGGAAAGGGATAACATGCTTATTATGGTTGATGACGAGGGTGAACGCCCCACTGTGGTATCAGCTGCCATCTTGTCCTGGGTCCGCAGTGCCGTGTGCCTGTTCTTAAGATGTGTAGGCTGTCCCCCTGTGCCCAGATGGCTCCCGTCTTTACCTCACCTCACACACACATAGCAAACCTAGCAGACTGCAACTGACTCATCATTTGCATCTTGCACAAAGAAAATCCCAAACAAGGGATTGTGATGCTCTAGTTTTAACATGTCCATGATGTTGCTTATTGGACTCCGTTTTTTTAAGCCATGAAGTGGGGGGGAGGGTGCTACATGATATTTCAGACAGGACACACTTGGACTGCAACTGACCACCATGACTACCTATCATTATTACTGGGTCATAGAAACATAGAAACATAGACTTTGACGGCAGATAAGGACTGGTAGGCCCATCTAGTCTGCCCATTTCCCTACCTACGGGATAGGCCGCAGATCCTAGTTAACCAACAGCCTATATCTTCCTGCCCCCCACAAGAATTGCCTTATGTCTGTCCCATGCATTCTTGAATTCTCCCACAGTTTTAGACCCCACAACTTCCTCAGAAAGGCTGTTCCATGCATCCACTGCCTCTCTGTAATAATACTTCCTCACATTGCCCTGAACCGCCCTCCTTCTATCTTTAAATTGTGTCCCTTGTTCTTGCAAGTCTCTTTTCTGAAAGATGCTACCTCTTGGACTTTGTTGATTCCCTTGAGGTACTTGAAAGTTTCTATCATGTCCCCTCTCCTTTCTTTCCTCAAGGGTATACATATTAAGCTCCTTTAGTCTCTCCTCATACGGCTTCTCTTGCAGACCCTGCACCATTTTCGTTGGCCTCCTCTGGACTACCTCTCTCCTGTCTATGTCCTTGCGGAGATGGGGTCTCCAGAACTGGACACAGTATTCCAGATGGGGTCTCACCAACTGTCTGTACAGAGGGATAACAACTTCCTGTTTTCTGCTGCTGATGCCTCTCCCTATACATCCCAGTATACCCCAATCATCATCATCATTATCACCATCAAATGAAACTGGTAAATCACAACTTTTTATAGGGGGGGTGGTTAATGCAAACAGATCCAGACACAGGCACCTTTAATTTCTTTTTCTCTGGTTCCCAACTGGGGTCAATTACATCATCATCATATTTATCAACATCACCCACATCCACATCTTCTGCTTGGATGCTGGCATGTGGACTGCATGTTGCAACCACAGCAACATCATCATCATCATCAGATTCAGCATCATCAACACCACCATCACCCGATATTTTTTCACCACACTGTGAATCACTGCATGGCAAATGCGTGACCTGAATCACGATGGAAGAAACATGACATTGTATGCTATCGTTGACATGATGATCAGAATCCTCATGTTCAGTTACTGGGATGTTACTGGGGTGTATGACATCATCTACACTGTCACCCACTGGCACTGCTTCACACTCCACTATATTTTTGGACATGGTAAACTGGTCAGAAGTGAAACTTGAGGCAGCAATACTCATACCACCACCAGCAACTGCACTAACACCACCAGCTGGGACAACATAATCTACTCCAACTATGAGTGAAGCTACCGATTGTACTGTAAAAAAACATTGAAGGAGAAATACCTTTCCTCACATCAGCAATGCACTTCTGCTTATTACCACGCCCACAGACAATCTTACCACTGGCAGCAGTGCTATGGCGAGAAACGGCTTTGCTTGCATGTCTCTTTGTGGGCATTTTGGGGGATCAACAAGAATATTTGAAACCAATTTTGATTTTGGAATGTTCACTCTGGGTGGGGCCAGGGTGAGGGGGGACACTGGATGTGAAGCCAAAAAAAAACAACTGTGGCTTCAACAAGAGATACAGATGCAGTCACAACAAGTTCAACAACACCTTAACTAACCAATGGTGCTCAAGTCACAAACAATCCAATCTGTAAAAGAATACCTTTCACCAGTGGGGGGGAAGAGTGGGGAACACTGACTGCAGATTACGACAGTGCAAAACCAAGAAAAGATACCACAATGGCAGTACAAAATCATGCAGGTGCAGTGGATAGCAGGTTCACACTGCTGTGCCTGCAATTACACTGTTGCACAACAAAAGATGTATTATTTGATGTCACGCACCGCACACATACACACACACACACAATTTGTCTGAAAGTAATGCGTAGCAAATTGAAAACTTCATTAATATACTACATATTTTAAACAACCTGAAATTATGCACTGCTGCACCAGATCCACAACACACAACCAGCAAAAAAATGTCAACAATTACTGAAAATATTACTGTGTGTACATTCACACAGTCAGTTATACAAGAAAAATACAACCAAAAAATAAAGAACTCCCTCTTTCTCCAACTTAAATCTGCCTACACCACAGATATGCCCCTTTCCCAAAGCACACTTCTACTGTCTCTCAGTACACAGACTGAATGTTGTACATTAACATTCAAAATCCACACACAAACAATAAACACTCGATGATATGAGCACAGGAGGGTTTCCCACAATTGATGGACTAAAGCTTGAGCAAAAAAAATTACTCAAAAAGGATTTTTTAACAGCTTTTAGAAGGTTTGAATCACATAGAGCTCTCACAGCAGACTGTCT
Source organism: Neoceratodus forsteri (assembly GCA_016271365.2). Classification (NCBI taxonomy): domain Eukaryota; kingdom Metazoa; phylum Chordata; order Ceratodontiformes; family Ceratodontidae; genus Neoceratodus; species Neoceratodus forsteri. Next base: position 1,170,043,520 of record CM057455.1, on the reverse strand, counting down.
CCTGCAGCTTCCTACACACACTACCCCAAACTGAGGCTGTGCAGAACACTCTAGAGCCCATGTGACCTGAAATCCCATGAATCACTGCAAAATTCACCTTTGGAGCTTAAAAACAAGGTGAAGTGAGGCAAAGTACATTGCTTTCAATGTATTTCACCTAAAGAATTAGTGGAGTAAGGTTTAGGAAGGTGGAATAACGTGAAGTCATTGTTTTCAATGGACTTCGCGTTACCCATTATAACATGAAGTACTCCGCTTCTCATTGCTGAGCACTCCACAAATTCGCTTTCACTTCACGATTCAATTCGCGGAGTGAATAGCGGCCACTTCACCCACCACTACTTGGTACCCTATATTGATACTTTGGTTGCTTGGTACCACCCTACATTACATTGCACACTGCTGCCCTTGAAGCTTTATTTATTTATTGAAATGTTTCACCAGGAAGGCACACTGAACAAGTTGCTCATCTCCCAGTGTGACCTTGGGGGGCCCAGGGAGGGGACCAATGAGGGATTAACAGTTACAGATACAGAGAAGAGATACAATAAAGAGCATTTGCTGTAAGGTCTGTGCTTTTGGTTGTTGTTCCATGCTGCTCACAGCAGTTTGTAGTAGCTCTTATAGAATGCTGTAGCCATTGTTTTGTATTTGTAAAGTGCAGCAACAGGCCAGGGATATACAGAATCGCCAAAGTAGAAATGCTGCCATTTTGTTTTTCTCCTTTCTTGTACCCCCTCCCCACTGTACACTCTGATTTTAGATAGTGGGACCCTGCTGCTTGGCAAATCTCCCATTAAAAATGGAGTGCACAGCAGGGGGGAAGGGGACAAGCTCAGGGAGATACAGTGCAATGGCAGCATTTCCAGGGGTCAAAATTGGCACCATCCCACTAGCCAAATTCTGGTAGATAGAATATTGGACTAGTAAAATGTTCATTTACGTAGCCCTGTGGGCTTGTAGTGGAGAAGGCAATACTTCAATTTGTACACCAACTGGCTGGGCCAGTTAAAAAATCTTTGGGGCCAGTGGATTTTCCCAGTCACTAGCCCTGCTGGCTAGTGGCTGTAGAACTTAATTTCATCCCCTGCATTTCTAAGGTTACCTGAGCTGCTGAGCATCTAGACAGATTAGGGTATATCTCTCAACTGTCCCTGATTTTGCCTCAGAATCTTACTCTATCCCTCCTAAAACGTGTTTCCATAAACAGTGGGAGTTGTAAGTACAAAATAATATCAGACATTAAAATTAGAATTGTTCTTCCTTAGAAATGCATTTTACACCAAGCTCCTTATTCTACTGGCTTCCTGAGTGGATATCACCAATTATGAAGGTGTTTCCCTGATTTTGGTCCTTTGTTCCTGATTTTTTTTTAAAGTTTTGTCCCTGGTTAATGAAGCAGGAGGTTGAGAGGTATGGTTTACATTCTGATTCTCCAAGTGAAAGTAGAAATGCTGCCAGCCACTGTATTGTATTTCTCCTCCCTTGTCCCCTTCCCACTGCTCTGCACTGCTTTTTATTTGTAAAAAATAAAGTAATACTTTGAGATTTGCCAAGCTTTAGCAACAGCAGGGTTCTTCTGTCTAGAAGTAATGTATTATGCTGCCACATTGTATTGTATTTCTCTCCCTCTCCTTGTACCCTTCTCTGCTGTGCACTCTGTTTATTTTGTAAAAATAAACTGATATTTTGGGAGATTTGCCAAGCAAAGTTTCCCACCAGCATGGCCCCTCTGTCTAGATGCTCAGGTGAGAGTAGAAATGCTGGCAGCCATTGCTGTATTTCTCCTCCCTTGTTCTTCTCTGTGCTGAGCGCTCTGGTTTATTTGTTAAAATCTGCTAATTTGGGAGATTTGCCAAGCTTTCCTACCAGCAGGGTCCCTCTATCTAGGTGCTCAGGTGAAATAATTATTTTCCACTTTCACCTGAGCACCTAGATAGAGGGACTGGGTAAGAGGTGAGCTGGATAAGAGTCATTCAGTGGATGTTCTTTACTTGGACTACAGCAAGGCCTTTGATTCAGTGCCTCATGGGTGGCTTGGGGGAAGCTAACTGGTGTAGGGGTAGGGGCAAAAATGACTGACTGGATTACAAGCTGGCTGAATGGGAGGCTGCAGCAGGTGGTGGTGGGAGGGGAGCTCTCAACTCCAAGGCCAGTGATTAGCAGGGTGCCACAGGTCTCTGTGCTGGGGCCAGTATTATTTGGGCTCTTCATATCAGACATTGCACATGGGGTGGTGAGCAAGGCAAGTCTGTTTGCAGACAACACCAAAATGAGAGCAGTAGTGGATGGAGGGGAGGGGATGGAAGCAGCTGCAGGGGGACCTAAGTGAGCTAGAGAAGTGGTCAGAAGTGGCACTTGGGGTTCAATGCAAAGAGGTGTAAGGTTATGCACTTCTGGGCAAAGAACCCAAGGTGCGAATACTGGCTGGGGGGGTTAAGCTGGGGATCACTGAGGAGAAGTACTTAGGGGTAATGGTAGCAGGGACCATGAACAACACTGCCCAGTGCTGGAGATTGGCTACAAAAGTGAACATAATGCTGGGGTGCATAGCAAGGAGTTTTCTGTCCAAGAGAAGAGGTGATCTTGCCCCTCTATAATAATAATAATCTTTATTTATAGTGCGCCCTTTCAAAAATCAAGGCGCAGTACATTTAAAATATCATCAACAATAAAATATAAAATCAATAAAATCAATAATATCAATCCATGTCTGCATGATCCCCATATGCCTTCTTCCATAGAAAAGACTTCAAAGCTTGTTTAAACCCCCCCCCACAGTCATTCACTCTCTAATCCAACGAGGTAGAGAATTCAAGAGGGTTGGCTCCACAAACATAAAAGCTCGGGCACCAGAAGATTTTAAAGCTACCCTCGGAATCTGTAGCAACCACTCATTGGCTGAGCGGAGTGGTCGCTTCAGGAGGTAAGGAACCAGAAGCTCTTTCCGGTAGTCTGGGCCAAACTGTGTAGGGCTTTGTATGTCAGTAAACTGACTTTAAAGGTGATCCACCACTGAACCGGCAGCCAGTGCAGATCCTATAGCGCTGGTGTAATGTGGGAAGAATGAGGAATCCCCATTAACAACCAGGCTGCTGAGTTCTGCACCAGCTACAAGTGGCGGGTATCAACCCCTGGAAGCCCAAAGTAAAGGGAATTGCAATAATCCAAATGCGAGGTCACAAAGGCATGGATCAGTGTAGGCAAGTCCCCAGATGAAACAAGGTGATTGATCCTAGCGATGTTCCTCAGATGGTAAAAGGATAACTTAATGACAGCTGACACCAGAACACGTAGTGTCAGCCGATCGTCAAGAATCACCCCTAGGTTGTGCACCTGTTCAGAGATAGGGAGCTCAACATCCCCCAGGAATAAACCTGTGGGATGATTTGCTCCCCACCCCCCATCCGGCGACCAGGATCCATGACCATCACCTCCATCTTCCCAGAATTCAACTTCAGCCAGCTGGACCTCATCCAACTTTGGATCTCACCAAGGCAGTTGTTAAACACCGAGAGTGCTCCATTCTGGTCTGGTGCAAAAGACAGATAGAGCTGGGTATCATCAGCATAACAATGAAACTCCAGCCCATATCATCTTACAATGTCTCTGAGGGGAAGCATGTACACCGCAAACAACATGGGAGACAGCACAGAGCCCTGAGGCACCCCACAAGACAGAGAGGTAGGATCAGAGGAAAATACCCTCGACACCACCCTCTGAGTTCTACCAGTGAGGAAAGAAGTGAACCATTTGTGAACCAAACCTGAAAGCCCACAGATGCATCTCAGGTGCTCAAGCAACACCCCATGGTCTACGGTGTCAAATGCTGCTGACAGATCCAACAGGACCAAAATGGACCATTTTTTCTGGTCTCTCGCCATCAGGAGATCATTGAGCACCCAATCCAGTGCAGTCTCGGTGCTGTGCCTCTTTCAAAAATCCAATTGAAGAGGGTTGTAAATGTTATGGATGGTCAAATGGTTGTCCAACTGGGCAGCCACTACTTTCTCAATTGCCTTCCCCATGAAGGGAAGGTTCAAGATAGGCCTATAGTTAGTGAGGTAGTCTGGGTCCAAAGAAGTCTTCTTCAACACTGGTGTCACCACTGCCTCTTTCAGGGAGCGGGGGTATTCACCAGAGTCTAAGGAGCACCAGACTATCCTTGCCAGAACCGGGATGATAACCTCCCCACAGCCCATAATCAGGGCTGTAGGACCCAGGTCTAAACTACAACATGCAGTGCGCATACCCTGGACAGTCCTCATAACATCCTTGATTTCTGGCCTTTCAAAGGAACTCCAGGAAAACAGAGGGATTGCGACCAGGGGCTGGTCTACGGCAACTCCCATAGAGAGTGCTGGGCGGGTCTCCGCCCTGATGTCGTCCACCTTATCTGAAAAGAACCGAGCAAGCTCCTCACACTGCAATGTGAAAGGCTCATGAACCTGTAGACAGGCTGGGTTGCACGCCTGTCTACATTTCGAAAGAGCTGGGCCGGTCGGTTCTGAGCAGCAGCAATTTCCCTGGACAGGAATACTGCCTTCTTACGAGTAATTGCTGACTGATAGAGTTGATAATGCTCTAGGAGTCTAAGATGGTCAGCATCTAAGCCAGATTTCCACCAGCACCTCTCTAACCTGCATCCTAGTCGCCGCAACTCCCTCAAGTCCCCATCAAACCATGGTGACTGAGGGCGAAGGGAGAGAGGGTGCACACGGATTGGAGCAATGGAATCCAGTGCAGAGGTAATGGCGTTGTTATAAGCCAGAACCAGAACCTCAGGATCCAAGCTCATCACAGGAAATTCTGATAGATCAAGCATCGCAGTTAGACCATCGGGAGTCACATCCCGTAAAGGGCGGTACTTGACCATCTCCATAGGGGTTGGCCTACGCAGAGAGGTGCAAAAATTGAATCTCACAGTGTAATGGTCAGACCATCTGACAGGTTCCACCCCCACGTCGGAGGCTTCCATCCCCAGGAGAAAGACCAGGTCAAGGGAATGGCCATGTTTATGAGTGGCAGAGGTAACCACCTGTGAGAGGCCCAATGAGTTCATCAATTGGAGGAAGCGCTGTCCAAATTGTGAGAGTTCATCATCAATCCAGGCATTAAAGTCACCCAGCACCATCAACCTGGGTGACTCAAACACCTGGTCGATAATGAAGTCTGCCACTTCCTTAAGGAATAGCTTTTTGTCTCCGGGTGGATGATAGACGAGAGCCATCCTATGACCCCACCTGCCACTATGACATATTCGAATGATCTGGTCTCCTCAACTGGGACATGAGTGAGATCCAATTCGGTCTTGAAACAGACCACAACCCCCCCAACCCTGCGATCCAATCTTGGGTGGTGTATCACCGAATACCCAGCTGGAACTGCTGCCTCGAGTACGGGGCTAGCATTACCATCCAGCCAGGTTTCGGTGATGCAAGCCAGGTCTGCTGTACTCACCAACTCTGCAACAATAGCAGTCTTGTTCACAATGGACCTGGTATTGCATAACACTACCTGAGTTGGACAGAACTCCTAGGATGCCCCAGCCACCTACCCACCATTTATAGTGGTGGTGCCTTTGGGTATGGAGACCAGACAGGAAGGCCCATGTTCTGCACTCCATTTTGCCCCAGGGTGTCTTCTAGGCTTAACCACCCCAATGTCAGCACCCCCCTCATCCATCCTCCACTGTTCATACCATCTGCCCCTCCCCAACCTCCTGCGGGCAATTCCCAAAGCCCGGCAGCATTGATAGATGGAGAAAAGCAATTTTGGGGAGAAAAAGGGGCGGAGGGCATGAAGAGAGAAGGATGAATAGCGCATGACCTGGGGGGTTGGATAGCGATATATATCACAATCCTCTAACATGCAACAAGAACAATAAACTTCTACTCTCACAGTAGTGGTTAATAAAAGTCAAATCCCAATCCAAAGAATTGAAATAACTCAAACAAAAACTAAACAAAAAATAAATAAACCAAAAATCAATAAAACCAAATCTAATTAACTCAAATTAATCGCCATTCATCATTTGAACCTGCTTTCACGAAGACAAAAGAAACAAAAATTATAAATGAAAAATAGAAACAGGGGTATCTCCTCACACCAGGTATTCCTATTTCAAAAACCAAAATAAATAAAATCACAGTTTAAAATAAAGAAAATCAAAACAAATAAAAAAATTAAAATATCCCTCCAAAAAATAATAGTCAAAACAGTATAAATTGGTCAGGCAAAACAAGTACTCCCACTACTTGCATGCTTAGCCCCCCCAAGCACTCTCACTGCATGGAATAGAAGAAATAAAATAAACTTTCCCATATAAACTAAATAAATAATATAAATTTGTGGGCAGTCGGGGACTCTCACTCCCCAAATGCTCTCAGAGACCGAGCACTTTCACTGCATGGAAAAGATAAGAAATTTTTGTCCCAGAAAGTAGGTTCCAGTTAGAAAGAACGACTCCAAATTCTTCATCCCCTCACCACTGTCATTTAAAATCCGAGTACTATTTTCTCAACAGCAGCATACAAAACTACCAGTCAAATATTTGAAACAGGGGCTCAATCACAACATCTCCGAAGAGCCACTCAAAATTAAGTCTAAAAAGTCACCAGTTCTTATCCTCTTTTCTCTGGACCAGCAGATTAGAAAAATCCAAGGTTCAGGATATCATATCACACCGTCCAGGCAGATACTGCCGTCCACTGTACCATAAAACGGGACTGGGCCTAACGACAGTCCGAATCCCCCAAGGAGTGTTCAGGCCGTAATCCAAATCCCTCTCAGAGCCTGGCAACTTGCTTCTCAACCCAATTCACTATGGATCCTGGAGGGACTAAAATTTCCCCAAAACCATGACAGCCAAGGGCAAAATGAACCCCTGAGGTCCGCACCGGTTTGGGAACCCCCAACACTATCACTCCCCAGGGTCAGGGCCCCAAATCTGGAGTGGCCTAATGACCACCCAGAATTGCAAGCCCCCAGGGCAGACAGAGACAATACCCTCTGGTAAGCCTCCATTTAACCCCTTCACCCACAGGGAGCGTAGATAGGGCGCACCTCCCCGCAGCAGCCTCGGGTCTTGTCCCAGCTCCGTTCTTCACTTCTGGACCGAGACCCAACACTTTCTCCGTGGTCTGCCACTACAAGAGACAGACACCAGTCTTTAGCCCGATAACCTCCTCTATCCAGATCAGGCACCACGAAAAGGGGAAACAACACCAATCACCGGGTTGAAAATGCCCAGTCAGTCCCCAGGAATCCTCCTCCAACACGGACCCGGAAAAAACCTCAGGCGATCTCCAGGTGTCCCAACTAAGACCACAAAGTCTTTAACAAATCCATGATCACACAGGGTTTAAGAAAAATAGCATTGTACTTCGTACTGCCGCATACTCGGGTTCGGGGAAAAACAAACTTACGGAGACGGCCACATACAGCAGAGAGGGGAATATATCCAAATTCAGGTCCCGGACACAAAACTATAAAGCAAAAAACCAAAAATGGACTTTAAACAACAAACTTAAAATGAATTAAAAACGAAATAACACAACAGTAAAAACAGCTACTGCGAGACGAACTCAAAGCAAATCAACACCGGTTGCCATCTTGGAATCTCCCTCCAGTTGCCTGATCCAGTACCAGTACAGGTCGCTGGTAAGGCTGCACTTGGAGTTATGTGCAGTTTTGGAGGCCATACCTGAAGCATGATATCAGGCTACTGGAAGGGGTGTAGAGGAGGACAACGAAGATGATATGTGGACTGGAGGGGAGAAACAATGAGAGCAGGCTGGGAGACCTGAATATGTGCACTCTGGAGGATAGAAGGGACGGGGGGACATGATAGAGACATTCAAATATCCGATGGAAATCAGTAAGGATGGGGCAGATGGGGTCTTTAAGCTAAGGAGGGAGAGGGACACTAGGGGGCATGGGCTAAGAATAGAGGGGGGAAGATTTAGGAGGGAAATGAGGTGACACTATTCCACGGAGAGGGTGGTAGCAAAATGGAATACACTACCAGAATGGGTGCTATCATGTAAATCTGAACAGCTTTAAAAGGGCATGGGACAGGGAACAGGGGAGAGTGAGGGTGGAGGAGCTGGGGGGCAGCAGTGGGATGACAAAGGGGAGGGGGTGGTGAAGCTGCAAACTAGGGGTGCTACCTGCACACTCAAGCAGACTTAGGAGGTCTGTTTCTGCTGGCACATGCCTATATTTGCATGTTCATACCATGCTGGTGGGAAAGCTTGACAAATCTCCCAAAGTATCAGTTTATTTCAAAAAAATAATACAACAGAGTGCACAGCAGGGGGAAGGGGACCTGGGATGGGAAATACAGTACAATGACTGTCAACATTTTTTACCTGAGCATCTAGACAGACAATCTTTCCTTTCTTTATGTAGGTTTTTTCTTCTCCTAGAGCCCTGGCAGGTGGCTATGGCCCTCCTTAGGAGGGACGCTCTCCAGTCCCACTGGTCCCCAGAAATTCCCCCACAGCTTACCCCCCACCCACCCACAGTGGGGCCAGGAAGGAGGTTCCTGAACCTGGGTCGCTGGCATGAGGTGTAGTGACCAACGCCCCAACCTCCAGCGTCACCAGACTGGTGTCACAAATCTTTCCTGCTGTTGGGAAAGATACCTTGGGAGATTTACCAAGCTTTCACCCCAGCAGGGTCCCTCTGTCTAGATGCTTAGGTGACAGTAAAAATGCATTATTTTGCCAGCCATTGCATTGTATTTCTGCTCCCTTGTCCCCTTCCCCCTGCTGAGCATTCTAACTGAAAGAGGGATCATGCTGGTGGGAAAGATAAATGATCAGAGTGCTCAGCAGGGGGAAGGGGACAAAGGAGGAGAAATACAATACAATGGCTGGCAAAATAATGCATTTTTACTGTGGAGTGGAGTGGGATATACTTGTGTTGTATGTATGCCATTTTGTTTACCCTAGCTAGCTATTTTATGTGAAATGACTTAATTAGAGGAATGGCTCATAGAAATGGGCAGCAGATATGGTCCCATGCAGTCTTTCTTTTTGCAGTCTACCATTTTTCCCTGCCTACAAAAGCCACAGTTGCAGATCCAACTTTATCTCCAACTTGTCCTCCTCTTTTGAACTGCTAGTGTTCCCCTGTGTCTGTCACTGCAGTTTTGAATTTCCCCACTGACTTTGCCCCTGCTTCCTCTGTTGACAAGCTGGTCCATGCCTCCACTACCCTTTCTGTCAAGTACTTCTTCATGTTGTCTGCCTTTTGTCTACCCCCTTCCAGTCTCCAGTCATGCCCCCTTGTTTGTTCTAGAACATTTCTTCCTCTGAAAGATGCTTCCCTCCTGTGCCTTATTTATTCTCTTTAGGTACTTGATGCCATCCATCTTCTCTCCTCTTCTCCATGGTATACATATGAAGTTCTAACTTCCTCCAGTATCTCCTATGACCTTTGTAGTCCCTGTATAATTTTTGTGGCCCATCTTCAAACAGCCTTTGTCTTGTCCATGTCCTTTCAGAGATGTGGCTGCCAGAACTGGACACACTACTTCAAATGAGGCCATCATGCTTCAATGTTCTTAGAAGACACACCCCCACGGCATGTGTTGTGACTACTATGCAAGATGAGCATGGGAGCATGCCCATTGACTATAATGGGGACAGTTTTTTAATTTAAATGCCAATTTTGACAAAGGAATGCTGCTGCATCATTAACAAGGACCTTGTCAGTCAAGCGAACCAGCAGTGGCATTCCTTTGTCAAAATCGGCAAGCAAATGTATTAAAAGCTGCCCAGTCATAGTAGGTGGAGCACACCCCCATGCTCATCTTGCATTGTAGTCACAACACATGCCTGTATGTGGTTGCATCTCCTAAGGAAGTGTGCTCATTTATGAGCAGCCTTAATTCTTTGAGGCCCCAAGATGCCTGTAGGTCTTTACAGAAAAGATAGTCATGAGGTCTTTACAGAAAAGATATTTGTGAGGTATTTAATGCCTCCAGACATCCTCAGTTTGTGGCCTCTGAGGACGCCACTGCTTAAAACTTATATATATCACAAACCAAAGTGAGTATTTGACTGCATAGCACCATGGGAAAGGTAATTTTGTGCTGCACAGGTTTGCTACTCATTCATTGTGTGTAGCACTTATGGTTCATTATGGTAGTTGCATTTGTTTGTGGCATGCTGATCACGGCTTGATTTTGCTCAGAAAGCAAGTTCCAGGTTGCACTAAGCTCCTAAGGCCTCAGTGAGTTAATGCAGTAAAAATTGTTAAACTTTGGGGACCATTATAGTTGGCCTCTGGTAAGCTGCATGTACAGCATGTTTGGGGCTGGAGAGAATTTAATCAACACCTGTTCTAGCTGTTTAACCATATGGTCTGCCTGTAGTGCTTGTTGACTGTCCAGCTGAGAGGCTGTGCTTTGCTTCATCTCTCAAAGTTCTGCATGTGTGAAATGTTTCATGCTGAAGCATGGGGCCAGATGGAATGTCATGGAAACTGATGTTTTCACCTTGAGGTTGGTCGTAGCGTGGGTTGCCTTTCGGAGGTTTGTGCAGTATGACTTTGGTTATGTAAAGGTGCATGTGAAAGAGTTCCTACTTGCTCTATGGCTTCACCTTCTCATTCCTATCTCTAGGGTTCCCCTTTTCCTGTCCCATGAATTTTTTAACTTCCCCACTGTTTTCCACCATCATCTCCACTGGGAGTATATTCCATGCATCCACCACCCATTCAGTGAAGTAAAGCTTCTTCATGCTACCTCTTAAGTCTATATTTTCCAATCTCATATTATGCCCCTTGTTCCTCAGTATCTCCTTTTCTGAAAGATGCTACCCTCCAGTACCTTGTTTATTCCTTTGAGATATTTGAAGACTTTCCATCCAATAATTGTGTGTGTGTGTGTGTGTGTGTCTCCCATGCTCATTCAGGGTATACATATTGAGGTCTAGCACTCTCCTCATATAGGACTTTGGTGCAGGCACTGTACCATCTCTGTCCACTGTGCCATATATTTGCCATAAATTTGCTGGAAAAAAAAGGGTTCGCAGGCTACTGCTACACAGTTTTGGAAATGGTTAGCATTACCTCTTGTTTTGCATAATGTTTTTGCTAAGCTATACCAGCTATCTAAAACCCAGTTTCAACTGTCTTAATTTTTCATGGAAAACAGGTTCAAAATCCTGCACAATGCTGCTCCTATTATGGAGCCATGTTGGTATCTGCAAGTCTTCGGTTATCTGGGGTGAGGGTCTCTCTCATGTATAGAGAAAGGAAATCTATTTAGTGGTACTGGTCAACCTCTCATTTTGTTGCATGATTGTCTGTGCCATGAAATTCAACTCCAGTGTACTGTAATTGGCAGGTAAAAGCAGCAGGAGCAGAGTGGACATTGTGGTAACTGACGGAGACTGAGCTTGGTGCAGCACAGCATCACTGACAGTGTGGCTTGACCAGAGGAACTGAACTAGCAAAGGTAAAGCTGGTTGAATTTTTGGTTCAGTTGTTTGTCGTTTCTGGTTCAGTTGTCTGTCGCTGTGCATTTGTTTGTCGTGTTTTTTGCACAGTTGTTGTTGCTTTTAAGATCTAACAGTAGTAAGCATCACGAGAAAATATTGGACCTGTGTGTCTGGAGAATCACCTTATTGTGTGGTGCACATCAAAAAGTCTTAACTATGTCTATGTCTGAGCTGAGCAAAGCCAAATCCGGTGAACAGAAAAGGAAACTGGCTAACTTGTCTGTGCTGTTAGCAGCATCAAATGATCTGAAACAATGCAAGCTATCACTGTTTACAGGCATACAAAACAAAGTGACTACCCCACAGAACAAAACTACTTCTCAGGACGCAGCTGTAATAGAAGATGGACAAACTGTAGCTCAGTGTGTGACCAGCTGCACTGCAAGTCAGAACCTAAATATGCCACAAACACAGCCAGTGGACTCTGCAAGGGGAACAGTTGTGCAACTTGATGCTGCAAAGACTAAAATCATGATTTCCAATGCTCAAAAAGGATCCCATAAAGTGATTTGAATGTGAAGTATACAACTGCATCATGGATCAAGTCAGGATGAGCTTACGTGATCAGTCTGATAACAACAAGCAATTGATTCTGGAGAGCAGCTGCATGGACCCACATCACTTTAAAAGTATAATTCAAGATGGCATACCAGATGAAAGTCTGCAGAAAGTGGCATTGTTGGCAGAAGTAAACCACAGCAAACTTAAACTGGAGTTGCTGGCTTTTGCTAAAATATTCCGATGACTGCAAAGATCGCTGCCTGAAGAATACAGTGAAGATGTGTTAATGGAGGATATTGACTTTCATGACTCTGAAGACTCTGAAGACACTTGTGAAGGTGAAACTAGTGACCAGAATGAGCAATGAGAAAGAAGAGTTGATTTGCAAGACAAATGCAAATCCTGCAAAGAATGCCTAATGTGCTGTTATACAATTTTGGCACAATACAACATGCACTCATCTGCATTTTCAGCCGTGTTCATTATCTACGAGTACCTGTTGACTTTATTATTTACCCAAGTGTCCTGCCAGAGAGCTTTCAGCAAGCTAAAGTTAATAAAGACTAGACTGCGTTTATTGCTGGGACAAGAGAAACTAGAGGCATTCATGATTATGGCGATTGAGAGAGACCTTCTTGATGGAGTGCGCACAGAAGATGTCATCCAGAAACTAATTCAGTGATCTGAAGTGTACAAAAAGAGTACTGTCAGTTTGACACTGAAAGGCTACTGTCAAGCTAAAGGGCCAAACCTGGATGCTGGGGGTATGCACCTGGGTCTATAAAGGTCCAGTCAAGAGGTTGCTGAGAGATCCATAAAGGTTCAGTCCAGTCAAGCGGTCCATAAAGGTTCACCTGAATGCTGGGGGTTTGCACCTGGATCCATAAAGGTCCAGTCAAAAGGTCATCGAGAGATTCATAAAGGTTCAGTCCAGTCAAGTGGTCCATAAATGTTCACCAGGATGGTGGGGGTATGCACCTGGGTCCATAAAGGTCCAGTCAAGAGGTTGTTGAGAGATCCATAAAGGTTCAGTCCAGTCAAGTGGTCCATAAATGTTCATCTGGATGCTGGGAGTATGCACCTGGGTCCATATTGGTCCAGTCAAGAGGTCATTAAGAGATCCATAAAGGTCAGTCCAGTCAAGTGGTCCATAAAGGTTCACCTGGATGCTGGGGGTATGCACCTGGGTCTATAAAGGTCCAGTCAAGAGGTCATCGAGAGATACATAAAGGTTCAGTCCAGTCAAGTGGTCCAAAAAGGTACACCTGGATGCTGGGGTACCTCGGTCCATAAAGAGTGGAATTGTACATTTTTGATTATTTACTTGTGAGACAATAAATAAAATTGTAATCACTGTGGATTTGTGTTTGTATGGAGGCCATATCATTCAATGTGCATGTTTTTCATACTGTGTGTATGTGTGTGTGTGTGTGTGTGTGTGTGTGTGTGTGTGTATAATATTATATACACACACACTGGGTTTTGTATTTGTATTAAGAACTGTTTTTCATACCTTGTAGGTGATGCAGATGAGACACAACACAAACACAGTTCAAATTTATTAGAAATTACACTCCAGACCCTATGTTGGCAGACTTTAATGAATCATGGATCAAATGACATAATGAAAAACATAAGACATTTTTATGGAAGAGCTTCTGTTTTGAGCTAGGGAAAGTGTAGGGACAGATTAGGATGGACCAGATTTGTGTAACAAAAGCTCTGAGTCAAAGATCCATTTTCAAGAATATCCAGGCAAACATCCTCTCTGAACACTTTCTTACCCTTGCTGGGCCTTTAACCAACCCTTAGACCCCCCAAACCAACCTCCTAGTTGCAACAACCACCATACCAACTGTATTGTCCTAGTTTCAACTCCTAAATTGAGCACCAGCTCCACCTCCCTTCGCTCTGTTACAATGCATTTTGAGTTTGCCAAATTTACAGTGATTGCATGGAAGTGTGTCCATTGTATTTGTGCTGCTCTCAACTTATGCCCTGTCCCTCACTGTAACATCACCACCTGACTGGCTGTATTTTGTATGTAACTGTGCCTTTCCTCTTCCCCTTTTTTACCCTGATTGCACCTGGAAATGAGCCTGTACTCTGTGTGCCTTTTACTTACCAAATGACTAAACTCGTGTAACACAATACAGTGCAGTGTAATAATACAGTGTAAAATGTCAACACTTGCTGCATTAAAATCAATAAACATATAAAATACAACACATTGTTAAACAGCTTTTTTTTACAACTCTAGATGGCATTCAGTTTTTATTGATTCTGACATTTTTCGGTTAAATTGAGAAAATCATTTCTCCTTTGTAGCGACCATGAATCTCCCTCTACTCAGCAGCTGCTCTTTTCACACTTTCTTCACATTATTCTGTGACATCAATAACACCATTCTAACCAATTCAGATGCATAGCGTGAAGTGGCGTTGTTGATGCCATAGAATGTATGTCTTCCACACATGAAAAAAGACGCAGCTGAGAGTGGAACTATATGTATGTAGATTTGAGGGGTACCATGAATTTATGAAAACATTGTGAAAACCTATTGGAATACATAACTGGCATTGAAAGGAAAATAAAAGTTCAGTAAGCTATGCCACTACAACTTACTGGTGGACTTGCCCTTATTGGTTTTACTACAGCCTCCTTGGTGGAAACATTTTCACTGTTTATACAATAGGCCAATACCCCAATGTCTTCATAGATCAGCCTTGTCTCTGTTTTAAGGCAGAACATTGTGTTGTGCTTACATTTTAATTGGGGTTAACAATAGTACTGTAACATTGTGTTGGGGGCACATGGGCTGCTTTTTGCAAAATCGTGGCATAGCACACATTGCACTGCACTCTTTTCCTGTATACATCCTGTTATCTGTCACACACTGTTCAGAGAGGGAAAGTGTAGGGAAAGTGTAGGGCCTTAACCTCCAGAGGTGCCTTGCTGGGGCGTTGAGCTTAACCCTGGATTTTGTTTCAAAGGGGAACTCTCGGCTCACCTGCAGTTATCAAAGGCTGCTTGCTAGCAAAAAAATACAATGCTGGCAGATCACTTAACATTAATAAAACAATTATTGCTACATCAGCACCATGCTTTCCCACAGTATTGCTGCTGGGGTGGGGAGCCAAGTTCATGACTAGCAGCATTTCTGCAGGGTAGCTGAGAGTTAACCTGAAATCAATGGGACTAAAGCCTCCAAAATAGTCTATTAAGTTAAATTACCTTAACCAGTAATGGAGTAGTTTTCTTCCAAATGGAATACATGCTCATATCTTGTACTTGAAAGTTCAGGCTACAGCTCCATTTGTAAAATGTTGGGCTACAGTTTGTACCCTAGGGCATACTGTGGTTGGTACCAAGGGCCTCCTACCATGGTCAGCACCAAGACCCCCCTGGCCCCATTTCCAGGTGGTCCCTTTGCTTTCCAGTCCTACACTGCCATACTTTCTATTGAGAGTGATGGAACAGGGGTGCTCAGTTTCGCTACTCAGAAATCACACAGGAAGCAGTTCTAACTACTTGTTTGAGTCTGCTTTGGCTTGGACTGAAGCCATACGTTTTTCTCTTTCTACTTCTGCGTATTAACTGTCATAACTGTTTCATATTATTCATCTGCCACCAGGGCTGAAATACTCAAGTTATTTCTAAGATGCATATATATATCATTTGGTGTTTTTCATATTCTTCTACATTTACACAGAACTGATATTTGATTAGATATCTGCCTCGGACTGTGAAGCTAATAGTAGAATTATATTTTACTCTTGTGTACACTGTTTCATATTCCTCTACATCCTGGGGAATAGAGTTATTTCTAAGATGCATATTTACACCATTTGCTGTTCTGTTCTTCTTATGCAGTCACAAATAAATTATATTTGATTGCATGTCTTCCACATGTCTGCCTCAGACTGTGAAGTAATAGCAGTACTATATTTTACTTCTCTGTGCAGTGTTTCATATTCCTCTATATTCTGGGGAATACAGTTATTTCTAAGAAGCATATTTACACCATTTGGTGTTCTGTTCTTCTACAGTCACAAAGAAATGATATTTGATTATATGTCTTCCACACGTTTGTCTCAGACTGTAAAGCTATAGTATTACATGTACTTCTGTGTGCACTGTTTCATATTCCTCTACATCCTGGTGAATAGAGTTATTTCTAAGACGCATATTTACACCATCTGGTGTTCTTCTGAAGTCAACAAAAATTTATATTTGATTAGATGTCTTCCATATGTCTGTCTGGAACTTTGAAGCTAATACGCTATGTGGAATTATATTTAACTCTCTGTCCACTCTAGGGATTCCTGTGACCGTCTGTCCACCCACTCCCACACATACTCACTGTTCTGTCCTGATCCTGGGTTGTATATAGCCTCTAGGGGTTCCATCCTGTCACTGTTTATCCCACCAGTGGTCTGTCCCCATGGCACCGGGTGGTATATTCCCTCTAGCTAGGGGACTCTTGTCCAGTACCTGTCCCATCCCCACTTGACTGGTCTGCTGCCCTGAGTGGTGCATGCATGCACTTGTCTTTATGGGTCCATTCCTGTCCATTTCAGCCCCAAATGATCTGTCCTGGTGGTGCATTCCCTGGCTTGTAGGAGTTCCATCCTGTCCATCCACCCAGTGGTCTGCCCTGGGTGGTGTGTACCCTTACAGGTTCTATCCCACTGGTCTGCTTTGTATGATGTATGCCCTTTGGGGGTCCCTGTGTCAATTGCCCTCCCACTGGTCTGTATGGGAATAATATTATAAAGTTATTTGGAACATGCATTATTTGTAACATGCATAACATACATCATCGTTTGGTGTTCTACATTCCCACAGAATGGATATTTCATTAGATTTCTTCTACATACTTCTACTACTTCAAGCATGTCAAGAAAGTTTCCATTGTTTGGTGAACATATTAGCTAGGCATCTCCTCTTTTAGGCTTTTATACAGTACATACCTGCTGCTTGGAATGAAGCTAATTATATTAATGCACTTTTTAACCAAAAAATATGAAATGGTGCATAGTGCATACAAAAATAAACAAAACAGTGAGTGCATATATACAGAAGTAAAGTATAATGCTTCAGTTCAAGCAACCACGTAGAATAAATCTTTGGTATTTTTAATATTTCCAAGATGTATAATACATCATTCGGTGTTTCTACATTATCACAAATGATATGTTTCAAAAATAAAGAAGGATATTGTCAAAAGTGAGTTAATTTGTGAATTTATTGTCAGCATTCTGAATTGGATTGTTTATAATCCAAGGCATGTGACCTGTCAAGTCATGTGGCATAACACATAGCATTATTGTAAATGACATCCTGCTTGAGTACACTGGTCATTGCAGCCTTGCCAGCACGGCGCAATGGAAGATTGGGATGTTGGCATTTAGGGGCCTCCCGGGCCACAAAATATAACTTGGAGTAGGCCCCCACATCCGTTAGTCCAGTCCTGGATGGGCGGAGGAGAGGGGGAGGAGGAGAGAAGGGAGATTACAGTAGCAAAATGGAGGTTGGGCTATGGGAGAAGAGATCAGTTAAGAAGCCAGGGGAAACTGGAGAGAGAGTGAGAAATGGAAGTAAGGAGAGTGGGGGAAGTGGAGGGGGGTAAAGAAGGAGGGTGGGAGGAAGGAGATAGGAGGGAGGAGGGAGGAAGTAAAAGAAAGCAAGAGGGGGAGGAGAAATATGGAGAACCGTAACTTGATAAAGTGGCAGGGTCCAGGGGTGGAGATAGCCATGAGGGAATGGGTGAAGGAGGGGAGCTACACTGAGAGGGTTTAGTGGAGCAGAAAGAATGGAGCAAGGAGCAGGAGGAAGGAGCTATGCAGGGAGGGTGCTACAGAGAAGTAAAGGTTAAGGGGCCCTATAAAGGAGAGTTAACCCAAAATATGAAAAGCAAAAAATCGCTAACAGCACATTAGGCTTACATGCTGGAAGGCAGGTACTGTTGAGCTATAAAGAGAGTTAAGCACAAATATGATAATCATAAATCATTAATAGCACATTCACTAATAGCACATTAGGCATACATGCTGGTAGGCACCTATCACAAAACTAGTACCTAAACTAGGGCACACATGCCAAAAGTAGCATTCAGTTGCTGAGTACCTGGGGTTTGCCAGACATGGTGTTTTGCAGTCCTAGGAGTGATGAGGGGAGGGCTGAAGACAAGTGCGCTCACAACCTGGAGGCTGTGGGTGGCTGGGGAGGGAAGAAGGAAGAAGATTAGTAGACTCAGACCTAAAACAGGTACACCATAAGTGATGGCTGTAATGTGAGACCAAGGGGAGGGTATTAGATAAGCAAGACAGAGAGAGAGCTAGTGAGGGAAGGGACACAGAGTAAATACTGTCAGCACTCTGAATAGGCAAAGCAACTATTTAATTTCATTTCCTTTATTCATTTGTTGACCAGGTTAGTGCACTGATCCATGGACCATTTTCAGACATGACCCAGGCCACTGAGATGGCACAAGAATACAGAGATACAATACATCAAGGAACAAATACGTCAAAGACAACACAATGCAAACAAAATCTGGTTAGAACTGGTATGGCAGCTCAGAGCTGTGAGGCCAAGACTGAGTTAAAAAATACTAAGAGCTCAAGCCACGCCGAAGTCCACCATATGCAAGAAGGTCACCGTACCAGAACTGCACATGAACAGTTTGATTCAGTTGCCATCTTGGTCACAGCAGCCGTCACTTCCAGAATTGCAAAAGAAAAAGTATTGGTCCATGAAGGGGATGTGATTCTGCAGCTGGGGGAAGGGAAGGGCCGGTAGCAGAAAATGCAGTGGAACTGTGCTATATAACTGAGGAAGCACACAGGAGCACTGTCCAGTCATGGGCTCTTTAACAGGATGACAGCAATACATCTGCAGAGCTCCACCCATGCAGCTGTAAAAACAAAATCAAAATGACTTAAGTCAGCAAGTAGCAGGCAAACTTGAATTAAATACAGCAAGTAGCAGGCTAAATAAATTAAATACTGCAAGTAGCAGGTTAAGTGAATTAAATACAGCAAGTAGCAGGCTTAATTCATTAAAAAACGCAAACTGATTAAAGAGACACAACAATCAGGCTAAATACAAGCACAGTGTAATAAGCAAATACTGAGAATAAACTATCAGCTGTTGTTTGACTACTGCAGTGCACAGTTTAGCATAGGACAGAAGCCAGAGACCATCACACAGGTGGGCAGTTGCAAAGATGGCACTGCACCCTGAAATGAATGTTCAGTGGCTGAGTATCTGATGTTTGTTGGCTGTTGTGCTTTGCAGTCCTAGGAGTGGTGAGGGGAGAGCTGGAGACAAATGCCCTCAAGACCTGGAGTCCATGGGTGACTTGGGAGGGATGAAGGGAAGAAGATATACTGAACAAATACTTTTGTTAGCATTTCAATCAATCAATCAAAATCTTTATTTAACCAGGCAGACACCATTGAGCAAAGCTCATTTTCGAGGTGAACCTGGGACATACAAATAGGTGGATACAATTTTGGTAAAGAACAACAATACGAATATAGCTTCATGTACAGCAACTGGGCATAGGCAATACAGATGCAAATAAAAAGTGCAGATTAATGGCAAGGCAAGGCAAAGCAAATTTTAATTTTCTGGCGCCCAATCCCAGAGGCTCTGGGCACCATACAAACACACAAGAATTTAGAAAGCTATCTCACAATATAATAAATAATCACATGCCAGAATATGCAATGTCCTGGATGTAGATAGTCACCCTATTTACTTTAAAAAGGGTCTGAAAATCTGTGCTCTCAGCTGAACAGATAAAACTTAAGGCAGGCATTAAATACCTCCACAGAAGGGGCCTCCCTCACCAGTGGTAGAAGCAAATTCCACAGGATGGGGCCAGCAATACTAAAAGCTCTATCGCCGGCAGTTTTCAACCTCATCCTGGGAATTGCCAAGAGGCCCCTCGAGGAGGATCTTAGGGAGAGACCGAGGCAGTGGGTGTAACAAGGTCCACCAGGTACCAAGGGCCCAGTCCATGTAGGACCTTAAAGGTGAGCAAGCCCACCTTAAAAAGCACCCTCAATCGAACCGGCAGCCAGTGCAATTCCCGCAGCACAGGGGTGATATGACAGTATTTTGACTGTTCAGTCAACAGCCTGGCAGCTTCATGCAACATTATTATACAAACAAACAGTGTGTACAGCACAGGCAGAATTGCAGATACATACAGGCACACAGTAATTGCAGAGTAGGCGCAAGTATGGATGATCCATTTGGCTCACCCTGTGGAACATAGTAGTGAGATAAGTTCAATGCAGGGGAAGGGAGGGAGGTAGGAGGTAGGATGGAAAAATAGAAAAAAGGTTGAGGAGTCACAGGTAAGAGAATGTGAGGTGTAAACTATTAGGGGGAGTGATACTGTGAGGGCAGGGAGTGGCGATGGTAGGCATGGGGATGGCAATAAATGGAAACTAAGACCAGAGAGTGACTTAAGATCATGAGGAGGCAGAGTCAGAGGGCTAGGCAGGGAATTCTGTAAGGGATAGGTGTCCTTGGAGTCAGGGGGAGCAAACACAAGATTCTTTGCTATGGAGTGAATATAATTATTTGAAGGCTGCTAGGCTACTGGGGTGATCAATTAGCAGTTTTTTTTTTGTATCTGATTCCACAAAAGGGCAGCACATGACTAATAGATGCCCAGTCAAAGTGAGATCTGGCCTGGAAACCTTCAGCAAAATGTAAGAGGCACTTCTCAGGGCATACTTACTCAATGGACAGAATGGTAAACAGTCCAAGATATAGTCAGGTAGTTTGTTTAAGATGACTTTTTAGGTCCAGATAGCAGTGTTTCTCTGGCGTCTAAAGCTAAGGATCTGCTGCTTATCTGTTAGGTAGGAAAATGGGCAGACTGGGTGGGCCAAGTGGTCCTTATCTGCCGTCAAATTCTATGTTTCTATGTTTCTAAGGGATGACCAACCTACTGCAGTGTACAAGGAACAATGGTGGGTCGCGTCGGGAAGGCCTGTTATAAACCTTAGAGCTCTATGGTAGAGTGTATCAAGTTTGGATAGAGCACCTGCATGACCCTGGCTGTACAGGAAGTCAGCATAGTCTAATAAGGACAGAAAGGTGGTTCATACTAGCATCAATTTTGCATCTCTAGGGAGGAGATTCTTTATCCTGAAGAAGCAGCCAAGTCTCATTCTAAGTTTCTTTATCAGCTCTTCTATATGACCTAGGAAAGAGAGTCTAATATCCAACCAAACCCCAAAATATTTAAATTTTGACACATACTCCAGCTGTTCACCCAGAATAGTGGTAATTGAGGGGAGTTACCCAGCCATGGCCGGATTTGCTGAGTTGGAAAAGGGTGAAAAGAACATACCTTTTGTTTTCTTGGCATTTAGGAGCAACTTCTGGTTTAGGAGATGGAGCTGCAGCAGGTTGAAATCATCCTGGATTTCTGTGCATGCCATCTCAGGGGAAGGTCTGTTAGTGTAAAGCACTGTATCATCTGCAAAATGGTATATCTGGGCCTTTTTGATGGTGGCATCAATTCTATTAATGTAGATTGCAAAAAGCAGGGGACCCAGGATGGAGCCTTGATGTACACCCCTCTGAAGTGGTTTCGGCTGTGAAACTTCATCATCCACTTTTTATGTACTGTGAACAGCCTGAGAGATAGTTACCAAACCATCTATGAGAAAGAGCATCCAAACCAATAGTTTGGAGGGATAAGAGTTGCAGACTATGATCAACGGTATCAAAGACCTTACTTAAGTCCAGGAATACTGCCCAAATAAAGTTCTTATTGTCCAGTTCACGCTGCCAACCATTTGTTACCTTGGCCAGTGCAGAAATTGTGCTGTGTTATGCTCTGAACCCTGATTCTAGTGGGCTGAGAAGCTTTGACGATTCCAAATGGTTCCTAAGCTGGGTGTTCACAATTTTTTCCAACAACTTAGACAGGATAGGAAGAAGGGAAATCAGCCTGTAATTGTTGAGGTCACGGGGTCTCCCGACTTAAACAAAGGGATGACATGTGCCATTTTCCAGATGAGAGGAAGGTTGCCTTGCAAAAGGGATAAGTTAAACAGATGGGTATTAGGCGCAGCTAAGACCCAGTAGCCCACCTTTAAGAAATATGGGTCGATAAGGTCGGCACCTGTGCTTTTCCTGACATCCAGTTTTAGCAAAAGGTCTTCAACTTCTTTCAGGAAGTAGGTTGAAGTGAAAAAGTCAGGCTGGAGAAGGAGAGACCTTGATTATCAAAACCAAGTTGCGTTCGAAGGTTACTGGCTGGGGAGGTATCGAAGGCTAGTCCTGCAGTAGCAAAGTGATTATTGAAAGCATCAAGGATTGATGGTTTATCAGTGAGTGTGGTGGTTCCCATCAAAATTCTGGTAGGCAAGGAATTCCCGATGGAGTGGCCTTCTATATCCTTAATTACTCTCCAAAATTTGGAAGGGCAATTAGCCGATAGATCAAGTTGTAAGCAATAAAAGTTAGCCTTTGATTCTCCGACCTTCTTAGTACAAAGG
The DNA here is from genome assembly GCA_016271365.2 of Neoceratodus forsteri. Classification (NCBI taxonomy): domain Eukaryota; kingdom Metazoa; phylum Chordata; order Ceratodontiformes; family Ceratodontidae; genus Neoceratodus; species Neoceratodus forsteri. Next base: position 1,170,020,971 of record CM057455.1, on the reverse strand, counting down.
TTTCTCGCCCTCCTGAAAGAATCCCAATCATTCATGAGTTTAGTCTTACGGGCAATTTTCCAAAGCATATCCCTATTCCACAAGTCATCCTTCAGCTCCTCTGTAAACCACTGGCAAGATTTGTTTCTGACTCGGACTTTCACTAGAGGTGCATGCCTATTAAGGGCTCCTATCACAATTTCTTGGAAAATGTCATATGAAAAGGCCACTAATTTAGCTAGATAAAAGTTCTGCCATTGCGTGGAGTGGCCCAACTCAGAGATAAAAGCACAGGGATCAAAATTGAATTGACATCTTTTAGTTAAAAATTTGGAAGTTGGTGGTGGTGGTATGTGATTTGACCTTACACAAGTAATAAAATGGTGATCACTGATATCTGAGAAAAAGACACCAGTATGCGTGAAGAAATAAGGTTTGTTAACTAGGATAATATCCAGCAGAGTGCTGTTGGTAGGGCTGATCATGTTTGGGAGAGTAGTTTCATTGATAAGCTGGGTCCGTCCAAGTGAATCACAAAGTGTTTTCAGAAGAGTGGAGGCACTGGAAAACCAGTCTAAATTAAGGTCACCTAATAGTATTGACTCTAAGGACCTGTGACCCTAGACCTTACTTAAATGATCCAGAAGTTATAGCCCCACAGATGGGGGTCTATAGCAGCCTGACATGCAAAGTGAGATGCCAGTTGTGATCCCAACCTGAAGGGTAAGGCTCTCAAACTCATTTTGGATGGATGTAGAGTCAATAACAGAGACAGATAATTTTTCCTTAATATAAATAGCCACCCCACCACCTCTGGATTGTCTATCAGCTCAGAACAGAGAGTAGGCAGGAAAGTTTACTTCTAGGTTAGTTGTTGCCGGATGGAGCCACCTATTTACTATGGAGAAAGAAAGACCACTGCCAGATTGTGGGGTTAAGAGGGGAACAGCAGCATTGAGAGCAAGTGCTCAAGCAGCATGGACAAAATAATGATGAAAAGGGTGTTGAAAAAGCTTTCAGGTCTGGAAGTCTATAAATCTCAGGAACCTGTTGACTTACACCCCCGAGAATGCTTAAGGAGGCAGCAGAGGTGATAGCAAAACCACCTGCAGACATATTCAATGCTTCACTGGCAACTGTGGTCACCTCCAGGGACTGGAGAACAGTAGACATGGTCCTTCTACACAAGAGTAGAAGGAAGGTAAACACTACACCTCACACCACACTGGTGACCCGGGTTCAGGAATGAGCCCGGGCTGCTGGGGGTTGGCAGGGGAGAAAGAGAGAGGATCAAGCATCTGGAGGACTGCTCTCCTCTCTCAGAGAGGGATTGCTATCCCACTTGCTGATCATCCTCTAGTAATGACTGGAGGGGGATATGGTTTGGGATGCATGTTGTTGACATACAACATCGACGGGGAGGGGGAAGGGAGAAAAACTAAGGAGGAAAATGGAGCTGGCAGACTCCATGATGGACCCACCAGCACCCTGTCACAATGTCCAGAATCTGGATGTTGGTCTCCAAGGTGGGGGAAAGCTGGTGCTCTTCACCTTGGCCCTGACCCCGGGGGGCAACCCGTGGGGGATCACTGGGTTATTTGTGTGGGGGAAGGTGGGACCAGAGATCAAATTCCCTCTGAGGGACCAGAACTGCCTACCAGGCTCCCAGGAGGAACAAAAATCTGTATGGAAAAAAAAAGAATGGAAGGAAAGGTGAGCCAGGGAACTACAGACCAGTCAGCTAGATGTCTGTAGTGGAAAGATTATGAAGTCTCTCTAAGGAAGGAACTAGTACACCTCCTGAAGGGCTACATGACCCCAGACAACATAGGTTCATGAAGGGAAGGTCCTGCCAGATGAATCTGATCAACTTCTTTGACTATGCGACCAGGGCAGCCAGTAAGGGACAAGCAGCTGATATAGCATAACTGGATCTCAGTAAGGCCTTTGACTCAGTCCCACACAGGGGGATAGTCAAGAAGCTGAGGGACTTAGGAGTGGAGAAAAGATTGGTGACTTGGGTGGAGAACTGGCTGAGGTAAAAAAACACAGTGGGCAGGAGTTAATGAAGAGTTTTCAGAGGTAAGGAAAGTAGCAAGTGGAGTACCCCAGGGGTTGGTGCTGGGCATAGCCTTTTTCAATGTGCTTATTTGTGATATAGGAGAAGGCATTAAGGGTAAGATCTTCCTCTTCACAGATTACTCAAATATCTGAACAATGGTTAGGATACAGAGGAAGGGATTCATGAACTCAGGGAGGACATGTGAAAGTTGGAGGTCTGCTCCAAGTTCTGTCATCTGGACTTCAATGCTAAAATAATGTAAAGTGATGCACATTGGGAAAAGGAGTGCAGTATGAATTGGGGGATGGTGCTGAGAAATATCATGGAGGAAAAGTACCTATGGGAAATTATATCAGAGAGCCTAGAAAACAACAGTACACTGTAACAGAGTGGTGGGTAAAGCAGACGGGATGCTGGGATGCATAGGGAGAAGGATAAGCAACAAAATCCAGAAGATGATCCTCATCACACAAGTGACTGGTGTGACCACATTTGAAATACTGCACCAGGTACTAGAGTCCACACCTGAAGAAAGATTGCAACAAAATGGAGGCAGTATAGTGCAAGGCAATCAAGGTGGTCCATTGGCTAGGTGGCAAGGCTTATGAGGAGAGGCTGCAGGATGTGAAAATATATATCCTTAAGAAAAGGGAAGGACGGAAGGGGAGACATGACTGAAATGAAATACATTACTTACATTCATCTCATGAGTCACAAGCATTGTATCATGTTTATGCAAATGATTTGGGCTATGCATCATCACTGCCATTCCCAGAGAAACAAAATTCATAATAGTAACACATGTAGAGAATAATGCATTGGTAATCATATAAAATGAGGGTGTGTTTCCATTGGGGGTGTTGAGATGACATCATAAGAAACCTGGCAGCAAAGCTCAAGAGGTTTATGATGTCATCTCAGTCCCATGACACAAACATGAGCTGAGTTTGGCATGGCTGACCATGTTTTTATAATATATGGTTTCACTTAAAGTCAAAAGTGAAAATTTCAGTTTATATACAGTAGTAAGCAGGATTCATCCCCTCCCCCTTCCCCCTCCCACTTACTTGTCAATGCTACTAGTCAGTAACAATATTAAAGATAAATTATTATGCTGAGGGGTGTCTCAACAGAAGACTGCCATACAAAACAACTTTCTGTGACCTTTGAACTGTGCAAAACAACTTTGTATGTCTCAAACTGTGCATAGCAGATGTCTGTGACCTTTAAAATGTGCACAACTTCTGTCCATGCATGACAAATATTTTGAGTGTATGGAAGTACATGCACAGCAACACAACAATATATTAGATAACAGCAGTGAATGGTAGCAAATGTGGAACCAAAAGCAGAGTTAGGATTTCAACCAGGAACTGGGAGTTGCACATGAAAACTCTCTACCTTGCATTTTTCAGCCATGCAATGAAAGTGGCTGGAATGAGGGGAATGCTTTTGGAGCTGTGATAGATACTGAAGTGGTGTAACCCCAGACCCTTATCACAGGTTGGGCTGATACTAATTGCTTATAAGTAAACATAGTCACATCCTTCATGGAGTATGTCTGCTGAGCCTTGTTTAGTTATGTTATGTTATATAGAAACATAGAAACATTAAAACATAGAATCTGATGGCAGATAAGGACCACTTGGCAGATAATTTCCCTACTTAGTAGTAATACTGGTAGCCAATGCCACTACCTCAGAGGTTGCCAAGAAAGAGGAGAGGCTGGACCAGAGTGGGCTCAGGGAGGGAGAGGGTGGTGGAACAGAGTTGCATCCCTCCAGCTGTACCTCTCCACAATTCATTTACTCTTCTGGTGGATAGTGGTTCCTCTATGGAGGCACCTGCAGTGGAGACCAAGGAGGATGCTGGGAACCTTCACAAAGGAGACCCACAGGAGGGTGGCATGGGACCCCACAGGGGAAGGAAACAACTCCTGGTGGGGGACGCAATCATTAGGGGGGCAGAAATGGGGGAGGAAGGGGAGAAGAAAGTAAGGTGCCTTCCTGGCACCACGGCTTGGAGGGACAGGAAGCGAATCCTCAGGATCATGGGAAGAGCTGCACGAGGAAGGGAGCTGGATGTCATTGTCCACCTAGAAACAAATGACCTGGCTAGGAATGGGATCAGAGCAGTGCAAGAGGAGTTTGTAGAGTTGGGGGAGGGGCCTTAGACAAGTAGCACATACGGTAACCTTCTCGGATGTGCTGCCTGTCTATGGCAAGGGTGATGCTAGGGCACTCCTCACCAGGGAATTCAATGAGTGGTTGAAAAACTGGTGTGGTGCTCAGGGTTTTGGCTTCATTGGGGACTGGGGAGCCACCTGGAGGGATGTAGACCTATACTGGTGCGAAGGTCTGCATCTGTCCAGGGGGGAACCAGGATCCTAGGTGAGAGGTTTAAATGCTTCATTGGCAAGCATTTAAACTAACCAAAGGGGAGGCACTGAAAAGGAGCAGGGAAATCCCAGCCTCCCCCCAAAAAATATGGTAATTAGTGAGGTAAACACCAAGGTAGAGAAGTTATTAGGGAGCAGAACAGAGGTAAATGTAAAAAAAGGCAAAGGCAGTAAGGACAGGAATGGAGCTAAAAGGGGTAAGGCTATCAAAAAGTGGAGGGTGATGAGTACCAATGCCCGTAGTCTGTGTAACAAGCTCCCTGAACTAGTGGCCTTGATGGAAGAGGGTTGCCTGGATATTGTGGCAGTCACAGAAACATGGTACACAGAGCACCATGACTGGGATGTCAACATACCAGGATACACAATCTACAGGAGGGACAGGGAGGGTAAAAGAAGAGGAGGAGTAGCTCTCTATGTAAAGGAAGGGATGAACTAAAGAGTAAACAGGGAGCAGATGAGGCACTCTGGGTCACCCTGGAGACAGGAAATGGCACCACAATCCACATGGGGGTTGTATACAGACCCCCATCTCAGGGGGAGGGAATGGACAAGGAAATGATAGAAGGCTTCCTTAGAATGGCAGAAAAAGGGGAGTTATTGTTGATGGGGGACCTGAATATGCCAGATGTTAACTGGAGCACTTTGCTGCAGGCACATCCAAGAGCAGGGTCATTCTTGATGCCCTCAGGGGACATGCCTCAGACAGCTAGTATTGGAACCCACTCGGAGGGAGCAATCTTAGACCTGGTACTCTCAAATGGGGATGGAGAAAGAATCTAGATTTAGAAGTGGGTAGCCATCTGGGAACAAGCGACCACCAAACAGTGTGGTTCACGATAAACACAGCCATACAATCAGGCCATACAAAGCAAGAGTACTAGACTTTAGGAGGGCTGACTTTGGGAAAATGAGAGAGTGCCTCAGAAAAGCACTAGCAAACAGGCAAGAAGGAGGGGTGGAGGAACAATGGGGAGTAATCAAAACAGCCATCACAGAGGCAACAAGCCTCTGTGTAAAGCAAATCAATAAAACACAATGAAGGAAAAAAAACGATATGGTTCTCAAAAGAGGTGGCAGGGAAGGTTAAGGAGAAAAGGATAGCATTCAGGAAATATAAGGAAACACAGAAGGAGAAGGACAGAGAACTTTATCAGTTAAAGCAGAAAGAGGCTGGGAAGGCAGTCAGAATAGCAAAGGCCTAAACTGAGGAAAGGATAACCAGTTCTGTTAAGAAGGGGGATATAGGTACATTAGGGAGTGAAGAAAGACAAAAAGAGGGATACTGAGGCTTAATAAAGGGGAGGGAATGTAGGTAGAGGGTGATAGTGAAAAAGCAGGGATACCGAATGAATATTTCTGCTCAGTATTCACAAAGGAAGAGGAAGGGGAGGTACCTAAACCAAACAAGAGAAACACTCTGAAGATGGGGGTCGATACAGTCCATTTACAGAAGAAAGGGTTCTGGAAAGAACTAATAAAATTGAATGTGGACAAAGCAATGGGACCTGATGGATTCACCCAAGAATTCTAAAAGAACTAAGGGTAGAACTAATGACACCGCTGACTACTCTCTTTAACAAATCATGGGAGGATGGGTGGTACCTGAGGACTGGAGGAAGGCAGATGTGATTCCTCTTCACAAAGTGGAGCAGGACAGAGGCAGAAACTACAGACCAGTTAGTTTGACCTCAGTGGTAGGGAAATGATGGAATCACTCTGAAGGAAAGAATTGTTGAGTACCTAGAGGCCAGTGGGGCACAGGACCCAAGGCAGCATGGATTCATGATGGGAAGGTCATGTCAGATGAATTAATAGATTTCTTTGACTGGGTGACCAAAGTAGTAGACCAGGGAGGGGCTGTGGACATGGCCTACCTAGATTTTAGCAAGGCATTTGATACAGTCCCACACAAAAGATTAATACACAAGATAGCCAGCCTTGGAGTGGGTCCCAAGGTGGTAGCCTGGATAAAAAATTGGCTAGATAACAGGAAGCAAAGGGTAGCAGTAAATGGAGTACACAGTGAAGAAAGGAGGGTTACTAGTGGGGTACCACGGCCTTCAGTACTGGGACCGGTCCTTTTTAATGTCTTTATAAGTGACATTGCAAAGGAACTGGAAGGAAAAGTATGTCTCTTTGCAGACGACACAAAGATCTGCAACAGGGTTGATACACAAGATGGAGTGGAAAGGATGAGAAGGGACTTGGCAAGGTTGGAGGAATGGTCAAATGTATGGCAGCTCAGATTCACATGCAAAGAAGTGCAAGGTAATGCACATGGAAACAAAACCCAGGGAAGCGTGACACAATGGGGGATGAGATATTGACAACAGTAAAAATGGAAAGAGACCTGGGGGTAATTATATCAGATGACCTAAAGGTGGGCAAGCAATGTGAGAAGGCAGTAAGGAAGGCTGGGGGGATACTGGGATGCATAGGAAGAGGTATCACCAGTAGAAAACAGGAAGTTGTTATCCCTCTGTACAGGCAGTTGGTGAGACCCCATCTGGAGTACTGTGTGCCATTCTGGAGACCCCATCTCTGCAAAGACATAGACAGAATGGAGGCTGTCCAGAGGAGGGCAATCAAAATGTTTTTTTTTTTTGAAATTTAAGTTTATTAGTTTCCAAAGTACAAACAAAACAAAGAAAAACACTGAAACAGAAAAACAAAGCCCCCCCCAGAAACAAATACACAACACTCCAGAAATATATAAACAGAGAAATAGTATATATATCGTACAACCAAAAACCACCCCCTCCCAGGTCCCCTCCTCCCCTAAAGAAAACTCCCATTAACCTCCCCAAAGACACCCCCACCCAATCATTCACAAAACCGATAAGGCATGTAGCCTTCAAATATATAAACTCCTCAAAGAACAACCTCCCCCCCCAATCCCAATTGGGTGCACCAACAAAGGACCTAAGAACCCCATTAATTCTGGATATCACTGTGTACCTGTAATAAGGTACCTTAACTTTAAACATCATAGATCATATAAGAACAAGAAAGAAAGATCTAAAATCTACAACTAAACAGAAATAGATACTATGTGAGGGCAAAAAGGGTCGGGTCGCCAGGCCTTAATATTAAGACAAACATAAAGTTTGGAGTTTACCCCATCTTTTATGAAACAAATCCATACGATCTTTAAAGCTGGCAATCAGATTCTCTGATTGGAGATAGGACATTATCTCCTTCAACCAGTCTGCGTATGATAAAACCAATTGGTCCTTCCAGTGTCTTAGGACCAGTTTCTTAACCGCCATGGACACTAAAGCCATATAATATCGGCGCGCCACACTATCTACATAAGAAAAATCACCCAAAACACAAACTTCCGGACAAAAAAACCTGCTCAGACCCAGAAGAGGATCCAAGTTCTCCCGGATCAGGGACCACAATGGGGCAACTTTGGAGCATTCCCAAAAAATATGAATTAAATTGCCCTCAGCTTGTGAGCACCTGAAACAATCCGAACAGGAAACCATCTTACGATGAAAGAGTTTAACGGGAGTATAGTAAAGGTTATTCACAAATATAATACTGTGTTAATCGCAACCTGTCCTGGGTATGATATCTATGTAAGTTGTGCCAAATGTTAGTCCAGACCGGGATTACCTCAGGGAGAAGATTTGTCCAGACCGAGGGGTCCTCAACATCCTCCTGTGAATTAAAATTCAGAGATAAGAATAAATGGACGAAATGGGTGGGACTGGGAAGCAAGACTGATAATATTAGATAGAAAAGGGTGCACAACCGATTGTCTAAAAGTGATACCAATTTATTACCCACTAAGTGCCGAAGTTGGAAGACCTTGAAAATCCCTTTGCTTGGTATATCAAATTTCGTTAGAATATCATCCACATAGAAGCTGAATCTTGGTTAAACAGATGCTCCACTCTGGCATCTTTAAATTGTGGGAGCCAATTTGGTGTGATCCAAGAATTCCCCAATCTAATGTTAGGATTTAGGACCACTGGCTGTCCCAGGTCCAGTTCACTAGAAACTGAAAGAACTTAAGACACTGTGCCCATGACCTAAGAGAGCCTATCACCGTGGTTGTCCGGAACCAGCTGTGAAAGAGCCTTCAGGGGCAAATAAATCTAGGGCGGACATGTCCAATCTAAGTTCAGAAAGAAAAGCCCGCTCTAGCTGAAGCCAAATTGGACAGGGTTCTCTGTACTGTGGAGAACCATCTCCTAACTTAGAAAGATGGGCCTAGTAGTACAGCAGGAGATTAGGCAACTCAGAAACCACCCTGTCCTTAGGGGAGGACAGGTTGGCATAGAACGCCGACCTTCCCCCGCCAAATAAAGCTGGAAACAGCCAGTGAAGCTGCTGCAGAGAAAGGGGGATCCAAAGATTGGTCAGGTTCAGTGGATAAAAGATCCGGGAAGAACATTCATTTTAATAATGTTGACTGACCCCAAAGTGAGATAGGAGGGCTGACCAGCTTGCAAGTCCTGACTAATCAAGTCTCTAACTCTGACCAGATTTAGTTTTTCAGAAGGGAAAGATCAGTGGAAAAATGGATTCCCAGATACTTAATTGATCTGGAGGTCCATCTCATTCCAAAGGAAAGAAAATCCTGTTTATTCGTATACTTATTTAAAGGGAAAATCTCACATTTAGAGATATTCAGTTTGTAACGAGAGAAGGAACCAAACTGCATAATGATATCAAGAGCAGCCTTTAAAGATGTCACCAGATCCATTAGGTGCAACAAGACATCATCTGCATATGCAGAGAGTACTAATTCCCGTTGCTGTAGCATAATACCTCTCACCTGAAGAGACGACTTGAGTTTAACCAGCAAAGGCTCCAAAAATAAATTAAATAGTACAGGAGAAAGAGGGCAACCTTGCCTGGTACCAGCAAAAAGGCAAAAGGAGGAAGATAAGACCCCATTGTAGTAAATCCTAGCAGAAGGGCAACTGTAAAATATCTGAATCATAGTCAAAAAGGGGGCTGGAAAACCCATTTCCTCCATTACTGTCCACAGAAAGGACCAATCAACCCGGTCAAACGCTTTCTCAGCATCAAGAGAGATCAGAGCAACCGGACATGTGGCAGTTTGGGCGTACTGAGAAATATGTGACAGAGTCCTCAAGTGGTCTGCTGCCGACCTCCCCGGTACAAAGCCGGCCTGCTCAGGGCTCAACAGCTCCAACCAGACCTTCTTGATCCTTTCAGCAAGTATTTTAGCTAGAATTTTGATATCATAGTTTTGGAGAGAAATGGGACAATAATTAGCCGGGTCAGTGAGAATTTTGTCCGCTTTGGGGATTAAAACTATAGTAGCCTTGAACAGAGCAGGATCAAGCTCAGAGGAGACCGGCAGATATTTATATAATTTAAGAAGAATAGGCATCAAATCGATAGCAAATACCTTATAGAAGTTTGCCGGGAAACCATCCGGTCCTGGCGCCTTATCTGGGACCAAGGAAGCAATGGTGCTCCTTATTTCTTCAGCTGAGATAGGGGCTAGTAGGCTCACTGGTTGGGTCTCTGATATACAAGGATACCTATTCCTCTTACATACTCCTTAACAGCTGAGATGGGATGGGCTGACGAGGAATGACTATAAAGGCCCGAGTAGTATTCCTTGAAGATATGCGCAATATCCCTAGGTGAGGAAACTACACTACCAGATGGGGAAGACAAGGAAGGAATGATCCTCGAGCTCTCAAGTGTGCTCAGATGCAAAGCCAGCAGTTTACCGGATTTTTCGCCAAGATCCAGATACCTAGCCTGGGTTTTCATCAAACAATATTCTGTTTTTTCCTTCAAGAGGTCTGAGTATTCGTTCCTAGTTAACAAAAGCTCCTTAAGATCCGATACAGAAGAAGTTGTAGAATAATTAGCTTCTAACTCCCTTAGTTTGTTCATCAGAGCCAAGGACCTAGCCAACCGTGTCTTCTTCCTAAAGAAAGCCATTTTGATGGTTCACCCCTAAGATAACACTTCAGAGCTCCCATACCATGTCAACCCTAGGAGTAAATTCAAATTATCAGCCTATAAAAGAGAACTGAACTAATTTCTGAAACACATTGGTGATCCTTAACAACTGTGTGTTTAGTCACCACATAGAGTCACGAGAATAATCGGGGTCTAAAGACCTTCGTATCCAGACTATAGCATGGTCCGACACAATGATCGGCCGATACCAGACAGAGAGATATTCGGGAGGAAAGGAAGACTGACTAAAACCATATCTAGCCTCGACTTAGTACCATGTGATTGGGATTGAAAGGAAAAGGCACGACAAGAAGGGTTAACGAGCCGCCAGGGGAGTCGATAGGCCAACGTCGAGGTCAAGTCCCATAAGGCCCGCTGAGCCGGAGAAGGTGGGCGTTTATCTTGCGGCTCCCTGTCCAGGGTAGATAAGAAGGCACATTCCAGTCCCCCAATATAAGTTGGCGGGAGAAAGCCAGCCAACTATCCACCAAAGTCATAAAGCAAGGGTTCCCCCTACGGACCGTACACAGAACCAAGGACCACATTGTCGCCATTCCAGAGTACCTTTCACCAGGACAAATCTCCTTCTGGGTCTGAGACAGTCAACTCTTTTGTAAACAATACATGCCTTTTAATAAGAACTGCAACCCTTTACTAAAGCAGGAATTTCCGGCAAGGTAGGATTGGGAAAAACCAGATCGGGAAAGCAACCTAGCATCATCATGGCATAGGTGTGTCTCTTGTAAAAAAGAATATCAATGTGAAGCAATGAACAGTGGTTAAAGGCCTGCAACCGTTTGACCCGATCCTAAGCCTCTAACATTCCATGACGCTATTTTGACTGTATTCATAGACATTTAAAACATAATAACACAACTAGATATCCAGACAAAACCATCATAATATGTAGAAACAAGGTGCACCCCATTATAAAGGCCGGGACCCAATATCCACCCAGAACTGCTCTGACCTGGGACTCGATCTAATAACCTTATCCAGCTCATCCAGCCAGGATAGAAACAAGGCCCACACCAGCAAAGTAGGCTCGCCCAGCCATGAGACCCAAGCCAGGCAGAATTGGTCCCGAGACAATCACCCAACCTTAAAACCCTGGAACATTTCGAACAGTCAACCCCCAGAAATAAGCTATTGCAACAAACCAGAAACCATGCAAAACATCTGGGTCATTAATTATTAATCTCAACCCCCACCCACCCAAGACCAGAAACCAAAGATTAAAGAAATCCAATCTTAGAAAGAGTGATTCCCATCCCCTCCCCAACAACCAGAAATCCCGTAGCATGAAGTATTTAAAACTAGATCCCCCAGCAACCAAACCCCTCCCCAGCAACCAATATCCCATACAAATAAAAATAAGTATATACAACGGTGAGTTGAGCCAGGGTAGCCGAAAAAATAGCCTAGCATCCAAAAGCTCGAAACCCCGAACACCCAGTGCGAACCTCCAAACCCCCAGAGCTGGGCACCAGTGCCAGCAAACAAATAAAGTCAGGCACAACCCCAGGAGAATGCAGACCAACAATAACAGGATCATACTCCCAAAAAGCCCCAGCACCGGGGGGAGGTTAGCCAACCCCCCATGTATGGCTCGCGATTCCACATCCAGTGAGCAAGCACACCAAGCCCGAACCCCCACACAGCCACCCCACTCCCAGAGACCCATTACCAATATCAGAGAGCAGATAAAGTGAAAGAGATAGGAAGGGAACAGTCAAGTAAAGAAGCATGGGTGTCAACACAACCACCCAGCTACAGAAACCCATTACCCCAATCTAAACCAACAAGCAGTCCCCCAACGTCCTCACCGGTAAAACCAGTGCGAGAGGAAAAGGAAAAAACCCCTACCCGAATCCATGTAGGCCACAAGAAATAGAGAGTCCAGAGAGCCAACGAAAGAAAACCCTATGCAGGTAAATGCGTCCTGGGCGAGACCCGTCTAAAGGCCGCTGTTTCTGGGGAACCAAAGGCAGAGGGACCAAAAAGGTCCGCCTCCCAGGAAGTCTCCACCCGAAACAACTACCCCAAAATATAGTTCCATCGGAAGGGTACATGGACCGGGAATGGGGGGCGCGCAAGCCAGAGCTGCCCACCGCCACCCAGACCGGGCCAGAGAATTCAAAGGGGGATTGAGAAGGAGAGACCAAAGAGACTGGAAAACAACAGGGACAACAGAGAAGAGACCAGGAAAGAAGGCAAAGGCGAGGAGGTACTATTCAGTTACCGATAAGTAAACATCGCTACTAAAACTTATACAAATATAGAAAACAAATTTAGTCCAGCCAGAATGTGAGGCTCAAAACCCCAGACAGTAACAGTTAAAGTCTCTCAACCATGCGCTTTAAATAGCTCTGGTAACCTAATCTCCAGGTCCTGCGGGCAGCCTCAGGGAATTGCTAGCAGTAGTGCCATTGATCGTAATTTTCAAAGTCGCTGGATAGACCATCTTAAATGGGATAGATGCAGCTATTAGTTTCTGCACCACTGGGTGATAGGCTGCTCTTTTCTCTCGGGTCTCTTTAGGTAGATCCTGGTAATCCGGATTCTGAATGATCCCCACAGGATTTCTTTCAGTTCACGGGACTTCGTATAAACATGGTGTCTCTCCACATAACTCAGAAACTTGATGATGATAGGGCATGGGGGGGGGACCCAGCTGCAGGCCTAGGTCTCAAGGAATGATGTGCCCATTCTAAATGATAAGAGGGGCTGATAGGGGATGGGCCTACCACCTTGCATAAAAACTTCTGCAGAAAGGCCATGATGTCTGGGCCTTCTTCCAACTCGGGTAGGCCCATGATTAAAAGATTATTTTGGCGATTACTCCCTTCCAAATCTTCAGTCTTGGCCTGTAGTTTCTTTATTTGTTGCCTGAGTTCAGTAACCTCCATTTCGGTTCTGGACCTCCACAATTCTGACGAGGTTATTCTGGTCTCCATATCTGAGACTCTAATGGAGACGGAGGAAAGATCGCTGCTCAAGGATTTTAGCTCACCAGTTAATTCTTTCAAGATATCTTTTAAAGGAGTAAGTTCTTGGAGGAACCTATCCTCCGTTAGTGGAGTAGCCTGTTGCACTCTGTCCCCACTTCGATCACCTTTAATAGGGGCCTGATTCCGTTGTTTCTTGGCGGCCTTCTCCAGGGATGCAGGGGTGTATGCCTGACTGAGGCCTGCTTCCATCCACCTCCATCTGAAGCCTACAAATGATACTTTCTTCAACAGCGATCGTTAAATAGTAGCAGGTACCTTCACCAGACGTTTTATTGGGCAGATTTATCAAAAGAAGAGCCAAGATGATTTGTTAAACGATCAAAAAAGGTGGCCAACGGGGGGGAGCTCAGTATCCCAGCTGCTATCTAGCTAGATGCCGTCACGTGACCCCGGCAATCAAAATGGTGCAGGGTCTGCACCAGAAGACATATGAAGAAAGACTAAAGGAGGTTAATACGTATACCCTTGAGGAAAGAAGGGAGAGAGGGGACATAATAGAAACTTTCAATTACCTCAAGGGAATCAACAAAATCCAAGAGGGTAGCATCTTTCAGAAAAAGAGATGTGCAAGAACAAGGGGGCACAATTTGAAGATAGAGGGGGGATGGCTCAGAGGCAATGTGAGGAAGTATTTTTTCACAGAGAGGGTTGTGGATGCATGGAACAGCCTCCCTGAGGAGGTTGTGGAGTCAAGAACAGTGGGGGAATTCAAGAATGCATGGGACAGACATAAGGTAGTCCTGGGGGGTAGGAGGAAGTAAGCTGTTGGTTAACTAGTATCTGCAGCTTATCTATTAGGTAGGAAAATGGGCAGACTAGGTGGGCCAAGTGGTTCTTATCTGCCATCAAATTCTATGTTTCTATGTTTCTACTTAATGGATAAGCTGCAGATCCTAGTTAACCAACAGCTTCAATCTACCCCACTAGAATACCTTATGTCTGTTCCACATACGTGCCATTCTGACCTGGCTCTGGCCTCCCTCAGGGCTGTTCAGCCAACCATCTCTCTGTAAACTCTTTCCTCACATTACAAACAGTACCCAAATTGTGCCCCCCTGTGCACACATCTTTTCTGAAGATGCCTGGACTTTGTTGATTCCCTTGGTGACATATCATGTCCCCCTCTCTAAAATGTTATGTTATGTTGTGTTGTATTGTGTTGTGTTGTGTTACGTTATGTTATGTTATGTTGTTATGTTATACTGTGTATATTATTTGAGTGTTCAAAGCTGAGTAACACTGGTCCTATCCTAGCGTGATCAATCCGTGTTGCACTATGTTAGAACATTTGTTTTACTTGCTTTTTACCACATGAGAATACATTAATTCCATGAGCTGAAAATACTGCACTATGGGTGTACAAATGATATGGGTTGTACACAGCTCTGCCATTTCCTGAAAAACAATGTTCAAAAACAGTAACATGTATGATGGTAGTAAACAGTAGCATGTCTGGAATGAAGAGTAGAGGTAAGATGAGTAGCAGTAATTGGGGCTAGCAGTACATCCCACTGCTCCACTATGTTTAGCTTGAAGACTTTTATATTAACATAGGTTTCATAGGTGGATTATGTTACAAGTTTAAGGATCATGAGACCTTTAGTAACTCGTCACTTAGTTGTGGTATTGTCTACATCTTTGTTTTCCCATAAATTGATCTAGCCTAGTCTTAAATATTCCTATAGTATTACTGGACATCACCTCATTAAGTAGATTGTTCCATATGTCAACCACATGTTGGTTAAGCCATCTACCTCTCCTGGTTGTTCTGTACACTTCTCCTCTTAGCTGTTGTTTATGAGATCTAGCAGACCTTTAATTAGAACCTTTCTGTGAGCCAAATGATTCCCAAAAAACTATTTTTACTTGCGTTATATAATAAACATAAATCTCCTCTAAGTTTGGAACTGTTCTTCCTGCGTACCAACAACTGTCCAAATATGACATCTACTCTAATAGTAAGTCTTTCCTAACTGTCGCTGCCCCACAACACACACACATCCCAAAAGAAACACACAAACAAATCACATTGAGTACAAAAAGTAACTTAACTGTATCTCACAAAGCATACTCTGTAACTTCATTTAGCATTAAAGTATACCCATCCCAAAAATCAAACGAAATCACAGAATAAAGTAAATAGGAAAACAAACCATGAACTACATATCACAAACCTCCTATCTCTAGCTAAATACTAAAACAAACCTTACCATAAAAAAACTAATTTCCCACTATCCACACCTTAAATTGATTAGTTCAAAGACATTAGGCCAAACATCATTAGTACAAAACACAGTAGAGCAGGCATAATTGTAGACCAAAAACTAATAGACAAGACTATGTTAGGCTGAAAGCCCAGAGGCTAAGCATTGTGTCACCTACCCTGGTGGTTAGGGTAAGGAGATGTGAAAGAGCTTGGTACTTCCAACAGTCCTGAGTTTGATTGTCATAACCTCCACCTGTATTCTGTGTGACTCTGAATAAGTCACATAATCACCCCTGTGCTTTCAGGTCACCCTGAAAAAAGGCAGTTGTACCGATTGGCCTTACTCAGTTATCAAAGCATGAAAAAAATAGAACTTACACAAGAAAAAAACACTACATTGCATTGTCCAGCCTTATGACTGGGTAAGAACTTCAAAAGGAAAAGAAGGAGGAAGACTGATAGTTGGTGGAATAGAGAGGACAGTCAATACTCTGGAGCTGTGAAAGATGGAGGAGAGACATTCCTATACCCCATGCCCTCTCAAAATTCAGACTGATGCCAATTTATTCATAAAGTATGCTTTACAAACAAACCAAGTTACTTGACTCGTGGAGCATATCTGTTGAGCCTTGTTTATTTATGCAGTAATGATCAAAATGTTTTAATGTCTGTGTTCCAAACACAGGTAAGCAGAGTAACACTGCTCCTAACCTAAAGTGATCAATAATTGTGTAGTAACATTTTAGAAAGTCTGTTTTACTTTTTACCACATACAGACACAGCCAAAGACATGATCAGATATTTCCTGAAATTTCTGTGATATTTCTAGAGGAATCTCCTACTTTCTGCATTTTCACAGTAGGGGCAGCAGAGAGAAACCCTTTAGAAATTTCTCCAAATATCTGGAAATATCTGACCATGTCTGTGGCTACTACTGTAAGAGATACATTAATTCCATGAGTTGCAAGCACTGCTTCATAGGCATGCAAATGATATGGGTTGGCAACATCTCTGCCATTCCCTCAGAGACAAAGTTCAAAACATTGACACATATGAAATAGTCAGTGGTAGCATATGTGGAAGAAAAAGCAGAGGTACTGTAGGATTAGAAGCAGAAATTAGGAGTTGCAGAAGAAAACCCTCCACCTTGCATTTCCCAGTCCTCCTATTGGGCAAGGACTTCAAAGGAAAAAGGTGTAGAAAAGCTCAAAGTGGGTGGAATTAGGGAAGAGATTCAGTATTCTAGACCTGTGATAGGTGGAAGTGGGGCACCCCTCCAAAAGCCCTCTCACCGTTCAGATTGATACAAATTTATTTGAATGCTTTACAAGCAAACATATTGACATAGTTTATGGAGTATATCGGTTGAGCCTTGTTTATTTATGTTGTAATGACATAAATGCTTTACTTTTTCTTATACTATGGGGTCTTTAAATCCACTAACCTGACTGGTTGGCAGGGGTCTTTACCCATGGATAAAAATCCCATCATAACCCTTGGGTAAAATTCCAGCAGTCCCAACTTACAAAACAAAACAAATAAAAAACACTACCTTTATTTCAATCAATCAATCAGTGCTTTATTTATACAGTAAAAGGCGCCTTTCCAAAACCAATGCACCTGTACAATAAAACCACACACATTTTTATAAATATCCAGATAAAATTAAAACTAATAAATACAATAGCAGCTTTAGTAGTTAGAAAATGCCAGGCTAAAAAGATATGTTTTCAAAGCAACTTTAAAACTTTGAATGGTCAGGCAATCTCGCACCCGATGAGGTAGAGAATTCCACAGGGTCGGGGCTGCAAAATTGAATTCCCTTGTCCCAGATGTGTGTAAACAAACCCTGGGAATCTCTAGCAATTCTTAATCTGTGGATCGGAGAGGGCGGAGGGGACAGTAGTGGTGAAGGAGATCTTTCAGGTAACTGGGTCCCTGATAGTGTAGGGCCTTGTCGGTTAGCAAAGCAACCTTGAAGGTGATCCACCACTGTATCAGCATCCTAGAGGTACCAGTCAAAAGCCTGGCTGCTGCATTCTGCACTAGCTGCAAGTGACATATATTAACCCCCACTACCCACAAGTAAAGGGCATTGCAGTAGTCAAGGCGGGAGGTAACAAAAGCATAGACCAATGTTGGAAGATCTTCGGAAGGAACCTGGTGCTTTACCAGAGCGATATTCCTCAGATGGTAAAAAGAGGTTTTCACAGCTGCTGACACCTGCAATTTTAGGGTCAATCAGTCATCAAACATAATGCCCAGATTCTGCACCCGGTCTGAGGTAGTTAGCTGGACACCTCCAAGCCATAGACCCAAAGGAGAACCTACCAACACACCCACTTCACGATGACCTGGTTCCACAACCATCACCTCAGTTTTTTATGGGTTTAACTGCAGCCAGCTCACATTCATCCAGTCCTGGATCTTGGTTAGACAGCTGTTAAAGACTGGGACAGCATCATCCTGACCAGGCACAAAGACCATACACAGCTGAGTATCATCTGCGTAGCAGTAAAAACTCAAGTCGTACTGCCCAATAATCCCTCCTAATGGCAGCATATACACCACAAACAACATGGGAACCTAGATGGATCCCTGTGGTATCCCACAGGATAGGGAGAATGGAGCTGAGGAAAAAAACCCGGACACCACGTTCTGAGTCCTACCCTCGAGAAATGATTGAAACCATCTGAGGATGGACCCCGAAAGTCCACAGATGAGCCACAGGTGATCCAATAGCATGTCATGGTCCACGGTGTCAAATGCTGCAGAGAGATCAAGAAGGACCAAGATGGAATGAGTCTTTTAATCTCTCACTATTAGGAGGTAATTTAATACCCGGACAAGGGCTGTCTCAGTGCTATGTGTCTTCCTAAATCCAGCCTGGAGAGAATCATAAGTATTGTGGCTGGTCAAATGGTCATCCAGCTGTGATGCCATCACCTTCTCAATAACCTTACCCACAAAAGGCAGGTTAGAGACAGGCCTGTAGTTGGCAAGAAAGTCCGGGTCCAAGGAGGACTTCTTTAGAAGGGGCCAAACCACAGCCTCCTTCAGGGGATCTGGAAAGATCCCCCTCTCCAAGGACATCCAGACTATCTTGGCAAGGACTGGGCTGATGGTATCCACACAGCCTACTAAAAGGCACGTGGGGCCCAGGTCCAAACTACAGTTGGTCGGACATAGTGACTGGATAACCATCACAATATCATTGATTGTGGGCCGACTGAAGTCACACCACACAAACTGGGCATCCAACATCTCCTGCCAACCACTGCTACTCCCTTGAGAGAGGAGCAGGTGGATGTCAGATCTGATTGTGGCAACCTTATCTGTGAAGAACTGAGCAATCTTCTCACAACGCTCTTGTGAAAAAGCATTTCCAGGTTGAAGACAGAGTGGATTGCACAATCTGTCCATGGTCGGGAAAAGCTGAGCTGGTCGATTTTGCACAGCAGCAAATTCCCTGGACAGGAATTCTGCCTTTTTATGGGCAATTGTTAATTGATAGACCAAATAATGGTCCATCAAACTAAGTCTGTCACACACCAGGCCCGACCTCCACCAGAGCATCTCTAACCTTCGTCCCACTCTCCTCAACTTCCTAAAGGCCTCATCAAACCAGGGAGACCTGGGGCGAAGCGTAAGGGGGTGAACACAAACAGGAATGGAATCTAGAGCCTCTGTCACTTCCTTGTTATAGACTAGTACCAGATCCCCTGGATCCATGCATTCACTTGGCATACCCGATAGGTCCAACACTGCCATCAGGCCATTGGGAGATACACCCCTCAAAGGGTGGTATTGGACCATCTTCATAGGGGCAGGCCTACTAGGGGGGCCCCAAAACTGAACCCGATGGTGTGATGGTCAGACCACCTGACTGGTTCCATCACCAGGTCGGATATCTCCATCTCCAGGAGAAACACCAAGTCCAATGAATTTCACCTCTGTTAAGCTGCCTTCTTGACATTTGAAATCATCATAACAAACCTTTCAAAGCCCACAGAAAAGTAAAAGCAGGTAATGCCTGTTTCCTAAGTAAAACAGTGTACCAGGAAGTTGTCTGCTACCCAAACTGCAGCTGCTGAAACTGCATCCTCTTCCTGCCCTACAGCTGACTTCCAATATAAGCAATTTCTCCCCCTTGAAAAACAACATGTCATCTGAGGCAGCCACTGATTAAAGTTTCTTACTTGTTTCCTGCATCAGGCATTGGGAATCACTGGAAAACAACACATACTATAGGGCCAGTCAGTGCAACCATGAAGCAGGAAGTAAGCAGCACCATCTCTGGGTGGATGAACTAGCAAAACTAAGTGATCAGTCAGCTACTACTTCCTCATGCTCCCACTCACAGCACAGTATACAGACACCAGTAGTGTGTGTGTATATATATATATATATATATATATATTGCAAAAAATGTTGTTAATGCATCAGTTAGGGTTGATAGTAAACTGACAAATGTTTGGAAATTCGGTGTTAGGGTTACCAACCCCTACCACCCCATCCCCAACCCCCACCCTTCACACACCAACAGGTGTCAGGGTGTGCATTGGGGTCATCGGCCTAACTGTCACCCCATTCCATGTGTAAAACAAGCTGAGGTAGTGCAGTACAGGGGAATGGGGTGAGAGCTAGGCCTGATGACCCCAGCACACACCCCAACACCTGATGGTGTGTGGAGGGTGGGGGGTTGGGATGGGGTGGTAGGGGTTGGTAAACCTAACACTGAATTTCCAAACTTATGTCACTGTAGTATCAACCCATACTGATTCATTATTAAAGATTTTTGCAATGAATTTCCCTTCTTTCTGAGAAAGTGTAATGTAACTAGTATGTGGTTGTGGGAGCATGGGCCCTCTAGGCCCTGTGCTCCCCTCACACTGCCCATTTCTGCATATTGATATCCATATGTTGGAGCTCATGTCCTCTGTGTGATCACACTTGGGACCTGCTCTCCTCTCACTCTGCCCATTTTTTGCATAATGATGTTGTCTGATATGGTCTCCGAGTACTGTGCTCCCACTTACACATACGTATGGAGACATACCACACCCCTGTAGTCATGAAAAGGAACCCTTGCAACACTAATCTGGCAATATCTCAGTAACCATAGCAACCAAGGAAAAAATCCCACTGCAGTTGTAATCATGGCTTCAAAACCTCCACGGGGGCTTGGGCCACCTAAAGGTACATCTAAAGGTGGCCTAAGGCCATAACAGTGAAAAATCCTTATTTCCAACTGTTTTTGAGATACAGGCACCAAAAGGCACAGCAGGCACTGCAGTGTTATTCTATGGGAAATTTGACAACTTCGGAGCACTGTAACTATGGAACCATCATCAATTTTGTGACCAAACCACCAAAAGGCACATCTATAGGGCCAGGGCTTGCTACACTGCAAATTTCGGCCAAAAAAAGGCCTAATGGTTATTTTGATGTGAAATAGCAAAGAAACGTGCTCATTTGGGGCTTTAATTTAGTGAAATTCTGCAACTTTCACAAAACTCCTATAGATCAACATGGGGTACTTTAGGAAAACTAAAAAGTAGTGTCGCAAAACTACTGGTACTGTCACAAAACTAAAGGTAGTGTCACAACACAACTGGTACTTTCACAAAACTAAAGGTAGTGTCATAACATGGTTTCATGACAACACAGTGCAAAATATTTCAGTGTATACATTTACCATGCGGGAATGTCATTGCATGCCAAGCTAGCTAAATGCTAATTCGCTGTATATTCATCTCATCGAACACAAATGCTAGACATTCATTCTGCCTCACACTAATTGATTGTCCTCCAAAATACCTGCATAATCAGGCACAGGTGTCAGCTACTGGTACTTTCACAAAACTAATAGTAGTGTTGCAACACTACTGGCACTTTCTTGATCCACTTTCAACATACAGGTGCTGAAAGGTGGTGCGGATGCTGATATCTCAGCAATGTTATCCGTAGATGCCTTTTGCTGGTTTACTGAAAAAAAAATTACACCATTGTAAATGTAGTGTAATGTAACTGGTATGTGGTTATGGGAGTGCAGACCCTCCAGGCCCTGCACTCCCCTAATGCTAAAAATGTTTGCATAATGGTATGCAAATGTGGGAGTGTGAGCCCTCATAAGTATGGAAACATAATGCAGGCGTACAGACATGACAATGAACTCTTGGAAGACTAATTTGCCAATATCTCAGTAACAGTAGCAGCTATGAAAAAATTCCACCTCGGTAATATTCATGACATTGAAACTTCTCCCCATGCTTAAAGGTGGACTAAGCTGCAAGTAGCAAAAAATCTGTAACTTGAACCGTTTTTGAGATATGGGTGTCAAAAGGCACCATGGACGTTGCAATGTTATCAATGGGGAATTTTGCAAGAAAGTGCACAATGGACGTTCGTGTGAACCAAATTTTCAACATGGGCTTTTTGGGAGCTCCCCTCAAGAACACTGGCATTGTGAGTTTGTTAATTCATCCCAAAGGTTGATTACGCACAGCAATTGCTCCATTCTGTGGAGAGGTGTGAAAATATATTTTGGGCAGGATGTAAAAAAATTACAGCTTAACTGTTCATAAGGAGGTGTGAAAAAATGGCAATGTTGAAAATCTGGAGTAAAAATATTAAAAATTAACAAAGTTACAAGCGTGCGTAGAAACAGCGAAATGAACGCTCGTATCACAGTCATTTTTTGGAACTTGTTCACCAAATTTTCAACATGGACTTTCTGGGATATCCCCTCATGGACAGTGGCACTGTGATTTAATCTATCCCAATAGTTTATTTTGTACAGTGACTGAGCCATTCTGTGCCACAGGTGTGAAAACACATTTTGGGCAGGATATGAAAAATGGCAGCTGTACTGTTCATAAGGAGGTGTGAAGAAAATGGCAATGCTGAAAATCTGAAGTGAAAATATTAAAAATAGGTGAAGTTACGAGTGTGCATAGAAACTGCACAATGCACGCTTGTAACACAGTCATTTTTTTGAATTTTTGCTCCATATATTGAACACGGGCATTTTGGGACCCCACCTTATGAACACTGCAACTGTCATTTCATTAATTAGTCCCAAAAGGTGATTTCAGGCAGTGACCATGAAATCACCTTTGGGACTGAACAAATGACAGTGACTTCAGACTAAGTGGCATCTGAAACCCATGTGGAAAATCTGGGGCCTCAATTCCTTAAATTGGCTAAGAACATCAACACAAAAGTTGAAACCCCTATTGACTCTCATTATCTGCCTACCTTAATTCCAAATATCGCAGTTTGGCTTTGAAGAGTGCAGGCGTGTCCCTAGTCCAGAGAAGATCGCTGCTTATGATCTCTGGAGGTAAGTATGGGTAAAGGGGGATGTGGGAGGTGGTTGCTTAGTGGGAGGGTGGGGATCGGGAAGGGGGACTGGGGAGATGACGAGGGACTGTTTTCTTTTTTACAGGAAAAAAAGACATCATGGGATGGTTTTTATTTAACAGGTAAAAAATATGTATGTTTTTTGGCACAC
The DNA here is from genome assembly GCA_016271365.2 of Neoceratodus forsteri. NCBI lineage: Eukaryota > Metazoa > Chordata > Ceratodontiformes > Ceratodontidae > Neoceratodus > Neoceratodus forsteri. The sequence goes on along the minus strand of CM057455.1, from coordinate 1,169,997,835 downwards.
TGTGGTGGGATCTCACTGTGCCTCATAAGTTTTTTTTTTGGAGGGGATACATGCTGATGACAGGGGGATTGAGCACCCCCATCGGCAGAGCAAGAGTGGGCTTGGGGGGATCTGACACCGGGAGTGGGCATCCCGATGTCAGAAAGATAAAAATAGAAAAATAATCTGGGCACACTGGGATGGGCTCCCAGTGTGCCACATAAGTGTGTGGGGTGGGGGGAGTCATACTGACATTGGGATTCGGCAACCCATTGTCGGTGAGGCTGACACAAGTTCAATGCAAGAGTCTGAAATGAAGCTAAAAGACATCTGGGGATTTTTTTTTAATTACTGCCCTTAGATAAACACTGTCAGTTGTGTTTACCTAATCGGGGGCTGAGGAACACACTGAGGGCATCAGTTTTTCAATCTGACCCCCAGAAATGCCATTTCCACCGTCTGAACCCCAGTAGTGTCGCAAATTGCAAAAGAAACAGATGCAACACTTTTGTGAAAGTGTCAAATGGGTGAGACACTTTCGCAATAGTGTGACACTTTTGCAAAAGTGTTGCATCCATTTCTTTCACAATGTGGGACACTATGGGGGATCCAGATTGTGAAAATGTCATTTTGGGAGGTCAGATTGAAAATCTGATGCCCCCAATGTGTTCCCCAGTCGCAATTAGGTAAACACAACTGACAGTGTTTACCTAGGGGCAGTAATTATTTTGTTTTAGCCATTTTTGTCTACCAGTAACTGAAAACAAGATGGTGGCAGCTCAAAAACCAAAATCAGAGCTTGAAAGCAAATTTTGCTTTCACAAAAGCTTTTAAAAGCGTTTGTGGTGTATATATATTTTTCCCATAGGCTATAATGGGAGGCTGTAAACTTTAATAACTTTTGAATGGATTAATATTTTTTCACCAAACCCTCAAAAGGCACGTCTTGACTCCCAGTCCCCATATACCCTGTAAATTTCAGAGCAGATGGACAAACCATTTAGGCTATAGAGACAAGCAAAGAATTCAAAAAAGTTGAGGATTTTTCACACGTTTTCACACTCCACAGTTCCGCAACCAAACATCTGACTGGAATAAAACCTTTGGATCCAAAGGTCTATGGTACCACACCATGCATGCAAAATTGCACACAAATCAGAAAAACAGTTGCAATGTTATTGAAGTGCAAAATCTGGGGTTTAACATAGAAGTGGCTGTGCAACCCTAACTATACTGGCCCTACCAGGCCAGTATAATAAATAAATATATATATATGTGTGTGTATATTGTGTGTATGTGTGTATATATATATATATATATATATGTGTGTGTGTATATGTATATATCTATATATTATAGTGGCACTCTCGCCACTGTAGTTAGGGTTCAGCGGTCACTTACATACTAAAGTCAAAAATTTGGGCATTAATAACTTTGGACCAGTTCAACAGATTTACCTGAAATTAGGAAAGTGTGGTGGAGCATGGTAGATCTCTTGATTTATCAAATTGCATTTTGGTCAGACTTACGGTCTTTGCGTACGAAAATGCTGAAAAATGCAAAATTATCAATTTTTGGAGGCAACTTTTAGGATTTTTGGACATGGCCCTGCATGACCATTGTGTGGTGTTCTGCTCTGCAAGATGGCTCATTTGAAAGAGCTGTGTTGGTTGAACATGCCGCTTTTTGTTTGGTGAAAAAATATTAAGGCATTCAAAAGTTATGCCACTTTTAAGTTCCCATTATAAGTCAATGGGAAAATTTATATGTGTGTTTTGCGAACAAAGACTGGGGTTCTGGCCATCTGGTCCTGCCTGGCGATCAAAGAATTTGCAGCCTTGTGGTTCAAGAATCTTTCTCCCCGAGGATTTTTCAAATTCTTTGATTTTGAGGTCAGCCATCTTGTTTTTGATTTTCCATTCGGAAGAACACAAATATCTCGGCTCAAGGGTCACTTCTGAAGTAAAAATTGGATGGGTTTTACTCAGGGGACCCTGATCTATTGAGCCATGCCTTTGGTTTGATTGAAATCAGTCTAAAAATAGAGTTTTGAGTTTTTAAAATCTTCGTTCATGGCTTGCTATCGATCTTTGATCGCAAGCCTGCAAATTCTTTGATTGCGAGATTCTTTGATTGCGATCATGCATCGTGAGCGAGGGACAAGATGGCCAGATTTAAAAATAATTTTTCTCAGCCCAGGGGTGCCCTATAAACTTAAATGAGGCTGGGTTTTGCTCAGGGGCTTTGTTCTGCCCCTTCTGCATAAAAATAATCTTGTTTTACATATCCCTGGTAGCCTAGTGCCCCCCCTCATGATAGCATATATAATGATATGTACTGGCACCCAATGTTCATAATTATTGTTTTTTTTTATATCCCTGGTAGTCTAGTGGCTCCCCTGATGTGTATAAAATAATAATTGTAGTTAATTTCCCTGGTAGTCTAGTGGTCCCTCCCCCATTATAATAAGATACCATCTGTAATTTCCAGGTAGTCTAGTGGCCCACCCAAAGTGTATTTTATAAACATAACTGTTTTAAATCCCTGGTAGTCTAGTGGCCCCCAGATCTGTATTAAATTATAATGATTTTTCTTATCCCTGGTAGTCTAGCACCCCCTTCATCATAGTAAAATAGATAAGGATTTCAATTTCCTGGTAGTTACCGACTGTGTGCATTACGATCACTAATGCAAAGAAGTGGTCAGAAATAATTTCAGAGCATCTCTTTGCATTAGCACTCATAATACACACAGTCGGCAGCTGGCCGTGGAGGTGAGAGGGGGGCTGTGCCAGTCACCGGCTGGGGAAGGGTAGGGGGGTGCTGGGTGGGGGGCCACTAGACAACCAGGAAATCGAAATCCTTATCTATTTTACTATGATGAAGGGGGGCACTAGACTACCAGGAATAAGAACAATAATTATAATTTAATACAGATCGGGAAGGCACTAGACTACCAGGGATCTAAAAAAGCTGTATTTATAAAATACACTTGGGGGGGCCACTAGACTACCAGGACATTACAGATGGTTATATGTCTTATTATGAGGGGGGCGCTAGACTACCAGGGAGATTAATTACAATTATTATTTTATACACATCAGGGGGGCCACTAGACTACCAGGGATATTAAAAAAAAACAACAATTATGAACATTGGGGGGCCAGTACAGATCATTATATATGATATCATGAAAATGGGGTGCTAGACTACCAGGGATATGTAAAACAATATTTTTTTATTCGGATGGGGCAGAACAAAGTCCCCTGAGCAACACCCAGACTCATTTAAGTTTCTAGGGTACCCCTGGGCTGTGAAAAACTATTTTAAAATCTGGCCACCTTGTCTCTCACTCTTTGTTCATGAGCGAGCAATTTCTTTGATTGCGACCCTGCAAATTCTTTGATTGTGAGATTCTATGATCGCGATTGTGCATCGTGAGTGAGGGACCAGATGGCCAGATTAAAAAAATCAATTTTCTCAGGTAAGGGGTGTCCTAGGAAGACAAATGAGGGTGGATTTTACTCGGGGGGGGGGCTTCATTCTGATGAACCATGGTGGTGGTTTATGCAATTCTTTGAATTTCTTTAATTAGAACAGTTTTTATTCTTTGTTCATGAGCCTGTAAATTCTTTGATCGTGAGCCTGCAAATTCTTTGATCATGAGATTCTTTGATTGCAATCATGCATTGCCAGCGAGGGATGAGATGTCCCAATTTAAAAGTCAATTTTCTCAGCCCAGGGGTGTCCTAGGAAGTGAAATGAGGGTGGGTTTTACTTAGGGGGCTATGTTCTGTTGAACCATAGTAGTGGTTTACCGCAGTTCCTTCAATTTTTTGATTTATAAGGTTTTTAATTCTTTGTTCATGAGCCTGCAAATTCTTTGATCATGAGCCTGCAAATTCTTTGATCGTGAGATTGTTTGATCGCGATCTTTGATCGCAAAATAGGGGCAAGATGGCCAGATTTTTTATAATGGAATAGATAGGGAAATTGTACTAATCTTTGATATTAAATATCTCAAAAACAGTTTGGTCTTTTTACTTGAGATTTGGAAGTAAGAAAGGCAACATCCCCCCGATGTGCCTTTTGGTGGCTTGGTCAAAAAATATTACAGGGCAGAAAACTTATGGCACTACAAAATTTAAGCTTTTCCCCATAGGATAACATTACGGCATCCACCACATTACAGGAATTCTTTGCCGCCCTGCTGCAAAATAATGGTTTGGTCTTTTGGGCTGAAATTTGGAGGGCAGAAAGCCAACATCCCACAGATGTGCCTTTTGGTGGTTTGGTGAAAAAATGTTGCAGGTCGGCAAAGTGACAGCACTCCAAAGTCGACACTTTTCCCCATAAGATAACTTTATGGCATCTGTTGCGCCTTTCAGAGCCTGTATCTCGGACACAGTGCGAGATACAGACTTTTCATCACAAAAATGCTTAGCCCCCCACACAGGGGCTAAGTACAAAACTAGCAGGGAAAGTCATAATTCATATGAAATTTTAATTTTTTTTCTACATTGTATGGTTCCTGAGATATAAGCAATTTAGTATTCCAAGTCCTAATTTTGTGCTCCGAGCTCCATTATTATGTATACATTCTTTGTTTTCACTGTATTTTTCAATGCAGTTTTTGGGGTAATGAAGGGTGTGCTCTTTCATTACTGTGCCAGTTATCATTTCCAGTTGTGCTTCCATTACCATTCACGTCACTGTTCCCATCTACGCTACCGTGTGAGTTACGGTTTGCATTTTCGTTTGCACTTGCATTTCCATTTCTGTTTCATTTGGCATTATTGTTGCTGTTATCATTACCATTTGCATTTGCAATTGTGGTACCATGTCCATATGTGTTATGGTTTGCGTTTCCTCATGCCCTTGCATTTGTGTTTGCATTTCTGGTTCCTTTGGCTTTATTGTTGCTGTTACTGTTATCATTTGCATTTACAATTGTGGTACCATGACCGTGTGCATAACGGTTTGCATTTCTGTACATGCCTGTGTTTGCATTTTTCTTTCCTTTGGTGTTATTGTTGCTGTTACCATTACCATTTGTGTTTACAATTGCGATACCGTGTCTGTGTATGTTAAGGTTCACATTTCCGTATACGTTTGCGTTTGCATTTCTGTTTCTGTCTCCTTTGGCGTTATTGATGCTGTTATCGTTAGCATTTGTGCTTCCAATTGCAGTACCATGAATGTGTGTGTTACCTGTTGCATTCCATATGCACTTCCGTTTGCATCTCCGTTTCCATCACTGTTCGCTTTGGCATCACTTTGTGCTTGCATTTCTAGTTCCGTTTGTATTACCATTTACGTTTGTGCCACCATGTGCATAACTGTTTGTGCTTGTGTTTGCATTGCACTTACTGTTACTATGTCACACAAAATCCTTTTGGCCCCGCACTCCCACCAACTTGCGCAACTTTCTACTTTTCCATTCTTTCTTAAAAAGTAAGGAAATTCTATGCAAAAAACATCATTAATGAATCAGTTAGCATTCTTCCACAGTGAAAAAGTGAGGAAATTTGATTTTTGGGTTCCCACCCCTTGCACCCCACCCCCAGCCTGCTCCACCAGCAGGCATTGGGTGTGCATTAGAGCCAGCTAACTCTCTCCCATTCTCCTACACTGTGCCACCTCAGCTTGTTTACACATGGGATGGGGTGAGAGTAGGACTAATGACCCCAATGCACTCTGGCGCCTGTGTGGGGGAGGCTGTGGGGTGCAAGGGGTGGGAATCCTAAAATCAAATTTCTTCACTTTTTTCACTGTAGAAGAACCCTAACTGATGCATTAACAAAGTTTTTTTGCCTAGAATATATATATATTAGAGGCAAATAAAACTCTGTTTAATGCATCAGTTAGGGTTGTTCCACATGACAAAAGTGAGGAAATTCACTGTTAGGGTTGAAACCCCCCTTGGACCCCTCCAGCCCACCCCACAACTGGCATTGGGGTGCACATTGGGGTCATCAGCCCTAACTCTCACCCCATCACATGTGTAAAGAAGCAGAGGTATAGGAGAATGGGGTGAGAGTTAGGACCAATGACCCCAATGTGCACCCCAATGCCGGGTGGGGAGGTGGGCTGGGGGGGTCCAAGGGGCTTTCAACCCTAACACTGAATTTCCTCACTTTTGTCACTGTGGAACAACCCTAACTGATGCCTTAAATGGAGATTTTTGCCTATAATTTCCCTTCTTTTTGAGAATGAGGACGATAAATAGTGAATTGAATGTGGTGGCGGGAGCGAGGAGCTCCCACCACGTGATGTCTTGTTACATAGTAACAGGAACTGCAAAGCAAATGCAAGCAGCAATGGTGATGCACATGATAAAGCAAATGGAAATGGTAAAGCAAACGGTAATAGAAACACAAGCACAAAGTGACACCAAAGCGAACAGTGAAGGAAACAGCGACACAAAGTCAAGCACATATGGAGCGCAACTGGCAATGCACTTGGTCATGGTAGCACAATTGGAAATGCAAATGGTAATGGTAACAGCAACAATAATGCCAAAGAAAACTGAAACAGAAACCAAAACACAGGCGAGTACAGAAACACAAACCGTTATGCACACAGTCACAGAACCGCTATTGTAAATGCAAATGGCAATGGTAACAGCAACAATAATGCCAAAGGAAACAGAAACAGAAAGACAAACAGAAGCAAGTATGGAAATGCAAACTGTAACGCTCATGAGCACAGTACTGCAATTGTAAATTCAAATGGTAATGGTAACAGCAACAAAAATGCCAAAGGAAACAGAAATGAAAGCACGTACGGAAATACAAACCATTACATGCACGGTCATGGTACTGCAATTGGAAATGTAAATGGTACTGGTAACAGCAACAGTAATGCCAAAGGAACCAGAAACAGAAATGTAAATGCAAGCACATGCGGAAACGCAAACTGTAACATGCATGGTCATGGTAACGAGATTGGAAATGCCGATGGTAATGGTAACAGTGATGATGACACAAAATGAAAGACACACGCAAATGGAAAGTCGACTGCAAATGCAAATGGCAATGCACAGGCTGATATAAAAAAAACTGAAAACATAAACAGTAATGGAAATGCAAATGGTAACAGTAACGCAAACAGAAGCGCAAGTGAAAATGCAAACCGTAAAGCACACGGTGGCGTACATGGGAATGGTGACGTGAACGGTAATGGAAATGCAACTGGAAATGCTAACTGGCACAGTAATGAAAGGGCACACCCTACTTTTCCCCAAAAACTGCATTGAAAAAGACAGTGAATACAAAGAATGTATGCATGATAATGGGCCTCGGAGCAGAAAAGGAGGACTTGGAATTCTAAATTGCTTATATCTCAGGAACTGTACAACACAGAAAAAAAATGAACATTTCATATAAATTATGACATTACTGGCTAGCTTTGTACTTGGCCCTCAGATGGGAGTGCTAAGCATTTTTCTGACAAAAAGTCCGTATCTTGCACTGTTTCCGAGATACAGGCCTTGAGAGGCGTGACGGACGCTGTAATGTTATCCTATGGGAAAAAGCGTCAACTTTGGAGTGTTATAACTTTGCAGCCCTCCAATACTTTTTCACCAAAAGGCACATCTGTGGCATATTGGCTGTCTTCCCTTCAAATTGCAGCCCAATAGACCAAACCGTTCTTTTGCAGCAGGGTGGCAAAGAATTCCTGTTATTTTGGCATAGTGTCACAAAATAGTGTTGCAAATCATGACACTTTCACAAATGAAAAAAAAATGGCAGCTTTGCAACACTACTAGGGCCATTTGTCACACTAAAAAGTGCATTTGCGACACTGTCAAACTTTTTAACTTTCCCCATTGACTTATAATGGGAAATTGTTTTTTGAATAACTTTTGAACCGTTTAATATTTTTTCATGAAATCTTCAAAAGGCACATCGGGGACCCTGGCCACATGTTTCCTGAAGTTTTCAGACCAGTCACACAAACCATGCAACCTGTAGGTGCAAGCAAAGAATTCACCAAAAACCATAAATGCACACGCAGATCTCACTTAATAACTCTGCAGTCATACATCCAACCACTATGAAATTTGGCAGATCCCAAGATGTATGGTTCTTGATAGTGCATTCCAAATTTCAGGCACATCGGTTGAACAGTGTTAAAGTTATTAAGGTGCAAAGTTTGACTCTTTAACCTTAAAAGGGCTACTCAGCCCTAACTATGATAGCACTACTGTGCTACCATAATACATATATATATATATATATATATATATATATATATATATATATATTATGGTAGCACGGTAGTACTACCATAGTTAGGATGAGTACCCCTAAGGTTAAATGGTGAAACTTTGCACCTTAATGACTTTACCACCATTCAACAGATTTGCCTGAAATTTGGCAGGCACAGGGCGTATACATAGATCTTGAGATCTGCCCACTTTTGTACCGCTCAGATATATAGCTGTGGAGTTATTAAGTGACATTTGTGCATGCAATTATGGTTTCTTGCGCATTCTTTACTCGTGCCTACAGGTCGCACAGTTTACATGACTAGTCCGAAAACTTCACAGTACATGCAGCTGGGGTCCCCGATGTGCCTTTTGAAGATTTCATGCAAAAATATTAAACGGTTCAAAAGTTATTCAAAAACAAGTTCCCATTATCAGTCAATGGGAAAAGTTGACAAAAAGTTTGAAAGTGTTGCAAATGCACTTTTTAGTGTCACAAATGGCCCTAGTAGTGTCGCAAATCTGCCATTTTGTTTTCATTTACTGATCACAAATGACAACAGTAGAGCAAACACAAATGGAAATGCAAAGGGTAACACGCACGGTGGCGTACACAGTAACGGTAATGCAAACAGGCACAGAAACACAAGTGTAAAGCCCATGTGTAACAGTAAGTAGTGTGCACACTGTATTGTTCCAGAAAAGCTCCATTGAGAAAGACATTGAAAACAAAGAATATATGCATAATAATGTGCCTCGGAGCAGAAAATAAGCAGTTGTAATACTAAAACGCTAATATCTCAGTAACCGTACAACGTAGGAAAAAATTAAAAATTTCACGATTCATGACTGTCCTGGCTAGGTTTCCACTGCATGTGAAGCCTATAGGGCTATGCATGGTTGTGACAAAAATTCTGTATCTCTCACTGTTTCCGAGATACGAGCCCCAAAAGGTGTGGTATATGCCACCATGTTAGTCTATGAGAAAAAATGTCAATTTTGGAGTACCATAACTTGGCATCTGTGCAATATTTTGTCACCAAAATACCAAAAGACACGTCTGTGAGATGTTGGCTGCCTTCCCTCCAAATTTCTGCTCAAAAGACCAAACCATTCTTTTGCAGCAGGGTGGCAAAGAACTCCTGTCATTTTGACCATAGTCTGGAAAAGTAGTGTCGTGATTTGCTAAAGCTTTCGCAAAATTTGTGAAAGTGTCATGAGTGCAACACTACTTTGTGGCACTACTTTTTCCAGAAATTTGAAAAACATATTTCTGGGGTGTTTAACCCCAAAATAAAGACATGGCTAGCATCCTCAGGGCTCAAATAGGTAAACACAAAAATAATTATGTCCCTAGATGATCCCAATTTACAAGCATTTCTGTGATCAGTAACTGAAAAAAAATGTCTGACTCACGACACTACTAGGGCCATTTACAACACTAAACAGTGCATTTGCGAAAGTGTTGAACCTTTTGTTAACTTTTTCCTTTGACTTATAATGGGAACTTGTTTTTTGAATAACATTTGAACCGTTTATTATTTTTCCACAAAATCATCAAAAGGCACATTGGGGACCCCAACCGCATGTTCCCTGAAGTTTTTGGACCGGTCACGCAAACCGTGCCACCTGTAGGTGTGAGCAAAGAATGCGCAAAAAAAGTAAATGTGCACACGGATGTCGATTAATAACTCCACAGCTGTATATCTGACTGGAACAAAAGTTGGCATATCCCAAGATGTATGGTTACACCCTATGTCTGCCAAATTTCAGGCAAATCTGTTGAACGGTGGTAAAGTTATTAAGGTGCAAAGTTTCACCCTTTAACCTTAAAAGGGCTACTCAACCCTAACTATGGTAGCACTATTGTGCTACCATTATATATATCTATATATCTATATATATATATATATATATATATACACACACACACATATGTGTGTATATATATATATATATATATATATATATATATATATATATAATATTATAGAGGAGCAATAGTGCCTCTGTAGTTAGGGTTGAGAGGGTTGAGTAGGCAGTTTAATGTTAAATCCCAAATTGTATACTTCAATAACTTTGTAACCGTTCAACAGATTTGCATGAAATTTGGTATGCATTGTTCTGCGAGGCAGATCTCTTCACTTGTCAAGTTTTGTTGTGATTGGATGTGGATCTTTTGCACAGCGCATAGGGAAATAAGTGTGTTTTTTGCTCTTTTTCCAATTTTTCCTAAATTTTACTCATCACCCTGAGCCCACACCGATTTGGATTTTAGCCTGAAATTTTCAGGATAGAAAGAGCTTACCATGAGGAACAAGCCAGTGTTAGCTTGGTGAAAAAATATTATTCTGATTCAAACTTATTCAATTTTGAGAATGTGGGTTCTGAGCATGCTCAGTTCAGTCTTTTGGATAGATGCAGAGCTGCGAACAAAGATTTTGGCTCATGAATGGGGATTTTGACAGATCACAGATAGGGATTCATTAAATCCCTCATTTGTGAGAAAAAAATTCCCCATTCATGAGACGCCATCTTGTTTTCACTTTTAGCCCAAAACAAAACGTTGTTACTTGCTCCATAGATGCATTTTGTGAAAACAAATGTATGGGTTTTGTTCAGGGTGACGCCCTCTATAAAACCATATGTTTGGTTTCCATCCGGTTATCAAAAAAAGGCAGTTTTTTAATTTGAAAATCCCCGTTCGTAACTCGCTTCCTATCCCCATTCATGAGTTGTCCAGATCCCCATTCGTGAGCCAATCCCAGTTTGTGAGCTGTCAGAATCCATGTTCATGAGTTGAGGACCAGATGGCCATATCTCATAAAGGGGATCGACTCGTGAACGGGGATTCGGCTCGCAAATGGGAATTTGGGCACCTCACAAATGGGGATCATAAAAAAGAATATCCTTGTTTGTGGGCTATCAAAATCCCCATTTATGAGCTGTCAAAATTCCAGTTCATGAGATGAGGACCAGATGGCCCTATCTCGTGAACAGGGAATACATAGAAACATAGAACATAGAATTTGACGGCAGATAAGGACTGCTTGGCCCACCCAGTCTGCCCATTTCCCTACCTAATGGATAAGCTGCAGATCCTAGTTAACCAACAGCCTACTTCTTCCTACCCCCAACCCCTAGAATTGCCTTATGACTGTCCCATGCATGCCTGAATTCCACCACTGTTTTTGACTCCACAACATCCTCTAGAAGGCCGTTCCATGCATCCACAACCCTCTCTGTGAAATAATACTTCCTTAAATTACCTCTGAGCCGCCCCCCATCTTCAAATTGTGCCCCCCCTTGTTCTTGCACACCTCTTTTTTTGAAAGATGCTACCCTCTTAGACTTTGTTGAGTCCCTTGAGGTACTTGAAAGTTTCTATCATGTCCCCCCTCCCTCCTTTCCTCGAGGCTATACATATTAAGCTCCTTAAGTCTCTCTTCATATGTCTTCTGGTGCAGACCCTGCACCATTTTAGTGCCCTCCTCTGGACAGCTTCCATCCTGTCTGTCTTTGGAGATTGGGTCTCAGAACTGCACACAGTACTCCAGATGGGGTCTCACCAGCTGTCTGTACAGAGGGATAATAACTTCCTGTTTTCTACTGGTGATGCCACTCCCTATGCATCCCAGTATCCCCCAGCCCTCCTTGCTGCCCTCTCACATTGCTTGCCCACCTTTAGGTCATCTGATATGACTACCCCCAGGTCCCTTTCCATTTTGTTGTTGTTAGTATCTCACCCCCATTGTGTACTCTTCCCTGGGTTTTGTTTCCCAGGTGCATTACCTGCACTTTAGCATTGAATCTAGCTGCCATACATTTGACCATTCCTCTAACCTTGCCAAGTCCCTTCTCATCCTTTCCACCCCACCTTGTGCATCAACTCTGTTGCAGATCTTTGTGTCATCTGCAAAGAGACATGCTTTACTTCCAGTCCCCTGGAATGTCGCTTATAAAGACATTGAAGAGGACCGGTCCTAATACTGAACCTGCGGTACCCACTAGTAACCCCCTTTCTTCAGAGTGGACTCCATTTACTATTACTTCTGTGTCCTATTCTCCAGCCAATTCTTACCCAGGCTGTCATCTTGGGACCCATTCCATGCTAGCTAACTTGTATATTAATCTTTGTGTGGGACTGTGTCAAATGCCTTCCTAAAGTCTAGGTAGGCCATGTCCACAGCCCCTCCCTGATCTACTAGTTTGGTCACCCAGTCAAAGAAATCTATCAGATTTATCTGGCATGACCTTCCTGCTGTGAATCCATGCTGCCTTGGGTCCTGTGCCCCACTGGCCTCTAGATACTTGACAATTCTTTCCTTCAGAAGAGATTCCATCATTTTCCCTATCACTGAGGTTAAACTAACAGGTCTGTAGTTTCTTGTTTCTGCCTTGCTCCCACTTTTGTGAAGGAGAATCACATCTGCCCTCCTCCAGTCCTTGGGCACTACCCCATCCTCCCATGATTTGTTAAACAGGGTAGTCAGTGGTGTCACTAGTTCTACCCTTAGTTCTTTTAGAATTCTGGGATGAATCCCATCAGGCCCCATTGCTTTGTCCACCTTCAGTTTTAAGAGTTCTTTCAGAACCCTTTCTTCTGTAAATGGGCTGGTATCAACTTCTGAATCCAGAGTGTTTCTACTGTTTGTTTTAGGTACCCCTCTTCATTTGTAAATACTGAGCAAAATATTTGTTTAGTATCTCTGCCTTTCATAGTCACCCTCTGCTCACCCTCCCTCCCTTTATTAAGCCTCACTATCCCTCCTTGGTCTTCCTTTACTCCCTGATGTACCTATAAAGGTTTTATCCCCCTTCTTAACTGAGTTGGCTATCTTTTACTTGGTTTGGGCCTTTGCTGTTCTTACTGGCTTCGCAGCTTCCTTTTGCTTTAACTGATACAGTTCCCTGTCCTGATCCTTCTGTGATTCCTTGTACTTCCTGAATGCTTTCTTTTTCTCTTGAACCTTCACTGCCACTTCCTTTGAGAACCATAGTGGTCTCTTACATTGTTTCATTTTGTTTATTTGCTTCACACAAAGACTTGTTACCTCTATGATGGCAGTTTTTATTATTCCCCATTGTTCTTCCACCCTCCTTCCTGCCCATTTGCTAGTGCATTCCTTAGGCACTCGCCCATTTTGGCAAAGTCAGCTCTCCTAAAGTCCAGTACTTTTGCCTTTGTATGGCTTGACTCTATTGCTGTGTTTATTGTGAACCATACTGTTTGATGGTCGCTAGTTCCCAGATGGCTACCCACTTCTACATCTGTGATCCTCTCTTCATCTACATTTGAGAGAATCAGGTCTAAGATTGCTCCCTCTCGAGTGGGCTCCAATGCTAGTTGTCTAAGGCATGCCCCCTGTAGGACATCTAGAATAACTCCACTCTTTGAAGTGGCTGCTGCAACTGCACTCCAGTTAACATCTGGCATATTCAGATCACTGATCAGCAATATCTCCCCTTTTTCTGCCATTCTAAGTATACTTTCTATCATTTCCTTGTCCATTTCCTCCCCCTGAGAAGGGGTTCTGTATACAACCCCTGTGTGGATTGTGGTGCCATTGCCAGTCTCCAAATTTACCCACAGTGCTTCTTCTCCTCCCTGTTTACCCTTTTGTTCTGTTGCTTTGATTTCTTCCCTTATGTAAAGAGCTACCTCCTCCTCTTTTACCCTCCTGTCCCTCCTGTAGATAGTGTATCCTGGTATGTTTACATCCCAGTCATGGTTTTGTGTGTACCATGTTTCTGTGACTGCCACAATATCCAGATGTTCCTCCTCCATCAAGGCCACTAATTCAGGAGGCTTGTTACTTAGACTACGGGCATTGGTACTCATTGCTCTCCATTTTTTGATGGCTTTACCTTCTGTTGCAGCATCCCCCACTGACCTTTCTACCTCGGTCTTTTTCTCATTTAGTACCCTGTTTTGTAGGGAGAGGCTAGGATTCTCCTTCTGCTTATCAGTGCCTCCTCCCTTGACTAGTTTAAAAGCTTGCCAATGAAGCATTTAAACCGATTGCTCAGAAGACTTGTTCCCTTCCTGGACAGATGCAGACCATCCTGCCAGTATAGGCTGGTGTCCCTCCAGGTGGAACCCCAGTCCCCAATGAAGCCAAACCCCTGTGCTCACACCATTTTTCAACCATTCATTAAACTGCATGGTGCAAGTACTGCCTCACCCATGCCATTGACAGGCAGCACCTCTGAGAAGGATACTGTGTGTGCTACTTGTCTTAGGCCCCTCCCCAATTCTACAAAGTCCTTCTGCACTGCTCTAATCTCATGATGAGCCAAGTCATTTGTCCCTAGGTGGACAATGACATCCATCTCAGACGCCTGTGCAGCTGTTCTCACGATCCTGAGGATGTGCTTCCTGTCCCTCCAAGCCATGGCACCAGGCAGGCACCTTACTACAGTTTTCCCTGCTCCTCCCAGTTCTATCCCCCTAATAATTGAGTCCCCCACCAGGAGCTGCTTCCTTTCCCTGTGGTGTCCTCTGCCTCCTTTCTGTGGGCCTCCCTTCTGACAGTTGTCCTCAGCCTCCTTAGTCTCCTCTGTGGTGCATCCATAGGGGAGCTATGCTCCCCAGAATGGTGTATGGATTGTGGAGTGGAACAACTGACTGGGTGTGCCTCTGTTCCACCATCCTCACCCTCTCTGAGCCCACTGTGGTCCAACTGCTGTGCTTTTTTCGCAACCTCTGAGGTAGTGGTGGTGGCTCTGGAGCTCCCTGGATGGGGGAGGTTCCCTTCCTACCATCCAGTGTGGCCTGGGGGAAGGTTTCCTTACTACTGTCCAGTGTGGCCTGAAGATGGGCAACTTTCTCCCTCAGGGCAGAGAGTTGTCTGCAAATAGGGCAGTATCTCATCCTGCAGAAAGACTCCCGGAAAACTGCTGCTCCACAGCCATTACATTGCACTACTCCCCACATGTTTATCTTCTTTTTTTTTGTGTGTGTGTGACTGGTTTGTTATATAGAAATACATATATTATACAATGTGTATGCTTATACTGTCAGTGCAGTGTGCTAGAGAGGATATGACAGTGATATGCACCTTGCACTCTTGAGGAAATGATGTCAGAACCCCAGGTATAAAGGAACTATTTCCAGGGGTGGTGGGGTGAGGGTGGGAAGGGCTTGGGCCTAAACTGTGCCCTCATGAAACAATCAGCTAAAAGCTCTGACCCACCACTGCGATGAGTGCCTTCGTGTCAGCAAGATGCCCTACACAACAATTTGACAGAGAAAATACCCTGCTAATCAAACAGAGAAAAATCCAGACATCCAAGTCAGACACAGGTAAACCTCCCCAGCCCCAAAACAGCCTGGTGGTTTGTGCTGTGAAAGCAGTCAGCCCCAAAATAAGTCAGCTGTGCTTTAAACTCTTCCTGCACTAAAAATCTTAAGAACTGTAACAAAAGTAAAGCTAGATCCATTTCCCTCTGTTGCTTGAAAGACTGTGTTTTCCTGATAATTCTAAGTTCCTTATTTCACCTTTCAATTAGAAGTAGCCTCCAACTGCAGAATATCTGCTACAAACCAAAGACAATTGTAAGGTTCACCTCCCTCTGTTGTGAGCACAACTCACTTTCTTGCAAATCCTATGTTCAGTATTGCAGCTTCCTGCCAGAGGTAGCTTCACCTGAAGAATATTAGCTGTTCATCCCATTCGTGAACTGTCAAAATCCTTGTTTGTGAGCTGATCCCCATTTGTGAGCTAGCAAAATCCTCATTCGTGAGATGAAGACCAGATAACCCTATCTCACGAACATGGATCGCATCGTGAACAGGGATTTTGTCACCTCACGAATGGGGATTTGGCTCACGAATGGGGATTTTGACAGCTCACAAACAAGGATTTGTAAAACATTGCCAGCTCACTTGTAAGAAATGGTAAGGACTTTTGGCTTGAAATTTGCAGGGTGCAAAGGGGGTGTCCCACCGATGTAATGTATGCTGGTTTGTTGTAAAAAATTGCATTGGTTATATAGTTATGACATTCCAAAGTAGAGACATTTTTCAAAGGATAACATTGCAGCACCCATTGAGCCTTTCAGTGCCTGTATCTCAAAAATGAAACAAGATATGGATTTTTCACTACCTACAGCTTAGATCACCTTCAGGTGATCTTAGCTATATAAACAAGTTTGGAAATCATAGATTACGCCAGCAGTGGAATTTTTTTCCTACTCTCTGCTGTTACGGCGATATTGGCAAAAATATGTTACAAGAGTTCCAAGGGTGCCTTTTCAGAACTTTTTGGTGCCCGTATCTTGAAAAATATGTGAGATACAGATTTCATCAACTTATCTTGTGTGGAGGTCTCACTGCTGTGATTACAATAGCACTTGCATTTTTTTCATAGCAGCTACAGTTTCTGAGATATTGGCAAATTAGTGTAACAAGTGTTCCTTGCTCTACAGGGCTGCTGTATGGCTCTCTTGTTATGTGTAAGAGGGAGTGCAGGGCCTGGAGGGCCTACACTCCCACAGACGCATATCATTATGCACAAACAGGCAGCTTGGTGGGAGTTCAGGGCCCAACCAACAAATACTAGTTACTAGTTCTGGTACACTTTTTCAAAAAGTAAGTTAAATTCATTGCAAAAACCTTTGTTAATGCATCAGTTAGGGTTAAAGTGAGAAAAGTGGGGAAATGAGATATTAGGGTTGAGCCTCTAACCCCACCACCACCACCAACCCCCCATCCTCCACAGACCAACAGATGCAGGGGTGTCCCATGGGGTCATCAGGCTTAACCCCATTCTCCTTTACTGTAGCATATCAACCTGACTATACATGGAATGGGGTGTGAGTTGGGACTGATGATTCCATGGCACACCCTGGCATCTGTCGGTTTATATAAACTGAGAGATTTGGGTGTGGTTTAATCACTCAACCTGCAGTCTTGTGACCAAACCACATCAGGCATGGCTAAATCCCAGCATAGCCCACTCCCTGTCATGGATTATTGCTTAAGTGTTCAAAACACAGATAAGCAGAGTAACACAGCTCCTTACCTAAAGTGATCAATGAGTGTAAGAATATATGAGAGCAACTGTTTTTCTTGCTTTTTACTGCACACTGTATGAACATACATTAATTCAATGAGTTGAAAGCACTGCATCATGTGTATGCAAATTATATGGGTTGTGCAACATCTTTGTAATTATCCAAGAAACAAAATTCAAAACAGTAACACATATGAAAGTAGAAAACTGTAGTATACTGTATGTGAGATGGACATCAAAGGTAAGTGTTACAAACAGGTATTAAGAATTGCAGAAGAAAAAATCTCTACCTTGCATTTTCAAGCCTAGAGACTGGGCAAGGATTTCAAACAAAAAAGGAGAAAAAAAATGCTGAGAGTGTGTGGAATTAAGAAAAAGTCAGTATTCTGGACATGTGATGGGTGGAGAAGATTCACTCCCCCCCAACACTCTCTCACAATTCAGACTGATAGCAACTTACCTACCTGCTTTTCAAATAAACATAGTCACTTGATTCATGGAGTATATCTGCTAAACCTTGTTTATTCATCTTGTAATGACAAAAATAATTTTTCTCCGCTATTGTTAGGGTTGAGTAAACCTCAAACCTCACACTTTAATAGTTTTGTAACCATTCAAGGGATTAGCACAAAATTTTGCATGCACTGTCTGGGGGGTTGGATCTCTTTACCTGCCCAGTTGCATTCCAGTTGGATGTATGGATTCTGATATCCAGATAGTGAAAAAAGTTTTTAAAAACTGCTGTTTTCTGCATTTTGTTTGTCATCGCCTAGCACTCAGACAGGTTGGAATTTTGGTCTTAAATTTTCAGGGTAGAAAGAGCTTGGTCAACAGATGTGGCTTTCTCTGATTTGGGGGAAAATATTAATCCGTTCCAAAGTTATTAAATTTTAAAATGTCAGTTCTGAACATGCTCAATACAGTCTTTTGGATAGCTGCTTGAAATGAAAAAAGAATTTGGTCTTTACAAAAAAAAAGGATAATTTTTTGTCTGGGAGTAATCCTTTGTGAGAAAAAAATGTTTTTGTATGATTGCCATCTTGTTTCTGTTTTTTCCAAAAACTAATTTTCAAAACCCACAAAAATGGTATCCAGCACACACACCAACACATGCCTCTTGCTTATTGGAACCCCATTAGGTGGATTTTGCTCATAGTTTCTGAATATGACACAGAAATGTTTTAAAAGTCCTGTGTCATGAGCTGATTTTCTTTTTTTTGTATAGATATATGAAAAAATCGTTCCATATGAAAAAGGATGGCTTCACATGAAAAAAGAATTTGGACTTAAACTTTTTTCCATTTCTTTTTTTCATATGAAGGCATTCTTTTTTCGTATGAGTGAAAAAAGCATACAAAAAAGGATGCCTTCATATGAAAAACGAATGGGGAAGAAAGTAAGTCCAAATTATTTTTTGTATGATGGCATCCTTTTTTGTGAACTTTTTTCATTCATATGAAAAAGGATGCCCTCATATGAAAGAAGGATTCTGGACTAAGTTTTTTCCCCATTCTTTTTTTGTATGTAGGAATCATTTTCATATGAACATATGTACATATGAAAATGCCAGCAAATTAGGCCTTGAGGTCTAACGTGTCTGCTTGAGATGCAGCTCACAGTTTGATAACTGCTGCTGCTTCCCTCCCCTCTTTCATGTTCTTTTTCCATTCATATGAAAGAAGAATGCCTTCATGCAAAGAAAAAAAAGAATTTGGACTGAGGTTTTTCCCATTCTTTTTTCATATAAAGGCATCCTTTTTTGTATGGCTTTTTTCATTCTTATTAAAAAAGAATGCCCTCATACAAAAAAAGATTTTGGACTTGTTTTTTTTTTCTGCATTTAAACAGTAACAAGCCATAACTAGAGATGCAGCAAAGATTTAATGTACAGGCATAATGAACCCGAGGTGGTCCACTTCGGATTTGCATAGCACTACACAAATTTTCCATTAAAAACTTGAAATTCACTTTACCTCGCCTTACTTCACATTGTTCACTTTGAGTTCACTTCAAGTTACAGTTTGATAAGGTAAAGTCATTAAAAAACAGGCCACTGATCACATGCATGACTGTCTCTGCAGGTCTGCAGGTCACATGATTCGGGGGCAGTTAAATAGGCAGGAAGTCAGTGTTCAAAGTGCAAGGTGGACACAGATGCATCTTGCAACAGTCAGCATTTGCTTTATTTCAAGGTACTGCAGAAACTCCTGTACCACCAGATTTAAACAGTGGACTATACAGGGAACCTGCACAAAGCCACCATTGCTGATACATTTCACAATGTTTGATCCATTATCACTAGCTATGAAGCCAGCTTTTAGTGACAGGGGTGCAGCCACTCATCAGTTTCTGTCAGTAGCAAGTCTAGCATGTGTTTGCCTGTATGCAACCTTGCTAGACTATGCATTGCAAGTGTGGCATGCTGTTTAATGCCATGAAGGTTGCTACCATCACCACAGTCTGATGTATTATACTGCTTTCCCATCCCACCATCACAGACAACCTCAGGTAGCTGTGCCCAATGTGCAGTAATACACAGATAGGAACTGCCTGCTGTTTTGCCACTTGTCCACATATATATGCTTAAGTGAATGTAAGGTGATGTGGAATGTTGAAGGGCATGTCTTACAGACTGTCATCATCCGATATAACTGAGGGACAGCATGGGTAGAAAAGTTTGTCTGGGACAGGACCTTCCATTTAGGACATGTTTATGCCGCAAAGCACCAGAAGCCCACATTCTCCACAAAGGAAAATGGTAAAAGGTTAATTGCCATCATTTCCACTATGGCAGCATTAAGTTCACATGCATCTGCATGACTGGGTGGGTATTTAGTGTTGCACACAAAAAGGCTGTGCAATGTGGGCTGCATTGTTTGTTGCTTTTCACATGGCATGCCAAATGGCTCTACTGTACTAATTGACATGGATGGGGTACCTTGGATGTGTGATGGTGGGTGCACAGGTGACAAGCAAATACTGTACATGTGGTTATTTTCCTTGTTATAAGCACAGGGGTTGATGTAGTAGAATTACTACATGGACCACCACTGCTACTCTGACCACTGCTTGAACATTCCTAATCATCATCCTCCTCATGCCTGTAGTAATCCTCTGGTGTAATTTCACCACTTTTACCAACATGGCTACTTACACTGATGGAAAGGGATACCATGCTCACTAAGGTGGCTGAGGGTGAATGCCCAAATATGGAATTAGCTCTCCTTTGGTGCCACGTCCACAGTGCCTTGTGCCTGCTCTTCAAATGAGTATGCTTGCCCCCAGTGCCCAAATGACTACTCTTTTTACCACACTTCATACACACTTGGCAAAGCTTGTAGATTGCCACTGTTTCACTGTTGTCATCGTGTACAAAAAAATCCCAATTTGGATGCCCTTCTCTTCACATGTCGCTGCTGGTGCTGCTGCTGCATATGTAACTGCACTTTTGGTGTCGATGAGATGGGGGTGTAATGCATGATTTCTGCTGTTGTGCACAATTGGACTTTGACTGAACATCACAATCTATGACTATTAATTCAGGGTCAGCAGCAACAGACACAGCTACAGCAGAACTTTGAGGAGGGGGTGATTGACTAACAGACTGTGTACAAACAGCCACTGTCACTTTCTTTTTTCCAGTTCCCAAATGATGTTGCTAGCATCATCATCATAATCATCATCCACTAATTCACTTTGTAGGCTGGCCTTCTGTGAAGATATTTCAAGTTCAACACCGCCTCAATATTATCAGCCACACTTTTTTTGTCAATGTCTGAATGTTTGGATGGCCGATCCTCAACATAAGTGGAAACATGAGACTGTGAGGCATCATCATGATCAGAATCATGTTTAGGAAGTGGGACTTGAACTGCACTCAAGTCTGTGAATTCAACAAATTTTTTCCCACATGATAAGTTTAACAGGGTTTAACTTGTAGCAATACTCATGTTGTTATCATCCATGCCCTCACTAACTTTACTAACAGCAGGGATAACACCATCTCCAACCAGCATTGAAGTGACTGATTTTACTGTGAAAAACATAGTCAGACAAATCCCTTTACTTGCACCAACTACTACCTTTCCCTTCTGCTTGGTACTACCATGGCCACAACCTACTGGGTCGTAATGTCATAAGCTTAATAGCGTACAACATTATGGCTAACCCAGAATACCACTGTAGCTGTGATTGAATGATGCAATACCATGTATATCACTGTACATGGTATTGCACCATTCTCACAATCCCAGGCAGAGGATAAGACCTCTGCTGGGATGGGGTTCTGCCGAGCAGCTGCCATGGCTCAATGGACTGAGCCACTGCAGCCAGGAACCCAGGTGCTACTTTTGGGACTGGATTTGATTCCCAGTCCCAGAATTTTATTTTTTTTTTCAACTTTGTGCAGTTTCAACTTGAACCCCCCTGGAGTTGAGAATCCTTATTGGGGGGGTTGCAGGGTGCAGCCCCCCTTAACTGGGGTGAGGGGTGGAGCCCCCCACAAATAAAAGACTTATGCCACATGGCAGAAATTGTGCTGCATTGGCTTGTGACATTATGACCCCATGCCCGTGCACAACCACTCTTAACACTGCTACCATTGGAAGCTGCTGATGAACCTGACTCATCTTCACAACAACTTACACTGCTAATAGTCTTCTTGGCAGTAGCACCACAGCTAGAAACTGCATTAACTGACCATCTCTTTGTGGAAATTTTCTCAGATGACACATACAATTTACAACAACTTGATATCTCAGCACTTTTGGGTGGCTGGGAAGCAAAACACTAAATGCAGCTACACAGGCACAACACAATACCTGTTCTGACAATTTCTATGTTTCTGTGTTTCTAAGATGTATCAGTTGGGTTATTTTGTTCTAAGAATTCTTTAATTTTGGGGAAGATGAAAGTTTTTTTGTCTTCATTTCTTAAAATAAAATTATTTATCCTCCATGTAGTCGAGCTCTAGGGATAGTTAGGAGGTGAAGGACATGGGGCAGAACTGGGCCTGGTGGGGGAAGGGAAAGGGGAAGGTGGATTGAGGCAGTGAGGACCAGGAGATGCTGTGGGGCGAAATGGAGCCAGGACAGAGGTATTCCCTGTCTTGTCCCCATAACCAAGGGTTCTATAATGAATGGGCAGGAGCTGTGGTCTTTCTCGACAACCCATCCTACTCTGGTGGTGTTATGTAATGCCAGATCGATTACGAACAAGACAGCTATTATAGCTGATCTTGTTGGAACAGCAGATCTGGCATGCATCACTGAGACCTGGCTGAATGAAAATGCAGGTCCTGTACTGGCTTCTGCTGTTCTGGCTGGGTTCTCGGTGATACACCGCCTGAGGTTGTATCATAGGGGCGGGGGTGTGGCCATTATATGTAAGATGGAACTGGGCCTTGTGGATGTGCCAGTGGGACCCACCAGATCCTTCAAGTGTATCCTGAGAGAGGGTGTAGGATGAGGGATACTCCTCATCTAATGTCCACCAGGTTATGGGGGAGAATTCCTGCAGGAGATAGCAAACTTCATCGTCGACATGGTGTTGAGGTCCCCTAGTGGATAGTTCTGGGGGACTTCAGTGCTTGGATCGACAATGAACTCTCACAGTTTGGTCAAGCTCTCCTCCAGCTAATGACGATGCTGGGCCTTACACAGGTGGTTACTGCCGCTAACCACATAGGGAGTCACTCGTTGGATCTGGTGTTCCTCCTGAGGATGGAGATCTTGGATTTGGGGTGGAAGCAGTCAGTTGGTCTGACCATCCTACCCTAAGGTTCAGTTTTTAGGGCTCCCTCCAATGAGTCTGCCCCTTTGGAGATGGTTCGGTACCCACCCTTTAAGGGGTATTAACCCAGATGGTCTATCGGCAGTGCTGGACCTGCTGAGATTGTTGGATGAATGCATGAGTCCAGGGGATCTTGTAGTGGCCTATAATAAGGTGGTGGGAGATGCCCTGGACATGATTGCTCCTGTTCATATTAGACAACTCACTCTTCCCAAGGACTCCTTTGTTTGATTGTTCCTTGAAGGAGTTTATTTATTTTTTTGTTTACCAGGTGGGTGCCATAACCACAGAAGTGACTATTTTCAGACACAACCTGGGAGGTTGCAAACAAATTAGACAGTCAACAAATACAGGTGAGGTATACAGAGAGTAATTATACAGAAAAACAATTAACAATACAATAAAACAATAATAAGTGCATTTAATACACAAGGTAAGTTCATTGATAGCAGAGGTCTATGGGGGATAACAAGTAGTCTGGGGGGTTAAAACAGGTGCATTTAGAGTGATTGACAAATAAAGTGTAATGCTGCTTTTTAAAAGCAGCATGGTTCGGTGCAGAGTGGACATCTAGTGGGAAGGAGTTCCAATATTTTGGAGCAAAGCTAGAGAAGTCTGTTGTTCCTTTAAGGGTTTTGCTGAAGGCCATAGGAGGAGGACTGAGCCACTAGCATAGAGGCAAGAGCGATGGGTAAGTTGGATCTTAATACATTGTCAAGCAGAGTCCCCAGGGTGAGTAGTCGGTGGATAGATGGGGAGGGCCAGTTTAAGTCAGCATATAGCAAGCAGTGGTGTTTTAGTCTTGAGGAGGCAGAGGCATAGCGGCAGACACGATTGTAGGTGATGTTCCATTTGCCGAAAGTGTTTTTAGGAGCATTTATGTAAGTCACTGCCGCATATGACAGAGATGGGATTAAGATGCCCTTAGCAATTGCCAGTCTAGCTGACGGGGTGAGCATGTGACTTGTTTTATAGGCTAGGCCAAGTTTTAAGTTTACTGACTTGCAGGTTGCCAGGATGTGTTGCTCAAAGTTTAGAATTTCATCAATCAGGACACCTAGGTACTTGAAAGAAGTAACCACCGTAAGGGACGAGCCATCAGCACAGGATACACCATATAGGTTGCAGTTGAGTTATGTTTAGCATAGGATCCAAATAGCAAACCCTGCATTTCACTGATGTTTAGGACAAGCTGATGTGTGCAGATCCAGTTTTGCACAGTGGTGAAAGCAGATGTGAGACAATTTATTGCTCTTATATCTGTAGAGGAGGTGTATAACACAAGATCATCCGCATAAAGAATAGTCAAGCATAGCTGGGGGTTTTGTGGTATACAGTTTATAAACATGGAGAAGAGGAGAGGCCCCAATATGGACCATTGGGGGACACCCACATTTATTTGTGCAGTGTCAGATACCGCTGAGTTGAACTTCACCTGCTGGCATCTGTCGGTTAGGTAACTATGAAACCATTTGAAGGATTAAGAGGAGAAACCAAGCGAGGTAAGGGAGGTAAGCAGAAGTGGGTGATCAACAAGATCAATGACTTTTGAGAGGTCGATAAACACTGCACCAGTCATGAGGCCTTTATCCATGGCAGTAAGACTATTGTTGTTGAGCTGAAGTAGTGCAGTGGAGGTGCTATGACCTTTGCGGAAGTCATGCTGAGTTGGGGACAGCAGGCCATATTTGGAAAGGAACTCTGTAACCTGTGTGGCCACTATTTTCTCAAGGATATTATTGAGTACTGATGGTATGACTATGGGCTTGTAATTTGCAATATCCTTTTTATTGCCTTTCTTGCAGACTGGAGTGACTTTTGCAATCTTCCAGATACTTGGAACGTGACCCTGGCAAAGGGACAGTAGTAAATATTTTGAGGTGAGTTTGTTGAAGGATGAAGAGAGCATGGCGAAGGTCTGGCCTGGATGCTTACAGGTTTAGATTGAGGGAACATTACAAGGGTTATCAATCAGAAATCACCCATAAGAAGGCAAAATTCCTGTCCAGGGAGATTTCTGCTGTGCAGAATCAACCGGCTCAGTTCTTCCGGATGGTTGACGGATTGTGCAATCCAATCTATCTCCAGCCTGGGGAGCTTTTTCTCAGCTTAAATGCTAGGAGTTTGCTTGATTCTTCACAGATAAGGTTGCCATTATCATGTCTGGCTCTTCCTATGAGGTATTGTGGAGGTTGGAGGGAGGTGGTGAGCTTTCAGTCTGTCTGGACAGACTTTAGCTGGTGGAAATTCACAGATATTGTGAAAATTGTCCAGACTCTGTGACCAATCAGTTGTAGTTTGGATCTGGGCCCTACACCCCTATTAGTGGGTTGTGTGAATGTTATCTGCCAAATCCTAGCAGAAATTTTCTGGAGTTCCTTGGAGAGGGGAGTATTTCCTAATCCCCTCAAGGAGGCAGTCTTACAATTACTCCTTAAAAATCCCTCCTTGGATCCAGACTGTCCAGCTAACTACCTGCCTGTCTCTAACCTGCCATTTGTGGGTAAGGTTACTGAGAAGGTGGTTGCATTACAACTGGACAATCACCTTGTAACCCACAGTGTCTATGAAGCTCTCCAGTCTGGATTTAGGAAGTGACACAGCATGGAGACTGCACTTGTCTGAGTATTGAATGACCTCCTAATAGTGAGAGATCGAAAGGCTCATACCATTTGGATCCTTCTTGATCTCTCAGCAGCATTTGACTCTGTGGACCATGGCGTGCTTTTGGAGTGCTGTCAGCTTCTTTGTGGGCTGTCAGTTGCAGTCCGCAAATGGTTTCGATCTTTCCTTGTGGACAGGTCTCAGAGGGTGGTCACTGGAATTTATTCCTCTGATACCTTCCCCCTGTCCTGTGGGGTGCCACAGGGCTCCATATTGGCACCCATGTTGTTTGCAGTGTATATGTTGCCATTGGGACATATCATCAGGTGATAAGGTTTGAGTTTTCACTGCTATGCAGATGACACTCAACTGTATATGTCCTTTCTACCCAGACAAGTTGATGCAGTCGCTTTGCTAAACAACTGTCTCATCAAGATCAAGGACTGAAATAGCACCAGCTGGCTGAGTCTGAATCCGGACAAGAAGAAGTGTTGGTTGTGGACCCAGGTCATCTGGGGGAGGGTATGGGGGCTGGACAGGCATCAGTCTTATGGCTTGATGGTGTTCAGCTCACCACCTCAGACCAGGTGCATAACCTGGGCATTATTTTTGATGATCTTCTGACCCTGAAATCTCAGGTGTCGGTCATGGTTAAATCCTCATTTTACCATCTGAGGAATATTGCCTGGGTGAAACACCTGGTTCCCCAAGATGATCTTCCAACATTGGTCCACGCCTTTATCACCACCCACCTTGACTACTGCAATGTCCTCAACTTAGGGCTTCCTGGGGTTGATATTCATCACCTGCAGCTAGTGTAGAATGCTGTGGCCAGGCTTCTGACTGGTCATATTATGCCTGTGCTGAGCGGACTGCACTGGCTGCCTGTTCAGTGGTGGATCACCTTTAAGGTTGGCTTGTTAGCCTTTAAAGCCCCACATGAACAGGGTCCTGGCTACCTGCAAGATCTCCTGACTCCCGCTGCCCCCTCCATTCTCTCTGATGTGCCAATGAGGGATGGTTGGAGATTCCCAAGGTTTGTTTAAAAACATCTGGTGCCTGTGCTTTTTCTTTTGCAGCACCTACCCTGTGGAATTCTCTACCTTGTCAGTTAAGAGAATGCTTGACCATCAACAGATTTAAAACTGAATTGAAGACATATCTTTTTAATTTAGCCTTTCCCGATGAATTTTAAATTCATTGTCATATTTATGCTTTTAGTGCAAGTTTTAAGTCTGTATATCAGATTTTAAATGTGAAGTGCCTGGTTGTGGAAAGGCGCTATATAAATAAAGATTTACTTTTCTTTACTTACTAGTTGTCACTTTGCCCAGATGTTTCAAATTCGTCTTCAAACTGATGGGGGAATGGTCCGAGATAATGATGGGGTGTATCTTTATAAGGATGCTTTATGAATTCAGAAATGGTCAGGGACTTTATTGTAAGAGACTTCAACTGTAACTTGACCATATTGTTTATTTGGCTGGGTGCACATGTACTATAACTGCTTATAAGCAGGAAAAACATCCCTGTAAATTTAAAATCAGAAGAACATGTTTCAGCTATTGAGAAAGAAGATAAAACGAATGGTCTGGCAGTGCATGTAAAAAAGTGTGGGACAGGATACGTGGTTAAATTTATGGGGATAGATAAAAACCGGATGCCAGTTAGAGGGGGTAATTTAGAAAACCGTTGCAGAGAAAATAGACTTTTTGGATGTTTAAATTAAGTGCCATTTGACCTCAAATCATTTCTTTTTTTATCTTTGTGTTTTTATCATCTTTCCAGCATTGCTGTATGTCCTTAAGCAGTTCAGAACAATGTGGGATGTTAGGCTTGAAGTATCATTTCCTATACTCCTTAATACTTGTGGAGTACAAGTACAGCATCTGGTACTAATAAAGATGAATATTTAATCCCTTCAGGTTACAGCTAACAACCACTTCAAAATGATAGAGACATGTATCTGTATCTATGCAGACATTTTTTATCTGCAGTATGCTGTTTACTGCAATATAATAGATATTGATCTGTATTAAGGCAGCAATCTTGTAGCTGCATCTGTGGCAATTCTAAATGAAATGCTGCAATTTTTAAATGTTAATATGTTGTTTCTCTGGTAAGTCTCTCCTTGCCTCACTAGTGGATAGATGTATTCTTGTGTACAGTACTTATATGTATTAGAGTAATTATGCACTGACACTTCAAATTGTTCTGCATATATATGGGAGACAACTGTAGAGTACTTGTCAGCCTTAAAAAAGTGCACACACATGCACGAAACATTGACATCTGTTTTTCCCTACTTCTACCTGCATGTAAGTTTTGTAACCTTTTTTTGGCTACTGTAAGCAAAGAATAAAATTATTCTGGAAATGACCTAAGTGATTGTGTGCCTTTTGTTGTTGTGTGAGAGCCCAGGTTTCTGGTGGCATGGTTTTCTTTCTGAGACCTAACCATACTCGGAGCCACTGGTTTGTGCTTGCAGTACTCTAGCATCTCTACTCAGTATCTGCCAAGAGTCAATTAATGCTGCTCTTTTAAGCATTTCAGCCACCTCTCTACCTGATTTACTCAGTTTGTAATTGTTATGTAATCTATCTAGTAGCAGATTCAGAATGCAGTTAATGTATCTGCTACTATTACTTTTGCATTCATATAAGGAATAAACAAGTTACTGATTTTTGAAAATAGTTCATGCTGTCAATGTACTGGTCCATATGCTGTATGCTAACTCAACAAATTTGTATCCCATTTATAGCACAATTCACATTAAACTGTTAAACCAATGAGTTGGTTTTGTGTTGTTTTTTTTAAAGCTGGAAATGGATTGACAACTCACATTGTGTCTTTTTCTCTTCACTTACACAGCCCAAGAGCAAGTCATATATTTTTGCAACTCAGCTATAATGCATCTTCAATCAGACATCTGATTACTGCAGCAATGTGACACTGACAATTGCATTGTATGTGCCAGACATTTACTAATAACTGATCATATTTAACCATTCATGCTGTTATTCTACATCTATGTTCATCATTTGTACAGACTGCACATACAGTCAATCTAGGTCTTATGAAAACTCTAACAAATTACATTGCTTTTAATATCCCATTGAAGGAGGCATCATACTATGATAGCTGCAGGTAATTTTCTGCTTTGTATTTTCATAAAATGTAAGCATCAAAGTCAGTAAAGACACTCAGGAAACACTTGGCACAGTGGTATCACAACCTCTTGCAACCATGCCAGCATGTGTTTGGGAATGAGCATGGGACATTTGAGCCCAACCAGGAAGGATGATGATTGTGCACCACAGAGTATGCTCTCCTACTTGTGTGAGGTGGGTTGCCTTCCTTGTTGACATACTGACATCTGTGTGTACACAGTTGTCAGTGCATTTAAAGACAGCATGTGTGGGTCAGACCCTGAAAGGGCACTGTCACATGCTCACATGCTTTGATACCTCTCATGTTTATGTGTCTGTGGCATTCGTGATAAATGGATTAAAGAATCAGCCATATTGATTTAGAATGATGGAACCCCAGTTGGTCAAAGGAGATTAAACTTGACCTGACAGCACATCTCCTGATGAAGATGATGCAGATCTAGGTTATACCACTCAACCCTGTATACAATTGTGGGAATTACATAGGTGCTATGGATGTATGTGGCTATAGTTTGAGTTTCCCGGTGCCAACAGTGGCAGGAGGGGATCAAGCATCAGAGTGACAGCACTCCTATCCCTTGGTTTGGAATCATATTTATCAAGCCTTATACTTTCATCAGGTGGAGGCCTCCTTGTGGTGCAACATGTGTAGCAAGATGGGGGAGCTCTTTATGACAAATCAGATGTGTGCAACTCCATGAACAAATCTGATTTTCCACAGTGAGGGTCTTGTGGAAAATGAGAAAAGGGACATACGGCTGCCCTGTCTGCCTATCTGTGGCACAGCACTGCCACCCTGAACTCAAAGTTGTCCCACTTTGGAGTATTGTACTCGAGAGTGGGGAAGGGGGATGTTCCTCTCTCCAGTAGCTCCAACACGAGGTGAAATTTGAGGGTAAATCCCCACTGCCATAGATACTGTGGTTGCAGGGTCCAGCTGATTTTGTGCCATACTACATATGTTGTAAGTCATAAGTATCTGTGCTTAACATATCCAAACCTTTGTAGATAATTAAAAAAAAATGTTGATTGAAGTTTGTGTTACCTGAGTATTACCAATCAGGAATAAAATGAACAATTGAAGTTAAATCTTTTCTGTTAATGAACTTAAATAGTGGATAAATATAATTGCATTTTCAAAGAAGTATTCATCAGTAACTTTTCATATCTGATATACAAACTCATTCTCCATACTGTTTATTGCAAAATTATTTAACTTAAAAGTTATGCTTTTTGGAATACATTTCTGAAAAGCAGATGCCATATCTAGTTTAGGTCTTCTCATTAAAAGAACAAAATTACAAATTTCCTGACTCTCCTATTAGTGATGATCAGGAATTACCACTTGGCAACTCTAAGGTAATTCACATGCAATGCCACTGCCAATTAGTTAGCTGGGCCAAAGAAACCATGGGATGAAGCAAATTACATATTTCAGGTGCCAATCAGAGTACTATTCCATACAATTAGCTTAAAGGGACACTGTCAACCCTCTTAGGCCTCGAAAGGGTCCCTAGTTTAAAAAAAAAACATTTTATGATTGTTAACATTCTGTAGAGACTGCTGATGCAGCTGGTAGTTTGATTCTGATTCATTTTTTCTTTTAAAAAGTGAAAAACTTACTGCCTACCACACTGGTGTTACCACACTAAAACATCTTTGCTTACATTTCTTGACCAACTCACACTGTGTCTTTCCTGGACTTAGGAACACCTTCAACACAGACTAGCCACTCATTATGAAGTGTGAGTAGAGAAGACTATTGTATCATGAGTGACTGCACAGTTTGGGAGTGTTTCTAATGTTCAGGAAGTATGCAGTAAGTGTAGCTCAAAGACTGGAAGCAAAACAAAGCTGGATATAGCTATACATTACCATGCAATTCAGTTCTACTAAAGAAGAAGACACAGAAAACAACCAGCAACATCAATGAATTTTAGAGAAGGTAAGCAATCATAAAATGTAGGGTTTTACTTAAAACAATATGATGCTAAAAAGGTTGGCAGTGTCTCTTTAATACTATCATGTTAATTTTTTTAACTGTCTGATATGGAAATGAAATAACATATAACTTAAAAATAACAATTTTGCCATAGCTCATTGGCAAACTGGTGTGGCTTCTGCATTGACCTGAGTTCATTAGTGAGCCTAGGTCATCAGTAGCTGGCCGAGAGGTGGGGTTGGGGGGAGGATCAAAGGTCCAAGGGGATGCTCTCTTCTTTACTCTTTGTGTGAAGGTTTCCATTTCCTGATGCCCACTTCAATGTGTAGTAATATGGGTGACAGAGCATACTGGTCACAGGGAGAAGGGATAATCTGTGCTGTATTTTGCATGAGTGTGTGTGGATGAAGAATCACATCAGGGATTATCTCAAACCAACAGCATCCCTATGGGGCATAGGTACCATGGCAGAAAAAAGAAAGAACTGTGAAGATGAACATAATAAAAAAAACAGTCCTCTGGTTGTATTCCCGTAAAGTAAGCTACTTACAGACTGAAGACAGGTAAATCTACCATGCCAGAGTGGTACAGACATAGAAACAAATAAACCAAGAAAAAATATACAAACTTCATTTACGAAATACAATTCTATTAATTATTTTTTATGTATGATTCTGTTTTAGAATCACAGATCCAAATGAATCTTTCAGTCCATCAGACAAGCATAGCACTACATCCAGTAAAGACAATACTACATCATCTGATTATTCATCAGATACTGAAGAAGACAGTTTCACAAAGTAGTTCCTCAAATGAAGTTGTAGGTGTATCACCAAATCAGTCTGAACCAACTGACTGAGCAAGTGAAGACATCCAGAATGAAAAATTGAAGATGTTCTTTATTTTCCTGCATGAAAGGGAAATGTTGAATATTCAGCTGTACCAGTAAAAGTTCTGTAGCATGACTCCACTAACCTATCATCTTTTAATTTTCAGTGATTTTGAATTGGAAGGTTTGATGTGGCCCGTTATTTTAAGATGTTGTCTCAGTTAGACTTCATCATTCTTACAGCCATACAATAGATTCTGAGACATCCTCCTATCTACATATATAAATAATATTACATTTAGTGTGATAATTCCTGTTTACTGCACTGTGAAGTAGTTTTGAGGTTCATTCCTTACTTCTGCATAATTTCATATGTATGAACAAGTTCATGCAGTGAGTTTTGAGATTTGAGGAACTCATACAGAGAATTCATGAGTCATATCACTAATTCTGTAAAGATGGTAAAATGCCACCACTACTTCCCCACTACCTCACCTATTGTTTCACACTGCATGTCCCTAGAGCTTCATTGCAGGTTACATTAGATTGGGTAGTGGTGACATTTTGCCATCTTTCATGAGCTCCTCATGTGCTTTACAAAGTCTTATTATTTTGATCTGTTTGCAAGTTTGCACAAACTAAAATAAGCAAAGAACCAGATACATGTCCTATTAAGATTTGCTTTCAAACAACATCCAGAATTCCAAATGATGCAGTCAGGTGACAGCAGATATCTTTACTCTTGATATCATGTTCATTCTGGAGCAAAGTACCCCCATGTTGTGCTTGTACCAGATATTGTAATTGATTCAGGGTCTGATATTCAAATAATAGCAAACAGGAGTTGTGAGTCTGGTAATCTGGATTTGTGCTGACTCTTCTAACAGGCACAATACGCAGAAGCCCCATGAGCAGCAATGCAATCCCACAATGCCATACCATTGCATTTCCTCTGCACCTATGCAAATTATGGCATCTCCCATGCATATTAGTGCAGTGGTAACTTCAAAGGTTTGCAGCAGCAGTAAACAGCCCCAATGATGGCACTATTTACCACCACCAAAAACCACCAGTTCATGGCTGCAATCCAACCCCCAGAAGGCAGGGCAGCTGTACTGCAGCTGTTCACCCTGATGACTGGTACCATTCCATGATAGATGTCCCTGGTTTCTAGTGGCACGTCCCCACCCACCAATCTCCCATTCCATATTATTACCTCAAACTGTGTAATACAGACCAGCACAATGTATTGACTACCCATCATTTGATGAACTGTTTCATTTCAAAGTATTTCAGCTGAATGAATTCACTCTGCCTATTGCCACATTCATTACTTATACACTGGGGGTGTGTAGTAGTTCTAGTACAACAGACTCCACTTAGTTTCTTATTGCTTTCATTACACATCAAAGTTTGAAGTTTCTCATCATTTTATAAGTGACTTATTTGCAGGCTAGACATGTTTGCTTGACAGTTACAATTATTCTGACCCCTTGGCTAACTGAAGCTACAGTAGAAGGCATACAACAATATACACAGACAATAAATGGCTGTAACAAGCAAAACTCTGCTACAATGAAATATTTCTCCCTCTTAGTGATTGAGTTCGAAATGTAGTGTTTGGAGAAAACAATATGAACACTACAATATTTGAAACAGTACGTCACTGTTATGTGTACATTTTCTAACAGTAATAACAAGACATGTATACTGTATTTGCAAAATAATCCATTCATGACAATTTTGCATACATGTAATACATAACATTTTACCTGGACTGCGAGGAACCTTATAAATCTCTATCTGGTTGCTAGCATGAGTTGTTAGGGTCTTTGAAATATTGACTGTCATCTGAGTCATAAGCTGATTCATTAAAATCATCAACATTGCCAGAGTGTAAATTTTGAAACATATGAGGTTTCAGTTGTGTGTCAACTATTCTTGTTTGTAGCTTTGTTTGTACACCTGAAAAATGTATGTTGACAGACAACAGTGTTACACCACACTCTTAAAATCTTCATAAAAAAGATGGTAAGTTGAAATAGACTATTGTCATTGGGATTCCCTGAAAGCAACTACACCAACAACTTCTTGGGTTCAAATGGCATTTTATGTTGAGCAGAACTTTGTAATGATTTACATACATATCCACCATAACATATGCCATAATTTCCTCATCACACATTTTCCAAACTTATTTACATGATCATTAGGAGGTTGTCCCTTTATATACAATCTTGTACATGACATTCCTTTTCTATTGCACAGCTGTTGCCTGGTCTTCTTTTTGGCTCAGGCATATCTCATACCTATCCTTTTTCTTGGTTCTCTCACTGGGGTCAGATGTCCCACCTGATTCCATGCCCTGCCTCCCCTTGGGTGATCACCTCATGAAGGCCCCCCCCACCTGTCCAGGTATTGACCTGGTCTGTGCCCCTGCTTCCCCACTAGCCCATATCAGCCTTGAGAAGGACTATGGGCTCCCCCCATTGAAAAGCACCCCCCTTAACACCCCTTGCTGGCCATCTCCATGACTAAATGGTATCCCTGATACACCAATTAAAAGCAGCAGTACCTACTTCAGTCAAATGAGCCCCATTCTGCCTATAAAAACCTGCCTCATCATGTGTGATGGTACTGTGACTTACATATATACTACATTTTTTATAACCCAGGCTGCCATTTTCCTGTTGACCCACTTACAAGCCTTCTCAACCACCTTGATGTCCCTCAACTGCTGCCATACCCTTCTGGGTATAATTATTGACCATCCATTGGTCACCTGCAGCCACCAGGTCTTTACTGCCTCTAGGTCCACATTTATTTCATGGGCCAGGACTACCCAGGGCTTGTCCCTCAAATCATTTCCCCCAGCATGAACTATTAACACATCTAGTTTGGGCCATATCCTCTGCATCTCATCCAGCACTGGCAATATCTAGGCCCATCGTAGTCCCTGAACCCCCTTCCAAAATATTCTTGTTTGCTCTGGGTCTTGTCTTAATTGTTCCCCCCCGGGTTGCTGCCACCCACCTTTTTGCCCAATATACAAACGATTGTCCAATTATCCAAACTACCAACCTGCTTTTTCCATCTAAAAATACAAAAACACAAATTAGCAGACTGTTTCCTGATATACCTTTTGTAGCAGCTCTACCGCCACTTTCCTGCCCCATGTCTTGCGGGTTCCACCCTTGTTCTGCTAACTCAGATGATGCCCCAATTCTGAATGAATAGGATGAAAAAAACCTGGGGTCCTCACCTACAAAATCCATCCCTTTTTCAGTACCACTGTAAGCTGTTACATGGTGGTCATCACCCCATCACCATGTTGAAAGAAACAACCTTTGCCTTTTGGACTGATCTTCTTGTATTCCTCCAAACACCTAACTATACAGTGGGCCTTCATGTCTTCCCTTGTGAACTCCACCTGTGCCCCTTTTCCCTTCTGGTCTGTCTTGGACCTGTGCAGCCAAATGCTTATCCTGTCCTTCCCCCAATTTACGTCCAACTACTGGATCCCACCAGTCTAATCTGTCCTGCTGCTTGCTGCCACCTCACTGACTTGAAACACCCCTTTTGCATCACTAGAAAGACTGCCTCAAACAGCCACACTTCATAGGCTGCAGTGCAGATATGCTTGAGGCTGCCCAGCAGTCTGTCAAACACTTCATCCCTCAATGGTCTTCTATCTAGCTGCCACCTTTGCAGTCTAACCCATCCTTGATACATCCTGTGGATAGCAGGGGTCTTATTAGGCTGCCCCTACCCCTGCAAATTACAAACCATCCTGATGCCCGCTAAATGGAGCCCCATTGTAGACCCAGCCATCCCGTCCTCTCATCTGGCCACCATGTACCTAATGACTTGTGCCTGCAGGACTGGGCCACTTACCTCCATCTCAGCCTGCTGCCAGAACTTCTGGAATGCTGTCCACACATTTTTGTATGTCCTCAGTGTGTTGGGGGCCCAGGCATTCCAAAACAACAGCTGGGCTCACTCCATCCAATCTCCTATTGGTGCCCAGGGACCTGCATTCTCTGGACAGCTGCCCCTGGTGCAACCAGCTGGAACCTGTCCATCTGCAAACATGAGAGGCTGTCAGCTATCATGTTGCTGGTGCCCTCAATGTTTCCAGCTCTGAATGAAATTTAACCTGAGGCCCCTCTAGCACTAGCTGTCAGTCTACCCTCAAAACTGCCTCAGTGGATCCTGATTGCCTGTTCAGAACTTCGATGACTACCTTGTTGTCACACATACAAATTACCCTCTGATTCCTTAATCTGTCCATCCACACCACCATGGCCACCCTAATTGGAAATACCTCCAGGAAAGTGATGTCCTTCAGCAGGCCTAGACTTCCTCATTCATGTGGCCATCTCTCTGATATCCATTCCCCCCAGAGGCATGCTCCCATGCTGAACCCACCAACAGCATTTGTGCACAGCTCCAGGTCAGTATCTAGTGCCCAGTCTTCCTGCCAGAATGTGATGCCATTGTAATGTGTCAAAAACTCTTCCCACATTTTGAGGTCTTGCCGCACCCCTCTGGTGATGTCCACCCAGTGTTATAGGCACTTGGCTTTAACTGTAGCACTTACCAAGCAGTTTGTGAATGCTCTACCTGGTGCCATCTCCCTTCATGTAAAGTTTAGATGCCTGAGAGCTGCTGCACCAACTTCAACAGCATGCATATTTTTCCTTTCACTCCCGTGATGAGCTCCCTCAGCAACATTAAATTCCCAGCGGGCAGCCAGAAACAACTTTTTTCCAAGTCCACCTCTATCCCAAAAAATTCGGTTTTTAGCAGGGCCCTCCATCTTGTTCCCAGTACGTGGTACCCCCAACTCTTGACACATGCCCTGGAAATCCTGTAACATCTCTTAGGTCTTGTACCTCCCTTCGCCTGCCAGCAGGAGGTCATGCAGGTAATGAGCTACAGATCTGTGACCATATCCATACCCAAAAACCCACTGCAGCCAGGTGCTAAAGGTTTCAAACATGGCACATGCCACTGAGCAGCCCATGGGCATTGCCTTGTTGAAATAGTAATCCTCACGAAACTTAAAACCTAACAAATCCCGGCCCTTGGCTCTGACTGTCAAAACCCATCACCCTAATCAGCTGCACCATGTTATCTAAAGTGGCATAAGACACCATGTTCCTCTCTTGGGAAATAGCATCATTCACCAAGTCCCCCTTTGGGTATGAGAGGTGGTGGATCGGCCTAAACTTCTCAGGCTGTTTTTTGTGTACCAACTCCAGGGGAGAGACCCTCAGGGTTGGAAAAGGAGGGGTTGTGAAACGGCCTTCCACTCTGCCTGCTGCCACCTCCTTTTGTATCTTGTTCTGTACTATATCCTCTTTCCCCTTAATGGATCCCAGGTTCCTAGCCCCAGTGCTTTTCCTATTACCGGTGTAATGTAAACAAAAACCTTCATGAAAACCTTGTCTCAGTACCCCCTGGCACCACAGTTTGGGTAGCCTTCCATCCTGATGTACAAGACATCCACCTTGATGGGGGTAGCAGCCAGCCAGAAGCCCTGCCAGTGCATCATGCCCATAGGCCCCACCCTATCTTTCCCCTGCACTAAAATCCCCTATCCCTGCATGTCCCTGGTTGCTGTTGCCTTGTCCCATTTCCCTTCCCCTCCCTTCTTCCCTCCCTCCCTCCCTGCCTCTCCCTTCCTGACTTTCTCCTCTCTCGATAAAGCCCCTCAGAGGGCTGCCCATGCACCTGGTAGGCTGGCCTGTCACCTTGGATTCTGCACCTTATCACTGGATGGTACATGCTTGAACTTGCAATTGGCCCAAGTGCACAATGCCTTGTTATATGCCCAGCACATCTTGGAGTGGGGCCCCCACTTGTTTTTTGCCCTTTGCTGCTTGCCCACCCATGGCCAGACAATGTTCTCAACCAAAGGTCCACCTGCATTGTGTCCAATGGACGTCACTGTGAGATGCCCTCCATTGACGGAACCTCGCATCATATACCAGCCACCCATACCCTCCTTTCAAGTTGTACACATCCCTAATAATGGCAGAATACATCAACAAAGGTATGGCAAGCTATGCTTGTTTTGCAGGAGAATGGCACTGAAGTTCGTGAAGCCTTCCACCCATGTGCCAAATGTCTTGCTTTTGTAGGTTGTGTCCTCAGCTGTCTTCCCAACTAAGACTAAGGCCACTGCCATTTCTGATTTGCCCACGGTATCCCTCTGTTCAAACTTTTTTGCTGCCTCCTTATCGATCAAAGTAAACATGTCCTCATATTCACCCTTCCAGATCTTCTCTTTTATGGAGTGTGAAACATGGTCACCCAGGGTCATACCATGGGCCCATCACTCGTTTACTGTCTTCCCCATATCACCCCCCATATGCCCCATGCTCACCTTTTCTTTGTCCTTTAAGACACATATATAGCCACACCACCTCCTAATCTATTTTCTCGGTCTTACTGTAAAGCTTGTACCCCTTGGATGTCTCTCCCCATCTGTCCTCTGGAGTCCACCCCATTTCTGTAATGGCATGCATGTGAATCTGGTTGTTGAATAACACCTGTTTTAATTTGTTCATTTTCTCTGTTAAACTTCTGTTGTTTATCAACATACAATTCCAACCCTCTTAAATTTCTCATAGGTGTTTATCTGTTTCCTTGCCTTATGGACTGCCTTGTACGGTATGGGCTGCATGCCCATTGGCTTTTGCTCTGAACCAATGGGCGTGCAGCCCTACGAGACGATCAGTTGGCAGGCAGCGAGGCGGCAGGCAGGTGGGATGCTGCCACCGGCCGGCTGACAGGGGAGCAGGGTGGTGGGGCTCTGGTGGTGGGTGGGGGCCACTGAGAATCACCAGGGTAGGTGGTCCTTGGGGGGTGTTTGACCTCTTTGCTACCAGCGATCGAGCTTCGCGGTCACTGAACCACCAGGATATGTTCTTGGGGAGGGTGTTTGACCTCTTTGCTGCCCTCGATCGGGCTAGTGGGGGTGGGGTTGTTTTAAACATATGCCCGATCGGGCTAGTGGGGTGGGGGTTGTTTTAAACATATGCCCGCAATCGGGCTAGTGGGGGTGGGGTTGTTTTAAACATATGCCTGTGATCAGGCTAGTGGAGGGTGGGGGTTGTTACACTTATGCCCGCGATCGTGCCAGTCGGGAGGGGAGTTTACACTTATGCCCGTGATCGGACCAGTCGGGGAGGGGGAGTTTTACACTTATGCCCGTGATCGGACCAGTCGGGGAGGGTTACTATATGCCCGTGATTGGGCTGGGGGGACACAGGGAGTAATGCTGAGGGCCACCCACAGGTGGCAGCTGCTGTGTTGTGCCCTGCAATGCAGCAGCTCACCTGTGGGTGGCCCTCAACTTACTCCTTTTTGGGGCTCAAAGTTGTGCAGGCGCAGGTTGGGGGTTGCACCTGCACAACTCTGCACAGCCCACTGAATATCGGGCTGTGCAGTTTATGCATGGTTCCTCCCCCTCTGGTTCAGCATGCCTTCATTAGCATTGTGCTGTTGCTCAGCTTGACTTGGGGGGCGCAACTGCCTCCTGCTGAATATGCGGGAATGGCGCACTTTCAGACTTGCGCAGGTGCAACCCTATTGCGCATGACGCAACCCTTTTGAATATCTAGCCCAATATCTCTATAGCTTTGATTGGTGTTATTTGTGAGCTCAGTAGTACTGTTACTTGATACCAGTGGATCATTCATTTACTCGTGAGCCATTTCCCCTGCCAGATGATCTTTATTCTCACTGTCACCATTCAGTTCCATAATTTCCTCGGCTAATACTCCAAACCTATTTTGGAGTTCAAGTGGGACCCAGCAACAGGATGTGGACTCCTTCATTTTCCCTACCTTTGGACCCTATATCATTCCTCTTTCTCTAGTCCATGTTCCCCCTCCTCATTTGCACTTGATTTGCTTTTCCTTTTCTCAATTATTACTTGATGTGATTCGCTTATATCATTTCCTGTTTCATTATCTTTGGCAACCTGAATTCTCTGCACAGAATTATCTATAAATTGTTCTAATGTTAAGATTTCACTTTCAACATCCAATCTGTATTTTAGTGATGCAGCCTTCCTACTTAATTCATCATTTTGAAAGCAGTTGTCACATAATTAATTTTCACCTTTCTGTTAAAAAAAAAACATATTACAACATCCACATTTGTCATTTTACAGTTAATTTTGTCTCCTTTCATTTTTAACTTTTTCCTTTTTATTTTATGAATCCTGCACAAAAATGCCACAAGTAGTCCATTTTCTAAGAACAATAATACCCTCCAGCTGGGTGGTACTGGGCAATACCTGACCTTTCAGAGGCTATGATGTCTCTGCCTTTGGTGTTGGGCCTCATTACAACTCTGAGCAGTCCAGTATTGCCCAGTACCACCCACCCTGTTTGGTATTATTGCTTACTTATTATCCCTGGTAGTCTAGCGTCCCTCCCAAGCCCCCCGGTGCCTGATCCCCCATAATATTTTAATCTATTATCCCTGGTAGTCTAGGCCCCCCTCAGCCCAAATCTCCCTTCATGATATTTAATAATATTTATAATATAATACTTATATGCACTGGTGGTCTAACTGGCCACCCCAGGCCCAATCTGACATTAAATGATATTCTGAAATTCCTAGTGGTCTAGTGAACCCCCACCTCCCAGTGCCCCACCACCCCACTCTCCCCAACCCATAACTGAGCCAGCGACTGGCACAGCTCATAGCTCACCACCACAGCCAGCCACTGACTGAGCTCTGAATGAAGACATACTGTATGTAGTACGCACTCAGTGACTGACAGCAGCTGTCAATCACTGAGCACATACTGTATGCAATATGTGTTCATTCAGAGCTCAGTCAGCGGCTGGTCATGGTGGTGACTGATGGGCTGTGCCAGTCACTAGCTTGGTTATGGGTTGGGAAGTGCGGTAGTGCACTGCAAGGTGTATCCATTAAACCACCAGGAATTTTAGAATATCTTTTAATGGTGGAACGGGGCTGGGGCAGTCGGCTAGACCACCAGGGCATATAACTATTATATTATAAATATTACTAAATATCATAAAAGGAGATTGGGGCTGGGGAGGCTGCCAGACTACCAGGGATAATAAATTAAAACATTACAGGGGATCGGGGCTTGGGTGGCCGCTAGACTACCACAGATAATAAATTAAAACATTACAGGTGACCGGGGCTTGGGGAGATTGCTAAACTAACAGGGATAATAAATGAAAACATTACAAAGGATCCGGACTTGGGGGGGGGGCAGTCCACTAGATCACCAGGTAATGCTAGGGGATATAGCCACATGGATGCCCACAGCTTGCGGCAACCTGTCCAGGTGTGCCCAGTGTTTGCCGCACTGCTATGATTGCCGAAAGCCATAGGAATTTCCTGCTGGCACCCTACCTGATCAAGAATCAGGTGCAGGTTCTGTGGCACACTGGCAATTGGCACATGCCACCTTTGGTGAGGCTTGCGCTGTCTTTTGAGACTTGAGCCCATGGTGTGTAGTTACACACAACAAAGATGCTGAAGAGAAGTCATTTATAGATGTAACAATACGTCAAAGGATAAAGTTTCACTGCATTTATTTCCATCTGATGAAGAGCTTAGAAAAGTGGATTTTGTTTGTTAATCAGAAAAGGAAAAATTTTACAGTCTCACAACATTCTGTGATACACAATGCTCAGTTTAGTCCAGATTATTTTGGAAAGAGGGAGGAACTGAAGGAACTGTTTGGTATAAAAATTAGTCCTGGGTCCATTATCTGATGACTATTTAGATATTCAAATATTTTTGGATTAATATAGGAACATAGGAATGTGACATCAGAAAGGACCGCCAGGCCCATCTAGTCTGCCCAGTTTGCCTAAGTGTCCACTTAGGTCTTATCTATAGTTCACCACCCTTCTCAACATCCCCCTGTGTTTATACCATGCCATCTTGAACACCCCTACAGTCCTCTCTCCCACCACCTCCCTCAGCAGCCCATTCCTGTTTTCCACCACCCTCTCAGTGAAGAAGTACTTCCTATGGTTACCTCTAAATCCCCCCCCCGAGTTTGTAATTCGTGTCCCCTCACTCTTGGCCGTTCTTTTAGTTGGAACAGGCTTGCCACAGGCACTTTATTGAAGCCCCTGAGGTATTTAAACATCTCAATCATGTCACCTTTCTCCCTTCTCTGCTCCAGTGAGTACATGTCTAGGTCATTCAGTCTCTCCTCGTATGGCAATTGATCAAGCCCACTGACTATCTTTGTAGCTCTCTTCTGCACTTATTCCATCCTCTCCACATCTTTCCTGAGGTACGGCCTGCAGAACTGGACCCCATACTCCAGGTGTGGCCTAACCATCTGGGTGTACTGGGGAACTATGACCTCCCTCCTTCTGCTAAATATTCCTCTCCCTATGCAGCCCAGTATCCTGCTGTCTCTTGCCACTGCCCCTCCACACTGCTTACTCACCTTCAGGTCCTGTGAAATGATGACACCTAGGTCCCTTTCCTCTTCTGTAACCTGCAGGGATCTACCCCCAATCCAGTATTCGGCTTTCTTGTGTTTTTCTGCCAAAGTGCATAATCTTACATTTTGCCATATTGTATGACAATTGCCACTCTTTGGACCATTCCTCCAACCACTCTAGATCTCTACGCATCATCTCTACCCCTTCCTGCATGTCTACTCTGTTGCAGATCTTTGCATCATCTGCAAACAGACTCACCTTCCCCTTCAGATCCTCTGCTATATTCCCTATAAAGATATTAAACAGAAGGGGCCCTAATACCAACCCTTGGGGGACCACTGATGACTATGGACTCCTCTGAGGGTGCCCCGTTGACCAAAACCCTCTGTGTTCTGCCCTCCAACCAGTTCTTGACCCACTTTATTACCCCCTCCCGCAACCCCAGGTGACCCATTTTGTGTAATAGCCTCATGTGCGGCACTGAGTTAAACGCTTTTCTGAAATCAAGGTAGGCCATGTCTACTGAGCTCCTCTGATCCACCATCTTGGTGACCCAGTCAAAAAACTCTATCAAGTTTGTCTGACAGGATCTTCCCTCGGTGAACACATGTTGTCTTGGGTCCCTAAGGGCAGCTTGCCTCCAGGTAACTGTTGAGTCTAATTCTGAG
This sequence comes from Neoceratodus forsteri, assembly GCA_016271365.2. Lineage (NCBI taxonomy): Eukaryota > Metazoa > Chordata > Ceratodontiformes > Ceratodontidae > Neoceratodus > Neoceratodus forsteri. The sequence goes on along the minus strand of CM057455.1, from coordinate 1,169,955,159 downwards.
CAGCTTTTCCATGGGTTTTCCAACCTTGATGTCAAGCTCACTGGCCTGTAGTTGCCCACCTCCTCCCTCACCCCCACTTGCAAAGTGGTACTACATCCACCCATTTCCAATCATTGGGTACCACCCCCGATCTTAAGGAGTTGTAGAATATGGTGGTCAAGGAAGCAGCCAGTACATCCCTCAGTTCGCTCAAAACCCTTGGATGCACCCCATCCTTCCCTATGGCCTTGTCCACTTGCAGATCCTTAAGTTGCCTCAAGATCTCCTCTTCCTGAAACTGACTCATGCTCACCCCTTTCCTTGTAACCAATGCACTCCTATAGCTACCCCCCTTCCATTCTTCTTCTTCCATGAATGTTTAACAGAAATACCTGTTCAGCAGTTCGGGCTTCTCCTGATCTCCCACCACCCTCTCCCCATCCCATTTTTCAGACTTTGAACCCCCCTCTGTGTTTTCCTCCTTTCATCCATATACCTTAAGAAGGTCTTATCCCTCTTCTTGACCTCCTTGGCAATGTTCTCCTCCATCCTTGCTTTTGCTCACCTGACTTCCCTGCCCGTCTCCCTCTGCCTAGCCTGATATTTTTCCCAAGCCTCTTCCCCTGTGTCATTTTAAACCTCCTGAAGGCTATTCTCTTAGCTCTGATGCTGTTCTCCACTTCTCTATTGCTCTTATTTTTTGTTCACCCTCCTTGCACAGAAGTCTGTGGCAACTACTATGGCCCCCTTTATTGAGTCCCATATGTCCTCCACCCCCTGGAGTTCCCCCACTCCTTCCAGTGCCTGATGAGCATATTCCCTCATCCTACTAAAATCTGCTTATCTGGGGGGGCGTGGCCAACTGCTGAGTGTGGAGCAGCAATCTCGTATAGCTCTGCAAAATATGAGAATATTTTAAACATATTACTGAAAATGCGCACACTAAACTGGAACTAAAATCAGCCAATTTAATAGAGAAAGTAAAGCTACTTCTACTGATACTAAACAGTAAATGGGTTGATCATTCAAGACTGCTATGGGGTGTACAAATAAACAACCACATGCTGGTGGAGAAGGAACCCAGCAGAAGGAGCTCCGTTACTAGCATAACAAAGATGAACAACAACCAGACATAGACAGTTATCCTCCGCAGCCTACCAATGCCGCACTTCTGAGAGCCATCCAGTCTTTAGACAAACAGATGTCCGACTTTCAAGATCAGCTGAAGTCCATGGATTTAAAAATTGGATCATTGTCAGCAGATGTGCAAGCGGCAACGCAGATGGCCAACCAAGCCCTCACTGTCTCAAATGGCCTCACAATGGAAAAATGTTCTCCTCAGGAAAAGGTTAGAGAATTTAGAAAACTCCATCAGGGAAATTAATGTAAGAGTTCTGGGCTTGCAGGAAGGAGTGGAAGAGGATAACCTATCAGAAGTTATTGCCACATGGTTAAAAGAGCATTATCAGCTGCCATTTACCCCTTCGGTGAGTAAAAGTTATCGGATTACTCCCAGTGGAGCCCGCCATTGCAGACCAACTAATGAACACCCACCACGGACTGTTCTAATAAAACTGGGATCAGTAGCTGAGAAAGACACTATCCTTCTACAGGCTAAACAAAAGGGCCCATTAGAATGGCAGGGAAATTGGGTTCATCTCTTTCCTGACCTCAGCTATGAGACAAGACAAAGGCATAAGGGCTTCAACGCAGTGTGTTCCAGATTGCAGCAGATGGGAGTACAACATCTTCTGCTGATGCCAGCCAGCCTAAAAATCTTGTATGGGGGCAAGACATATCAATTTTCTAATCCCAAGGACTCAGCTAAGTTGAAGGACAAAAATTGAGGAAGATTTCTAGAAGAGGGATCACGATTCCGATGATGAGGAGTCAGTAAATGAATAAATGACTGAGTGAGCCTCTTTCTCTATAATCATTGGGTGTCTGGTCCATGAAGTGCTTTGATTTGTGTTTTGATTGGCACTGTACTTAAAAAGGTTTTATAGAACTGGAAGTGGGGATAATGTATGAGCCACTGTTACATAAGGTTGGGTCTGAAGCAATTTTGAGAAGTGTTTAAAATTAGTATGTTTTACTTATGGCACAACTTAAACAACATGGTGGCACCACATGGTGCTGGTTAAAACATATCCAGGGTATCTTGTAACCAGTTTTGCACCATCAGGAGGTTACTCCCTAGAAACATAGAAACATAGAATTTGACGGCAGATAAGGATCATTTGGCCCACCTAGTCTGCCCATTTTCCTACCTAACAGATAAGCTGCAGATCCTAGTTAACCAACAACGTACTTCCTCCTACCCCCCACTAGGACTGCCTTATGCCTCTCCCATGCATTCTTGAATTCCCCCACTGTTCTTGACTCCACGACCTCCTCAGGGAGGCTGTTTCATGCATCCACAACCTCTCTGTGAAAAAATACTTCCTCACATTACCTCTGAGCCGCCCCTCTATCTTCAAATTGTGCCCTTGTTCTTGCACATCTCTTTTCTGAAGATGCTACCTCTTGGACTTTGTTGACTCCTTGAGGTACTTGAAAGTTTCTATCATGTCCCTCTCTCCTTCTTTCCTCAAGGGTGTACACTAAGCTCCTTTAGTCTTTCTTCAGTATGTCTTCTGGTGCAGACCCTGCACCATTTTGGTGCCCTCCTCTGGACAGCCTCCCACTCTGTCTATGTCTTTCTTGGAGATGGGGTCTCCAGAACTGCACACAGTACTCAGATGGGGCCTCACAACTGTCTGTACAGAGGAATAACAACTTCCTGTTTTTCTACTATTGATGCCTCTTCCACTGCATCCCAGTATCCCCAGCCTTCCTTACTGCCTTCTCACATTGCTTGCCCACCTTTAGGTCATCTGATATAATTACCCCCAAGTCCCTTTCTATTTTTACTGTTGTCAGGATCTCACCCCCTCATTGTGTATGCTTCCCTTGGGTTTTTGTTTCCCATGTGCATTACCTTGCACTTCTTTGCATTGAATCTGAGCTGCCATACATTTGACCATTCCTCCAACCTTGCAAGTCCCTTCTCATCCTTTCCACTCCATCTTGTGTATCAACCCTGTTTCAGATCTTTGTGTCATCTGCAAAGAGACATACTTTTCCTTCCAGTTCCTCTGCAATGTCACTTATAAAGACATTTAAAGGACCGTCCCAGTACTGAACCCTGCTGTACCCGCTAGTAACCCTCCTTTCTTCACTGTGTACTCCATTTACTACTACCCTTTGTGTCCTGTTGTCTAGCCAATTTTTATCAGGCTACCACCTTGGGACCCACCAAGCTGGCTATCTTGTGTATTAATCTTTTGTGTGGGACTGTATCAAATGCCTTCTTAAAATCTAGGTAGGCCATGTCCACAGCCCCTCCCTGGTCTACTACTTTGGTCACCCAGTCAAAGAAATCTATTAGATTTGTCTGACACAACCTTCCCATTTGAATCCATGCTTTTGGTCCTGTGCCCACTGGCCTCTAGGTACTCAACAATTCTTTCCTTCAGAAGTGATTCCATCATTTTCCTACCACTGAGGTCAAACTAACTGGTCTGTAGTTTCCTGCCTCTGTCCTGCTCCCCACTTTTGTGAAGAGGAATCACATCTGCCCTCCTCCAGTCCTTGGGTACCACCCCATCCTCCCATGATTTGTTAAAGAGAGTAGTCAGCGATGTCACTACTTCTACCCTTAGTTCTTTAGAATTCTTGGGTCAATCCCATCAGGCCCCATTGCTTTGTCCACCTTCAATTTTATTAGTTCTTTCAGAACCCTTTCTTCTGTAAATGGACTGGTATCAACCCCAGTCTTCAGAGTGTTTCTCTTGTTTGGTTTAGGTTACTCCCCCTCCTCTTCCTTTGTGAATACTGAGCAGAAATATCTGTTCGGTATCCTGCTTTTTCACTGTCACCCTCTACCGACATTCCTCCCTTTATTAAGCTTCAGTATCCCTCCTTTGGTCTTTCTTCACTCCCTAATGTACCTATAAAGGTCTTATCCCTTTCTTAACAGAATTGGCTATCCTTTCCTCGGTTTGGGCCTTTGCTATTCTGACTGCCTTCCCAGCTCTTTCTGCTTGAACTGATAAAGTTCTCTGTCCTGCTCCTTCTGTGTTTCCTTATATTTCCTGAATGCTGTCCTTTTCTCCTTAACCTTTCCTGCCACCTCTTTTTGAGAACCATAGCAGTTTTTCCTTCGTTGTGTTTTATTGATTTGCTTTACACAAAGGCTTGTTGCTCTGTGATGGCTGTTTTGATCGCTCCCATTGTTCCTCCACCCCTCCTTCTTGCCTGTTTGCTAGTGCTTTTCTGAGGCATTCTCTCATTTTCCCAAAGTCAGCCCTCCTAAAGTCCAGTACTCTTGCTTTTGTATGGCTTGATTGTATGGCTGTGTTTATTGTGAACCACACTGTTTGGTGGTCGCTTGTTCCCAGATGGCTACCCACTTCTAAATCTGAGATCCTTTCTCCGTCCCCATTTGAGAGTACCAGGTCTAAGATTGCTCCCTCCTGAGTGGGTTCCAATACTAGCTGTCTGATGCATGCCCCTGTAGGGCATCAAGAATGACCCTGCTCTTGGATGTGCCTGCAGCAAAGGTGCTCCAGTTAACATCTGGCATATTCAGGTCCCCCATCAACAATATCTCCCTTTTTCTGCCATTCTAAGCAAGCCTTCTATCATTTCCTTGTCCATTCCCTCCCCCTGAGATGGGGGTCTGTATACAACCCCCATGCGGATTGTGGTGCCATTTCCTGTCTCCAGGGTGACCCAAAGTGCCTCATCTGCTCCCTGTTTACTTTTCAGTTCTGTTGCTTTGATCCCTTCCTTTACATAGAGAGCTACTCCTCCTCCTCCTCTTTTACCCTCCCTGTCCCTCCTGTAGATTGTGTATCCTGGTATGTTGACATCCCAGTCATGGTTCTCTGTGTACCATGTTTCTGGAATGCCACAATATCCAGGCAACCCTCTTCCATCAAGGCCACTAGTTCAGGGAGCTTGTTACACAGACTACGGGCATTGGTACTCATCACCCTCCACTTTTTGATAGCCTTACCCCTTTTAGCCCCATTTCTGTCCTTATTGCCTTTGCCTTTTTACATTTAAATCTGTTCTGCTCCCTAATAACTTCTGTACCTTGGTGTTTACCTCACTAATCACCATGTTTTGTGGGGGGAGGCTGGGATTTCCCTGCTCCTTTTCAGTGCCTCCCCCCTTGGCTAGTTTAAATGCTTGCCAATGAAGCATTTAAACCTCTCACTTAGGATCCTGGTTCCTCCTGGACAGATGCAGACCATCACACCAGTATAGGTCTGCATCCCTCCAGGTGGCTCCCCAGTCCCCAATGAAGCCAAAACCCTGAGCTCCACACCAGTTTTTCAACCACTCATTGAATTCCCTGGTGAGGAGTGCCCTTGCATCTCTCTTGCCATAGACAGGCAGCACCTCCGAGAAGGTTACCGTATGCACTACTTGTCTAATGCCCCTTCCCAACTCTACAAACTCCTCTTGCACTGCTCTGATCCCATTCCTAGCCAGGTCATTTGTCCCTAGGTGGGCAATGACATCCAGCTCCCTCCCTCGTGCGGATCCTCCCACGATCCTGAGGATTCGCTTCCTATCCCTCCAAGCCGTGGCGCCAGGAAGGCACCTTACCTCCCTCTCCCCTTCCTCCCCTATTTCTACCCCCCTAATGATTGAGTCCCCCACCAGGAGTTGTTTCCTTCCCCTGTGGGGTCCCATGCCACCCTCCTGTGGGTCTCCTTTGTGAAGGTTCCCAGCATCCTCCTTGGTCTCCACTGCAGGTGCCTCCATAGAGGAACCACTATCCACCAGAAGAGCAAATGAATTGTGGAGAGGTACAACTGGAAGGATGCAACTCTGTTCCACCACCCTCTCCCTTCCTGAGCCCACCCTGGTCCAGCCTCTCCTCTTTCTTGGCAACCTCTGAGGTAGTGGCATTGGCTCTGGTGGTCCCTTGGTGGGGGAGGAGGTTTCATGAATCCTAGCCAGGTCAGCCTGGAGACGGGCAACCTCCTCTCTCAGACCAGAGAGGTGCCTGCAAATAGGGCAGCATCGCAGTCTCCAGAATGTCTCCCAGAACACTGCTGCCCCACTCCATTGCACTGCACCACTCCTATCATGTCTTATTTTGTGTCCCCTGTACTGTTTCTCTGGATGATTACTCTCTCCTCTCCTTACAACTCTCACCCTTCCTGTTCTTGGGCAGCAACTTCCTATCTTCTTCAGTAGCCTCCTTCTTCCTTGCTCAATATTAGACCACCAGCAGCTGGGGGGGGGAGAATGAGCTACTTTTTTCCTTTAGGGTTGACAAAACCAATGTTTCTCTATGATCCTTCCCTTCCTACTGCCAAACAGGAAGTTCCTGTTGACAGTCAAATCCAGTGGCTATAAAAGTAGAACTGGCTTTGGGTGGGTGGGATGGAGGGCAATTAGTAAGAAAAAGGCTAGCAACAGGAAGTTGTAATTTGACTCACCTGCTTTTATAGTGTCTAAGCCACACCCCCAATTAAGCTCTGTTTCCTCCTACTGGTTTAGCAAAGTCAGCTGCTACAGTGCCCTTCCCAGCACAGAACACACACTGACTTTCTTTCTTTTCTTTCTTTTAACCCTAAATAAGACCCCTTCTACTTCTGATAAAGTTATCTGTCTACTTAATCTTAACAGACACTGACTCCTGCTGAGATATAAGTTTTAAATTAACATGAAAATGTAGCTTCTTTTAGTTAGCTGCTTTCTGCTCTACAAGCAAGGCTAGCAACAGGAAGTTGTAATTTGACTCACTTGCTTTTATAGTGTCTAAGCCACACCCCCAATTAAGCTCTCTTTCCTTCTACTGGTTTAGCAAAGTCAGCTGCTACAGTACCCTTCCCAGCACAGAACACACACTGACTTTCTTTCTTTTCTTTCTTTTTTTTAACCCTAAATAAGACCCCTTCTACTTCTGATAAAGTTATCTGTTTACTTAATCTTAACAGACACTGACTCCTGCTGAGATATAAGTTTTAAATTAACAAGAAAATGTAGCTTATTTTAGTTAGCTGCTTTCTGCTCTACAAGCAAGGCTAGCAACAGGAACAGGTGCATTTCACTTTGCAACATCTTAAAGTGTGCATAGCTCATGCTACATCAGACACATTATGGGCAAATGGGCTATCGTCCGAACTTTGCTGTTTGCTATGTTAATCTTGCATGGCTAAGTTTCTTAAATATAGTAGTGGTGTTTATAAAACCTTGCATTCAATATTATAATTGCTGTGTTGAATATTAACAATGATAATGAAGTAATACTTTCACACATTTGTGTGATTACTTTTGCAGCGTTTCTCTTGTGGGTTGCCATTTATCTGTATTTAAGATGTATTGGATATGGGGGAATAAGCCTTAATCAAATAAGGGAAATTATGTTTTTTTTTTTTCAATTCATATGTAATATCCCCTGCTCATAGCAGATAAGGTTTTCTTCATAGCTATGAAAGTAATTTACTATATTGTAAGCCTCCCAGTGAAGTAACATGATTTGGGGCATAACCTTTTCCTTACTGTAAAACTGCTGTATTCTCTAATGTATTACGAGTATATCTATTGAGATAATGCTCACCTATGAGTTTCAATATATTGTACTGTTAAGCAGTAAATTTAAAAATAAAGTTTAAAAAAAAAATCCACTCGTCTGAAGTCAAGCACCTTCACCTTGGTCCGGTTTATGGTGACAGGCATGAGTACCGTGAACCACACAGTACCATGGTCACTTGAACCAAGGTTTTCCTCCACCAATACATCCCCCTACCCTAACCCCATTCGTTAATATCACATCTAACATCACCCTTTCCCTAGCTGGCTACCTGACCATCTGTCTTAGTAGAGCTACTTGAAAGGAGTCCAGAATTGCCCTGCTTTTGGGTTATGCTGCTGACAGCGTGTCCCACACCACATCCAGTAGGTTGAGGTCAACCATCAGCAGCACCTCACCCCTAGTTGCCATCCTTAGTATTTCGTTGTCTACAATCTCTTGCTGTCCTAGTGACCTGTAGACCACTACTGTGTGCACCACCTCACCCCTTCCCATGTTTAATGAAACCTACAATACTTCTGTGTCCCCCCACCTGCCCTGAATTTCTATCACCTGAATCCCCTCCCACATGTAAAGCACCACTCCCTCCCCCTTTCTTCTGACCCTGTTTCTCCTAAATAGAGTATACCCTGGTATGTTCATGTTCCAGTCCTGTCCCCCAGGACACCAAGTCTCAATAATTCCCAGCAAGTCTAATCCTGCCTTGGCCATAACCACTGCCAGGTCTGCGACCTTGTTGCCCTGGCTTCTGGCATTTGTGCACATGGCCTTCCAAATTCCTGCCACCCTGATGCCCTTCCTCATCCTACCGCTACTCATCAAACTGACCCTCCCACCCTCTGCCCCAAATGGGCATCCTATTTTCAATGGGGGGGTGAGTGCTCCCTTGTTAGCTACGCTGTTTTGGGGATTCACTTGTAACACCCCCTGCATATCAATTTAAATTGTAGGATTTTACAATGTACTCCTCCAATTTCCCTTTCAGTACTTCCTTACCCTCCTTGTTTAAGTGAAGCCTATCTGTGGCAAATAAACTTTCAACTTGACAAGTTGCTCCCCGGTCCCCCACCATCCCAAAGCCTTTCCTAGCACATCATCCAGAGAGCCAGCTATTGAACTCTGCTATCCTCTGCTTTCTCTGTGAGCTGGCTCTTGGAACAGGCAGCAGCTTGGAGATCACTACTAAACTAAAACTCATACTGCTGCAGTTCCTTGCTAGTGCATCAAACCTTGCCTGCACCTCCATCAAGCTTTACCCCACAAGGTCATTTGTTCCTAAGTGGAACACCAAATGGGTTCTCTCTTCCTGTCTTTTCCCCCAGGAGGGGATGTGGTGAATCACTTTGGCTGCTGTCATACCCAGCAAGCAACGTACCCAGATCTTACTCCCCTCCTTCCCCAGCTAATGCCTCTGACTATGGAGTTCCCGACTATTAGGACCTTATCCTCCACCTTACTTGGACTGGATCCTCTCCCTACTGACTGTCCATCCTTCAACTCCTCCTAATCTTCCCTGCCTCCTAACTCACCAATCCCTGAGCCTCCCCCCCAGCTTGAAATTCCCCTTCCTTGTCCCTGTAGCCTGCCCTCCCCTGTGGCCACCACCTGGACTCCTTCCTGCCACCCCTCCACCTCCAGTTCATCCATCCCTCCTCCCACAAAGCACTACCTGTGACCAACTCCCTTGCCTGCCCCTCTTTTGCCTTGCTGCAGATTCCCTATCCTGCCTTAAATCTTGCCCTCTCCTATCTTGGGGTTCTCCTCCCCATCTCCCCCTCAACCTTCCATCTGAGTCCCGTTTAGCACCAGTGAGGTTTTTCAATGGGGTCCCAGCTAAGTTACCCCCCTGCACTGGCCCCTCTTCAAAATCACAGCCCAGCATGTCCCCTTTCCCTATAGAAACATAAAATTTGATGGCAGATAAGGACCTCTTGTCCCACCTAGTCTGCCATTTCCCTACCTGATGGATAAGCTGCAGATTCTAGTTAATCAACAGCTTACTTCCTCCTACCCCCCACTAGAATTGCCTTATGTCTGTCCCATGCATTCTTGAATTCTCCCACTATTCCTGACTCCACAACCTCCTCAGGAAGGCTGTTCCACATATACACAACCCTCTCTATGAAAAAGCACTTTCTAACATTATCTCTGAGCCGTCCCCCCTCTATCTTCAAATTGTGGCCCCTTGTTCTTGCACATCTGTTTTTCTGAAAGATGCTACCCTCTCGTACTTTGCTAGTTCCCTTGAGATACTTGAAAGTTTCTATCATGTCCCCCTTCTCCCTCCTTTCCTCAAGGGTATACATATTAAGCTGCTTTAGTCTCTCCTCATATGTCTTTCATATGTCTTCTGGTGCAGACCCTGCACCATTCTGGTTGTCCTCCTCTGTACAGCCTCCACTCTGTCTATGTCTTTGCAGAGATGGGATCTCCAGAATTGTATGCAGTACTCCAGATGGGGTCTCATCAACTGTCTGTACAGAGGAATAACAACTTCCTGTTTTCTACTGTTGATGCCTCTCCCTATGCATCCCAGTATTCCCCCAGCCCTCCTTACTGCCTTCTCATATTGCTTGCCCACCATTAGGTCATCTAATGTAATTACTCCTAGGTCTCTTTCGAGTTTTGTTGTTGTTATTATCTCACCCCCCATTGTGTACTCTTCCCCTGGGCTTTTGTTTCCTAGATGCATTACCTTGCACTTCTTTGCATTGAATCTGTGCTGCCATATATTTGACAATTCCTCCAACCTTGCCAAGTCCCTTTTCATCCTTTCCACCCCAACTTGTGCATCAACCCTGTTGCAGATCTTTGTGTCATCTGCAAAGGGACATACTTTTCCTTCCAGGTGCTCTCCAATGTCACTTGTAAAGACATTAAAGAGGACCGGTCCCAGTACCAAACCCTGCAGTACCCCGCTAGTTACCCTCCTTTCTTCACTGTGGACTTCGTTTACTACTACCCTTTGCATCCTGTTGTCCAGACAGATTTTTTATCCAGGCTACAACCTTGGGACCCACTCCAAGGCTGGCTAACTTGTATATTAATCTTTTGTGTGAGACTGTGTCAAATGCCTTGCTAAAATATAGGTAGGCCATGTCCACAGCCCCTCCCTGGTCTACTACTTTGGTCACCCAGTCAAAGAAATCTATTAGGTTCATCTGACATGACCTTCCTGCTGTGAAACCATGTTGCCTTGGGTCCTGTGCCCCACTGGCCTCTAGGTACTCAATAATTCTTTCCTTCAGAAGTGATTTCATCATTTTCCTACCACTGAAGTCAAACTAACTGGTCTGTAGTTTCCTGCCTCTGCCCTGCTCCCATTTTTGTGAAGTGGAATCACATCTGCCCTCCTCCAGTCCTCAGGTACCACCCCATCCTCCCATGAGTTGTTAAAGAGAGTAGACAGTGGCATTACTAGTTCTACCCTTAGTTACATAGAAACATAGAAACATAGGAGTTGATGGCAGATAAGGACTGCAAGGCCCATCCAGTCTGCCCATTTCTTTTTCTACCTTATAAATGTGTCATCTGTCTTTGCTCTGCCAATGGCCTATCTATTCATACTCATTTATATTGCTCCCTTATGCCTATCCCATACCTGTTTGAAGTCCTGCACTGTATTCATATCCACCACTTCCTGAGGTAGGCTGTTCCAGGCATCCACCACCCTTTCTGTGAAAAAGAACTTCCTCACATTACCCCCTTAATCGGCCTCCCTCTAATCTCTTGCTGTGTCCTCTTGTCCTTCTATTTTTCTTATATTGAAACATGTTAGACTTTTTCACCTTGTTAATACCCTTAAGGCATTTGAATGTTTCGATCATATCACCTCTCTCCCTCCTTCGCTCTAGGGTATACATATTGAGCTCTCTTAAACTGTCCTTATATGTCTTCTGATGTAGTCCCTGCACCATATTGGTTGCCCTTCTCTGGACTGCCTCATTTCGGTTAATGTCCTTGTGAAGGTGTGGCCTCCAGTACTGCATGCAGTACTCCAGATGGGGCCTAACCAGTATCTTGCAAAGAGGGATTAGTACTTCCCTCTTCTGACTTGTGATACCCCTACTAATGCACCCCAACATCCCCCTAGCCTTACCTACTGCTTTAGTGGTCTGCTTGGATGACTTCAGGTCATCAGTGATGATGATGATGCCCAAGTCTCTTTCTTCCCTTGTGACTGCTGGAAACTTCCCTCCCAGTCTATAGGTGGTTTCAGGGTTTCTCTTCCCTATGTGCATGATCTTGCACTTCTTTGCATTAAACCCCAGTTGCCACTCTTCTGACCATTTTGCTAGTTTATCCAGATCTCTTCTCCTTCTATCCATCCCATCTGGATCATCTACTCTGTTGCAGATCTTGGTGTCATCTGAAAACAGACAAACCTTTCCCTCCAGTCCATCTGCAATGTCACTGATGAAGATATTGAAGAGGACTGGCCCCAGGACTGATCCCTGAGGTACCCCACTCGTGACTTGCATTTCTTCTGACTGTATACCATTTACCATCACTCTCTGTTTTCTGCCCATCAACCAGTTTGCCACCCAGTTGACAAACTTCTGACCCACCCTGAGCCTACCCAGCTTACTAATCAATCTTCTATGTGGAACAGTATCAAAACTTTACTGAAGTCAAGGTAGGTGACATCAGATGCTCCCCCTTGGTCCACTACTCTGTTTACCCAGTCAAAGAAATCTATGAGATTAGTTTGACAGGACCTTACTTTTGTAAACCCATGCTGTCTTGGATCCTGTGCTCCTATGGATTCCAGGTGTTGAACAATCCTTTCCTTAAGGAGTGCCTCCATTATTTTGCCCACTACTGAGTTAAGACTGACTGGTCTGTAGTTCACTGCCTCCTCCCTGCTACCACTCTTGTCGAGTGGGATCACATGAGCCCTTCCCCAGTCTTCTGGGACCTCTCCTGTGCTCAGAGACTCACTAAACAGTTCTGATAATGGCCCTGCTAGTTCCACCCTTAGCTCCTTAAGTACCCTGGGATGTATGCCATCAGGTCCCATTGCCTTGTCCACCCTGAGCTTATCGAGCTCTTGTAGGACCCTTTCTTTTGTGAAGGGACTAGTGCACACCTCCCTCCCCCCTGTATCCATGGTGCTGAGCTGTGGGCCTGTCCTACCTTCTCTTCAGTAAATACTGAGCAGACGTATCTATTTAGGATAGATGCTTTTACGTGGTCCTCCTCCTCACATGCCTTCTTATCTCCTTTGATCTTAGCAATACCCCCTCTGAACTTTCACCTTTCACTAATGTATCTATAGAAAGTCTTTGTCACCTTCTTTTACTGTTGGGTGCTAGTGATTCCTTGGTTTGGGCCTTTGTCTGCCTTACTGCCTTCCCTACTTCCCTTAGGGAAGTTTTGTATGACTCTCTATCTTCATCCCACTGTGTTCCCTTATATTTTCTGAAGGCCAGCTTTTGTGCTCTGTCCTTTTCTGCTACTGTTTATGAGAACCAATGTGGTTTCCTTCTTCTTTTGCACTTCCTTTTCTCTATAACACAATGGGATGTTGCTTCAAGTATTGCATCTTTAATGCTTGCCCACTTTGCCTGTACCCCTCATCTGTATTTCTTTTTGCCAGGGCTAGCTTAACTCTGTTGGCCATCTTATCAAAGTCAGCTCCTCTGAAGTCCCATATTTTTGCCTTGGAATGGGATGATTTGGTTCTAGTGGCCAAATTGAACCATACCATATGATGGTCACTGGTCCCCAGGTGACCTTCTACCTGGAGATCTGTGATCCTTTCCCTGTTAGTCAGTACTAGATCTAGGATGTCTCTGTCTCTTGTGGATTGTTGTACCAGTTGTTTGAGGCCCTCCCCCTGCAGGAAATCCACCATGTGTCTAGTTCTGGCAGATGTTCCTGCTGGTATCGACCAATCTGTATCTAGCATGTTCTTTTAGAATTCTGGGGTGAATCCCATCAGGCCCCATTGCTTTGTCCACCCTCAGTTTCAAGAGTTCTTTCAAAACCCTTTCTTCTGTGAATGGACTGGTATCGGTTTCTCTTGTTTGGTTTAGGTACCTCCCCTCCTCTTCTATTGTGAATACTAAGCAGAAATATTCATTCTGCATCCCTGCTTTTTCACTGTCACCCTCTGCCCACATTTCCTCCCCTTTATTAAGTCTCTGTATCCCTCCCTTGGTCTTTCTTCGCTCCCTAATGTACCTATAAAAGGTTTTATCCCCCTTCTTAACAGAGTTGGCTATCTTTTTTCTCGGTTTGTGCCTTTGCTATTCTGACTGCCTTCCCTGCCTCCTTCTGCTTTAACTGATAACGTTCTCTGTCCTGCTCCTTCTGTGTTTCCTTATACTTCCTGAATGCTATCCTTTTCTTCTTAACCTTCCCTTCCCTTCCACCTCTTTAGAGAACCATAGTGTTTTTTTCCTTTGTTATGTTCTGTTGATTTGCTTCACACAAAGGCTTGTTGCCTCGGTGATGGCTGTTTTGATTATTCCCCATTGTTCCTCCACCCCTCCTTCTTGCTCATTTGCTAGTGCTTTTCTGAGGCACTCTTTCATTTTCCCAAAGGCAGCCCTCGTAAAGTCCAATACTCTTGTTTTTGTATAGCTTGACTCTATGGCTGTGTTTATTGTGAATCACACTATTTGGTGGTCACTTGTTTCCAAATGGCTACCCACTTTTCTCCTTCCCCTTTTGAGAGTACCAGGTCTAAGATTGCTCCCTCCTGAGTGGGTTCCAACACTAGCTGTCTGAGGCATGCCCACTGTAGGGCATCAAGAATGACCCTGCTCTTGGATGTGCCTGCAGCAAAGGTTCTCCAGTTAACATCTGGCATATTCAGGTCCCCCATCAACAACCTCTCTTTTTTTTCTGCCATTTTAAGGATGCCTTCAATCATTTCCTTGTCTATTTCCTCCCCTGAGATGGGGGCCTGTACACAACCCCCATGCAGATTGTGGTGCCATTTCCTGTCTCCAATGTGACCCATAATGACTCTTCACCTTCCTGTTTACTCTTTAGTTCTGTTGCTTTAATCCTTTCCCTTATATAGAGAGCTACTCCTCCTCCTCTTTTATCCACCCTGTCCCTCCTGTAGATTGTGTATCCTGGTATGTTAACATCCCAGTCACGGTTCTCTGTGTACCATGTTTCAGTGACTGCAACAATATCCAGGCATCCCTCTTCCATCAAGACCACTAGTTCAGGGAGCTATGGGCCCAGCTACCTTACCCTTCTGCTCTGGCCCCACTTCATTTTCACTGCCCAGTGTCTCCCTCTTTCCTAAGATACCATACTGACCCTCACTGCCCCACTTGGTTCTAGATCAGCCTGCCCCTTGGGTACTACATTCCCTGACCTCCTGGACCTGTTCTCCTGAGTTTTCTCTGACTCTCAATCCTTCTTCCTGGCTGCTACTACCCTGAGGTGGCCTTCTCTGTGTGTGCACCTGCCCTTGTTCCCTTCCTCCTGATGCCCCTATCTCATTCCCACTGTCTTGGGGTGCCTTCCTCCTTGTGCATCTATCCCCATATTTACCCCCCCATCGCCCCCACTGGGTGTAGAACCATTATTTTCTCTTTTACTTGGGGCTCTAATATGTCATCCCGCTCTACCCACCCTGAATACCCCATGCACTAACCTCCTCATCCCATCCTTATCCTGCACCTGTAGCTCAGCAAACTTATTTTTGTGTTCAATACCCCCAACTGCACTTCCCCTACTGGAACTCCCCCTTCCTTCTGCTCTATGATATTGCTCTGAGTCCCCTTGCCTCCCATTACTTTCCATCCCTCATCCTTCTGTGTCTTCCATGCTGCAGACTTCTCCCCTGCTGCTTCACTACACCTCCTCCCAACCCACTCCTCTTCTCCACTGTTGCCTTCTGTCTCTGACCAGTCCCTCCCCCTACTTGTGTCACTTGCTATTCTCCCTCAGGTGCCCCACATTGATGTGTCCTGCCATCCTCACTACTGCCTCAATCCCCCTCAACATCCCTCCAAACTCTTATAGCACTCTTTCACCAGCGCATCAAGTGTCCAGCGTAATCCTCTTACTTCCTCCCTGATTTGTGCCAACTGGTTGCACACCATAC
The DNA here is from genome assembly GCA_016271365.2 of Neoceratodus forsteri. Classification (NCBI taxonomy): domain Eukaryota; kingdom Metazoa; phylum Chordata; order Ceratodontiformes; family Ceratodontidae; genus Neoceratodus; species Neoceratodus forsteri. The sequence goes on along the minus strand of CM057455.1, from coordinate 1,169,939,506 downwards.
AGCCCCCCACTCACCATGCCATGTGCAGCATCATGGCTGACCCACACCCAGTACACACCACCACCCTACCAAATATGCCCCCTGACCTTGCTGTCTGGGGGTCCATCCTCCAACCTCATTCCCTTCTTTTCCAATGGTTCCTCTCCATATGCTCAGTTTATGGATTACTACAAGAGCCATAACAGTAGATGGTGATAGAGAAATTCTCCTGGAGTATTGGGGGGGGGTGTCCCAGTACTGTGCTCATTAGTCCTGGTAAAGAAGTCTCCAGGAGGATTACCCTGGGTCACAATTTACTGATATATATATATATATATATAGAGAGAGAGAGAGAGAGAGAATATATATCTTGATTAGGATAAGTATATTATATCACCAGTTCAAGACAGGCCTGCAGATTTGGGAAAGCAGCTAGTGCTTCCACCCCTAATGCAGAAGGTTCCAGGTTCTATCCCTAGGTGTGTTACCTCCTAATTGCCCAGAAAAAAATGGTTGTGGACCCACTATTCTATTAATATGTGGCCAATGAGGGTCAGGATGAGGCTGGTATTGAGGGGGAATCCAGAGTACTTGAGTTGCTCACTAGTACCGCCCAGTGGTTGGCTGGTATAACCTGCAAGCAGGAAAATGGGGACTTAAAAATTGACCAACCTGTCACGTGACTTAGTCACATGACCTAGGACACACAATATATTATAGGACAACCCAGGGTGGGAAGGTGGGGAGGGCGGGTGAGGTAGTCAACGTGAAGCATCAATGGGCTAGCACAGTCCAGAAACAGTCTCTGGTAGAAGCACTACCTTGCAGTCGCTCTTCAGTTCTCACCCACCAGCTGACCTGCCAATGCTGCTCCAGTATGCAGCTCTCACTCTCTCTCTCTCTCTCTCTCTCTCTCTGACTGGAGGGGCTCCTGCTTCCCCTGTAGGCCCTAGAGAATAAAGGAAATCTCAAATTACCAGTGGGAATGAACTGTGCTTGTGTGGCATCCATTCTAACACTCCAGCAAAAAGGATTACTAGCACCACATTAAACAACAATCTAAATGGTAAGCAAATACCATGACTACTAGAATCACTGTAAAAATAAAATGCAAAACTGCTTCACCCACATCCCCACAGTATAATCCTAGCTCCCTTAAAGAACCCCCAGTACAGGCTACCAACCAGGCACATCTGCAAATACCGAATCAAGAACTAAACAGTCTCCATTGCTTAGCCAACTAGAAAATAGACACAGAAATGTTTAAAGCCTTTTTTGTCTCAGTCCAGGTACAGTCTCTGGTAAAAGCACTACCTTGCAGTCGCTCCTCAGATCCTGACTGCCAGCTGACCCACCGATGCTGCTCCAGGTATGCAGCTCTCCCTGACTGGAGAGTGGGGCTTCTGCTTGCCCTTTAGGCCCTTGCAGTCACTCCTCAGTTCCCAACCACCAGCTGACCCACCGATGCTGCTCCAAGTATGCAGCTGTCTCTGACTGTTGCTGTATCTGGTACATTTCTCACATTTCAGCATTCTGATCAATTACTGTCAAGGTACATTACTGTTTCAATATACATATGTTTATGTCAGCCTTTAAGCGCAGCAGTATCACTACAGCGTATGACACTGACTACACAGGTTTGGAAGTGCGCACAGACAGGCAGTGTGCCAGCAGAGTGATGAAATGAATTCATTACTGAGAGACCGCTGCTATGGTTACAATGGGTGGTGGTTCAGGCAAGTTGTAGTAAGTGGCTTAGTGGTCTGCCATCTTGGCTTTAAGGGAGTTCATACATTATATAAAGCATGCCCATCTAACTCAGTGTCCAGGGGAATAGGAAGTTAGAAAAGGTGAAAACCAAACCAGAGCTCCATGTGGCCTATGAGCATCCCACATACTCTGCACCCTGCCTACCTAGGTTAAATTCAGTGATCCAGCTGAAGCATTCATGTGGATCTGGCCCAAATGAGAGGACCACTACCTTATGAGGGGGTCCTGTGGGTTACCACACTAAGAGACAGGTAAGTCCTGGGATATGACAAGTGTGACAGAGTTGTAGCTGAACAGGCACAGAGATGGATCAAATACAGTAGGCCATCTCGAAGCGTGAAGACAACAATAAAGTAAGAAAAAATGTATACACATCAGATTGTGAGGTTAACATTGTTTTTCATACTACAATCACACCATATAACAGATTTATTGTGATGGTTGCTATTATTTTACCTTGAACCAGAAAATGACTGAATGAAGTTGCAGTTCCTAGCATCCACAGTATTAATGATGGGCCTCCAGTTAAGAAAACCAGAACTGTTACAGAAAAACTACATGAGAAAGGGCCATGTTGTGACAAATACATAAATCTTTTTTTTTTAATGTATGTCATTGTCAAGAACAACACAATGTCAACTGCAAGTCACTCAGTAGCAACACAAATACTGTTTACTGCTTTGGGCTACGTCCTCTCAGCTATCAATGTTATGGGGAGAACATTGATTACTGAATACAAAATGATCATGGTGGGAAAGAATCTGGACATCTTGCCAATTGCCTTTGTGTAACTGGAAGGTATGCTAACTTACTGTATGACTGAATACGATGTTCTCTTTGATATTTTCATCCCCGACATTTTCATCCATTGTCATTGTTCTGGCAACATCATGTATAGTGTTTGAACTGTGCCGGCAATATCATGTACAATGTTTGAACTCTAGTAACTGCAATTATTGTTGTCGAATGATTACTGTTATGTCATTACACAGCATGTTCCATGCACACTATTAACTCTCAGTTGGGTGTTGTAGGGTTAAAGCATCTGCCTTTATGCAAAGTATATTTAAATTTAATATTACAGTCATTGTACCAAAAAAAAATACTTATTTGCATTTAAGCTTGTAAATAGTCTATTGAAAGAAAGGAAGGAACAGAAGGAAAGGGAAATACATGATAATGACTGCTGTATTGAAAAAGAAAACAGGTATAGAGACATACAAATACACATTGAAATAATTGACCAGATTGATGAGCATTCAAGTTTGACATCAACATGTACATCAGAGGATAATGTCATTCCACAATTATTTTCAGAAGTAATGACACTTTTACATTAAGTACCTATCAGAATTTGAAAACATCTGATGCTACGCAGATGTATGATATTCCCATCACAGAACAGTCACAGAATGTCATGCATAATTGTGCTTATGTGAAAAAAATGCAGATGTGTGAAAAAATAATAGAAGCACACAGACTATAAAATGTGGCATTAGCAAAGGTCAGTTTTGCTAAATAATTATACTATATGTTAAAATCCAAATAATAATGTGATGTATTTTCACTTTAAATATTTGTACTTCATTTTTGTCTGTGCACCAAATTATATCATGTTTAAAGACTTGGAATTACAATCTTTGTAAAATGTACCATGTATTTCACAGTTACACAATAAGTTATGACACGTCTTATGTTATTACTCTGTTATCCATGTCCTACATCTATATTTTATTTCCCATATCACTTATAGAATGGCGGTTGCCTTATAAAGAGCAACCTGGGTTGTCAGGGCTGCCTTGAAAGAGAAGGAGCTTAGGGCAGGGGAAAATAGGAAGGTAAGGGAAGGGGTTTAGCTAATAAAAAGGGGGGAAGGGAAGGGGATAATGAGGTAGGGGGAGGAGTTAGACAAGATGAGAGGCAGGCAGAACAGGGGGTACAGATTGGACAGGTATTTTATTTTTTTATTTATTTATTGTAGAGATCAGTTTTACAACCTTTGAGTCAAAGACTCGTTTACAAAGGTACCTCGTCAAAAAAAAGGGGGGGGGGAGACAACAATAAAGTGAGGTTAGGACAGGGAATGACAAAACAGGTTGGATACATAAAAAGAAATATACACTTGGAGAGAGCAGACAGCTAGGTTGCGCTGGATTGAACTTGTGGAAGGTACTAACATAGGTAAGAGCAACAAGAGATTCAAATCGACAGCAAGTCACAAGTTAAGTAGGTAAATAACATTGGTGAAACAATAATAGTTACAGTATTCACAATGAGCATGTCGAGGCTAATATGTGGGTATAAAAAGACCAGTGGCGAGGGGTTTGAAAAGAGTTAGTAGGGACGGCATAGGGCAGAGGGACAGGCAAGAGGCAGCTACAGGCATTTACAACATCGGCTGTCAATAATATGCTGGCGAAGGGCAATTTTGAAGCGGCCAGTACCAGGGATCTTGGAGACAGTTTCGGGAAGGGAGTTGAAACAGGACGGTGCTTGGTGATGGAAAGATCTTTGTCAGCGAGAGGTCCTTGCTCTGGGAACTATGAAAGTGGCTGTGGCGGCATACCGGGTTGGCAGTGACCTAGCAGCGCACTGCAAAGGTCCAGAGACCCCAGGAGGGCAGAGTCCTGACAAGGATTTTTTGGCCAGTAGGCAGGTTTGATAATTCAGCCTTTCCTCAAGAGTGAGTATTTTAGCGGCAGAGTATAGTGAACAGGTGTGGGTTCTGCTGTGGGCACCGGTAAGGAGCCTACATGCTTTATTAATAGAGGTCTGAACTTTGGATAAGGCAGAGGCATCAGCAGCAGCATAGACAGGGAGCCCATAGTCAGCCAGCGATAATACCGAGGAGGTGATGGCTAGTTTTAAGGCGGGTTCAGGGAGACAGTCTTTATGGCGGTAGAGAAGACCGATCCTGGAGTTTATAGCAGATGACAGTGCTTTGAGTGGAGGCTTGGAAAGTAGGCAGTCGAAGGTGATGCCCAGGTACTTATAGGATGCGACCTGCTCCAGGGGGAGGGGCGTGCTGGTGGTGATGTGGAGGGGGAAGTTTCTGGCATTGTTTTGCCGATGGGAAAAGAGCATGGACTTTGTTTTCTTTAGGTTCAGGACTAGGCGGTGATTATCGAACCACTTTTCGGTTTGGAGGAAGGCGCTTTGCAGCATGCTTTGGAGTGGGAGTGGGTCAGGGTGTGATGCAAGGATAACAGCGTCATCCGCATAGAGTAATATTTTACTGGAGCAGGAGCTGGGGAGGGTGTTCAGGAATAGGCTGAAAAGGTTGGGCCAGGATGGAGCCTTGGGGACACCCGAGAGTACTGGAAGATAGGAGGAGGTCCCATTTGAGTTTGACTCTTTGGGACCTGTTGTGTAGGTAGCTGCGAACCACTTCAGGGGCAGTTCGAGACCCTAGTGTGCTGAGGGAGTTAAGTAGTAGGGGTGGCACACCGTGTCGAGGCCTTGGACAGGTCTATGAAGACCGCCCCTGCAAGATGACCTTTGTCAAGTGCTGAGTGATGTGGTGGGAGAATTCCAGAAGGGCAGTGGTTGTGCTATGGCCAGGGTGGAAACGTGTTGCCCGGACACAGAAGGTTGTAGTTAGTAAGGTATTCCGAGAGCTGAGTGTTTACTATTTTTCTAAGGCTTTGGATAGGGGAAGGATGGAGATGGGCCTGTAGTTGTTAGGCAGAGTGCGGTCCCCGACTTATGGATGGGGTTACTTCTGCATGCTTCCAGGCCTTAGGAATTGGCCGAGGCATAGGGATTTGTTAATGATAAGCGTCAGTGGGGTGAGCATGACATCCAGCACTGGCCGAAAAAATCCTGGAGTCGAGAGGGTCATTGGTAGGGTTCTGAGAGGCGAGGGCCTTTATTAAGAAAGGTTTGGCATCGTGGTGTGAGATCACTCGGAAGTGGAATTGCGGCCTGGAAATGGGTACGTGGGATGGTTTGGCAACTGGGTCAGAAAAATGGGCTGGGAGGATGGCACTTAAGTCAGTGAAAGTTTGATTGAGGCAGTTAGCAATACAGGTGGGGTCAGTCGAGACAGTCCCATTTATGTCAATCTGGGATGGAGGGGGGGAGAGCGGGTCTTACCATTTAGATCTTTAATGTTGTCCCAGAAAGCTCTGGATGAGCCCCAGGTGGATGTCAACGTGGCCTGGTAAAATTTGGCTTTAGCCTGCTTGATTGTCCAAGAGCATTGATTGCGGGCTGCCTGGTAGGCTTGCCTGTCAGCAACCCTGCCGGAGTCGTTAGCTAGGTGCCAGAGGTTATCTCTCTTTTTTAGTTGTTGGATCAGCGCTGGAGTGATCCATGCAGCAGTCCGTTTTTTTATCCTATGAGTGTTTAGGGGTGCATACAGGTCACAGGCGTGGTTGAAGGCCTCGGAGAGATAGGTAAGGGCAGAATTTACATCAGGAGCGCTGGCTAGTGGGGACCAGTCGATTTGGGTGAGGTGACGTTTGAGGTTGGTGAGACCTCCGGGGAGAAACCGACGGTGGGGGGTCCTGCTAAAACCAGGGCTGAGGGTGGGGGAGGACCAGAAACAGATGACCGGGGAGTGGTCACTGAGTGAGTTCGCAATGACATCAACGGAGACGACTTTACGAGGTCTATTAGAGAGGATGACGTCCAGGAGGGAGCTTGTTCCTGTTACTTTGTTTAGTCTAGTGGGCTGAGTGACCAGTTGGGACAGGTCAAGGGCTGCAAGGTCATTTTCAGATTATCTGATGAGGAGCTGAGCCAATTTGAATTCAAGCCACCCATAATTAGCTGTTCAGCTTTCGAAGTAGAGTAGCCAGGTAGTCAAGGAGAGGAGGCTGCGGAGTCTTTGCTTGACCCGAGAATGAGATAAGCGCAGTTAGGTAGAGTGGACCACGACCAGGGTAGTGGGTGATTTTAGGGTAATGGCTTGCTCCCCATGGTTAAGCTCGGGGTGGGAGGGCAAGCCTGAGGATCGAGTTGCCAAGTGAATAGCGCACCCTCCTCACATGACCCATCCTATCGGTCCTGAAAATTGTAAAGCCAGGAAGGGAGATGGCAGAGTCAGGCGTGAGGGAGGAGAGCCAGGTTTCGGCAAGCATGAGAATATCCGGGGAGTGTTGGGTGACCCAACATTGGAGGGCTGCAATTTTCTTGGGGAGACTGCATATGTTAATAAAGGCGATTCGAAAGCCTTTGCCAACAGTAGGCAGGGGCGTGGCAGGGATGACAGGCCCAGGGTTTGGGTTCACATTGCCGGAGAGCAGGAGCAGCAGGAGAATTAGGCGCCTTGCGTGGGTTTTATAGCTGGCGGTGGGGTTCAAATGTCGCTGATGGGACCCCACCAAGGAGGAGCAGGGGATGGAAGGAGAGAACAGCTGAAGGCACTAGCGAGGTGTCCACTTATGAGTGGAAACACAATACTGTGCGTGGCACAACAGTGGTTGATGGGGGGTGGCGTGGTAATCCAAATGCAGGAGGATTCGGGGAATGGGTTTAGGGATGGTGTGCGGTGGTCCGATGGGGGCCTGGAGTACAGAGTGGGGCCAGTATGTTTTGGTTGGGGCGGGTTGATGGGGTGTATGGATGGGCAGAGAGAGAGCATAGGGTGCTGTAGCAGGAGGAGGGCCAGCAAAGAAAAAACCATGCTTGAGTAAGACATCTCCCAGTAAAGAGCAAGAAATGAGGGCAGGCTCCCTCTAGTGCTGGAACAATATAACCAGCAAATGGGAAAGTAGGCTGATTGGTTTTTGAGCCTCATGTGAAACCCTATATAAGGGAGAGCCGAGCAAGGGTGGTGGTGGGGGCAGCGGGGATTCTTCAGAGCAGCACCGACTGATTTCAACAACCCGCGAAAAGGCGCCAAAACCGCAATTCAAATAAAGCGGAGCCCAGGCCGGTAGAGTATCCAACAGGTAGGCTGGCCCAGAGACTGTGTAGGGATTCAGTTCTTTACTGGCAGGGTTTTACCTTGCGATCAGCGGTAGCGGGGAGGGCAAGTCCCGATTCGGCCCTCGCGACCAGCGTCTCCTCGGGGGGTGGGGGTGTCCTGGTGGTGGAAGATTTGCTTCAGGGAGGGCACTTCCAGGTGCAGCCCTCGCGACCTCCAGCTCCTGGGGGGATCGATCTGTAGGAAGAAGAGCAAAGGTTTAAATAGTCAGGCAGGGTGGAGTAGCAATTTGGGGGCGGGCAGTGCAGGCGGGGGATTAGGTGGAAAAGACAGCGCGTGGCAGGGGCTGAGGATGCGGTGTGCGAGTGGAAAAAGAAAATGAGCAGGATACAGGGTTACAGTGTGGGAGAGAGAGGGAGCGGGCTGGCAAAAATTACAGGCAGGGAAACAACACAGTGTACACAAGCAGTGATAGAAACTACCAGGCAGAAACTGAGAAAAATAGCAGCAAATCCACAAAACAAAATTAATCCAGTCCCAAAGAATAAATCACTCGGGGGTCCCAATCATATCAGGGGTTTCTTCAGAGCAGCACTGACTGATTTCAGCAACCCAGAAAAAGGCGCCAAAACCGCAATTCAAACGGCGGAGCCCCGAGCCGGCAGAGTATCCAACAGGTAGGCTGGCCCAGAGACTGTGGGGATTCAGTTCTTTACTGGCAGGGGTTTACCTTGCGATCAGCGGTAGCGGGAGGGCAAGTCCAATTGACCCCTCGCGACCAGCGTCTCCTCGGGGGTAGGGGTGTCCTGGTGGTGAAGATTTGCTTCCAGGAGGGCACTTCCAGGTACAGCCCTACGTGACCTCCAGCTCCTCGGGGGATCGATCTTGCGATCAGCCGTAGCGAGGAGGCAAGTCCGATTCTGACCCCTCGCGACCAGCGTCTCCTCGGGGGGTGGGGGTGTCCTGGTGGTGGAAGATTTGCTTCAGGGAGGGCACTTCCAGGTGCAGCCCTCGCGACCTCCAGCTCCTCGGGGGGGGATCGAATAGTCCAAGGGAGGGTCCAAGGGGGCTAGAGGAGGGGATTCAGACTGCAGTAGACCACCAGGGCATATAGCTATTATATTATAAATATTACTAAATATCATAATGGGAGATTGGGGCTTCAGGGGCACTAGACTACCAGGCATCATAGATTAGAACATTACGGGAGTTAGGGGCTTGGAAGGGATGCTTGACTACCAGGGATAATAAGTTAGCAATAATACCCAACAAGTTGTGCGGTATTGGGCAATACGGGACAGCCCAAAGGCGTAATGAGGCCTAACTCCACAGGCAGAGGCATCATAGCCCCTGGAAGGTCCAGTATTGCTGAATACCACCCAGCCTGGAGGGTATTATTGTTCTTAAAACATTTGCTAGTTGTGGCATTTTTGTGTAGGATTCATAAAATAAATAATAAAAAGTTAATAAATTAAAGGAGACGAAATGAATTATGAAATTACAAAATGCGGATGTTGTAATATGTTTATTTTGGAACAGAAAGGTGAAAAATACTTATGTGACAAGTGCTTTCAAAATGATGAATTAAGTAGGGAGGCTACATTACTAAAATACAGGTTGGATGCAGAAAGTCCCACTTGAACTCCAAAATCGGTTTGGAGTATTAGCTGAGGAAATTATGGAACTGAATAGTGAGAATGAGAGTGTGAATCATCTGGTAGTGGAAATGGCTCAAGAGCAAATGAATGATCCACTGGTATCAATAACAGTACTATTGACCTCACACATAATACCAATCAATGCTATAGAGATGTAAAGGGATTTTAGGAGATTCCATGATTAAATTTACAAATACAATAATTTGCAGAGAGAAAAAAGAACCTTGTATGGTGGCATCACTTTCTGGAGCAGGTATATGGGATATCAAGGATGATTTAGATAGATTACTGGCCAAGTCTAGTAAACCCATTACAGTAATTCATGTAGCGACAAATAACATTGGAAGGAAATGCACACTGGAAATATAGAGAGACTTTGAGGATGTTGGGAAAAGACTACTGGAAAAGGGGGGGTAATGTTTAAGCAATAAGGCATGACAAGGTATGTGTTATCAAGTAATAACATCACTCCTGGGGTGGGTTAAAGCACAGGGTGAAGCCGAGTGCTTCCACCACCCCAGGAGTGACGTTATTACACAATGACACACACTTTGGAGTGCCTTATTGCAATTATACAATGTCTCGATGTTATACAAAATAAAAAAATATTTAAGAAAGGTTTTAGTAGATTTTTAGTGTGGCAATATATCTTTATTTCTGAAAAAAAGAATGAGGACAGCCATGATGTGCAGACAGTGATGTTATCGTTCAATAACATCACTGTCCCAGGCACACATTGACCAATCAGGACACTAGAAATGTTCTTGCCATTGTATGGGCACAAAGGGAAGGCTTTTGGTTTTTGGACTACCAGGGAAGGTTTAATGATCCCAGTTTATTTTGAAGGGATGGATTGCATTTAAATAGATATGGTTCCTGCATATTGGCACACACAATTAAAATGTATTTATTTATTTAGTTTTTGTTAACTGGGTAGGTGCACTAGCCATGAAATGACTATTTTTAGGCATGACCCGGGAGAGTACAACAATCAAAGACAGGTACATAGCATGAGTACTATTAAATTACAATAGCATAGGTCAAAACAGTCAGTAGCAATGAATACATGCAGCCAGGACAATGACAATCAATGAAATTCACATCGAATGTTTAGGCATAAAAAATACTACCCAGTCTAGGAGGAGATACCACAACATAGCAGCAAATAAATATTGTTCAAATTAGTTACAACAATGAAGAATCAAATAGGCAGCGAAACAAGGCAAGGGCAAATTCCTGACTGGGCAGGATGCATTATCGCAGCCTCTGAAACAAGACACAGGTGTGGGGGTTGGGGTAAATTAGCTCTCAAGTAGATAGTAAGGGTAAGAAGTGCTATGAGGTAGGGAGGTTAAAGTTAGGCCAGGGGAAAACATTTAAACTGAAATGTGAGGGAACAGGGAAGGGACTTGTACAGAAAATGAAACATTGGTTGACATGGAAACAGATAAACTCCTAAAAGAAATTCAAGGGGGTTGGAATTGTATGTAGATAAACACCAGAAATTTAACAAAGAAAATGAACAAATTAAAACAGATGTTCTATAACAACCAGATTCACGTGTGTGCCATTACAGAAATGTGGTGGAGTCCGTAGGAGAGATGGGAAGAAGCATCCAGGGGTACAAGCTTTTCAGGAAGGAAAGAGAAAATAGATTAGGAGGGGGTGTGGCTATATATGTGTCTGAGGAAATCACAGCAACAGAAAAATAATGCAATCCATCCAGTCCATTAGAACAAGTATGGGTAAAACTTTACCCCAGGAAGGGGAAAACAATTGAAATAGGACTTTTATAGGCCACCCTCCCATGACGCAGACTTGGATCAGGATATGTGTCTAACATTTAATAATATCAATGCCGAGGAAAATGTGATTCTCTTGGGTGATTTTAATTTGCCAACCATTAATTGGAATACTTGGGTTGGGAAAATCCCATTTTGAATGTGAATTAGGAATGGATTAATATGTTGTGAATCCAACAAGGGCTGACAACATTCTAGACTTAGGGCTACATATTCAGATGAAATGTGTGGTACAACCCTGGATGCACTGCACATCCCTGGACTTGCATGAGCCATTGAGGGCATGGTCATTATTAAAGGCCACCGACGCACAGTGCAACCCTGACAGCGTCGCTGTGCAGGATATTGTGATGCACCTATGCAAATAAGGGATCCCTCTAGCATATGCCAATCATCACAATAATCAAATGCCCCCTAGGGAAGACATGGCCAGCTGTGCCGACACAAAGATACATTTTTTAAACCCTTCTTTAACTTTGCGTGTGGTAGGTTGGTGCCCTACCCCTAGTCTAGGGCCAGGCACACAGGCCCCCCAACCCCGAGCACTGTTTACAACACAGACAACTCCCTCCCAAGCCAGGATCACTATAACATAAATATACATCTCCTCTTAAGCCCTGATCACTGTAAATTAAAAATACATTCCCCTGCCAAGCCTTGATCAGTGTAAAATAAACATGCATCTCCCTCCCAAGCTCCGATCACTGTAAATTAAACTTACATCTGCCTCCCAACCCCTGACCAGTGTAAAATGAACAGACATCCCCCTCCTAAGCCCCAGTCTCTGTTTATAAAAATGGCACCCCCTTCCCCAGCCAAGAGAACACTAGTAATGGACACAAACCCCACTGAGCCTCATTTTCATAGTCTAATGGCCCCCATCCCCATCCCCAATCATTTGGAAATATCACAAACCCCCTGATCCACATTCCTTGGTGCTAGTGGTCCCTTTGTCCCCCACCCCATGTGGCAGTAACCCACTTCCACACACCCCCATCCTGACCTGTGCCAGCAGCTGGCACAACCCTCCTCACCCTGCCAACCGTTCAGTACTGAAGCACATACAGTAAACAGTACACATTCATGGGCTATCATGACAACCATTGGGCATGTACATTTTACTGTACATGCTCCAATACTGAACATTCAGTGGCTGACCATGGCAGGGTGAGGAGGGTTGTGACAGTTAATGGCACAGGTCGGGATGGTGGGTGCAGAGAGGTGGGTTACTGTCAAACGTGGTGGGGAGATGGGGGTACCACTAGCACCAGGGAATGGGGATTGGGGGGGTTTGTTATATTTCCAAGTGAACGAGGCTGTGAAGGGGGGCCACTACACTATGCAAAAAGGGCTCTGTGGGTTTGAGTCCATTACTAGTGCTCGGAATTGGGGAGGGACTATGTCATTTTTCTCTACAGTGATCAGGGCTTGGGAGGGGGATGTCTGTTCATTTTACACTGATCAGGGCTTGGGAGGGGGGTGTCTGTTTATTTTACACTCATCGTGGCATGGAGGGAGATGTATGTTTAATTTACAATGATCGGGGCTTGAGAGTGGGGATGTATGTGTATTAAACAGTGCTTGGGCTGTCATGATCCACTGGACCACCAAGGTTCTTACATTTATTTCTCCAATGGGCAATCAGGGCCTGGGAGGGTGGGGGTTGGGGCTGATTCGGTGCATTCTGCCCAGTGCAGCCATGTTAATGAACCCACAATGGGCATGCATAAGGCCCTGTTGCACCATGCATGCCCAATGAGCTCATTTGCATGTTTGGGCTGAATATTGCCCATAAGGGCTGCAGCGATATAGGTATGTGTCACACATTCCCCTGTCAGCAGTCCTCAGCCTTGCACCCTGGATGCACTGCACAGATCTTGGTAACCCCCTGCTGTGCTCCACACATCCAGGATCTGATATGCAAACAGATTGCATGAAATGTTCAGATTGCACAATCTGCTTGAATATATAACCAGAGCCAGCCAGACCATTTTATTTGTGTGGTGCATCATTTTGCACATCTATCCAGTTGGCTCTGAATATGGGACCCACAGTGATTAGCAATATGAGAGAGAGAATATCAGTAGTTGCGTGGTGTTATCCCCACTTGGAAAAAGTGACCATGCCATGTTGGAATTTAAGCTTGAAGCTAATAATCACAAAATAACAGGTATTACAATCATTAAGAGCTTTGCAAAAGGATACTTCCAAGGTATGCTTAGCGAAGTACAGAACTGGGATTGGCAAAAGGACTTCAGAAATTTAGACCTGAACAATATGTGGGTCATTTTGCAAGAGAAACGAGTAGATCTTACAGAAAATCAAGTATATTAGGTCAGGAAGAATACCACCCTGGTTTAACAGGAACATTAAAAAATGAATCAAGGATAAGGAGAAAACATGTATCATGGCAATACTGTAGATGGATGGTCCAAGTATGAGATAGCAACAAAGGAATGTAAAAGAAATGTAAGAGTAGTTAAAAAGGAATATAAAAGGGACTTAGCTAGCAATGTGAAGGATAATTACAAGTCCTTTTATAACTATATAAACAGTGTGCATGGGGCACATTTACAAATTGTACCATTAGAGGATCATAACGGCAAACTGGTACATGAGGCAAAGCAGATAGCCAATAAACAAAATACTTATTTTATTTCTGTTTTTAATGCAGAACAAGTGACAGACCCACAATAACCAGCAATAGTAATGATCAAATAATCAGGAAAGATGAAGTAAAGGAGAGACTGGTTAAAACAGTGCCAAATAAATCACTGGGTCTGGACAGGATTCATCCAAGAATAATAAAGGAGCTAGCTGAGGAGTTATCAAGATCTGTGACTGTGATATTTCAAAGATCAGTAGATTCAAGAATGGTGGTGGATAGCTGGAGAGTAGCAAACATTACACCTATTTTTTAAAAAAGGATCTAAAAAGGACTGCAGAAACTACAGACCCGTGAGCTCAACTTCCATGATTAGTAAGATGATGGAGGGAATAACAAAGGACATGGTGGATAAATGTATTCTTGCAAATGGCATGATAGATGAAACACAGCATGGGTTTTCTAAGGGGAGATCATGTTCGACTAATTTGATAAGAGTTCTATAACAGAACCTCTAGGGCCTTGGACATAGGAAGTCCAGTTAATATTATCTATTTAGCTCTGTCTAAAGCCTTTGATAGAGTATCACATGATGGTCTGATTAAACATTTGTGTAACTTCAGTTTAAATACCAAAATAATTTGGTGGATATTGTCATGGTTATTGGATAGAAAACAGAGGGTTAATATTAGAGGGATCATGTCTGATTAGAAGAGGTTCTCTGCTTAAGTGCCCCAGTGATCGGTCCTGGATCCTTTCCTTTTAACATTTACTGTATGTCTCAACCATGCCCAGGTTGGAAGGTATATGGCACTCAAAGATCATGGATGACACAAAGCTGGGGATTATGTTACAGCATATGCCTGATGTCATCAACTTACAGTAAATGTTAACAGAATTAGAAACTTGGGCCAATCATACAAATTAGAATTGAACATTAGCAAGTGTGTAGCAATGCACGTTGGTAGACAAAATAAATGGTGAAGTATATGTTAAATGGCCAAGAACTAAGATAAGTCAATGAGAAAAATGATCTAGGTGTGATGATTTCTAAAGAGTTAATCTTTAAAAATCACTGCCATATAATGATTCAAAGAGCAAACTGAATTTTTGGGAATATCTGGAGACATATCCATAGCAGGGAGAATAATGTGATTGTGCCATTATACTCCTTGCTTGTCAGACCAGATCTGGTGTACTGTGTAGAAGTGTGGGCCTCCTACCATAAGATGGATATTAAGGATTTGGAAGGAGTGCAGTGCAGGGTTACAAAGTTAATAACAAGAATTAAACATTTAAGTTATGAAAACAGGTTGGGTGAGTTAAATCAATTTACTTTGAAGTACAAAAGACTAAGGGGAGATATGTGCTTGATTTTCAGAGCTCTCAATAATTCTGATCTATGAAGATCTTTGGGACTTGAATTAAGGAACCAGCAATAAGTCATAAGGGGTCATACATTACAATTAAAAGGAGAGAAAATTTGCACCAATAAAAGGTGTGCATGGGTCAGCCAGAGAGTAATTCTGCTATGGCATTCACTCCTACATGAGGTAGTCGGAAGTCACAGTATATGAATTCAAGAAAAATTGTTATGAATAAAGCAAAAAGTATATTTCAGGCTACAACACTTAGGACGATGGTGAAAAGTTATGGGCAATTGCCTTGTTTGTTCATAAGCTACTAATGAACCTATGAACCTATAATCTAAAGTTGTTTTGTTGATAAAGTAGTCCCTCTACTTGTATACTTGCCAGCCAGAAGTGGGCACTGTGCTGCTTCAGAGATTTACCGTGAATGGAGTGTTGTGCTGTTTTTTTTTAAAACTACAATTTTTAGCCCCTTTGGGGAATTCGCAGGCAGGGATCTGCCTCCCCTTGGGGGGGGGGGTCACATCCAACCCCGACTGGCATCCCCATCTCTGGGAATGTCACCAGGTCATCATGGAGCCTGCCAGCTCTGTTTTCTCCCACATATGCCACAGCCATGCGTACATGTGTGAAGGCACATGCCTGTTGTGGTTCTGCAGTGCCAACCTTATGCTTGCTGCCCACACACTTGCACTACCCTCAGACCTCCACCTGAGGGCAGTTGTACTGCAGGGGTGACAGTATCCCTCCCTGGGAGAGGAATTCTTTCTTGCAGCTCCTCAATCCCACTCCGTCCCTCCTCCCCAGCTGACCTCCGACTACCCAGGCTCATTCCTAAACCTGGGTTGCCAGCGGGTGCAAGGTGTGGCATCCAGCTTGTCAACCCTCAGTGCCACCAGACCAAATTGTTTTTTAATGCTCTAAAAAGCTGTCTTTATTTGACTGATGTCAGTTGGGAGTTTTAACTTATTTCAGTTAATGCTGACCTGAATGGAGTACCACCACTATAGTATAGTGACCACAGTTGGCAAGCAATGAGGATGCATTGTCTGTTGTCTGTTGGTGAATGAGGGAGCAGGAAAGGGAAAGTAGTTCACCCACCTGAGTCTGCAGGTCTTGCCAAAAATGATGATAAAAAAGATACTTCACAGCACTGGGGGGGGGGGGAGTGTACTCGGTGCAGGAAGAAAACAACCTGGCTCTAACTGACACAAGTCTCTTTTTCTTTGCCTTTTTTTCACCTCTTCTCCCCCACCACTCCTGAAAAGAAAAGAAAAAGTGCATATTTAGCCAAGAAAATGTTCAGGTTGACAACTGCCTTCAGCAATACAGACAGCAGTAGCTCCGATTCCACCACTGTGCATCAGAGGAGCGGTAATTTCTTCTTTTTCTGTACTGCAGATGGATGTCCATCTGTGCTATGGAAAAAGAAGAAAGTACCATGCCTCTCAAGCACAGTAGTGGAACCGGGGCTACTGCACTCACCCTCGGTGATGGTGGTTTACACTTTTGGAGCCTAGCTGCATTTTTTTTAAGTGAATGCTGCTGATTATTTATTATATTTTAGAAAACTGGCTTTGTATACAAAATCTTGCCATAGAAAAAAGGGGGAGATTGACTCGACTGCTAGTTTATGCCTTGCTTAGCGAGCGGGAAAAAATGGTGGCTGGCGCACTTTGAAAATTTGGAGTGGCACCAGGATACCCTAAGTAATGGGGCACCCTGAATCGTCACTTGTTTTTCACAGGGCTCTATTGAAAAATAAATGCATGCCTGATCATGTCTTTCAGCCAGTCAGCATGCTTTATTTTTCAAGCCCATTTTCTAAATATTTTATTATAAATATTACTAAATATCATAATGGGAGATTGGGGCTTGGGGGGGGTGGCACATTGATGCACCCTCCAAGAGGATTTTTAAGTACCGTTAGAACATCCCTTGACTGGTCTAATGGTACTTAGACCATTGCCCTCTAGGAGGGCTTTGAGAATACCAACTGAGGGGATATGGCAGCCTATGTCTGCCACAAACCCACTAGCATCATGCTGCAGCCCATTGTGTGGTGCAAGGCTAGAGCAAGCACCCTTTGGTGTAACCAGCCTGCATTTGATGCAGGCTGCTTTTGAGAATAGCTTAGGATACATTTTTTGATGTAAGGTGCCACTTGCATCATTTATGTTTGATGCAGGCACCTTGTGTCAGTCTAAAGGCTTCGAGAATTGGGCCCTCTATGTCTATTTCCTGCAATGTTTCTGTTAGGCTAAAAAAAAAGTAATAATAAGTAATGAACATTAGTTTTATCTATCTTGACTATATAAATTAGGCAGAGAATAAGTTTTTTTGGCAGACACACTAACCTAGCTCATAACAGTACTGAAAGAAGGGAAAATAACATAAATGAACTTTGAGAATGAACACTGATGTGTTTCAAACAAGAGATATAGAGAATAATGAATGGGCAGCCATACACATCAAGACTGTGTCTGCATCATGAGGGTTCTATGTTAATAACAGATATCAAGAGTGGACCATGAGTTGATCCCTGGTTGTCACAGAAAACTCGGAACTAAGACACAGGCTAGACTGCATATACAGTAGATGCCCATCCATAAACTGCTGAAGTGTATGGACATCCATGACCATTTCAAACACTATGGGCTCAATTTTCAAAAGGTCAGGACTGGCACAAAGTTCTTGCAGCAATGAAAAATAATGCAAAGGGCTCCTTGCACCACACTTTACACCAGTCCCAACTTTCTTTTTTTTTTCAATTTAATGTTTATTGAAAGTTTTATATACATATAGGAGACAGAACAGGGCAAATTATCACGTCGTACAATTCTTCTGATACACTGAGTCTGTCTCCCCCCCCCAACCTCCCACTCCCCTAACCTAAACCCTTCCCCCGCCCCAAGCAAACCACAATATACATGACACCAGCAAAAATTATCTGTCAGCGTGAATTATGTTCTAAACCAGTTAAATTGAGTACAGTGTATGAAGGGGATCCCAAATCTTGTTGTATTTAGGCAGTCTATGATGGAGGCAAGCACTTGTTTTTTCCGTCCTGAGATTCCCCAGTAGTTCGTTAAGCCACTCATTGTACGACAGCACTTCTGAGTCCTTCCATTGTCTAAGTACAAGTTTTTTAGCAGACATCGCAATAATGGATATATAATATTTATGTTTTGTAACTCTTAATGAGGAATAATCTCCCAATATACAAATTTCAGGGTAAAACAGTCAGAAATGCCTAATAGGGGATCAGCCTTAGCTTGAATTGTTTTCCAGAGGGGTACAACTTTCGGACAACTCCAAAAAATATGGAGGAGCAAACCTTCTTCCAGGGAACACCAAGTACATAGATTGGAATCGATCAGGCTCCAATTTCTGGGGGTAATAATATAAATCGTGCAAAATATGAAATTGCGTAAGGCGGAATCTGTCCTGTGTGATAAAGCAATGGCAGTTACGCCACAAGGAGGACCACTCTAAATTTAAAGGAAACAGAGAGATCCAATATTTCATGGGGCCTAGACATTGGGGAAACCGGCACTCAAAAAGTGCAGCATATATTTTAGAGATAGCCTTTGAGGGATGACTTAAAACATGAAGATCCTGATGTAATGACATACTGTTTGGCACGGGCCGGGAGTGGCCCAAAACCTTAATGAGGAAATGCTTGAGTTGGCAAACATTAAAGTGGCCAGAAGAGGGAATTTTAAATTTGGACATAATATCCAAGATTGAAAGCCAGGAATTCTCATCTTTCTGGAATAAGGATGGAGATCCATTCCCGACCTGTGGTAACAAAGTAGAAGGGATGGGTTTACCATCCAGTACAAATGGAGGAGAGTACCACATAGATTGGGAACGATTGTGATGAGGTTTATATTGTAAGGATATGCACAGTTGTACATGTGCCCGTATGGATAGCTCAACTATCGTAGATTTTAGATTGGGGGGAAGTAGAGTCGGTTTTAAATTAAGCAGGGTATAGGGTTCAATCCCCGTGGAGCAAATCATAGCTACCTCTATATCGAGCCACAGTGGACAGGAGACTGAGGGAGTGGGGTCAAGCCATCAAATATATTTAGAGGTGTGGCTAGCCCAGTAATAAAGATGTAATCGGGGAGCCTTAACACGCCCTTACCCTTCGGGGCAGCTAACTTATTGTATGCCAGTCTCGGTTGCTTGTTAGACCAGATAAACTTCATGAGGAGTTGATGCAGTTTCCTGAACCATTCTCCTGGGAGCCAGACATTGAGAAGATTGAGAGGGTATAGGAGGCAAAGAAATATATTCATTTTGACCAGATTGATCTGTCCCCAGAGGGATAGGGGGAGTTTCCTCCATCTGTCCAGGTCCTGTGTGATGGCTAGAATGAGGGGGTCGAAATTTTTCTCAATGGTAGAAAGAGGATTTTTGGTAAGCACAATGCCGAGGTAGTCAAGAGAATCAGGTGCCCATTTAAGGCCTAAGGTAGTAACCGACTGTTTGAAAACCTTGTGATTCAAAGGAAAAACAGCTGATTTACTGAGAATAAGGTTATAATTAGAAAGGCGACTGTAACTCTCAATGACCTCAAGCATTGCGGGAATGGAAGTGTCAGGGTGAGAAATCTGGAGAAGGAGATCATCTGCATATGCTAAGATCCTGACCTCTTGCCCATGTATTGTAATACCCTGTATTTCAGTACTAGCCATTAAGTTTCGGAGAAATTGCTCAAGGTATATATTAAATAAAAGGGGGGGAAAGTGGGCACCCCTGTCTGGTTCCCGAGTACAGAGAAAAAGACTGTGATATAGCTCCATTTCCCATAATTCTAGCCGACGGGGCCCAGTAGAGAGCTATAATCCAGTCCTAGAATTGGGATGGGAAACTGAAAGCTTTTAAGGTCTGGAACAAAAAGTTCCAATCAACTCAGTCAAAGGCCTTCTCAGCGTCCAGGGACACCAAGACCACAGGGAATGGTGCATCCCTGGATGCTGAGAAGACATGATAAAGCTTGCGAAGGTGGTTCACTGAGGAACATCCCCGCATGAACCCCACTTGATGCATTCCAATAAGGTCAGGCAACACCAAGGTCAGCCTATCAGCTAAAATGTTCATTTAAATCTTCATGTCTTGGTTTAACAGGGGAAATAGGTCTATAACTCTGAACTAGTTCTGGGTTTTTACCAAGTTTAGGAATCAGTACAATTAGGGCTTCAAAAAGGGTGGGGTTGGTACGAACCCCAGATAGGATATGTTGGTATAATGAAAGGAGAACAGGGATGATTGGGTCTTTGCATTTCTTAAAGAAGTAGGCCGAGAAGCCATCTGGGCCTGGAGCATTATCTATGGTGAGCTTTTGTATTACCTCCGCTATTTCTAAACTAGAAATAGGTGCCATCAGTAGCCTGTTATGAGATTCCGATAAAGTGGGTAGGGAGCTTCATGCGAAATAAGCTTCCAGGGTGGAAATTGAGGGAGGATTACTCATTTTGTCATATAGTGATTTGTAATACTGTGTGAATTCGTTCAATATATTTCCAGGGGTGGTTTTTAACATTCCACCTTTTAGAGATCTGATAAGGGGAATAAACCTTGCTGATTCCTGCTGCTTTATCCTGAAGGCAAGCAGTTTCCTTGCTTTTTTCCCTTTGATCCATATAAATGGCTTTAGTGCGAATGACTGCAAATTCTGCCTTTTCCCCAAGAATCTCGAGATATTGGTCTCTCATAAGTGTTAAATTGTGTCTGATATCCTCAGGGGTATTTGGGGTTAGGGAGTTTTCAAGTGCCCATATTTGAGACAATAAAGTCTTCAGTTTCGTATCCTGGGACTTCTTCCACGCAGATGCCAGGCTAATTAGGATGTCTCTAAGAGAAGTCTTGAAGGCACACCATAGAATGTCCGGAGTGATGGCTGGGGTTGTGTTTGTGCTAAAGAAAAGTTTGATGTGTTCCTTGACCTTTTGAACAGTTTTGGGGTCCTTAATCAATTGGTCATTAATTTTCCATCGTCTATCCCTCTTTGGAATAGAAGTTAAGGCTATAAGAGATAAAATCAGGGAGTGGTCTGAGGGAGGTCCAGGCTGGATAGCAGGACAGAACCCAGGGATAAGCGCCTGAGAAATTAGGAGATAGTCTATACAGAAATGCACAATGAACCAGAGAAACGAAAGTGTACTCCTTCTCTTTGGGGTTCAAAACCTTCTAGACATCGCATAGGCCAAGCTGATCTGTAAGGTCATGCAAGGCTCATTGCGTGGGGGAGATTCCTCTGGCAAAAGGAGGCGATCGGTCCAACTCGGGATCAAATATTAGGTTTAAGTCCCCCCAAAACAATCAGTGTAGGCAGCAAGGGAAGTATTCTCAGAATCAGGTTCGCAAAGAAATCAGGGTCATCTAGGTTAGGACCATAGACACTGCAGAGAAGGTGGGGCACCGAGTCGATGGTCCCCTTTACAGTACAATTAAGTATCTACCCTGCTGGTCTTTGATAACCTGCTCCGAATCGAAGGCAATACTCCTATTAACTAAGATCATGACCCCTATGCTATTAGTGGAGCCTTGTGCCGAAAACACATTCCCTACTTGCTGCCTCCTCATCTGCAACGCCTCTAAATCCAGTAAATGAGACTCTTGAATGAAAGTTATTTGCGACTGTAAAAGACTTAAATGCTTTAATACTTTATGTTGCATGAGTTTGTTTCTAATCCCCTTCACATTCCACGTGGAAAAACTCACATCATGTGCCATATTTGAGCATGTAAATAGAAGCCAAGAATATGAAGTTTGACCAATGGAAGTGCATATACAAACTGACAGGTAGTCTTAACCTTAAGTTATAGTTTGCTTCCCCCATCCCCTTCTAACCATCCCATATAACCCAGCAAACAGCAAGAAAACCCTATACAACAATAACTGGAAATAAAAAAGTGAAAACCAATGGTGCATAGGTAAGCCCTTCCCCCCTTACCTGTTATGTGCACCGTCCCACAACAGCCTATCATTTCATTCCCCCCCGACCTCCCATCCCCTTATAGCAAGAATTCAAAGAAAGGAACAATTTAAATATCCTACAAGCTACTTACCAGACAGGAATTATAAATTCAACATAGAGTACAACCAGATACAAGGCGAGTAAAAAGTTAAACAACACTCCCCTCTTGGGGAAAAATAAGTAAATTGCAAATAGCAATATAGTGATCACAGGGTAAATGTAAATGATATGAGAGCTAACAAATGCCCTTCCTAACTAGATTGTTCATTTCTGGCAAAAAAAATAAAAAGGGAATTAGATAATTCTTAATGAAATTACCACCCCAACTCAAACAAACACAGGTCTCTTGAGGATCCTGCACAGGGCTCCAAAGGAGTCAACAACTCAAATCATAATGAAGTCTCTGTAGACAGCGGGATCCAAAGTCCCCGATGAGTAAGAGATGAGAAAAAATGTCAGGTCGGATGCTCGCTGTGGAGGGAAATCTTCTCGCTATGGGAGACCAGGGATTCCTCGGTAAAGACTCACTGGTGCCCCAATGTAATGATCTCCTGCTAACAGAACTAGCGAGCCTAAATAGAGAGCTGCAAACACTCTGATCCCAAGCAAGCTCAGTCAAACACGCTCTTTATGAACCAGAATGTCAAACTGAAACCGCAAACTGAGCGGATAGCTCTACCTTTGATTCATTGTGAAAACAGGGCAGGACCATCATTTTGAATCACGATAATGGTCTGGCAGGGCTTGCTTGAGGCCAGCGTGAGCTGAATCAGCATCTTCATAGGAATGCCAATCTCCAGTGATGAGCACCTGGAGCTTCGCGGGATAAATCATTTTGAACTTGATCCCCTCAGCAATGATCTTAGTAACCAGCGGATGAAAGCTGGCCTTGCGTTGTCTTACGGAGACTGGCAAATCTTGGGCTACATGGATCTTGCGTCCCTCCCACTGCAGCTCTTGAATTTCTTTGATCTTGGCCAGAAGATGCTGTCTTTCGGGATAATTCAAAAACCAAAATATGAGCAGGCGGGGGGCTGCCCCGGATGGGGGATTGGTTTGAGCACTCTGTGTGCCCTCTCAATGATGTACTGGGTCCCATATGGTGAGGGACCCAACATCTTTTCGAGAAACTTTTGAATAAAAAGAACCACATCCTTGCCTTCTTCTAGTTCAGGCAGACCAATAATCACTGCATTGTTCCTGTGGCTATGACCCTCCAGATCTTCAAGCTTTTGTTCCATTTTAGCCAACTTTTGTTTAACACCGATGATTTCAGGATCCTGTTTTTCAACCCATTTTTCCAGTGATATTAGCCGGGCTGCATTGTCAGAGGTCTTAATCACAATGTCCTCCATCACCTGGTAAAGGGATTTTATCTCCGTAGCCATCGTCCTGAGCTCCTCTTGGGAGGGTTGAAATTCGGCCAAAAAGCTTGCCAAGGTGAGTGGTTCTTGATCCCCCAGGGAGGTAGTTTGGGTGTGGGAGGCAGTAGCACCAGAGGTCTGCGATTTCTTTGGGGCCTTTTGCGGGGTTACTGGAGGTGTATGTTTTGGTTGCGGCAACTTCATCTCCGAATCCATAACCCATAGAATTACTCCGATAGATGCTACAAGGTTTTGGCAGAAGGTATGAGGTACTATTGGTGTGATAAATCACCTTGTTCCATGGAAATAAGTACTTTTATTGAGCGGGTGGTCAGAGCGGGCTGAAGAGATGTCTTTTAGGCGTGCTGCATCACGTGACCCCTCACCAGTCCCAATTTTCGAAAGGACTGTATGCCACTGTGGGACTGCCTGCACCAACTGGGCTTGCACTGTCCTTGCGACAGCCACACCGGTGTACCATGCTGGAAGGGGGCTTGCACTAGGGCTGGGCTGCAATATCCCCTACATTGGGATTTTACAAGTCCCCCACAAGGGGCATAGGGACCCTGAAAATAGACCAGCCCAGTGCTGGTCTAAGCTGCAGTGTGCCACTACTACAGCCCTTGCTGGGTGGAGGGGGGTGACCATGTGCCCCCTGGGGATGGCACCCACACAGTTCCCGACACCTGCTAGACCACTGCTGGAGTGGCTGGTGGTCCACGTCAGGTGAGAGCTCGCAACTTCTCACCCCATTGTGGGGCTGGTGCATCCCCCCACAGGTCCACACTGTCCCTGCTGTCCCCCTGTGAGGGGCAGTGGTTACCTCCTCTCCCATCTGTAACCATCCCACCCTCATGAGCCAAGGCATCCTCTGAATGACCCACAAGCCAGCAGGGTGACCATCCAGTGGGTCACCATCATTGGTCACCAATGCCGCAGGCCTGTGCTGCAGCTTGCAGCAGTTTCCTTCCATGCACTGTTTGGTCAGTGCATGGGTCAACTTGCGGCACACTATGGAACTTTGGTGCCAGGACCCCTGTTCTTTTAAAATATGGTGCAGGGTCTCTGGCACACTTGTGTTTGCCACAGGTGGTGGTTCACCACACACTGGGACAATTTAGATCGGCATTTTAAAATCGAGCTCTATGGCAGTGTGAGCTAGCAGTTAAATGTGGAGGCACTCAAGGGTTGGAGGCATGTTCAAGTCACTATGTTTCAAAGTATAACTACTAAATGAAGTCACATTTGATTCTGTAAATACAAGTGTAAAAAACAGGTTAAGTTACTGCACAATAATATCAGACAAGCAGTGATATTCTCCGTTATTGTTCTGACACAGTGACATTACAACAGCAGGACAGAAACATATTGATGTCAGTAATGTAACACAACAACATGTAAATAAACTCAGAAACACAGAATTTGATGGCATAAAACATTGAATCTGCCCTATTTTCCATACCTGTTTCTACAGCCTGGACCCTGTTTGGTCAAAGATGTCCTTCCCTCATCTATTTCCTCAATCTACTATGCCCATGTCACCTACTCACTGTCTCTTGCAGCTCCACACTGTCCACACCTGTGCCACGTCCTCTGGCAGACTGCTCAAAGCATCCATTGCCCACACCTAAAAACATCTCCCAATGCCCATTTTCAACATCACTCCCCTTCTTGGATGTCCACCACACTGCAAATTTCTGCATTAACCACAAATAGAAACACCCTGAATCCACAGTTCTCAAGTGACGTTACCCACAAAGACATCGAAGAGAATAGAACCCAGCACAGATCCACGTGGTACTCCACTGGTCTCACTCCCATCCCAGAAGGAAATGCAGTTTACTCCCACCCTCTGCATCCCATCCTCCAACAGGTTTGATGCCAAAATCTCCAGCTGCTCCCCAACCCCAAGAATGCTGAGTTGCTGAATCAGCCTGTTGTGTGACACAGTACCAAAGGCCCATACCAAAATCCAGATATGCCACATCTATCCACTGCCCTCCCCTGATCCATCCCCATGATCTCTAACTTAAGTCAAATAAATCCACGAGGCTTGCTTGAGAACCGTACCATAGACATGGATTTCCATACAGGTCAACATTGAATCAAATTATGTAATACATTCCAGGGTGTACTGTGATGAGATATGTGTCAGTGCATAACAATGGGTTACCAGTATTTTTTCCTGTAATGTCCCCAAGACAGTTAAAAAATCCAAATGTGGGGAAAACTATAATTACATGTGGTGCTATGGCTTTTGAAACAATACAGTATAAACAGAAAAAAAACTTATTAAGAATGCCATGGCGCACTCCTTAATGGTAAATTTCCACATCTTTGTGTGCAAACTCCAGTAAGAAGTGACAAATGCTCTGTGACATTTTTACCCATGCCTGCATTATGTTGGTTAATTGAAGTTGCAACAGTTTGTATCTGCTTAAATAAATGCTTTTCAAACAAATTACTAGCTTGTTCTGTTGTCTGTGCCTTTTGGTAGCTTCTATAACCCCCCAAATCACCCTGAAAAAAAACACTCCAGGATGTAACTTACTAAGTCCCCTTTAGTTACATCTGGACGTTTTGTCATTGGAGTCCTTTACTATTTAATTTCCCCCAATTTTCTGTATTGTTTCCCTGCATTAGTGTCCCATTTACCCCACTGACCTGTCTTTTCCTAAATTCGCATTCTATTCAGTGATCGGGGCAATTTTCAGTCACCTACACACAGGTTCATGTCCAAATTTCCAAATGTTCTTGTCGAGAGGTTGAGGTATGGGGAGCTGCACGAGAACCCGAGACACCCAGTGACGTGCCATCATAGTGCATCATGCATTGGGGGATATAAAATCTGTAGTCCTGAAGAGATTTGACCCTTTCTTCCTGCAGCAATTGAGGAGAGAAGTTGTTTTGTCCCACGTGGCCAGACTCGAGACAAACTCCGTCAACAACGACCACCCTATCCTGCACCAGACTATATTCTGAGTCGAGGTAAGGTGCCAGATTATCGACTTCAGGGCATATTTATTTAAAGCCTACTGTATGCCCCGATGTATCAGTGAGATGGTGAGACAAAGTGGTTTAGCGTGGAGTTTGGAGCTTTTTTCTGAGTTGTTGTGCTGGCTGACCTCCATAATGTGAGGTGTTATTTATTTATTTGGCAAATCATTTTGTTTCAGCTGCCTACTGCCTGGATAGCCTGATATTTTTATTCAGCCCCTTTTAACCACCCCCACATGGATGACATATTTTTTGTTTCAGACCGCCCTACCTGGATGGCTTGTTATTTATGTTTTTTTCATGAACAATGAGACTCATCTATTGAACCTTTTTTTTCTGGTGTGTTAGGCTTTAGGAGTTTGCAGAGCTCGAGAAACACAAAGCTGCAGTGTGTTTAACTGTGCCAATCAATTTGCTCAACTTTGGGTAAAGTAGCAAAGTGATGAATTCTGACTTAATGTGGAGGGTGCATGTGGGGAAGGGGCACCCATAACTGTATAATCCAGTTTTTGTGCTGACCATTGTGGCCACATGTTGTTTTCTGATTGTGCTTGTTTTTTTTTTGAGAGGGGGTGCTTATGTAAGAAAACCATGTTGCTGTATTTTAATGTTGTGTTTTGTAAATAAATGTTGGTTGGTGGTTGCTGAGGGGGGCATGCCGTGTGGTGTGGGCCTTTGTTTGGAAGCCCAATCGAGGCCTACACACCACAGCAGGCTTCTAGATAAAGGCCCATGCCATGCGGTCTATTGTGACTCGCTATAATTAAAGTGCTGCTTGGTGTTTGCTGGGAGGTGGGGGCATGCCACATGGTGTGGCCCTTTGTTTGGAAGCCTGCTGTGGTGTGTAGGCCTCAGTCAGACCATTTGGAACCCCAAAGTGAATCTTTGATGTGCAACGGATGGGCACAGCATTGTAATTTTGTTTGCAATGCTGCGTCCACCGATGCACACCAAAGATTCCCTCTTTGGTTCCAAATGGTCTGATCGAGACCTACACACCACAGCAGGCTTCCAGATAAATGCCCACGCCATGTGGTCTGTTGTTTTTTGATGTTTGCTTTGGTGGGGGAGGCATCCTGCTGTGTTTGAACAGGTCAAATGTGGGGTATTACATGTTATCATGTGACTTGCTATAATTAAAATGCTACTTGGTGTTTGTTGGGGGGCTTACATATAAAGGCCCATGCCATGCGGTCTTTTTTTGATGTTTGCTTTGGTGGAGGAGGCTTTGTGTTGCAAAATTCACCCTCTTGCTGTATTTGAACTGGTCAAATGTGGGGTATTACATGTTTTTATGTGACTCGCATTAATTAAAATGCTGCTTGGTGTTTGTTGGGGGGATGGGAGGATGCCACATGGTGTGGCCCTTTGTTTGGAAGCCTGCTGTAGTGTGTAGGTCTCAACTGGACCATTTAGAACCCCAAAGTGAACCTTTGATGAACAACGGGTGGGCGCAGCATTTTAATTTTGTTTGCAATGCTGCGTCCACCTATGCACACCAAAGAGTCCCTGTTTAGTTCCAAATGGTCTGATCAAGGCCTACACACCACAGCAGGCTTCCACATAAATGCCCATTCCATGTGGTCTGTTGTTTTTTGATGTCTGCTTTGGTGTGGGAGGCATTCTGCTGTGTTTGAACTGGCAAAATGTGAGGTATTACTGTACATGTTATTATGTGACTTGCTGTAATTAAAATGCTGCTTGGTGTTTGCTGGGAGTGGGAAGCATGCAGCATGGTGTGGCCCTTTGTTTGGAAGCCTGCTGTGGTGTGGTTCAAATGCTCAGATCGAGGCCTACGCACCACAGCAGGCTTCCAGGTAAAGACCCACACCATGCGTTCTGTTTTTTTTTATGTTTGCTTCGGTGGAGGGGGCCTCATGTTGCAAAATCCAGCCACCTGCTGTGTTTAAACTAGTCAGATGTGGGATATTACATGTGTTTATGTGATTCGCTTTACTTAAAATGCAGTTTTGTGTTTGCTGGAGCGTGGTGGGCATGCTGCATGGTGTGGCCCTTTGTTTGCAAGCCTGCTGTGGTGTGTAGGCCTCAATTGGACCATTTAAAACCCCAAAGTGAATCTTTGATGTAAAATGGGTGGGCACAGCATTGTAATTTTGCTTGCAATGCTGCACCCACCTATGCACACCAAAGAGTCACTGACATTTTCTGATGTTTGCTTTTGGGGCTCATGGGGATCTTTGTTTGTTATTCTGAAATAATATTAACATCTTTTTTGATTATTGTCAACAATAGAGAGCCATACAGTATAAGTCCAGTATACTAATCAAAATGCTGAACTGTTTTGTCTGATAGTGTTGTTTGCAGTGGGGTGGCTGCAGGCCTCCATTTTGTTTGCAAACTGGTGGCTGCATGCCTCCATTCTGTTTGCAGGCAGGTGCGTGCAGGCCTCCATTTTGTTTGCAGGCAGGTGGATGCGGGCCTCCATTTTGGTTGCAGGCAGGTGGATACGGGCCTCCATTTTGGTTGTAGGCAGGTGGATGCAGGCCTCCATTTTGTTTTCTGGCAGGTGGCTATGCGCCTCCATTTTGGTTGCAGGCTGGTGTCTGCGCACCTCCAGTTTGTTTGCAGGCTGGTGAGTGTGTGCCTCCATTTTGTTTCCAGGCAGGTGGGAGCACGCGTCCATTTTGTTTGCAGGCAGGTGGATGCAGGCCTCCATTTTGGTTGCAGGCAGGTGGATGCAGGCCTCCATTTAATTTGCAGGCTAGTGAGTGCACGCCTCCATTTCATTGTTTGACTTTTGTCCTGTGAAGCACATTGAAACACATTGTGCATCTCATCTTGTCCTTTTGCTCATGTAAACCACTTCTTGGATCATGTCTTTGACACTGCGCCTCCATTTCATTGTTTGACTTTTGTCCTGTGAAGCATGTCAAAGCATGTTGTGCATCTGATCTTGTTCTTTTGCTCATGTAAACCACTTCTTAGATCATGTCTTTGGCACTGCTCCATTAACCTGTTCTAGCATCTTATGTCTTGGCGATTCCAGAATTTACCACTTCTCCCATCATATATTTTGGATGGTGTGGCATTAACCACGTCTTGAATGGCATTTGTATTCCATCTTACATATTCCATTAACAGAAGCAAATCTGTATCCAGACATTTTTTTAAATCTTCTTCTGTTCCTACAGACTTTCTGAAAACTCTTAAGGATGGAATCAAGAAGACGACCATGTGTGTCTGTAGCAGAAGTGCTCACTGAGGTATTACATAATACTGCTACTGCTCAATCAAGCAAGAAAAGAAACTGGCTTTACAGACCGGCTTTACAGAGTGAACATAAAGAAGGATGAAGGCCACTATCAAGCATATTTGGAAAAAAAATGCAACACGTGCCAAGAAAAACAGAGACAACATGACTGAGGATCATGCATAGCCATTATAATGACATGGCAAAGGAAAGAATGAGAAGATACAGAGAAGCACCAAAACAAAAGATCCAATCAACTGTAGAAAAAAGTAGTGGGCCAACAAAATGAACACGGCCTAATGAACAGAACTCATTGCCACAGAGGGAATACTGGAGAGAGAAAAAAAGACAACAGTGGACCAACATGACAAGTCAGAAAAGAAGAATAAATGAGAAGCAATGCAGAAAGTACCATGAAAAATTATCTGCCACCGCTGCCTCACCAGTGCCCACTGCTGCCTTACCAGTGCCTACCGCTGCCTGACCTGTGCCCACCGCTGCCTCACCAGTTCCCACTGCAACCTCACCAGTGGCCACTGACAACACCAACTCACCAGTGGCCACCACCACTGACACCGCCAACTCACCATTGGCCACCACCAACTTACCAGTGGCCGCCATGACCACACCATCCTCAATGATGCTCCTGCCAGGAAAAGAGCCATTCATGACACCAGAGGTAACATATAATGCCACTCTAAGAAAGTCAGTGCAAAGAGCATGAAAGGCATTGCCAAAATCACCCACTAAATTTGCAATAATATTGGCGTGGATATTGGCATCTTGTTCACCAGCCAAGTAAGCAGCTCTGGCTGAGCGTGGTGTGCTTCCAAGAACACAATTGGAAGATAAACTTATGTCAGTTGTATCTGAGAAGTTGTCCCAGCTCAAAAACAATAGCAAGAAAAGTGACAGACAGAGGAACAAGGAACTTTTAAAAACCATTGTAGTATTAAAAAAATACAAGCTGCTAAGAACTGCGAGCTCAACACTAGGGGTTAGCCGGAAGAGGCTTATGAGAGTATCTTCTGCAGAGACTGAAACCAAAAAAACACACATCTCTGCACTGCAACTCGACACTGTGAGTAGAGTGGAAAAATTCTTCAAAGAAAGTGCCACACCTCGGCAGCACAAAAAGGCCTTTTCTAGACAGTCAGGCCAAACACGGTCATACTTCGACAAACCCATTGACCGTCTTTACCAAGAATTCATGCAACAGAACCCAGACACACTACTTGGAGCATGAAAATTTTCCACTTTATGACCAAGGCACATTAAACTTGTAGGGCAGCAAAAACTTAAACAATGTCTTTGAGAATATTGCGCTAATGCGTTGCTGAAGCTTAAGGCTATAAATCATCTTGACCATAAATATAAACTTCCATGCTGCAAAGTTGTGGATCTTTACTAGGCAGTTAAACTTACTATGTGTCCCAGACTACCTTTGGAAAAGTTCTTCAAATTTGATTGCGTGGAAAAAACTTGTGACAAGCGCAGCACTGAACATTTTGTTAACACGGTGAAGGACTTAGTCCAGAAACATGGATGAGAATGGATAGCATGGCAGCAGTGGGACAGTATCAAAATCATGCAAAGGGCTGATGACATCCAAGTGCAACAGACCAGGAAGGTTTTGCAAAATAAAAGCTCTACTGTCCGAATGTTGGTAGAAGTCCTAAAAGATGAGCTTTTCTTCCTGGGTCGTCATATGTATGTTGCAGCACGGCAGCAGTATCAGTTTGCTTGGATAAGGCAGTTCATACCCAAGGGATGGGTGGTGATGGTGCTAGACTTCACAGAGAACTACACCTGTAAACTACAGGATGAAGTGTAGTCAGCCCACTGGCACCATGAGCAAGCAACAGTTCACCCTGCAGTAACATTTTACAACTGTAATCTCTGTGAAGCCACTGTCAGAGATTCTCCTGTTTTCATATCAAGCAATCTCAAGCATGATCACTATGCTGTATGGCATTTTGTCCAAACTGCAAATGAACACCTCATGAACGTTTGATCACTGAACGTTGTCAAGCAAGTGCACTTCACAGATGGCTGTGGTGTGCAGTACAAGTCAAAATGGTAATTTTATGATATTTCCTTTTCCAACAGCAAGTATGGATTTACAATTGAGCATGCTTATTTTGGATCAAGACATGGGAAGGGGCCCTCAGATGGGGGAAGCACAGTGGTGAAGTCTAAGGCAAGCATGGGAGTACAATCGCGGCAGGCAGTAATCCGAAATGCAAAGGAACTATTCAAATACTGCCACAGGGAACTAACAAAAGGCACTGACACTGAAGGGTGCAATCACCGCAGGAGAACATTTTTATGGGTGGGCAAAAATGAAATAAAAAGACAGCCGAGAGGAGATGCAAAAGCTGTACCCAGAACTCATGCAAAGTGTGAAGTCACAAGTGGAGGGTGTGGCGGTCACAAGAAACCTTACATGTTTCTGTACACATTGCATTGATGAAGCTGGGCCCTGTTAAGAACCATATTCTGGTGGAAGAGTGGAAGCCGAAGAAACAAATTAATTCTGCTACATTTTTGCCCTTCTGCTAATGTTCACAGAACCACAAGTGACACTGCTCCTACTTGCTCTGCAACTGCAGTCATTGTACCTGGTCATGCACAATTCCCTGATGTCCAAGTCCACTCATCTGCCAGTGACGGGACTGCTTCCAGTGCTCCTGCAGTTCCTGGTGCAACAGCAGCCACCACGGCCATTTTGGGCATTTTGCAAGACACGGGCATGCACATTGATGCAACCACTTCAAATCAGTGCACTGCTCCAGAATTGGACATGTCTGCTTCAAGCATCCAAAAAATTCAGAAAAAGAAAAAAAACATTGTTAGAACCAGAGATCAATAAATTCTATGCAGTCTACTATTCTAAGGAATTCTATATTGGTCAAGTTACAGCAGTAGATACTGTAAAGCAGTTGTACTCAATGAAATTCCTACAGAACCATGGGATTGTTTTTTCTTGGCCACAATGGCTGGACACTGACAGCATGATGAAAATACAAATTTTCATACAGCTTGAAGGAGATGGCCCGTATGTTGTACAATCAGAACAAATAAACAAATAAAGATCATTGCGGAAAAGTTCAGCAAGCTGCACCAGAGATGGGATTAAAATACTATTCTTACTGTGCATTAAGGTGGACTGTTGAAAATGTATCATTGAATTGTACTAATTGCAATTTCTGTACATAATTTGCCAAATTTTCTGCACAGTTTATCCTGCATTTCTATTTTAGTTTAGAGGAAGTTAGTTCTGTAGTTACCATCTAGCCTGTATTTATAGTTTAGTCCATTTAGCCTGTATTTATAGTTTAGTCTCTAGGTATAGTTTAGTAGATCTGTAGTTACTGTTTCAGCAGTATTTTTAGTATGGACTCTGGGTATAATTCAGTAGTTACCATTTAGCCAGTATAGTTTAGTCTCTTGGTATAGTTCAGTAGTTATGTAGTTACCATTCTAGCCTGTATGACTACTTTAGTCTCTATAGTTAGGAGTTCTGTGTAGCATGTATTTCTAGTTTAGTCTCCAGGAATAGTACTTGGCTATTCATTGATCTTTAGTTGTAGCTCGTGCATTAGGTAATAGTTGAATCATCTGTGAATCATCTAACAAAATCCTTTTCTTGTTGAAAATTAATACTGTTGTTGAGACTTAGTCGGAGTAAACCATTTTACTTCAGTAAATTTTGATTTAATTACCCATTTTACTTTCACCTATAACATTTTTTGTTAACTTCTACAACCATTTCCTATCTCTTATTGCATGTGCTGTTATTTAAGGTCACTTGCCAAATTACAACATTATAAATAAGTCCCCTGTCACATGTGCATACAAAATTTCATGTCCCCTGTTACATGCGCATACAGTTTTATGTCCCCCGTTCATGTGCAACATTGTAACTGTTTTTTTTCTGGCGACACAGCAAAGGAGTTATCCTGCACCATATAACATTTACATTAGGTGGGTGATGGCTACCTCAAAACAAACAAAAAAAATGAAAAATTATGAATTTCAAAATATTTCACAAATATACCAGATCAGACATGGTCATAATGATGGAATGTTCCAGTGGAAAGTGAGGGTTGTAAAATATGGATGGTCTAGTTTATCCAATACCTTCCACCATGTTTAGACATCACTGCATTTATAAGAATCAGGATCTCTATTAGAAAAAACCAACTCCAAGCATAGTATAGCCATACTGTGTTTGACATTCTAAGTCACTAATCCTGAGTAGCCATACAGCAGTAGCAAAACACACACACACACACACACACACACGCACACACACACACACACACACACACAATGCACTGATGCATATGATAGTAATTAACAAAAAAGTTATACAAAGGGGTCTAAAAACAATATTCCCTGATTGGTTGGCTGACACTTTATAGCAACGGATAATTTCTGCATAACCACCACACAGAATACCTGTTGACTGCAAACAGAAAGTAAAAGAAAATCAAATCACTTCTCCCTACATAGCATTCCGAAACAAAACTATATACTATGCCATATTTTGGTCCATCTAACCAGACCCACTTAAAAAAAAATGCTGGATCTTCATAAAAGACAATTACAGCAGCAGTGCACAACTGTATAAAACTAAGTATACTTGTAAATATAGTTTAAAACATTATACCTAATCTCCATAAGATTTGTTCTTTGCTAAAATCTGTCTTAATTCTGACCACTCGTAATCCATCACAGAATCACAGTTTTGCTGACTCTTTCAGTAACACTTTCACTAATGGTCAGGTTGTTTTTCTCTGATGAGCCTTGATCTTACAACTGCAGAAGCTTGAACAGGGTGGCTAAAAGACAAAAGAAAAGAAAGTATATAAAAAGTACACTTCCCACTGTGTGTGTGTGTGTGTGGTGGGGTGGAGGGTTGTGTGGTGGATGTAGGGTATAATTTCAACCATAATAATTTGTAAGACTCCATATTCTATTTGCATTTAGATACAACACTGGCACATGAATTACAAAGGCATACTCCATGATTTGAAACCAACAGTGAAAACTCAAAAATAGTTCTCAGCTAAAAGATATATAATTATACATATATATATATATATATATATATATATATATATATATATATATACTATATATGAATGAAAGGGCACAGTAGCGCCCTTATAGTTAGGATTAGTACAGCCTTTCAATGTTAAATCTCAATTTTTGCACCTTAATAACTTTGTCATTTTACAACCAAATAGCCTAAAAATTAATATGTGCCATTATGTTGTCAGTGTCACAAGATGTGGAATGTTTCATGATGGCAGCTTTTATGGCAGCTTTTATGGTTTTAGAGCTATAAAGTGGTCAAAAACACAAAAAGAAACATTTGTTTCCCATAGGATAACATGGGATTTTTTGCTCTCATGTACAGCACACATAAGCATTAATGTACAACAAAGGAGGGCTCTACTAGGGAATTAATGCCTGATTTGGGGGGTTGGGGCATGAGGTCGAAGGCTGAGTGCCTCCAACCACCAACCGAGCATTAATTCCCCAGCTGAGCCCGGCTTTGGAGTGCATTAAAGTGCTTGCAACATGGCAAGCATTTCCAACAATTGATAGAAAAGCATGTTATTGTAAAAGAAATACACATATGCAGGATTCTGCTGTTTCAATTTTTTTACTGTGGTATTGTGGTTTTGATCAATGCAACATGTATTAATAATGTGATTGTTGAATAACATTTTTTCTAACAAATGCAAGTATATGCTCAAGTACTTCACATTAATATTTGAAACACTGGTTACATTTTCAAAATATTAACCTTTATCACAATATAACACATGTGAAAAACTCTTTTCACCAGCTTTACCGGTGAATAGAATTATGGGATTGTACATTTATATACTGTGATCCCAAATCAATGCTCGATATTGTTAACAACCTTCGGCTTAACAATGCGAAAGTTAAACAAGCTGGAGGAATGTAACAAAAACTCTGGTAAGGCATTAAATATTGGAATCATTTAGACACTGGGACTACTACTATTTGAGCTGGCAGTGAATGATTACCATGGGGTGGGTGGGATGTAACAAGTAAGAACATGTGCTCAGTTGGCGATTTTGCTGTGGACAGGTGCAGTACTACAAAATGAAGCGGGCATTACTAGAGAATTAATGCCTGCTTCATATTGTGTCATGGGTTGCCTTTCAACCTATACTATTTCTGGATTCATGAGGAACATTATTGTCATTTTACAAACAGAATTATGTTTGCCTCTGATATTTTCAGGGATGATGGTGTGTGCCAAGGATGTGTCTTTAGATGCTTTGGTTTAAATATATATTATCATTTTTGTGATAGATGCATGATAGGCTGTTCGAACGGTAAATAACATTTACCATTCGAACAGTAAATTGAGAATGGTAAATGTCATTTACCATTCGCATTTTACTGTTCAAACTGTAAATGTTTGACTGGTAAAAGCCATTTACCATTAGCACTTTACTGTTCGCAATTTCGGTTTTCAGTTCCGATTTCAACCATCTTGTTTTCAGTTAGCAAGGGTGGAAAATTTAAATATTTAAAAAAATACTGCCCCCAGGTAAACACTAACAGTAGCGTTTACCTAATTGGGGGGGCAAGGAGCATGCTCCAGTCAGTTTTTTGGGGGCATGTAGTCCCAAAATATGTTTTTCAGTGGTAGTGTGTGCTGCAATTTGTGGCAGAATCTTGACACTACCTTGCCCACATGACAGTATGGAGGGAGATTTAAGCAATAAACCATGACAGGGTGTTGGTGATGCTGGTTTTACCCACGCCTGGCATGGTTTGGTCATGAGGCCGCAGGCCGAGTGACTAAACCTCATCAGGCGTGGGTAAAACCAGCATCACCAACACCCTGAAGTGGTTTATTGCTATTATACAATGGGCAGTAAGTCAAAGTTTAAGAAGCAAAATAGTAAACAGTTTTGATTTTTAAAAATAGTGGGTTTTTTTCTGGTTTTTAGCTTGATATCCTTCCTCCTTAGAAAAATAGTTCCTGTTGTAAGGTAGAACATGGTGAAAGGTATCTGTCACTTGAAGTACTAAAACACACATGCACACACACACGTTCTTTTTTTAATATAATGTGTTTTTTCTGGGTGTTTCAAACCTCACTGACAGCCTTCTGATAGCAAAGACTGGGTCGTTGCCTGACAGCCTGAGCAGTCACACCAGGTTTATGTACTGTTTTTTTTTTTTTTTTTAAGTGTGCGGAAGTTTGAAGCGCTAACTAGATGGGAGGCTGCTTACGAATATTGAAATCAGCTCCGGCGTCCCGATGAGCAGTAACGAGGAGGCTGGAACATGAGCAGTCACACCAGGTTCATGTACTGTTTTTTTTTTTTTTTTAAGTGTGCGGAAGTTTGAAGCGCTAACTAGACGGGAGGCTGATTACGAATATGGAAATCAGCTCCGGCGTCTCGATGAGCAGTAACGAGGAGGCTGGAACAGTTGGCGGTGAGGAGGTTCCGCGTGGCAGGCAGTTTTTTTATTTCAATTAATTGCATTTTAACTGCAAGGCATGGGAGCATTTACTTTTATTAGGGAGGTGACAGTTTAAATGAAAAAGCTGTAAAGGGCTGCCTGTTGCTGTGAGTGGCCACTGTGTGATTGCGGTTATTAAGTTCTTTGAGGAGTTTAAGTTTGACCGGAGGGAGTCATTGTCAAAGGAGGGAGACGTCTACAACCCAGAAGCTGGAAGGAGCGAGGGTCAGGTTTGGGTTTGGTGACTGTGAGGTGATTTTTAACAGACTAAGTATTTATGTTGCCGCACTTTAGCGGGATGGAAAAATGGCATCTTTTTGTTTGCGTTTTTGGGGTCAGATTGATTTGGGCACATGTAGCTGACTGGCACCTTTTTGCGTTGGTAATGCTAGATTTTACAATGCTTGAAAGGTGCCAGTTAGCCAATCAGAGTGGTGGACTATAAGACCTCATTGTATAATTGTCGACAATAGCCCCTGCTCATTTTGGGGGAAAACAGACCCCAGAATTGGATTCCTCAGACCCCAATTAGGTAAACACCAAGTGTTTACCTAATAATTACTTGATTTTTCCCTTTTACGTCTCCTAAGGTGAGGGGGGGGGCTGAGGAATATTATTATTAATTATTTGAATCACTGCCAGCAGTAGGGTGCCCAATCCTGGTGTTGACAGTAGCCCCTCCCTCCCCCGACAGTGTGGGATACTGGATAGCCCACTCCCAGTGTCCCCAGTTGTGTAGACAATCCTTGATATTATTGTGAAACACTGGGGAGCCCACTCCCAGGGTTCCCAGTATGTCCCACCAGCAGTTTTGCTGTTGTCCCCTGTTAAGTTTGCTGGCAGTTTGGTGCCCATTCCCAACATCAGTAGTATCCCCACTCCCCCTGACAATGTGGAACACTGGGTAGCCCTCTCCCACTGTCCCTAAATGTATAACATACCTGTAAAAAAAAAAAGTTCCCCATCTTTTTTTAATTAAACCTGAAAAAAGAAAATGGTCCTTTGTCATCTCCCTACATCCCCCTCCAACATCCCCACCCTCCCTCTGTGCACCCACCTCCCCTTACCCCCCTTACCCGATACATACCTCCAGAGGTCGGTGGCTTTAATCTTCTCTGGACCAGGACACGTCTGCACTCTTCAAAGGTGAACCACTAACTGTAGGAATCAATGTAAGCTGTATAGTGGATGTCAAAGGGGTTTTCAACTTGTGTTGATATCTCAGCCACTTTTAGGAATGTTGACACAAATTGTCAACATGTGGTTCTTAAGACCCCACCTCATGAACAATGTCACTGTTATTTCATTAATTGGTCCCAAAATGTGATTTCACAGTTGTTGCATGGAATCACCTTTCTGGGCTGATTAATGAAATTACAGTGCCAGTGTTCATGAGGTGGGGTCCCAAGAACCCCATGTTAAAAATGTGGTGCAAAAAGTCCCCAAAATGACTGCGTAATGAGCATGCATGTAACTTCTCCAATTTTTAATATTTTCACTCCAGATTTTCAACATTGCCATTTTTTCACACCTCCTCATGAGCAGTACAGTTGTCACCCTTCACATCTGCCCAAAACATGTTTTTGCACCTGTGGTGCAGAATTGCATGGTTGCTGTGCAAAATCAACTTTTGGGACTGATTAATGAAATCACAGTGCCAGTGTTAATGTTGGGAGGTCTCAAAAAGACCATGTTGAAAATTTGGTGAAATAATTCCCCAAAAGAACAGCATAACGAGTGTGTGTTGCGCAGGTTCTACACACATGTGTAACGTCAACAATTTTTCATATTTTTACTCCAGATTTTACAAATTGCCATTTTTCATACCTCCTCATGAAAAGTATATAGCTGTGATTTTTCCCATCCTGACCAAAACATGTTTTTGCTCCTGTTGCGCAGAATGGCCAGGCCACGTTGCAAAATCAACTTATGGGACAGATTAACAAAATGACAGTGCTAGTTTTCATGATGTGGGATCCCCAAAAAGCCATGTCAAAAATCTGGTGAAAAAAATCCTGAAAATGCCCAAGTTATGTGCGCCCTTTGAATTTATTCTACACACTCACACGCTATTACACTATCTCAAAAAGAAGGGAAATTCTTTGCAAAAAACTACATTAATACATCAGTTAGGGTTTTTTTTAAACCATCAAAAGCTGGGAAATTCAATGTTAGGGTTACCAACCTTACCACCCCCCCCCCACCATCAAAACACCAACAGGTGTCAGGGTGTGCCTTGGGGTCATTCGGCCTAACTCTCTCCCCATTCTCCTATACTGTACCATCTCATCTTGTTTACACATGGAATGGGGTGAAAGTTAGGGCTGACAACCCCAAGGCACACATGGATGCCTGTTGATGTGTGGAGGGTGGGGTGGTAGAGTTGGTAAACTTAAGGTCGAATTTCCCAGCTTTTGACACATAAATAAAAACCCTAATTGATGCAATAACATTTTTTTTGCAATTAATACATACAGATATATATATTTATAAAATGGGTAGGTAAAATCATAGACATCCCACTAATACAATTGGATAGAACACATCACATGACCGTGCATTAATTCCCAATGACTGCACACCACCCAGCGCGACTGCACGCCTGAACTACTTCCCAGTCTGACCAGAACCTTATCACAAACTGAGTGCAGTAGCACTGCACAACTGTAGGCAATATCATCACCCAGACAGAGACCACTGAAAGAGAAGCAGCACACCACTGCCTCACTCTGACAGAAAACAAAACATCTGACAGGAAAATTTGAAAAAATGGCAAAATTACCACATACCTCAAAGCAACTTGAATCAATCCTCAGCAAAGATGACTCGTACAACAATGATCTCTTCAAAGAACTTGAACAAGACTTACCTGAGCAGCCACTTCAGAATCCAGCACAGCAAACAGTGAGTAGACATGCCAGCCTTTACCCTGAAGAAACAGATAGCATAGAAGAAGACAAAGCTGAAAAATATACAAAAAAGCAAACTGTCTGGGCAACAAAAGTATTTACAGACTGGATAGCTGAAAAGCAAATAGAGCTCGATTTAAAAACAGTAACACCAGACAAATTAAACACAACCTTGAGAGAATTCTAGTGCACAGTTAGAAACTCTTCTGGTGAACAGTAAGGTGTATTAAGTTTTTTTGGGTGAAGAGTGGGCCTCAACAGGCATTTAAATTCATTGCCTCTATCAAGACAAATGAATCTTGTGACAGACACAGATCTTCAACTTGCAAACAATGTTTTTGTCTCCGTCATAAACAAATACAGGAAAGATGGGAAAGACTGCACTCAACACCATGAATGTCTCACAGAATCAGACTTTAAAAAGTTAAAGCACTCTCCAGCACTATCACCAAACACTGCTGCAGGACTAGTCAGAAAGGTCTGGTTCGACCTACAAATATTCATGGCCCATAGTGGAAGGGAAGGGCAAAGAGAACTAAAAAGAGACTCTTTCCACATAAAAACTGATGAAAATGGGCTACAGCATATAAGCCTTAAGTACAACCCAGACAGCAAAAATAATAAAGATGCCAGAGAGTTAAATCAAGCAACTTTAAGAGGCTTTGCTTTTGCACAGCCAAATGATCCTCTGTGCCCTGTTTTCTCTTTTAAAAAGTGCCTCAGTAAATGCCCGCCTGAAACTATAGCATTCTTTCTAAACCCCAAAAGAGCTTCACAAGAGTTACTAGAGAAACAAAAAACCTGGTACAGTCAAGAACCTATGGGACTAAACTACTTATCTTCTCTAATGCCTCACCTGTCTAATGAAGCAGGACTGTCTCGTCGCTACACAAATCACTGCCTAAGATCCACAGTGGTTCAGATGCTCTCCTCAGCGGGTCTCGAATCATGACAAATCATGGCTGTAACAGGCACAAATTGGAAGGGAGCCTAAAATCATACTGGGCTACACTACATGACAGAAGAAACTGGTCCAATATCCTAGCTGGCACAAGCACATCAGACTCCCAACCAGTGCCCAAATCAACAGTTTTGCCCCAAATCACCGATATTTAAAAGTGCAGCATAACCAAATCACCAGAAACACCACTGTACACTGCCGCGAAGCAGCAGCATGTGGTTTCCGAAATGCTGGCACCTGAAGAGCAATCTCCAAGAAATAAAAAACAAGTCGAAGTCTACAAGGCACACCGAGGAAAAGAGGGAACAAAAACTCACCCCATCCACATAAACGAAGACTATGAAGCCGATTTCTCCACAGACCATGAACCTGGAAGCTGCGTTGAAATAACTGTGCAGCCCCAAACCTCAGCCGCCCTCCCACCATCGCTCACAGAGC
Organism: Neoceratodus forsteri; assembly: GCA_016271365.2. Lineage (NCBI taxonomy): Eukaryota > Metazoa > Chordata > Ceratodontiformes > Ceratodontidae > Neoceratodus > Neoceratodus forsteri. The sequence continues at coordinate 1,169,898,052 of CM057455.1, read as the reverse complement.
CACCACAAGTGCTACAACACAGCTCCACAAAACTCAGACAAAGCAGCCCAACAAAAATTGAAGAACCTCAACTACTGCCACATCATTTACCTGCAGGACCGCATCCACTTGCACCATACATGCAAAATGATAATGAAGCATGGCAACCTGCAGTTCAATATATATTGCAAATAAAGAAAACATGAACAACCACTGTAAATAAAAACTGCATACCTTTCAGTTTAAATTACAGCACTAAATCACTATTTGCCACTCACAGGCACTGTTCACTACATGTTCTATTTACAAGTTGAACCACTCTTAAAGTGACAGCATTCTTCTTACACTATCTGTTACAGTTAATGCTCAACTGTTAAAGCCACAGTACCTTACCTACTTGAAATTGTAATGCAATACAGTACTTCAAATAATTTAAGAAGCACTAGTTCTCTCCAAAGTTGCAAAGTATGCAGTTGTACTGTTGTTCTGTTCAATTTTTATTCATTAAAGCAAATTAAAATCAAACAACAGCCTACTGTGTATTTCTTTCATCTTATATTGTTTCCAAGTAGCACTATTTTATCATAAAAGGGGCCATTTTATAAGATAGATAACCCACTCTTGGGTGTGCGGTTGTGCTCCGATACACGCATGCCTTGGGTGGTTGAACGATTCCACAAGCGCAGTGATATCAGAGCGCAACCGCACACCCAAGAGTGGGTTATCTATTATATATATATATATATATATATATATATATATATATATATTCATGGCAAAACTGCATTTAATGCATCAGTTAGGGTTAAAGTGACAAAAGTGAGGAAATTAAATGTTAGGGTTGAGCCCCTACCCCCCACATAACCCACAAATCCATCCTCCACAGAGTGACAGATGCCAGAGTATGCCATGGGGTCGTCAGGCCCAACTCTCACCCCATTCCATGTGTAAGCAGGTTGACATGCTACAGTAAAGGAGAATGGGGTGATAGGCCTCATGACCCCATGGCACACCCTGGTATCTGTCAATCTGTAGAGGATCACCTAAAGGTGAACTAAGCCACCAGCAGCAAAAATTCTTATCTCACTTCGTTTTCGAGATACAGGTGCCGTAAGGCATGACAGACCCCACAATGTAATCCTATGGGGAAAATCTCAACTTCGTGATGCTATATCTATAGAACCACTTAATTCCTCAAGACCTAAACAGTATAATTCACACTGGTAGGGTATCCTCTCAACACACTGTAAATTTCAAGTAAGAAGACCAAACCATTGATGAGCTATGCAGTTCTAAAGCTTTTACACCTTTAAAAATGTTTCATTTGTGAGATAGCAAAATCCTGAGCCACCAGATCAATCCTAGTCCATGAGTCCTTGAGGAAGCAGTATAGCACAGTGGCTTAAGGCTCTGAACTGCAAACCTAGAGACCTGGGTTTGAATCCCATAGCCCCCACTTGCATACTGTGTGACCCTGAGCAAGTCACTTAACTTCCTTGTGCTCCCAGGTTGCACCTGTAAACAAGTTATTAACTTAGTGTGTCTCTTGGTTAAAAAAAAAATGAGATAGCAAAATTCTAGTCCGTGAAGGGACATCTGGTTGCGCCATCAGGGCCATCTGGTCATCCCCAGGGACATCTGGTCATGCCCATGGACATCTGGTCATGAAATTCTGGCTATATGGTCATCCTCTGATGGACAAAGCTTGCGGACCAGGATCATCTCGCAGACCAGGATTTTTCAGGCTCCTTTACTAGGATTGTTAGTGAGTCACAAAAGAAGAATGTTTAACTTTTAAAAAGCTATTTTTTTGACAAAAACAAACCAAACTAATGGCATGGCTTTGTACAGAGTGTCACCCTAAATAAAACCCATGCCTCATTTAGCCCAAAAGTCACCCATAGACAATGCTATGACATTTTGTTTGGCTGAAAAACAGCTCAAGACAAGGAATTTTTCTAACAGAATAGGATTTTCTTTCATGAGGTAGCAAAATCCTTGACTGTGAGACAATTCTTAGGTCACAAAATATACATATAAATTTTTGAGTGAATTGCGCATACTCAGAACTTACAAATTAAAAATTTAATAACTTTTGAACAGATTAATATTTGTTTACCAAATCAATGCTGAATTATTCCGTGACCCAAACTCTTTCTATGTTCTAAATGTCAGACCAAATGACCACATGGTGTGGTCACAGCATCATGGGCAAAAAATGCATCAAAACTGCCGAAAAGTGCATTTTTTGGTGTTTTGCTGCACATAAATTGTATGTCTGACTGAAAGACAACTTGGTAAGTCAAGAGATCGACCAAGTCAGACCGTGCATTCAAAATTTCATGCAAATCCGTTGAATGGTTGCAAAGTTATTAATGCGTAAAATTTGAGGTTTAACATAAAAGTGCCTACTCAAACCTAACTATAGGGGCTCAACTGCGCCCCTATAATATCTGTATATATACACACACATGTAAATACAGTATATTAAAGGCAAAAAACTCCATTTAATGCATCAGTTAGGGTTGTTCCACAGTGACAAAAGCGAGGAAATTCGATGTTAGGGTTGAAACCCTTTGCACCTCAGCCCACCCCAACTGGAATCGAGTGCGCATTGAGAGTCATCGGCCCTAAGTGTCACCCCATCACATGTGGAAAGAAGCTGAGGAATAGGAGAATGGGGTAACAGGACCGATGAACCCAATGCACACCCCGATTCCAGTTGGGGGGTGGGCTGGAGGGGTGCAAAGAGGGTTTCAACCCTAACATCGAATTTCCTTGCTTTTGTTGCTGTGGAACAACCCTAACTGATGCATTAAATGGAGTTTTTTGCCTCTAATTTTCCTTCTTTTTGAGAATGATAATGAGAAATAGTGAATGTAATGCAGAGGCAGGAGCGCAGGGGTGATGTCTTGTCGCACTGTAACATTGTGCCAACAAACGCAAATCGTAATGCGCATGGTGACGCAAAGTGAAACAGAAGGAGAAACAGTTCTGTAGACAGAAATGTTAAAAACAACGGAAATGCAACTGCAAATGAAAATGCAAAGGGTAACGCACATGGTGGCGTAAACATGAACGGTAAGTGAAATGGGTACGGAACCGCAAGCAGAAACAGTAATGGTAAGAGTAATGTAAGCCAGAGGCTGGTTTTCCCCAAAAGCTGTGTAGAGAAAGACAGTGAGTAGAAAGAATGTATGCAAAATAATGACTCTCGGAACACAAAAATCAGTAGTTGTAATAGTAAATTGCTTATATCTCAGTGACCGTACAACATAGAAAAAAAAATTAAAAGTCATATGTATTACACTTTCCTGGCTAGTTTTATACGTGGCCCTGGGGCTATAATTTTTCAACAAAAACTCCATTCTCGTCACTACTTTCGTAGATACGGGCCTCAAGCGCGAACGCCGAATGTTATCCTATGGGAAAAACAGAAGTTCGGACTGCCATAACTTTTGAACAGTTTAATATTTTTCACAAAATCTTTGAAAGGCACATTGGGGACACTGGCCACATGTTCCCTGAAGATTTCGGACCGGTCGCACAAACCATGCGACCTGTAGACGTGACCGCAGAATTCCAGAAAAAGCGTAAACGCATGCACAGATCATGCTTAATAACTCCACAGCCGTGTATCTGACTGGTACAAAACTTGGCAGATCCCAAGGTGTATGGGTCTTGATCATGTATTCCAAATGTCAGGCAAATCCGTCAAACGGTTGCAAAGTTATTAAGGTGCAAACTTTTGGGTTTAACATGTAAATGGCTCCTCAACCCTAATTATGGTAGCACTACCGTGCTACTATAATATATAGGTGTTTGGACAGTATTCCAGAGACTTGGGTATACACTTAAAATAAGGTCTGTATTTTACTCATAATTTATTAAAAATGCAGAATTTGTGCTCTGTACTGTTGCCAATATGGTCAAGAGATAGTGTGCATAAAAAAAAGGGTATATGTATTTTTATTTTATTGTGGCAAAATTTTAATAATGAAAATAGCCTTAAAAAAGGCAGCCATTTTGTGACATGGCTGTGCTACACATCTTGGTGACCATTAAATTTACTGTATTTAAAGCACAACACTAAAGTTTTCTTTTTTCGTGGACAGAGTGGATGTGTAACTGTCCCCCAGTGATTATTGATTTTATGCAGCTGAAATTACATTTACATGACATCACATGTGATTTATTACTTTCATGCATTACTGTGGTGTCTTATATAGCTGCATAATTTCTTTTGTGTATTCTGCCTTTATGCTTTGAGTTTTTTTTCCAGTGTCAGTTCACATTGCTTAATGTGTTTCCCCCGCACAAATCTGCAATCTTAAAGCAGTGGTACATACAGCCTGCTATGAGCAGCAGGATCAAAAGCTGTGGCTCTTGCTCTCATGTCCATGTTACCCATGTGGATGATGATGATGATGCTGGTATTGGTACAAATAGCCTATACCCGAAGGTGACATCAGGCATTCAGTTTAGGTACTCTGGCACTAAGCAAAACTATTCTCTTCCCACTGCTTCTCCCATTTACCATTCTTAAAAACAGGTAGAATGAAGTGTCATCCATTTTAAATCTGGCGTGCTGCACAGGAGTTTGAATGGATCTCAGAGGTCTCCAGCCACTAGAAAACATGATCTTCAGCATTCTGCTACAAAACAACAAGTTAAAATTCTGGGAGGCATATTAAATAGTGACTGGCTAAAGTGCAGCAGTTATTCTGTGTCATTTTGGGGACAGAAAAAGTAAAGTATTCACCTTAAGACTTCATGGTCCTGCTGTTTGTGAAGGGCACCTCTTCAAAATAGAAGATGATTGGATTAGTGGGCTGTGCAGCATAATGAGTATATTTTAAAGTTGTGTTTGGGAAGTATACCAGCAGAACTTTTCTCTGGTTCTAGCACTGTGTAAATGGGGCATTATTAATGAGTATAGCTTAAAGTTGTGTTTGGGAAGTATATCGGCAGAACTTTCTTCTGGTGTGGTTAGTGTTTAAATGGGGCATATTAAATAGTATATTTTAAAATGTTATTTGGGAAGTATATCAGGTGAACTTTCCTCTGGTGCTGGCACTGTTTAAATGGGGCATATTAAATACTATCTGGCTATAGTGCAGCAGTTGTGTTCTATCACCTTTGGAGGCAGAAAAGTAATATTTGTGTGTTCTCTCATGGCCCAACTGTTTGTGATGGGCCCGTCTTCAAAATGGGGCTGTGCATATATATGACCAGTCTAATCAAAAAGAGTTTTGTTTGAAATTTATAGTATTTTGTTTACAATCCATCCAGCGGGTTTCCATTGTATAGTTTGATTTTTTCAGAATATTGCTAATATTGGTGAACTTTCCCCTGGTGATGACTTTAATCATGTTTAAATGGGGAAAAAAATGCCTGTGTGGTTCCTACTGGTAAATTCTGAGAATGTGTATTTGTTGAATGAATGATGCACCTGTTGACGTGATGATAGCTTTATTTGAGAAGTATGTATATGGAATGAATATAAAAGCTGCACTCTTAAAATGTTTTAAATAAAAATAAATGCAATTTGTGAGATGCTTGTAATTTTTGGAAAGAAGGGGTGATGCTGGCTTCGGTTATGGTAGGTGTGCATATGTGTGTGTGTGTGTGTGTGTGTGTGTGTGTGTGTGTGTGTGTGTGTGGTGTGTGTGTGTTATTTTAAAATGATAAAGTTGCCTTTCTTGATGTAAGATTATAAAGGAGCATCATTGTATTGGCTCACTGAACTAGGGAATCAGGTGTGGGTGGTGGCATAATGTATTGGAACTGTTTGAAATAAAAAAAAAATACAGCAATGGGGCCTACCTCAAAAATGCTTCTCATGGCATTGGTCAGTTCATTCAAGGTTATGGGGGTTACCACATGTAGGAATGAGACTGCTTCTAAACTAGACATCAAGTGGTGGCATAATATGTTGGAACTGTTTAAAAATAAAAGAATACAGCATTTGGGCTACCTCAAAATGACTGCTTATGGCATGGGGGGCTGCCATGTATAGTAACTGGGTCATTGCCCGGGTGTACTAGTGCCTGTAGGGCAACATCATTGTTTTGGATTCATCTGGCCAAAACAGTTTCCTGACTTATTTATAATAAGACTGTTTCTTAATTAGATGTCAAGTGATGGCACAATATGGTGAAACTGTTTAAAAATAAAAAAAATACAGCACTTGGGCTTACCTCAGAAAGGCTGCTCATGGCATTGCTTAGTACATTCATGGTTATAGGAAGGATACCATATGTAGTACTGTAATCTGGTCATTGCCTGGGTATACTAGTGCCTGTTGGGCAACATCAGTGGTTTGAATTCATCTGGCAAAAACATTTAGCAGATTTATTTATAATGAGACTGCCTAAAAATTAAATGTCAAGTGTTGGCATGATATCTTGGAACTGTTTAAAATTAAAAATAAATACATCACCTGGGCCTGACTCAGGCAGTTTGGATGTGCATTCCATGTGCAGTACAAGAACCCTACAGCAGCGGTGTCCCTGTGATGCATGTGGTGGTGAGCGCAGAGTGGGCCTGTGTGATATTTTGGCATCATTTTCCCCATAATGGCTGGCAATGGATTGCCAGAGGCTGCCATCCAGTGCCTACATCTACAGTTATCAACACCAAACAGCTTGCCTGGGTCCTTTCTGGTTGTTAACTGTGGTTGGGCCTGCCCTCAAGTCTGACTCTGTGGTGGTACAGTGATGTCAAAATGACCCCTGATGTGGCTCAGACCCAGCGTATGACATCCAGCTGTCTCTTGCCTTGCTTTTGCTTGTCCATGAGGAACCTTGGTGTATTGTTTTGACTTGTAGAGCAGTTTCGATGTGGCATTCCACTTGCAGAACAAGAACATTGCTGCAGTGGCATCCCTGTGATGCATGTGGTGGTGAGCTTAGGGTTGGCCTGCGTGATATTTTGGCATAATTTTCCCCTCAAACTCCAGCACGGGGATGCCATGGAGCATCATGTGGCACCCTCATCTAAAGTTATCAGTACCACACAGCTTGCCTGGGTGCTTTCTGGTTGTTAACTGTGGTTGGGCCTCTCCTCAGTCTGGCTCTGCACAGCTACAGTGATGTCAAAATGGTCCCTGAAGTGGCATGGTACTTATCAATGTGTATTGGCTGTTTGGTTGATAATAAGCCGTTAATAAAAGTTGTACCATGTATTTCACATGTTGCATTGCTACTGTGGTGTCAGTGTTACCCACAGTAGTTTTATGCAACAGAGATAGTCACATAATAAATCAAGTACAATCAAGTGATTTATTCATGTTTATCTTTCCACTTAATGTCCAGCTTAAGTGTGAAAGGCAAGTAGACTGGACATAAACAGTATAAGCATGAAGTAATGAAACTTTGGTAACCTCCTGTTTGAATTTTTAGTGCTGTCTACATTGGAGGGTAGATAGCAACACATAAGTATGGAAGAACATCAAATCATTAGATGTTGCAAATGAATACACTTAAATAGAAGACAGAGACACTGCATTTGAAAATTGCATTTATTACTAGAAATGGGAAATAGTGCATAATGGACACCGAGCTACCCACAAAAGTTGTTTACATGTCATAAATAACTGTGCAATTTTTCCAAACTTAGAAATACAGAACTATCTTTATATTTGGTATTATGCAACTACCACATATACACATTAAAATTAAGATTGAGTCATGCCTAATTATAAAACTTTTTGAGTGTATGAATGTCACACTTTGTCTCTGAATACTGTCCACACAGCTACAGTATATATATATATATATATATATATATATAGAGAGAGAGAGAGAGAGAGAGAGAGAGAGAGAGAGAGAGAGAGAGAGAGAGATTATGGTAGCACGGTAGTGCTACCATAGTTAGGTTGAGGAGCCCTTTTAAGGTTAAAGGGTCAAACTTTGCACCTTAATAACTTTGCCATCATTTAAAAGATTTGCCTTAAATTTGGAAGGCATTATTGGGCATGTTAGATCTTGGGATCTGACACGTTTTGTACTGGTCAGATATACAGCTGTGGAGTTATTAAGCAACAACAAAAAGTGTGTTTATGCTTTTTGGTGAATTCTTTGCTCGCACCTACAGATCGCAAGATTTGCGCAACCAGTCCGAAAACTTCAGGGAATATGTGGCCAGGGTCCCCAATGTGCCTTTAGGAGATTTCATGAAAAAATATTAAATGGTTCAAAAGTTATTCAAAAAACAAGTTCCCATTATAAGTCAATGGGAAAAGTTAACAAAAAGTTTGACAGTGTCGCAAATGCAGTTTTTAGTGTCGCAAATGACCCCTGTAGTGTCGTGAGTCAGCCATTTTTTTTAGTTAGTGATCACAGAAATGCTTGCCATTTAATTTGGGACCCTATAGGGACATCATTATTTTTGTGTTCACCTAGTCGGACCCTGAGGATGCTAGCCATGTCTTTATTTTGGAGTTAAACACCCCAGAAATATGTTTTTCAAATTTCTGGAAAAAGTAGTGTCGCACTCACGATGGTGTTGCAAATTGTGACACTACTTTTCCAGACTATGGCCAAAATGACAAGAGTTCTTTGCCACCCTGCTGCAAAAGAACAGTTTGGTCTTTAGAGATGAAATTTTGAGGGAAGGCAGCCAACATCTCAAAGATGTGCCTTATGGTGGTATGGTGAAAAAATATTGCACAGCTGCCAAGTTACAGTACTCCGAAGTTGGCATGTTCCCATAGACTAACATAGTGGCATACGCCGCACCTTTCAGGGCTCGTATCTCAAAAATTATGCAAGATACAGATTTTTTGTTGCAAATTGCATAGCCCAGTGGGCTATGTAATAGCAAAAACCTAGCCAGAAAAATCATGATTTTTGTGAAATTAAAATTTTTTTTCTACGTCATGCGGTTGCTGAGATATTAGCAATTAAGTACTTCCAATGCTTGTTTTAAGCTTCGATGCCCATTACAATGCATACATTCTTTGTACACACTGTGTTTCTATGTAGCTGTTCGGCAAAATAGGGTGTGCACTGCTACTGTTACAGTTATTGTTTCCACTTGCTTATGTCCCAGTTTGTGTTCCACCTGCATGCCACCATGCTATTCTTTACGTTTTATTTGCACTTGCATTTATGCTACTGTTACCATTTGCATTTCAATTAATGTAAGTGTTTGCGTTTTGGTTTGCATCACTGTGCACATTGCCATTTGCATTTTGGGCAGCCCTTTCATTTGAGTTTCTGTTTCTCTTTCGTTTCACCTCTTTCTTGCTGTTACTGTTACCATTTGCATTTGCAACTGTGTTACTGTGCCCATGCTCATTACGGTTTACATTTCCATATACACTTGCATTTCCTTTTGCATTTCTGTTTCCTTTGCTGTTAATGTTGCTGTTACCATTACCATTTGCATTTACAATTGCAGTACTTTGCCTGTGCGCTTTACGGTTTTCATTTCCATACGCAATTCTGTTCCTGTTTCCCATTTCTGTTTCCTTTGGCATTATTCTTCATGTTAACCTTAGCATTTGCATTGACAATTGTGGTACCGTGCCCACGTGCATTACGGTTTGTGTTTACATGTGTGCTTGTGTTCGCATTTCCATTTCTGTTCCCTTTCATGTTCTTTTTGCTGTGACACTTAAAATTTGCATTTAAAATACCGCTGCCATCACTATGTGCATTACCAGTTGCATTTTCATATGTGCTTGTGTATCCGTTTGTGTCACTGTTCGCTTCGGTGTCACTTTGCACTTGCGTTTCTATTAATGTTTGCTTTACCATTTACGTTTCTGTTACCATGTGCATGACTGTTGGTGCTTGCGTTGACATTGTTGTTCCTGTTACTATGTGACAAAACCCATTCTCATTCTCAAAAAGAAGGGAAATTAGAGGCAAAAAACTCTGTTTAATGCATCAGTTAGGGTTGTTTCACAGTGACAAAAGTGAGGAAATTCGGTGTTAGGGTTGAAAATGCTAACTCCGCATTCACCCCCCACCCCTCAGCACCACACACACACACACTTACACGCGCGCATATACAAGAAGGGGGGAGGACCAAGGCAGCATGACCAATCACAGATAACCAGCAGCAGGTGACAGAAATAAAATAGAACTGTCAAAATGTATTACAAAACATCCCCATCACCCCAGACCAGGTACTGCATACTCAGTGTAGATCCACAACAAAACAGGCCATGTACACCAATGGTACACATCCCTGATTACAGGTGCACACAAGTTACCACACTTAGGGGTTGCATGTATTACCTACCAATGCCTCATGCCCCAACATACCAGGTACTGCACCCTGACTGGAGAGCCACAGCTACGCTAAGGCCATGCACATCTATGGTATATCTCCCTGACTGCAGGTACACACAAGTTAACATGGTAATGAATTAGAGGATTTCTGCCAGGCAATGCCACACCCCAGAACACATATTGCATACTGAGTGGAGAGACACAGCAACAATAAGGCCATACATAACAACAGTGCACCTCCCTGATTGCAGCTGCACAGAACTTACCACACTTAGGAGTTGCACAATGTCAACCAGGCAGTGCGCCCCCAGACCACTTACTGCATCCTGACTGGAGAGCCACTGCAAAACTATGGGTATGGACATCAAAGGTACACCTCACTGATTGCAAGCATGGCCTTAGACAGGCAATATCTCCCCATTACAAGGTACTGCATTCTGAGTGCTGAGCCACAGCAAAACTGAGGCTATGGACATCAATCCTACACCTCCCTAATTGCAGGTACACTCCACTTACCACAGTTAGGAGTTGCATGGCCTCAGTCAGGCAATGGACCCCCACTCCCACCAGATACTGCATCCTGACTGTAGAGCCACAGCAAAAACTAACTCCATACACATCAATGATACACCTCCATCACTGAAGGTGCACACAACTTTGTACTGTTATCAGTTGCATGCGCTTGACCAGGCAATAGCCCCCCACACCCCCACACCAGGTACTCCATCCTGAGTGGAGAGCCACAGCAAAACTACAGCCATAGACATCAACTGTTCAAATGCTACAGTTGTTGTCTCATCATCATGGATATGTCTTGTACTACATTTACACAGTTGTATTTTCTCTCACCTGCTGCTGGTTGTCTGTGATTGGTCATGTTGCCTTGGTCCCCCCCTACTTGCATGTGTGTGTGTGTGTCTGTGTGTGTGGTGCTGGGGGAAGTGGGAAAAGTTGACTCTCACCCCATTCTCCTATTCCTCAGCTTCTTTCCACATGTGATGGGGTGAGAGTTAGGGCTGATGACCCCAATGCACACCCCGATGCTGGTTGGGGGGGTGGGCTAGAAGGGTGCAAGGGGGGTTTCAACCCTAACATCGAATTTCCTCACTTTTGTCACAGTGGAATGACCCTAACTGATGCATTAAACAGAGTTTTTTGCCTCTAATACATATATATATATATATATATATATATATGTATATGTTATAGTGGCATGGTAGTGCCACTATAGTTAGGGTTGAGTACCCTATTTAAGGTTAAAGAGTGAAAATGTGCATCTTAATAACTTTGTCACCGTACAATGGATATATCTGAAATTTGGCAGGCACAGAGCAGTACCTTAGATCTCTGGATCTGCTAAGTTTCGTAATGGTCAGATATACGGTTGTGGAGTTATAAAGCGACTTTCCGTTGCGCATTTATGCTTTTTTGAGCATTTTTTGCTCGCACCTACAGGTTGCACAGTTTGTGCGACTGGTCCAAAAACTTCAGGAAACATGTTGCCATGGTCCTCAATGTGCCATTTGAAGATTTCATGGAAAAATATTATATGGTTCAAAAGTTATAAAAAAAAAGTTCCCATTATAGTCAATGGGAGAAGTTAAAAAGTTCAACAGTGTTGCAAATGCAGTTTTTAGTGTTGCAAATGACCCCGTAGTGTCATGAGTCAGCCATTATTTTTTTCAGTTAGTGGTCACAGAAATGCTTGGCATTTAAATTTGGGACCGTCTAGGGACATAATTCTTTTTGTGTTCACCTAGTCGCACCCTGAGGATGCTAGCCATGTCTTTTTTGTGGGGTTAAACACCCCAGAAATATGTTTTTGAAATTTTTGTAAAATGTAGTGTTGCAAAATAGTGTCGCACTCACGACATTTTCGTGATTTCATTTGTGAAAGTGTTGTGATTTGCAACAGTATTTTGCAACACTATGCCCAAAATAACAGGAATTTTTTGCCACCCTGCTGCAAAACAACAGTTTGGTCTTTTGGGCCGTAAGTTGGAGGGAAGAAAGCCAACAACCCACAGATGTGCCTTTTTGTGGTTTGGTGACAAAATATTGCACTGATGGAAACTTACAATGCTCCAAAGTTGACGCTTTTTCCCATAGACTAACATTGCAGCGCCCAAGGCACCTTTCAGGGCCCGTGTCTCGGAAACGCTTTGAGATACAGACTTTTCATCGCAAAAGTGCTTAGCCAGGAAAGTCATAATTTATATGAAATTAAAAAAATTTTTCTACGTTGCACGGTTCCTGAGGTATAAGCAATTTAGTATTCCAAGTGCTCATTTTCTGCTCTGAGGCCCATTATTATGCATACATTCTTTGTAGTCACTGTGTTTCTCTATGCAGCAGTTAGTGAAAAAAAGGGTGTACATTTTCATTACTGTCACAATTAGCATTTCCACTTGCATTTCTGTAACTGTTTGTGTTAGCATTCCCATCTATGCCACCGTGTGCGTTACCCTTTGCCTTTTTGTTTGTGCATGTGTTCGCGTTACTGTTACCATTTGAGTTTCCATTACTGTTTCTGTTTGCATTTCATTTTGCATCACCATGTGCATTACCATTTTCGTTTGCATATGCACTTCCATTTGCATTTCGTTTAGCGTCATCCTTGCTGTTACTGTTAGTATTTGCATTTCCTATTGCAGTACCGTGACCGTGTGCATTACCATTTGCATTTCTGTATGCGCTTGCATTTCCTTTTGCATTACCCATCCCATGTACAGCACCGTGGGCATTACCCTTTGCGTTTTCATTTGCGCTTGTGTTTGCATTACTGTTAACATTTGCATTCCCATTACTCTTTTTGTTTGTGTTTTATTTTGTGTCACCATGTGCATTACCATTTGAGTTTGCATATGCGCTTCCATTTTCATTTGCATTTCCTTTGGTGTCATCGTTGCTGTTACCATTAGCATTTGCATTTCCTATTGCGGTATCATGACCATGCGCATTACCAGTTGCAGTTCCATACATGTTTGTGTTTTTATTTCCATTTGCATTACAATTCCCATCTACGCCACTGTGTGCATTACCATTTGCATTTTCATTTCCACTTGCGTTTGCATTACTGTCAACATTTATGTTTCCATTACTGGCTTTGCTTGCATTTCATTTTGCGTCACCATGTGCATTACCATTTTCATTTGCGGACGCGCATCAGTTTGCATTTCCTTTGGCATCATCGTTGCTGTTACCATTAGCATTTGCGTATCCTATTGTGGTACCGTGACAGTACGCATTACCATTTGCATTTCTGTACACGCTTGCATTTGCATTTCCATTTCCATCTACACCACAGTGTGTGTCACCCTTTTCATTTTTGTTTGCACTTGCATTTGTGAAACTGTTAGCATTTGTGTTTCCAACTACTGTTTTTGTTTGCTTTTCCTTTTGCGTAACCATGTGCATTTCCATTCGTGTTTGCGTATGCACTTCCATTTGCATTTCGTTTCTTTTTGTGTTTTCTTTAGTGCCATCATTGCTGTTACTGTAACTGTCTGCATTTCCAATTATGTTACTGTGCCCATGTGCATTATGGTTTGTGTTTCCATACACACTTGCATTTGTGTTTCTGTTTTCATTAACATTTGTGCTTGTGTTTGTATTACCGTTTGTGTTATCGTTTATGTTTGTGTCACCATGTGCGTTAGCGTTTGCACTTGCATTTGCTTTGCTGTTACTTCACTATTTATAGTGCACATTCTCAAAAAGAAGGGAAATTCATTGCAAAAAAATCAATTTAATGCATCAGTTAGGGTTGTTCCACAGCGACAAAAGCGAGGAAATTCAATGCTAGGGCTCACATCCCCCCCTTGCATTCCACCCTGCCCCCACCAACAGGCATAGGGGTGTGCATTGGTGTCGTCGGTCCTAACTCTCACCCCATTCTCCTATACTGCACAACCTCAGCTTATTTGCACATGGGATGGGGTGAGAGTGAGGACCGATGACCCAATGCACACCCTGATGCCTGTTGGTGGGGGCAGGCTGGGGTGGGGTGCAAGGGGGTTGGAACTCTAACATCGAATTTCGTCACTTTTGTCGCTGTGGAGCAACCCTAACTGATGCATTAAAAGGATTTTTGCCATGAATATCTATCTATCTATATATATATATATATATATACATATATATATATATATATATAGATATATATATATATATGTGTGTGTGTGTATATATACAAGCTAATAACACAACTAAGGTTCTGCCACATTTTGAGATACAGGAAAATTTCTATTTTCTTGGATCCCGAGCATGACAACCAACCCCAAACTAGGAGCAAGAAAAAAAAAAGATAAGCATAAATAAAAGCAAAGACTTTGATTTATTTCATTACAAATTAAATGTTACACTGCATTTACATTCCACAACAAGCTATGCAAAAACAAATACCGCTTTATTGAAGCAAAAGATTGACTGTTAACACAACTGTCACATCTTTCTGAGAAAACACAGAAACTAGTTGCCCAAAACCAATACAATGAATCCCTAAATAACATAAAGTATACAATAAATGCTGAAGTAAAGAAAATTGAATTTATTTTCTTTGCTGAATAATTGAATCAGCACAAGCATTTTGATGATAACACCTACCACAGGATTAATTGTTGCAAAAAGTGATCGTGTCTACTTTCAGAATTTGCAAAATAGAAGTAACAGTGAATCAGCACAACAATATACTCATAACAGATATAGTAGGGACAACACTGAGAAATATGTTCTGTGCCCAATTTGTGTAACACTGAGAGACATAGATAATCCCATCACTACATCTTTCTAAAGAATTGTAGTGATTCAATATGATGTGATAGATGTGCAACACAAATCCTGTAAATGGATTTTATGTGGTGTAGATTCACCCAAGATTTAAAGTAAATGTTGAAGGTTCCCCAGATGCCTTTTACACATAGTATACCATTGCCAGACATGCTTCAGATGTTGAAGCTGCAGTTTGTTTTGTAAAAAAAAAATCTCTCATAGTAATCTTTTTTTACGTTTTATCAGCATTTTGTCCTCCAGTTTTCTGTGTGTGGTAACACCCCCAGAATGATGTCATATCAGGGAGCTATCAATGTTTTACATACAACAACAAGGAATTCTGGGTAATTTATAAAATTAACTTAAATGTGCCTTACTCAGAAACATAGAATTTGATGGCAGAAAAGGACCACTTGGCCCACCTAGTCTGCCCATTTCCCTATATAATGGATAAGCTGCAGATCCTTGTTAACCAACAGCCTACTATCCTCCTACCCCCACTAGAATTGCCTTATGTCTGTACCATGCATTCTAGAATTGCCCCACTGTTTTTGACTCTACGACCTCCTCAGGAAGGCCATTCCATGCATCTACAACCCTCTCTGTGAAGAAATGCCTCCTCACATTACCTCTGAGCCATCCCCCCTCCATCCTCAAATTGTGCCCCTTGTTCTTGCACATCTCTTTTTCTGAAAGATGCTACCCTCTTGGACTTTTTTGATCCCCTTGAGGTATTTGAAAGTTTCTATCATGTTCCCCCCTTCCTCCTTTCCTCGAGGCTATACATCTTAAACTCCTTTAGTCTTTCTTCATATGTCTTCTGGTGCAGACCCAGCACCATTTTGGTTGCCCTCCTCTGGAAAGCCTCCACCCTGTCTATGTCTTTGTGGAGATGGGGTCTCCAGAACTGTACACAGTACTCCAGATGTGGTCTTACCTACTGTCTGTACAGAGGTCCAACATCTTCCTGTTTTCTACTGTTGATGCCTCTCCCTATGCATCCCAGTATCCCCCCAGCCCTCCTTACTGCCTTCTCACATTGCTGGCCCACCCTTAGGTCATCTGATATGACTACCCCCAGGTCCCTTTCCATTTTTGTCATTATCAGTATCTCATCCCCCATTGTGTACTCTTCCCCTGGGTTTTTGTTTCCTTGGTATAGTACTTTGCACTTCTTTGGGTTGAATCTAAGCTGCCATACATTTGACTATTTCTCCAAACTTGACAAATCTGTTTTCATCCTTTCCACCCCACCTTGCATATCAACCCTGGTCATGTCAGATGAATCTAATAGATTTCTTTGACTGGGTTACCAAAGTAGTAGACCAGGGAGGGGCTGTGGACATGGCCTACCTAGATTTTAGCAAGGCATTTGATACAGTCCCACACAAAAGATTAATACACAAGATAGCCAGCCTTGGAGTGGGTCCCAAGGTGGTAGCCTGGATAAAAAATTGGCTAGACAACAGGACTCAAAGGGTAGTAGTAAATGGAGTACACAGTGACGAAAGGAGGGTTACTAGCGGGTACCGAGGGTTCAGTACTGGGACCGGTCCTTTTAATGTCTTTATAAGTGACATTGCAGATGAACTGGAAGGAAAAGTATGTCTCTTAAAGATGACACAAAGATCTGCAACAGGGTTGATACACAAGATGGAGTGGAAAGGATGAGAAGGGACTTGGCAAGGTTGGAGGAATGGTCAAATGTATGGCAGCTCAGATTCAATGCAAAGAAGTGCAAGGTAATGCACATGGGGATCAAAAACCCTGGAGAAGCGTACACAATGGGGGGTGAGATACTGACAACAGTAAAAATAGAAAGGGACCTGGGGGTAATTATATCAGATGACCTAAAGGTGGGCAAGCAATGTGAGAAGGCAGTAAGGAAGGCTGGGGGGATACTGGGATGTATAGGAAGAGGCATCAATAGTAGAAAACAGGAAGTTGTTATCCCTCTGTACAGACAGTTGGTGTGACCCCATCTGGAGTACTGTGTGCAGTTCTGGAGACCCCATCTCCACAAAGACATAGACAGAGTGGAGGCTGTCCAGAGGAGGGCAACCAAAATGGTGCAGGGTCTGCACCAGAAGACATATGAAGAAAGACTAAAGGAGCTTAATATGTATACCCTTGAGGAAAGAAGGAGAGAGGGGACATGATAGAAACTTTCAAGTACCTCAAGGGAATTAACAAAGTCCAAGAGGGTAGCATCTTCCAGAAAAAGAGATGTGCAAGAACAAGGGGGCACAATTTGAAGATAGAAGGGGGATGGCTCAGAGGTAATGTGAGGAAGTATTTTTTCACTGAGAGGATTGTGGATGCATGGAACAGCCTCCCTGAAGAGGTCGTGGGGTCAAGAACAGTGGGGGACTTCAAGAATGCATGGGACAGGCATAGGGCAGTCCTAGTGGGGGGTAGGAGGAATTAAGCTGTTGGTTAACTAGGATCTGCAGCTCATCTGTTAGGTAGGAAAATGGGCAGACTAGGTGGGCCAAGCGGCCCTTATCTGCCGTCAAATTCTATGTTTCTATGTTTCTATATCTTTGTGTCATCTGCAAAGAGACATACTTTTCCTTCCAGTCCCTCTGCAATGTCACATATAAAGACATTAAAAAGGACTAGCCCCAGTACCAAATCCTGCAGTACCCCACTAGTAACCCCACTTTCTTCACTGTGGACTCCATTTACTATTACCTGCTGTGTCCTGTTGTCCAGCCAGTATTTTACCCAGGCTACCACCCTGGGACCCACTCCCAGGCTGGCTAATTTTTTTATTAATCTTTTGTGAGGGACTGTGTCAAATGCCTTGCTAAAGTCTGGGTAGGCCATGTCCACAGACCCTCCCTGGTCTACTACTTTGGTCACCCAGTCAAAGAAATCAATTAGATTTGTCTGACATGACCTTCCCACTGTGAATCCATGCTGCCTTGGGTCCTGTGCCCCACTGGCCTCTAGGTACTCAACAATTCTTTCCTTCAGAAGTGATTCCATCATTTTCCCTACCACTGAGGTCAAACTGACAGATCTGTAGTTTCCTGCCTCTGTCTTGCTCTTACTTTTGTGTAGGGGAATCACATCTGCCCTCCTCCAGTCCTCAGGTACCATACCATCTTCTCATGATTTATTAGAAAGGGTAGTCAGTGGTGTCACTAGTTCTTCCCTTAGTTCTTTTAGAATTCTGGGATGAATTCCATCAGGCCCCATTGCTTTATCCACCTTCAGTTTTAAGAGTTCTTTCAGAACCCTTTCTTCTGTGAAAGGACTAATAGCAACCCCTCTATCCAGAGTACTTCTAGTGACTGGATTAGGAATCTCCCCCTACTTTTCCACTGTGAATACTGAGCAGAAGTATTCATTTAGTATCCCTGCCTTTTCACTGTCACTCTCTGCCTAACCACCTTCCTCTTTATTCAGCCGCACTATCCCTGCCTTAGTCTTTCTTTGCTCTCTTATATACATATAAAAGATTGTATCCCCCTTCTTATCTGAGTTGGCTATCTTTTCCTCAGCTTGGGCCTTTGCAATTCGGACTGCCTTCAATGCTTCCTTCTGCTTTAGCTAGTACAGTTCTCTGTCCTGCTCCTTCTGTGTTTCCTTATACTTCCCGTATGCTATCTTTTTCTCCCGTACCTTCCCCGCCACTTCTTTTGAGAACCATAACGTTTTTTTCTTTCTTTTTGATTTGTTTATTTGCTTCATACAAAGGCTTGTTGACTCTGTGATGGTGGTTTTGATGTTTCCCCATTGTTGCTGTACCCCATCTTCTTGCCTGTTTACTAGTGCTTTTCTGAGACACTCTCCCTTTTTGACAAAATCAGCCCTCCTGAAGTCCAGTACCGTCACTTTTGTATGGCTTGACTCTACAGCTAAGTTTATCATGAACCACATTGTTTGGTGGTTGCTTGTTCCCAGATGGCTACCCACTTCAAGTTCGGAGATCCTCTCTGCATCCCTATTTGAGAGTACCTGGTCTAACACTGCTCCCTCCTGAGTGGGTTCCAAAACTAGCTGTCTGAGGCATGCCCCCTGAAAGGCATCGAGAAAGGCTCTGCTCTTGGATATGGCTGCAGCAAAAGTGCTCCAGTTAACATCTGGCATATTCCAGTCCCCCATCTGCAATATCTCCCCTTTCTCTACCATCCCAATGATGCCTTCTATTATTTCCTTGTCCATTTCCTCCCCCTGAGATGGGAGTCTGTATACAGTCCCGGTGCAGATTGTGGTGCCATTTCCAGTCTCCAGGGTGACCCACAGTGCCTCCTCACCTCCCTGTTTACCCTTTAGTTCTGTTGCTTTGAACCCCTCCCTTTCATAGAGAGCTTCTCCTCCTCCTCTTCTTCTTCTCTCCCTGTCCCTCCTGTAGATTGTGTACCCTGGTATGTTGACATCCCAGTCATGGTTGTCTGTGTACCATGTTTCTGTGACTGCCATGATATCCAGGCATCCCTCTTCCATCAAGGCCACAATTTTGGGGAGCTTTTTACCTTGACTACTGGCATTGGTACTCATTACCCTCCAATTTTTTATGGCTTTATTTCTTTTTGCCCCATCCCTGTCCTAACTGCCTTTGTCTTTTTCTCCATTTACCCCTGCCCTTCTTCCTATTGACTGCTCTATCTTGGTGTTTACCTCACTAACTATCCTGTTTTTTGTGGGGGGGGCTGTGATTTCCCTTCTCTTTTTCAGTGCCTCCCTCCTTGGCTAGTTTAAATGCTTGCCAATGAAGCATTTAAACCTATCATCTAGGATCCTGGTTCCCCTCCTGGAAAGATGCAGACCATCATGCTTGTATAGGCCTGCATCCCTCCAGTTGGAGCCCAAGTCCCCAATGAAGCCAATCCCTGAGCTCTGCACCAGTTTTTCAACCAGTCATTGAATCCCATGGTGCAGAGTACCCTAGCCTCATCCATGTCATAGACAGGTAGCGCTTCCAAGAAAGTTATAATCTATTCTACTTCTCTAAGGCCCCTCCCCAACTCCACAAACTCCTGTTGCACTGCTCTGATCCCATTCCCAGCCAGGTCATTTGTCCCTATGTGGATAATTACATCCAGCTCACTCCCCCTTGCAGCTGCTACCACGATCCTGAGGATTTGTTTCCTGTCCCTCCAAGCCATGGTGCCAGGCAGGCACCTTACCTCCCTTTCCCCTCCCTCTCCCAGTTCTATCTCCCTAACAATTAAGTCCCCCACCAGGAGTTGTTTCCTTCCCCTGTGGGGTCCTGTGCCACCCTCCTGTGGGTCTCCAATGTGGAGGTTCCCAGCATCCTCCTTGGTCTCTACTGTGGGTGCCTCCATAGAGGAACCATGCCCTGCCAGAGTGGTAAATGAATTGTGGAGAGTCACAACTGGTGGGATGCAACTCTGTTCCACCACCCTCACCTTTCCTGAGCCCACCGTGTCCAACCACTTCTCTATTTTGGCAATCTCTGAGGTAGTGGCAGTGGCCTGGGTGGTCCCTGGGTGGGGGAGCAGGTTTCCTGGATCCTTGCCTGGTCAGCATGGAGACAAACAACCTCCTCCCTCAGATCAGAGAGGTGCCTGCAAATTAGGCAGCAATGCAGTCTCCAGAATGTCTCCCGGAAGACTGCTGCTCCACAGCCATTCCTGTATGTTGGTAGTGGTAAACACTAATATGTAAATGTCTATAGCAAGGCACTGTGGATAAAATAAAACACTATTTTTGAATTTCCTTTCTGTGAGATGCTGTCCCATATTTCTGTAGTGGTGTCAACAATATAAGCTTTTGTATGTTTATTTTCACAATAATACATTGTGCATACCATATCTAGTTACAAGATTTCTAAACTGAGTGATGTAGTCTCTAATTTCTGCAGCAAGCACTGAAATATAATATTCTGTATACTAATTTACATAGTTAGGCATTGTGGGCACAGTACATAGCTGATTTGTCTATCTAAAACTAAAAACTGACAGTGTCCCTTTAATAACTTTGTTTCCCTGAAATGATGTCACAGTTGGGGGTTGCAGCACTAAGAAAAAAGGGTCAGGTTATGCAAATGAAGCAGAGCACCAAAATAAAAGGATTTTTTTTTCATGGAAAACAGAACCATTTGGCAGTTTGAATGGTAGGAGACTAATTCACATCACCTACAATTTACTACTCCCATTTGCTATGGGAACCTTCAACATTTACTTTAACTATCACCTCATGTAAAGACATACCATCACTGATGGATACACCAACATGTGAAGCACACTTTAGGGATGGAGCTGGGAAAAGTAAAAGTTTTAACAAGTCCTTATTAGTGAATTACATCTGTTAGATAGCAGTTCACCCAGAAGTACATTCACAAAACTGCAAGTCAATAACAGGATATATCATTTTTTATGTGTATTTAATGAAGTTACACAAATGTCTTCATATTATTAACTGTGATACAGGGTAATTTACTGGAGCTGCAATATCAGTCTGCCGGCCCTCCCCCATTTAGGATCAAGAAATGACATAAATAAATTTATAAAACACATTGTTAAAATGGCACATCTCATTACATTTCAGGCAAAAGAAATACAATGTTAGGTTTTGGTAATACTTCTAACATTTTTAATAGCAGCAGAAACACTGCCTCACTGGTGAGAAACAGTGAGAGAGAGAGAGAGAGAGAGAGAGTGAGCGAGAGACTTACAGCAGCCTTTTCACATCTTTCAGAGACAGCACTGACACCAGTCCCTCAATCCAGTTCTTGAATGACAGATGGCATATAAGAGTTTCTGAATTGGAAAACACTTCAGTACATTTTTTCATCTTTACTGCTGGCATGAGTGGACAAATGCATATACTGATACACAGCTATAGTAGTAAAAATTGTTTTCAGACAAAAGTGAGATTTTTAGTCAGATGCTCTATAGCAGCACTGACACATCATCAGCACGTAGGCTAATTTTGCAGTAGAAATGAAATATGCTTAATACCACTTGGGGACATACATTTTCTGAGACTAATAAAATTATTTCTTTTTCCAGCATTTGTACTGTGGTGGGTGCCACTGTTTTACTGCAGTACCCCCAATGTCTTTTTCAGGTCTGCTGAATAGAATATCAATCGCTAGAATCATTTCATTATGTTTTTACAATGCATAAGCTGGGTATTTCTGTTATCAACATTTATGTATGAGTTGTTGAAGCAATACATCATGCAAATAGTTCTTATACCTAAAATGCCATTTGTAACTGTAGCTGTCTAATAAGGCCATACACTAATTCATCTGTGCAGCACCTGATATCATGCTATCATGGCAGCATGAAAAAAGAGGAAACCCTGATTAACACATTATTTACTGAGAGATGATTTAAATGTTTCAGTACCAATAAACATAGCAGCGATTCACTATCTGGACTTTCTGCACTTTTATTTAGTCAGTTACATCAGCACAGGAACTAAAACAGAATCCACATCAAATCACTCTGACAGCTTTCTCCCAACATGTCACTACTGGTCAGGAGAACAACACGTCATCCTTAATTTCTGGTAATAGCATGAAACTGCAAAACAGAAAAATGGGACAATGGTATCACCTATCTTCATTGTGAATCTATAGTAATGTGAAAATTTAGGTAATGCATGTAATATAACTATACAAATGGCTCAAATGATCCACTAGGTCTTTACTGAACCACAAACTCAAAAAATATTGTAGGGATATAATAGATTACAGGGATGGGAGGGTGTACAATTGGAGTAGTCAATCAGGGAGAAGAGCCTGCCATAAACCTGCTTTATCTGACACCCAGTCATCCTTGAAGGAGGAGGGCAATAGAGAACAGAGTCAATGCAGAGCAGCTCCCTTTTCTGGGGACATTTCGAAAAGCAGTCCCACAGAAAGTTCCTCAACCCCAAGCCCCAAGAGGGATAGCTGTAGAGTCCATTTCAGAGTCATCAAGTGGTACAGAGCTAATGGGTGTGACAACACTGGGACAGGGCCAGAAAGTACAGAAGGTGACCAAGCCAAAGTCCAAAAAAGAAAACAAAAGTCTTCAACATCTTGAGAAGGGAACTGATGATTTGCGAATAAGAAGTCCTATCCAGAGGGTTAACTTTTGCTCCCACTACAGTTCCTAACAGATTCTGGATTAAACTATACTTGCAGTGCTAATATAGAAGATTGTGGCTGAAATATAAATTTGTAGACTCAGAAACTGTTTTGAACCCAGAGAAACAGACACTTAATCAAAACCTAAACATATTGGGCCTGATTCTAGAATGGTGGTGCAAGATGCCGCCTAACACAACTTGTGCCACCCGCAACTGTGCCATTGATCCTGCACCCTATTCTAGAAGTGGCAGGGTCTCTGCAGTAAAATCCTGTGTCTTGCAACATGCGGCTAGGTATGCCACACAGACGGCTTACCTGGCCAGCATGTTGCAACCTGCAGTCACAGGTCACAAGTGCACCCCCCGCAAGCATGCCACAACAGCCGTCCTGCAGGGCTGCCCACACCTCCTGCCCCCAAACCCCCAGCAATTGTCCCTCAGGGCTGGCCACACCAACTGGCCCCTGAAACCCCCAGCAAGTGCCCCACAGGGCTGGCCACACCAAGTGACCCCAGAAACTCCCATAGATATGCCCCACAGGGCTGGCCACACCAAGTGGCCCCAGAAACTCCCATAGATATGCCCTCCAGGGCTGCCCACACCCCCATCTTCCCAAAACCCCTGTTGTAAAGCACCCCACAGGGTGGCACTGTCATACCCCCACCCATGCCCTGACCCCCGAGTTGCCCACCGAAAATACAGCAAAAATCCTGCCCTTGTAGTCTAGTAGCCATGCACCCAGCCATGCCACCTCACCCAGCACCACCCACCTGTCCCCAGCTGGTGACTTGCACAGCCCACCTCTCACCACCATGGCCAGCCACCAACTGAGTTCGGTATCAGTGCAAACTGAAAAGACACACTTAGAAATTAATGTCTGGCCCATTGTTTAGATTTGTACCACCTGAACCTAGTCCACACCCAATAGATACTTTCATGAATGGTGTGGACAAAGCAGTAGAAATACTACTAATGAAATTTACCACGGGGGAAACCTGATGAAAGTGGAAAGGTCAGCTGTCAAAAGCCTGGAAAATGATAAATGTGTTATCATAAAACAGGCAGATAAGAGCTGTGGGGTGGAAATATTGAACACAGAGGAGTATGTGACCAATTGCTTTAGAAAAGTAGGGAACCAGACTAATCACTGGAAACCAGAGCAGGACCCAACAAGAAACATAACATCTAAAGTTCAGGAAGCTATCTAAAGAGGCAGGGATTCAGATGATATTCCAGCTTTAGAGCTGTGCAAAAAGTTTGCAAATTTCATGGAACTTTTGTAAAATTTCATAAATTTTTTGAAATTTTCTTAACTACTGCCATTGGGGTAATCAGAATCTTCTGAATGTGTTTGGTGGATTTTCACTCTGTTCCATAGAATGTTTTGGGCTGAGCTGAGGAATAATACACATGAACTGCAGAATGACAGTTCCGAGGAATTTTATTCTGTAGTTTAATTGATTATTCTGCAGTACATGTAATTATTCTGCAGTTCAGTGATCAGTTCTGTGGAATTTATTTCTGCAGTATAACAGATAAAACATCTATAATTGATAGAATAGATGAACTGTGAATGAGTAGCATGGTATTCATACCTGCATGCTTTTGGAATAATTCCCATATGCAGTAAAACATATTCAGCTGCTAACCTGAATGAAGAACATTATACAATGGGAAGAAAGAATCTTGGACTGTGATTGGTCAGTTTGGGGCAGGACCCATGTTGTTATCCCAGCATAAAGCCACAGGTCTAGTCTCAGCACTGTGAACCAATTTATGATTGTTTGGAAGAAGAGCTTTTGGAGCTCTTTTTTTGCATTTCCTCTTAAGGAACAAAAATATTTTTCCACACTAATAAAAACATTCTTTAAAATTATTTTTTTATTTTATATATAACAACAAGCCATTTGTAAAATAGGAATAATGCACTCCAGGGTGTGTGTCATGCTGGAATAACACCATGCCTGGGGCATTGGACACAGTCGGCCTGTGGCCTCGTGCCCAACACCCCCAGGCATGGCGCTATCCCAGCACGACACACACCCTGTCATGCATTATTCCTTTATTGCAACACCCATCACCCACATATTATTTTCAATTTTTGTTTTTCTTATGGTATCCAGCATACTTTGCTTGTTGTATTAATATAAATTTAAATAACGATATGTTTCTTTCAGTACTGAAATAATATGGTAGGAGTTACAATTAATTGCCCTTGATATCTCACCACTCCCCACCCTCCTCACCCAAACTTTTCACATAATTAAGGCACACTCTTGTAAACTGGGATAATGGGAAGCTTTGATCCATATTGGATTTTCTTGTTGTTTTTGTTTTTGGGAGGCACATGTATAGCACAGAAAAAAATGCAAATTAGTTAGACTGCATTTATACTTGCCATTCTCAAGCCACAATGGCCATAACAGTAACATAATAAATGCACCTTACCCAAATGAAGAACAATGCAATCCTGCCCCCCATCTAACCAAGTTTTAAATGCCATCTGAATTTTAATAGTCTGACCAAACTGATGGCAAGAAAGGTTTTGCAGTTCTGAGCGTGCCTGTGAAAAAAGGCATGAAAAATAAAGCATAGTTTCTATTAGATTGCATAATTAGAAACAATTAGCAAACCACAGCAGCAGCTTCACTGGAACTGCTCATGCTTGGAAATACTACGTCAGTCATGCACACAAAAAGAACCGGACACTGGGCACTGGCTAGAAAAGTCAAGTAATGCTTTATTTCATAATAAGGTAAAAAACACATTTACAGGATAAGTACTTCACCAAGACAATGCATTTCATTAATAGTTCAAATGTAAGCTGCTGGTGACGCCACCAGATTTGCTCAAAGCTTTTTCAAGAGGGGACTCTTGAAAAAGCTCTGCTGGAAAAAAGTTGAGTCACTGGTGGGTTACACTTGCACTCTCTATTAAGGAAATGCACTTCCGTGGTGAAGAACTTATCCTGTAAGTTGTTTTCTTACCTTATTATGAAATAAAGGGTTTTGTGACTTTTCTAGCCTAGTGGCGGTTTCTTTTGTTTGTGTATAATTAGAAGCAATACTTACTCTCTTCCCTATGACATCACAAATTAAAAAAACAAATTAGTGCAAATACTTTGCAATATGACATTTCAGTAACTCATCAGATACATCAGTGGAAAGACACTGACCGCATTGCAAAAATAGTATGGAGAGCAGGCGGCAATATGAACGCCCTAATTTACTTAGGAACAAATGACCTCACCAGTCAGTCAGAAGAGGAGATCAAAGAGCACCAGACCAGACTGGGAAAAAAGTTGGCATCCTTTTCATCTGGTATCTCCTTCACTGAGGTTCTTCCTGTATGGGAAAGGGGTGGAGGTAGGCAGAAAATCAGAGAAAGAGAAATTGGTGAACTAAATGTGTGGCTTAGGGACTGGTGCCACGAGAAAGGACACTGATTCATTGGAGACTGGCAGAACTTCTGAGAGAGAGAGAGAGAGAGAGAGAGAGAGAGAGAGAGATAGAGAGATAGAGAGAGTTCTTTGGATTCAGTGAGTTCTTTGGATTTGACAGACTCCACCTGACAAAGGAGGGTGTCCAAGCACTGAGACAGAAGTTCAGTGTTTTTGCAGGGCTTTTAAATTAGCAGAAGGGGAGTGGGGTCTGACACCCGTTACATCGCACAAGGAAATCGGTCACCCCTCCCCCCGTGGTTAGCAATAAACCAGCAAGGCAATGCATGGTGAGTACAGTAAAGGGAAGGAAACTCAGATCCCTGCAGGAATATAACAAAGGTAAAAATGGTACACAGATGGAGAGGGGTAATCTTTCAAACGTGAGGGGTAACCAGGTATGGAAGGCAATGTGCACCAATGCCCACAGTCTGATGAATAAGACAGCAGACCTTACTGCTGTGATGGTGGAAGCAAACCTGGACTGGGTAGTGGTGACAGAAACATGGTTCAATGATAACCACAGCTGGCATGCAACCATCCCAGGATACAACCAGTTCAGAAGGGACCGGAAGGGAAAGAAAGGGAAGGTGTAGCTATCTATGTAAAAGAAGGGATCAAGGCTAGTGAACTCCAGGGGACACACAGTGAGGCAGAGACCCTCTGGAGTACTCTCGTAACAAGAAACAGGGCCCCCATAAGGGTAGGAGTGCTATACAGACCACCATCTCAGGAGGTCAAAAAAGATAAGGAAATTATAGAAAACATACTGAAGATGGCCAACAAGGATGAGTTACTGCTGATTGTAGACTTCAATCTACCAGATGTAAATTGGAGCTCCTACTCAGCTGCATCAGAAAAAAGTAGAGTTCCTTGTGGCACTCCAGGGAGTGGACATGAGTCAGCTGGTGGAAAACCCCACTAGAGCAGAAGCGGCCCTTGATTGTGTGCTAGCAAACAATAACAGAGTCTCAAATGTACATGTGGGAACCCAGCTGGGATTGAGTGACCATAGGACTGTATGGTTTACAGTAAACAAGACTAAGGCCATCAGTCACTCCACACAGAAAGCTCTGGACTTCAGAAAGGTGTATTTCATCAAAATGAAATACTGTCTAAGACAAA
This sequence comes from Neoceratodus forsteri, assembly GCA_016271365.2. Lineage (NCBI taxonomy): Eukaryota > Metazoa > Chordata > Ceratodontiformes > Ceratodontidae > Neoceratodus > Neoceratodus forsteri. Next base: position 1,169,870,440 of record CM057455.1, on the reverse strand, counting down.
ATCTGGCTTACATGGCAGAAGGGGGAGTGGAAGAACATTACATGAGACTGAAGAATGCACTAACACAAGTTACATCACGGTGTGCCAAGACAGTAAGCAGATCCAAAAGAAGGCAGCCGTTCTGGTTATCAAGGAATACAGCATCTAAAATAAAGGAGAAACAGAGAGCATTCAGGAGATACAAGGAAACAAAAAAGAACAGTGATAGGGAGGTATATAGGGAATTATTGAAAGAGGCAGGGAAGGCCATTCGGACTGCAAAAGCTCAAACTGAGGAGAGAATAGCGAAGGGGGTCAAACAGCGTAACAAAACTTTCTACCAGTGTATGAGGGAGAAAAGAAAGAGCAAAAGGGGAATAGTTAGATTAGCTAAAAATGAGGGCCAGCACATAGAGGATGATGGGGAGAAAGCAGAGGTACTGAACAAATACTTCTGCTCAGTTTTCACACAGGAGAATGCAGATAAAGGACCGTCTTTATGCAGAAAAAAACACTACCTCTGGGGAGCAGACACAAGTCCTTTCAAAGAGGAAAGAGTCCTGGATGAACTCAAGAAATTGAAGGTCGACAAGGCATTGGGCCCAGATGAAATACACCGAAGGATACTGAAGGAGCTGGGAGAGGAACTAGCAGTCCCACTGGTGGATCTCTTCAAGAAATCACTGGAGTGCAGGGCGGTCCCAGAAGACTGGAAAAGGGCAACAGTGGCACCACTTCACAGAAGTGGCAGTAGAGAAGAAGCAGGAAACTATCGCTGAGTAAACCTCACTTCAGTAGTAGGAAAACTAATGAAATCCCTACTAAAGTAGAGAATAGTGGCAATCTTATAAGAAAGTGGACAGCAGGACCCAAAGCAACATGACTTCATGGAAGTGCAGTGGACATGGTCCACCTGGATTTTAGCAAGGCCTTCAACTCTGTCCCACACAGGAAGCTAATAAACAAACTGGAGAACATGGGCGTTGGACCAAAAATTGGACACTGGATCCAGAACTGGTTAGAAAGTAGGACCCAGAGAGTATTGGTAAATGGCACTCTGTCATAGGAGGGTAGATTGACAAGCGGAGTTCCACAGGGCTCAGTGCTGGGACCAATATTTTTCAATCTATTCATCAGAGACATAGCTGATGACCTAAACAGGAAGGTGTGCCTATCTGCAGATGACACTAAGCTCTGCAACAGAGTAGACACAGCTGAAGGGGCTCAGATGATGGTGCAAAACCTTAGGAAATTGGAAGAATGGTCAGAACTTTGGCAGTTGCTCTTCAACACTATAAAATGTAAGGTTACGCACAAAGGGAGACTTAACCCAGGGAAGAAATACTTTCTACATGGGGAACAGTTGGCAGTAACAGAAAACAAGAGTGATCTTAGGGTTATTATCACCAGTTACTTAAGGGTTGGCAAGCAATGTGAAAAGGCTGCACAAAAGCCCAACTGCATCTTGGGCTGCATAGGGAGTGGCATAACCAGTAAGAAAAGTGATGTGATTATGCCACTATACAGGTCCCTGGAGAGGCCTAACCTGGAGTACTGTGTCCAATTCTGGAAGCCTCACATAAAGAATGGCATAGATAGACTAGAGTCTATACAGAGAAGGGCAACAAAAATGGTGCATGGTCTGCATCATGAGCCATATGACACAAGGCTAAAACAGCTTAACATGTACTCCCTAAAACAAAGAAGAGATAGGGGACATGAGAGACCTTTAAATACCTGAAGGGTACAAACAAGGTACAGGCACAGGATCCCCTTTAAGGAAATAATTCTACATGGACCAGGGGTCTCAGCATGCGCTTGAAGGGGGGTAGGTTCAAGAGCAACTTAAGGAAGTTTTTCTTTGATGAAAGAGTGGTGGAGCCTTGGAATTGCCTCCCCTTGAGAGTGATGAGGTCAAAAACTGTCAGGGAATTCAAGCTGGCATGGGACAGACAGTGTGGTAAGCTTAAGACAGCAGCCCAATTGGGGGGGGGGGGTTGTAGTAGCGTGTAATAAAATCAGACACAATAGACAGATCTCTGTGCATAAAAAATGCAAACTTGGGGTTGTCAGTTTGTTTGTTTTCAAATAAAAATAATAAAAAAAAAATTAAAAACATTTACAGAAAGGAATAAGGTATTAGTCCATCACACCAATTCACCAGGCAATTCTTTGCTCCAGTGAATTCCTGGGTTTATCCTGCCTTTCCTGAAATAACTTCAACCAGTGTTTAAGCTTTCACACTGCAGTACCCTCTTACTGTGTGGTCAGCAAGTCACTGAACCACCTGCTCTCTAGCCCCTAGTGGTGGATTTCTATACCCTCTCAGAGGTGAAATCGTCATCAGGTGGTCAAGGAAGAGCAACCCCTTTCCTCTAATTACCAGCATAATACCTCTATGCTGCTAGTAATTTAATCATATACATGACTGAGGTATACATTGCCCCTGGGGTTATTCAGTAAATCTTAACTGAAACAAAATTGCCTTGCTTTAAAGGCTAAAACCACTATATCGCTACTTATTAGGCGCTTATGGGGCTAAGCTCCTCCCCTTAGGATTGACATCACTTTCTAGAATAATAATAAATGTCTTCATTCAGTGGGCTGCCAGCCCTATAGAAGGTCTTGAGAAGCCATATTCCCCTTTCAGTGAATTCCAATATTACTTTCCCACAGGTACCGTCTAGCTTTCATTTTAACTGCATATTTTTGAAACCAGTATACTGTTCTAAGGATACAAGGGGTTTTTCAAAAAGAATAGGAGAATGAGGGTGTGCTCCTCTTCTCCCTTCTTTTGCCAACTCCTGTAACCTTATATGTATGGTTTATTTTAAACATTTTATTTCTGATGTATTTTATTTATTTATGAACACAATGGCCCCAATATTCAAAGTTGCGCCCAGCAATGGCGCATGTGGTGCTGCAGCACAACAGTGTTGCTCTGGTGAATTCCAGGGATATTTACAAAAGAGATGAGCAATGGCACAACTACTCTGAATATATCAGGTAATGTGCACTGTGCAAATGCAATGCACTGGTGCATCCCCCCCAAGATAAGGGCTGAATACCAGGAATGGGAACTGCACCAGCGCAACAGCGTTACGCTGTGCACAAATTCCTGATATTCAGCCGGCAGTATTCAAATGGAGCCATAATGTGTGCAAGGTATAATAATAATAGTAATAGTCATTCACAAATATGTGAATGAAGTCATTCATTCAACATATTTTTGAATGACTATTACAGTATGCACTGAAAGCCCATTGGTCCACAGTGTGGACCAATGGATGTACAGCTGATACAGTAAGCTGTCATTTGGCGGGCAGCTGGACAGTATGTGGGTGGGTTTGCTGCTGCCTGCCAATGATGTGGGTGGGGAGCTGGGTGTGCAGGGGGTCCTGTGAGGGTGGGGAAGTGGGGGTGCCACTGGACCACCAGAGAGTTATTTCCGAATGGTTCAACTGTGATCTGGGTTACAGGCAGGGTGGGGGGTACCACTAGACTATCAGGGGTATATTTCCTGTAATATTTGGTGATCACGGCTATGGGAAGGGAAGGGGTACCACTAGACTACCAGGGAATTATTTAAAAGGTATTTTATGGTGATTGGGCTACAGGGAGGGAAGGGGTGCCACTAGACTACTAGGGAATAATTTAAAAATTATTTTATGGCAATCAGGCTATGATGAGGTGCCACTGGACTACCAGAGAGATTTGTGGGTGCTTATGGATGGTGATCTGGGGGAGTAGGAGCCATCAATGGCTGGCAGCCACTGTGTTGCGCCCTGCACTACAGTGGCCCGCCTGTGGGAGGCTAACGTTTGAGCCTTCTTTTTCAGGCTCAACTTTGTGCCTCAGTATGCAGCATCTCTGTGTTATGTCAGCATATGCACCGTTCATCCCAGGCTGAATATCCGGATGTGCCGCCTATGCATGGGCACACCCCCTGGAGATGTTCCACACACATTATCTTTGCACTCCGGCGCATCAGGACTTATGCTGCGCAAGTCCCTCATTTGAATGTTGCCCTGGGGTGCATTTCTGGGGTAGCAGTGGTGCAACTCAGTTGCTCCAGGCACAGCCCCTTCGAATATCTGGGCCAGTATGTTGAAATATACAAAAATAGTTCCCTTCAATGTTCTGACCAGGAGAGAGAACACTTAAGAACAGACAGGGACCCTTTCCCTTTTTTTTAGAGCAGAATTTGCAGCCGGTCAGCTATTTTTTAATTCTGGCCCACAATTTATTTTTACTTCCTTGTCGGTGCCAAACCATTCATTAAATCTTTCAGTCATTTTCATATGGCTCTATTAGGCAACTACAGGGACATCAACAAAATCATCCTGTAGTGCCTGCCTTGGCTCCTCAAGTTCAGGGCCTTCATATGCTCTGAAACAGGTAGCTATGGGTTTTTTCTTAACAACATTACCCCATAGTGCCCATTTTTGGCTCATCCTTGGAGCCATCTCATGAGCAGTATTCCCATTTCTGGAGCGTATTCCTGTTTTATATTTTACCACAATATGCCACGCTGCCACAGCTGCATATATTCTTATGGGAGTGCTGGGGCTTCTGACTATGTTTCAAAACAAAAGGTACTGTAATTATCCCAGAAAATGGGTAACCAGAGATAAGGGAAAGTATAGTGGAGAGCAGAGGGACTGTAGGTGGCCTGCCTACAGCGAAATGAGAAAAGAAGAGAGAGAAAAAGTAGAGAAAAAAATAACAAAACAATAAAAATTAAATACTAGAGGGAAGAGAGAGAAAGGGAAACATGTAGGGGGGTTCTACATGTTTTATTAACTATTGCTTAACACTGTACATGTCTCACCCTGTTACACACACCCCTACGCAAGAGGGCAACAGTCTTAACTGTTGGCAAACACCCTTCACCCTAGAAGGGCTGGAACTTCCACCCACCAACTCCAGAAGTTCCTCTCAGGGACCCTAAATAACAAATGGTATTTCCATCCTGATGTGCTCGCATCCCAAATACCGTTTTATTCCCTAGGATATGATACACAGGTTATCTCAACCTGTACAGTTATTAACTATAAACATCAATAACATTTTATACATATTTACATTCAATCAGTGTTCATTGGTGTACTGTAAGCTCCATATCGTAACAAAAAGTCAGCATTTTTATGCTGTGCACCTGCTCAGTGTTTGACCGAGAACTTATATGGTTTTAGTGACAAGTATCAATGCATAATCCATGTGTTTTTTTCCTTTCATCTGGTTCAACCAACACAATGGATTATGGTCAGCCACTACAGTGAACTCATTACTCCAAATGCAGTACTTTAGGGCTTCAATGGTCCATTTCATGGCCAGACACCCTTTCTAAATTGTGGAATACTTCCTTCCTTTCTCTGTCATGAAGTTTCCTACTAATAAAGATTACCGGATATTCCTCCTTTTTATCATGTTGGGGCAGCACTGCCCCTGTGCAGGGTCTGAGGTGTCAGTGTGGACTTCAAAGGGAGACTGGAAGTTCGGGATGACCAGGACAGAGGCAGAGCACAGGAAAGCTTTCATATTCTGAAATGACTCCTCACAGTCAGGGGTCCACTTAACTTTGTTTGTGTACTTGCTGTTGGTCAGCTCTGTCAAGGGAGTTGAAATCATGGCAAAGTCAGGAATAAATCATCGGTAGTAGCTAGCCAGTCCCAAAAAAGGATCGAACATGCTGCTTTGTAGACAGAATGGGGCTATTGGCAACTGCCTCTACTTAATTTGGGTTTCATTGTTCCATGGCCCATGACAAATCCCAAATATTTGGTCTCTGTTTTAGCTATAGCACATTTAGAGGGGCTGATAGTCTGCCCTGCATCCTTTATAGCATGTATGATTGCACTGAGGTGGACCAAGTGCTTCTGCCAGTCTAGACTGAAGAGGACCACATCATTCAGCTATGTGGCCTTGTACTGTGTGTGGGATCTGAGTATGTGGTCCATGTACCACTAGAACATAGCAGGAGCACCATGTAGGCCAAATGGCATAGTGGTAAACTGATATAAGTACTAAAAGCTGTCAGATCCTGGGCATGTAAGGCCAACAAAATCTGCCAATAACCTTTTGTCAGGTCTAATGTGCTGATGTACTGAGCATTACCTATCTTGTCCAACAGGTCATCTATATGGAGCATGGGGTACTCATCAAAATTAGATATGGCAGTCATCTTTCGAAAGTCTAAACATAAGTGTAAACCACCCTCTTTCTTATTGACCACCACTGAAGGGGTTGATCAGGTACTTCTTCAGGGAACAATAACCCCCAGCTGCTCCATCTTACTCACCTCCTCTATCGCCTACTGCCTGATCTTTTTGGGTAATCTGTAGGATTTCTGATGTATTGAATTACTTTGTGTCACCCTAATATTGTTGAAAACCACTTTTGCTCTCCCTGGGTTCTTAGTAAATATGCCCTTGTAATGATGTAATAACTGATTAATCTCAGTTCTATGGTTGGGGACTAACTCTGGGTTAATTTGAATGGCTACTTCTTCCTTGGGAGGGCCTAGTTGCTCATAGGCAATGTCCAACTCTGTAATACTCTGCTCAGGATGTATAAACAGAGAAGGAAGGGGGAAGGTTTTTCTACCTATTTCCTGAGTAGGTTTGCATGGTATACCTTTTTCATGGGTCTACAGCCAGGCATTTCTTCTTCATAGTTTACAATCCCTGTCTGTCTGATGACATTAAAGAGTCCTTGCCACCTCATCAACAGTTTGTGCTCAGAGGAAGGCAAAAGTAACAGTACTTTTTCACCTGGCATAAAACATTTACGTTTGAGACCAACATCATAAGCCTCTTTCTGCTCCTGCTGTTTATGAGTCACATTCATATGTGTCTTGGTCAGAAATTTAACCAACCACTGTCATAATGTGGATATATAATCCAGAATATTAAGGTGCCCCACATTCTGACCTTCCTCCCAATGTTCTTTTGCAATATCCAAGGGGCCCCTGGGGTTCCTCCCATAAAGGAAGATGAAAGTGGAAACCCCAGTAGTGGCTTGGGGTACCTCCCTTTAAGCGAAGAGGAGGCAAGAGAGATATTTGTCCCAGACTGTACCTTCCTTCTGTATGTATTTCTTCAACATGTTCTTCAGTGTTTTATTGAAGAGTTCCTCCAGGCTATTGTTTTGGGGGTGGTATAGTGAGGTTCTTACTGCTGAAACTTCTAGGAGTCAATACAATTCCTTTAGCATCTGAGAGGTAAAATTACTACCCCTATCAGTAAGAATCTCCTGAGGAATACCCATCCAACTAAAAATGTTTGCCAGTTCCTCGGCTATCTGAGGGGCTTGTAGGAACAGAACTAATTTGATTACATTTTTTTAATATTATAATATTATTATATTCTTAATTGCTATTCTATATCCTAATATTGTGTTAATTAAGTACTCTAAATGTTTCTGGTCAAATTAATATCTAAATGAACTCTAAAACAAGGACAATGCTGCTTAAGGCTTAAATACAGTAATGGAGGAATGATGCCATGAAACAAAAGGGAATAGAGCATACGGGCCCAGATATTCAAACTGCGCCAGGCTGTGGCACAAGCCTGGGTGCAGCTCAACGCTGCGCAGGGGTGTGGTCTGGGCTATATTCAACCAAGCTGCGCTATGGCTCAGCAGCTTTGAATATTGCACCCTGGCCACCCCCACTGTGCATGGCACAGTGGCACTGCACCAGTGCAAGTGGCCAGAGTGGGGCATGGAGATGCGCTAGCACAAGTGCCATTGCGCCATTCACAGCACCTGCGATATTCAAAATGGGACATGCAAATGAGGCCATAATTTATGCAAGGCACACATGGGGCCATTTGCATGTCATAATGGCCCCATTTGAATCCCATTAGCATGCAGGTGCACAGATCCCCAATGACTTGTGCCTGGCACCCTGCCAGTCAGCAACCATTGGGGACCGATGCTCCCTGCAGCCCGATCGCGGG